>CP106724.1:177556288-178822955 GCA_025506655.1 Gossypium rotundifolium
GTCCACCTATGGCATGTATAGCTAGACTCTTACTCACGCTAGGTTAGTCCGAGAATCGACTCAACCATACTTTGATACCACTAAATGTAACACCCCTTACCTGTAATCCCCACCGAAATCGGGCACGAGATGTTACCGAACAATTTACCTGGTCGCCACTTAGGCTCAACGTGACTACTCTCTTGAATCGCTTCAACTACTTCACACTCAAGCTATGAGATCTCAATCGTACCTACAAGAACTCTTGGGACCATATCGGAAGTTTTTACGGGCCATAAAATTTCTTTTCATCTAAACAGGGAGTACACGCCCATGCTAGATGACATACATGCCCATGTGTGTTCACACACGCCCATGTGCTCACACCATGTCCAAAAACCCCAACATTCTGCCAAAACTCGCACGGCTAGGGCATACTCATGTGAAATAGGGACACGCTTGTGTACCCTTACAACATGCCCGTGTCTTCCGCCCGTGGGAAGTTACTAACTAATTTAGCACGGCCTGGACACACTCGTGGCCCTAGACCGTGTGCCACACCTTGATATACTGACTTATTCAACACGGCCTGGGCACACGCCCATGTTCTAGCCGTGTCTCACCCACGGTCCACACAAATAACCGTGGATTTTGCCCGTGGTCTATCCTAATTTAAAACACTAAGGTGCAGGGTTCGCACGGTCTAGACACACGCCCGTGTATCCAACCCTGTAGGCACTTAGAGGATATCTTCCAAGCCTTTTTGCCACTCTCTTTTGCATACATACATAACTTATCACATATTTTTCACATAGCATCAACATTACTCTTGAATTAAAACATTTTATTATAAAAGATTAAGGTTTTCATCCCATACACTAGGGAGACTCATTCGCATATAATTACAATCAACTTAACCCATCATCTATGGCTATACACAATCAGGACATAAGCTCTCCTAGGCCGACACAATTTGACTACATCAACAAGGACTTGATCAAACTTAAGTACTAGCCCTATACATGCCATGACTCATAAGGACTTGATACCTCATACCAAGTGTCTACTCGATAGTGTGAAAACATCTCCTGCGGCCTCCAACCCAAGCTAGTCAAAACAACCTATAAGAGATGGGAGAAGAAAAGGAGTAAGCAATGATGCTTAGTAAGTTCATCTGCATAACTGATAAATCCTGATATTCATTAAATGTGGATAACTACCAGGTATTACACTGGGTTTTTCCCATTAACTCATAGTTGCTTACTCAACCACTTTTGAAGCTTACTCATTCTATCTCTTGCCACATTCCTACCATGCCACAAGCCAATTTCTCATTTAACTAGCAACATTCCTGCACTGATTGTCATGTAATTTCATAAAATAATACATCAAGCATTATCAATAAACTACTCATCTCTCGGTGGCTTCGAACTTAGCCCCCTCCCCCTTTAACTCTCTAATAAGGTGGTATCGCACACAACCCACCAATTATTATACTCATGGTGTTTTAGCACTTAGCACACCAATCATTTATAAGCGATGGTATCACACACAGCCCATCGATTATTATACTTATGGTGTTTTCGCACTTAGCACATCAATCATTTATAAGCAATGGTATCGCACACAGCCCATCGACTATTAGTTACTCAGGTGGTAACGCACACAGCCCACCAATAATAATATGGTAGATGGTATCGCACACAGCCCATCATTACCATCAATAAGACATACACTCAGCCACTTCCCTCAATAACGTAATAACATAGTTAATTCACCTAGCTATTTCACACACAGTTAGTCCACACAGTCAATATCTCAGTGGCTTTGTACTTAGCCTACCATAATTAATTAACGAGAAGTTATCGTACTTATCTAACCATCTAGCATTATCACAACACATACACAAACTTACCATTTTTACTCTACTTAAGCCACATAGATTCTCGATCAATATCAACCATGCATCCAATATCAAATTCTACTACATTCATCCCACTTAGGAGTTTATCATATATCAAATTCATCTCAATACAGTTCTATCACATACTTCTAATGTGTATTAATTAACCACATCCCACTAGAGTTCACCACACATGGATTTCATATAAATTCAATTCTATCATATACTAGTGCTTTTCGTGGTACAACCACTTACATTCAACATCCCTGTTGAATCATTCAACTTATTACATAACTCTCTTGAGTTTCATACACATAGTTCTCATTAACATCACACTCCAATAGGTCTCACATACTTTAACATGTCGATACCGTGACCCCGACAAAGTCTCATACAAAATATCACATCATTGCTAAGTCCTAGACATGGTCTTACATGAAACCTTAACTAACATCGTTTCATACTATTTACATCTCTTACTATTCTTATATTTAATTCTCCTGACATCTCATCAATTGGCATTTCAACATTCATTGAGTATATATATATATATATATATATAATTCCATACAATATTGGAATATTAAATTAGCTCGTACGTACTTACAACAATTGCACATGAACTTACCTCGATGTCGAAATAGCCGAAAATGATTATTTGCCCACATCTCTCTTTTTATCCGTTCTAGGTCCGAAACTCATTTTCTTCGATCTAGAAAAATGAAATTTACTCGTTTAGTCACTTAATGATCATATTACAACTTAACATCTACTTAGGCAAAAATGACCATTTTGCCCTTATACTTTGGTAAAATTATAATTTGGCCCCTAGGCTCGTAAATAAGTTTTTATCACATTTCCTTGTTAAACAAGCGTATTTGAACATTTAATCCTTTTACAACTATCTCAAATTCCAACTATTTCATGCTGAAATGAACAAATTACAACCTTTGCATTTTAGCCCAAATTAGGTGTTTTCACCACAACACCTTCCACAAAAGTTGTTTATCATCATCCTACCATTCATTTTCTTCCATAAAACTCAACAACCAGCATAAAATCTATCATGGTAAGTCCCTATACTTTCAACCATATTGCAATTTAGTCCCCCCATTAGCTAGATTAAGCTTTGGGGACTCCAAAGTACAATTTTTATCAAGAAAAGTCATCAAAATCACTTACTTGTGTGGAATAAAGCTTGATGAAATTTTGAGCTCTCAAACACCCCACCATGGCTGATATTTTTGGTGGAGAAGGGAAGAAAAATAGAAAGATGATAGCTTTTCACCTATTCATCTTATTTTATTCATTTATTCCACCAACTTTGACCAAATTAAAAGTTCTTGTCCCCTCTTGTCTGCATGGCCAGCCATCACATTCAATATGGTCTAATTGCCCTTAAAATACCTCCAATTAATAACCCATAGCCATTTGGTGCCTCTAGCAAATAAAATAGAACTTTTGCACTTTACGCGATTTAGTCCTTTTTCACGATTTAGCATGGAATCGCTAAAATTAAAACACCAAAATTTCCATACATCTTTATAAACATGTTATAAATCATAACATAACATGAAAATAATTTTATCAAACCTCAAATTAGTAATTTCGTAATCATTTTTTTGACTAGCCCCTAAATCGGGCTGTTACATGGGACCGATCCTCCCCAATATCGACTAGCTCCTACTACTGAGGAGGAGGATCCTGAGGACATTACTAACGATATCCCACACCCAAATGAGGAGCCACCACCTAGCCATCACACATCTCATGCAGCTACTTCACTTTCGGAAATTTCTAGACGACCCACTCAGTTCAAGCAGTATTATACTCAATAATTTAATGACACCGCTCAATGATTTGATGGCATTGAGGCAACTCTTCAGCAGATTTGTCATCATCTCCACATATCATCGCCGCCTCCACCTACCGATCCAGCAGATGACGAGTACTTTTGAAGCCCTTCTTATTATCTTATTTTTATTTTTATTTTTATTTTTCGCTTTATTTTATTTTATTTATCTATTTAAGCTTTTTATTCTTTTTTTTTTTGTTTAAAACTCTTATTATTACAGTTTTATTCCTTTTATAAGTGGTTGTCTAACCATCAAAAATCCCTAACAACATCAATTAATTAGTACCCCCTAAAAATTTAACTGATGAATTCGTAGTTCAAAGGTTCAATGTGCCACTCCGAAAATGGAAAACATCATTAGGAGTTTTCACCACCACATTCACTTTTGTTTAAGTCATCATTGTTAATCATCCTCCAAGGATCTCATCCAAATATTTAGGAAGTTTCACCTCTCTCCCTCTCTTTTGATTTTCTTATTTTATAATTGTTATCTATCTTTGTACATTGAGAGCAATATACATCTTAAGTGTGGGGGTGAAAGTTTATTAGAAAAAGTGCCTAACTTTTTGCATTATTCCCAAATCCCTGAATGATATTCTGTCTTAAAGTAATTTTCTCATATCACTAATTAAAATGAAATTCTTGTTAATCCATGATTTTTATTAATAGGTTTTAGATTAAGTCATTGATAATTGTACAATGATGATTTAAACTTTAAGATACTAGAGAATCAAGCATGATGAGTCTATTTTCAAAAATTAAAATTTTGCTAGGTTGTCTACCTGAATCTAATTGCTACCTTGAAATTTGAAATTTATGAGGTTGATATCAAAAACCCATAATTTTTGTGAGATTTTGAGCCTTTTAGAGCATACATTCTTTTCGTGCTCACTTTATTGATTATGAGTGTGTCAACATTGATTTGTTATTCTAGAACTTGCTTCGATTATACTTGTCAAGACCACACTATTGATTTGATATACAGAGATGATTAAGGCTAGGATTTAACCCACTTACTCCACTAAAAGCCTACCCTCATAATTGACCCCTAGTGAACCCCTTTGATCCTAACAACCCTTTTTATTGACTCAACCCACTAATATTAACCCGAAACCCATCTTGTACTTGTTATCACCATTCCTTTTGAGTACCCCTCTATCGAGACTTGTTTTGATCAGTTGCCTAATTATATTATTTTAGTCGTTAAAGTTTTATAATACATTGTTTTGGTATTTCAAAAAAAATCAAAGTATATTCATTATTAGTTTTGTGATTAAGCGAGCCTATACGTTTAATTTCAACATCTTGAAAAAGAAGCTCGTATTTTTAGTATTACAAATTTTTCAATTGATGTAATTATTCAGGTTATTAGCTAGTTAGGTAATTTGTCAATTCAATCTCGATTCTAACCCTTTTAATTTAGCCTTTATCCACACCGTTAACCTAAGCCCCATTACAACCCTTTTTAAAGACCTTTTGATTTGTGTATCATCTCATTTTACAGTGGTGGAAATTTGATTTTAATGCAAGCCTACGGGATTAACTTTTCATGTTCGACTTATGAGTGCTTTTATTTTTGAACCTTAAACACCTTGAGTGATTTGAGTGAATCTTTAGTGAGGATGTCAACTTTTTTCGATTTTGAATTAATGGTGATTATTCGGATATAGGGAAAACACCTATGTTTTCATGTTGAAAGCTCATGACTTTGATTGTTTGAATCTTTAGGACTCTTTTAGTTGAATTATCCATGTATAAATTATCTATGAATTATGATGAAACATTATTAATGAATATTATGAATTGAGAAAGTTCATTTTAATTGTGAGTTGAGAATTTTGCTTAAGGACAAGCAAAAGCTTAAGTGTGGGGGTATTTGATAAACCATAATATGAATATACTTTAATCCCACATTTAACATGTTTTTGGATGATTTATCCCTTTAATTATGGAAATAGGTGCTCCTAATCCTTTGTTTTCATGTTTTATACTCAGTAGAGTACCGGAATATGAAAAGAACAAGAAACGAGCCAAAAATAGATAAAATGGGCCAATGTACAAAATCCACATGGCCTGGGACCATGACCACACGGTTGTGCCCCGTAAGAAGAGTCGACCACGGCCTAGACCTTGAAATACACAGCCGTGCCTCATAAAAAGTTTGACCACGGCCTGGACCCCGAAATACACGGGCGTGTACCATGGGCATGTCTCTACCGTAGATAATAAGAATTCTATTCGGATTAGGGTACTTAGAGGAAAAGAAACATATTCCAAAAGCCTATATAAAGACCCTAGAGGCCAACCTTTAGGGGGCATTCAGCGAGGCCAAAGAGCCGAGCCAGAGCAGTTAAAGTCAGGGATTTACTCGAAGAAAGCCAGTTGATTCATCTCAAGAAGCCGGAATCATACTCAAGACGGAGGAACTCTCCTTCAATTTCTTCAGGGGTTTTAGGGTTTTCTTTATATTTGTTTTATATTTTCTTCTGAGATGTTTTCTTTTACAATTATGAACTAAACCCTCAAATACTTGAGGGGGATGAAACCTAATACGGATCTTGTTATTATTATCTGAGTTGTATGATAAATACTTGATTTGTTCTTAACTATGTGTTCTTAATTCTTGTTTTGGTATTTCTGGGATATTGATTCAAGTGTGATGTGCTTAGGCAGAAGAGGAAGAGACCCTGTCTAAGAGTAGATCTAGCATAGTTAAGTGGAGTTGCTCGCGCTCCTAGAGATAGGGTGACGAAAATCTGCCAAATTAGGGTCAAACCTAATATGGGAGTCCATAGATCGTGTTAATGCAATTCTAGGGGTTTTAATTAGAAAGAGATTTTAATTAATCAACCTAGGGTTAGACGTTAGTAGCCTCGAGAGAGGTATTAATATAAATTAGGGAATCCTACGGGTCAAGTCAAGTGAATAAATCATTCGGTTCAGAGTTAGATAACAAGTGAAGTCTAGGTGGATTCTTCCTCGGGTATTGTCTAAATCAATTGGTTTTCCTCTCAAGTCTTTCCTTAATTTCTTTTCTTTGTCTTAGCATCTTTAGCCTACTTAATTAGTTAATTTTAGATTAGATAAAAATTCCCTTAATTCGTAGGTTAAATAATAGAAAGAGAGTTAATATTAGTACTTTTGGTTTCTTTGGGTTCGACAATCCGGTCTTGCCACCAGCTATACTACTGTTCGATAGGTGCGCTTGCCTCCATTGTTGTCTTAGTTAGTTTCCAGGTTCAATCATTCTTTTTATAAATTTTTAAGACTCGACAGACACGATCATTCCCAATCTTTGATTTATTGCACAAGCATGGGTAAAGTATAGAATAGTCAAGGTGATAACGATGATGTTAAAGATCTTCAGGTATATTTTACAATGTTTTATTTATTATATCATATTTATTATAATTGGAGAATAATCATGACAACATGAATGGATAGATCCTGATTTAAAATCCATGTATGTTTACGATGTTGGCTATGAAATATAAAATCAATAGAGACGTTTAGAAGTCTGTCCTACCAGATTTGTTGCATTCCCCGAAGTGAATGTAAACATAAATAAAATAAAAGATATACTCATGGACCACTAAAAGTGGGAACATAATAATAAATAAGAGAACAATAAAAGTTCTCAAGATAATTTTTCAAAGGGCAAAGATAAATTTTGTTATCAATGTGATATGAAAAGATTATTGGCCACATATGTGGTGTATGCCCAAATATTTTGTTTCTGTTAATATTCTTTGAGGAAGGATATGAAAATGTAGTAATGAATTCTATCATTAAAATAGAAAATATTTAACTTATTTGGTACAAATATTATTCCAATATTTGATAGTACAAAATTAGTTGAAAGTGCGGAAGAGCTAATATATCACTATCTTAAAAGCACAAAATTTGTGATCGTTAATACATTACTTTTAAAACTTATTTGTAATGGATATCATATTGAGATTGTGAATAAGAAAATATTATATTTCATATGAATAAAAAAGGAATTGGGTTATTTAATTTATATTTATTTTATAATCTTTGTGATATTCTTTTGTCATCTTCCTATTAAAGGGTTGAAAGCAAAATATTTGACGGTGAAAGATCTACTTATGAGCGATAGAATATGATAATTCTATCTAAATATTATTATGGTTGGATGCACCTAAAGTTGCAAGTTATTTTTTAAAAAACTGTGAGTATAACTCTACAGTATTCAGAATAAGTTCTCAATTAAAATTATGCGGTAAAATATTACTGATGAGAACTTGCAAGAGGGAAAAATTATGTATGAAAAGTCATTGGTTATGTACATATTGTACACCTAAAAAATAATATCCACCCTCAAGGTTTGCTATTAATAGATTTTTGGACATTCGAAGAGTTTGGCATATTCCCTGAAATGAATATTGAATATAATTATTTGGAAATTATATTTATTTACTTGTTGGCATTATAGGCTTCACATTGATTTAGACATTTCCAGTAGTAAATGTCACAATAGTACTTATATGTGGATACAAATTAAAAGGAATGATAATAAAATTATCAATTTGTTATAATTTACAATTTAGTACAATTGAAACACATGTTAAAGTAAACTAGAAGTTTACTAATACAAATGTGTATACTACTTGGCGTGACCAGTTACACCATCCTAGATCGTATATGATGCGAAAATTAATTGAGATTTCATATGGACATCGATTAAAGAACCAGAAGATTCTTTAATTTAAAGAATACTCATTTGTTGCTTGTTCTCAATAAAAAATTGGTTCTTAGAAACTCACTAGCTAAAGTTGAGATTTAATGTCTTGTATTTCTAAAATGAATATAGACCCATTAATCCACCATGTGGATGGTTTTGATATTATATGATTTTGGTATATACATCTATAAAACAATCACATGCGTTATCAACTCGCAACCTGTCATTTGCGAGATTGCTTGTTTAAATGATTAATTTCAGATTATGCAACTAAACAATTCATCTTGCTAATGTTCATCTCAAGTTTTCAATGATTATTGCATGTCAATTGGGATAAAATTTGAACATCCTATAGCTCATATCCACACACAAAATGATTTAGCTGAATTGTTTATCAAAGGCCTCCAACTAATAGTTAAATCATTACTTATGAGAACAAAAGTTTCTATTTCAACATGAGATTGTATTAATTTACATGTTCTACGCATCAAGCCAATAAATTATAAATACTCTCCATTATAATTTATTTTTTTTCAAGAGCCAAATATTTCCCATCTTACAATTTTTAGATGTGCGGTATTGTAACAGCCCATTTTTCAGTGAGATCGGAACAGCGATTTCAGGACCATAAATCCAAGCCAAAAATAAAATTTTATTTTATTTTATTTATTTTATTTTATGGTTGGTATCATGATAGGAAGGTCACATGAAAATTTTGATACGAAAATTTTACCGATTGTGTGTTTAATTAGGGAAAGGACTAAATTGCATAAAATGCAAAAGTTGGGTTCTAGTAGCTATAGGTATCAAATAGATATGGAATTCAAAACTTAAGGTCCTTATATGGTAATTAGACCATTGAAGAGTAGTAGTAGATATTTTAAAGACTCATCCATGGAAAAATTAGAAAAGGGTAGGGACTAAATTGGAAATTAATAAATTAATAGATAAAAAAAGAAAAAAATCATCTATTTTCATATCATCTTCCCCAAAATTTCTATGGAAACCCTAGGAGAGAGGATGAAAACTTTCCAAGCTCAATAAGGTATGAAATCAAGTCCTTTTTTTAGTAATTTTTATATTTTTGGAATCGGGATAGTCTAATCTTTCTATTTAGGGGATTTATTTGAAAAGTTATCAAGGTATGAAATTTGGGTCATGGATGAATATGCTAAAAATTAGAAATGTATGGTAGAAAATGAAAATTTATTCATAGATAAACAACTTTTACAAAGCAATTTTTTATGAAAACTTGATTTAGGGACTAAAATGAAAAAGTGGTAAAACCCATGGAAAATTCTAAAATTTGTGAAATGTATGTGCTGTAAATGTAGTATATATATTTCGGTTAGGCTTGGGAAGAGGGTTAAATTTCATGAATTTCATTTTTCGAGCCTAGGGACGAAATCAAAATTTTTGAAAAGTATAGAGGTAAAATGGTAATTTTTCCTATGATGTAATTGACTGCAAATGTATATGAAATTTGATAAATTGATAGTTAAATTTGTTTATATAGACCCAGAAAGACCAACTACCAAACTAGATCGAGGGAAACAAAAGGTTTCGGTTTAGTTGAAATTCAAATACAAACAATTGTCAAGGTAAGTTCGTGTAACCTAAATATGTATGTTAATGTGCTTGAATTGAATTGTATGATTGTGTTGATGTGTATGTGACCACAAATTGGAAAATGATGATAAAATGTTGTCCCGGTTGAATGTTGAAATTCGATGGAATAAGGTGATTTCTTGAAAAGAGTATAATACTGCATATGTTGCAGATAGGATTTAGCCCAGACGGGTAATCCAAATCAAGCTCTTTAGAGCACATGCGATAGAAAAGATTTAGCCTGGACAGGTAATCCTGTTATAAAATAAGTGGCTTGAGATTGTGCTTTATGATCATGTACCAAATGGATACTTTTGAACATGAATTGACAGATAGTTGATATGTATACTTTGTGAATACTACCTGAATGTCCATCGAAATTTCAATAGTTCAACGGGGAAGATTCTTGAAATACGGAAAGGTGAAACTAAATAGAAGTTCATAATGCGATGAGCTCATCTATGTTTACTTGATATTCATATGATGTTATGTGACTAACTTGTTTGATTAAGTGTATATGTTTAGGTAAATTTACCCAAAATTTTGGATGGTATGGTTATGTATGCTTGTATGAATAAATATAACCATTAAGTTTAATTCCCATTATACAAACTTACTAAGCATGAAAATGCTTACCCCATTTAATTTTTTTTTTTTTATAATGCTCGTAAGCTCACGAAGGTTGGAGGTCGGTCGGAGCATCAATCACACTATCCACTATCTAATTTTGGTATAAATAGAAATCTCATTTTGGTATAATTGCATGTATAGGCTCATTTGGCCAAATGATGGCTTGTAAGTGATGTTTTGTAATCTAACCATTGGAATGGTTAGTGATGTTTCACTTAGTATGTTTTTAAAGTTATTCCATTAAATTCCTATGTGCTAAGTTGGTTGATTGGATTATGCTTAAGGTGTATGTTCCTTGTAAATAAAATTATAAACATGGATTGTATGTGATAATATACCATGCTAGGTACTAGAAGTGGCTTGGTTTTAATGTTTGGATTGGTGGATATATGTTAATGAGTTTTGGTGCAGGAAAGGGGTAAGTTTTGGGTGACAAATAAGGCTAGGAAATGGCTTTATGTTGTCCACATAGATAAACACACGGGCGTGTGTCTAGGCCGTCATGGGCGGGTGGTCTGGTCGTGTGTCCTCTGCATCTCAAAAATGAGAAACAGAATGCTCAGAATTGGGCACACGGGTAGAGACACAGGTGTGTGTCTCAGCCGTGTGGTTGACAAGCCTTGGACACGGGCGTGTGAAAACTGCACCTTAATTTCAAAAATTTAATTTGCCACACGGCGTAGCACACGGGCATGTGACTTGGCCGTGTGACTTCAATTTCTTCATGCTTTGCAAGTCAGAGAGTTACACAGGTAGGGACACGGGCTTGTGTGACCACACGGCCTGACCACATAGGCGTGTCCCTAGACCACACGGGCATGTGAGCCCTGCAACTTAGAAAATTTTTGTAATTTTGTAAAAAATCCTTAGAGGTTCGACTAAGTCCCAATTTGTTTCTACTGTTCATATTGGGCCTCGAAGCTCCATTTAAGAGACGTTGCGAATGATTTTAGTTAATGAATAATAATTGGTGTAAATTATCTGAAAAATGTTTTGAAAGTCTCGGTAATGCTCCGTAACCCTGTTCTAGCGATGGTTACGGGTTAGGGTGTTACATTTAGTGGTATCATAGTTACGGTTTAGTCGATTCTCGGACTAACGTAGCAAGTACGAGTCTAGCTATTCATTCCATTATATAAATCATGATAGTGTGATATCTCCTGAACACTCTTAAATGTATTTTCATATAGTAATATCTTCCAACCAAGCGAGAGATGAGTCTGAGGAAGCTGAGAAGAGGCCCATGTTTGAGGGCCGAGAAGAGGCAAAAGCAGCCTTCTTCGAAATGATGGATGAGTGGTTTAGCAAATATATGAGAACAAATCCCACTGTGAACAATAGAGCTCAGCGGTACGTTTATGATTTAAGGAAAGTTGACATATGGTAACAATGACAATAATACGTAGTGCACATACAACTAACATCTATCTATGAAAATTCCCAATTACATCTCAATTTCACAACCATTTTACATATAAAGGATACACAAACCATAGTTAAACCAATTTACTATCACAACCATAGCTTAAACAATACAACTACATACATCATGCCAAACTCAAAACATACTAATTATCAATACCAATTTGTAGCTATGACATTGTTACATTCAATCTCACATTCATTTTTCATCAACAAATCATTTGACATATCATTTGAACTTTTCTCTGGAGTCTATCGACTCATTCGTTTATACTATGACCTCCAAGCTCGTTTTCAATCATTATACATAATAGATCACATATGAAATTTGTTCTATGTCATTATCTATTCATTTTAGCACCACTAATCAAATTTATCATTGATAATTTATATTAACCTATCTCGGATTCAAACGAATACTCGAATCGTCCAATAAAAAAAATTTCTAACTTCAAATATAATAAATAACAAAAATAACAGTCTCTGCATAACTACCTCAAAACACTTGCTTCAATAGAATTATCTCAGCAAATATATCATCTCCAGATAAAGGATCAAAGTATATAGAGTAATGTCCCAAAATATGATGCAAAGGTCATATGGCTTCTCTGCATGACTGATGGGATTTGCGATAAGAATTTTCTAAAAAGGTTTTATAATGATAGCACTATCGGGGAAGACGGGTTTCCAAATTATAGGAGAACACTACAACACAAAAGGCCTATAGCGACACTTATGGGGCGACACTTTCGTAAGTGTTGGGATAGACTGACCAACATACGTTTTAGCCAACTGTTTTATAAGGGTTGGGATATGCATGCCTAAGGCAACGCTTAAATAAGAGTTGGCTTTGTCAAGTCCTAAGACGACAGTTTTGGGCGACACTTTTCTAAGTGTTGGGATAGACTTGCCAACATACGCTTTAGCCAACTATTTGTACAAGGGTTGTGATATGTATGCTTAAGGCAACACTTGAGTAAGAGTTGGCTTTTGTGTAGTCCTAAGACGATAGTTTTGGGGCAACACTTTCCTAAGTGTTGGGATAGACTACACTTTTGCCAACTCTTTGTATAAGAGTTGGGATATGTATGCTTAAGGCAACACTTGAATAAAAGTTGGCTTTTGTGTAGTCCTAAGATGACACTTTTGTGGCGACACTTTCCTAAGTGTTGGGTTAGACTATGTTTTGGCCAACTCTTTGTATAAGGGTTGGGATATGTATGCTTAAGGCAACGCTTGAATAAGAGTTGGCTTTTGTGTAGTCCTAAGGCAACAGTTTTGGGGCTACACTTTCTTAAGTGTTGGGATAGACGTGTCAATATAAGCTCTAGCCAACTCTTTGTATAAAGGTTGAGATATGCATGCCTAAGGCAACGCTTAAATAAGAGTTGGATTGGTCCAGTCCTAAGACGATATTTTCCTAAATGTTCTGGGATAGACTTGCCGACATGTGCTTTGGTCAAATTTTTGTATAAGGGTTGGGATATGCATGCTTAAGGCAATGCTTCAATAGGAGTCGGCTTTGTCCAACACCATGCCTACAGTTTTGGGCTGACACTTTCATAAGTGTTATAATTAAAATACTATTATTTAAAATAATTTTAAAGTTTTTTGGGTATATATATGACTGATTGTTTTTTAATTTATATATTAAATAATTTCTTATATAATTGTAAAAGTGATAATATTAATTTTAAAATTTTGAATTAATTATCATTATAGTTTAGGGTTTATAGTTTAGGAGTTGGCGTATATGGTTGAGGAGTTACTATGTGAAAGTTTAGGGATTGTGGTTTATGGTTTAAGGTTTGTGGTTTATGGTTTAAGGGTTAAGGGTTTATGGGTTTAGGGATTAAGGGAGGTTATGGGTCAATGTTTTATGATTTAAGGTTTCAAAATTAGGGGGTAAGAGTTTAGGGTTTAGATTAATTAGTATTTTTAATTTATAAATTAAATAATTTATTATATAATTGTAAAAGAGATAATTTTATTTTTAATATATTAAAATTATGATTATAGTTTAAATTATTTAATAGATAATAAATAAACTTTATATATATTAAATGATTTAGGATTTAAAGTTTACTTGAGATTTGTTAAATGATGAAATTTTATACAATCAATTAATACTTTTATATTTAGAAATATTTAATCTAGACTATTTGATATATTTAAATATTAGATTTAAAAATTGATAAAAAAAAAGTAATGAGGATGATATTAATAGATAACTATCTATGTTGGATAGGACCAAATTATAACAAACAAAATGAAATACAAAAACTAAAATCATTCAACATCGAACATCGAAGCTAAGTTGAATAAGCTTTCTTTGTCTTTTGTGGTGTTAAGTAGTAGTATTCATTTATCTGAAGCTAAGTTGGTAATTTGATTTACTATACAACAAGTTGACAAACTTAGATCTGTAAAATGCAAAATTTTATATTAATTAAGCGCTATTTTGATTTCATCATCTCGGCAAATAGGTTCTTGTTTTAACGTCCACACCGCACTCTGGCTTGATTTTTGTTGCTTCAATGAAAGGATAGAGTGGCTCCAACATTTAGATAAAGTTGGCTTTTGTGTAGTCCTAAGACGACACTTTTGTGGCGACACTTTCGTAAGTGTTGCGATAGACTACGCTTTAGCCAACTATTTGTATAAGGGTTGGGATATGTATGCCTAAGGCAACGCTTGAATAAGAGTTGGCTTTTGTCTAGTCCTAAGACGACAGTTTTGGGGTGACACTTTCCTAAGTGTTGGGATAGACTTGTCAACATACGCTCTGGCTAACTCTTTGTATAAAAGTGTAACGTCCCAAATCTCCTTAATTCCGACTTTTTTTTAATGCGTAGCACCAAAAAATTGGATTTAAAATATGAATATTCTTAAAATTTTACATCATCAGTTGTGAATAATTATATATATTCAAATTAAAAATAACTTAATAGCTTCGAGTGAGAATAAGGTTTTTAATAAAATGCCACAAAAATTAATTTAATTTAGGGTTTAAGGTTTAGTGTTTAGAGTTTAGGGTTTATGGATTATAGTTTATTGTTTAATGTTTTAAGGTTTTGTGTTTATGGGTTTGGGATTTAGGATTTTAGGATTTTGTGATTATGGATTTAGGGTTTAGAGATAATATTAATATGAATATATTAAAATTATAATTATAGTTTAAATTATTTAAGAAATAATGGACAAACTTTATATATACTAAAATTAAAAAATTGGTAACCCCATGCATCTCTAGAGAAATAAAATTAATTAGTAAATTGAAAATGTTATTTAAATTTCCTAAAACATTGAAAGAATATATAATATTAAAATTTTATCTAATTAATTTAGGATTTAAGGTTTGGAGTTAAGGGTTTAGGGGTTTGTAATTTGTAGGATATGGTTTTGAGTTTAGGGTTCCAATATTTGGTTTATGGTTTAGAGTGACTGTTTTAAATTTTAAGGTTTAGAATTATAAGGTTTAGGGTTTAAGGAAGAAAAGAATATTTGGTTCTAAATTTTTGTTTAGATTTGTCACATTGTTATTTTTATTGCATTACGGGAATAAATAAATATAATATTATAGTCATGAAAAGGTGATAATTCAATCGTATAATTTGGAGGTTATTAAGTATATATATGGAAGTGCTCCGAAGACTTCAAATTTTGCTCCGATTAGAGGAATATGTCGAATACTATCTCAAGAAGAATAATGGATATTACACTACATTCCTATAGAACACAATTAAAGTGCGAATCATTTAGCCAAACCGATCTTTGCAAAAAGGAGGATCTACAATTGGTTGACACCCTACAATCGGGGAGAATCTAGAAATTTGGCGAGGGCTCGAATTTTCCATTTTGTGCCTTTAAAAATTTTAAAATTTTAAAATAGTAAAGGTAAAATTACATTTTGTCCTCCCATAAAAATGATAAAATTTTGATTTAATCCTTAAAATTACATTTTACTATAGTAAAAATTATAATTTAATTTTACCTCCTAAAAAATTTCTGACTAACCCCCGCCTCCAAAAGAAATACTTAAAGTTTTTGAAGCATATAAGGAAAGGAGTATTCATATTCCTTAGTCTTTTATGTAATTTAGCTTAGTTGTGTTTTAAATTCACCAAAAAAATATAATATTCGAATATTTATGTGTTTCGTTTTGGATGAGGATTCATCATGCAAATAGTTGTTTAATTGAAATTAATTATACAAAATATAAGTTATACAAAATAATTATAGAATTAAAATTACTTACATCCATGAGGCCTTACTCAAAAAGTAATCCACTATAAATTATTTATATAAAACATGATTTAAGTTTAACTCATTATAAAGTTGTAACCTCACTACTAGATATCAATTAGATAAGTTTTTCCGTAAGACTTCCTTTAAAAACCTAATCATAGATTGAATAATAAGAACAAATTGTTTACAACAATTTGCACTAAAATAAGTCTCTTACGAATAAGATAAGTTCTATAATCTAAACTTTGTCTCCTTAAATGCAGTTCAAAAAGAGTTCCAAATAAAAAATTGAAATTGGATTTAAACTTTAATATTAAAAACATCAAATCTATAATTTGAAAGTTTTATCAAATTTTATTGTATTTTTTAGTTCTCCACGATGGAAATCAACAGTGGATTACTTATCTATTTTAAAATTTATTAAATATTAAATTTAAAATAACAAAATTTTAAAAATAAAAATTAATATAAAACAACATAAAACAAGTTTTGATTAAAATACATGACTTAGCTTTAGTGGCGAGCACGAGAGCAAGATGAGGTTGTGTCGATAATAATTATAAATTGTATCAATTATTGGTTTCCCACCATTTCGTAAAAAGTAAGAACAAATTTCCGCCCAATGACAATGTAAATGTGCTGAAACTATACTCCATTTGCCAATCGCTAGTATTTGTTAAAACAGAAAAGGGAAAAATGAGTGGGCAAACTCGTAAGAAGATTCAAAAGAAATTGAAGATAAGAGGATACTGACTTGAAGGCGGATGGTCTTGATGAGATTCTCTCCTTCGTCAATCGCCCGATTTGCACGGGTGAGAAAATAAGGTTCTGTTCTTTCTTTGAAGTTTGAAGAATCAAGGAGAGTGCTTTGTGGGTGAGAAAATGTATGCGTAAACAGTATTTTTTCCTTACATGCAAAAATTTTCGAAGATTTTCAGCAGTTCATAGATCTCTTGCAAAACCAAAAACCCAATGCTTCCACAGTCTTGAATATCTTAACCTTTGTCTCGATTTATTTTTCTCACTTTCGTTGCTTTGTTTTCTTGGTGATCTGCATTTTTTGATTGAGTCTGGTTTTGAAGCTAGTTTTAGCTTTGATTTGCCTCTATCGATGAATTTGGGGCTCTTTAATCCTTGATGAATTCTGTTTTCCTTTTAAAATGGAGTATATAAATGGAGAATTTTTGGTTTGTTTCAGTTAAAATTTCAATTTTATAGTGATTTCATAGTGGAACTTCATTTCCCCATTATACACATTTCAATATTTGGGAAACTTTTGGTCCATGTCCTCCTCTAATGATAAAAAGAAAAAAGTGAGGAAAAAAATGTAATTTTGAAGCTTGATCTTGATGTTCTATGCCTTTTGGGTTCTCATGGGGGTGGCTTTAATTAGTTTATTCTCTTGAGACATTGTCTCAAAAATCAAACAAAGGTGAAATGGGGAAAAATGAAAGCATGTTTACATTCATATCGAGAAAAAGGAAAGAAAACAAAGAAAAGTTAGAATATAATTGGAAAATGATTTCCATGTCACGACTTAGTGTTCTTGAAGATTTCCTCCATTTTCTTTTGGACTTTTGGTGTGAACTGGTTTTGGGTCACTTTTTAAGCCACTTATGCATACATATTAAAATAGAAAAAAGCGACTAATTATTGTTCTTTGGTTTTGGATTTCTTTTAGTGTTAAAAAAGTTTGGAAAGTACAAGAGGTTTATTTTATCTTTATTTTCCATACTTTTTGCTCAAGTAACAAAGTACTTAAAAGAAACATGTTTGGATTTGAAAACAAAGGATATTCTGAAGTGACACACCTTTGTTTTGCTTTCAATTTCTTACTTTCTATTCGTTAGTTTTGACTTGTTTTTATCTATTTTGTTGTTCTTTTACGAGGAGGGCTCGTTCGTGGATTTGGTATCGTGTATCCCGGTCAAGAGGGACTAATTTGACTCTATTACAATTTAGCTTTATTCATTTACTTTTACTAGTAAGGGACTAAATCAATCAATTTAGTAGAGGACTAATTTGATGTAGTCTATATAATAGAGGACTTCTTTGGTACTTTCACCTTTTGTATAGTTGAAATGTTTTGTTCGAGTGTTTTCTTCATTTTGTTGCCATTAACTTTACTTAATCGGTAAAATACACTTTAAATTCTCGATTCAATACACCATCTTTATTTGCAAACTTTGTAGATTAGATGAGGACTTTTCTCCCACCGAAATTTGAGATCGAGTGATTCGATTCTTTGTTTGAAGAAAGAGGTTTGTCTTAAAACAACCTTATGCTTGTGCTAATCCTCGGTTTAACTAATGTCAAACAACCGGGAATTCAAAAGTGGTAAATTTTGCGAGGATATGGAGGATGATTGATCGAGTGGAGGCAATACAAAAGGCCTTACAAGAAGGCACCTAGTAAGTTTTCCAAGCTGTATAAACTACTGATTAAACTCTTAAAGAGTTAATGCTTTTTCGTTTTTACTAATGATCTTTGGCCCTCGATTGCGAAGCATATGATAAAATGCAAGCCGAACTTATAATTGCGAAGAAAAGCCTCACCAAGATTTTGTCATCCAAAGATATTAAAGCAATCAGAATTTTGTCTATCATTGAGTCATTTTATATTTCTAATTTTATGCGGTCAATTTGAGTTTTGTAATGTCATGCAGTTGGTCTATAATTATATTTGGTTCTATCAATATCAATCAACATCAACTTAGGTACTTTTTATTTGCTTACTTTTGTACATTGAGTTGAATGTTAGTGGTATACATTTCACTAAATGTTAGTGTATTTTGATTGTTGGATCGATTTTTGTAGTGAATATTTAATCTTTATTTTAATTTTAATTTTAATTTTATATTTTAATTATATTTAAAGCACAATTCCTATCATTATTCACTGTAAATATTTATAAAAATATATTAATATTGAAATAAAAAATTACATCACATGTGTCTATCCCAATCTTTTTAAGGTTACTTTAGACGATCTTTTTAAGGTTGCTTTAAACGGGTCTATCTCAACTTTTTTTAAAAGTTGTTTTAGACAAGGTCTATCCTAACTTTTTTAAGGTTGCCTTAGACGGGTCTATCCCAATTCTTTTTAAAGGTTGCCTTAGACATAGTCTATCCCAACTTGTTTAAGGTTACCTAAGATAAGTCTATCCTAACCTTTTTTATAGGTTGTCTTAGACAAGGTCTATCCCAACCTTTTTAAGGTTGCCTTAGACGGTTTTATCTCAACTGTTTTTAAAAGTTGCCTTAGACAATGTCTATCCCAACTTTTTTAAGGTTGCCTTAGACGATTCTATTCCAACCATTTTTATAAGTTGCATTAGACAAGAACTATACCAACCTTTTTAAGGTTATCTTAAACAGGTCTATCGCAACCTTTTTCAAAGGTTGGACTTGACTAGGTCTTTCCCAACCTTTTTTAAAGGTCGGTATTGACTAAACTTTTCACAACCCTTCAATAAGCGTCGGCTTATGTTGACTTATAGCGACGCTTTTTCAAAAGCGTCGCAATTCATATACCAACCCCACTATATACGACCATTTTGGAAGCGTCGGACGAAGCGTCGCTAAACCTATGGCAACCTTTTTGCGTCATTTTATGTCAAAAAAAGTGTCGTTATAGGCCTTTTTTGTTGTAGTGGAAGAGACACAAACAGAACCACGAAAAAAGTGTATTGTTTTTTTGGATAACTGGCCAATTGTTACTTACCATAAGGAGTTTTTACTAAAGTATAAATCTCATATAAATATTATGTGGTGCAACTAATCATGAGCAATCAAGTATTTGTTCAAGTATGTTGATGCACAACTTGTAATGTGCCACGCATTGTGGTTTAAGGGATTGACACATCTCTACTAGATAAGTTGTGCACTTTTATGGATAATTGAAAATTTTAACGTACAAACTTATATCTTTTTAAGCAGTAAAATTACAACAGTTTATTTGGCAGATTATTCTTATTTAAGAAACTATAAAACAACCAAAGATAGACAGGCTCTTAGTCGATTAAGGCATTAGACTTTGTCAAGAAGAGCCTTAATCCTCTATGACTTCTTTGGTTGTTAAGAAGTTTATCTGAAGTAATTATGGTCTATCTATTTGTTGATAATGATAAAGCCAAAGATAAAAAAAGATTAGAAAATGAATTATTTCTTCCACTTATCTCATTGGAATTATCTTTGTAGAGCCTATATGGGATTCCATGTGTCGACATAATTATTCATCTAAGGAACTGTTTTGAATTTATTTGTTCATTTTAAGTGATTACCTGGGAGAGTTTATACTACATAATTATGTCATTTTAAAGAAATGTTTAAGAAATAAAATAACAAATAAATTAGGGATTATTTTGCCATAAATTTGTATTGGGAGTTTAGTCAATCAAATAATTTGTATGATTTCTTTTATTTACTTAAGTATTATAAACTTAAATAATTTTCACACATTAATAATTAATTTTATGTAAAGCTTGATGTATTCGTTTTTTTTTTTTTTTTGCGATATTAGTTGTTTTACTTATTCAATTTATTCTTATTTTTATCCCGTATTTAGCTTGTGTTCATGTTTTTCTCTTTTGATATTTTTAATATATTCATATTATATTAATGTTCGTGCTATATTCATGGGTTAAGAGTACTATAATTTTATTAAAACTTTAACAAATTAAATATGCATTGTATGTATATTTTGACACATTCTGTATGCATGTTGTGTTTATATTATTTCGAATGATATTTTATTTTATATAGTTTTCATAGTGATTCAAATAAAAATATAAACGAATTTTATGTTATATTTTTATTGTATTATATTGTATATAGTTTTCACAATAATTTATTTTTAAGAAATATTTTTGTATTTATATTATGTCTTAAGTTATCTCATCTACTCCATAATTTGTTATACTTATTCAATTTATATAAAAAAAATCGTTCATATTGTATTTACATTATTTTTTGTCGGAAGTATAATAAATGTAAATAAAATTTTACATGTTAATGGTTACTTTTATGTAGATTTTAACATGTCAGGAGTATTTTGTCAAGTATTTTTCATTTTCATGACACCACGTGTTTTAATTATTTCATATATTTTATCACGTCTTAAATTATTCCTTATTTTATCACAATTTGTTATAGTATTTTAATTTCAATTTCGATTTCTTTTACTTGAACGCTGATATGGTTATTAGCGACACCGACATGGCATTTTATGTCAAGAATAGTTGCTAACGTGACTGTATCTCGTCAATTGCCACAGCAAAAAAGAACTGAATTTTTTTATTGGAATGAACCAAGACATTCATTCGTTGCAAAGCTTAATTTCTTTTAAAAATTAAATATATATATTCTATTAAAAATTTGTAAATTTGTAAAATATTATTAAAATTTATAAAAATATTAAATAAAGTTTAAAATTAATAACAAACCATTTAAAAGTTAAATCTAGATAAATAGTTGTCTAGATTTAATGCAAATTTGGACAATATGTCCAATTCATTCAAGATGATTTTTTAAAATTATATGAAGTTTAAAATTATTAAAATTAATTTTCTTTAAAAATCGATGTGCGTATTAATTTTTTAATTGGTACCTTTTATGATGTATAAAAATAAAAAATATTTTATAAAATAAATAAATAAATATTTTATTTTTATTTTTATTTTATTAATCGTACGTGTTTTTTTTTTTAATGCATGAACATATCCAAATAGAAAAGTGTATCAAATATTTTATTACATGTGTAGCCTAAAAGGTCTATCAATTTATTTTATAACCTCAAAGTTTTAAATAATTGGATATGTTCATACATTTAAAAAGCTTTACACATACGATTAATAAATTTAAATTATTTATATTTATTTATTTTATAAAATATTTTTCATTTTTATACATTCTAAAAGGTTCCAATAGAATTAAAACATTGATACACATATACTTTTTAAATAAAACTAAATTTCAATATTTTTTCAACTTTATATAATTTAGAAAGATCATCTTGAATGAAACTGGACATATGGTTGTCTGAATTCACATTGAATCTTCAAAATCATATGTTGAGATTCATTTTGGACTTAACTTTAAATGGTTTTTATTAATTTTAAATTTTTTGAACTTTATAAACATTAAATATTCCTTTTAATTTTTTTATTTTTAAAATTTTTGAATTTTTTCATTTGTTGTTGATGTGGCAGCTGATGTGGCCATGTTAACAATTGTCATTGACATGGAACACCACATCAGCGATGTGTAATGCCCCAAAATTTTAAATTTTTAAATTGTTGGAATTTATAAAGTAATTTAATTTGGTTCAGTGGTTAAATGTTATGTTAAGTGTATGAGGCTTTGGGTTCGAATCCTTTCCTTTAGAATTTTGTTAATTTTGCCCAAACCCCTATCCCTGAAATTTGGGCTAAAATATTATTCACTCAACTAATGACAAAATGAGTATGCTGATTTAGTGGTAAGGTGTCAACTTACCCTTTAGTCTTGTGTTTGAATCCTTATGTATGCAAGCGGGAGGTGTCATCTATGTGGAGGAGTTTGGATAGAATTTGTATTCTTAAGGGGATCTGTTAAGAATTTGTACCTGATTTAGTGGGTTGCTATGGGGAATTGGGTAGGTTTTTCTTTTAAAATTTATTTTTGAGTTTTTTCCTAAATTTTTTCCAGACTTTTCCCCACTTTTGCCGTCCCTTCTTTTCACGTTTGTTCTTTTTCATTTTTCCTTCTTTCTTCTTGTGCCTTTTCTTGTTGCTATTATCTTTGTTTCTCTTCACACTTTTGTTATTCTTATCTTCGCGGTGTTAATCTTCCGTTTATCCTTGCGTAAGTGTTCTATTACTGGATTTTTATGAAATGTTTTGGAAGGATGAATTGGTTAATTTTTGTGGCGTGGATCTAATTATTGTGAAATATTTGTTTTAGTGAGGATCTTGAGATAAACGTTTCTTCGACAAATTAATTTCTTTTGGAAGTTGTTGTTTGGTTTGGGTAAGTAATCAAATATTATGCTAGTGGTTGTTTAGTGATGTTAAGGTTTATCGATTGGAGTTTGTTGCCAAATTATCAATTTAGTTTTAGGGTTTCATTACAAATTTGAGCATTTTAAATACTTATTATAGGTTTTGGAGTACATGTGGTTGGATTTGTATCGAGAAACAATTATGTGTGTAACAAAAAACCTGAAAAACAATGAACGGTGCGATGCCGAAAAGTGGATTGTCGATGCCACACAGTCGTGTGACAGGCCTTGTGCCAAACTACGTGGGCCACATAGTCTGGACACAAGCATGTGTTGGGCCATTTGTTAGGTCAATTGGACCACACGAGTTGGGCCAATTGAGCTGTTTGGGCCACATAGGTGTGTGGGCCCATTTTTAAAAAAATTTGCTTAGGCCCGTATTGTTGTGTGATTCGTATTTAGTCATTTCGTAGTGTACTTACTGTATGAATAGGACTTGAAAAATAATAATATGCTACTGTATGTAATGTGGATATGGCATGTGAAATGTAAATATATATGATCTGTATTTTGATAATTTTGATAGCATGTCTTATCTGAAAAGCATGCATGACGTATGTGCATATGATATCTGTTAGTATCTGGATGAGCATTGGGGTGGGAATATGAACTGACGAAGGAAGTGTTGGCAGTTTAATAATCTGCCTTATCTGGTGGTTTAAACCACATATATCTGTTCTAGTGGCTTGACTGTATTTTTCTAAAAAGTGGCATACGCTCACTAAATGGTGTGTGGGGTTGGATGGGTACTTTATATCCTATTTGGTGTGTAGGGATGGATGAGGATGGTGTATAGCGAATGGGGGTAGGATCTGAATATGCATTTCAATATGTATCTGATTATGAAAAATCCATTTGATTCTGTATTTGTTAATGCATCTAGAAACATATTTGTTAATTTATGTATATTTGATATGTTTCTTAGGATGTGTTACATACGGAGCTCGTAAGCTCACTTTTTGTTTGTTTTCTTCTTACGTAACTAGAAAACGTAGGACCGGTTGGTGTACAGGAACTTGGACTAGTTTTATTGATAATACGATCTTTAAAAGACTATGTTTTAATGGACTTTCTAGGACTATGTTGATTTTGGACTTTAATTTTTGTTTTTAAATTATTTTATTGAATTTAGTAATTATTATATCTTAAATTTTATGATTATTTGTTTTGTAAGATAAAGTCACGATTTACAAAATAACTCAACTTAGGAAAATTCCATAGTAAATCGAAATAACCACTTAAATGGTTTCCCATAATAATATAAATGGTTTTAACAAGTATTTCTCCCTAAATTTGGAAAATGAATTATCAAGTTAGACATTGTTCTATCTTACGACTTTAAATTAGATTTCTGGGTTTTCAAACGAGTTGGTGTAACTTCTCTAGATTAGGCCATTATGTTCAGGCCAGGTTTGGGGTGTTCACTGAGTGGTATCAGAGTCTAGGTTTAAAACTCAGGCTGTGATTTTTGGATTCAATTTTTTTATGAAAAGTGTTTTAAATCATTTATATTTTTTAGTGATTCTGATAAATGAGTTTATGGAAATTTTCGAGCCTCTAGTGCCGATCTTGTAAGTACTTCTACCTTAGCTATACTTGATGGTTTAGTAAAACACTGTAGTGCTAGAATTTCTCTACTTTAGCCAAAGATTGCAATAACTTTGTAAAAACTTCAGATAAAATTGTAAGTTTAGGGTTTTCAATAATAAACTTAAGCTAATACATAAAATTCTAAATTGTAGATAACTTAGCATAATGAGTATGCGCGGAACCCGTCGGCGCGGAGGGCACTGAAGAGGGGCTCGAGTTAAACCATCTTCAATGGGCAGCATGCCCAATTTAGATACTAGTAAGACTATTGGGACACCTACTGCTAAGACTAAGTCTCAGATTGTTGGGGACGACGCACTATCCCAAGCTATGTTGAGGGTGCTTGAGAGGGTCATTGGGGCCCAAACTAGATCTATTAGTCAAGGGTCGGTAACTGAACGACTCCGGTCTAATGGGTCTTAGTTATTTAGGGGTGTTGTGGGATTACCCCGATGGTGGTTGGGTACTAGTTAGAGGCCAACAAAAGAATAATGAATGATTTGAACTGCACCTCCGAGCAGAAATTGAATGGTGTGGTTTCCTTACTTCGTGATGAAGTGTATCAATGGTGGCAATCGGTTGAGCTAGGCACTAGCCTGAGTGATTGACTTGGGCTTTCTTTCAAAGCGCCTTCTAGAAAAAATAAGTGGGGTTGAAGTATACTGAGGCTCAGAGGTTAGATTTTATCGAGCTTACTCAGGGTGATAGGACTGTGGATGGGTGTGAGACCGAATTTCTGAGGCTGAGCAGGTATACTCAGAGTTTGGTAGTGACAAACTATGATAAGAGTGTCTGTTTTGAGAACGGACTCGCTATGACTTAAAGGTGTTAGTGGCTCTACAGCAAGAGAGAGTCTTCTAAACGCTAATGGATAAGACTAAGATCACTAAGGAAATTAAGTGCGTGGAGCGTGACAGGAGAGATAATGAGAGGGGCTAAAATAAAAATAAGAGGTATTCAGGTCCTTCTAGTTCTGCTCAGCAGCCTAAGAACTGGACCAGGTTTGATAGGCCTCTTTAGGTTGAAGAACTATTTACTACTGTGGGAATTTAGATATATGGAGATTATGGTATGGGTCATCTAGACGAGTGTTAGAGGAGGTTGAAATCTTGTCTTAGATGTAGGTCTATGAAACACCACATTAAGGATTGTCCTTATCGGGTCGATTAGGTGCAAGCTTCAACTCCTGGTTTGGTTTAGCCATAGAGAGCAATTCAACAGCCACCTAGGGGCTGTGGTTAGGCTAAGGGTGGTAATGGTAGGGGCCGTGGGTAGAAAGCATGGGGCAGAGATGCTAATCAGATTGAGGCAAGATAGCATGCATTGGTGTATGTGACGAGACACCACGAGGACAAAAATGTAACACCTCTAACCTATCTCTGTTGCCGGATTAAGGTTATGGAGTGTTACCAATCAATTGAAAAACATTTATCATCATAACATTAAATAAATTAAAATTATTATAAACCAAACAATCATATGCATTTTGTCCCTAAATCGAGCCTTCGAAGCCCTAAAAGTAGGTTAGAAGCAATTCATGACTAAATCAAAACAAAACAAAAATTTTAAGAAAAAGTTGCAAAAATATAGAAACAATGGTCACAAGGGCGTGTGGCCAAGCCATGTGATATAGCCCAGGCTGTGTAACATTCAAACAAAGGGGCATATGGCCATGTCCTCACTCGTGCAACTCACTAAGTAGGGTCACATGGCCGTGTAACTCTCTGAGTTGCCACACACGGCCATGTTGCCAGGCCGTGTGCACCCAAAAATTTACCTAAAAACAAGTCATTTCAAGTCCAATTCATACCTAACCATTCATACCATTTGGGCATACATTCAAGGGACTTAAACATCATTCAAACATACATAAACATGCCTTTTCAAACATCCTAATTCATGTAACCAATATGTCATTCAAAGGCACCACAATTGTATCAAACGTTATGAATCAAAACAAAGCAATTTGACCTTATCTCAAACACACAACCTAGTTCACTAAACAACTATATTCTATCACAATTGACCATCTCTAGGTCATCACAAATATAGCAAAAGAACCTTATTTACAAGCACTTAAAAATGACCAATATGACATAACTTGGTAAGGCATTAAAGTTCACCAAACAAAACATAACTTCAAAAGTTTAAACATACCAAAAAAATCATTACAAAGATCCTATACATGCATTATCAACCTTGGCCAAAATACTCAAGAACTACCGAAATAGTTGCTAGATAGTGTGATAGGTCTCCGACGAGCTTCAAATTGATCGAGCTTCTGATTATCTATAAAAAAGGAAAGTAACTACGTAAGCAACGAGTGCTTAGTAAGCTCGTATAAACTTAAACATAACTTACCATTTCGTTTGCACAATTTATAGCATAAGTATAATATCAACCAAAACCATAAGCTTGGCATAAGCCTATACAAACATCATCAATTCACAAGTTAGTATACTTGTCCATGATACAAATGAACTCAACCATAAGATAAGTAGATTTCCATATGTATGTGTACATTTAACTCATCAACCTTACCTTAAATTCATGATTTATTTGCATACTTACCATTTCATTCCCTTTTCGTGCCGTTGAACCATCTAGAATTACATCGAATACTCGGGAATGCTCATACATAGTGTGCCTTTCCATATAACCGCAACATTTTCTTTACACCAATGCTCACACGAGCTGTGAAATGGGCCTGTTCACACAACATGTGGGTCGAAATGTTAGCTACATAATGCTGCTCACACCAGCTGTGGAGAATCTGCAACAAATGCAAGACCTCACCATCGGTAGGACATTCAAGACTAGCACCCGAAACATGAAATCTCTAATGACATGTAATTTGTATCCTAAGAATTCTTAAGGTTCAAATGGGACTCGTAATCCGTCAATACATCATAGCATAGATACATTTATACATAGATTAATTTATATTGAAACAACATAGCAAATAGTCAATTTAACTAACATTTAAACAATCATAATTCATACGAACTTACCTTGATAACTAGGGCGTAGAAGTAGAATCGAACACTAATCCAAAACTTTAGTTTTTCCTCGATTTAAGTCTGATTGTGGTTTATCTTTATCTAAATAAATAATTTCATTGATTTAAGTACTTATAATATTCAATTTAATCCACAGTTCATATTTATGCAAAATTATGAAATTACCCCTAACACTTTTACATTTCACAATTTAGTTCTTAAGTTCAAAACTTAAATATAACTCATTTTAGCCTAAATCCAACTTACCCAATGCTACAAGGGACCTTGAAATAACCCATAATTATCAAAAATTCACAAGAAAACCCATGGATTTATACTTTTAACAATTTAATCCCTATTTCCAAAATTCATCAAAAATTATTTAACAAAACATGTTTATTTTATAACAAAGATTAATAATCTATCAAACATCAAAAAACATAAAAAAATCCATGGAAAGTCCCTTAAACTTTAAATTTTTTTTCAAATTGACCCTCAAGCTAGCTAGATTAGGCTAAAATGAATTCAAAAACATAAAAATCATTAAAAACGAGGCTTGAATTCACTTACATGCATAGGAGAATATCAATCAAACCTTCAAACCCTAAAAATGGCTATTCTTTCTTCAAATTTCAATGGAAAAGACAACAAAATAAGATGGTATCCTTTTTTGTTTTATTTTAGTTTAGGTTTTATTTATTCAATTACAATTTTAACCTTTAAAACCTATCAAAATTTCATTAAAACTTATCCATGCACATCCACTAAAATATAACATGGTATAATTACCACTTAATTCCATTAAATTTCCTTTCCAAAGCCATTTATCCCTTTTAACTAATAGAATTCAACTTTTACACCTTTTATGATTTAGTCCTTTTTACCTAATTAACCATTTAAACATCAAAATTTCTTAAAGAAATTTAATATGACCTTAATATAATCTAGTAGAAATTAAATAAATATTAAAATAATAACTTACTCCTCAGAATTATGGTCCCAAAAGCATTATTTCTGACACTATTGAAAATAGGCTGTTATAAGATATGCGACCGATGTGATAGCCGGTACGTTTTTTATTCATTTTATCCCTTATTTTGCATTGATTGATATTTGGTCCATGCATTTATACATAGTTAGTGGGGTTTATGGTAATTTAGGGATCTCTGTCGAGAATATTTCTAGTGGAATTTTTGTGATTAGTCCGTTGCGTTAGTCTGTACAAGTTAGTAAAGTGTATAGGATGTGTCCATTAAAAATCCAAGGTGTTGTGTTTTCAGCTAATCTGATGGAGTTTCCATTCGGGGAGTTTGATCTGATTTTGGGTATGGACTGATTTGTGGAGCACCGAGCCAGTTTGGACTGTGCGATTAATAGGGTAACTCTAAAAATTGAAGATGATGTGGAGATAGTAATGGTTGGTAAGCGTTGAGATTACCTCTCTAATGTAATCTCCTCTCTAGTAGCTGAAAAGTTAGTCCGAAAAAGGTGTGAATTATTTCTAGCATATGTGCATGATACGAGTATTATGGGATCTTCTGTTGAGAGTATTCAGATATTAGAGAATTTTCAGATGTCTTTCCTGAGGAATTGTCGAGGTTACCATCGAAGAGGGAGGTTGAGTTCAAAATTGAGGTATTGTTTGGGATAGCTCCGGCGTCCATCGCTCCTTACTATATGGCACTGAAAGAGCTGAAAAATTTGAAAGTACAGCTTCAAAAAATTCTCGATAGGGGGTTCATCAGACCTAGTGTGTCTTCATGGGAGCACCAGTTCTTTCTGTTAAAAAGAAAGATGGGACGATGAGAATGCGTGTGAATTATCGGTAGTTGAATAAGTTGACGGTAAAGAATAAATACCCAATTTTGAGGATTGATGATCTGTTTGATCAGTTCCATGGGGCATCAATGTTCTTGAAGATTGATATCCATTCTGGGTATTATTAGTTGAAAGTAAAGGACGCTAATGTGCATAAGACTACTTTTAGGCCTCGTTATGGGCATTATGAGTTCCTTTTCATGCCATTCAGTTTGATGAATGCTCCAGCTGCATTAATGGATCTAATGAATCGGGTTTTTCAGTCGTATCTAGATTAGTTTGTCGTGATTTTCATAAAAAACATTTTGGTGTACTCTGATACTAAGGTAGATCATGATGAGCATGTCAGAGTGGTTCTGCAAATTCTTTGTGAGAAGAAACTTTATGTCAAGTTAAGCAAGTGCAAATTCTGGTTGAGGAAAGTCACTTTTCTAAGGCATGTGGTTTTTGTCGAGGGTATCCATGTGGACCCTAAAAAAATTGAGGTTGTTCTTGAGTGGAAACAATCTAGGAATGTGTTTGAGATCTGAACTTTTCTCGATTTAGCGGGTTATTATTAGAGATTTGTGGAGGGGTACTCGCTTATCGTAGCTCCATTGACTAAGTTGTTGCATAAGAACACACCTTTTGTATGGGTCAATAAGTAGCAATCGATCTTTGAGAAGCTCAAGTTTGTTTCAACTCAAGCACCCATTCTAAACAACCTGAATCTGGTAAGGAGTTTGTAGTGTATAGTGATGCATCTCACACGATTTTGGGTTGTGTGTTGATGTAATAGGGTAAAGTGGTGGCTTACATATCCGATAGCTTAAGTTACATGATGGAAACTATCCGACGCATGATCTTGAGTTAGTTGCGATTGTATTCACACTGAAAATCTGGAGGCACTAATCTTTATGGTGAGAGGTGTATCATCTAGACTGATCACAAGAGCCTTAAGTACCTCCTTACTTAGAGGCAGTTGAATCTTAGACAATATAGATAGATTAAGCTGCTTAAGGACTATGACTGTGTCATTAAGTATCATCCTAGTAAGGCCAATGTTGTGGTTGATGCTCTTAGTTGGAGATCGATGTTGGATTTGAGGGCGATGTTTGCTTGCCTAAGTCTGTTTGAGGATGGTAGTTTGTTAGCGAATTGCAAGTTAAGCTGACTTGGATTTATTAGATTTGGGATAAAAAATTATTGGATGACTTACTAGTTCTTCAGGTTCAACAGGTTGAGGAGGGTAAGACTTCTGCTTTTGGGTTTAATAATACGGGTGTGTTGTGCTTTAGAGGTTGGCTTTCTATGCCGAATGTAACACCCATAACTACTTTCGTTGTCAAAATAGGGTTACGGAGTACCACTATACATTTCAAATAATTTAGTAACAATAGCAACCAGTTCACTAGAATAATTAACAATATTTTTTTAAAATAATAATTCAGATCGAAGTAAAAACACACTAATGTGTCCTAAATCGAGCCTACGAGGCCTTAAAATTAGATTGGGTACAACCAAGGACCAATTTGAAACAAATTAGAATATTCAGGGAAAATTTTAAATTTTCAAAATAAGAGTCACACGGTCGTGTGACTTAGCCCAGGTCATGTGGTGCAGGAGCATGCCCGTGTGGCCAACCATGTGGCAGACCGTGTATCATTCGAATTAAATCCACACAGTCGTGTCGCAAGCCGTGTGCTAGCATATGTAACATTCGAAATACCCTCACATGGCGATGTCACAAACTGTGTGTTAGACTGTATACAATTTGATGTTGGGTCACATGGCTGTATCACAGGCCATGTCTTCGTATGGATATTGCACTTTAACACGTTCTGGGTACATGCCTGTGTGGGTTGTCCGTGTGTGACACACAGTCGTGTGACAACTCATGTCTCAAGCTGTGTGTTCCTAAAAATGACTTAAATCATGCTCATTTTTCACCTAGAAATTCAAAAATATAAAAATCACTAAAATCGGGTGAGATTTCACTTACCTATCATGAAACCAAAGCTTGGCGAAGGTCTCCCAACCCTAACCATGACTATTCGGGTTTCCTCGAAAGAAATTTGATGATGATGGGTTTTAATTCCTTTATTTTATTTTTTAATTTAACTTATTATTTGATATTTACAAATTTACCCTTAGCCATAACTGAATAATTAATTTAATCTTGTCCAAATTTGTCCACTATAACTCTATATGGTTTAATTACCATTTAAGGAGGGTTTAATTACACAATTGGTCTTTCAAATATTTTAAAATTTAACTAAACAAGCCTATTTTCAATTTAATCCTAAATTAATTAAGACTAAATGAGCAAATAGCCCAAAATTTAGTGGCTTTGATCATACCCACCACCGCTTGGACTTTTTTACCATGATTTAATTACCATTTTGGTCCTTTTACTATTTTAAATCTATAGGGTTTAACTTTTATCTCTTTTACAATTTAATCCTTTTACCTTACTTAAGCAATAAATCATCAAAATTCTTGGACCAAACTTTAATTTACATTTAATACAACTCCATAAATATTTAATAAATATATTTATGGATCTAAATTATGGGATCGAGGTCCTAATACCTCGTTTTCAATAATCACTTACCTTTTGGATAGAACCACTTATACTAACTATTAATTCAATTAGTTAAAATTCCTCAAGTCAAAATTCAATATAAAATTATTATTGACTCATATAATTTAAATATTAATTATATGAATTTACTCATCGAATTGTGGTCTTGAAACCACTATTTCTGACACCACTGAAAAACAAGCTGTTACACTGAATGACACGAAGTTGCGACAGTCTATCTTGCGAGAAGCAAATAGTAACCCTTATGCTATGTAACCCTGTGGGAATAAGATGTATTGTGATATTTGAGAATTGTATTGGTGGCCCAGTTTGATATGCGAGGTAGCTGATTTTGTTTTTCGTTTTCTAATGTGCCAGCAACAAGTTAAGGCTGAGCACCAACTACTTTCAAGTTTGCTTCAACTTATTAAGATTCCATTGCAGAAATGAGAACGGGTAACTATAGACTTCGTTAGTGGGTTACCCTTGACACCTATTAAGAAAAATTCTGTTTGGGTCATCATGGATAGATTGACCAAGTCTGTTTATTTTCTTTCGATTATGACTGATTATTCTCTACAGAAGCTAGTGAAGTTGTATGTTTTTTAGAATGTTAGACTCCATAGGGTTCTGGTATTGATTATATCTGATAGAGACTCTAGATTTACATCTCGATTTTGAAAGAAATTGCATGAGGCTTTGGGTACTCGGTTAGACTTCAATACCGCATTCCATCCACAGACTGATGGACAGTTCGAAAAGGTTATTCAGGTGTTAGAGGATATGCTACGGAGTTATGTTATCGACTTTTGTGGTAGTTGGGAGGAGTTTTTGCCACTGGCTAAGTTCGCGTATAATAATAGTTTCCAGTCCAGTATTCAGATGGTACCGTATGTGGCTCTTTATAGTGGTAAGTTTCGTCCTCCCTTATGTTGGACTGAATTCGGTAAGAGGAGGATTATGCTTCCAAATTTGGTTTTTGAGACTAAGATTTTGGTTAAACTAATTGAGATCGTATTAAGGTAACTTCTGATAGAGAGAAGTCTTTTGCGAATCTGAAGAGGAGAGACATAGAGTTTCCATGGGAGATCGGGTTTTCCTTAGTATCTCTGTGGAAGAAGGTCATGGTTTAGACTTAAGAGCAAGTTAAGCCCTAGGTCCATTAGGCCTTATCAGGTTTTAAGACGAGTGTGGTCGGTCGCCTATCAGTTAGAGTTACCTTCAGAATTAGACCGTATACACGATGTTTTCCACGTCTCTATGTTAAGACAATATCGGTCTGATCCATCTCATATTGTGCCTGTTGAGAAAATTGAGGTAAGTCCAGATTTAAAATTTAAGGAAGAGCCAGTACAGATTCTGAATCGAAAGGTGAATGTCTTAAGGAGGAAGACCATTTTGTTAGTTAAGGTTTTGTGGCGGAACCATGGTTCAAAAGAAGCAACTTGAGAGCTTAAGGACTCGATTAGACAGCAATACCCATATTTGTTTGAGTTAAATAAATTTGAGGCCGAAATTTGTTTTAAGGGGAGAGTTGTAACACCTCAAAATTATAAGTTTTTGAATTGTTGGAATTTATAAAGTAGTATAATTTGGTTCAGTGGTTAAGGGTTGTGTTTGAGTGTGTGAGGTTCTAGGTTCGAATCATTTTCCCTTGAATTTTGTTAATTTTTGTCTAAACCCCTATATTTGAACTTTGGGATAAAATATTATTTTCGCTCAACTAATGATAGAATGAGCTTGTTGATTCAGTAGTAAGGTGTCAGCTTACCCTTTGGTCTTATGTTCGAATCATAGCATGTGCAAGTGGGAATTATTTTTGCTATTTCTTGGTGGTATCGTCTATGTGGAGGAGTTTGGATAGAATTTGTATTCTTAAGGGAATCTATTAAGGATTTTATACCTGATTTAGTGTGTTGTTGTGGAGAAGTGGGTAGGTTTTTCTTTTAAAATTTATTTTTGAGTTTTATCCTAAAAATTTTCCAAACTTTTCCCCACTTTTGTCTTCCAGTCTAGTCCCATCTTTTCACGTCTGTCCTTTTTTCTTTTTCCTTCTTATTTCAATTTTCCTTCATTCTTCTTTCTCGTGTCTTTTCTTGTTGCTACTATCTTTGTTTCTCTTCACGCTTTTGTTCTTCCTATATTCGCGATGTTAATATTCCGTTCAACCTGGCATAAGTGTTCTATTACTAGATTTTTATGAAAGGTTTTTAAAGGATGAATTGGTTAATTTTTGTGGCGTGGGTCTAATTATTGTGAAATCTTTGTTTTAGGTGAGGATCTTGAGACAAACGTTCCTCCAGTGAATTAATTTCTATTGGAAGTTACTGTTTGGTTTGGGCAAGTAATCAAATATTGTGCTAGTGGTTGTTTGGTGATGTTACGGTTTATTGATTGACGTTTATTATCATGTTATCGATTTAGTTTTAGGGTTTCATTACAAATTTGAGTATTTTAAATGCTTATTATAGGTTTTGGAGTCCGCGTGGTTGGATTTGTATCGGAAAACAATCATGTGTGTAACGAAAAATCCAAAAAATAACTAATGGCGTGATGCCGAAAAGGGAACTGTCGATGCCACATGGCCAGGTGGCTCACATGGTCTGGGTCAATTTGGCCGTGTGGGCCACACAGGGCGTGTGTTAGGTTGTGAGGACTACACGGGCATGTGGGCCCATTTTTAAAAATTTTCCTTAGGCTCATATTATTGTATGATTCATATTTAGCCACTCCGTAGGGTCCATACTGTATAAACATGACTTGAAAAACATGATATATGATAGTATGCTAGTATCTGTAATGTGGATATGGTATGTATCTATATTTTGATAATTTTGATAACATGTCTTATGTGAAAAGCATGCATGATGTATGTGCATATGATATCTGTTAGTATCTGTATGAGCATTAGGGTAGGAATATGAATTGATGGAGGAAGTGTTGGCAGTTTAATAATCTGCCTTATTTGGTGGTTTAAACCACATATATCTATTTTGGTGGCTTGACCACGTATCTGTTCTGGTAGCTTGACTGCATTTTTCTGAAAAGTGATATATGCTCATATAATGGTGTGTGAGGTTGGATGGGTACTTGATACCCTATTTGGTGTGTGTGGATGGAAGGAAATGATTTGTAGCGGATGGGGGTAGGATTTGAATATGCATCTGAATATGCATCTAATTATGAAAAATACATCTGATTTTGTATCTAGAAACGTATTTGTTAATTTATGTATATCTGATCTGTTGTTTAGGATGTGTTACACACTTTTCTCGTAAGCTCACTTTGTTTGTTTTCCTTTCAGGTAACCAACAAACGTAGGACCGCTTAGCATGCGGGAACTCAAACTAGTTTTATTAATAATACGGTCTTTAAAAGACTGTGTTTAAACAGACTTTTTGGGACTGTGTTGATTTCGAACTTTAATTTTCGTTTTTAAATTGCTTTATCGGATTTAGTAATTATTATATCTTAAATTGTAAAATTATTTGTTTTGTAAGACAAAGTCACGGTTTACAAAATAACTTAACTTAGGAAAATTCCGTTGCAAATTGAAAAAATTCACTTAAATGGTTTCCCATAATAATATAAATGGTTTTAATGAGGATTTCTTCCTAAATCTAGAAAATGAATTATCAAGTTAGACATTGTTTTATCTTACGACTTCAAATTAGATTTATGAGTTTTCAAACGAGTTAGTGTAACTTCTCCAGATTTGACCATAACGTCCAGGCCGAGTTTTGGTGTTATAGATGTAACGATTAATGTTAGTCAAAGGGCCTATTTGGTCAATTTTATTAATTCAAGCTCAATTTGATCCAAAAAGGTCGTAGGAGCTAAATTGATTTTTTCAAAAAATTCAAGGACCTTTTCAACCATTGAACCTTTATTTTATCATTGTAATTTTAGTAAATTAAAATTAAATGGTAAAATCTAAATATGATGAATAATCTTATCTATAACTAACATTAGAAGTCATTCCAAGTGACGAGATTTCTCAATTTCAATTAGTGAGGGATGCTTTAGTGGACAAGTAATCCTAGACATAAATTAGGATGTGAAGGGTAATTGGGGTAAAAGAAAGATGAAAAGAAAAAAGAAAAAATCGAGAAATGTACCCATATTTATTTTATGTTTTTATATAATAATTGCATATTATATTATATATTTATATAATATTGAAATTTTATATAATTACATTTTACATGTTGATATTTTTGTGTTATATTTATATTATTTTTATATCGTTTTCTAATTAATTAATCATTTTTTCATTTTGTGTAATGTTATATTGTTATCTACAAGAAATTGCCAAATCTAATCTAGAATATTAAAATAGTTGTCAAATTTGTGTCATATCTCAGCATTTTATTTTACCATAATTGTATTACTAATAATAGTCACGAAGTGGTGTTTTATATAATTTTTCGATCATATTTTAATTATTTTCATATTATATCATGTCACATATTAATAATGTGTTTAACATTATCAAAATTAATTGACTATATCAAAATAGGATTTGTATTTGAGATACTATATATTAGAACAAACCATCCATAAATTAATTAAAATTTAAAAATCATTAAAAATAAAAATAATTAAGGTAAATTATATAAATGGTTCCTCAACATTGCCCGTGTTCCTATTTTGGTCACCTATCTTTAAAAATTTTTAATTTGGGTACTAACATTTGAATTTGTTCCTATTTTGGTCACTCTCATTAAATTGATAATGAAAAGCCTTTTGTAACTAGTATAATAACACATTTAGTCCTCAATACTTACATATTCTATCAAATTTATCCTAATTTTAAATAATTCAATAAATTTAACACTTCACATTTACAAATTCTATCAAATTGTTCCTCAAATTTCCTAATCACGACTTTGACTTTTAAAATATAGGTATTCGCATCTCTTAATTATTTTATTTTTGATTGAAATTATCCAATTCAGTACATAATCCTTTTGTTTATATTTCTATGAAGTTAGTTTTAGGAATTAACTAAACCCCATTAAAAAATAGAAAATACAAATTTAAAAATATAATATATAATAAAATTATATAAAAATTTAATATTTGTAAAAAATGATTTTCACTTTGACTAGCATAATTTTAGAAATATTTTTTAAGAAGTCGGATCTATAACCTATTGGGGTATTGAATCGTAAGAAAGGATTGAATTTGTTAATCTACGATCTGGTTGAATCAAACTCAAAGATTCATTAAATTGATGATTGAACTGATTTTTCTATTTTTACTATAAAATTATGTTAGTTAGAGTGAACATAACTTTTTACAAATATTAAATTATTTATATAATTTTATTATATATATTACATTTTAAAATTTGTATTTTCTATTATTTTAAGGTTAAATTTATGATTTAACCCTTGAAGTATATTTATTTTCTCACTTTGGTACCTAAATTTTTTGTCTTATATTGGTACCTAAAGTATGCCAAAGTTATGTTTTTTACCCTCATTTAACAAATGTTAAGAAAAGACTGTTGGGTAGATTTGGCCAATGAAAAGTGTCTTTGACATGTTGTGACCAATAAAAAGTGCCACTTGACATTCCTTTATAAAATATATCATTTTTTATATAAAATATGTATAAACTATAAAAATTGTAAAAAATGGAAATAAAATATTAAAAATTCAAATATATATAATCTAAAAATTATATGTCAATTATAAAAATGGAAAGAAATTATACAAAATAGAAATAATGAGAAAAATATTTGAAATAATTAAATATATAAAAAAAAGCGGAAAATGTATTGCATCTAAACATGATATAAATTATTAAAAAGAAAAGAAAGTATACAAAATCATATATAAAAATTTAAAACATATATAAAAATAATTAAATATATAAAAAATTTAGAAAAACATATAAAATCTAAATTACATAAAAATATATATGACAGGTGATGAATATGATGATGGTGGGTTAAAGCATTAAAAGGATTCCTCAATATAAGTTGGTTGAAATTGGATTTCTGTAATCTTTGCTCTTTAGCTATTGTTTTCTGGAAAAAAAAAATCAAAGTATATTTAAGCGTTAAACAAGGGTAAATATCTCATATATACCGAAAAATAAGAATAATTACGGAAATGTGTCAGTTTGAAGAATATTTACGGGAAAGTATCGTTTCCCCCAAAAACGTGTCCACGTCAGCACGTTTTTGGGGGATGCAGATCTAAAGCGCGTCCTCAGGGGCGCGCTTTAGCCCTCCAACGATCAAATCCCAACGGTCAAAAAAAAGTATAAAAACCCCCCAACCCTTTATTTTTTTCACACTTCAATTCTTTCTTAATATTCTCTCAATTTTATCTCAATTTTCTCTCAAAGTCCTTGAAATTTACGCTCAAATTTCTAAATAGTCCTTTACTATTTACGAAAAAGCCCTTTATAATTTTTTTAATATATTTTTTTTGGAAAATTTTAAAATTTTTTATCGGATTACAATGGCCGGGGAATTACGTCGCCTAGACAACAAGCACATCTCCGTTGAGCAAATGAAAATGGTAAGTTTTAATTTTAATTTTTCAATATTATTTAATTTTTTTTCAATTATGCAATTTTAATTAATTTTTAATTATATAATTTTTAAAACAGTCTGTAGATCGGGTGTTGGAATATTATATTCGCAACATGCATGGTCCCCCATCGCCGTTGATCGAGACTTACCTGCGAGAAGCGGGTTTTTGGCACGTGGCCACGATAGACCGAGGGTTCAAGTTGGAGCCGCCTTTGATCGGTAGCGTTGATAGAGAGGTGGAGACCGAGGCGCACACTTTCCATCTTCCATGCGAGAGTGTACCATCACTCTAGAAGATGTGCGATTGCGATTTGGATTCTGGGTGGGCCGGGTCGATGAGTCACCGAGTCCGCAACATCTACCGATTGGATGGCCGTATGCTCGAGCTTACGGGTGCCATTCGAATAGAATTCAAGAAGCTCGGATCGATATGGCCTGGTTACGAGACGCATTCCTAGAGCCGAACGAGGGTTCGACCGAAGTAGAAAGAATACGGTATGCTCGGGCATACATTCTTCAGATAATTGGAGGCTATTTGATGCCGAACCTCTCTAGAAACCTCGTCCACGAGATGGCTCCTAAAACTTGTTGATTTGAGCGGTAGGTGAATTGAGTTGGGGTCTACCGTGCTATCGAGGTTGTACCGGAGATGTCTTGAGGCGATGTGGCTGAGTAAAGCCATAAACGGAGGTTGCCTATCACTACTGCAATCATGGGCATGGTTTCGATTTCCATTTTTACGTCCTCGACTCGACCAGCCATATTCATTCCCACTAATAACGAGGTAAATTTAATATTATATTTTACAATTATTTTGTAGATTTATAGTATAATTTCATGCTAAAAGTTTTTTTAATTAGGTGGAACCATTCGGCGAGTCATGTTGGAATACCTAACCCGCTTGAGATGTACGGCTCCTATTGGACCAACGGTCGGAATCACAAATAAGTTTCAAATTCCATTATTATAATTTAGTATTTCGTATGTAGTCTCTAATATTATGTATATAACTAATATTTTGGTAATGTTAATATAGTTTCAATGGACACCGTACGAGGATTCGAAAATTCGGGCGGTAATTCCGGAGGAGTTCTTCTAAAATCTGAACAGTTAGCACGTTAAGGTCCCATTGATCACCCACGTGACCGTGGAGATGCACTAGCCAGATCGGGCTCTGCGGCAATTTGGATCCCGACAACCAATCCCCGTGCCACCGAAAGTGCTCGATGATGAGCACAAAGTGAACTTACGGCAGCCGCACACGGATTGGCCAAGATTTTGGTCAGGTCATATCGAGGCGTGGGAGAACCGGTATGACTTTTTACCTATCCGGGAACCGATCATCGTTCCTGAGTTAGCGTGCATGCCAGAGTACATGCCATGGTTTAGGATCCATGGCAAGCCGTATCTGTTGTTGGAAGAAGAAAGGCGACGACAAATTCGCGAGGGAAGGGAACGTCGGGCCCCTTTAAAACCAATGAGAAGGGGTGATGAGACGGGGCCATCAACAGCGCCTACGATCACCGAGCCCATCAACAGCGCCTACGATCCGGGCCCATCAATTCAGTCGACAACACCGACATCACAACGTCCACCGTTTATGCCAAGTGCGTACCCTACCCCTTATATGTATCCTCCTAACCCGTATATGTTTCCTTTTCCCAGTCCCACCCAGGTTGGAATGCATGGCCGGGTTTGAGTCCTTTCCCTACTGCTCCCGCTAGCCAGTCGATCGTAAGGCCGATGTCGCATGTGGGATTAGAGGAGGCACCGTCGGGGAGCAGTTATTTCTACTAAGCTCCTTCGCCGTATGGGATGCAGTCACCCCCGCCGTGGTTTATGCAAACACCTCCGGGTCATTATTTTATCAAGGTGGGTCATCATCGCAACACCTGAAACTGACCCTTCTTTGGAGAAACCCGATTCCCCGGGAGGTTCCAGGACCCCGCAAAGCTAGAAGGAGGAATCCGGTACAGAATCGCCAACCGCCCGTGTGGCACTAGTTCCCAAGCATCGACCCTAAACCCTAATTTAGTTTTGTAATTTTATTTTTTTGTAATTTAGTTTTAATATATTTAATAAAATTTGAGTTTAATTTTTATTTTTGTAATTTAATTTTTTAATTTAATTTTAATATATTTGATAAGATAGAAATGGTTTAATTTTTTTTGTAATTTAATTTTTTATATTTAATAAAATTTGAGTTTAATTTTATTTCTTTTGTAATTTAATTTTTTAATTTAATTTTAATATCTTTGATAAGATAGAAATGGTTTAATTTTTTTTGTAATTTAATTTTTTATATTTAATAAAATTTGAGTTTAATTTTATTTCTTTTGTAATTCAATTTTTAATTTAATTTTAATATATTTGATAAGATAGAAATGGTTTAATTTTTTTGTAATTTAATTTTTTATATTTAATAAATTTTGAGTTTAATTTTATTTCTTTTGTAATTTAATTTTTTAATTTAATTTTAATATCTTTGATAAGATAGAAATGGTTTAATTTTTTTTGTAATTTATATTTTTATATTTAATAAAATTTGAGTGTAATTTTATTTCTTTTGTAATTTAATTTTTTAATTTAATTTTAATAACTTGAATAAAATAAAAGTTCTTGTACAAAAGTTCACTGTTTTCCTCCAAAAAAAATAGAAATTACATAGCCACCAGGAGACAAAAAAGCTAAGAACACGGTCAACCATTCCGATTTGGACACGAGCGAGATGTATGGCCCGAGTTCCTGCACCATCCGCACAGTCGACTTTGGTTGCTCGTTTCTCGGATATCCATGATGTTGCGTATTTTAGTCGAGCAAGGTCGACCTTTTGGTTTGAGCCTCAATTGTCTATCTGGCAACAGCTTATACGGTGCAAGCGATACCGACGGCCACTTACGTTCATCTGGGACTGGTAGGAATACGTGTCTCCACATGTTGTACATGTTTTCTAATTTGTACACTTCGTCGACATAGCTCATGGGATCAAGACGGAGATTCTGACAAGCCGCAAGTACATGAGCACATGGGTAACGAAGTGCATCAAATATTCCACAGTCGCAGGTCCTATTTGTCAAGTGTACACGATAATGCCCGCCAACAATACCTTGGTTCGGTTTGTCAAACTCCGTGACACGAAACCATTGGTTGTCGCGGTCGTGACACACTGTGTGCATGGTGTTCACCCGTACCTTCCCATAGTTTACTTCTTGCAAGACCTTCGGGCTCCATACATGGCCTCCTTGCATCTGCCCTCTATAACTCTCTGCTTTCTTCGGAAATAGTGCCGCTAAATGAAAACATGTCTCTCGTACAACCGATGTAATCGGCAGATGACGGGTTCCTTTTAGAATAGAATTTATGCATTCGGTCAGGTTTGTGGTCATATGACCATATCGTAGGCCGTTTGCTTGTGTCTACTATTCGAAAGGAATATTACATAGGTAGTTTGCGCCTTCGACGTTATTTGAGTGCAAACTGACCAGCATCTCGTGAAAACGGTCTTTATTGATCTTATACCCTACCAACATACGTTGATAGCGAATATTACATACCACTCTTCAATTGAGAATAAATTGAATATTACAAACGAAATTATATTAATAGATATTTCATACCCATATCGGCCACTTGTTGTTTTTGTCTTTTAGATCGATGTTGCCCATAGTAGTTGGATGAAACATGCCTCAGGCAATATCGATGGTGTGTGTGATGCCACATGCTTCCCTGGCATTCTATTGCCGCAAGTATTCCAGGGCCCCGATCCGATATAACGCATATGTCAGGTTGGGGACAGACATGCCTCCTTAACCTAGATAGGAAGAAGTCTCAGTCATCAGCTAACTCCCCCAGTGTTATTGTGAACGCAATCGATAGGATTCTCCCACAGCCGTCTTGTGCCACAGCTAGCAATAGTCGATGCGTATATATACCATACATAAAGGTACCGTCAATTTGTACCAATGGCTTGTAATATGTAAAAGCATCTCAGCATTGCTTAAATGTCCATAACAGACGCTTGAACACTGCACATCCACGAAGCAGACAATCGTTGTAGTACGCCGGTTCCGTTTCAAGGTCTGTCGTGCTGCCTGGGACATATCTCTCCAGCACCTGACACCACTTCCACAATTCATTATAAGAAGTGTCCCACCGACCATGCAACTTTTCTAACGCATCCTGCTTGGCTATCCAAGCCTTTCTGTAAGAGGATGTGTACCCCAATTGGCTACGAATATTGCCAATTATGGTCGACACCGTAGTTTTGGGATCGGCCTTCACCGTCGGGATTATTAAGTCAGCCAACATGTCTGAATCCATCCTCGGATGATCTTGTGTTACACCTGTCATCAAAGTACGTTAAATAATGCAATATTACATAATATTAGTGTTATTCGAAATCATTGAACACATAGTGGTACTGTACTGGCAAGACATGTATGTGGATCTTTGTACTTTTTGACCTCCCACAACCCTGTCCTTTTCCTCAACGACGCCATGATTTTCTATGAACATGTGCCATCTTGCACTGCATACTTCACCTCGTACTTATCGAGCCTGGCTTTAACCACATTGTAGATAACCCCATTTCTGATGCTGTATTGTTTCAATGCAGCAAGAAAAGTATTCTTGTTGGAAAACTGGTTACCAACTTCTAATTGGTCCGAATCCAACGAAAAGTTTGTACGGTCACGCGTCCGGTGTGGTAGTTCAGGAAACTCCAATGCATCATCTTGAGATAGATAGACATTATGCATGTGGGCTGGAGGTGAGTACGCCCTGAATAGCGGATCTTCTTCTTCTTCGTCGAACCGCCTCAACATCTTGGTACAATTGGAGCGGGCTCCGGTTCGAAAATAATCCAACCACACACCGTTGCTCGGCTCCCGAGGTGGATCCACATCGATTCATCGTTCGACCCTCCATAACTTGTAACAAGCGAGGGCCCTCGCGGTGGATGTCGTTGGGAGTACATCATCCTCCTTAAACATCTTTCGTAAAGATCCCAATCATATGTGGATTGCCAACCACTAGAAGTTGATGGCGTCCCCAATACGTATTTCTATCATCGGACGTCGAAGGGCGGATATGCATGTCCCATCCACCAACCGAGTGTCGTCACGGGGTTATGTTTTCCATACTACCACCGCACGAGCACTTCGTGTTTTGCCTCCCACTTACAGAGTGTCGACTTAGGGTCATGTATTCCCTTCAAACGGCAGTAGATGTTGAGGTCGCAGAAAGATCACTTGGAGATGAAAATTCTACATATATCTCGAGATAGGACGACCCACTGGCAAGATGAGTCTCCGCCATTGCCTCAAGGCTCCGAGGACCTTTGATGTCGAATGAGTCATATCTCACCGGATCAACCGAAGCACAAAATCTATACTTAATAGACTGAACTTTCATTAAAGTTGTTAGAATATTTTACGCCTAATTCTTTTGTGAAGTTCTACCAAATCGACGTTCGATTAAAACTTCGATCATATTTGTGTTCTCCGATAAGAAAACAACACCATTTTGATGTCACGAACTTCACCATCGCGATAAATAACAAGATTAATCGTTCACTCATTTTCGCTTTTTTTTTCTTTTGCTCGAATTTGCCTTACGCCACACGAGAATGAAATTTGGTCGATTTATAGCCTAAGTTTGCGGAGACCATTTGTAGAAAAAAGCGTCCACATGGGAGCTCTTTTGATACTCCTGACGAGATGCACCTCGGAAGTTTTTTGACCATTGTTTGTTCGAAACGTCTCCTCAAATTAATTTTGCGGAGACCATCTGTAGCAAAAGAGCGTCACGTGGGAGCTCTTTTGGTACTCTGATGACGATGCACCTGCTGGAAGTGTTTTTGGCCTTGTTTGTTCGAAGCGTCTCCTCAAATTAATTTTACCTTAGACCCTTTGTAGCAAAAGAGCGCCCGTGGGAGCTCTTTTCGGTACTCCGACAATGCACCTGCCGGAGGCGTTTTTGACCACTTGTTTGTTGTAAACGTCTCTTCAAAATTATTTTGCGGAGACTCTTGGCCCAAAATTCAATTAATTTTTCATCCGCAAGTGGACGGGAGGAAGGGCAAAAAGCGCCCACGTCGTAGCGTTTTCTTGGTTATTCAGCGACAAAGCGCCCACGAGACGTGCTTTTGTCCACCTCGGCAAAAGCGGCCACGTAAGCGCGCTTTTCTTGAGGTGGACAAAGCGCCCTCGAGCGCGCTTTAGCTCTGCGTCCCTCAAAACGCAGCGGCGTGGGCGCGCTTTTTGGGGGAAACGGTACTTTCCTGTAAATATTCTTCAAACTGGCACATTTTCGAAATTTTTCTTTATTTTTGATATATTTGGGATATTTACCCGTTAAACAATGCAGTAAAATCAATATGAATTTCTATTGGCCTTAAGACTATCTGAACAACAACGCCCCTATATTTTTCTAAATTTTATACATTTAATTATTTTGTATATATATTTTAATCGTTTTTATTATTTATATATACATTTATATTTTTCTTAATTTTGTATATATATTTCAATACTTAAAAAATTTTGAATTTAATTTCGCCCCTTTCCAAAAGAATTTTGACTTTGGCCCTAAGTTTAAGGCTAACGCATATGGTTTTTTTTTTTTTTCCTTTTCTGAGTGCGGGTTATTTTACTTGGCTCAGCTTAGACCTGTTCAACATTTTTAAATTCGTATTAATTCGATAGAAAATTAAATAATATTTTATTTAAATATTATAATTATATGTGAATAGGGAATGGAAACATAGAAAGGCATTATTCAGTTGGTAAGGTATGGAATGAATTAAGGCCAAAAGCTGGGAAAGTTTTGTGCAGTAAGTTAATCTGGTTTCCACTTTACATCCTTAAGCATTCAAAGGTTGCTTGGACGACAATTCTAAATAGGTTACCAACAAAGGACCGGTTGCTTGAATGTGTTGTGGAAAGGGAGACAAGGAACCATATTTTTTTTGAGTGTGCTTATTCAAGAACAATATGGCAGCATTGGCAGGTGACAGGTTATGAATTAGGTTCAGGAGTTGCAATGGGCTAGCACTAGGCTTCAAGGCAATTAGGATTTTACTGATATGCATGTTCTAGTCTTTTAGTTAATGTCTGGTTCATCAGTTTTTGCTGCAGTGATATGAAGTATGTGCATGATCATAGACGTAGTCCAGCTTAGAAGGTTTTTCATTTTCTGCTTCATATGAAACCTTTCTCTGTTTTAGCTGTGTAAAAACTCACTATTTTAACTGTTCTTTGTCTGACTTTTAAGCTGCGTCATAGTACATCATTGTTGCCTGCTTAAAATTTATTTTGATGTACATATATTAGTGTTGAACTGCCGAGTGGGTGAGTTTTTATATCATAGTTTAACGAGAAATAATTCATTTACTAAGTAATTTAATTTTTAAATTTTGAATAAAAGAAGTGAGTTTAAAAAAAAGGCTGCGCTGGACTTAAAAAAATTTAAACCCCTTTTTTGAGTTGGATTGAGTCTAGACCTATCAATTGGGTCTAAAATTTTATATAGATCTAGTTGAGCTAGAGCAGAAAGGGAAGAAGAGAGGGATGATTGGAAAAGAAAAAAAAAAAAAAAAAGAAAAAAAAGAGAGAAAACGGTTACTGCAATGATTGATTTTAAATTTGATAATTGATTTTATATTAAGATTTAAATTTTTTGTCTCAATTAATTTTCAAATTTGACTTTTATTAAACAAAATAATCCCTATAGTAAGGTCACTATATTTTTTGTTATAGCAAATAAGTTGACACGTGTTAAAAATCTACATGTTTTTGTGACATAATATATATGCTTTTTAAACGGTTTTCAAGATTTTCAAAATTAAATTAATTTTTAATTTGATTCAATTAATTTATATTAATTTTTGGGTCAGATCAATTTAACCTCTCTAATTGAATTGGTATCTTGATTATTTTTAATTTGATTAATTTAAATAATATTTTGATTTTTTAAATTAAAAGAATTTTAATAACAAATTATGTATTTTATTTTGACAAAAGCACTCAAATTTAAAAAGAAAATCTCTTACTTTTAGGTTTGAAAAATACCCACTTATCCCAAGATTTGATAGAAAATGCAGTAACCTTCGTAAAGTTTATTTATTATATGTATTGTAAATAAAATAAACAATTTTATCCTCTATTAATTACTTATTATTCTATTTATTTTTGTATATTCAATAAATTTTAATTAAAATAATAAAGAATAAACAGATTATAAAAATACTATAATTATTATTAAATTTAATTATAAATTAGATTATACTAACTCAACTATATTCTCACTTCGAAATCACGATACTGAAGTCTTTTAACTTTAAGTTAGGTCACATGAACTTAACTGATAAAAGTATAAGAGAGTAAGGGTGCCTTTAGATGGGCGGTACCTGTAGTGCGGTAGAATTTTTTATCTCATAGTTATAGCAACTAATTTCACTGTCATCATTATTTTCAGCCTTACCGAAAATAAACACATCGTTCATCTATAGACACAGTTATACTACTAAAAATCTGTCTCAATAAACCAATCCCTTTTTATCACCTTAATTACAAGCTAGCTTTGCCATTTTAATGTCTTTTTAATTCATCGAAATCAATTTTATTCAATAATATTTTCTTGTTTTCTTGGTTAAAAAATATTATTAATTAGTTGTATTAAAATTCTTGTCGGATACTCATTTGATCACAATTTAAATTGTATTATTTTTATTCGCATCTTTAATATTGTATAAAAATTAATTTTATTTAAAAGCGAGATATATATATATATATATATATATATATATATGTTGATTTGGATTATAAATTTTTTTCCGAATCGACCTTACACATTTATTTCTAATGGAATTTGGGAATTAAATTGCTTTAAAAAATAGTTAGTCGCTTGATTTAAGTAAATTATCATCATTTCGTAAAATCACCAAGATACCATATTTTGTGAGATTACAAAAATACCCCTGTAGGGTGGAATCACGAAAATACCCCTGGGTAGTGAAATGACGAAAATACTCTTGTGTGACGGAGGTGAGTTTATGGATGTTACTCGTATGTTTGATGTATTTATGTGATACTCTACTTGGGATGCATATGGATGTTGAATGTATGTGGTTCCTAGAACTAGGAGATCTGAGACTTGAGATGAACCACATAGATATAATTTCGAATTCGAAAGAATTACTATTGAAACTACTTTCCATAAGATTGTTCGTTATTAATTAGTGAAAGAAATTATTAATCCATAAAACTTCTAATTAGATAAAAGCGAATCGGTAGTATGAGTACAAGGGGACGAGGACGTTTGGCGCGTGGTCGTGGTAGGGGCAGGATGGCCGTGTCAGAACCAGTAGGATCTAGCCATGGGTCAGGAGACGAGATGCCAGTCCCATCAGCTGCGGAGGCGAAATTTCAAGACCAGACGGCCAAAGATAATGCGGTATCTCAGGCGATGTTACGGGTTTTAGAGAGAGTTGATGGGGCAGGCATGGGTACGGGAGCTCAGAAATCTATGTCGAAGCGACTTAGAGCCAATGTGGCAAAAATGTTTAAGGGAATTTCTGGTATAGCCCCGAGTACAGTTGAGTATTGGTTGGAGGCGGTTGAACACATAATAGATGATCTTGATTTCACGGAAGAGGAGAAATTAAAAGGGGTTGTATCTCTCCTGCGGGATGAAGCGTATCAATGGTGGCTTACGGTTAAGGATGGTACGGTGGCTGACCGTATCACCTGGGATTTTTTCAGAATGGCATTTCAGAGTAAATACATCGGGTCGAGTTATGTGGATGCGCAACACAGGGCGTTTCTGAATCTAGTTCAGGGAAGTAGGTCGGTGGCTGCGTATGAAGCGGAATTCTTACGCCTTAGCCGTTATGCCCGAGGGATAGTGGCCACAGACCATGAACGTTGTGTTCGATTTAAAAACGGTCTGAGGGATGATCTGCGTGTATTGATAGCCCCGCTGCGAGAGAGGGAATTTGTTGTCCTTGTGGAAAAAGCTAAGATAGCTGAGGAGGTGAAGCGGACAGAAAAATTGAATCGGGATAGAGATAGAGGTGGAAGTAAGAAGAATTTTAGATCGTCAGGGGTAGCTGGGCATACTCAGAAAAGACCTAGGTCAGATGGGCCGAGTCGGGGTGAGAGACCTGCTGCTGCTAGCCAGGCACAAAGGTGTGCTCGATGTGGTAAATTCCATTCAGGTGAGTGTTGGTTAAGCAATGGGAAGTGTTTCAGGTGTGGATCTACGAACCATCAGATTAGAAATTGTCCACAGCTACGGGGCGGTGCAGGGCCCACAAGTCAGGGGAATGCTCAGTCGGATAGAGGAGGTCAGCAGCCGTAGAGAGGTCGTGGTCCAGCCAGAGGTGGTAATGGTTCCGGTCGGGGCCGTGGAGTACCAGGCCGAGGAGTAGGAAACACTGAGGTGAGACAGTGGAGGTTAGTCTATGCTGCCAGACGTCGAGAGGAGGTCGATGCACCGGATGTCATAACCGATACGTTTTTATCTTTGGATTGCCTTACACTGCATTGATTGATATTGGGTCAACGCATTCATATGTTGCTAGTAGGGTGTCTGGAACTTTAAGCATAGATTCTGAGATTTCCTCTAGGGAGATGACTATAATTAGCCCGTTAGGACACTCTATGGTTGTAAATAAGCTTTATCGGGAGGTACCTTTAGAAGTTCAGGGAATAGTTTTCCTGACTGATCTGATAGAATTACCGTTCGGGGAGTTTGATTTAATCTTAGGCATGGACTGGCTGGTGAGGTATCAAGCTAATGTAGATTGTGTAGCCAAGCGTATGGTGTTAAAAACTTTCAAAGGTGGCGAAGTGTTGGTGATGGGTGAAAGGGGAAATTATTTGTCGAATGTGGTGACCGCCCTAAGAGCAGAAAGGATAGTGAGGAAAGGATGAGAGGCAATTCTAATGTTTGTTCGGGCTCTGAAAGCCAAGGAACTAACTGTCGGGGATGTTAGGACGTTGAAGAAATTTCCTAATGTTTTCCCAGAAGAGCTTCCGGGATTACCTCCGGATCGTGAAGTGGAGTTTGGTATTGATCTTTTTTCGGGAACAGCGCTAGTATCTATTACCCCATACAGAATGGCGCAAAAGGAGTTGGTGGAGTTAAAAGTGCAGATACAAGAGTTGCTGGATAGAGGGTTTATTCGACCAAGTGTGTCGCCTTGGGGAGTACCGGTGTTATTCGTTAAGAAGAATGATGGATCAATGCGTATGTGCATTGACTATCGCCAGTTGAATAAGTTGACAATCAAGAACAAATACCCGTTGCTGAAGATCGACGACTTGTTCGATCAGTCGAAAGGGGCTTCGGTCTTTTCAAAGATAGATCTGAGGTCAGGGTACCATCAGCTTAAGGTCAAGGAGGTGGATATTCATAAGACGGCTTTTAGGACTCGCTATGGTCACTACGAATTCATGGTGATGCCATTTGGATTGACCAATGCGCCAGCAGCATTTATGGATATGATGAACCGAGTGTTCCAACCCTACTTGGATCGGTTTGTCGTGGTATTTATAGATGACATCCTGGTTTATTTAGGATCGAAGGAGGAGCATGATTCACACCTTCGAGTGGTTTTACAGATTTTGAGGGAGAAACAACTGTATGTCAAATTCAATAAGTGCGAATTTTGGCTAAGGGAAGTTACTTTTCTAGGCCACATTGTGTCGGCAGAGGGGATTAGGGTTGACCCTCGAAAAATTAAAGCGGTGTTGGATTGGAATCCGCCTAAGTTTGTAGCAGAAATCCAGAGTTTTCTTGTCTGGCCGGGTATTATAGAAGGTTTGTTGAAGGATTTTCATTGATTGCGGCACCATTGACTAAGTTGCTGCGAAAAGGGGTTTCGTTTGTTTGGTCTGATAAGTAGCAAAAAAGTTTCGAGAGGTTAAAAAGGATATTGATGGAGGCTCCGGTGCTGATTCAGCCAGAGGCCGAAAGGAGTTCGTGATTTACTGTGATGCTTCACACACGGGGCTAAGATGCGTATTGATGCAAGGTAGAAAGGTTGTTGTGTATGCGTCTCGGCAGTTAAGACCGCACGAATCAAATTATCCCACCCATGATTTGAAATTGGTGGCAGTGGTTTTTTCCTTAAAGATCTGGAGACATTATCTGTACGGGGAGAAATCCATCATTTATATCGATCATAAGAGCTTAAAATACCTTTTGACCCAGAAGGAGTTGAATCTAAGAAAAAGGAGGTGGATCGAGTTGTTAAAGTACTATGACTGCTTGATCGAGTATCATACAAGTAAAGCTAACATGGTGGCGGATGCTCTAAGTCGTAAAGTAATCTCTGACTTGAGAGCAATGGTTGCTCACCTCAGTTTATATGATGATGGGAGTTTATTAGCTGAACTTCAAGTGAAACCCTCTTGGGTCAGTCAGGTTAAGGAGAAGCAGCAGACCGATGAGTTGCTAAAGAAGAAGTTTCAAGTAGGATCAAGTGATGGATCAACAGAATTCGGTGTGAATGAAGAAGGGCTATTATGTTTTCGAGGAAGAATTTGCATGCCGAAAGATCCTAAGTTGAGGCGTAAGATTTTACTAAAAGCGCATGGTAGTCCATACGCTATGCACCTTGGAGGGAGTAAAATGTATAGGGATTTGCGAGAACAGTTCTGGTGGCCGGGCCTGAAGCGAGGGGTGACCGAATTTGTGAGTAAGTGTTTGACCTGTCAGCAGGTAAAGGCAGAACATCAGTTACCATCAGGGTTGTTGCAGCCGATGAAGATTCCACAGTGGAAATGGGAAATAATCACAATGGACTTTGTTAGTGGGCTACCTCTCACGCCTACAAAGAAAGATTCAATTTGGGTGATTGTTGACCATTTGACGAAGTCTGCTCATTTCATACCTGTACGTATCGATTACTCTCTGCAGAGATTGGTTAGGTTATATATAGCGGAGGTAGTGAGGCTACATGGAGTACTGGTATCAATCATATAGGACAGGGACCCGAGGTTCACGTCGCGATTTTGAAAGCGTTGCATCAAGCGTTGGGTACGAAATTAAATTTTAGTACAGCGTTTCATCCTCAGACCGATGGTCAGTCTGAGCGGGTAATTCAGATCTTAGAGGACATGTTGAGAGGTTGTGTCATTGATTTCAGGGGTAATTGGGAAGAGTTTTTACCGTTGGCGGAGTTTGCTTACAACAACAGCTACCAGTCTAGTATTCAGATGGCGCCCTATGAAGCATTGTACGGACGGAAGTGTCGTACACCTACTTGTTGGATGGAGTTAAGGGAACGCCAGATTTTAGGGCCAGAATTGGTTATCGAGACGGAGGAGAAGGTTGAGTTAATTCGGGCTAGATTAAAGGAAGCATCGGATAGATAGAAGTCCTATGCTAATTTGAAGAGAAAGGACATAGAGTTCACAGTAGGTGACAGGGTGTTCTTAAAGGTGTCACCGTGGAAGAAAGTGCTAAGGTTTGGACGAAAAGGTAAATTAAGTTCCAGATTCATCGGACCTTATCGGGTGTTAAAACGAGTGGGACCGGTAGCCTATCAGCTTGAGCTACCTTCAGAATTAAGCCAGATCCACAACATATTTCATGTCTCTATGTTAAGACGCTATCGTTCAGATCTATCTCATGTGGTGCCTGTGGAAGAAATCGAAGTAAAACCTGACCTATCCTTTAAGAAGGAACCAGTGGAGATTCTGGATCATGATGTCAAAGTATTGCGAAGGAAAACGATTTCGTTGGTTAAGGTCTGTGGCAGAATCATGGTTCTGAGGAGGCTACTTGGGAACCAGAGGAAGCAATACGGCAGTAATACCCGCATCTATTCTGACCAGGTAATTTTAAGGCCAAAATTCCTTTAAGGGGGTAGAACTGTCACATCCTGAATTTATGGGGCTTTGCATTTGATGTGTTGCTGTGCTTAATATGCTAGTTAGAGTGTTTTAGGGGTCAAGAATAGGCTCAGAGTTGGGCCGAGGCCTTAGCAAAAATTTGTTGTTGGACATTCTAGTGGAGAGCCAACAGGGTTAGGACTTAAAAGGGTATAATTTGCGCTTTAAGACACAGAATGGGCTTGTAGCCCAGTGGAAGGTGGCGTCACATAGGGGTTATAAGGGGCGTGAAGAGGTCCAAGGTTCGAGTCGCATGTTACCCATTCATTTTAATTAATTTTGGCATTAACAGGGAGCAGTAGTGGAGTTTGGTTTGAATGCTTGAAATTAGGGAACTGATTGAGGTGGATAATGCAGATAATATGGTTGATAATGTGCTGATAAAGGGAGGAAGAGATGGCGTTATCCATGTCACTTCTGGATGAAAGATCAGATGATGATAAGGGAGAAAGTTTAGGAGTTATCGGCTGATTAGGTTGGTGGCCAAATTTCCAACTCTAAGGGGGAGGGGGAATCGGTTTTGAGTGGCTTAGGGGTGCCAAAATTTCCCTGTTGATAGGATGGATTTTTAGTTTTCAAAATGGGCATTTTTGGTATTTGTTTAGTAAGTGTCGAAATTCTGTTTAAGTGAGGAGAGTACTTCTTCATCTTTGGCACTTGGGTTCTTATTCTCTTAATCTCTTCTCTCATTTTCTGCTAAAGCCGAAAACCCCTAATCCCATTCTCTCATCTTCACTTGTATGCTTAAGCCGAAAGTCCCCTATCCATTCTTTTTCTTTTTACCGAATTCTTCATTAAGCCGAATCTCCATAGATCTCTTTACATCATCTTCTCTTTTTGATTTTCTCAGAAGCTGAAATCTGCTGGGAGTAGCCAAATCTTTTGGTGTTAAGGTAGGTGATGATTTTTTCATATTTCACCTTCCTCTTTCGGTTTTTATTTTTTTGGAGGCCAAAGCCGAAAGGCTAATTAGCATGGCGAGGTTATCTTTTGAGTAACGTTTTGACTGTTCTTGTGTTCTCATCTTGGGGCGACATTTTGGGAAACGAAGTAGATCGAATCATTTAGATCCCAAAAGCCAGAAACCACAGTCTCTGAGTCCCATATCTCTTTTTTGGGATTTCGAGGTAAGGGTTCTCTTTAAATTTTTGTTAGGTTCTTTTATCGTATTCGTGATCTTAACCCTATGTTATGGATTAACAACCATATGTTATGATGGTAGCAACTGATAAGGTCTTTTGATGGAATCAAATGTCGATCAGGCGAAGGAGGGGATTGGACCCATAAATCCAACCCCTAAGTTTAAGAAGCGTTCGGTGTCTGCCATCAAAGATTGGCTACCAGGTTATGGACCAGCTACAGAACAAAAACCGTAGGCAGTTAGTAGTCGTTTCGGCTACTGATAGTGTCGACATAGAAAGTATCATCTTGTCTGTAATCAGGTGTGTGGATCTTTATCACATTAGTTTCCGTATTAAACTTTGTTAATTTGAAAAGCGAAAAAGGTGTATGGACGATCGAATAACCCGTAGGGGTTAGACAAAGGATGCAGTACGAAAACATAGCAAATTCTCTATGTGTATCGATGTATGTGATAACTTGTTATCTTGTAGATGGTATATTGTTCTTGCTTTTGCATGTATGTATGCATGGGATGGGGTAAATATGATGAAGGGGAATAGCATGCTTAATAGGTCACTTAGTGATCGGTGGCTCTGCCACATTTGATTATAAGGTCACATGGTGATCAGTGGCTCTGCCAAATTTGATTTTAAGGTCACATAATGATTGGCATTATAACTGGCAGCATGGCTGTCGAAATGGCGTGTAGCGGTTGGTGGGTTGATTGTAGAAATCCCATGATGTGATGGTAGTAAGGGTTGGCGTGTAGAGGATGGAATTTTAGGTTGGGTTGGGTCATATCGCATGTACTTGTTCTGCTGTCATTATGTGTAGGCTGAGGCCCAGTATGCGATTGTGGGCCTCAAGTCATTTATGTGTTTTAGGGATTTGCACACTGAGTCTTGGTGACTCACCCTTTATTTTTCTCAAACTTTCAGATGAGCAGTAAATCGTGGATACGGGAGTCGAGGCAGACTCGAGGGGCCATAAAGTCTCTTATTTAAGTAAACTTATTTTCGATTTTTCTTTAGTTTTAAATTTTGGGTTTGTTTTCATTAGCATGTAATAAGGCCTCTTAGCTTAAATTTTCGGTTTCTAGTGGTTAATGATTATGGATTATAAATTTATATTTTAAGGACTTAATCATAAGAAGTACTAAAAATAGGAGTTTAAAACACGCTTAATGCAAAACAACAGTTTTCATAAAAAAACACTTATTTAACGGATATCAGAATAAAACAAACTGAGATCTTTGAACCCAACAAAGTAAGTTTCCAACACATAGTGCTACCGAAAAATTACTTTTTCCCAAATCCATGTTTTTCAAAGTAACCAGAGAATTTGAACTTTAATATTCGACCTGTAGCATGCTAGATCTGGTCATAGCATTTGGGTCGAGTTTGGTGTGTTACAGTAGTCTCTAGCTGTCCTTAGACTTTAAATAAGCCAAATTTCATTCTCATGTTGCATAATAGAAATTGAGGCAAAAGTAAAATAGAAACTGAAGATAAGTGAACGTATTATTGCTGTTATTTACTATGATGGTGAGGTTTGTGACATTGAAAACGGTGTTATTTTTTTATCGGAGAACACAGCGCGACTGGTTTTTAACTAGAACACAGATTTGACAAAACTTCGCAAAATAATTAGGCGTAAAATCTTCGGAACAATGCCAATGAAAGTTCAGTCTATTAAGTATAGATTTTGCGCTTCGGTTGATCTTGTGAGATATGACTCATTCAACATCGAAGGTCCTCAGAGCTTGGAGGCAATGGTGGAGACTTATCTTACCAGTGGATCACCCTATCTTGAGGTATATGTACAATTTTCATTGCCAAGTGATCTTCCTTCGACTTTAACATCTACTACTGTTTGAGGGGAATACACGACCCCAAGCTGAAACTCTGTTAGTGGGAGGCAGAATACGGAAGCGCCCGTTTGGTGGTAGTATGGAAAACACAACCCTGCACGACACTCGGTTGGTGGATGGGACATGCATATCCTTCCTTTGATGTTCGATGCTAGAAATACATATTGGGGAACGTCATCAACTTCTAGTGGTTGGCAATCCACATATGATTGGGAACGTTACGAAAGTTGTTTAAGAAGGGATAATGTACTCCCCATGACATCCACCGGCGAGGGGACCTCGTTTGTTGCAGATGATGGTGGGTCGGATGATGAGTCCGATGTGGATCCACCTCGAGAGCCCGGACCCGATGGTGCAGAAGTTGCATTATTTTACGAGCGAAGCTGTTCCAACAGTGCACGAAGATGTTGAAGGGGGTTCAGATGAAGAAGAAGAAGATCTGCGATTCAGGGCGTACTCGCCTCCAGCCTACATGCATAATGTCGATCTATCTCAATACGATGCATTGGAGTTTCCTGAACTACCACACAGAAGGCGTGACCGTACAAGTTCGTCGTTGGATTCGGGTGAATTAGAGGTTGGTAAAGAGTTTTCCAACAAGGATAGTTTTCTTGGTGTATTGAAACAATATAGCATCAAGAATGGAATTAACTACAACGTGGTTAAATCCAAACTCGATAAGTACGAGGCCAAGTGTGCAGTGCAAGACGAAACATGTTCATGGAAAATCATGGCCTCGTTGAGGAAAAGGACAGGCTTGTGGGAGATTAAAAAGTACAAAGGTTCACATACATGTCTTGCCGGTTCAGTATCATTAGGTGTTCAAGGTTTTTGAATAATATTGATATTACGTAATGTTGCATTATTTAACGTACTTCATTGATAGGTGTTTCACAAGATCATCCCAAGATTGATTCAGATATGTTGGATAACTTAATAATACCGACGGTGAAGGTGAATCCCAAGACTTCAGTGACGGGCTTAATTGCCAATATACGTAGCCAATTGGGGTACACGCCCTCTTAGGAAGACTTGGATAGCTAAGCAGAAGACGTTGGAAAAGTTGAATGGTCGGTGGGACTCTTCATATAATGAAGTGTGGTAGTGGTGTCAGTCTTTGGAGAGATATGTCTCGAAAAGATAATGAGACCTTGAAACAGAACCGGCGTACTACAACGATTGATTGCTCCGTGGATGCCAAGTGTTCAAGCGTCTGTTCTGGACATTTAAGCAAGGTCGAGACACATTTCTATACTGCAAGCCATTGGTACAAATTGATGGTACCTTTATGTATGGTAGATATACGCATCGGCTATTGCTAGTTGTGGCACAGGATGACAGTGGGAGAATCCTTCCAATTGCATTTACAATAACACTGGGGGAGTCAACTGATGACTGGGATTTCTTTCTATCTAGGTTAAGGAGGCATGTCTACCCCCAACCTGATATATGCGTTATATCGGATTAGGGCCCTGGAATACTAGCCGTAATAGAGCGATAGGGAAGCCTGTGGCATCGCACACACCATCGATATTGCCTAAGGCATGTTGCATCCAACTACCCCGGGCAACATCAATCTACAAGTGAACGACGGTAAGTGACCAACATGTGTATGTAATATCTATTAATATAATTTCGTTTTAATATTCAATTAATTCTTAATTGAAGAGTGATATGTAATATTCGCTATCAACTTATATTGGCAGGGTACGAGATCAATAAGGACCATTTTCACGAGATTTTGGTGAGTTTGCACTCAGTTAACAAAGGCGCAAACTACCTATGCAACATACCTTTCGAACAGTGGACACAAGCATATGACGGCGGCCTACGATATGGTCATATGATCTCTAACTGGCGAATGCATAAATTCTGTTCTAAAAGGAACGCGTCATTTACCGATAACATCGGTTGTGCGAGAGACATATTTTTGTTTAGCGGCACTATTTTTGAAGCGAGCAACGAGTTATAAAGGCCAAATGCAAGGAGGTCACGTATGGTGCGCGAAGGTATTACGAGAAATTAACAAGGCGAAGGCACGGGCCAACACCATGCACACAGTGTGTCACGAAAGCGACTACCTATGGTTTTGTGTAACGGAGTTTGACAGACCAAACCAATGTATTGTCGGGGGGCAATATCGTGTATACATGAGAAATAGGACCTGCGACTGTGGGATATTTGATGCACTTCGTTATCCATGCGCTCATGTAATTGCGGCTTGTCAGAATCTCCGTCTGGATCCCATGAGTTATATCGACGAAGTGTATAAAATAAAATACATGTACAACGTGTGGAGACACGTATTCCCATCAGTCTTAGATGAACGTAAGTGGCCGTCTGTATCGCTTGCTCCGTATAAGTTGTTACCGGATAGAGAACTACATTGCAAACCAAAGGGTCGACCTTGCTCGACTAGAATACGCAACAATATGGATATCCGAGAAACAGCCAACCAATGGAAGTTATGCGGATGGTGTAGGAACCCAGGCCATACATCTCGCTTGTGTCCAAATCGAAATAGTTGATAGTCTCCTTATCATTTTTGTCTCTTGGTGGCTATGAAAATTCTTTTAATTTCTTGATGAAAATGGTGAACTTTTGTAGAAGAACTAAGTTGCAAAACAAAAAAAAAGTTATTCAATTAATCTAAAATATCACCATCATCATTATTCTTCAAAATTATCTTTCTTATTAAATGATTATTTTGCCTCTTACGATCCTTCAAAATTCATACATTGGATCAACATCCATCTTGATAAAATTACAAATTAACCCCTCATGCTTTTCACTTATTCAATTTAGTCCTAATTCATCCATTTCTTCTTAGTTTCTAGATATAAAAATAAAATAAATTACAATAAAAATAAAAAGCAACTTTTATTTTATTAAAAATATAAAAATAAATTACAATAAAAATAAAATACAATTTTATTTTATTTAAGATATAAAAATAAATTACAATAAAAAATAAAATACAACTTTTATTTTATTTAAGATATAAGAAATAAATTAAATTACAATAAAAATAATAAACAACTTTTATTTTATTTAAGATATAAAAATAAAATAAATTATAATAAAAATAAAAACAACTTTTATTTTATTAAAGATATAAAAATAAATTACAATAAAAAATAAAATACAACTTTTATTTTATTTAAGATATAAGAAATAAATTAAATTACAATAAAATAATAATAAACAACTTTTATTTTATTTAAGATATAAAAATAACATAAATTACAATAAAAATAAAAACAACTTTTATTTTATTAAAGATATAAAATAAATTACAATAAAAATAAAATACAACTTTTATTTTATTTAAGATATAAGAAATAAATTAAATTACAATAAAAATAATAATAAACAACTTTTATTTTATTTAAGATATAAAAATAAAATAAATTACAATAAAAATAAAACAACTTTTATTTTATTAAAAGATATAAAATTAAATTACAATAAAAAAATAAAATACAAAATTTATTTTATTTAAGATATAAAAATAAATTAAATTACAATAAAAATAAAAAAACATCTTTTATTTTATTAAAGGTATAAAAAATAAATTACAATAAAAAAATAAAATAATGACGGATTGGAATCGATTGCCACATGGGGGGTAATTAATGATTCTGTATTGGATTCCTCCTTCTAGCTTTCGGCGGAAGTTGTGAAACCTCAAGCAGGGATTCTAGTTCCTCCGGCAGGGGGTATGGTTGTGGGTATTGGGAGGATGATCCACCTTGATAAAATATTGACTAGGGAGGTGTTTGCATCGCCCATGGCGGAGGTGTTTGAATCCTATAAGGCGAAGGAGATTGGTAAAAAAGGAGCTCCCCGACGGCGCCTCGTGCGATCCCTCATGCGACAGCGGCCTACAAATCGGCTGGCCAATCAGAGTAGTCGAGAATGGACTCGAACCGAGCCATGCATTCCAACCTGCCATGGGACTGGGAAAAGGAAACATATAAGGGTTAGGATATATATAAGGACTAGGGTACGCACCTAGCATAATCTGAAAAGGCTGTGATGTGGGTGTCGTCAGCTGAAGTGTTGGGCCCGGTGACAGTGTGGGCACTGTTGATGGTCCCGTCTCATCATCCCTTCTCCTTGAATTTAAAGGGCCCCGTCGTTCCTTTTGTTCACGAAGTTGCCGTCGCCTCTCCTCTTCTGACAATAAATACGGCTTGCCATGGATCCTAAACCATGACATGTATTCCGCATGCATGCTAACTCAAGAACGGTGATCGGTTCCTAGGTGGGTATATAATCATACCGATTCTCCCATAATTCGATATATGCTGACCAAAATCTTGGCCAATCCATATGCAACTGCCGTAAGTTGACTTTATACTCATCATCGAGCACCTCAGGTGCCACGGGAATCGGTTGTCGGAATCCAAATTGACATAGAACCCGATCTGACTGGTCCATCTCCACGGTGGTATAGTTGATCAATGGGACCTTCATATGCCAAATGTTCGGATTTTGAAAGAACTCATCCGGAATTACTGCCCGAATTGACGGATCCTTGTATGGTGTCCATTCAAACTATATTAACATGATAAAAATATTGTTATATACTAAATACTAAATACTAAATACCAAATACAAAATGACTATTTTATTACAAAAATATATTTTATTTAATACTTACTTGTGCTTTCGATTGTTGCTCTAATAGAAGCCGTATAACTTCAAGCGATGTAGGCATTCCAACATAACTCGCCGAATGGTTCCACCTAATTAATAACATTTTTAGCATACAATTATATTTTAAATCTACGTAATAATTGTAAAATCTAATATTAAATTTACCTCGTTATGAGTGGGAATGTATATGGGTGGTCGACTCGAGGACGTAAAAATGAAAATCGAAACCATGCCCATGATTGCAGTAGTGATAGGCAACCTCTAATTTTCGCTTTATTCGGTCGCGTTGCCCCGCACATCTCCCGATACAATTTTGCTAGCATGGCAGACCCCCAACTCAATTCACCGACTGCTCTAAAATCAACGAGTTTCAGCAGCCACCTCAGATGTATGAGGTTTCGTGACAAGTCCAGCATCAGATAGACTCCAATCATCTCAAGAATGTATGCCCGAGCATACCGTATTCTTTCTATTTCGGTCGAATCATTATTCGGCTCTGGAAATGTGTCTTGTAACCAGCCCATCTCGATCCGACCTCCGTAAATGTTATCTGGAATTGCACCCAAAAGCTCGTAGCATACGGCTGCCCAATCACCAAAAGTTGCGGACTCGATGACTACGTACCCATCCACTGACAATCCCAATTGCAAATGCACGTCTTCCAGAGTGATAGTACACTCTCCGCATGGAAGATGGAAAGTGTGCGTCTCTGGTCTCCACCTCTCTATCAACGCACTGATTAGCTTCGGGTCCAACTTGCAACCCCGGCCTATCGTGGCCACGTGCCAAAAACCCACTTCTCGTAGGTAATTCTCAATCAACGGCGATGGCGGACTAGGCATATTGCGAATATAGCATTGCAACACCCGATCTACAAGCTGTTTAAAAAATTATAAAATAAAATTTAATTAAAATTGCATAAACCTAAAAAATATTAAATAGTATTGAAAAATTAAAATTATAACTTACCATTGTCATTTGATCGACGGAGATGTGTTTATTGTCGAGACGAATTAATTCGCTGGCCATTGCTAATACGATCGAATATTTTTAAATTTAACAAAAAATATTTAAAAAAACTTTTACACAGGGATTTTTTCTAAAAATTAAATGACTATTGTGAAATTTGAGAGGAACTTTAAAGGAATTTGAGAGAAATTTGAGAGGAATTTGAGAGAAAGTTGAGAGAAAATTGAGTAAGGACCTTTGTGTGAAAAAAATGAAAGGGTAGGGGGTATTTATATTTTTTTTTACGTTGGAGGCCCAATGGTCAAAAAAATGTAACCATTGGAAGCAGGCAAAACGCGTCCCTGAGGGAGCATTTTTGCCACATCAGCAAAGCGCACCCCCAAGGACGCGATTTTGGCTGATGTGGCAGAAAGCACTCCCTCGTAGACGCGCTTTCCTGCTGCATCCCCTGAAAACACACTGACGTGGACGTGTTTTTGGGGGAAATGACTCTTTCCGGTAAATAGTTAATTACTAGGTCCTTTTCCATAAATTTTGAAAAAAATGGGTATTTTCTGGTAAATTACCCAAAATATTAGCTATAATTTCTCCAGAAAAGTAAATCGATCAGACATGTCGTCAGCTTTTATATCTGGTACTATTCGTAACTTCTTTTTTATATTAAAATTTATTTTATAATAAACTATTATATTTATAATTAAATCTTCAAAAATCAATTTTGTAATTCTTTAATAATAATTTTGATATATTAAAATGATAGTAATCAGTAAAAATTTTATCCGTAGCTCAATTTATCTATATTATATTTTAAAATTTAATTATAAATTAATATTATTAGTCAACTAAATACTACTTTGATTAGAAAATAATTAAAATATCCTTTCATTTTAAGAGCAAGAAATTATTATAATAGAGTATTTTATCTATTTATATTTTTATGTAAAATCTATAAAAATTAATTTATGTTATAAAATAAAGAGAGATTGGGAGTGTAACACCCCCTACCCGTATTCGTTGTCGGAATAGGGTACGAGGCATTATAGGAGTTTACGATTTTTTTTTACTCAATATAACCCCTTTATAATTATCTAGCCTTCCCTGCAAAATTTTTTTTTAACCGAGACCAATTCACATCAACCAATCTAATTAACATATTTTCAAAATAAATCCATATATATTTATAAGATAACCTCATTACATACTAAAACTAAAATTTGTTAGCCATACCAATGGCTGACCTTACATTCATTTCATATTAACATCTACTTTATTAGCTTATACATGCCATTGATTTCCAAAATAAAGTTTCTTTATATACCAAAATCTTGGGGTTGATAGTGTGATGTGTCTCCTACCGAATCCGACCTCAGAGCTCCTAACACTACAAAGCAGGGAAAAAGGAAGCAGGTAAGCACTTTGTGCTTAGTAAGCTCATGTAACAAGAATTATACTTACCTAATATTTTCAATACAATGCAATAAACATTCATATATCCATTCAATGCACTATTGCCCTAACATACACAAACTCAACATTCAAGTTAATCCAATAATTTCCATATACCAATAATATATACCATGATTGATGAGCTCATCAATACTATGATTTTCATTTCTTTGTTATATTTTCATATTTATCCCGTTGACTTACTTAGAATTTCGATGTATTTTCAGAAGTACACTTTTAGTGTACAATCCAGGTCCGTCAATTCATGTTCATGTGCGCACAGTTTCATTTCACAGAGCACACTCCCGCGAACCTCATCTTTACAGCGGGATTACCAGTCCAGCTAAATCCCTATAATGTAAACTCATAGAGTATTGTCGGGATTACGGTCGAGCTAAATCCTGCAATGACAATTACTCTAATGAGTTTGGGTCGAATTACCGGTCCGAGCTAAATTCAAACCCTAATTGGATTACCGTCAAGCTAAATCCATTTTCCACATATTCTTTGGAGGGCTATATCAGATAGGATCACCCGTCAGGGCTAGATCCTTTTACCGTCAATTCCTTTTAGAGATCCATCGAATTTTCTTTTCATTCAACCGGATTTTTTCTTTTTATCAAATATATCAATGTTTCATCAATCTTCATACAATGAACATTCAAATTATATTCACATCAATAACATACATTTCAAGCATTTAAGAAGATAATTCAAGTTACATGAACTTACCTCGATACTAGTTCGTATACAAAATCTACTAATCTGGGACTTTTTCCTTTCCTCGATCTAGCTTCGTATTTAAGTTTTCTGGATCTAAATAAATAAATTCAATCATCAATTCAATACATTTCATGTTCACATGTAGCATTTTCTATAATTCTATTATTATTTTTAGTTTATTCAAAGCTGTCTACTTGAGTCATAGTCACTAAATTATTTATTTCTCAAGCTACAGAACTCTAAATGAAGAACTGTTAATTTTATCTGAAACTAGACTCACATGTCTTCGTATCATAAAATTTCCAAAATTTTTAGTTAAGCCAATAAGTACAGTTTATTCTTTAAAGTCACCCCTGTTCTGCTGTTTGACAGTTCTGACTCTTCTTCACTAAAAATTAATTATCTCTTCATACAGTATTTGGATGATGTTCTCGTTTATCTCTATTGAAAATAGACTCATTCAGGATTATAAAATATAAATTTAAGCCCCTAATTATTTTTCTCAAATTTTTTATGATTTTCTAAAGTCAAAACAGGGGAACCCTAATTCATTCTGACCTTGTATCACAAAATTCATTATATCTCATGATTTACATATCTATTTCTTACACCGTTTCTTCTATGAGAAACTAGACTTAATAAGCTTTAATTTTTATATTTTTTCATCTTCTAATTCGATTTATACAATTTATGGTGACTTTTCAAAGTTAGTCTACTGCTGCTGTCTAAAACTGTTTTAGTGCAAACTGTTTATTACCATTTTTCCCCTAAGCTTTCAATAAATGATAATTTCATCCCTGCTCAATTAACTTCTCAATTGAATTGATTTCTCTCAATTAAAACTTTATTCTATCGCTTTAAACTACTTTATAACCTTTGAAAATCAGAATTTCAGTAATAGACTTTAATTCCAAACATTTTCACAATTTAGATCCTAAAAATCAATTTCTATTGGAATTACCTAATAAAATCATCTCATAAACAAATCAAAGCTTCAATTTCATGCTATCTCATCATAAACTTACAGCACATATTCATAGAAACTTACAACTTCATTCATAAAATCTAAAACTAATGAATTTAATAGTAGGACCTAGTTGTAAAAGTCACAAAAACACAAAAATTACAAGAAATAGGCAAGGATTAACTTACTTGGTGCAAAAATTATGAAATACCAGCTTAGAAAACCCTCCTATGGCATTTTTAGCTGATGAGAATGAAGAAAAATGAAGAGATATCTAGATAATTCCACTTTAGTCCTAACTTTATTAAGTAAATTTTGCAATATTCCAATTTTGCCCTTAATTCTCCTTATTTTCTTGCTGATTTCATGCCCTTGCCATCTAGGCCAAATATACCTTCCTTTTAAGCCCTCTTTCCTTTATCATTTAAACTATTTAATCATTTCCCATAATTTTACATTTGTTATAATTTAGTCCTTTTCATTTACTTACCTACCCAAACGTTAAAATTTTCTAACGAAATTTTAATACTACAATACTAGAATTTTATAAATATTTATAAAAATATTTCCCACTCAATTTTATGAGATCAAGGTCTCGATACCTTGTTTTTATCCAATCCTTCAATAATTCATTTTTTAACTAACCACTAGATCGGTAAAATTTTTCTATCAATATTTTAATACGATTTTCCTATCATATAAATATGCATGCAAAAATATTAAAATAAATTTCTCTTTAAATCGATTTATGGTTACGAAACCATTGTTCCGATAACTTTGAATTTAGGCCATTACAACTCTCCCCCCTTTAAGGATTTTCGTCCTCGAAAATCTTACCAGTAAAGAGGTTTGGGTATTGTTTCCTTATTGTCTCCTCCGGTTCCCATGTCGCTTCCTCAATCCCGTGCTTTTGCCACAATGCTTTCACCAAATTTATTTTTTTATTTCTAAGCTCCTTTGCTTCCCGTGCCAATATCTTGATCGATTCTTCACTGTAAGTCATATCCAGCTGAATCTCCACTACTGTAGGAGAAATAACATGTGAAGGATCTTATCGATATCGTCGTAGCATAGACACATGAAAAACATTATGAATTCTATCAAGTTCGATGGTAATGCCAATCGATGGCAATAGGTCCAATTCTTTCTATAATTTCATATGGCCGATAAATCTTGGACTTAATTTACCCTTTCGATAGAATCGGAGAACTTTCTTCCAAGGAGACACTTTCGAAATACCTTGTCACCGACACGAAATTCAATATCTTTTCGTTTAAGATCGGCATATGATTTTTGGCGATCGGAAGTCGCTTTTAAACTACCGAATAACCTTTACTTTTTCTTACATTTCCGGATTAAATCAACCCCAGTATCTTCTTTTCACTAAGCTCATCCAATATAACGGTGTTCTACATTTTCTACCATACAAAGCTTCATACGAGCCATTTTAATCTTTGGATCGTAATTGTTATTGTAAGAAAATTCAATCAAAGGTAGATATTTCTCCCAATTACCTTCAAACTCTAATATACAACATCGGAGCATATCTTCCAATACTTGAATTACATGCTCAGATTGGCCATCTGTCTGAGGATGAAATGCAGTACTGAAATACAACTGAGTACCCAAAGCTTCGTGCAATTTATCCCAGAAATGAGACGTAAATCGGGGATCTCTATCCGATATAATAGAGACAGTCACTCCATCAATCTCAGATATGTCAGATTCAACCAATTTATCTAAATAATAATCCACACGCACGAATAAAGTCTGTTGACTTTGTCAATCGGTCAACAATCACCCAAATAGCATCCTTTTTCTTCAGAGACAACGGTAATCCCAATACAAAATCCATAGTGATTCTTTCCCATTTTCATTCGGTATAGTAATTGGCTGAAGTAACCCTGAAGGTACCTGATGTTTAGCTTTAACCTGTTGACATATCAAACATCTTGATACAAACTCAGAAATATCACGTTTCATACCTGGCCACCAGTACATCTTCTTCAAATCATTATACATTTTATTACTTCCTGGATGTACAAACATGGTACCGCTGTAAGCTTCGTGTAGAATCTTCTGTATGAGTTCTGAATTCTTGGGTACACATACCCTACCTCTGAATAACATACAACCATCAATCCCAACATGAAATTCAGAATCGATGACGACTCACCTTGTGCTCGTTTATCCTGTAACTTCTCATAATTTTCTAATCTTCACATATTTGCTGTAAAAATGTCAGTTTAGCTCTCAATTCAGCTATAATTGGACCATCATCAGTTTGTGACAACCGGGTATTTATAGCTCGTAAAGCAAACAAAGATTTTCGACTCAAAGCATCAGCTACAACATTAGCCTTACTCGGATGGTAATCAATAATCAAATCATAATCCTTTATCAGTTAAAGCCACCTGCGCTGTCTCAAATTCAAATCTTTCTGTGTCATCAAATATTTCAAGCTTTTATGATTAGTATAAATATGACATTTCTCACCGTACAAGTAATGCCACCATATCTTCAATGCAAATACAATAGCGGCTAATTCAATATCATGTACCGGGTAATTTCTTTTATGTGGTTTAAGTTGTCTTGAAGCATAGGCTATTACTTTACCTTCTTGCATCAACACACAACCTAAACCATTTAATGAGGCATCACTTGTAAATAACAAATTCCTTACCCGTTCAAAAGTCGCACTATCTTGGTGCTTTCGTTAGTAGATCTTTCAATCGGTTGAAACTCTGCTGACATTCATCAGTCCACTCGAACTTTACATCTTTATGCAATAATCAAGTCATCGGAGAAGCTATCATAGAGAATCCCTATACAAATCTTTGATAATAACCACTAAACCCAAGAAACTTCTAACCCGGATACATTCTTGGTGGACTCAATTGACAATAGTGAGATTTTACTTGGATCTACCACGATGCCTTGGCCAGATACAATATGTCTTAGAAAACCCACTTCTCGAAGCCAAAATTCACATTTACTGAATTTATCATATAACTGCTTCTCTCGCAAAATTTGTAACACTATTCTCAAATGTTTTGCATGCTCATTTTCATATCGAGAATAGACTAAAATATCATCAATGAAAACTACCATAAACCTGTCTAAGTATGGTCTAAAGATCCGATTCATCAGATCCATAAATACTGCAGGTGCATTAGTTAGCCCAAATGGCATAACCAGAAACTCATAATGCCCGTACCTGGTTCTGAAAGCTGTCTTTGGCACATCTGACTCCTTTACCCGTAGCTGGTAATAACCTGATCGGAGATCAATCTTCGAGAATATTGTGGCACCTTTGAGCTAATCAAATAAATCATCAATCCGGGGTAACGGGTATTTATTCTTTATAGTTACCTTATTGAGCTGCCGATAGTCAATACACAATCTCAAAGACCCATCTTTCCTTTTCACAAACAGAACTAGAGCACCCCAAGGTGAATGACTCGGTCGGACAAAACCCCTGTCAACAAGTTCTTGCAACTGTGTCTTTAATTCTTTTAATTTTGTAGGAGCTATCTGGTACGGAGCTATGGAAATCGGAGTAGTTCCCAGAATCAAATCTATAGAGAATTCCACTTCTCTTTCTGGTGGCAACCCTGGTAACTCTTCTGCAAACACATCAGAAAATTCACATACCACTGGCACTGCCTGAATGTTCGACCCAGATACCTTGGTATCCAATACATAAGTAAGAAAATCAGCATACCCCTTTTTGACATACCTCTGAGCAGTAATAACTGAAATCAATCAAATAATCCCTTTGTCTGATCAGATTTAACCCTTCTTCGAATCATTTACACATTTCAGCTTCTGATTGTACCTATTCTCGAATATTTTTACTCAACCGGACAAATTCTCTTTCATACTCAGATATCAATCTATTGCCCTATTTCAGCTCAAGAAATTCTTTTCTTTTTTGATCAAGAAATCTCTGACTGATACATTTCTTTTTAAACTCGGCCTAGAAGAATTCCCATTTAATTTCTTCTCTCGGGACAACTGAAGCATTAGTATTCCACCAATGATAAGCTGTGTCTTTTAGCAATGAGACAGCACATTTCAGACATTCTTCTGGTGTACAAGATAAATCCTCCAAAACCCGAGTAGTATTTCTAACCAAAATTCAGCCTGTTCGGGATCATCATCAACTGCTGCTTGAAATTCTTAGGCCTCATATTTTCAAATTTTATCAACCGGAGCTTTTCCTTTTCTGACAGATTCAGTACCTGTACCCTGTGGAATCTCGGGAACCGGTGGAGGAATAGGAGGGGGAGTTTGAGTTTCTTTGCACTATAGGGTTAGTTCTTATGTCTTGAGTAAACCATTCATTCATCATTTGAAAGAAGGCTATTTTTGCCTCCTCCCCTTGACCCTTTGTACCGGGCCTTCTACTGCTAGTTTCTTCTCTTTGTATTGAAGCCGAAGCATGACTCCCAGCTTCTTCGGATTGAGCTCGGTCGGATGACATTATTATAAGAAAAACTCAATTTAAATGGTCAGGAGATATCACACTATCAATAATAATTTAAATGGTATGTATAGCTAATTCGTATTTACTATGTCGGTCCTAGAACCGGCTAAACCGTAGCTCTGATACCAATAAATATAATACCCCTACCCGTATTCATTGTCGGAATAGGGTACGAGGCATTACAGGAGTTTACGATTTTTTTTACTCAATATAATCCCTTTATAATTATCTAGCCTTCCCTGCAAAAAAATTTTTTTTTAACCGAGATCAATTCACATCAACCAAGCTAATTCAACATATTTTCAAAATAAATTCATATATATTTATAAGATAACCTCATTACATACTAAAACTAAAATTTGTTAGCCATACCAATGGCTGACCTTACATTCATTTCATATTAACATCTACTTTATTAGCTTATACATGCCATTGATTTCCAAAAAAAAAAGTTTCTTTATATACCAAAATCTTGGGGTTGATAGTGTGATGTGTCTCCTACCGAATCCGACCTCCGAGCTCCTAACACTACAAAATAGGGAAAAAGGAAACAGGGTAAGCACTTTGTGCTTAGTAAGCTCATGTAACAAGAATTATACTTACCTAATATTTTCAATACAATGCAATAAACATTCATATATCCATTCAATGCACTATTTCCCTAACTTACACAAACTCAACATTCAAGTTAATCCAATAATTTCCATATACCAATAATATATACCATGATTGATGAGCTCATCAATACCATGATTTTCGTTTCTTTGTTATATTTCCATATTTATCCCTTTGAATTACTCGGAATTTCAATGGATTTTCAGAAGTACACTTTTAGTGTACAATCCAGGTCCGTCAATTCATGTTCATGTGCGCACAAATTCATTTCAGAGAGCACACTCCCGCGAACCTCATCTTTACAGCGGGATTACCAGTCCAGGCTAAATCCTGTAATGTAAACTCATGGAGTATTGTCGGGATTACCAGTCCAGGCTAAATCCCCTGCAATGACAATTACTCTAATGAGTTTGGATCTGAATTACCAATCCAGGCTAAATTCAGACTCTAATTCGGATTACCCGTCCGGGCTAAATCCATTTTCCACATATTCTTCGGGAGGGCTATATCAGGATAGGATCACCCGTCCGGGCTAAATCCTTTTTACCGTCAATTCCTTTTCAGAGATCCATCGAATTTTCCTTTCATTCAACCGGGATTTCTTTCTTTTTATCAAATAAATGTTTCATCAATCTTCATACAATGAACATTCAAATTATATTCACATCAATAACATATATTTCAAGCATTTAAGAAGATAATTCAAGTTACATGAACTTACCTCGATACTAGTTCGTATACAAAATCTACTAATCCGGGACTTTTTCCTTTCCTCGATGTAGCTTTGTATTTAAGTTTTCCGGATCTAAATAAATAAATTCAATCATCAATTCAATACATTTCATGTTCACATGTAGCATTTTCTATAATTATATTATTATTTTTAGTTTATTCAAAGCTGTCTACTTGAGTCATAGTCACTAAATTATTTATTTCTCAAGATACAGAACTCTAAATGAAGAACCGTTAATTTTATATGAAACTAGACTCACATGTCTTCGTATCATAAAATTTCCAAAATTTTTGGTTTAGCCAATAAGTACAGTTTATTCTTTAAAGTCACCCCTATTCTGCTGTTTGACAGTTCTGACTCTTCTTCACTAAAAATTAATTATCTCTTCATACAGTATTCGGATGATGTTCCCGTTTATCTCTATTGAAAATAGACTCATTCAGGATTGTAAAATATAAATTTAAGCCCATAATTATTTTTATCAAATTTTTTTTTATTTTCTAAATTCAAAACAGGGGAACCCGAATTCATTCTGACCTTGTATCACAAAATTCATTATATCTCATGATTTACATATCTATTTCTTACACCGTTTCTTCTATGAGAAACTAGACTTAATAAGCTTTAATTTTATATTTTTTTCATCTTCTAATTCGATTTATACAATTTATGGTGACTTTTCAAAGTTAGTCTACTGCTGCTGTCTAAAACTGTTTTAGTGCAAACTGTTTATTACCATTTTTCCCCTAAGCTTTCAATAAATGATAATTTCATCCCTGCTCAATTAACTTCTTAATTGAGTTGATTTCTCTTAATTAAAACTTTATTCTATCACTTTAAACTACTTTATAACCTTTGAAAATTAGAATTTCAGTAATAGACTTTAATTCCAAACATTTTCACAATTTAGATCCTAAAAATCAATTTCTATTGGAATTACCTAATAAAATCATCTCATAAACAAATCAAAGCTTCAATTTCATGCTATCTCATCATAAACTTACAGAACATATTCATAGAAACTTACAACTTCATTCATAAAATCTAAAACTAATGAATTTAATAGTAGGACCTAGTTGTAAAAGTCACAAAAACACAAAAATTACAAGAAATAGGCAAGGATTAACTTACTTGGTGCAAAAATTATGAAATACCAGCTTAGAAAACCTCCTATGGCGTTTTTAGCTGATGAGAATGAAGAAAAATGAAGAGATATCTAAATAATTCCACTTTAGTCCTAACTTTATTAAGTAAATTTTGCAATATTCCAATTTTACCCTTAATTCTCCTTATTTTCTTGCTGATTTCATGCCCTTGCCGTCTAGGCCAAATAGACCTTGGGTCTATTTTCCTTTTATGCCCTCTTTCCTTTATCATTTAAACTATTTAATTATTTCCCATAATTTTGTATTTGTTACAATTTAGTCATTTTCATTTACTTACCTACCCAAACGTTAAAATTTTCTAACGAAATTTTAATACTACATTACTAGCATTTTATAAATATTTATAAAAATATTTTCCACTCAATTTTATGAGATCAAGGTCTCGATACCTTGTTTTTATCCAATCCTTCAATAAATCTTTTTTCTAACTAACCACTAGATCGGTAAAATTTTTCTATCAATATTTTAATACGATTTTCCTATCATATAAATATGCATGCAAAAATATTAAAATAAATTTCTCTTTAAATCGAATTTATGTTACGAAACCATTGTTCCGATAACCTTGAATTTAGGCCATTACAGTGAGAATAAAGAATAAAGAAAATATGAAAGTAACGAAGAATGTACTTTTTTGATCAAAAAGGGTGATTTACAATATTTTATCAGAGTCTCTATTTATATATATAAGAAATATAAAAGAAGTAAAGATCTAATTCTAATAACAATTAGAATTTAAAGTACATCAAAACCTTATCTTTATCATGATGAGCATCCACTTAATAAGATATTCATAACACTCCCCCTTGGATGTCCATTGGTAGATAATGTGCCTCATTAAAATCTTATTAGGAAAAACCATGTGCGATAAAAACCTAATGAATGAAAAAGAATAGACATTCTTCTATTACAAGCTACATTGTTAAAAACCTTTACCAGGAAAACCCAATAGGACAAAACCTTGGTTAAAGGAAAAGAGTACAACTTGTTTTTAGACTCACCCTGATGGCAACATTACATTACATCTTTGAGTCGACGCATTCCAATCTTGTGTAGTAGTCTTTTAAATGTTGAAGTTGCCAATGCCTTAGTAAAAAGATCTGCTAAATTATCACTAGAACGAATTTGTTGAACATTTATATTACCTCTTTTCTTAAGATCATGGGTGAATAATAATTTTGATGAAATATGTTTCGATCTATCACGTTTGATGTAACCATCCTTCAATTGAGCTATACATGCTGCATTATCTTCATATAAGATAGTTGACATCTTTTCCTGCAAAGGCAAGTTACATATCTTCTGGATATGTTGGGTCAATAACCTTAGTCAAACACACTCTCAACTTGCCTTATGTATTGCAATTATTTCTGCATGATTGAAGAAGCGACAACTAATGTTTGCTTTGTTAAACGCCATGATATGGCAGTATCCCCACATGTAAATAAATATGCTGTTTGAGATCTACCTTTATGTGGATTTGATAAGTATCCAGCATCAACATAGCCGACTAATAGGGATTTTGGATCACTTGAATAAAATAACCATATATCTATAGTCCCTCTGAGATATCTAAATACATGTTTAACTCCATTCTAATGTCTACGTGTTGGAGAAGAACTGAATCTTGCTAAAAAGTTTACAGCGCAAGCTATATCAGGTCTTGTGTTGTTTGCAAGATACATCAATGCCCCTGTGGCACTTAAATATGGTACTTTAGGACTAAGAAACTCTTCACCATCCTCGTAAGGACGAAATTGATCTTTATTCACACCTAATGATCGTACAATCAGTGGAGTACTTAATGGGTGTGCTTTATCCATGTAAAATTTCTTTAATATCTTTTCCGTATAAGTTGATTAATGAACATGAATTCCATCTTTTAAATGCTCAATTTGTAAGCCAAGAAAAAACTTTGTTTTTCCAAGATCATTCATCTCAAATTCTTTCTTTAAACAATTTACTGTATTTTAAAGCTCTTCAGGAGTTCCAATAATATTTATATCATCAACATAAACAACAATTATCACAAAATCTAATCCAAACCTTTTTATAAAGACACATGGACAAATCTAATTATTTTTGTAAACCTTCTTTTAACAAGTATTCCTTAAGACGATTGTACCACATACGTCCAGATTGTTTTAATCCATATAAACTTTTTTTTAATCTGGTCGAGCAATTTTTTCAATAAACTCTATATCTTTTTGGGATTTTAAATCCTTCAGGGATTTTCATATAAATTTCCCTATGAAGTGTACCATATAAATAGGATGTAACAACATCCATTAGATGCATGTCAAGTTTTTCACGTACTGCCAGACTAATAAGATATCTAAACACCATTGCATCCACCACAAGAGAATATGTCTCTTCATAATCAATGTCGTGTAACACCCCACACCGAAGACCGATACTGGATCTGGATACGAGACATTACTATGCTTGAACTCACTTGAACATGTACTTACGAGCTATAAAATTTCGTTCCACCTTAAAAATTTCTCTTTCTTAGTCAACACATACATTACAAGGGCCTACGAGGCCTTAAACTCTTGTCTGAAAACTTTCGAAAATAAATCAAATAATTCATTCTTGAAGCAGGGTTCAAACGCCCGTGTGACTTGGAACACGCCCGTGTACCCTTAAGCATGCCCATATCCTCAAACCGTGGGAAGCTACTGACTATTTTCACACAGCTTAGACACACCTGTGTCTTCCAACCATAGGAGGCTACTGACTAATTTCACACGGCCATGACACGCCCGTGGGCTTAGACCGTGTGCTAATCCTTGATATACTGACTAAATCAGCACAGTCTGGGCACACGCCTATGTCCAACTCGTGTGTATAACACGGCCTATACACGGTAGTGGAATTTACCGTGGCCTATTCTCGATTCATAATACTAAAGTGCGAGGTTAAACGGCCTTGACACATGGTGTGTGTCCAACCGTGTGGGCATTTATAGGCTATTTACCGAGCCGTTAGCCATCTGAAATAAAGATCATATCCATACACATTTCAACGATGCAATAACAACCCAATTTTATGAATAATACTACATGCTTCATTGATCTCAATAAACATAAATACTTAGTCAAATTTGGCCAATCACTTAGCCATATACAAAAGAATAATAAACTTGATAACTTTTACAAAGGCCCTTCTAAGAACATGTCCACAAAATGAATGTTTCCTATACATGCCATACTTAGTAAAGTAACTTGGCTATACCAAAATAAGAGTTGATAGTGTGCTACGAGCTTCGACTCCGATGATCCACAAATTAGCTTGGCGGGACTACATAGAAAGAAACAATCAAATACGTAAGCATTTAGCCTAGTAAGTTTGCATGTAAAGCACATGTCAATAAGCTTGCTTAATAAAAACCATTTAGCATAACAATAGTATCGTAATTTTAGCTCTAAAGCTTACTTACTCATACTTGGTTCTTACATGTCTCATGATGCTCACTATACTCATTTTTGTAAAGTAAACATGATACCTGTGTCACTTGATCACATTGATCAGCGTACTTAAACAATAATCATTATGATCTCTAATTCTTCATTCATAACATGAGTAATATTTAATTCATTTTGATGCTAGCTTTGCTTTCTTAGCCCTCTTGTTACCTCATTATTAACCTTACTTGTTTGCCCGATGAAATTCTACGAATACCCGAGGATACTAGATCTCTTCCCACTTAACATACCATCAAAGCCATATCTTAGGCATGGTCTTACATGGAATTTCTCATCTTAGTTTCAAGGCCATGTCTTGACATGGACTTACATGAAGTCTAGCCCTCGATAACTTACTCAATGCCAAGCTTGCCTTGGACTTATATGATATCTTGATCAATGCCAAGCTTACCTTGGACTTACATGATATCTTGATCAATGCCAAGCTTGCCTTGGACTTACATGATATCTTGATCAATGCGAAGCTTGCCTTGGACTTACATGATATCTTGATCAATGCCAAGCTTGCCTTGGACTTACATGATATCTTATGTGGTATATTGGGTATCATGGGAATTCATATTCAATCGGGGCTTGCTCATGTTTAATCTCTTTGTTCATAAAAATGATAGGCATTGCAAAATAGCAATGTATATTATACTAAGCAATTCAATGATAGTGATCATAAAGCTTAGAAGTCATACAAACTTACCTCATTTTCAAAATGAGTTAGTTCTTCGGTTTAGTCCACGACTTTATCCTTTCCACGATTGAGGTGAATTCTCGTCTCCTCTTGATCTATAATAGCAAATTAGCTCATTTTAATCATTTTATTAATATAAGCATCTCAATAGTCTTACTTGGGCAAAATTACCATTTACCCCTAGATTTTGGCAAAATGACCGTTTTGCCCCTAAGCTCGAAAATTAATTCTAATCACATTTTTATCTTCAACAAGCCTAGGAAAACATTTAATGCTCTTAAATCTATCATCAACAATCAATATTTCACATACTTACTACCAAGTTCATAACCTTTTCATTAAGGTCTTATTTAGTGTCCTCATGCTAACACCCTTTTTAAAAGTTGTTCATCTAACAACTAAGACTCAAGTTCTTCCTTAAAAATGCAACAAAAAACTAAAGTAGCTCTCATGGTAAAACTCTAAACCTTTCACAACATTGCACAATAGTCCCCTCATTTGAAAGCTTAAGCTTTAGGGATCTCAAAAGTACAATTTTTCAAGAAAAGTTCACTAGAACACTTACTTGAATGGATGAGAGTTTGCTAAAAATTTTGAAGGTTTCTACCCCTTATTTGCTGCAAATTTTGGTGGAGGATGATAGGAGAAAAAGATGATAACTTTTCTCTCCTTATTCTATTATTAAAAGTCAAATTAGTCCACCTACTACTACTAACTTTGACACTAATTGAAAATTTTGTCTCCCATGCTCTCTTATGGTCGGCCAAGCCTCTTTCAAAGGCTAAATTACCTTTTAAATACCCCCATTTAACAATCCATAGCCATTTGGTACTATTAGCATATAGAATGAAACTTTTGCACTTTATGCGATTTAGTCCTTTTTCGTAAATTAAACACGAAAATGTTAAAATTAAAATACCAAAATTTTAATGCTTATATGCTATCATACTCTAACTCATAATATATCATGAAAATAATTTCTCCGATCTTGAAATAGTGATCCCGAGATCACTATTCCGACTAGCCCCTAAATCGGGCTGTTACAATTCTCCCCCTTAAGGATTTTCATCCTCAAAAATCTTACCAGTGAAAAGATTGGGGTATTGATTTCTCATCATTTCCTCGGACTCCCATGTAGCCTCTTCTATTCGTGCCTTTGCCATAGGACTTTCACTAGGGCTATGCTTTTATTTCTTAACTGCTTGATTTTACGGGTCAATATTTTGACTGGTTTTTCACCATAAGTCATGTCAAGGCTGATCTCAATTTCTGATGGAGTGATTATATGTGAAGGGTATGATCTGTAGCGTCGCAACATTGACACATGAAAAACATCATGTATCCTCTCTAATTCTGATGGCAATGCCAAATGGTAAGCTACCGGCCCAACTCTCTTAGTAATCTTGTAAGGTCCAATAAAACGTGGACTTAATTTACCTTTACGGCCAAATCTGAGAACTTTTCTCCATGGTGATACTTTCAAAAAGACTTTATCCCCAACTTGGTACTCGATCTCTTTCCTCTTTAAATCTGCATAGGATTTCTATCTTTCTGATGTAGTTTTTAAACATTCTCGTATCACTTTTACTTTTTCTTCAGCTTCTTTAACCAAATCAACCCCATGAATTTGGTTTTCCTTGAGTTCAGTCCAAAATAAAGGGGTTCTACACTTACGCCCATATAGAGCCTCATAAGGTGCCATCTTTAAGCTCGATTGAAAGCTATTATTGTAGGCAAATTCTACCAATGGAAGAAACTTTTCCCAGTTGCCTTGGAATTCCAAAACACAACATCTGAGCATGTCCTCGAGTACTTGAATTAACCTTTACGGGTATTTGCCGGTCGAGGGTGAAAAGCTGTGCTAAAACTCAATTTTGTACCCAAAGCTTCTTGCAGCTTCTTCCAAAATCTAGACGTGAATCTCGGATCTCTATCCGATATGATCGATAAGGGAACTCCGTGAAGTCTTACTATTTCTGAAACATACAAGTTTGCCAACTTGTCTAGGGAGTAATCCACTCATACATGTATAAAGTGGGCTGACTTCGTGAGTCTATCAACCACTACCCAAATATCATCTTTCTTACTCGGAGACAATGGTAAACCCATTACAAAATCCATGGTGATACGGTCCCATTTCCATTCGGGGACTAAGATAGGCTGAAGTAAACCCGAAGGCATTTGGTGTTCAGCCTTTACTTGTTGACAAATAAGACATCTTGAAACGAACTCTGAAATATCTTTCTTCATTTTTGGCTACCAATACTGTTGCTTCAAGTCACTATACATCTTTGTACTTCCCGGATGTACAGACAAACATCCGTTATGTGCTTCGTACAAAATTCTCTGAATAAGCCCCTCTTTCCTCGGTACACAAACTCTATCTCTAAACATCAAGTATCCATCAGAATTAATCCGAAAGTCTAATTTAGCATTTGACTCGCATTGAGCTCTCTTGACTTGCAACTCACTATCTTCTTTCTGAGCCTCAAAGATCTCTTGAAGAAACATTGGTCTAGCTCTCGACTCAACTAAAACGGAGCCATTATCGGATAAGGATATCCTTGAATTCAATGCTCATAAAGTAAATAGAGACTTCCTGCTCAAAGCATCAGTGACTACATTCACCTTTCCTGGATGGTAGTCGATGACCAACTCATAGTCTTTTATCAACTCTAACCATCTTCTTTGTCTTAAGTTCAACTCTTTCTGTGTCATCAAGTACTTTAGACTTTTGTGATCGGTAAAAATCTGACATTTTTCACCATATAAATGGTGTCTCCAAATCTTCAAAGCGAAGACTATGGCGACTAATTCTAGATCATGCATCGGATAATTCTTCTCATGAGGTTTCAATTGTCTGGAGGCATAAGCAATCACCTTACCTTCTTGCATGAGTACACAGCCCAATCCATTTAAGGATGCATCGCTGTAGACTATAAATTCTTTCCCTGATTCGAGTTGTACTAAGACTGGAGCTTCTGTCAACACTGCTTTCAACTTCTTGAAACTTTGTTGGCATCATTCTATCCACTCAAACTTCACATTTTTCTGCAATAGGTTAGTCATCGAGGTTGCGATCATGGAAAACCCCTTGACAAATCGTCTGTAGTAGTCGTCTAGGCCCAAAAAACTTCTAATCTCAGTAATGTTCTTAGGCGGCTTCCAGTCTATTATGGTTGATATTTTACTGGGATCAACTAGGACTCCATCCCTCGAGACAATATGTCCCAGGAATCCTACTTCATTGAGCTAAAATTCACTTTTACTGAATTTGGCATACAGCTGATTCTCTCGCAGGATCTATAAAACTGTCCGTAGGTGTTCAGCATGTTCTTTCTCATCTTGAGAATAAATTAGTATGTCGTTAATAAAAATGACTACAAACTTGTCGAGGTATGGTCTAAAGATACGGTTCATTAAATCCATGAACACCGCAGGAGCATTGGTTAACCCAAAGGGCATGACTAAAAATTCATAATGCCCATACCTCGATCGAAAGGCCATCTTGGATACATCTGAGTCTTTCACTCTCAACTGGTAGTACCCTGATCTCAAGTCTATTTTGGAGAACACAGTCGCTCCTTTCAATTGATCGAACAGATCATCGATCCTAGGCAATGGGTACTTATTCTTTGCTATTACTTTATTAAGCTGACGGTAATCTATGCACAATCTCATCGTACCATCTTTTTTTTCACAAATAAAACCGGGGCACCCCATGGTGAACAACTTGATCTTGCAAAGCCCTTATCTGTCAACTCTTGCAACTGTAACTTCAACTCTTTCAACTCTATTGGAGCAATTACAGGAGTAATGGATATCGATGCAGATCTGAGAGCTAGTTCAATCTTGAACTCAATCTCTAAGCTGGCGGTAGTCTAGGTAATTCTTCTGGAAATACATCCACGTATTCACATACTACTGGTACTAACTCAATTTTTAACTCTGTCTCCTTATCATTCAACATGAAGGCCAAATATGATTCATACCCTTTTCTTAAACATCTACGTGCCATCATATGGGAAATTATCACGGGTGATTTATCTTGTTCATCTGATTTAACATGAAGAGTATCCCCATTCTCACATCTCATCCCAATGCATTTCTTCCCACAATTAACAATTACATTATGAGTAGTCAACCAGTCCATTCGAATAATAAGGTCGAATTTATCAAATGGAAATAACATAAGATTTGCTTTAAAGCAATGACCTCTAATCATCAATGGACAATCTTTACAAACTTTATTAACTAACACACTCTTACCTAATGGATTAGACACCTTAATTACAAATTCGGTGGTATCTATAGGCACGCTCAAACTGGATGCTAATTTCATAAAAATGTAAGAGTGCGTGGATCTGGGATCTATTAAAGTAATAACCTTAGTATTGTAAAGAGAAAAGGCACCCGTAATAACATCAGGAGAAGATGCCTCTTCACGAGCGCGAACGGCATAAGTCCTTGCAGGCGCTTTACCCTCGGGTCCCATGGCCTAGTCTCTCGGGTTACCTCTTCCACTTGCCCTACTTCTCGGGTTTCTCTGCGGTCTCCCTCTAACCATACTCCCGAATTTTGGGTCCTGAGCTCTTCTTTTTTTCGTCATCTCGGGACAATCTTTTATATAGTGGTCTTACGAACCACATCTAAAACATGCATTTTCATGTGCCCGGCATTCTCCCAGATGGCGTCTGCCACACTATGGGCATTCAGATTTGTCGGATCTAAAATTTCTGACACTTGCAACTGAAGTCATCTGTGCTTTGTTCCCTGAATACTATTTACTTTTGTCCTTCTTGGAAAACCCGGCGAAAGTAGCGATCGGGTAGGAAAATCTTTTGACTTCTTGTGTGAAGATTGGAATGACTTATTCCACGGTCTCTTTCTGGAGTCACGAGACTCCATTTCAGACTTCTTCTTCTCTTTTATTAGCTCTTCGGCTTTACAAGCTTTTTCCACTAACATGACAAATTCATTTAATTCTAGGACAGCAACAATGAGTTTGATGTCCTCATTCAACCCATCTTCAAACCTTTTACTAATAATAGCCTCTGTGGATATACATTCGCGAGCGTACTTGCTGAGTCGTACAAACTCACGCTCATAATCTGTCACCGACATCTTGCCTTGCTTCAACTCTAGGAATTCCTTTCTCTTCTGGTCTACAAACCTCTGGCTGATATACTTTTTCTTAAACTCTTCTTGGAAGAATTCCCATGTGACCCTTTCTCTCGGTACAACCGACACAAGGGTGTTCCACCATTGGTAAGCAAAATCTCTTAAGAGAGAGATTACACACTTCATGCATTCTTCAGAGGTACATGACAACTCATTAAATACCCTGATGGTATTTTCTAACCAGAATTCAGCTCTTTCTGGATCATCCTCTTTTCTGGCCCGAAATTATTCTGCCCCATGCTTCCTGATCCTATCAATTGGGGGTTTACCTCCTCTTACCACCTCTACTACTTGAGGGGCCACTAGAGTAGCTTGTGGAACAGTTGGAGGTGGAGGGGGTTGTCCGCTCGAGTTCGCCCGAATGAACTTTGTATACCATGTGTTCATCATGTGGAGGAAGGCTTCTCTAGCCTCTTCTCCTCCTCTTTGACTCATCGTAGTGGGTCTATTCTCATTTTCGCTCGGCATTGTCCCTTCAGCGGGAGCCGACACATTACTTTCTACGTCATCCGCCACATTCCCTTCGGAATCCATTTCTATATGTATAAACATATTTAAAATCATCAGGAGTCGGCACACTATCAATATAGAAACATTCTTACGTATGGCATGTATAGCTAGACTCATGCTCATGCTATGTTAGTCCTAGAAACAACTAAACTATAGCTCTGATACCACTAAATGTAACACCCCACACCCAAGACCGATACTGGATCTGGATACGAGACATTACTATGCTTGAACTTACTTGAACATGTACTTAGGAGCTATAAAATTTTGTTCCAACTTAAAAATTTCATTTTATTAGTCAACACATACATTGTAAGGGCCTACGAGGCCTTAAACTCGTGTCTGAAAACTTTCAAAACTAAATCAAATAATTCATTTTTGAAGCAGGGTTCACATGCCCGTGTGACTTGGAACACGCCCGTGTACCCTTAAGCATGCCCATACCCTCAAACCGTTGGAAGCTACTGACTATTTTCACATGGTTTAGACACACCCGTGTCTTCCAACCATGGGAGGCTACTGACTAATTTCACACGGCCATGACATGCCCGTGGGCTTAGACCATGTGCTAATCCTTGATATACTGACTAAATCGGCACAGTCTGGGCACACGTCTATGTCCAACCCGTGTGTATAACACTGCCGTGGAATTTACCCATGGCCTATTCTGATTCATAATACTAAAGTGCAGGGTTAACACGGCCTTGACACACGGTCGTGTGTCCAACCGTGTGGGCATTTATAGGCTATTTACCAAGCCGTTAACCACCTTGAAATGAAGATCATATCCATACACATTTCAACGAAGCAATAACAACCCAATTTTATGAATAATACTACATGCTTCATTGATCTCAATAAACATAAATACTTAGTCAAATTTGGCCAATCACTTAGCCATATACAAAAGAATAATAAACTTGATAACTTTTACAAAGGCCCTTCTAAGAACATGTCCACAAAATGAATGTTTCCTATACATGCCATACTTAGTAAAATAACTTGGCTATACCAAAATAAGAGTTGATAGTGTGCTAAGAGCTTCGACTCCGATGATCCACAAATTAGCTTGGCGGGACTACATAGAAAGAAACAATCAAATAGTAAGCATTTAGCTTAGTAAGTTTGCATGTAAAGCACATGTCAATAAGCTTCCTTAATAAAAACCATTTAGCATAACAACAGGATCGTAATTTTAGCTCTAAAGCTTACTTACTCATACTTGGTTCTTACATGTCTCATGATGCTCACTATACTCATTTTTGTAAAGTAAACATGATACCTGTGTCACTTGATCACATTGATCAGCGTACTTAAATAATAATAACTATGATCTCTAATTCTTCATTCATAACATGAGTAATATTTAATTCATTTTGATGCTAGCTTTGCTTTTTTAGCCCTCTTGTTACCTCATTATTAACCTTACTTGTTTTCCCGATGAACTTCTATGAATTAAATGTCTTACATGGAATTTCTCATCTTAGTTTCAAGGCCATGTCTTGACATGGACTTACATGAAGTCTAGCCCTTGATAACTTACTCAATGCCAAGCTTGCCTTAGACTTACATGATATCTTGATCAATGCCAAGCTTGCCTTGGACTTACATGATATCTTGATCAATGCCAAGCTTGCCTTGGACTTACATGATATCCTGATCAATGCCAAGCTTGCCTTAGACTTACATGATATCTTGATCAATGCCAAGCTTGCCTTGGACTTACATGATATCTTATGTGGTATATCGGGTATCCTGAGAATTCATATTCAATCGGGGCTTGCTTATGTTTAATCTCTTTGTTCACAAAAATGATAGGCATTACAAAATAGCAATGTATATTATAGTAAGAAATTCAATGATAGTGATCATAAAGCTTAGAAGTCATACAAACTTACATCGTTTTCTAAATGAGTTAGTTCTTTGGTTTAGACCACGACTTTATCATTTCCATGATTAAGGTGAATTCTTGTCTCCTCTTGCTCTATAATAGCAAATTGGCTCATTTTAATCATTTTATTAATATAAGCATCTCAATAGTCCTACTTAGGCAAAATTACCATTTTACCCCTAGATTTTGGCAAAATGATCGTTTTGGCCCTAGGCTCGGAAATTAATTCTAATCACATTTTTATCTTCAACAAGCCTAGGCAAACATTTAATGCTCTTAGAGCTATCATCAACAATCAATATTTCACATACTTACTACCAAGTTCATAACCTTTTCATTAAGGTCCTATTTAGTGTCCTCATGTTAACACCCTTTTTAAAAGTTGTTCATCTAACAACTAAGACTCAAGTTCTTCCTTAAAAATGAAGTAGCTCACATGGTAAAACTCTAAACCTTTCACAACATTGCACAATAGTCACCTCATTTGAAAGCTGAAGCTTTAGGGATCTCAAAAGTACAATTATTTTCAAGAAAAGTTCACTAGAACACTTACTTGAATGGATGAGAGTTTGCTGAAATTTTTGAAGGTTTCTACCCCTTATTTGCTGCAAATTTTTGGTGGAGGATGATGGGAGAAAAGATGATAACTTTTCTCTCCTTATTCTATTATTAAAAGTCAAATTAGACCACCTATTACTACTAACTTTGACACTAATTGAAAATTTTGTCTCCCATGCTCTCTTATAGCTGGCCAAGACTCTTTCAAAGGCTAAATTACCTTTTAAATACCCCCATTTAACAATCCATAGCCATTTGGTACTCTTAGCATATAGAATGGAACTTTCGCACTTTATGCGATTTAGTCCTTTTTCGTAAATTAAACACGAAAACGTTAAAATTAAAATACCAAAATTTTAATGCTCATATGCTATCATGCTCTAACTCATAATATATCATGAAAATAATTTCTTCGATCTCAAAATAGTGATCCCGAGATCACTATTCTGATTAGCCCCTAAATCGGGCTGTTACATGTCGGGCTTTTGCGAAAATCCTTATGCTACATGTTGAGCTTTATATCTTACGAATTCATCAATTTCATTTTGTTTACACATAAATACCCATTTATATCCTACCGGCTTTTACACCTTTAGGTGTTTGGCCAATCTTTTCTATTTTTACATTCCTTAGTAGATTTAGGCTTAAGATCCTTATTTTTTTTATTATTTCAATAGCAATATTATAAGTAAAATTGTTGTCGACAACTACATTTTTTTCTCGTATTGACATAACTTATCGAGATCTCTTTCTTTTCATCTTTTCCATTTTCACTTTTAGGTACCTCAATCTTTTCTTGAGTTTTATAATTAGTTATGTTATGGGTCTCTTCAGTAACCCCCGCCTCCACTATATGACCTTCTTGAATGTTTTCTCCTTTCCTTTTATGAGGATTTTTATCTTTGGAACCAACCGGTCTTCCACGCTTCAGGCATGAATTACTTTCTTTTGTACAAATAGTTTGCCCTATTAGGACATCAATTCATATTGGAGCATTTTCAACTGTTATGTGATATTTAATGAATTTGGTAGTTGATTTGTAAAATGAATCATCTGTTGAACTCCTGATTCACATTGCTTTGTACGAGGATCTTAGATATTGATAATTCATTTCAAGTACTTTATTAATCTAGCTTTTTATCCTCTCCCCCTAATGTTGGGAAAACTGACAACTCATGTTATAATCAAATCTCGAATTAATAGCTCAAAAATATTATAAGGAGACACATATAAATATACATTTCCAATCCATTATTATGAACCATCTTTGTGCGTTGTGGTGGAGCAGTTGGAACATATACCTTAACACCCCTAACCCGTAACCATCGCTAGAACAGGGTTACAAAGCATTACCGGGACTTTCAGAACATTTTTTAGATAATTTATGCCAATTATTATTCATTAACCGAAATCATTCGTAATGTCCATTAAATGGACCCACGAGGCTCAATATGAATAGTAGAAATAAATCGGGACTTAGTCGGAACCTCTAAGGATTTTTCGCGAAATTACAAAAATTTTCTAAGTTGTAGGGCTCACACGTCTGTGTGGTCAAGCCGTGTGGTCACACACGCCCGTGTCCCTAACCCGCATAACTCTCTGACTTGCAATGCATTGAGAAATTGAAGTCACACGCTCGTGTCCTAGGCCGTATGGCAAGTTAAATTTTCAAAATTAAGGTGCAGTTTTCACACGGTCGTGTAACACGCCCGTGTCCAAGGCCGTGTCAACCACACGGCTGAGACACACGCCTCTGTCTCTGCCCATGTGCCCAATTCTGAGCATTTTGTTTCTCATTTTTGAGATGCATGGGACACACGGCCAGGTCACATGCCCATGGGGTAGGTAGTGTGTGACACACGGCCTAGACACATGCCTTTGTGTCTACCCCGTGTGAACAAAATAAAGCCATTTCCTAACCTCATTTGTCACCCAAAACTTACCCCTTACCTGCACCAAAACTCACTAACATATATCCACCAATCCAAACATTAAAACCAAGCCAATTCTAGTACCTAGCATGGTATATTATCACATACAATTCATGTTTATAATTTTATTTACAAGGAACACACACCTTAAGCATAATCCAATCAACCAACTTAGCACATAAGAATTTAATAATGGAATAACTTTATAAACATACTAAGTGAAACATCACTAGCCATTCTAATGGCTAGATTACAAAACATCACTTACAAGCCATCATTTGGCCAAATGAGTCTATACATGCCATTATACCAAAATGAGATTTCCATTTATACCAAAATGAGATAGTGGATAGTATGGTTGATGCTCCGACCGACCTCCAACCTTCGTGAGCTTACGAGCACTATAAAACAAAGAAAATTAAACTAGGTAAGCATTTACATGCTTAGTAAGTTCGTATAACGGGAATTAAACTTACTGGTTATATTTATTTATACAAGCATACAAAACCATACCATCCAAAATTTTTGGGTAAATTTACCTAAACATATACACTTAATCAAACAAGTTAGTCACATAACATTATATGAATATCGAGAAAACATAGATGAGCTCATCGCATTATAAACTTCTATTTAGTTTTACCTTTCTGTATTTCAAGAATCTTCCCTGTTGAACTATTGAAATTTTGATGGACATTCGGGTAGTATACACAAAGTATACATATCAAATATCCTTCAATTCATGTTCAAAAATATCCATTTGGCACATGATCATAAAGTACACTCTCAAGCCATAGATTTTATAACAAGATTACCAGTCCAGGCTAAATCCTTTCTATCCCATGTACTCTAAAGAACTTGATTTGGATTACCTGTCTGGGCTAAATCCAATCTATAACATATGAATGAGAGGTCCTATTTTAGGATTACCCGTCTGGGATAAATACTATCTGCAACATATGCAATATTATTCTTTTTTCGAGAAATCACCTTATTCCATCGAATTTCAACATTCAATCGGGACAAAATATTTTATCATCATTTTCCAATTTGTGATCATTTCATAATGTATATCTTCACATACACATCAACACGATCATCCAATTCAATTCAAGCACATTAACATACATATTTAGGTTACACGAACTTACCTTGACAATTGTTCGTATTTGAATTTCAACTAATCCGAAACCTTTTGTTTCCCTCGATCTAGTTCGGTAGTTGGTATTTCTGGGTCTATATAAACAAATTTAACTATCAATTTATCAAATTTCATATACATTTGCATTCAATTACATTATAGGCAAAATTACCATTTTACCCCTATACTTTTCAAAAATTTTGATTTCGTCCCTAGGCTCGAAAGATGAAATTCATGAAATTTAACCCTCTTCCCAAGCCTAACTGAAATATATATACTACATTTACAGCACATACATTTCAAAAATTTCATAATTTTCCATGACTTTACCACTTTTTCATTTTAGTCTCTAAATTAAGTTTCATCAAAAATTGATTTGTAAAAGTTGTTTATCTATGAATAACTTTTCATTTTCCACCATAAATTTCTAATTTTTAGAATATTCATCCATGACCCAAGTTTCATACCTTGATAACTTTTCAAATAAATCCCCTAAATAAAAAGATTAGACTATCCCGATTTTAAAAATATAAAAATGACTAAAAACGAGAGTTGATTTCATACCTTATTGAGCTTGGAAAGTTTTCATCCTCTCTCCTAAGGTTTCCGTAGAAATTTTGGGAAAGATGATATGAAAATAGATGATTTTTTTCTTTTTAATTAATTATCATCTATTAATTTTTTTGATTTCTAATTTAGTCCCTACCCTTTTCTAATTTTTCCATGGATGAGTCATTAAAATATCTACTAACTACTCTTCAATGGTCTAATTACCATATAAGGACTTAAGTTTTGAATTCCATAGCTATTTGATACCTATAGCTAATAGAACCCAACTTTTACATTTTATGCAATTTAGTCCTTTCCCTAATTAAACACACAATCGATAAAATTTTCGTATCAAAATTTTCATGTGACATTCTTATCATGATACCAACCATAAAATAAAATAAAATTTTATTTTTGGCTCGGATTTGTGATCCCAAAACCACTGTTCGATCTCACTAAAAATGAGTTGTTACAACTCTCCCCCCTTAAAAATTTTCATCCTCGAAAATTCTTACCAGAAAAGAGGTTAGGGTATTGCTTCCTCATAGTATCCTCTGGCTCCCAGGTAGCTTCCTCTATTCCATGCAGTTGCCAGAGAACTTTTACCAATGCCACCTTTTCATTTCTTAGTTCTTTCGTCTCATATGCCAATATTTTAATCGGTTCTTCATTGTAGGTCATGTTAGGCTGAATCTCCACTTTTGTTGGAGTAATAATGTGTGAAGGGTCCGATCTGTAGTGTAGCAACATGGATACATGAAACACGTTATGAATTTTATCGAGTTCCGGTGGTAATGCTAACTGATATGCAACAGGCCCTGTAACACCCCTTACCCGTATTCAACACCTGAACCGGGTACGAGGCATTACTATACTTAACTTGCTCAATCATGCAACATCAATTCATAAAAATTTCATTTCAAATTAAAAACTTTTCATTCAAGACCTTAACATCCTTATTTTCGGTCTACGAGACCCTAAACTTGTACCCAAAATAATTTAGGACTAAACCTAAAACTTTTGAACACTTATACAAATTTGACATAAAACAGGGTCGCATGCCCATGTGAATGTAGGAACATGCCCGTGTGGTATATCACATGCCCGTGTTCCACACCTGTGTGGATTTATTTTTCAATTTGAACCTATAGGGGGTTTTACACGGCTGGACACACGCCTGTACCCTTGGCCCGTGTCCCTCACACAGCCACAACACGCCCGTGTCTTAGCCCGTGTGCAAAAACCTTGGCATTCTATTTATGACATCATCACCTCAATAAGGGCACACAGCCAAGGCACACGCCCGTGTCCTTAGACCGTGTGTCAAATTAAATTCCAAATTTCAGGTGCAGACTTCACACAGCCTGGGCACATGCTTGTGTCTTAGGCCGTGTCTCCCACACGGTCGAGACACACGGCCGTGTCTCTGCCCGTGTGTTTACTACTGAGCATACTGACTTGCCAACCTAACATACATGGGGACACACTGCCTCTCAACACACCCAACGGGCTAATTGTGTGTCACACACGGCCTAAATAGACGCCCGTGTGTCTATCCGTGTGGACAATTGTAAGGCTATCTACCAAGCCATTTGCCACTCTACAAAGCAACACACTTATACCAAATCAATTCAACATATATCATGATCATAAGGCATTTCTAGGAACTCAAAATTTGGACATCCACACAAGCATACACCTCATGAATTTCATCATCATTGAATATATAAACTTGTCAAATATTGGCCCATTTCCAATGATCACTTACAAAATGAATTTAATAACATTAATAGCCAACACTTTGGCTAACAAATATGACATAACAAAATTACCAAGTCCTATACATGCCATACTCAAAATAAATCTAACTTTGCTATACCAAAGAGAAGTCGATAGTGTGATTCCGAACTCCGACGTTCCACGAATTTCCTAGCTAGCTTGGAAATACTACAAAGAAAAGGGAAATGAGAGGGGTAAGCATAAAGCTTAGTAAGTTTGCATGAAATAAATAGCAACGATAAGGCTCATAATGTCATCCATCCATTGCATTGAGTAAAAACACAAAGTCTCAAACATATTGCCATGACTTACTCATACTTACTCTTACCAAATACATGTCATGTTACATATCGTAAATATTTCTCGTGAATTACTCACGTGTACCTGTATCACTTCATCACATAGTTTTAACATTAATTTCATCTCTAACATAAGCTTAACTACTTATCTTGTTGAATCACTTAGAATATCCGAGGATACACAATCGTCATTATACACATAAACACGACACCAATGCCATATCCCTGATATGATCTTACATGAGGTCACATCTTGATGCCGATGCCATATCCCAAATATGGTCTTATATTGGATCTCGTATCAATGTCGATGCCATATCCTAGATATGGTCTTATATGGAATCTCAACTTGGTGCCAAGGCCACATCCCAGACATGGTCTTATACGGGACCTTACAAATCTCGCGTCTCGATGATGATATCCTTTCACATCTTAAAGTCCAACCGAGACTTCAACATCGTAAATTTTCATCAATTTCTCATTCAAAATCATTGCTCACTATCATGGAAATGTTATACATCTTAACTAATATCAACATTTTAAAATTCAATAACATGACGTTGAATCTATTACACACAAACTGACATCTATTTTAAAATAGGCCAAATTGTCGATCAAGTCCGATACCTTGCCTTTTCCTCAGTCAAGGTTAATTCACCGTTCTTCTTGATCTATGATAACAAATTGGCTCATTCAATTAACACATTAATTAACACATTTCAATAATCATATTTTGGCAAAATTACTATTTTACCCTTAAGCTTTCACAAAATGATGATTTTACCCCTAGGCTTGTAAATTGATTCTAATCGAATTTCCTCCTTTTACAAGCCTAGATAAACATTTACTACTCTTAAGGCAACCCTCAATACTCATTATTTCACACATTTACCACATATTTTACAACCTTCACAAAAAGATCATTTTAGGTGTTTTCATGGTAACACCTTTCACAAAAGTTGTTTATTTAACAACTAAAACTCATTTTCTTCCATAAAAATGCAGAAAACAACATAAATGCTCATATGGAAAGACCCTAAACTTTCAACCATTTTGCAAAATAGTCCCCTCTTTAGCTAGCTTAAGCTTTAGGGGTTCCAAAAGTACAAATATTATCAAGAAAGACCATTAAAATCACTTACTTGTGAGGAGAAAAGCTTGCTGAAATTTTTGAGCTCTCAAACCCCTATTTTGCTGCTAATTTTCAATGAAGAAGAAGAGAAGAAAAGATAATATTTTTCTTTTTTTATTTTATTATAAAACATCAATTTAGTCCACCTAATTTCAACAACTTTGACCAATTTGATACTGTTTGTCCCTTATGGTCGGCACCCTTTTTCTAGGGGTTTAATTGCACTTTAAAGACCTCTAATTAATTTCCTATGGATTTTAGACACCTTTAGCTTGTAAAATGGAACTTTCACACTTTATGCAATTTAGTCCTTTTTCGCAATTAAACATGCAATCGCTAAAATTGAAACACCAAAATTTTTATGCACCTATATAATCATGCTATAACCTATAAAATAACATAAAAATAATTTTCTTCGACCTCAGATTAGTGGTTCCAAAACCACTATTTTGACTAGCCCCTAAATCGGGCTGTTACAATTCTCTCCCTTAAGGATTTTCGTCCCCAAAAATCTTACCGGTGAAAAGGTTGGGATATTGGTTTCTCATAGTCTCCTCGGGCTCCCAGGTAGCCTCTTCTACCCCATGTCTTTTCCATAATACTTTCACAAGTGCTATGCTTTTGTTTCTCAACTGTTTAACTTCTCGTGCCAAAATCTTAACCGGCTCTTCGCCATAAGTCATGTCCGATCAAATTTCTACCTTTGATGGTACAATCACATGAGAAGGGTCTGAACGATATCGACGTAACATAGACACGTAGAATACATCATGAATCTTTTCTAACTCAGGTGGCAAAGCCAAACAATAAGCTACCGGCCCTATCCTCTCGGTAATCTCATATGGTCTGATAAAGTGCAGACTCAGTTTACCTTTCCGGCCAAATTTAAGGACCTTTCTCCATGGTGATACTTTCAGAAACACTTTATCACCTACTTGAAACTCAATCTCTTTCTGTTTCAAATCCGAATAGGACTTTTGTCTATCTGAGGCAGCTGTTAGACATTCACGTATCACTTTTACCTTCTCTTCGATTTCTTTGACTAAATTGACCCCGTGAATTTGATTATCTCTGAGTTCAGTCCAATATAGGGGCGTTCGGCACTTACACCCATACAATACCTCATAAGGCACCATCTTCAAACTCGACTAAAAGCTGTTATTATAGGCGAATTCCACCAGCGGTAAGTATTTCTCCCAAGTACCTTGGAATCCAAAAACACAACATCGAAGCATGTTTTCAAGTATCTGAATAACTCTCTCCGACTGCCCATCAGTTTGTGGATGGAAAGCTGTACTAAAGCTCAACTTTGTGCCTAAGTCCTCTTGCAACTTTTTCCAAAATCGTGACATAAATCTCGAAACTCTATTCGAGATAATCGACAACGGTACTCTGTAAAGTCTTACTATTTCTGTTACATACAAATCCGCCAACTTATCAAGCGAGTAATCAATCCGTACTAGTATGAAATGGGATGACTTCTTGAGTCTATCGACCACGACCCATACAATGCCTTTTTTTCGGCGTCAACGGTAAACTCGTCACGAAGTCCATAGTAATACGGTCCCATTTCCACTCGAGAACCATAATAGGCTGAATTAGACCTGAAGGTACTTGATGTTCAACCTTCACTTGTTGACAAATTAGACGTTTCAATACAAACTCAAAAATGTATTTCTTCATACTCGGCCACCAATACCATTCACTCAAGTCATTATACATCTTCGTGCTGCCTGGATGTACAGACAAACATTCACTATGTGCTTTATGCAGAATCTTTTGAATAAGCTCATCATCTCTGGGTACACAGACCCTATCTCGGTACATCAAACATCCATCAGGACTTATTCAAAAGTCTGACTCAACATTTGACTCACATAGAACTCTTTTAGCCCGTAAATTAGTGTCGCCTTTCTAAGCTTAACAAATATTTTGGAGAAACATTGGTCTAGCCCTCAACTCGGCTAGAATAGAACCATCATCTGACAAAGCTATATGTGTATTCATGACTCTCAACTCAAACATGGATTTCCTACTCAAGGCATCAGCAACCACGTTCGCCTTTCCCGGATGGTTGCCAATCACTAGCTCATAATCTTTTATTAGCTCTAACCATCTTTTCTACCTTAGATTCAACTCCTTTTGAGTCACCAAATACTTTAGGCTCTTATGATCGGTGAACACCCGACATTTCTCACCATATAAATGGTGTCTCCAAATCTTTAATGCAAATACAATTGTAGCTAACTCCAAATAATGGAACATTTCTCACCTTACCCTCTTGCATAAGTACACAACCCAATCCATTCAAGGATTGATCATTGTAGACTACAAATTCCTTTCTCGGCTCAGGTTGCACTGAAACTGGAGCCTTAGTCAACAATGCCTTCAATATCTCAAAACTCTATTGGCACTTTTATGACCACTCAAACTTCACATCTTTTTGCAATAGCCTCGTCATCGGAGTAGCTATCATGGAAAATCCCTTGACGAATCGTCTACAGTAGCCAACTAAGCCCAAAAAACTCGTAACATCAATCACATTCCTTGGTGGTTTCCAATCCACAATTGCTAAGATCTTACTCGGATCGAATACCGTCTTTCGAGACAATGTGCCCCAAAAATCTAACTTCCTTAAGCCAAAATTCACTTTTACTAAACTTGGCATACAATTGTTTATCTCTCAAAATTTGCAAAATCGTTCTCAAATACTTAGCATGCTGGTTCTTATCCCGAGAGTAAATTAATATATCATCGACAAAGACTACCAAAAATTTATCCAAATACGGCTGAAAGATACGATTCATCAAATCTATGAAAACTGCAGGGGCATTTCTTAAACCAAAAGGCATGACAAAAAATTTATAGTGGCCATACCTTGTCTAAAATGCGATTTTCGGCACATCCGAGTCCTTGACTCTCAACTGATAATATCCCGACCTCAAGTCTATCTTAGAAAACACCGTGGCTCCCTTCAACTGATCAAACAAATCATCGATTCTTGGCAATGGGTACTTGTTCTTCACAGTTACCTTATTGAGCTGCCGATAATCTATACATAACCTCGTGGAACTATCTTTCTTCTTCACAAATAATACGGGAGCACCCCATGGAGAATAACTCGGTCTTACGAAGCCTTTATCCGTTAACTCTTGTAACTGTGCCTTCAGTTCCTTTAGCTCAGTTGGAGCCATTCTGTAGGGAACAATCGAAATGGGGGTAGTACCAGGAGCTAACTCAATCCCAAATTCAATCTCTCTAACCGGAGGCAACCCTGGCAGCTCTTCTGGAAAGACATTTGGATATTTGCATATTATGGGCATTGATTCAATTCTTAACTCAGTCTCTTTAACATTCATCACAAAGACAAGGTAAGCTTCGTACCCTTTTCTTAGATATTTCTGAGTCAACAAGAAAGATATCACTAGTGGCAATCTGTCTTGCTTATCTGATTCAACACGAATAAGATCCCTACTTTCACATTTCAACTCAATAAACTTCCTTCCATGATTCACTATCACACCATGAGTAGTCAACCAATTCATTCCAAGGATAACGTCGAATTTATCGAACGGCAATAACATGAGATTAGCCAGAAAGTAATGACCTCTAATCATCAAAGGAAAATCTTTGCATACTCTATCGACTAACAGACTTTTGCCTAGGGGATTAGACACTTTCATTACAAATTATATAGGTTTTACAGACATGTTCATGCTAGAGACTAATTTCATGCAAATATATGAGTGGGTAGATCCTGGATCAATTAAAGCAATAACATGAGTATCATAGAGAGAAAATGTACCCGTAATCATATCAAGGGAGGATGCCTCTTCGCGAGCGCGAATGGCATATGTTCTTGCCGATGCTCTACCCTCAGTTCTTGCAGTCTGCTCTCTAGGTATATTCTTACTACTTATTTCATTTCTTGGGTTTCTATGTGGTCTTCCTCTAGCACTACTTCCCGGTCTTTCATTCTGAGGTTTCACTTTCTCACTCGTCTCGGGGAAATCTCTGATAAAATGGTCTAAAGATCCACACTTGAAACAAGTTTTCTCGTTTGATCGACACTCCCCGGGATGACGTCTACCACACTGTGGATATTCTGGTCTACTCGGTCGAGTGTTGCCAACACTAGCAACTGAAGTAGTCTGAGCTTTAGATCCCGGGTGCTGTCTATCTTTACTTCTATTTGAAAATCCAGATGAGGTGGCTGATCGAATAGTGAAATCTCTTGATTTCTTGGATGAGGATTGGAATGACTTGCCTAACTATCTCTTCTTTGAGTTACGAGACTCGATTTCAGCCTTTCTTTTTTCTTTAACTAGTTCCTTAGCTTTATAGGCTCTATCTACCAGTACCACAAATTTTTTTAGTTCTAGGATACCAACAAATAAATGAATATCCTCATTTAACCCATCCTCGAACCTTTTGCACATAATGGCTTTTGTCGATACGCACTCTCTAGTGTATTTGCTGAGCCTTACAGACTCATGCTCATATTCAATCACCGTTATTCGACCTTGTTTTAACTTTAAGAATTCCTTTCTTTTATGGTCGATGAATCTTTGACTAATATACTTCTTCGGAACTCCTCTTGGAAGAATTCCCAATTAGCTCTCTTCCTTGGTACCACCGACACAAGGGTGTTCCACCACTGATAGGCTGAATCTCTCAAGAGAGATACCACACACTTTATGTACTCTTCAGGCGTGCATGAAAACTCATTGAATACCCTGATGGTATTCTCAAGCCAAAATTTTGCCCTCTCCGGATCATCATCTTTACTAGCTCAAAATTCATCAGCTCCTTGTTTCCGGATCTTATCGACTGAAGGTCTTTCTCTTCTTACTACCTCTACCACTTAGGGAGCTACAAGAGTGGGCTGAGGAATAGGTGGGGGTGGAGAGGGTTGAGCATTAGGATTTGCTCGTATATACTCAGTGTACCAGTTGCTCATCATATGGAGAAAGGCTTTTGAGCCTGTTCTCCCTGACCTAAAATCTCTGATCTACTTTCTACTAGCGCGGTCTCTTGCACGGGAGCCGACGCATTACTTGCAACATCATTGGCTGCAGCCCAATCGAGATTCATTTACTATATAAAAACACAATTAAAATCGTCAGGAGTCGTCACACTATCATTAGGTAAATACTCATATGTATGGTATGTATAGCTAGACTCACACTTACGCTACGTTAGTCCGAGAATCGACTAAAATGTAGTTCTGATACCACTAAATGTAACACCCCTTATCCGTATTTGACACCTAAACCGAGTATGAGGCATTATCATACTTAACTTGTTTAATCATGCAACATCAATTCATAAAAAATTCATTTCAAATTAAAAACTTTTCATTCAAGACCTTAACATCCTTATTATAGGTCTACGAGACCCTAAACTTGTAATGATTTGAGACTAAATCGAAAATTTTTGAACACATAGACAAATTTGACATAAAACAGGGTTGCACGCCCGTGTGAAGGTAGGAACACGCTCGTGTGGTATATCATATGCCCGTGTTCCACACCCGTGTGGATTTATTTTTCAATTTGAACCTATAGGGGTTTTCACACGGTCAGACACACGCCCGTGCCCTTGGCCATTGTCCCCCACATGGGCTAAGACACATGGCCACGACACGCTCGTGTCTTAGCCCTTGTGCAAAAACCTTGGCATTCTATTTATGACATCATCACCTCAATAAGGTCATACGACCAAGGCACACGCCCGTTTCCTTAGACCATGTGTCGAATTAAATTCTAAATTTCAAGTGCAAACTTTACATGGCCCGGGCACATGCCCGTGTCTTAGGCCGTGTCTCCCGCACGATCGAGACACACTGCCTTATCTCCATCTGTGTGTTTACTACTGAGCATACTAACTTGCCAACCTAACATGCATGGGGACACACGACATCTTAACACACCCATGGGGCTGACCCTGTGTCACACACGGCCTAGACACACGCCCGTGTGTCTACCCGTGTGGATAATTGTAAGGCTATCTACCAAGCCATTTGCCACTCTACAAAGAAACACATTTATACCAAATCAATTCAACATATATCATAACCATAAGGCACTTCTAAGAACTCAAAATTTGGACATCCACACAAGCATACACCTCATGAATTTCATCGTCATTTAATATATAAACTTGTCAAATATTGGCCCATTTCCAATGACCACTTACAAAATGAATCTAATAACATTAATAGCCAACACTTTGGCTAACAAATATGACATAACAAAATGACCAAGTCCTAGACATGCCATACTCAAAATAAATCTAACTTTGTTATACCAAAGAGAAGTCGATAGTGTGATTTTGAACTCCGATATTCCACGAATTTCTGAGCTAGCTTGGCAATACTACAAGAAAAAGGGAAATGAGAGGGGTAAGCATAAATCTTAGTAAGTTTGCATGAAATAAATAGCAACGATAAGGCTCATAATGTCATCTATCCATTGCATTGAGTAAAAACACAAAGTCTCAAACACATTGCCATAACTTACTGATGCTTACTCTTACCAAATACATGTAATGTTACATATCGTAAACATTTCTCGTGAATTAATCATGTGTACCTGTATCACTTCATCACATAATTTTAACATTAATTTCATCTCTAACATAAGCTTAACTACTTATCTCGTTGAATCACTTAGAATATCCGAGGATACATAATCGTCATTATACACATCAATACGATGCCAATGCCATATCCTCGATATGGTCTTACATGAGGTCACATCTTGATGCCAATGTCATATCACATATATGGTCTTATACGGAATCTCGTATCAATATCGATGACATATCACAGATATGTCTTATACGATTTTCATATTCAATGCCGATACCATATCCCAGATATGGTCTTTTACGGGATCTCAACTCAGTGCCGAGGCCATGTCCCAGACATGGTCTTATATAGGACCTTACCAATCTTGCGTCTCGATGATGATATTCATTCACATCTTAAAGTCCAATCGGGACTTCAACATCGTAAATTTTCATCATTTTCTCATTCAATATCATTGCTCACTTTCATGGAAATGATATACATCTTAACTATTATCAACATTTTAAAATTCAATGACATGATGTTGAATCTATTACACACAAACTTACCTCGATTTCAAAATAGGCCAAATTGTCGATCTAGTCCAATACCTTGCCTTTTCCTCGGTCAAGGTTAATTCCTCGTTCTTCTTGATTTATGATAAAAAATTAGCTCATTTAATTACCACATTAATCAACGCATTTCAATAATCATATTTTGGCAAAATTACCATTTTGCCTTTAAGCTTTCACAAAATGACAATTTTACTCCTAGGCTCGTAAATTGATTCTAATCAAATTTCCTCCTTTTACAAGCCTAGATGAACATTTATTTCTGCTAAGGCAACCCTCAATACTCATTATTTCACACATTTACCACATATTTTACAACCTTCACAAAAAGGTCATTTTAGGTGTTTTCATGGTAACACATTTCACAAAAGTTGTTTATTTAACAAGTAAGACTCATTTTCTTCCATAAAAATGCAGCAAAAAACATAAATTCTCACATGGAAAGACCCTAAACTTTCAACCATTTTGCAAAATAATCCCCTCTTTAGCTAGCTTAAGCTTTAGGGGTTCCAAAAGTATAAATATTATCAAGAAAGACCACTAAAATCACTTACTTGTGAGCAGAAAAGCTTGTTGAAATTTTTGAGCTCTCAAACCCCTATTTTGCTGCTAATTTTTGGTAGAGAAGAAGAGAAGAAAAGATGACATTTTTCTTTTCTTTATTTTATTATAAAACATCAATTTAGTCCACCTAATTTCAAAACTTTGACCAATTTGACATTGTTTGTCCCCTATGGCCGGCCATCCTCTTTCTAGGGGTCTAATTGCACTTTAAGGACCTCCAATTAATTTCATATGGTTTTTAGACACCTTTAGCTTGTAAAATGGAACTTTCGCACTTTATGCGATTTAGTCCTTTTTCTTAATTAAACATGCATTGCTAAAATTGAAACACCAAAATTTTCATGCACCTATATAATCATGCTATAACTCATAAAATAACATAAAAATAATTTTCTCTGATCTCGAATTGGTGGTTTTGAAACCACTGTTCTGACTAGCCCCTAAATCGGGTTGTTACAGGCCCGATTCTTTCAGTGATCTTATATGGCCCAATGAACCCTGGACTCAATTTTTCCTTTACGGTCGAATCGAAGAAAATTCTTACAAGGTGACACTTTTAAGAACACTTTATCACCAACCTGAAATTCTATCTCTTTTCGCTTTAAATCAGCATAAGACTTTTGACGGTTAGAGGCTGCTTTCAAACTGTCTCAAATTATTTTTATTTTCTCTTTAGTTTCACGGATCAAGTCAACTCCGTGGATCTTTTTCTCACTTAAATCTATCCAATACAAAGGAGTTCTACATTTGCGACCATATAAAGCCTCATACGGTGCCATTTTAATACTAGAAGATAACTGTTATTGTAAGCAAATTCAATCAAAGAGAAATACCTTTTCCAGTTACCTCTAAATTCAAGTACACAACACCGAATCATATATTCTAAAATTTGTATAACACGTTCAGATTTTTCATCTGTTTGAGGAAGGAATGAAATACTAAAACGTAACTGAGTGCCTAGAGCTTCTTACAACTTACTCCAAAATGGGGACGTAAGCCGTGGATCCCTATCTGAAATAATGGAGATTGCCATTCCATGTAGTCTTACAATCTCAGAGACATATAATTCAGCCAATCTATCTTATGAAAAATCCATACGTACCAGAATAAAGTGTGCTGACTTCGTTAAGCGGTGAACAATTACCCAAACAACATCTTTCTTTTTGGTGACAAGGGTAATCCCGATACAAAATTGATGGTAATTCTTTCCCATTTCCATTACGATATGGTAATTGGCTGCAATAATCCCGAAGGTACTTGATGTTCAGCCTTTACTTGCTAACAGATCAAACATCTAGATACAAATTCAGAAATATCTCTTTTCATACCCTGCCACCAATATAGTTTCTTCAAGTCATTGTACATTTTGTTACTACCGGGATGTACAGACATTATACCATTATGTGCTTCATTTGGAATCTTCTGTACCAATTTCGAATTCTTCGGTACACATATTCTATCTTTGGATAACAAACAACTCTCCGAATCAATCTGAAACTCTGAGTCAGGATCTGACTCACTTTGTACTCGTTTGGCCTGTAACTTATCATCATCCTTCTGAGCTTCACAGATTTGTTTTCTAAATGTTGGTCTAGCTTTTAACTCAGTTATGATTGAATCTGTACAGCCCGATTTAGGGCCTAGTTGGAATAGTGGAGCGAAGCCACGAATTCAAGGTGAATTTATGAGTTTTTAAGGTTTATGTCATGTTTGCATGCTAGTGTGAAAGTTTCATGAAGTAATTTTGTTAAATTGAGGTTGAATGGTCCAAAAGGACTAAATTGCAATAGTTGCAAAATATGAGGTTTTAGAAGCTTTTTGTATGAGATAGCTTTAGAATATTAATTAGAAGTCCTTAAGTAGCAATTTACCCAAAATATAATTTTTGGACAAAATTGGACATGAGATAGGAAATTGTAAAAATTTAGAGAGAAGGGCATTTTGGTCATTTATCAATTTAAATGATTAAAATGGGAAAAAGATGATAAAAATCTATTCATCTTCTTCCCCTTATTGCCAAAAATTTGAAGACTACATAGCTAGGGCTCTTCATTTTTTTAAGCTTGCTAGTAAGTTCATTTTAGCCCCATTTTTAATATTCTTCATATTTTTGAAGTTCTCGTATTATGAATTAGCTATTTTTAGCTATAAAATGAGCTAGGATGCATGTTCAAAAATTTACCCATGAATGACATGCATGTTAAATGATGTTTTATGGAAGTTTATAAGAGTTTGATGTTAGATAAACATCTTTTTCTAAGTGAATTTCATGAAAAATGATAGTATGGACTAATTTGTAATAGTTATGAAAATTGGTCATACATACTAGAAATAGTGAGAATTGATGATTGTTATAGTAGAGAAAATGAATCAGCTAAGCATGAAGTTTAAGAAAGTTTAATGAAAATTATTTTATGAGCCTTTGGGCCAAAATACAAATATGAGAAAGTATAGGGCAAAATAATAATTTTTCCAAAGTATAAGTAATGAGTAAATTTAGTCAATGTGACTATTAAATGATCTATTTATGATTATAGATCAAGAAAAATGAAGCCCGGATCGAAATCAAGGCAAGAACAAAGTCGAGGACTAAATTGCAAATCTACATACATTTTGTATATTGAGGTAAGTTTGTATGATTTCTAAGCTTTATGATTTCTATCATTGAATTGCTTAGTATAATGTACATTATTATCATGGAATGCTTATTGTTTTGTTAAACAAAGAAATCAATGAGATTAAGTATGAGCAAGTCCCGATTAAAGATGAATTTCCCAGGATACTCGATCTACCACATGAGATAAAAAAGTCCGTATAAGACCAAGCCAAGGCATGGCATCGGCAATCAAGCAAGTTATCATGTAAGTCCAAGGCAAGCTTGGCATTAAACAAGTTATCGTGTAAGTCCAAGGCAAGCTTGGCATTGAACAAGTTATCATGTAAGTCCAAGGCAAGCTTGGCATTGAACAAGTTATCATGTAAGTCCAAGGCAAGCTTGGCATTGAAAAGCTATCAAGAGAAAGAAATCCCATGTAAGTCCAAGCCAAGGCATGGCATTTGTGAGAACAAGAAAGACTTCATATAAGTCCATGTCAAGACATGGCCTTGAAACCAAGATGAGATATTCCATGTAAGATCGTATCTAGGATATGGCTTTGGCATCAAGATATGTGGGATGAGATTTAGTATCCTCGGTTATTCGCAGAAATTCATCGGGCAAATGAGTAAAGTTAAAATGAGTTAACAAGAAAGCTAGGTAAGCAAAGCTATTACCAAGTTAAAATTGAGTATCATTTATGTTATGAATGATGAATTAGAGATCATGATTATTATGTTAAAGCATGTTGATCGATGTGATCAAGTGATACATGTACCATGTTTACCTTACAAGTATGAGAATAGTAAGTATCATGAGACATGTAAGAATCAGTATGAGTAAGTAAACTCTATAGCTGAAATTTATGATACCATTGTTATGTCAAATGGTTTATATTAAGCAAGTTTATTAATATGTGTTTTACATGCAAACTTACTAAGCTAAATGCTTACGTCTTTAATTATTTCTTTCTATGTAGTCCCGCCAAGCTAACTTGTGGATCGTTGGAGTCAAAGCTCGTAGCACACTATCAATCTCTATTTTGGTATAGCCAAGTTATTTTACTAAGTATGGCATGTATAGGAAGCATTTCATTTTGAGAATTATGTTTGAAGAAAGGTCATTGTATAGATTATCAAGTTTATTATTCTTTTGTATATAGCAAAGTGATTGGCCAAAATTAACTAAGTATGTATGTTTATGGAGATCAATGAAGTATGTAGTAATGTTTATGAAAAATGTATTGAATTGAGCATGAGTTTGGTCTTGATTTCAGGGTGGCAATAGTCTTGGTAAATAGCCTCTAAGTGCCCATACGGTTAGACACACGGGCGTGTGTCTAGGCCGTGCGTACCCTGCACCTTAGTGTTTTAAGTCAGACTAGGCTACGGGTAAATCCCACGGTCGTTTGTTTAAGCCATGTGTGATACATGGTCAGAACATGGGCGTGTGCCCAAAATTGTGTGAATAAGTCATTATATCAAGGTATAGCACATGGTTTACATCCATGGGCGTGTCAAGGTCGTGTGTAATTAGTCAGTGTCGACCACGGGTGGAAGATACGGGCGTGTCCCAAGTCACATGGACGTGTGGCCCTTGTTTTAAGGAAAAGTTTTCATTTGAGTTTCGAAAGTTTCTAGATACGTGCTTAAGGCCTCGTAGGCCCATGAAATGTATGATTAGACTAAGAAAGAGAAGTTTTTAATTTAGAACAAAATTTTATAGCCCGTAAGTACATGTTTTAAGTGAGTTCAAGCATGGTAATCTCTCGTATCCAGTCTTAGCATCAGACTCGGGTATGGGGTGTTACAGAATCATCATCAGACAATGATAATCGAGTGCTCAATGCCCTTAAGGGAAATAAAGATTTTCAGCTCAAGGCATCCACCACTACATTAGCTTTCCCCGGATGGTAATCAATAATGAGATCATTATCTTTTAATAATTCCAACCACCTACGTTGTCTCAAATTCAATTCTTTTTGTGTCATTAAATACTTCAAACTTTTGTGATCCATAAAGATGTGACACTTTTAGTCAAAGAGATAATGTCGCCATATTTTCAGTGCAAAAACGATGGCTGCTAATTAAAGATCATGAACCAGATAATTTCTCTCATGCGATTTCAGCTGCCTAGATGCATAAGCCACTACTTTACCATCTTGCACCAACACACAAACCAAACCATTTAATGAGGCATCACTATAAACTACAAATCTTTACCCGATTCAAGTTGGACTAATACAAGCGCTTCCATCAATGAAGCTTTCATTCTATCAAAACTCTGTTGACACTTGTCAGTCCACTCAAATTTCACATATTTTTGCAGCAATCGGGTCATAGGAGAAGCTATCATTGAAAACACTTTAAAAAATCTCCAATAATATCCAACTAGCCCCAGAAAACTTCTTACTTCTGAAACATTCCTCGGTGGCTTCCAGCTTACAATAGTTGAAATTTTGTTTGGATCCACCTGAATACCCTCTTCAGATGCAACATGTCCAAGGAAACTAACTTCCCGTAGCCAGAATTCGAATTTACTAAACTTGGCATACAATTGCTTCTCACGTAGAGTTTGCAATACAGTTCTTAAATGTTCAGCATGCTCATTTTCATCTTGGGAATAAACCAAAATATCATCAATAAAAACAACTACGAACCTGTCCAAGTATGGCCTGAAAATTCGATTCATTAAATCCATAAATACTGTCGGGGCATTAGTTAATCCAAATGGCATCACTAAAAACTCATAATGCTCAAATCTGATTCTGAAAGTTGTCTTCGACACATTCGAATATTTTACCCGTAGTTGATAGTAACCAGATCGTAGGTAAATTTTTGAAAATACAGTGGCACCTTTTAATTAATTAAGCAAGTCATCTATACGAGGCAACAGGTACTTATTCTTTACTGTGACTTTATTAAGCTGTCTATAATCGATGCATAATCTCAATGATCCATCTTTCTTCTTTACAAATAATACCAGTGCACCCCATGGTGAAAAGCTAGGTTGGGCAAATCCTCTATCAATCAACTCTTACAACTGTACCTTCAGTTCTTTCAATTTAGTAGGAGCCATTCTATATGGTGCTATAGATATTGGCATCGTTCCTGGTACAAGGTATATGGAAAATTCCACCTCTTTGGCTGGAGGTTAACTAGGTAGTTCTTTTGGAAATACCTCAGGAAACTCACAAACGACTGGCACCGACTGGATTTTCAACTCTGATACTTTGGTATCCAGTACAATAGCAAGATAAGCCTCATACCCCTTTTTAATATATCTCTGTGTTGATATTGCTGAAATCACATTAGATAACCCATCTAGTTTCTTAAATTCAACTCGGAGTAACTCACTATTCTGACACTTTAATACAATGTATTTATGCTTACAATTTACCACTGCATCATGTTGGGTTAATCAATCCATTCCCAATATTACATCGAATTCATTAAAGGGTAACAACATCAAATTAGCCGAAAAACAATGACCTTCTATTATCAACGGATAATTCTTACAAATTTTATTCACCATAAAATGTTTACCCAAGGGGTTTAAAACTTTAACCACAAATTTGGTGAATTCAACAATCATATTTTTATCAGACACAAATTTCATGCATATATATGAATGCGTGGAACCAGGATCAATTAAAGAAATAATATCAGTATCAAGTAGAGAGAATGTACTAGTGATAACATTTAGTGCTGAGGCATCTTCTCTTGCACGTATCGCATATGTTCTTGCTGGAGCATGAGCCTCGAATTTAGCTGTTGAATCTTTTGCAGCACTATGACTACCACCAACATTTTCAGAATACCGTGGTGGTTTACCCTTCGAGACAAGATTACTCAGCTTCAGAGTCTGTTCAATGTCTTTCTCAACCCTTTCAGGGCAATCTTTAAGAAAATGGTCAAGAGAACCACATTTAAAGGAAGCCCTACTCCTCATCTGGCACTCTCTGTAATGTAATTTATTACAGATATTACATCGTGGTTTGGGGTTTCCATTAGGGGAGACAAAGACCTCGGGTTAGTGCGTTTAGAAAATGTTCCTTTCCTGAATACTCCCTTGATGCAGCAAAACGTTCATGATAATTATTTGATTTCTTTGAAGCAGATGATTGCGTCTTGCTTATAAATCGTTTACTTGAAACCCGAGCTTCTCTTTCTGCTTGCTTCTTTTCTTTTCTTAATTCGTCGGCCTTGTATGCCCGTTCAGCCAACACCGAAAATTCTCTTAATTCCAAAATTCTAATCAACAACTTGATATCTTCATTAAGCCCTTCTTCAAATTGTTTGCACATGTTGGCTTCAATCTGAACCTATTCACTAGCATACATGCTCAATCTAACAAATCCCCTTTCATAATCGGACACTATCATATTTCCCTATTTGAGCTCTAAAAATTTCTTCTTTTTCTAGTCTAGGAATCTCTGACTAATATACTTCTTTTTAAACTCTGTTTGTAAAAATTCCCATGTAACATTTTCCCTTGGTACCACAGAAGATATGGTTTTCCACCAATGGTAGGTTGTGTCTTTCGACAAAGATACCGCACATTTTAGACATTCAGCTGGTGTGCAAGATAGCTCATCTAGAACCCGAATAGTATTTTCCAGCCAAAATTCGGCCCTCTCTAGATCGTCATCGACTGTAGCCCTAAATTTTTCAGCCCCGTATTTTCTGATTTTATCTACTAGAGCCTTATCAATTCTAATAAGTCTAGTACCCTATGGTGCTTCATCATGTTGTGAAGCAGGTGGAAATAGTTCAAACCTAAAGTCAGTGGTTTTCGACAATGAGGTATTGGGACCATGTTTCCATTTTTATATATGTATATTTAATTTTGGTTCAAAAATTTTAGTGATTGGAGGGTTAATTAAAATATAAGAACTAAATTGTAAAAAACCATAAAAAGTAATCATTTTTTATTTTTTTGTTAAATTTCTTAATTAATAATTATTTAAGGTTTAAAGTTGCAATTTTCCACCTTTTAAATGTCAAATCTTATTGTTATCGATTTCTTTCATTATTTTATGTTAATTATATTAAAATGATATTAGTAAAGGTTAAAATAATATAACATTACTATCATCATCTTCATTTGTTCTTTCCACTGAAAAAGAAAACATAAAACACCATTTTTGAATGCTTTGAGGTTCGATCAAGCTTGTGTTTATGCATGTAAGTGAATTCTAAGCCTGTTTTTCGTAAATTTTATGTTTTTAAGATCGTTGTAGCTTAATCTAACTAACTTAGGTGTTAGTTTTCAAAACTATTAAAAACTCTAAATGTTACCATTGATGAATGTTTTATGAATTGGTATTATTTGGTTACATTTGATGTTTAGATATGAAAAAGGATTAATTTGTAAACTAAAAGGTATAATTTTGTGTATAGGAATTAAAATGAAAATATTTAAAATTGATAAGAAATTTATGTAATTATTGAATTTAGAGGATGTAAAGGGATGGGATTGAAATTGGATTGTAAAACGAACCTTGAATTTGAAAGATATAGCTATTTCGATTTTAAGGACTAAATTGAAGAAAATGAGAAAATTTAGGAAATTGTGTAAAGTGAAATTAAATTGTTATATGCATATAATAAGATGTTATCAGGTTGTTGGAATTGATAAATTGTAATAAACTATTATAGATTTGGTATTAAATCAATCGAAAGTTAATCGAGAAATAGAAGAAATTTCAAATTAGTCTATAACACTTTGTGGTTGTCGTTTTCTAGGTAAGTTCAGTATAGAACTTCTGTATTTTCTTATTATACTTGAATTTTATGTTTGTATATATATTAATTATATATATAATTGTAAATTTAATTACTTTTGGCATCAAATGAATTAAATCGTAAAATATGAAATACTTGATAAATATGAAAAAGTCATGACATTGAATGAATATGATAATGGTATGTAGTTGGATAGCATGTATATGATGATGTTGCAAGTTTAAAATGTATAGAGAATTGAAATGTGAGTATACAGTTACAAGATTTTTGAAATGATACGGAATTTGTAAAATTAAAATAGCGAAATAGCTTCGTTTTATTCAATTTTATTCAATTTAGTCCCTAAAATCGGAATTGGTAAATGGTTTAGATATGAATGGAATGTGATTAGGGTTCTAAAAAGAAAAAATGGGAATCGAGTTTAGAGATTTATTCAATGGTTGAGCTCCAGCATAAATTTTGGATTCTCGACATCTTGGATGAGCAGTTTTGAATTATTATATAGTGATCAGTGATGGTTGAGATCCAATAATAATTGTGTATTCTCAATAGCTTGAGTAAGCAACATCGGATCATTATACTTTAGCGATGGTTGAGATCCAACATGTGTTGCGGATACATGACAGCTTGAGTGAACAGCATCGCATTATACTTTATCAATGATTGAGATCTAGCACGTGTTGCGAATTCTCGATAGCTTGAGTGAGTAGCATTGAATAAATTTTACTTAAATAAATAAGCTCTAAAACTTGTGGAAGCATGGTAGTCTCATGTATTTGATGATAAGTTACTATAGTTCCCCAAATGAAAATGTTAATTAAATGGAAATGTAATAATTGGAAGGATTGAATATAAAAATTATTGTTATGTTGCAATAATGAGCATGATTTTAATGTGGATTTCATTGATATGTTTACATATCTAACAAGGTTGAATGGCATGATATTAAGTAATATGGTTATATATGTATATGAATTTAAATACCATGATCTTGCAATGTGAGATACTAACTTACTAGTTATCTTGTGGAATTGTATATTAAGTAAGGATGCTAAGGATATGACATGTCGTACCTTTTGTTTTCAACACTTAAATTGTTATAATGATGAGTTATGTTAAGTTAATTTTCATATAAACTTACGAAGCTTAATTGAAGTTTAGTCTGTTTCATTTTCCTATTTCCTGTAGTTATCGTTTTGCGAAACTTGGCAATCGGATCAACTTGAAGATCACACTATCCAACCATCATTTGGTAGAATTTGAAAACATTTTATTTTGGTTATTTGGCATGTAATAAGGGTCATATTATGTATATGTGCTTTGTAATAGCAAGTGTTTATAGTATTTATAAAGTATGTTTGGATGATGGCATTTTAATATGTTTGATTATGGTTTGAATTAGTAATCTTGAATGTGGTATTTTAGTTTAGTATGTGACGAAATGAGATAAGTATTTGGTAAGTTGGATTATGTCATGGAACAATTGGATAGATGAGATTTTGGTTCAAGTATAAGGCATAATAGTTTGATGTGAAAGTTATAAATATGCTATATGTATTAGTTCTTTTGGTGCATTTGGAACAAGTATAAGAACTAATTGTTGCATGTATGAATTGATTGTTACATGTATATGGCTTAGGTAAGAAGCGATTATTGTATGTATAAGGCCTAGGTAAAAGTTTGTGTTAGATAACTCAATTGAAAAGGCTTATTTTTTGTGCACATGAGTTAACATGTGGCTGTGTGTCACACACAGGTAAGTGACATAACCGTGTGCTCTGTATGATCAGGGAGGTTTTGGTTAGACACAGTCTCAACCTCTCACACGACCTAACTACACGATTGTGTGAATGTTTGCAAGATTTTACATTTAGGTCCACGCGACATCCATTTGTTACACAGCCTAGCGGCATGGTCGTGTGACTCTATTTTGTACAGTTTTTGTTTGTGACACGGTTTGGATACACGACATTGTGATCTAGCACTACACAACCTCAGCCTGTCACACAGCCTGGCCACACAACTGTGTGACCCTGATTTATGATTTTTCCCTAGTTGTTTATAAGGATATAATTTAGTCTTTATTTGTACTCGGGTAAATTTTAGAGCTTTCGTAAGCTCGATTAAGACTCAAAATTTATGTAATTCTTAATAAATATGATTCATAACTTGTATTTGTGGATTTATTAACTATTTTTGATGTTAAATGTATGTGATTGATCCTATTAACTGTTGTAGCATCCTGTAGCTCGGGTCCGGTAACTAGACCGGGTAAGGGGTGTGTAACACCCCTAACCTGTATCCATCACCGGAAAAGTTACAAAGCATTACCACACAAATAGAACAGTAAACCATTAAATTTATATATCAATGCAATACATATTCTAATTTCATCCAAATACATTCATAACGTCCCTTAATCGAGCCCTCAAGGCCCTAAAAATACAATAGAAACAGTCTGGAACTAAATTGGAAACATTTAGAAAGTTTAGGAAAAAGTTAGAAAAAAATTTAGCCGTGTGACCAGTTTGTGTCACATTCGAAGTAGCAACCAATAACAACCTGCAGGGGACACGGGACTGTGCGTCACATACGGTTGAGACACATGCCCGTGTCATAGGCTGTGTGGACAAGAAATAGGCCAAAATCAATCCTTTTCTTTCACCTGATTTCAAAAAGTACCAACACACCAAATGAACCTATGATCAAGGCACCATAACATGCCAAAATATGCATAATAAGACCATTTCAATATACCATAAGTCCATTCAACCAATATGTCATTTAGGCACCTTAATCACAACCAAGCATTCATACTTACATTTGTATCAAAATGATCATGTTTCATCCAAACAACCTTAACTAAATTTCATATCAACACATAACCTAATTGACCACATTTCAACCATGCCAACACATACCACTTTAGCCATTTAACCCATGCATCAATTTGGCAATAAAAACACCAACCATCAAGGCATCAAATGCCAAAAGCACACCAACCATATTACTATATTTACAAGCCAAACATAACAACTAGTTCATCAAACACAAGTCCACCTATACATGTCATTATAACCTTGATCAAGACATCAAAAACTACCAATATAATCACTGGATAGTGTGATAGATCTCCGACAAGCTTCCAACCCGACTGAGCTTCCGATAATCTGTAAAGTAAAGGAAAATAACCACGTAAGCAATAAATGCTTAGTAAGCTTGTATGAATATTAAACATAACATTTCATTGTATATATGAAATTTATGCGAAAAATGTAAAGCTTTACCAAAGTCACAAGATTTATCAAACTATAAAACTATCAACTCACATATACTTTCTATTCATGACATAATAAGATCTTATAAGTTGTACTACATAATCATCAATCTTTTCTTAAAATGATGAATCATTCCACTTACTTACATTCATTCCATTTATTTAGCATAAGCTTAATTACATTATCAATTCATGAATTAGTATGACTATTCATAACATAGGTAAATTCACCTTTAGCATAAATAAATTTCTCACATATAGGTAAGTCCTTTAATTCATCAATTCTTTTATTTTATCACATTACATTTCAATTGTGAACTTACCATTTCATTACCATGCAAAGACAAAAGATGAACAAAGCTTCCTAGGTCATCAATGTGAGGTTCAGCCAAGAAAAAGATAAAAATGAGAAAAATAAAGCTTTTGTTTCAATTTGTTTCTTTAATTTTGAATAATTTACAAAATTGCCCTTAAACTTATTTTCTTTTAATTTTTCTTTGGTTATTAATAACCATTACCGTCCACTATTCAAAATAGGGATTAATTTCCCTATTGGTCCTCCCACATTTACTACTTAGGCCATTCAATCACCTAAATGCTATATTTAGCATATTTTGTACTTTTTACAATTTAATCATTTCTCCTTAATTAACTATCTAAACGTTAAAATTTCTCATTCAAATTTTAATATGGATTTAATAACTCTATAAATATTTTAATAATAATAATTACGAGTTGACACGACAGAAATTTACGGTCCCAAAACCACTGTTCCGTCACTATTAAAAACCAGGATGTTACAGGGTGTTACAAAACCTATTACCATTGACTAATGCCGATCATTCCGCATAACAATTCAGTTTTGATGTTTCCATCTCCAATCAATGGTTTGTTTGTTTCTCTTGGTCACTCTTTACATATCATTCATGTTCATTAGATCAACTAAGAGCATCTACTCAAACCCAAACTGACGCATAGCATAATTAGAGTGATGCCACTTAACAACTTGCATGTTAAGTAATGGCATACTACCACGCCACACCTTACTTACAGCATAAACCCACGCTAGAGTAATCCAAACAACCTCTTCATCTACATATGGCATCCAACGGAATTGTAAACTAAAAACTTTTTAGAACCCAAACCACATAAATATAATTTCTAACCATAACATAATACATTCCAAACATTCTGTATTTACCTTGTCTTTTGAATCAAGTTCCAATTCAATCTTGTATGCGACCACCTCTTTACCTCGATTATTATGGCCATGCGGAAAAATCCAACCACTGCAGCAACATTTTAAACATATTACACAAAGTGTATAAACAAATAAAAAATTGATAATTTCAAAACATATTTAAACAATTAAATACTAAACCATAACGCAAGTGGGAATTGATAAACAATAGGACTCAATGGTATTAAGAAAAGCATTCTAATATATGTCCAAGTCTACAAAATATAACACAACAACCCACTTCTTAATAAAAGGTTCTCATTCCTAAGCACATCCACCCAATATAAACTGTGTCAGTACAACAAATCCCTAGCTATATCCTCCTACAGCAAATAAATCCTGTAGTAAAATCAGATAATGGCAGAGAACTCGATTGCCAAATTTATCTACCATCAATATGGTTCTAATGAGCCTCAATATTAATGCTTAAGCGGCTTGCTAGACATTTATATTAGCCACAACCTTTAGTAAGACTTTAAGGAACTACTCCAACCATGTATGTAGGATGAACAACCTCGAGAACTTGTCATCCGAAGGAACTACTCCAAGGTAATCGTTGCAAACATTAGTCAAGGGTAGTCCAATATCCCTTGCTACGGTCAATTCATCAATGGGTAACCCGAGAAGAAAATAGACATCTTAGAGGTTGATAGTACACTACCCTAATGGTAGGCCAAAAGTATGTGTTCTAGTCACCACCGTTTGATCAACGCAACAGTCAACTCTAAGGAAATTGTGCACGCCCTCAAGTTCAAGACATACTCAAATCTGGCAACATTCATACATTCAGAAATTAATTTATTTAGCATTTTCTATAAAATAATTATTTATTTAGCATAATAACAATAAACCTGAACCTAAAATTTCTCTGACTAAAAAACTTAAATAATAATAAACATATCATTTAATAAAAACAATTATTTATGTAACATAAAATACATTACCTTAAATTAAATTTTCTATAACTTTAAAAATTAAACATGAAAATTTATATAGCAATAAATATGGAAAATTGCTATACCGTGATTATGATTTATTTCTCATATTTTTTCATAAAACTAAATCTATTTTATTCATGTAAATAATATTTTTAGTATTATTGTAGAAAAAAAAGAGTAGATATTATTGCCGGCCTTGTGTGTGCTGATAAATGTAGCGATATAGTTTGTTAATGCAGCTGTTTTTCCGTAAAGAAGCAATAAATACTATTAACCTAGCCTGAAAAGGAAAAAAAGTAGGGGCGGACATCTATCACCATCCTTTTTCTTATTTTTAAGCAATAAAAAAAGACAATGGAAATAGTAATAATCAATATCTTCATTAATTGTAGAGTCAAATATGAAATAGGATCAGTGATCCCCCAATCCATTTTACGATGAAAGACAAATTTTTTTTTTTTTTAATCAAATAAAATTTGTGTTAGTAAACACCTGAGAAATTATATTAAATCAATAACAGAAAATGATGAATAATTAATTGGCTTTCTTTTTAATCATTATTTCTTTAGTGCCTTAAAATTCCAGCTTATTCGTTTTAGACAATAAAGAAACAATTTAATATATTAAAATGTTTCAAACTATATTTTTTAACTAAAATTCAGACTATCAGATAAGTTGGAATTGGAGTAAAAAATATTAAGAAAAAGCATAAAGAGATAAGTGAACGAAAGTGAGTGCCTTGTTAGGCTCCAGTTTTTCTCCATCTGGAGGCTTACACTCTATTGCCTTGTGTAATCTAAATCCCTTTATTTTCGTAAGGTTTTCGGTACTCAGGTTCTAGAATAGCTAAAATCATCAGTTTTAATTTCGATTCTAATTAAATACAAAAAATCTGATAAATTATATATCATATCTTATCGATAATTAATTATTCTGTTTTATGGTTTGAATTTGTAAATTCTGGAAAGAAATATAATTAATTTTAAGTTTTTATATATCATATTAGTAATTCATGATTTTTTTTTTTGTTTTAGAAAATGAAAATATGAATAATGTAGCCTTTTATATTGAATTCCATAGAGGCAATTTCTCTGTTTGTAAGGGAGTACCTAAATTTTAAAGGTTGAAAAGAGATTAGTTTTATGATTGTTTATAGTATTAGTATTATTTTATAAAAACTAAAAATTTTGCTACATAAATGATAAGACAGTTGTTAGAATTGAAGGGTAACTTGGTACTCACGTTAACTCTCTTAAATTATATATTCTATCCAAGTGATAAATGAATTATCAATCCCTGTTAACAGTCAAACAACTCTTTTTTTTTAATAGAGTGTTGAAATGTAGTACATTAAATTTCATTCAAGTTATACATTAAATAAATCAAAGTTGGTTTTCATAATCAAATCTAGGCACCTAAAATATGTTTATTGGTGACTTCTTGATACAATCGCACAAATAAACAAAATTATCTAATTTCCTCGTTTCTAACCAACACAGAGGAACCACCCCTTTCCTTGGCTTAAATCTTTCTCCGCCCACTTTCTTAAAATTGCACCTTATAATACTCATATGTCAAACTTTTTTTAATATTCTTTTGTTTTATATAAATTTTGATGTCTTCATTTTTTTCTTTTTTATAAATGAAATTACTTTAATAATTTTCTTTTATTTCTATCCAATATTTTCAAAACATTGTTAAAATCATAACTCAAACCCGACATCACACACATCTCTCAAGGAATAGGCAATCGTTTACTTTGAATCAGACGCGCATTCCATTGCGCGTGCACAAACAAGTTTCTTCTCCGTTTTATACCTTCAACTACCTGCCACATAATAACATACCGTCTTTTTTCTTTTGTTTTTGCTCTCTTTTCTTAGCCTTTGTGTGTTAGCGCTAAACTTTTTCTTTTTCTGGCTATAAACTTTGCTTTGCTTTTGAGCAACAAGAAAATCATTAAAAATCAATCGCAGCTAAATCTCACTACTGTTTCATAAAACTCATGAGCAGCAGCAAAATCAACGCTCCAACTGCTGCTGTCTACATCAATTCAATACCAGATGAATCGAAAAGATCATAGCCTTTTATTTCTTCCACTTTTCAGGCTCAACCATGGCAATGGCAACGACAAATCACTTCTTTTTTCTCTGTTTCGCCCCCTCCTTCTCCTTGTCAACAGCGCAAAGCCAAACGCCCGCAGGTCCTCCGCCACCACCGTCCTACTCCAACTCCTTGGGACCGGCTGGAAACCAATTCAATCCATCGATGGCGATAGTCATGGTGATTTTGGTGACGGCGTTCTTCGTCATGGGATTTTTTTCGGTTTACGTCAGGCAGTGCACCGAAAGGAGGACGCGAGGCGGGAACTGGGACGCCGCCATGAATTTTGGGCGGCGGTCAAGGAGGTCGATTCGTGGTCTGGATTCGTCGGTGATCGAGTCATTCCCGACGTTTCTTTACTCGACTGTCAAAGGACTGAAGATCGGAAAAGACACGCTTGAGTGCGCCGTTTGCTTAAACGAGTTTGAAGACGACGAAACGCTGCGTATGATTCCTATATGTAACCACGTGTTTCATCCCGATTGCATCGATGCTTGGCTCTCTTCTCATTCCACGTGCCCCGTTTGCCGTGCCAATTTGGCTCCAAAGGCCGGCGACACGACCACCTGTGCCACCGCTCAAGTAAACGATTCGGACTCCGAGATCGAAAACAATAACACAAGAGATGAAAACGGTCATCTTGATGTGGTTAATAGGGCAAGGGACATAGAATCGCCGGAGGTGAATTTGATAAACTCAAACACGGCAAATAATCAGAACAGGCAGCAAAGGTCACTGTCGACGGGGTGGATGTTGACCCGGTTGTTTTCCCGGTCTCACTCGACGGGTCACTCGTTGGTGCAGCCGGGCGAGAATTGTGAGCGGTTTACGCTAAGGTTGCCAGAGGATGTACGGACCCAATTGATGAACTCGAGTTTGAGCCGTACTAAAAGTTGCGTGGCGTTCCCCAGAGCGAGGAGTTCGAAGAGGGGTTATAGGAGTAGGAGTTTAGGGAGGAATTATTATAACTACGAGAGGTTCGACAGGCCGGATCGGTGGGGGTTCACTATGACTCCGCCGTTTTTTTCTAGGATCGGATCGGTTAAATCACCGAAACTGGCGGTTTGTGGTGGCGATGAGGGGTCGGCTACTCCGCCAAATGGTTTATATAAATCCATTAAATCGCCGTTTGATCGTTTGTTCATCGGAGGGGAGGAGAACGTAGGTGAACAATCTTCCGACAGGATACGGTCTGAAAGTCAAGTATAATAGTTGGTGGTTCATTGGGCTTTTCTTCTTTTGTTTTGAGGTTTGAGAATTGAATTTATGTGTACATTGGGTTTTCTTTTTTACTTCTTTTTTTTTTTTTTAAATTATGGTTTGAAAAATATATATTTATTTTAAAAATTCAATTTAATGCATTTAAATTATAAAAAATCAAATCAAATAATTTCTTAAAGAGATGATATGGTGATTAAAAGACGTCACTTTATTTATTCGAGTATGGACTCATTTACTTAAAAAGGCTTATATCCAAATAAAATTATGGAAATGGGTCAATTAAAGTGTTATTTATAAAAAATGGTTAATTTTGAAAATACGCTTACGTGACTGTGTTTTAGGAGAAAATTTTTAGCAAAGTGCTTTGCTCCGTGTTTTTATATTTAAGGATATTTACATGTTTAGTCCTTGGTATTTTTTTAAGGTTTTTAATGTTACGATTTTGCTAAAATAAGTCGGGTTTATTGGTTATTTTATAAAAAAAATAAGTTAGGGTTTAAAGTTTTAGTATATTTTTAAAATAAATTAGGATTGAGTGTTATTTTGTAAAAATTATTTAAATTAGGTTTATGGTTTTAAATAAATTAAGTAAATTAGGGTTCTATGGTTTTAAATAAATAAAATTAGGGTTTTAAATAAATTAAACTAGAGTTTATGATGTTTAAATAAATAAATTAAATTAGGGTTTAGGGTTTTAAATAAATTAAATTAGGGTTTATGGTTTATGGTTAAAATTAATTAAATTAAGGTTTAGTTTTTTTAAAAAAATATTATGTTTATTTTTTTAACAAAAAATTAACTATTTTGACCCTAAAAAAAAAATTTTGAGAAGACGTTTCTGAACAAATAGTGTCAAAAACGCTTCAAGAAGGATGCACTGTCAACAAAATTACAGAAAAAAGCCCCCACGTGGATGCTCTTTTTCTACAGTAGTTCCTGAAAAAATAATTTTGAGAAGAAGTTTCTAAAAAAATAGTGTCAAAAACGCTTCCAGCAGGATGCACTGTCAGCAAAATTTCTAAAAAAAGCTCCCACATGGACGTTCTTTTTCTACAGTAGTTCATGTTTGCCCTTAGACTATAAACGAGGCAAATATCATTATCAGGTTACATAAGTTATAGCAAGAAAAATTAAAGAGGCTAACCAAAATAGAAATTGAAGATGAGTGAACGTATTAGTACTGTTATTTACTATGATGGTGAGGCCTATTACATTGATAATGATGTTATTTTTTTATCGAAGAACACAGCGCGAATGATTTTTAACCAGGGTATAGATTTTACAGAATTTCATAAAAAAAATTAGGCGCAAAATCTTCGGAACGACGCCAAGTAGGGTTTCTTTTATTAAGTATCGATTTTGTGCTTCGATTGATCTCATGACATATGATACATTTGATATCAAAGGTGTTTGTAGCTTTGAGGCGATGGTACAGACTCATCTCGCTAGTGGATCACCCTATCTTGAGTTATATGTTCAATTTTCATCGCCAAATGAAACATTTGCGACTTCAACATCAACTGCTGTTCGAGAGGAATACACGACCCCTAGCCGACACTACGTTAGAGGGAGGTAGAACACGGAAGTGCCCGTGTTTAGTGGCAATATGGAAAACACAACTCCTACATGATACTCAGTTAGTGGATGGGACACGCACATTGGTAGGTCGATGTTCGATGCTAGAAATACGTATTGGGGAATGACATCAACTTCTAGTGGTTGGCAATCCATACCTGATTGGGGACGTTACAAAACATCCACAAGAAGGGATGATGTACTCCCTACGACGTCCACTAGCGAGGGGACCTCGTACATTGCAGATCATGGTGGGTTGGATGATGAGTCCGATGGGGATCCACCTCAAGAGCCCGACCTCGATGGTGTAGAAGTTGCATTATTTTCTGAACCGAAGCCTGTTCCATCTAACCTGCCATAAGACTAGGAAAAGGAAACATATAAGGGTTAGGATACATATAAGGGCTAGGATACGCACCTGGCATAATATGAAAGGGCTGTGATGTGGGTGTCGTCGATTGAGGCATTGGGCTCGGTGATTGTATAGGCATTGTTGATGGGCCGGTGATTGTGTGGGCACTATTGATGGGCCCGGTGATTGTGTCGATGCTGTTGATGGGCCCGTCCCATCATCCTTTCTCCTTGGATTTAAAGGGCCTCGTTGTTCCCTTTCTGCACGGATTTGCGATGCCTTTGCTCTTCCGACAGCAAATATGGCTTGCTATGGATCCTAAACCATGGCATGTAATCCAGGGTGCATGCTAACTCTAGGACGATGATCGGTTCGCGATCAGGTATATGATCATACCAGTTTTCCTAAATTTTGATATATTCGACCAGAATAATGACCAATTCGTATTCATTAGCCGTAAGTCGATATTGTGCTGCTCATCGAGCATCTCAGGTTCCTCAAGAATCGGTTGTCGAAATCCAAATCGTTGCAACACTCTATCCGTCTGGTGCATCTCGACAATAGAATAGTTTACCAATTGGACCTTAACATGCCAAATGTTCAGATTTTGAAAGAATTCTTTCAGAATTACTGCCCGTATTGCTGGATCCTCGTCTGGTGTCCATTGAAACTATATGAACGGGATAAAAATATTAGTTATATACTTAATATTAAATACTAAATACTAAGTACTAAATATGAAACGACTATTTTATGTAGATATATTTTATTTAAAACTTACTTGCGCTTTCGACCGTTGGTCTAATAGAAGTCGTATATCTTCAAGAGCAGTAGGTATTCCAATATAACTCGCAAAATGGTTCCACCTAATTAAATAAATTTTTAGTATACAATTTTATTTTAAATCCATGAAATAATTGTCAAAACAAATAAAAATTTTACCTCGTTATGAGTGGGAATGTATATGGCTGGTTCACTCGATGACGTAAAAATGGAAAGCGAAATCGAGCCCATGATTGTAGTAGTGATAGGAAACCTCCGATTTTGGCTTTACTTGGACGCGTCGCCCCGCACATCTCCCGGTACAATGTTGCCAACACGATAGACCCCCAACTAAGTTCGCCAGCTGCTAACACACACTCAACCACCAGACCAACAGGCCCATTCAGTCACTTAAACGCGCCACTAAACACAATAACGCCGCCTTCTCACTGACCCTAACCATAAAATCCAAAAACTTTTAACCCCAAAATTTGAGGTGTTACATTTTTAAAATTTTGAAAACCTCGATACAAATGAAATTCTTCACCCAAACACACCTTAGGTTAAGTAGTCATTTTGGTTGAAATAATAAATACAATCAGCTCTCTACGAAAGTCATCCATTATAACAACATTTCGCTATAATAGTCAATATTCTAGTAGAATCAAATTTTTTATGTTTTATTTTAACCCTCAATAACAAATTTTCACTTATAACAAAACTAGTCATAATTATGAAGTACATTCTTTATTGTATTAGTTATTTATAACAATATACCTGTAACATTCGGGATTTAGGGGTTGTGCATTATTGCTTAATTGTATGAAGTAGCATGCCTATGTGTGTTTGAATGTGTTGTATAAATTTTTGAGAACTCTAGGTTGTAGGGGAAAGCCTTAGAAAAATATTCGACTTCAAGCTTAGAAAGGGGAGCTACGGGAGTTAGGCCTTAAAGGAATAAGTGGTGGAGTTTAGGACATAAGAAATCAAGCAGTAAAGAGGCAAGGGACGCCACCTAAGGTGCAGAGAAGGTTGCGTCAAAAAAGGCTTCAGGAGGGAGGAGGTTCGAGTTGCAGAGGAAGCATTATGGGGTTTCTTTTTACGTCAAGGAGGAGGGGTAGTTGGACGGCATTTGGACTTTGAAAGGATGAGGATAAGACTTGGTCAATTCTTTTAAAAATTCGGCTATAGGGGAAGAGATAATAGTTGACTCATTCAAACTTTTTGAATGAGTGTTGGAGAGGAAAAATAGGAGCAAAAGAAGGGATATGAGAGGAGAAAGGGGTGGTGGCCGAATATAGGACTCTAGGGGATGTGTATGTGCGGTTGTGGGGTATTGTAGGGAGTAGTGCCGAATTTTAGTTAATGAGAGTGTCCATCTTTTTACCGAAATTGTGAGTCAAGGGAATTCTTTCTTTTTTTTTCCTCTTTTTTCTTTAGGCAAGAACCGAAAATTGAAGTGATCATTTGAGCATTTTTGTGCTCTTGAGGTGTGTTGCCAAATTCTTCTAACCTTTCTCTTCTTATTCTTTTCCTTTCTTTCAACCTTTATTCTACATCTTTTTCTTGTATGGCCAAATATCCCTTTGTCATTTAGAACCTTAGCCGAATCTGGTAGCCTTCTTCTTCTCCTTTCTTTTCTTGAGATCTTTGAAGCCGAATCCTCCTTTGTCACCATTGCCGAATTTCTCAACCTCTTCTTCTCTTCTTTTCTCTCACGGTTCTTTCAAAAGCCGAAGTGGATGATAGTTCTCTTCTCCTTCTTTCAATTTGTGTTATCACCTTTTCCAAAACCATTCTTTTCTATTATTTTCAAAAGTCGAATCTCTAAAGGAAGGGCTGTCGACTACTCTCTTAGTCTTCATAAGCAACGTGGGTGGTAAGTATTTCTTTCCTTAGCAATCGGTTTTCCCTTCTCTTTCTTTTGGTGTGCTGAAATCAAGGGTTGGCCTTGATTTCTAAGGATGGCCGAATGTTCATTAAGCCATAATCTCGTGTTTCATTTGAATGTAGCCAACGTAAAGGAACAATAAAGGAATCTCTTGGATTCGACTACTCAAGGTAGGGGTATAGTGTCCGGCCATAGGCCACTTTCATAAGTATTCTTGTATTAAAGCCGATTCTAACAGTTGATAAGCAGGGATTTCGTCAACTCCATAGACAAGTAGTGGCTTTCGGGATTTAGATTCGCAAGGTAAGTGAATATGAATATTCGGCCAAGGCTATATTAAGTATTAGTGACTAGCCAATTCTGATATTGATTATTAGGAAGGAGTACAATCTGCTCCTATAGACTTTCGAGATTTCGTAAACATGATAGTAACCAGGTGTGTAGCCCCACATTAATTCTTGATAGATTTATGGTATTGATTTAATGTGTTTGTTAATAAGAATATGAAAGATGTGGCTAAAGGTACCATTCAATGGTACGACATATTCAGGTACGTTATTCTCTAAAGATCTATTAATAGTATTATAAACATTGAATGTGACATATATGAGAATTGGTTACAAATATGAATAAGGCATATGGCATGATATTCGCATGATTTGTATGACACATGGGGCATATGGGTGATAATGAAAAGGGGGAGTGATTTGGTGGTTATTACCACAATATCTGATGACTCATGTCACATAATCTGAATGTGGTGACTTATGTCACATATTAATATCTGGTGACTCTGTCACATTATCTGGTGGCTATGCCACGATTTATAAGGGCGATGTGCAAGTCATCTGCAGTGACTGCCTTCGATGGTGTGTAGCAGATGGAGGGTCGATTTAGTAATCCCCACGGTGTGATTGGCAGGTACGGGTGATGTGTAGAGGATGGTTATTTAGGTTTAGGTTCGAGATTGCATCATTGCCTATACTTGCTATGTATGATTTGACATGCCTAAATCGATTGGGAATTTGTGTTGGTTGTTGCACATTGAGTCTGTTGACTCACCCCTTTGTGGGATATCTTTTCAAGTGACACTCAGTAGATAGACCGGGTCGACAGGAACTTTGGGGTGGCCATGCTCAGCTCAGCATTTGTTTTATTTTGAATTTTTATACTTAAATATTTTTGGATTTATTTCGGGTTTTGCTTTGATGTAATATGGCCATTACTATTAAACTGTTTATGCATGCATTTTATTTGTTTTAGTATGATACGATTTTTATCCAATCAAAGTTTAAGTAACTTTTCTAAAAAAAATATTCTAAATGTTTTGACACTTGAACATCAACGATTTTCAAGTTAAAGGTAAACCCTAAAATAACTCGGCATTTCTTATAGTTTTGAAATATAATAACAAGGTTTTAATAAAATCTAGTCTTCAAGACAAACACCGTTTTCCCTTCGAACTCAACACAAATCAATTTTTCTTCAAAACCACCCAAATTTTCCAAAGTAACAAACAAGTTTCTGAAATGGTTTACACAAGGAACAAACCAGATCCGGTCAAGGCTTGTGGGTCAGGTTTGGGGTGTTTCAGTTTGGTATCAGAGCCCGATTCAAAACTCGACCTTGAGGGCTTTTTGGGCCCAAAACATTTTTTTCTTTTGGAATTGGATTTTACTAAGGAATGAGCGGGTTTTCGGCATGGCTTTGAGTCTCGGCCAAGTCCACTGTAAGTACTCCTAACCCTTTTGTGATTTGTATGTGGGAAATTATAGGGACGTAGATTAGTAGATTAGGAATTATTGAACCCTAGGATTAGTCACTCCAACACCGAAATACATAAAATTTAAAGTCTAACCAAACAAACCTATGACTGGGTCGCCGAGTTAAAGGTGTGGCAACCGTTGTGCGCATGTCTAGGATTGGATTCAAGGGGAGCTTGGTATTTAAGCAGTCCTAGTGACTCACCTCCTCTCCGCTCGAATCCTACCTGGTGCGTAGTGATGGTTCACCCTAACCAAGAGGACTCAATCACAGGCTAAATTCAATAATTAAAACCCGAAAGGGACCCGTCACCTTGTTTTGTAAAATTCTAAAGTCAAACCATGATTATAAAATTCCAAAGTACCCTTGATTTAAAAATGACCAAAATACCCCTGGTTTGCAAGTTGCCCAAATTACCCCTAACCTGTACAAATTACTAAAATACCCTCAGTATGGAAAGTTGCCAAAATACCCCGAATTAAAAAAAATTCAAAAATACCCTTGTTTTGAAAAGTTACTGGGAACCATATTTTACAAAATTACCGAAATGCCCCTGGCTTGTAAAAATTACAAAAATAACCCCAGATTATAAATTACCAAATTACCCTTGAATCTTCTTGCCAAGTATTTCAATTTTGTAAAAATACCAGAAATCTCTACTTTGCGAAATTTTCAAATACCCTAATTTGAAAAATTACCAAAATACCCCTATAGGATAAAATTATGAAAATACCCTTGGGTAGTGAGAAACAACAACAATGACAACTACAACACTTTTCTGTAATGAACGCAAGTTCATGAATGTGATGAATGAATGAATGAATTTGAGACTGTGTGTGTGTATTCGAAAGAACTACTCTTTAAAACTATTGAACATAAGACTGTTCGCGATAAATCAGTGGAACAAAAACTAATTCATAAAATTCTTTAATCAGATAAATGCGATTCAGAAGTATGAATTCTAGGGGACGTGGTCGTAGTGTGCGTGGCCATGGTAGAGGCCGAATGATCGTGTCGGAACCTGTTAGGTCTGGTCAAGGGTCTGAAAATGAAATGCCACCACCACCAGCCGCTGATATGGAATATCAGGATCAGACGGGGGATGATGCAATATCACAGGTGATGCTGCGAGTTCTGGAAAGGGTGGTTGGAGCAAGTGGAGGCATGGGAGCTCGAAAGTCTGTACCTGAGTGACTCCAAGCTAATGGAGCTGCGTTTTTTGTGGTATATCTGGTGTGGCGCCCAATACGGCTGAGTATTGGTTGGAAGCGACGGAGCGAATTATGGATGATTTGGACCTGACTGCTGAGGAAAAAACTAAAAGGGGTAGTGTCGCTACTCCGCGATGAGTCATATCAATGGTGGCTCACAGTTCGGGATGGTGCTGCCGCAGATGATCTTACTTGGGAATACTTTAAGGCGGCATATCAGAAGAAGTACATTGGGACCAGTTATATGGATGCGCAGAGGAAGGCATGTCTAAGGCTGGTTCAGGGAAGTAAGTCCGTAGCGGAGTATGAGGCGAAATTTTTAAGGTTGAGCCGTTATGCTCGAGGAATCGTGGCTACGGAGTATGAGTGATGTGTCCGGTTTGAGGACGGACTGAGGGATGACCTGAGGTTGTTGATAGCTCCACAGCAAGAGCGAGAATTTGCCATATTGGTAGAGAAGGCTAAGGTAACCGAAGGGATTAAAGAATTTGTGAGACAGAATAAGGACCGGAATAGGCAAAAGAGAGGTTTTGGATCATTAGGGTCATCCGAGAATGTGCAAAAGAGGCCTAGAGTTGATGGGTCGCGAGGTCAGCAGGTTGTGACAGGAGGGCAGTATCGTACTTGTGCTCAGTGTGGAAAGATGCATCTAGGAGAGTGTTGGAAGAAGGCAGGGGATGTTTCAAGTGTGGGTCCAAGGACCACATGATTAAGGACCATCTATGAAAAGCAGATGGGAGGTGACCCAACAGTCGTGGTTATAATCAGTCGAAGAGGTGGGATGCAGCCCACCGAGGGGCCGTGGTCCGAATGGCAGAGGTAATGGTTCTGGAAGAGGACGGGGGACACCGGGCAGAGGTGTTGGTAATATAGAGGCAAGACAGTCGAGTCTGGTGTATGCAATTCACCGGAGGGAAGATAGAGACACGCCGGACGTCATAACCGGTACGTTCCTTATAGCTAACAAGCCTTACTTTGCTTTAATTGATGTTGGCTCTACCCACTCTTATGTTGCATGTAGAGTAGTTGAAACACTAGGCATAGCCTCTGAACTGTCTATTAGGGAGATGACTGTAGTAAGCCCATTAGGCCAAACTGTAGTGGTGAATAAGATATTTCGGAGTGTACCCCTAGAGATTCAGGGAGTGGTATTTCCTATCGACTTGATGGAACTACCCTTCGGAGAATTTGATCTCATTCTTGGCATGGATTGGCTAGTGAAACATCGGGCTATATTGGATTGCGCAGCTAAGCGAATGGAGTTAAGGACGCTGGAGGATAAGGCGATAATTATGATAAGAGAAAGAAGAAACTACTTGTCAAACGTAGTCTCTACTTTAAAGGCTGATAAGATGGTCCGGAAAGGGTGCAAGGCATTTTTGACCTTCGTTAGTTCGTTGGATGCGAAAGAAGGGGGAGTTAGTGGAGTTAGAACAGTAAGAGAATTCGTGAATGTTTTTCCGGAGGAGTTACCTAGAATACCCCCGGATAGGGAAGTAGAGTTCAGAATTGACTTGCTACCGGGTACAGCTCCTGTGTCAATTACCCCGTACAGAATGGCACCAAAGGAGTTAGTTGAGCTCAAGGCACAAATCTAAGAGTTACTTGATCGTGGGTTTATCCGACCCAGTGTGTCTCCATGAGGAGCACCGGTCTTGTTTGTGAAAAAGAAGGATGGAACTATGCGTATGTGCATAGATTATCTTCAGTTGAATAAGCTGACCATCAAGAATAAGTACGTTGCTAAGGATAGACGACTTGTTCGATCAGCTTAAAGGGCCGCGGTATTCTCAAAGATAGATCTAAGGTCTGGATATCATCAGCTTAAGGTAAAGGAGGCTGATATCCATAAGATAGCTTTCCGGACAAGGTACGGGCATTATGAGTTCTTGGTAATACATTTGGATTGACAAACGCCCCAGTCACATTCATGGACATGATGAATTGGGTTTTCCAACCCTATCTGGACCGGTTCGTTGTTGTGTTCATAGACGATATCTTGGTGTATTCTAAGTCTGAAGAAGAGCATGATGAGCATCTCGGATAGTCTTTGCAAGTGTTAAGGAGAAAAGCTATATGCCAAATTCAGCAAGTGTGAATTTTGGCTTAAGGAAGTTGTTTTCTTAGGGCATGTGGTATCTGCAGAAGGGATAAGGGTGGATTCTCAGAAGATTGAGGCAGTATTGGATTGGAAACCACCTAAGTCTGTGGCAGAAATTTGTAGTTTCTTGGGATTAGCAGGCTACTACAAGAGATTTGTTGAAGGGTTCTCCTCAATAGCCGCACCTTTGACAAAGTTGTTGAGAAAGGAGGTACCTTTCGTATGGACCAATAAGCAACAGGAGAGCTTTGAGAAGCTTAAAAGGGTTTTGACCGAAGCTCCGATTTTGATTCAGCCTGAGGCAGGAAAAGATTACATGGTGTATTGTGACGCTTCTCATACGAGATTGGGATGTGTCCTCATGCAAGACGGAAGGTAGTCGCTTATGCATCTCGACAATTAAGGCCACATGAAGTTAACTACCCGATGCATGGCTTGGAATTAGTGGCAGTGGTCTTTGCTCTTAAGGTATGGAGGCACTATTTATATGGAGAAAAGTCAGTGATTTACACAGACCACAAGAGCCTTAAGTATCTGCTGACTCAAAAAGAGTTGAACCTGAGACAGCGAAGGTGGGTGGAATTATTGAAGGACTACAATTGTTCTATAGAGTATCACCCGGGCAAGGCCAATGTGGTGCCAGATGCCCTAAGTCAGAAAGTAGTGATGGAGTTAAGGGCAATGTTCGCACATTTGAGCCTCTATGATGATGGAAGTTTGCTGGCAGAATTGCAGGTTAAGCCGTCATGGCTGAATAAGGTGAAAGAAGGACAGTTGGTAGATGAGGATCTAAGTGCTAAGTTGGGCAAGTGCAGTGTGGGGAATTGGAAAATTTTGGTGTAAATGGCGATGGAGTGTTGTGTTTTCATGGCAAGGTTTGTATGCCGAAGGATGAGGAGTTAAGGCAGAGAATTCTTCGAGAATCGCATAGTAGCCCTTATGTTATGCATCCTGGGGGTAGTAAGTTGTACAAGGATTCTGAGAGCATTACGGTGGCCTGGTCTTAAGCGGGAAGTTACCAAATTTGTAGGGAAGTGCTTAACGTGTCAGCAAGTTAAGGCTGAACACCAAGTTCTGTCGGGATTGCTTCAGCCGATAAAGATTCTGCAATGGAAGTGGGAGAGAATTACCATGGACTTCGTTAGTGGGCTTCCCCTTACGCCTACTAAGAAGGACTTAGTATGGGTGATAGTGGATCGATTGACAACGTCCGCGCATTTCATCCCAGTGCGGGTTGACTACTCGTTGCAAAGGTTGGCAAAGTTATATGTGGCAAAAATTGTGAGGTTGCATGGAGTACCGATGTCGATTATCTCGGATAGGGATTCGAGGTTTACGTCTCGATTTTGGAAGGCGCTACATCAAGCTTTAGGCACTAGATTGGACTTCAGTATGGCATTTCATTCGCAATCGGACAGTCAATCTGAGCGAGTGATCCAAGTGTTAGAAGATATGTTGAGGGGCTGTGATAGACTTCAGAGGGAGTTGGGAAGAGTTCTTGCCTTTAGCGAAATTCATTATAACAACGACTATCGTGCAAGTATTCGGATGGCACCGCATTTAAGCGCTTATATGGACAAGTGTCGCACTCCACATGTTGGACGAATTGGGGAACATCGATTTTGGGTCTAGAAATTGTGGCGTAATCCAAGAAAAGGTTAAGGTGATTCGAGACACGGTTGAAGGAGGCATCCGACAGCAAAAGTCATACGCAGATCTTAAGCGGAAGGAGATTGAGTTTCTTGTGGGAGATTATGTGTTTCTTAAAGTTTCGCCTTGGAAAAAGGTAATGAGATTTGGTCATGAGGAAGTTAAGTCCCAGGTTTATAGGACCTTATCGGGTATTGAAGCGAGTTGGACTAGTGGCATACCAGTTGGAGTTGCCTCCGGAGTTGAAGCAGATGCACGATGTATTCCATCTTTCTATGCTACGTCATATCGATCGGATCCATCTCATGTAGTGCCAGTTGATGAGGTGGAGCTGAGACCAGATTTGTCCTACGAGGAGGACCCGATTCAGATTTTAGAACGGGATGTGAAGGTACTACGGAAGAAATCCGTTCCTTTGGTCAAAGTGTTATGACGTAATCATGGATCGGAGAAAGCTTCGTGGGAGCCGAAAGAAGCAATACGACAATAATGCCCTCACTTATTCTAGTCAAGTAATTTCGAGGTCAAAATTATTTTAAGGGGGTAGAACTGTAACATCTGAGATTTAGGGGTTGTGCATTATTGCTTAATTGTATGAAGTAGCATGCCTATATGTGTTTGAATGTGTTGTATAAATTTTTGAGAACTCTAGGTTGTAGGGGAAAGCCTTAGAAAAATATTTGACTTCAAGCTTAGAAAGGGGAGCTACAGGAGTTAGGCCCTAAAGGAATAAGTGGTGGAGTTTAGGACACAAGAAATCAAGCAGTAAAGTGGCAAGGGACGCCACCTAAGGTGCAGAGAAGGTTACATCAAAAGGGGCTTCAGGAGGGAGGAGGTTCGAGTTGCAGAGGAAGCATTATGCGGTTTCTTTTTGCGTCAAGGAGGAGGGGTAGTTGGACGGCATTTGGACTTTGAAAGGATGAGGATAAGACTTGGTCAATTCTTTTAAAAATTCGGCTATAGGGGAAGAGATAATAGTTGACTCATTCAAACTTTTTGAATGAGTGTTGAAGAGGAAAATAGGAGCAAAAGAAGGGATATGAGAGGAGAAAGGGGTGGTGACCGAATATAGGACTCTAGGGGATGTGTATGTGCGGTTGTAGGGTATTGTAGGGAGTAGTGCCGAATTTTAGTTAATGAGAGTGTCCATCTTTTTGCCGAAATTGTGAGTCAAGGGAATTTTTTCTTTTTTTTTTTCCTCTCTTTTCTTTAGGCAAGAACCGAAAATTGAAGTGATCATTTGAGCATTTTTGTGCTCTTGAGGTGTGTTGCCGAATTCTTCTAACCTTTCTCTTCTTATTCTTTTCCTTTCTTTCAACCTTAATTCTACATCTTTTTCTTGTATGGCCAAATATCCCTTTGTCATTTAGAACCTTAGCCGAATCTGGTAGCCTTCTTCTTCTCCTTTCTTTTCTTGAGATCTCTAAAGCCGAATCCTCCTTTGTCACCATTGCCGAATTTCTTAACCTCTTCTTCTATTCTTTTCTCTCACGATTCTTTCAAAAGCCAAGTGGATGATAGTTCTCTTCTCCTTCTTTCAATTCATGTTATCACCTTTTCCAGAAACCATTCTTTTTCTATTATTTTCAAAAGCCGAATCTCTAAAGGAGGGGCTGTCGACTACTCTCTTAGTCTTCATAAGCAACGTGGGTGGTAAGTATTTCTTTCCTTAGCAATCGGTTTTCCCTTCTCTTTCTTTTGGTGTGCCGAACTCAAGGGCTGGCCTTGATTTCTAAGGATGGCCAAATGTTCATTAAGCCATAATCTCGTGTTTCATTTGTATGTAGCCAACGTGAAGGAACAGTAAAGGAGTCTCTTGGATTCGACTACTCAAGGTAGGGGTATAGTGTAATACCATAGGCCACTTTCATAAGTATTCTTGTATTAAAGCCGATTCTAACAGGTTGATAAGCGTGGATTTAGTCAACTCCATAGACAAGTAGTGGCTTTGGGATTTAGATCCGCAAGGTAAGTGAATATGAATATTCACCAAGGCTATATTAAGTATTAGTGACTAGTGATTCGACATTGGTTTTAGGAAGGAGTACAATGCTCGGTAGACTTTCGGGATTTCGTGAACACGATAGTAACCGGTGTGTAGCCCACACTAATTCTTGATAGATTTATGGTATTGATTTAATATGTGTGTTAATAAGAATATGAAAGATGTGGCTAAAGGTACCATTCAATGGTACGACATATTGTGTACGTTATTCTCTAAAGATCTATTAATAGTATTATAAACTTTGAATGTGACATATATGAGAATTGGTTACGAATATGAATAAGGCATATGGCATGATATTCGCATGATTTGTATGACACATGGGGCATATGGGTGATAATGAAAAAGGGGAGTGATTTGGTGGTTATTACCACAATATCTGGTGACTCATGTCACATAATCTGAATGTGGTGACTTATGTCACATATTAATATCTGGTGACTCTGTCACATTATCTGGTGGCTATGCCACGATTTATAAGGGTGATGTGCAAGTCGTCTGCAACGACTGCCTTCGATGGTGTGTAGCGGATGGAGGGTCGATTTAGTAATCCCCACGGTGTGATTGGCAGGTACGGGTGATGTGTAGAGGATGGTTAATTAGGTTTGGGTTTGGGATTGCATCATTGCCTATACTTTCTATGTATGATTTGACATGCCTAAGTCGATTGGGAATTTGTGTTGGTTGTTGCACATTGAGTCATTGACTCACCCTTTGTGGGATATCTTTTGGTGACACTCGATAGATGGACCGGTGGCGGGAACTTTGGGGTGGCCATGCTCATTTCGACATTTGTTTTATTTTGAATTTTATACTTAAATATTTTTGGATTTATTTGGATTTTGCTTTGATGTAATATGGCCATTACTATTAAACTGTTTATGCATGCATTTTATTTGTTTTAGTATGACACGATTTTTATCCAATCAAAGTTTAAGTAACTTTTCTAAAAAAAATATTCTAAATGTTTTGACACTTGAACATCAACGATTTTCAAGTTAAAGGTAAACCCTAAAACAACTCGGCATTTCTTTTAACTTATAGTTTTGAAATATGATAACAAGGTTTTAATAAAATCTAGTCTTCAAGACAAACACCGTTTTCCCTTCGAACTCAACACAAATCAATTTTTCTTCAAAACCACCCAAATTTTCCAAAGTAACAAACAAGTTTCTGAAATGGTTTACGCAAGGAACAAACCAGATCCGGTCAAGGCTTGTTGGCCGGGTTTGGGGTGTTTCAATACCGTCTAAAATTTTGAGTAAAATTACAACTATTTCATATAAGCAAGCATATAATTATAATTTATAAAATAAAAATAATATTATAATTAAAATATTATTTCAATAATGTTTAAATTTCATTTGAGAAAAAAACTATGAATCATATTTTACTATGAAAATAATATTCATTGAGTGGAATTATAATTATCAATTCAATAAACTATTAAGTTACCTAATTAAATGTAACACCCCTAACCCATATCCGTCGTCGAAACAGGGTCACTGAGTATTACTGAAGTTTACAGACCAAATATTCAGACATATCATGTCATATAACATTCATGTTGGAAACCAATCAAAATCAAATATATAGTCCCTTATACGAGTCTTCTAGGCTCAAAGTACACATCGAAAATAAGTCGGGACTAAATCGGGTACTCAAGGAATTTTTTAGAAAACATCAAAATTTTTCAAAGGTGCAGGGGACACACGCCCGTGTGGCCAGGCCGTGTGGCTCAAACGATTAAGAGACACGCCCGTGTCTCAGGCCATGTAAGCATTCGAAATAGGGGCACACGACCGTGTCCCAGCCCGTGTCCAAACTTGTGAGCTCTCTAGCTTGGGTTACTCGGCCAAGCCATATGCCCCTGTGCCAGGTTGTGTGAGCATTATGTTTTGCACAAATTAAAGATACAGGGGACACATGGCCGTGTCACCTGGCCATGTGTCACACACGGCTGAGACACACGTCCGTGTCTCTACCCGTGTGGACAAAAATAAGCCATTTTTCTAGCCATATTTCTTACCCAATTTGTCATCAACCTAAATCAACATTTTGGACATCAACAAGCCATACTAGCAATATGCCCTTAGGCTCTTTAAATGACAACATAACTCATATAAATCAAATAACCAATTTCACCTATATGACCAAATATATATATGCATAATTTTCCAAATATACCTATTCAACCCAACCATCAATAAACCTATAAGATTTTCATCATTCAACCATTTCAAACACATATCAAACATGATAAGGCCACTTAAATAAACATCAAAATTTATCCATCACAAGCCATTCAAATGGCTAGTTCGAACAAAACATTTATATGCCATCATTGGCCAAGTTAACATATGCATGTCATTATAACCAAAATTAATTTACTAATTATACCGAAAAGGCTGATGGATAGTGTGAAGTTGCTCCGACCAGCTTCCAACCAAAATGAGTTTCCAAATTACTATAAAACATGGAAAATAACACAGAGTAAGCATTTAAGCTTAGTAAGTTCATATAACAAGGAAATTAACTTACCATTTAATCACATTTAAGGTAAGCATGCTAATATAACCAAACCAATTTGGCCAAAAGCCTAACCACATATCCTCAACATGTTAGCCATGTAACACTTTCCATAACCAATAAACATGGATGTACACAATCACTAGGTAAGATTCACATACATGTATCATCCATCTCATATTTCAATAAATCATGTAATATCATTTTTATGTAAATCAAGTATATACCCGTAATTGTTCATTTCGAACTCATATTGTTTCATATAAGAACTTTGCCTGTTGAATCATTGAACATATCATTGAATACATGAGTAGTACACACGAAGTGTACAAATCTGTAATCCGTCAATTCATGTACTTGTATTGCTTATACAAGCATGTAAATGGGAAGCTATTCTGAGCCATATAACGGGAAGCTCATGTGAGCTAAGTAACGGGAAGCTCATATGAGCTGCATATCAGGAAGCTCTTGCGAGCCAAATTGTAACACCCCAAACCCAGCCTAGACGTTATGGCCGAATCTGGCGACGTCACATGATAGTACTTTGGAAAAGCATAACTTTGTAGATATCTTGGGCTTTCGTCAAAACGTGTCGTTTAATTATTCATTATCCATGTTCAAAACATTATATGTTGTGGAAGCTTTTAACATAATTTGTGAGTTTGTGTATTTTTTACAAAACATTTATTTATTCTGAAAATCCGTGTCCTATCCTACTACTAGCAGTTTATAAAATAATAATCCCAAATTTTAAACAAAAGTCCATAAAAGCCATGTTACATAAAACTTGCCCAAATATAATTAGAACTATAAATCAAAAACCGTTAAAGGTCTAAAACTGTGGTCACCGCCAAGTCCTCCGCCTCACCAATCCATCTACTGCTGCGTTGAACAGATTAAACAAAAAATGGTGAGTTTTCGTAAACTCAGTCCGTAATCCCCACAGAAAACATACACACAGTCATATCAAAAATCAGACATAAGTTCATAGTTCAGGTCTGAGCTCATTACAGAAACGGGGTAGACCTTAGCCCACTCAAATACAGATTCAGACATATTACAGGGCCTTGGCCCATTTCAGACAAAATATGCAGATAACAGAGTCCTACCCACCAACCTCTACACACCAACTCCGTTCAACCCTACACACCATGTAGGGATAAAATCAACCTACCCAGCCCTACACACTATGTTGTACTGAATGCGGCACATAATCAGAAATTTGCAAATTTGAGTCGCGGATATGAGCTTAAGAGCCTTTCAGATACTTCATCCAATCATAATCAACCCACCTCGATGCAATGCAAAATACAAGAATGTCATGCTATTATGCAATTAACTTATATATTCAGATCAGTATACATGCTTAGCATGGAAATCAAACGGACAGATCATTCATTTAAGGGTCTAAATATTGCTTACCAACCCAGTAGGTCACAATGACTTGACCCATGCAACCTCTGAGTTTTTTGAAAATGGGCTCACACGCCCATGTGGCCCTATACCCAATTGGCCTTGGCCGTTGGATCACACTACCGCCAGAATCCCACACGCCGATGGTTCACGGTGTGGGCTCACATGCATGTGGCCCATATTTACCAATGGGTCGAGCCTGCAGTCAGCATGCAGTGAGCTCATCGATCCTGCACTAGTGTGGTGACTTCTGATCCTGCACACAACCTACCACACCAGCGACCACATGCCCGTGTAATGTCGACAGAAAGGTTTTCAACTTTTGCTAAAACCTCATTTTTTACTTTTTCGGGTACACACCTGGTTCGATTTTGACGCGTAACCACTCCTGAGCACAATGAAACCTAAAATCAACAATCCAAGGTCCAATTTCAATCACTTAAATCGATACTAAACTGAATAAGTATGAACCGACAATTCTTAAATCTTCTTGACCCTACCTTAGCAAGCGGTGATTGAATCCACCTCTCTTAAGACTTGTTGAAAATCCTGACCTCTTAAGGACCTCCTAAACATCACATAAAACCCTTCTTTACTAATTAATCATGAGGAACAGTTAAAAATGATTGAAACCATCACTTACCAAATACGCGAAGAGAGCGTTGTGCAAGCAAAAAACAAAATAAAAATAGAAAAGGAAGGGGAGGAAAAAGAGAAGAAAATGGTAGCAAGGAATTTAGGGAAAAGAAAGAAAATGGCAGGAAAAGAAAAGAGAGAGAGAGCCGAATTTTTGCCTAATTGAACCTCTGATCAGATTATGATAACTCCCCCTCTCAACTGCTTAATTCTCTCCTTCAAACACTCCACAATCATTGTTTAACTAAAACTCAAAATCTTACACAACATTAGCAGCAAAATAGTTCCCTTGCTCGCACAGGGATTCGAACTCCAGACTTCTCACAACCTTTACACTCCACTTAGCCACTAGACCAACAGGCTAATTCTGCTAATTACTTACATCCTTTTACTTATAAGCCTACCAACCAGAGTTTGGGCTTGACTCATAAAAATACCAAATTTTGTCCAAGTCAAGGCTTGAACTTGGGACCTCTCACTCACACCCAGAACACATAACCACTAAAGCAGATACACAATTGTGTCTCAAAATGACAAAACTAAAATTTAAGAAAAATCGAGGCGTTACATAAATATCGAAAAACTCATGAGAGCCATGTATCGGGAAGCTCAAGAGAGCTGTGGTGTGTTCATAACACATGCAAGATCACAACCATATCGGGAACTCTAATGACATGTCATTTGAATCCTTCGAATTTCTAATGTTCAAATGGGACTCAATAATTATCGGACATGTGATCAAAATTACACATGGCAATTTGTACAAATCATACACAACAACATTCAATTTTAAAACATATAAATATGTACAATTTAGTTACACGAACTTACCTCGATAAGTTTTCGTAGATACGAAGGCTACTAGTCCGATACTTTTTCTTTCCCTCGATCTAACTCTGTATTAGGTCTATCCGGATCTATACGAATGAATTTAACTTAATTTAATATAATCATATTCAATTTAATCCAACACATATATTTGGAAAATTACTATTTTGCCCATATCTTTTAATTAATTACAATTTAGTCCTTAGGCTCGAAAAATGAAATTCAAAAAATTTAATCCTTATCAAGCCTAGCCGATTTTCATACATATCAATAGCAGCCCATGTGTTTAACAAAATTTAGAATTTTTTCATAAATTTTTTATCTTTTCAATTTAGTCCCTAATTGATAATTTTATTAAAATTCTCTTTACAAAAGTTGTTTATCTAACAACAACCTTTCATTTTCTATCATAAAACTTCAAGTTTCAACTATACTCATCCATGGAAAAACCTTAATACTTTAACAATTTTGTAAATTAATCCCCGAGATAGCTAGATTAAGCTATTACGATCTTGGAAACATAAAAATCATTAAAAACGGGTCAAGAATACTTACCCAAATGGGCAAAATAAGCTTTATAAAACTCAAGCTTCCATGGCTAGGGTTTCCATGTTTTTTTGATAAAAGATGATGAAAATAGATTTTTTTTCTTTTATTTAATATTACTTTAAATCTTTAATTTCCAAAATTAACCTTAATATTTTCTTCAATTTCCAATGATGAATTACCATACTTATCCACTAACTCCTCTAAATGGTTTATTTGCTATATAAGGACCTCCAATTTTAAATTCCATAGCTATTTGATACTTTTAACTATTAGAATTCAATTTTTACTCTATGCAATTTAGTCCTTTTTATCAAGTTAGGCATGTAAACAGTAAAATTTCTTAACGAAATTTCATATGATATTTTTATCATATTGTAGACCATAAAATAATATTAAAATAAATTTTCTTCCAACCTCAGATTTTTGGTCCTGAAACCACTGTTCCGCTGTTACATTAAATATTCTATTATGAATTTGGAATATAATAAACTTATTAATTAATTACTTGAATTTAATAACTCATGATAAATTAATTAATTTAATTTGATAACCCATACTAATTTTTTTGAAAGGTAGATAACTCAAATGAAAAATGGTGAATGAAAGTGATACTTTTGGTTCCTCTAACGATCTTTCAACTAAAAAGGTGATGATCAAGGACCCAAGTACGGATTAAGGCACTAATATGGTGATTGATTTTGAACCAAATTCGACGCTTTCCTAGAAAGACAAACTTTTGGGTGGTAGATCCGGTGGGTCTATGGCGTTGGTTGCCTTGTCCCCTTTTGGTGATAATGATGAATTTGAATTATGGATGGGGATATTACAAGATCTCTAATAAATGGTATCCAAGTGATTAACTTTTCTAAAAGGATTAATCAGCTTCTAATAAAAGATATGACAACAATGATGGTTATCAAACTTTTGGGACAATCCATTAGATGCAATGTCTTACAAAACTATCGTTTCAATTAATTGATATTTCTTAGTGAAGTTTCAAAATAAAGAGGACTATGAGAAAGTGTTTACCCAAGGATCGTGGATCATTTTTGGGTGGTATCTTACTGTGCAGCCTTGGACTACGGATTTCAATTCAGTGCAGCCTTATTCGAGTGTTGTCAAGGCATGGATTAGACTTCTAGGGGCTCCCAGGGTTCTTGTACAAAAGAAAGATGCTTGAAGAGATCGGGGGTTGATTCGTAAAGTTTCAAAACTCAATTTCAACACAGATTTTCAAATGAGAGGGAAGTTAGCAAGGATGGCGGTCTACATTAATCTAGATAAACCTCTTACTTCTCAAGTTCTGATTAATAACACTCTTCAACAGGTAGAGTTTGAATCGTTGTTGGTGATGTGCTTTGGGTGTGAGCATTATGGCTATTTGAATGAGGCTTGTCCAAAAGACGTTATTGATTTGGCTCAGATGGAGAGAAAAACGAAATAGAGGCTCCAATTTGGACTGAGGAAATTTCGATAGAGGAGGTGGAGGCCTACGGGCCATGAATGGTAATAGAGAGGAAGAATTGACGTAATCTCAAGGAAAAACCCAGTATTCTTGCGAAGAAGGCTGATTTGGGAATGGTTGGGACAAGATTTGATGCATTGATTCCTGGTGACAATAACACCACTAATTTAGGGTATGAAGAAGGAAATATGGTAGGTAAAAAAAAAAGTGCTAGGGTTAACACTAGCAGAATCTTTCAAGGGGACTTTTCTGGTATTGAAAAAATGTGGGCCTTTCTAGAGTAGGCCTTGGACAAGCAAATAATCTAAACCATGGGATGGGTTTTGGGGCGGTTGAAAGGAATTTTTCGACTGAAACTAGCCTAGGTTTGTCTCAAATAGAGCAGCGAGCTACAGTTTTGGGCAAACAACCCAGTAGCCTTGTGAAATTAAATATGGAAGGGAGTATGGTGGGTCAACTTGATTCGATCCAAAATGATAATTTTCACATTGGACCTTCTTCTATAGCCATGAAACAAAATTCAATTTTAATTCATGATGGACTTTCTACTACAACTAAGGAACAAAAGTCAATAACTTGTGATGATAATATTTCACTCGAAAAGAATCATTTGTCAAGTATGGTTCTCAACTCTACGACTTTTTCTAATTGGTTTTTGTAGGATCATATGGTATAAAGGTCTCAATGGAAAATGGAATGCTCGATCCGGGTAAGCATATCATATTTTCTTTTAAGAAAAATACGACAAAAACGAACGAGAATGCCTTCAAGAAAAATATTTTGGTAGATTCAGGGAAGGGTATTTATATAGGCAAAGGGCGTGGATTCGGTGGTAAATTTGATTAGAGCAAGAGTGGTAAGGTCCTTAATAGGAATCTTAGAGGTCATGGCAATAAATTCAAAATGCATGGGAATTCACGTATTCCTCTCTCGGAGTCCATGAATTCCATGGTGGAACTTATAAAGTCCCAAGTGGATGCTGTTGATGATAAGGGTGTTTTGGTAAGGAATGGGACATGTTTGTAAAGTTCTTCTCTCTCTAATCTGTAAGGTTTGTATGCACTTAAATTTTATTATGGTTTTGTTATGAATTTGTCAGTTTTTTCATGGAATTGTCAAGGTTGTGCAATTACAAAATTTCTGCGTATTTTTCGAAAGTGCAATTTAGAATATAAGCCGAATATAGTGAGTTTGCTAGAAACAAGAGTTAGTGGTACGAACGCAAATATCATTATTGCCAAATAGGGTTTTTAGTTTTCTCATCGAGTGGAAATTGTTGGGTTTTTCGAAAAAATTTGGGTTGGATGGAAGAATTCAATTTAGATTGAGCTTGTTCATAATCATCCACAATTCATTTTGGTATAGGTCTTTGGTCCTTCTCAATGTCAACCTATCTTTATAACTTTTGTTTACGGCAGTCCTGATAGACAGAAATGGTAAATGCTATGGGAAGGTTTGATTTCTACTATTCCACCAGGTAATGTCCCTTGGCTTGCTATTGGGAACTTTAATGCTATCTTATCTGATAGTGAGAAGAAAGGTGGAAGAGTTATAGGAAGGAGATGACCTTTTTTGAGGGGTTTTATGGATTCTACTACTTTACATGATTTAGGCTTTAGAGGCCAATCTTTTACTTGGTGCAGAGTAGGGATTTTGGAAAGACTAGACAGAGCTATTGGAAATGATGCTTGGCTAAATGTGTTCCCTAATAGTTTATTCACTCATCTTCCAAGGCTTAAATCTAAACACAGATCGCTTTTCTTGTTTGTGAGGCTAGACCTTAGGTTTCCAAAAAGTGACCCTTTATGTAACACCTCTCACCCGTTCCGGTCGCCGAAACTGAGCGATAGAATGTTACGAATCAATACTATTCAATACAAACAATTTAATATTTAATTTTAAACTACTATTAACACATAGATACTAAGTTTATACATAATTCACCAATTTACATATCTTTCAAACATAGTAATTTGAAAACAATAAGAATCTATTTGTAATAACTTGGGCATGAAAAGGGTTTAAAGAGTAAAATTTCAAAGTTTAAAAGTTGGTATCGATATTTCATAGTTGGTATCAATACTGTATCGGTACCTTACGAAAAGTTAATACCAATTTATGATTCTATTTACTTTCTCAAAACTTAAGTATCGGTAATTATTATGTGGTATCGATACTGTATGAAAACGTATTGATAACCAAATAAAAATTGATACAAATTTAGCATTTTGTTTGTTTTAAAACTATTTATATGGTCAGTTATCGATACCAAATGCCAAAATATTGATACCTTATTTCAAAAGTGGTAAAATCTCATCTTTAACAAATTCATTTCATGCCAAGTTCATCCATGAAACAAAATACTATAATTTCACCTATGCGAACATCCAAACATCTAACCAATGTGCCTCAAATGGCACCTCAATTCAAACACCTAATAAATCCAAAACCAAGGCTATGTTCTCATGTCACAAGCATACACCAAATGTTTTGCATTTAAGCTCAAAGAAACACATATTGACTCATATCAAAACTTACCATTCCTCTTACCATTTAAAAAGTATTCATTTATACCATAACTTAAACACTTTATAAGGTTTATATCAAGTGATCAACTAGCACAACAAGACTACAATACACTAAGGTCTAAAATAAGATCACATATAAACACACAATCAAGGCATATACAATTTTTCACCTATTACATGCCATATAAGCCAAAGCAAAACACTTTCAAACTATCCACAAAATTTACCACTTCCATCTAACACAAAATATATATATATATATAAATATTTACATACCACATATGACCACCATAATACTAAATAACCCAAACCATCATATTTAATCTAGGTACATGACCAACAAAAAGACCGCTCACCAACATTTGAGTTCGGGATCGTTGTTGGATGCTGAGTTGAGGATAGATCTACTAGATACCTAACCTACGCACGAGAAAACAAACGTACGCTGAGTATAACTCAGTCATATTTCTATAATCCAGACATTTAAGACATAATATAAATACATTTAAATGCTCAAATTAAATGATACTATGCTAATTTCAATTCAAATATGCAATTTCATAAATACATTTATTTTGCATAATATATTATGCTAATACTAAAACATAGCATTTTCAACTCATACATATCCATTTTCCATTTTGGTTTTCAATATACATTTCATTCCATATCACTTGTTATTTCAATAGCTTTTTTATTTCACTATCACTTGTCATTTCAAAATCAATCATTTAAGTTTACCAATTATTTTTTCTATTAACATGACTCAGACTCGGACGGATACATAGACCAAACCAACATACCAGCTTGGCACCCAATGCCTCATTGGATAAATCCAAAGTAAATAATTGCGCCCAACGCTATAATAAGTTGACACCCAGTGTCTCATCGGTTAAACCGAAGCAACTTGGCACCCAGTGCCTCATCGACTCGTAGTCGAAGTAACCCTGAAGTCTTCCTATCCTATGGCATGCCATCTATATCCGACTCAGCCCGAATAGTTAATAGGTAACTATTTCACATTTCCATACCAATCAATGTCTCCACTTCACATTTATTTAAATTAATCACAACCACAATTATTTCAAAACATTTTGTCGATTCACACACTTAAAAAGAATACATATACTTTTCAAATATTTACAATCAAATTCTCATAACTATCTATTAATTCAAGTAGCTCAATAGAATAAGAAATCTCACCTCAGTTACTTTCCATGAACAAACAAATAAATATGCAACAATTTATAATTTAGTTCGGATTATAGAAACACAAATCGTAAACTCTGAGCTATTTGCCGATGATCTTATCTTTTCCTTTCTTTTTCGAGGAATCTAGGTCGATGTTAGCTATAGAAATAAATAAACCATATATATAGTCAATACACAAACAATTTCTCATTTAATTGCTTATTTAAACAACTTTTGTGCTTTACTCAATTTAGCCCCTAAAACCGGGACTAACCTAACTTCCACATTTAACCCCAAATTTTTATACCAATTTCACTCTAAGTCAAATTTAGCTCTTTATTCCTCAATTCTACCTCATAATTTCAAATTTTCCACAATTTAGTCCATATTTCTAAAAATCAACATTTGGTTTCTCAATTTAGTCCTTTTTCACTTCTAACTTAAAAATCTATCAAATTAATTCCTAGAGCTTTAACTCTAAAATCTTAAGCAGTACTGAAAATAGGACATGAGTTGGTTAGCTCATAGTACCGAGATCCTAAAAATAAAAAAATTACGAGAAAAGTACTAAATTACACAAACCAATTTAAGCTTGAAAAAACAAGCCCTAAGCCATGCATTCTTCTCCCTTCTCTTTTGCTTTTGAAATGTCTAGGATGAAAAGAGATTATGATTTCTATTTCAATCCACTTTCTCGTATTTTATTATGGTTTATTTTTATGTTTTATTTAATTAATTATAACACATATTAATGTTAACATAATAATATATAATATATTTTATAAATAATTGATACATGTACATCATGACCGTTAACCACACTAAAAAAAACAAAGGTATATTTGCCTTTCAATTCCCTTAATTATGGTTTAACTTATAATTTAATAATAATCACATTTTACTACTTAAACGATTTAGTCCTTCTACTCTAATTAAACACTATTTCGTCGAAATTATCTAACTGAATTTAGATTTATTTATGATATAACTCTGTAAATATTTAATAAAAATATTTACGAGTCTGATTTACAAAAACAGGGTTCCAAAACTACATTTTCCAACACCACTGACTTTTGGGTCGTTACACTTCAGATTTCTAGCTAGTTGGTTGAAGCAGCCAAGGTTTTCAAATTTTATTAAGAATTAGTGGGGTTTTAATGGTAATGTGGCTAACTGCCTATCTAATCTTTCCGTTGAACTTGAGAAGTGGAATTGTACTACTTACGGTCACTTAGGTACTCGAAAAAGGCACCTAGTGAATAAGCTTCCAAGTATTCAAAGGATGATGGAGTTTTTTTATTTTAGTACACTCTTTCAGTCTAAGATGGAAACCCGAGAAAAATTAGAAAGTGTTCTTAACCATGAGGAACTTCTTTGGAAGTAAAAATCTAGATGTGAGTGACTTAACTTGGGAGAGTGAAACACCAAGCTCTTCCACTATCGTACTCTTTAAAAAAGAAAATAGAACCGTATTACTGATTTAAAGAGTGATAATGGGTCATGGATCTATGATGACGAAACCCTTCAATCTGAAGCTATCAAGTTCTTTCGAAATCTGTATAGCGAGCAACTAGAACCCATGAATAGTCTACCCTCTAGTTACTTCCCTGTTCTTACTACTTGTGATATTCATTGTCTAGGGAAGGATGTGTCAAATGATGAAATTAAAATATCCCTTTTTGATATGGCCCCATTGAAGGCTTCGGGGAGTGATGGCTTTTAAGAAATTTTCTTTTAGAAACACTAGGATTTAATTGGTTCAAAAATCTGTGAGTAGGTTAAAGGGGTTTTTGCTGGTAAGAATTTTGAGCCTGAGCTAATAATACCATGTTAGCTCTCATTCCTAAAGTTCCTAGTCCTGAGAAAATTTCACAATTCTGTTGTATTAGTTTGTGTTCTGTGATGTATAAATTAGTGATGAAGGTAATTGCTAATTGTTTCAAAATGGTGTTTCCTAATATCATTGGCCAATAACAAGCAAGTTTCATTGTAGGACGTAATATTACTAACAACATACTGATTGCACAGGAGGTCATTCATTCGATGAGGAGTAAGCACAAGAACATAAAGTGGATGACTTCCAAAATTGACTTGGAAAAAGCTTATGACAAAGAACGCTAAGAATTTATTAGGGCTTCTCTTAAGGCTGCAGGTATTCCAGACATGCTTATAAATGTTATAATGTCTGCTCTTTCGAGTTCTATTATGTAGGTGTTATAGAATGGTGTTCCAACGCAAAAGTTCAAGCCGACGAGGGGTATTTGGCAATGATGTCCGCTTTATCCATATCTGTTTGTTCTTTGTGTGGAATGGCTTGACCATAGCTTTTATCAAGCTATAGATGGTGGTCTTTGGCAGTCTATTCATTATCGAGATTTGGTCTGAGTCTCTCATATCTTTTCTTTGTGGATGATCTTGTTATTTTTGGTCACGTAGATCTCCAGCAAACTTTGATCCTTAAAGATATTATAGAGAGGTTCTGTATTTTGGTCATCGAGTTGATGCTAAGAAGACTGATATTTATTTTTTAAAGGAATAGATGATGCTATTGGTATGCAGTTGAGTGAAATTCTTGGTTTTCACAGGGTGCTTAATCTTGACATTTATTTGGGGGTACCTCTTATTCATGAAAGGATTTCAAATAGTACCTTAAGTTTTATTGTTGATAAGATTCGGAGTAAGTTGAACATATGGGATGCTAGTAGATTATCTTTAGATGGTAGAGCTAACTTTTTGCAATCCATGTTGATTCTTAAGGGATTATGTGATGAGATTGAACATATCGTCAGACAATTTATTTGGGCGACATCCGATAGCAGGCAGAAGATGTATTTGGTCAATTGGAAGTATGTTTTCCAACCTCGTTCTTGTGGAGGGCTTGGCATTAGACATTTGAGAGACTAAAATACCTCGTTTATGATGAAGTTAGGGTATAACTTAGTCTCCAAACTGGATGCCCTATGGGTTCGAGTTCTTCGATCCAAATATGGTATGAAAAAAGCTTTACTAGATAATATCTTGCGAGGGAGATGTTTATTTCTTTGGAGGGTCATTTCTAAGGCATGGCTTCTAATTAGGGGAAGTTTGCTTTGGCCAATTGGAAATGGGAACAATATTAGTTTTTGGAAAGACCCATAAATCCCGGATATGAGGCCTTTGATCTATCAAGTTCCAATCTATGCTAATATTAATTTGGAATATCTTCTTAGTGATATAACCATTGGAGAGGGATCTTAGAATTTGGATCTTTTTCGTCTTTAACTACCTAATGATATAATTAGACGTATTGTAGGTATTCCTTCACCCCATCCATCTATAGGTTCTGACAGGATTATTTGGGCTCATACTTCAAATGGTATTTTCTCTCTCAAAAGTGCGTATTGGCACATTCAAGAAAGATCGTGGAATATAAAGGATGTGAAGTGGAATTTGGCATGGAAATTTCAGGGGCCCTATAGAGTCAGACTATTTATATGGCTTATCTTGAATCAACGTCTTCTTACTAATGAAAAGCTTGTTAAGCGAGGTATAGGGTATGATATTTCTTGTGGTATATGTGGTCATCATTCTAAAGACATATTATATGTTCTCAGAGATTGTCCAACAGCTAAAGAAATTTGGACGCATGTCTTTCTGGATGGAATTAATGGGTGTTTCTTTATAGGTGACCTTCTTAAGTGGTTAAAGTCTAATTTGTAGAATGCTGTTAAATCACTAGTCGATGAGGTAAATTGGTCTTGTTTATTTGGTTTACTTAACTAAAAGATTTGGAAGAATCAGAACCTTTTTCTTTTTCAGGGTGTCTCATGGAATACATGTGAGATAGTTAAAATATCATATATCTGGGTAAAACAAATTTCCTCTTTTCACAAGGAGGACGTGTCTAGACAATAGGAGTCAAATTCAGTTACTTATATTTTGAAAAATTGGATAAGATTTTGCACTAATGGAGTGATTCAGATTGCTTCTAGAAATGCTATAATGGGGAGTGATAAGAAATGAAAATGGGGAGTGGATTATGGGATACAACAGATATTTGGGCAAATGCTTAGTTCTTGATGCTGAATTGTGGGGTATTCTAGATGGATTGACCCTCATTCACTACAGGAGATATGAGGGTTTGATGATTCAAATAGATAACTTGGAAGTGTTCAAGATCATTCAACATTCTTCCTTGATGAGTTCGAATTTTGCTCTTGTTAGACGTATCCATCTTCTTCTGGCGAGTGCAGAACTTTGGGTCATACAACATTTTCCTATAGACTTGAATAAGGTTGTTGACTGTCTAGCCAAGATGGCCTTTGATACAAATCATGGCCTGAAGATATTTGAGGAGATTCCAAGGGAGGTGCTAGCACTTTCTTCTACTGTTCAAGTAAGTGACAGTCTTGCTCAAAGAACTCTTATGTAGTTATATTACTATATTCGTTTTTCTTTACCAAAAAATAAAGGTACATAACTCATAATAATTAATTGAACTTGCTAGTTTTATAAACTTCGTAATTACTCATGTAAAAGAATGTAAAATACAATATTTATAAAAGCGATAATGCTTGCACCGCTATACATTTTTAAAATTTTTATTTGATTATCATTTTCTTTCTTTTTGAACATAATTCTCACTTTCTTTATTTGATGGAATTTCTTGATATGGATTCTATGGTAGATTTACAACAAATGTCTTTTATAACTTGTTATAGGTGTATAACAATCATCTTTCTATAACAAGTAAAATCTTGATGTACCAAGGAGGCGATTATAGATAAGGTTGATTGTATTTAAACCTAGGTGATAAAAAGAGAGATGTATATAAATACTTATTATTTTATCCAAGTATCTTATTTAATAGACTCCCATTTATTTTAAAAAGAATATATTGAAATTTTTTATAAATGTTTAAATTTGAACATAAATTTTTTTCATAATTGAGATAAAAAATAATTTAGAGCAAATCTAACTAGGGGTGAACGTTCGATCGAATCGAATCGAATTGAATGAAAAAATTTTGAGTTAATCGAGTTGACGAATCATATTTTATCATCCTAATTTGATTTGAAATTTTCTCGAATCGAGTCGAGTGAGATGGAATTCGAATCGAATCGAATCGAATATATTTGTTCGAGTTAAATTTAAAAAAATAATCTTGGGTCCTTATAACCACTGTCACCCATCGTAATAAAATTTGTTCACCTTAATCAAATTTTTTATTAACTTTCATTACCTCATAATTTATTTATTAATCTTTTATATACGGGTTAGCTTCTTTGTTTACTTAGTTGTTTCAATTATATTGATTCTTGTCACTATATATTTTGGAATTAAAATATATATTAAATGTAAAATGTGATTTTTTAATAAAAGTTATTTTAAAGATAAAATATGAAATTGATACCAATATAAAATTTTAATACGAATATTTATGGCATAATTAATAAATCAATTTTAATATAAATATTTAATATGACTAAACAATTCAATAATATAAATAATATAAAATGTGAAATTTAATTTAATAATATAAATAGTAGATATAAATAAAATTATTACTATTTATGTTTAGTGATTTTTTGGGATAATTTTATTTTTTATTTGAGAGTAAAGGGTGAGAAGTAAAAGTTTTGGGAGAAAATAAAAGTTTTGGGGAGTAAAAGTTTGAGGAAAGTAAATAGGGAGAGTAAAATTTTGGAGGGAAAATATAAAAAAAAAAATTGTGGGGGGGGGGATGGGTTTTGGGTAGATGGGAGGTGGGATGGAAATGAAGTAAAAGTTTTAGGGGAAAAGTGGGAGGGAGTAAAAATTTGGGGGGGAAAATAAAAAGTTTTGAGGGTTTTTGAGAGTAAAATTTTGAGAAAAAGTAAATGAGAGAGTAAAATTTTGGTGGGAAATGGATTTTGGGTAGATTGGAGGGTTGGGATGGGAGGAGAATAAAAGTTTTGGGGGGAAAGTGGGAAGGAGTAAAAGTTTTGAGGGAAAAGTAAAAAGGTTTGGGAGTTAAAGGTAAAAATGTAAAATATTATATTTTGATATTTGAATTATTCGAATTATTCGAGTTATTCAAATTCGAAAACTCAACTCGATTCGAACTCGAAATTCGAAAAAAAATTCGAGTTGACTCGAATAACTCAATTAACTCAAATAATTCGATTTGTTTAACTCGAAATTTGAATTTTTATAATTTTTCGAGTCGAATCGAGTTTTGCTCACCCCTAAATCTAACATCAATGAAATTTTTTTTAAAAAAAAAGTGTATGAGAAAAACTACTTTTAAAATGTGCTTTTGAGAAGTTTGACAATGTTTAGTATTGATGTAGAAGATAAATTTTTGGATGTAAAATGTCTATTTTAAATATGATATAAAATAAAAAATATGTATTTAAATGATATACAAATTTGTTAGTGTTATGATATATGAAATATATAAACTTTTAAACTTCCATAAAATTATAATTGACTTGAATATAAAGAATCCTTATTTTGATGTGTATTTATCATTATTATTATTATTATTATTATTATTATTATTATTATTATTATATATTCAATTTAGATTATAATACTAATATATTAAAATAATTTATATTGACTTATTCTTAATAATATGATATATGAATTACAACTTTTAATTTCTTTTAATTAATTAATATATATGTTTGTAATATTTAATTTGAAAATATAAATAATATTTTAGAATTAAAATGAGAAGTAAATTTATAATTTGACACCCTTAACTTTTAAAATGTGAAAAGCTAGAATATTTAACTTTTAATTGGTTTGTAAAACCAATTTTAAAAACTAATTTGATTTAAAAACTACTTATTTATCATTAATTTTGGCTTAAAAATACTTTTAGAACATAATAGTAAATACATAATTAAGAAGACATGAGTTGACTTACTAATATTAAACCTGACGCGAAATAATGTATTAAACACCTAATATTGAAGTATAATATACAAAATTCAAATAATTAATATTATATAAATATAAAATATTTTACGCCTATAACTATGAAACAACAAAATCCATAAATATAGAGAGTTTAGGTATCTAAAAAATGTTGTAGATTAAGTATTAATTTGATTAGTATAGATATTATTACTCATGTAGGATTATATGGATTTGAATGTATTAAAATATATTATCCTATTATTTATGAGTTGAAGAGGGCATAAACAATTTTAGACATTGTCTTAAAAAAACAAATATTGTCAAAACTTTTAATAAAATTATTTTAAAAATATATATCTAAAAATATTAAATTATATAAAATCCCAATCACAACTGTCATCGGTATTTTTGTTATAACGACAGTTTCCTGGCTTTTCACGTCTCTTCTTAGCTTTTTCTTTTAACTTTGTCAACCAATTTAATGATAATGCACTTGTCAACCAATTTAATGATAATGCATAAGTGCACCTTTTGCTTCTGTTTTTTTTTTTTTTCAAATAGGTCCACGCAAAGATTAATATTTAATAAACAAATTAACTTATATATAAAGTTAGGTTATTACATTCCATTTTAAGAAATGGTATTTTTAAATTTAGTCTAAATATCTCAACTTCTTTTCTCCAAATTATAATTTACTTTGGGTAAATTATACAAATGGTCACCCAATTATGTCTATATTTTTATTTTGGTCATCTAACTTTAAAATGTTCAATTTAGACAATAAAGTTTAAATTCATTCTTTGGTCATCTGCAATTAAATTGATAAACGAAAAGCCTTTTTTCTAATTGGTATAATAATATATTTAGTCCTCAATACTTACATATTCTATCAATTTGATCCTAATTCTAAATAATTTAATAAATTTAACCTTTCACATTTACAATTTCTATCAAATTGATCCTTAAAATTTCTAATCAAAACTTTCAACTTTTAAAATAGAGGCATTCCACACCTAAAAATTTGTAACCCCTCCCCCCCAAAAAAACTTATCTCAACTAACGAACCTTTTTCCGAGCTAATTCTTGATACCAATGAGTTTATCTTGAAATTTTATTTATTTTTTTCCCATTAGTTTTCTTTTAAATTTAATATTTTATAACCCTTTGATTCATAAAATTTTGGCTAAAGAATATGAAAAAACCTTTAAAAAAAATTTAGATTTACTCTTGTTGTTAACAGTATATTTCCTTCAAGGTGCATAGAAATAGTCCTCAAAGTTGGTCCTTGAAATTGGAAATTAAATCGAGAGTTAAAAATATGGCTTTGAAAAATCTAATTGTTCAATCAATAATTATATAAGAAAAATTATGAACATTTAATTTTTCATAAGAAAAAAATATGAAAGAACTAATTGAATTTTCTTTTGTTACATTGATAATGATTTTTTTAATTTTATAAATTGATTAATGATTATTACGTGTTCTATTTGTTTTAATTATTTGTGTTTAAATTTTAAATCCACAATAAGCAATGTGTACTAATAATCCGATTTAGCGTCAAACTATTTACCAACTTAATTAAAAACTAAAATTATGCTAGTCAAAGTGAAAAATTATTTTTACAAATATTAAATTATTTATATAATTTTATTATATATTATATTTTTTAAAATTTGTATTTTCTATTATTTTTAATGGTGTTTAGTTAATTTCTAACATTAATTTCTTAAAAATAGAAACAAAAAAGGTTATGTACCAAATTGGATCGTAACACCCCAAAATTTTAATTTTTGAATTGTAAAAATATGTCAAGTAATTTATTATGGTTTAGCGGTTAAGTGTTGTGAGTGGTGTATGTGAGGTTTTGGGTTTGAATTCTTTTGCTTTAAATTTTGTTAAATTTTGCGCAACCCTTTGACTTTGGCTATTAGGTTTATATATTGTTTTCGCTTAATTAATGATAATCACTAAATGAATTTAGTGGGAAAGTGGGTATTTTTTATTTTTATTTTTTTCAGAATTATCCCAATTTTTTCCAAAATCCTTCTAAAACTGTCATCCACTTTCCCCATCTCCTTCTTTATCTCACGTTCTAAATTTATCTCTCTATCCCACATATGTTTGTTCTCACTTTTGTTTCTTTCTTTTTGTTTTTCAATCTTCCACTTCCTGTTCTTATTTCGCCATCATTTGTGCGATTTTTGCATGGTGTCAATAGAGTTGATCGTAAGTAAGTCTGGTGTAAGTATCAGTACTTACGGTGGCAAGGTTTTAGTTTTCCTGGTATTCAATTTGGGTTTTGGTGCAGTATAAATTCTATTGTTTAATAGCTATGGTTTTCTGATAGGAGAAGAACGTGAGGGCGTATGATGTTTTTCTAGCAATCTAGCCTCAGCTTAGGCCGTTGTAATTGCAAGGATAAGTGGAGGAAAATTTCAATTAAGGGTCGGTTTAGTTAGTTTGTATTTATTGGTTGCTCACGTCTGATTTGGTAGATAAATTTAGTACGAGACTTGTTTAGTAGTTCTTTTTGAATGACGTTTAGGTGCTGGGATCCTCTCTATTGTGTTTACATTAGAAAATTGATCAGGTGTGTAACGAAAACCCCGAAAAATTACGAACAAAACGATGTTGAAAAGCTCACTACCGACGTCACACAGTCGTGTGGACCATATAGGCCGGGTTATTTGGGTTGTGTGGGCCGCACAAACATGTGTCATATCGTGTGGACCATATAGGCTGAGCCAGTTAGGCCATGTTGGTCCAATTTTTTTAAAATTTAGTTATGGCAGTATTTAAAGTGTGATTTGAGAATAGACATTTCGTAGGCTCTGAAATATGTTATGTATGATTTATAATTATGAAATCTGATATTCTGCCTCTGTTTATTTGAATTTTGAAAGCATGATTTTATAATTTGATGTGTTAGTGTCACGGGGCTAGATCCTTCATCTCGTGATCCGTTCATCCAAAATCGCCTAAGTCAGCCATTACTCAAGTGAGGATTCCTTAATAACTCCTCCAAGGCAGCAATTTACATAGCGGAAGCAAACTTATGCCAAAAGAAGCCACAAAGAACAATAGAAAGCCACAGAAAAGAACGCACACGAGATGTTTGAGTAAGCTCTCCTAGAATTCTATTACTCTTAAGAATTCAATTTACAATGGATGATTTACAAGTGAGGGAGAGACTCTCTATTTATAGTTGAACTTCTCCAAAACCGATGGTCAAGATTAAATTACATCGACAGACGAGATTAGCCTATCCCGTAATTTTGGGGATTTACAAGATTACATCATATCATATCAAATCTACAAGATATGATTCCCCTACTTACTAAAAATAGCCTAAGTTGCTATATCTTCATTATCAGGCCAACCAGGCTTCAATCTGACAAACTTCTCTAACAGTTCTTTGAATCGGGCCAATACTCGTGGGCTAAATATTCCCCATCTAATTGACAAACCTCCACGGGGTACATCTTGTGACATGGTCACGGGCTTTGCACTTTGACCCCTGACATTCTCCCCCACCCATTCTCGCAATGCCCTCGTTGTGACTTCCAAATGGCATTGACTTGATTCACCTTAGAACTCTCACGTTGCCTTGGTTTCCTCCCGACTTATCTTGCAATCGGGTTGTCCCTCTTTCGAAACCTTTGCCTCGACTTTCGTCGCCTCTTAGCTTAAACTGTTACACTTATTGGTACATCTCGTTGGCAAGAAGTCTCCACTTTAACTTGCCCCAATTTTGACTTGTTCCTTTTTGAATCGCCTTGATTCTCACACCTTGGCTTCATATTGCCCACAGTCCCTCGGCCTCATTACTTATGAACTTTGAAAGGGCCCTTATGACCTTGCCAAGCCAACAAGTCAGAATTCAAAACACTATCAAAGTGTTCTCAATGTACCTTACTTGCAGCATTTACTCGTCCCAATAGTTTCTGCATCACTCCTTTTTCCTCGAAGCCTGATGGACAACCCATATTTCCCAAAGGTGTTTGCTCCACTGTCGAATCTGTAGGCTTCATATTGACCTCTTTCACCATAACACTTTCGGAGGGGCTTTCGTAGCATTCCGTTCTATCGAATCAATGTTCCTCCCATACAAAACATCCTCTACTAGTTGGATTGACGACAACATTTTTATCCCAACTTTCATATCTTGATGCACCGGCACAATAATTTTTGATAACGAACCGGTAACAATATGAATTTGATCGGCCCATGGATACAGAGATACTTGAATCCTATCAAGGAAGTTTAAGCCAAGCACATAATCATAATCATCTAATTGGATTACCTCGAATTCTTTCTTGCCCTTCCATTCGTTGATTTGTACTCCACATTACTGATCGTGTCTGTCGAGTCTTAAAAATTTATAAAAGAATGATCGAACCTGGAAACTAACTAAGACAACGATGGAGGCAAGCGCACCTATCGAACAGAAGTATAGCTAGCGGCAAGACCGGATTGTTGAACCCAAATGAACCAAAAGTACTAATATTAACTCTCTTTCTATTATTTAGCCTACGAATTAAGGAGATTTTTATCTAATCTAAAATTAACTAATTAACTAAGCTAAAGATGCTAAGATAAAGAAGGAATTGGGGAAGGACTTGAGGGAAAACCGATTGATTTAGACAATACCTGAGGAAGAATCCACCTAGACTTCACTTGTTATCTAACTCTGAATCGGACAATTTATTCACTTGACTTGATCTGTAGGATTCCCTAATTTATATTAATACCTCTCTTCAAGGCTACTAACGTCTAACCCTAGGTTGATTAATTGAAATCTCTTTCTAATTAAAACCTCTAAAATTGTATTAACTCGATCTATGGACTCCCATATTAGGTTTGACCCTAATCAGATGATTTTGTCACCCTATCTCTAGGCGCGTGAGAAACTCCGCTTAACTATGATAGATCTACTCTTAGATAAGGTCTCTTCCTCCTCTGCCTAAGCACATCGCACTTGAATCAATATCTCGGAAATACCAAAACAAAAATTAAGAACACATAGTTAAGAACAAATCAAGTATTTATCATACAGCTCAGATAACAATAACAATATCCGTCTTAGGTTTTATCCCCTTCAAGTACCTGAGGGTTTAGTTCATAATTATAAAAGAAAACATCTTAGAATAAAAGATAAAACAAAACATAAGAAATCCCTAAAACCCCCTGGAAGAATTAAAGGAGAGTTCCTCTATCTTGAGTATGATTCCGACTTCTTGAGATGAATCAAGTGGCTTCCTTCGAGTAGATCCCTGAATTTAACTGCTCTAGCTCGGCTCTTTGGCCTAGCTGAATGCCCCCTAAAGGTTGGCCTCTAGGGTCTTTATATAGGCTTTTGGACTGACTTTCTTTGCCTCTAAGTATACTAATCTGAATAGAATTCTATTTTTCTGTGGTAGAGACACGCCCATGGCACACGCCCATGCAAATCGTGGCCAAGTAGTGTTCGAACTTGTTGATGAGGCACGACTGTGTTTTTGGGGTCCAGGCTGTGGTTGACTCTTCTCACAGGGCACGGCCGTGTGGTCTTGGGCCCAGGCTGTGTGGATTTCGTACTTTGGCCTATTTTCTCCATTTTCGGCTCGTTATTCTTTCTTTTCATCCTCCGGTGCTCTCCTGAGTATAAAACATGAAAACAAAGGATTAGGAGCACCTATTTCCATAATTAAAGGGAAAAATCATCTAAAAATATGCTAAATGTGGGATTAAAATATGTTACTATTACGGTTTATGAAATACCCCCACACTTAAGCTTTTGCTTGTCCTCAAGCAAAATTCTCAACTCACAATTAAAATGAAATTCTTCAATTCATAATTTTCATCAATAATGTCTCATCATAATTTATAGATAATTTATACATGGATAATTCAACTAAAAGAGTCGTAAGGATCCAAACAATTAAAGACATGAGTTTTTAGCATGAAAACATAGGTTTTTCCCCTTATTCGAATAATTACCTTTAATTCAAAATCGAAAAAAGTTGACATCCTTACTTAAGATTCACTCAAGGTGTTTAAGGTTGCAAAATAAAGCACTCATAAGTTGAACATGAAAAGTTATTACCATAGGCTTGCTTGAAAATCAAATCTCCACCACTGTAAAATGAGATGATATGCAAATTAAAAGGTTTTTAAAAAGGGTTGTAACGGGGCTCGGTTAAAGGTGTGGATACAAGCTGAATTAAAAGGGTTAAAATCGAGATTGCATTGACAAATTACCTAACTAGAAAAATAAACTAATAGCATGCATAATTTCATTAATTGAAAACTTGTAATACTAATAATATGAGCTTCTTCTTCAAGATGTTGAAATTAAACGTATAGGCTCGCTTAATCACAGAACTAATAATGAATATACTTTGATAATAATGAATATGCTTTGATTTTTTTTAGAACAAATCAATGTAAGATACACCTTTAACACTGAAATAATATAATTAGGCAACTGATCAAAATAAATCTCGATAGAAGGGTAATAAAAAAGAATGGTGATAACAAATATGAGATGGGTTTCGGGTTAATATTAGTGGGTTGAGTCAATAAAAAAGGTTGTTAGGATCAAAGGGGTTCAATAGGGGTTAATTATGAGGGTAGGCTTTTAGTGGAGTAAGTGGGTTAAATCCTAGGTGCCTTAATCATCTCTGTATATCAAATCAATAGTGTGGTCTCGACATGTATAATCGAAGCAAGTTCTAGAATAACAAATCAATGCTGACACACTCATAATCAAAAAAGTGAGCACGAAAAGAATGTATGCTCTAAAAGGCTCAAAATCTCACGAAAATTATAGGTATATTGATGTCAACATCGTAAATTTCAAACTTCAAGGTAACAATTTAGATTTGACTAGATAACCTAACAGAATTTTAATTTTTGAAAATAGACTCATCATGCGTGATTCTCTAGTATCTTAAAGTTTAAATCATCATTGTACAATTACAATGACTTAATCTAAAACATATCAATAAAAATCATGAATCAACAGGAATTTCATTCTAATTAGTGATATGAGAAAATTACTTTAAGACAGAATATCATTCAGGGATTTGAGAATAATGCAAAAAGTTAGGCACTTTTTTAAAGTAATTTTCACCCCCCACACTTAAGATGTACATTGCCCCCAATGTACAAAGATAGATAAACTAACAATATAGTGATAAAATCAAAAGATAGGGAGAGAAGTGAAACTTCCTAAATTTTCGATGGAGTTGAAGAGAAACATAGGGAGTGCCTCAAACCATTTGAACTTGAATCCTCAAAGTAGCCAGACAAATTTTATTGTATCCTGAGCTAAATCTAAATGTTATAAAGAATAAGAAGAAAATAATAAAAAATAAAAATAAAAGTAAATAATGGAAAATTAAAGAGGAAAGACAACTGGAAAAGAAAAATGAAGAAGGGGGTTTAAATAGAGATGCAGCTCGTGTTTTGGGAAAATTTTTGTCTTACTGCTACACGTCTACGGCCATGCCTTTTTACCTACCTGGGATACCCACACGGCCATGGCCACGGCCCTATGAAAGACCGTGTGAGTATGGAAACTGGCACCTAAACATGGAAATAAATAAAACTAAACTAAATAGTAGGGTTAGTGCTTGGGTTGCCTCCCGAGAAGCGCTCGTTTAAAGTCTTAAGCTAGACTTACCTCTCATTCGCACAATCATGGTGGTTTGAGGAGGTGAAAATCCTTTCTCGCACGATCAACTTGGTTATTGATATATAGTTTGAGTCAAATAGTGTTTACCTTAAAAGTGCTGAATTTAGGATTAGTTACCTCGACTGTTCCATCTGGGAAGATTTTGAGAACTGGATAGCCTATCTTAAGCTGGGTTGTCTTATCGTTAAGTTTTTCGTGGAGTTGCCTCATTTTTGCTTCGTGTATTTTTAGTTTTTCTTTGAAGTGTGTCTTCCACTAGTCTAGTTCATCGATCAAAAGCCTTCGTTTCTCATGAATTTCTTCTTTATCGACACGAGGTCTAGGATCTGGCATCTGCGAAAGAGCTTCAAAAAACGATAAGTTAATATGTAATTTCTTTGGAGGTTTAAGAAATTTACTGAATTGTTCCTTTGTGTGGTCTTTCTTTATCGCATTGGGGGATGACACACGTGGTTGGTACTCTATAATTAACGGGTTTGGTTTATCATGGCTTACCTCAACCTTACCTTCCTCTAACACACTCTTTTCGGTCAATGTTGGTACATCTAACCCTTCACTATTGTGAGTAGTTATTGCTTGAGGTTGCTCTCTAGGGTTAGTTTCGGTGTTGCTAGGCAAGATATCTTATGGTCTTTCTGAGATCAGCTTAGCAAGTTGCCCTAATTGGTTTTCGATCTCTTAAAACGATGCTTCTTGATTTTTGAGTGCTATTTCGGTGTTTTGGAAACGAGTTTCTAACACCGCTATAAATTTTGTCAGCATCTCCTCAAGGTTCGACTCCTTTTCTTGTTGATGAGGTGGTTGTTGAAAATCTGGAGGAAGTTTCGATCTTTGACTGCTTTGATCATCCCACGAGAAATTGGGATGGTACCTCCAACCTGCATTATAAGTGTCACTATAAAAATTATTTTGAGGTCTAGAATAGTTACCCATATAGTGGACTTGTTCGTTCTCTGTGCTAGGGTTGTAGGATAGATATTCTGTGTTATTCACCCCTCTTCCATTCATATCGCTTTGTAGACACGGATGTACCGCAAAGAATTACATACGCCATCAATCTTTTTATTCATCATCTCTACCTGATTTGATAGCATGGTGACCGTGTCAAGGTTGAAGACACTGGCTGCTTCAGTAGGCTTTGTCCTCATGAAATGCCATTGATAATTATTCAGCGACATCTCCTCTATAAACTCGTAAGCTGCTTCAGGAGTTTTGTTATTCAGGGTTCCGCTGGCGGCCGAGTCAGTTAACTGATAGGTTGAGGGGTTCACACTATTGTAAAAAGTTTGGACCTGCAACCACAATGGTAAACCATGGTGTGGGCACCTTCTCAACAGATCTTTCTATCTCTCCCATGCGTCGTATAATGTTTCTAAATCCATCTGCACAAAAGAAGAGATATCATTCCTTAATTTGGCCGTTTTGGCCGATAAAAAATATTTCAGTAAAAATTTTTCGGTCATTTGGTCCTATGTAGTGATTGATCCTCGTGGAAGAGAATGTAACCACTGTTTGGCTTTATTTCTCAAAGAAAAAGAAAATAACCGAAGACGAATGATATCATCAGAAACACCATTTATTTTGAAGGTATCACAGAATTCTAGAAAATTAGCTAAATGAGTATTTGAGTCTTTGTCCTACAAACCATCAAATTGAACAAACTGTTGAATCATTTGTATAGTGTTAGGTTTTAATTCAAAATTATTAGCGGCTATAGCAGGCCTAACAATACTCGATTCTGCTCTTGTTAAATTAGGTTTAGCATAATCATACATAGTTCGAGGAGCATGATGGTCGGCCATATCTTGATGTGGCAGATTATTCTCGGCCATTACTTCGATATTATCAGCTTCGTCCTCTTGCTCTTCTTGTATGTAATTTAAGCTTCGCCTTGCTTCTCTACGATTTCTGCGTACGGTTCCTTCAATATCACTCTCGTAAAGTAGTGGTCCTGTCGGGTTCCTTCTAGTCATAAACTAGAGGTACCTGCTAGGAAAAGAGAAAAAGAAAAAAGAAAATTTAGAAAAATAAAAATAAAAATAAAATTTAATTGTAGTAGAATAAAATATAATATGGCTAAAGTAATAAAAATTGAGCGTTCTTAATATTTAGTTCCCCGGCAACGGCGCCAAAAACTCAATTGTGTCTGTCAAGTCTTAAAAATTTATAAAAAGAATGATCGAACCTGGAAACTAACTAAGACAATAATGGAGGCAAGCGCACCTATCAAACAGTAGTATAGCTAGCGGCAAGACCGGATTGTCGAATCCAAAGGAACTAAAAGTACTAATATTAACTCTCTTTTTATTATTTAGCCTATGAATTAAGGAGATTTTTATCTAATCTAAAATTAACTAATTAACTAAGCTAAAGATGCTAAGACAAAGAAGGAATTGGGGAAGGACTTGAGGGAAAACCGATTGATTTAGACAATCCCTGAGGAAGAATCCACCTAGACTTCACTTTTTATCTAACTCTGAATCGGACGATTTATTCACTTGACTTGATCCGTAGGATTCCCTAATTTATATTAATACCTCTCTTCATGGCTACTAACGTCTAACCCTAGGTTGGTTAATTGAAATCTCTTTCTAATTAAAACCCCTAGAATTGCATTAACTCGATCTATGGACTCTCATATTAGGTTTGACCCTAATCCAGCAGATTTTCGTCACCCTATCTCTAGGCGCGCGAGAAACTCCGCTTAACTATGCTAGATCTACTCTTAGAGAGGGTCTCTTCCTCCTCTGCCTAAGCACATCGCACTTGAATTAATATCCCGAAAATACCAAAACAAGAATTAAGAACACATAGTTAAGAACAAATCAAGTATTTATCATACAGTTCAGATAACAATAACAAGATCCGCCTTAGGTTTCATCCCCCTCAAGTACTTGAGGGTTTAGTTCATAATTATAAAAGAAAACATCTCAGAAGAAAATATAAAACAAAACATAAGAAATCCCTAAAACCCCTTGAAGGAATTAAAGAGAGTTCCTCCATCTTGAGTATGATTCCGGCTTCTTGAGATGATTCAAGTGGCTTCCTTTGAATAGATCCCTGAATTTAACTGCTTTGGCTCGGCTCTTTGGCCTAGCTGAATGCCCCCTAAAGGTTGGGCTCTAGGGTCTTTATATAGGCTTTTGGAATGGCTTTCTTTGCCTCTAAGTACCCTAACCTGAATAGAATTCTATTTTCATGCGGCAGAGACACACCCATGGCACACGCCCGTGCAAATCGTGGTTAGGTCGTGTTCGAACCTGTTGATGAGGCACGGCCGTGTTTTTGAGTTCTAGGCCGTGGTCGAATCTTCTTACGGGGTACGACCGTGTGGTCTTAGGCCCAGGTCGTGTGGATTTTGTATTTTAGCCCATTTTCTCTATTTTTAGCTTGTTATTCGTTCTTTTCATCCTCCCTTGCTCTCTTGAGTATAAAGCATGAAAACAAAGGATTAAGAGCACCTATTTCCATAATTAAAGGAAAAATCATCCAAAAGTATGCTAAATGTGGGATTAAAATATGTTGCTATTACGATTTATCAATTACGAACTACTCCCACAGTTAAGGTCTCATCGGAATTTAACATCTTGATCTTCCTATTTGATTTATTAATCGAGAGACCAAGTTTCCTCGTAGCCTTTTCCGATATGAACAAGTCTGATGCTCCCATATCGACAAGAGCACTCCTCTTTTGACCTGCAATGTTGATGTCTACAAACATCAACCATTCTCCACCATTCCTTTTATTATGAATGAGCACCATCGAATTAACCCTCGATGTCTTTTTCTGAATAGGCTTTGCCTCTTCTAGCTCATAATTCCTCTTGATAGCTGAAATTTAAGATACCTTTAGGCAGTCCTCTTCATATGCATTTCCTTACAAAGGTATCATCTCAACTTTCCTCTATTTTCTTTCGGGCTGTTAGGTCTCCACTTCCCATTTCGTGGTTTCCCATTACCACCGTCGCTACTACTACCATTGCCATAATCGCTATGTCCCTCTTCATCTTCCTCATAGTACCCACCATTTCCCCTCCCGTTAGGCTTGGAAGATTCAAACCTGTCTCTTATCGGAACAAGTTCCACTGAGGACTCTGTTACCATCATGGCATTGGTAAGTTCCTAAACTCCTCGACGTTGCAATTCTTGCTTCTCCCATGGTTTCAACCCATTAGCAAAAGAGAAAAATGCTTTCTTCTCGCTCAAATAAAAAATCGAAGCATGAGTTCACTGAACTCCTGCACATACTCCGTAATTGTGCCTCATTGCGTAAGCCACCGTAACTTTGCTCGAGCTTTATCCTTAGCATACTCGGGGTAAAGTTGTGCTTTGAACTCCTTTTGGAACTCCATCCAAGTCCCAATCTCGATCCCACCAAGTCTCACATCAGTGGACCTATGTCGCCACCATAACAAAGCAATGTTAGTAAAATACATAGCAATAGTATTTACCTTTGTGGCATCATCCTATATGCCCATTGCACGGAAGTATTGCTCCATGGCCCAAAGAAAGTTATCCACTTCACTTGCGGGCCTTGCCCTTTTAAACGCTTTCGGTTTGGGCACATCCATTGCCTACTGCTTCGGCTTCGAAACCAACATTCCATTACCCACGACAGCCTTGAAAATCTTGAGCTCTCCCTTAAGCTCATTGATCTTTTCCTTCAAAGCTGTCACCATAGCCTCGAGAGCATCATCTTTCTCAGCCAGCTTATTTTTTGAGGAACCGATAGTATCCCATACATATTCCTTGAGCTGCTCCTTTATGGACTGCAGCCCATCAGTGATTCTATCATCGACTTCATCGATCCTCTCCTTGACGTCTCCTATGGACTCTTTTAGAGTGACGACTTGACCATCCAAAGCTGAGAATAAATCCCTTAACCAACTCACTTTTTTTGCCCTTCCACAGGTTTCTATTGGCTCACTCTGACTGACAACTTCTTTTGACATCCCAACAGTGCCTTCAAACCAATAGCTCGGATACCACTTGTCATGGCGTGAGATCTTTCGTCTCGCAATCCATGTGGCCTTAGGCGATTTGTTCATCCAAACTCGCCTAAGTTAGCCTTTACTCAAGTGAAGATTTCTTAAGAACTCCTCCAAGAAACCAATTTAAATAGTGGAAGCAAACTTATGCCAAAAGAAACCACAGAGAACAATAGAAAGCCACAGAAAAGAACGCACACAAGGTGTTTGAGTAGATGTTCTCAGAATTCTATTATTCTTAAAAATTTAGTTTACAATGGATGATTTACAAGTGAGGGGGATGCTCTCTATTTATATTTGAACTCCCCCAAAACCAATGGTTAAGATTAAATAAGATCGACAGATGAGACTAGCTTATCTCTTAATTTTAAGGATTTACAAGATTACATCATATCATATCAAATCTACAAGATATAATTTCCCTACTTACTAAAACTAACCTAAGTTGTCATATTTTCATTATCGGGCCAACCAGGCTTCAACCTGACAGGCTTCTCCAACAGTTCTTTGAATCGGGCCAGTTCTCGTGGGCTAAATATTCCCCATCTAATTGATAGACCTCCATGGGGTGCGTCTTGTGCCATGGTCACGGGCTTTGCACTTTGACCCGTGACATTAGCATGTAGGACATGTATGTATCTGATATCTGATTAGTATTGCATGAACAATGGGGGTGGGATATTGATAAGACAGAGAAAGTGTTGGCAGTTTAATAATTTTCCTTATCTGGTGGCTAAGACCACATATTTGTTCTGGTTGCATTGCCACACTTATATATTTTTGCCAACTTGACTGTAATGTTCTGAATAATGACAAACGCTCACTTATAGGTATGTAGGGTTGGATGGATATTTATTACCCTAATTGGTGTGTAATGATGAACGGAAGTGGTGTGTAGCGGATGGGGGTAGGATCTGATTCTATTTTTAATTATGCATCTGGTTTTGTATCTGAATATGCATATGATTCTGTAACTAGATTGCAACTACATACGTATCTATTAATTTATATGTTTCTAATTTTCTTGTTGGGTTGAGTTTCACACTGAGCTCATAAGCTCACCCTTTTATTTAATCCTTTCAGGTAATCAAGAAACCTAGGAGTGGATGGCATAAGAGAACTCAAAATAGGATTTTTCGATGAAGTGGTTTAAATGGACTTTATGTGGTTGTTTATCCCGTTGGATAGCTTCTCTTCGCAGTGTTCGAGCCAACTTCTCTATTTTTGGTTCAAATTCTAGAGTCTCCAGTTCTGACATGGACATAATGAAAACAAATAAAATTAAAAAAATATTTTCAGTCCCCGGCAATGACGCCAAAATTTGATGGACGTTGAAACCACTAAATAAAAATTCCTACGACACAATAATACAAAATAGCAGTATAGAATAGTAGGGTTGAATCCACAGGGATTGATTGCCTAAATTCACCTTTTCTTATGAATAAAATTACTTTCGTGACAATAATCGTGCCTATGACTCGTTACGAGCTTGATGAAAAGAAAAAGAAATAAAATAAATAAGGGGGAATGAAAATGTTTGGGAAGTAAATAAACTGTAATTGCAACAAATAACAATTATATTAATCAAAAATAAAGTAAATGGAGTTAAACTTCATAAGCAATAATATAAAGTCTTAGCCTTAAACTCGGTTAATCTCGGTTCTGAATCAATCATTGAAAATGAGTTTTCCCCTTTAAACCATAAGCTGGTTATAACTGTTAAGAACGTCCCAGCCATCAATTCTTCCTTTCGTAGTTGATTCTGGTACGACCTACAAATAAACTCTTACCGACTGTCTAACCGCGATACACACGTTCGCAATTTAAAACCCCGTAGTCTTGCATTTTGAAGAACCCAACTTAGATCAATGACCTCAACTACGTGAGTCGTTTAAATTCGATCATTATCTCCCTTGACGAAAATCCCACTAGTATGACCTTTCTAGGATACACCAATTTGTTTGTAGGAATCCAAATAAAGCACGGTCGACTCGACTTTCCAACTATACGCCAAACAAATCCAACCCAACACGCGCTTTTTGAATTGAAACTGAATTGACTTTAAGGGACAAATTTGTACTATCCCATATTCCAAAGAGATGGTGAATACCGTTATGAAAGATTTTTAGTGCGGATTCATTTCTCACGATTTTGACCTGAAAGAATACCGACCTAAAGCTAAGTAGAAGTTTAGTGAAGCATGAAATTAATCATACTTTGTTGGTTTATGTAAATGATTTTCAATGAAATTGGTGGAATGTTGAAAGGGAAAAAGACTTAGAAAGCAATTTAGCCAAAATTAAGGAATGGAAAGAGAATGGCAGAATCCCTGCACTTAGTCTTGAAGTTTGAAAGAAAAGAAAGGAAGAAATCTTATTCAATTTCCAAGTGTATTCAAGTGTATTTTTCAAAGGCCACCGAGACTCTATTTATATATATATATCATAAACTAAAATTAGCCTAACTCACCTAACAACTAATTACATGAAATCACATTCATATCAGATTTTTTTCTAAATATGAATTTTACAAAGTTAAAAATCTAATTAGCCCTTAAATGTCTCTAAATTTCTAATTCGGCCTCCTCTTTTATTGCTTGTGCTCCAATTTAGTCCTTTTCTACTTGTTTTTGAATTAAAGCGTTTTAATTTAGTTTCCAACAGAATTTAAACATAAAACCACCAATTTAGAAAGAATTAATTCGATTTGAACACGTAAAATATGAAAAATAAACATGTTATCAGCAAGTGTGAGTTCTAGTTGAGGGAAGTTACTTTTTTGGGACATATAATTTTTGCTGAGCATATCCACGTGGACTCAAAAAATTTTGAGGCTGTTCTTGAGTGAAAATAGCCTAGGAATGTGTTTGAGATTTAGAGTTTTTCGGTTTGGCGGGATACCATCAGAGATTTGTGGAAGGGTTCGCGCTTATCGCAACTCCCTTGACTAAGTTGTTGCATAAGAAAGTGTCGTTTGTGTGGACTGATGAGCAGTAATCGAGCTTTGAGAAGCTTAAATTTGTTTTGACTCAGGCACCCATTTTGATACAGCTTGAATCTGGTAATGAGTTTGTTGTGTAGAACGATGTATACCACACTGGGTTGGGTTGTGTATTGATGGAAGAAGGTAAAATGGTGGCTTACACATCCAGACAGCTTAAGCCCCATGAAGGCAACTATTCGATGCACGAACTTAAGTTAGTTGTGGTTATCTTCGCATTGAAAATTTTGAGGCATTACCTATATGGTGAGAGGTGTATTATCTATACTAATCATAAAAACTTTAAGTACCTCCTCACTCAAAAGGAGTTGAATCTTAGGCAACATAAATGGATAGAGTAGCTTATGGACTACGACTGCATCATAGAGTATTATCTTGTAAGGCCAATGTGCTGGTCGATGCTCTTAGTCAGAGATCGATGTCTGAGTTGAGGGAGATGTTTGCTCACTTAAGTCTGTTTGAGAATGGCGGTTTGTTAGCAGAGTTGCAAGTTAAACTAACATGGATTGATCAGATTCAGGGTATGCAGTTATTGGATGACTCTTTGGTTTTTCGGGTTTAGTAGGTTGAAGAGGGTAAAACTTCTAATTTTTGTTTAATAGTGAGGGTGTGTTGTACTTCAGATGTCGGATTTGTGTGCCAAATGACACCAAGTTGAGGCAGTCCATCTTACAGGAAGTGCATAGTAACCTTTATACTATGCATCCCGGTGGAAATAAGATGTACTGTGAGCTCTAAGAGTTGTATTGGTGGCCCGATTTGAAACGAAAGGTAATCGACTTTATGTCTCATTGTTTGACATGCTAGTAGGTTAAGCCTGAGTATCAACTTCCATCAGGTTTGCTTCAATTCGTTAAGATTTCGTTATGGAAATGAGAACGGGTAACTATGGACTTCGTTAGTGGGTTACCCTTGACACCCACTAAGAAGGACTCTGTTTGGGTCTTTGTGGATTGATTGACCAAGTTTATTCATTTCCTTCCGGTTCAGACCGACTATTCTCTATAAAAGTTGGCAAAATTGTACATTTCCAAGATTATAAAACTTCATTGGGTTTCGGTGTCGATTATCTCAGATCAAGACCCTTGAATTACATCTCGATTTCAGAAAAAACTACATGAGGCTTTGGGTACTCAGTTAGACTTTAGTACTTGTTCCATATAAAGAATGATGGGCAATTTGAGAGGGTGGTTTAGGTATTGGAGGATATGCTACGGAGTTGTGTTATCGAATTTCGTAGCAGTTTGGAGGAGTTTCTGCCACTAGCTGAATTTGCTTATAATAATAGGTTTCAGTCCAGTATTCAGATGGCACCGTATGAGGCTCTATATTGTCGTAATTTTCACACTCCGTTATGTTGGACTAAGTTTTGTGAGAGGAGGATTATCGGTCTAGATATGTTTCTGAGACTGAGGATAAGGTCAAATTGATTCGGGAAAATCTTAAGGCAGCTTCTAACAGATAGAAGTCTTATGCGGATCTTAAGAGGAAAAATATTGAGTTTGTTGTGGGAGATCAGGTTTTCCTTAAAGTGTCTCCGTGAATGCATTATTTGAAAATGAGAAAATTTTCATGACATGTGTTAAGATAAGATGCTATTGTTCGTAAGGACCTTTTTAGTATCATGTAATCATATTAGATCTTGACCAAAGCTGAAATTAAGGAGGGTTAAATTTCTAAATGGGTGGTAAGTTTTTTTTAGTACAGAGGTGAAGTTAAAAATATTTTTCACAGTAAAATTAAGTTAGATATTTTTATAAGAGCTAAAATATATTTTATTATTTTATTAGTTTATAATTTTACAAATTTTAAATAATTAAAGTAAAGTTCTATCATTAAAGGGATAAAGTATAAATTTTACTACGTTTTGATTTATAATTTTATAAAATTTTAAAGGTTGAACATGTAATTTTTCATTTTAAGGACTAAAACCTTTGCCAACACTTTATGCCGCCCTTGTTGTTACTGTTTTCTCTATTTACAAAGCTTGAATCCAAAAATTTATATAAGAATTATCAAATTCTTTACTAGTCAAAACACTTATTTAGGAGAATATACTTAGGTTAATAATTATATAATCTATAGGGTGTTGAATTCTTATTCTAATTTCTTTCTTTATTTTTTACAAAATTGCACATATATTCAAAAATTATGCAACCATATTTTTATGATATCATAGTGCTATTTAATGTGTTTTATATTTATTAGGTATTCTATTACACGATATTAGTAGAAATTACATATTTAAAATATGAAGGTTAGTTTTAAAAATAATATATAATAAAATAAAATATATGATTTGAAACTAATTAATAATAACATATGAAATATAAACGATAATAAAATAAAAAATATTAATTTCTGAGTAAAATAAAATTTAAACACATAAATACTTTATATTAAGAAAACCAAATGTATGCAATTATTTATTATGATGTCATTATCAATCTTTAGTCGTTGTCAAGTTAACTTATAACACCAACTTAATTAACAATATCATCAATATAAAGTATATATAATATAATAAAATGTAAATATCAAATTAAAATAAAAATTTAATTTAGTGGCTAATTTAATGTTTTATTGATATAAATAATGCAAGTTTAAATCTCATAACATATTAAATTTTTAAATTTTTTAAATAAAAAATTGAAGAAATTTAAATAATATAATTTATTTTAATTAAAAAATAATATTCACATTTTATAATTAAATTAAAGCATGATTGACTCGTAGTAAGGTTTAAATAATAGATGTGAGGTAATAAAAGAGGACGAGAACGTAGATTTATTACCATACAACTTAATCCGACAAAGCACAAAGAGACACAAAATCTTAGTTATAAACGGGCTTCGTACAATGTTTGGGCTCAAGTTGAAAGGCTAAGCGAAAATCTAGGAAGTATAAGGCCTACCGAGTCGGACATTACCAGATATTATTATGTCGTTGTCGTTGTCCTGTCGCGTGGCCATCTGCCAATTGCCGGCTGCTCCTTACAATTTCAAATTCAAACTTCAAACCAAAACTTAACGTAACCAAATTCAACCCCACGACGAATCAATTCTACAATATTCCTTCACGATTTGACCCCTTAAAATATTTTCCATTTCTGTTTCTTCTGATCCCAACACCCATATATATAAATCATGAGGCAGCCAGCGTCCGATCCTAACAACATCCCCGAAGCCAAACAGTCCACAACATCCTCGGACTCAACCCGAGTGCCGCCCCTCTCTTCCGATTACGCTCCGTACCCGAAATTAGACCCCAAGGACGTCGCTCCTCCACCGGAGAATTGGACTAACGTTTCCATGGGTTCCCAGTCGCAGCCTAATCAAGGGCCGGCGACGTTCTCTGGCAGCGCTGCTACCACCATGCCGGCTGAGTCGAATCCTTACGTTTCTCCTGCTCCGGTTCGATCATCTTCCGTCAAGAGTAACCCACTTGCTTCACCTTCTACTAAATTTATTCTTTTTATTTGAATACCATTCATATTTAAGCCCTTTCGTTTAGCAGATAAGATGGGAGCAGTGAAAGAGGTGTTAGGGAAATTGGGAAAGAAAGCGGCGGAGGATACTAAGAAGGCAAAAGAGATAGCTGGGAACATGTGGCAACATTGTAATTATTTCTCTTTATTGACCACCCTTGGTTCCCCTGCACGATAGACCCAGTGGCTCTTGAATTTTTAATATGAATTTTAGGTAGTGTTTGAATTTGGATTTCAAAAATAGTGTAAATCATGGATAAATATATGTAAATATCAGATTAGTTTTCAAAATTATGGATTTGTTGAATATCTATTTAATAGTTTATACATTTCAAATGTATAGCATTAGGGTATTCTCAATACACGATATCAATTGATTGGATTATATTATATGAAGTATTCATGATTAGTAAGTTTATGGGGTTTTTTTTTTTGTTGCAACAGTGAAAACTGGGCCAAGTTTTGCTGATGCTGCTGTAGGAAGAATTGCTCAGGGTACCAAAGTTCTTGCAGAAGGTGGTTATGACAAGATTTTCCGAACAACATTTGAGACTGCCTCTGAGGAACAGCTTCTGAAGACTTATGCATGTTACTTGTCCACCTCGGCTGGTCCTGTTATGGGAGTTTTATATTTGTCAAGTCAAAAGCTTGCTTTTTGTAGCGACAATCCTCTGTCTTACCAAGTTGGTGCTCAGACTCAATGGAGCTATTATAAGGTGTAAGAGCTTATATTATGCGTTTCAGTTGGTCAAGTCATTGCATCTGTGTCTAATTGGTTAGGGTTGAGTGTAGACTGATGTTGGTGCTGAGTTTTTTTTAGATTTTACATTCCCAGGCAGTTCCATATATCACTAAAAGGACATGAATTATGGATTTATTTTCCCTTTCTTGATTACATGTTTTGAAATTACCATATCGTGGGCTCAATGCTTGATGATTCTATTTCTATCATCTATGTGGTTCCACCAAAAGTTGCCAATCCCGGATGCTTTGTTAGATTAAAGCTTTGCTTTTAAATAAGCATCTGCAGCTATGACTTATGACCTGTTCTGAGTTATTTGCTAATGTTTTGTAGTCCCTTGTTTCTTAAGGTCTTCATCATCTTTGATTTGTTCTTTTTCCTGCTTGGTTACAGTAGTGCTAATTTTTGAGTTAGTGATTTTGTAGTTAAAGCTGTTTGCTTAAACTTATTAATAAGGAGAAGTTGGTAATGGAATAGATAAGGCTATTGAAATGAGTTGTAAAATAAGTGATTTTTCTGAGGTAGTTTATGTACCCCATCTTAGTAGGAATGTTAGATATTCCGTAACTTGTGTTTTGTTTCTTCCTTTCCAATATCCTTCAGAGACAAAATCCAGATATAGAGTTTCTACCTAAATTGCTTCGAACTCTTTTTCTGTAGCAGTACCCTTGTTTGATACCTTTATCCAACACATATCCGGACATGATTCTTCAAGGAATTCTCCAAAAATATGGAAATATTTGAATGTCCTCCTCTTGTTTGGTTTATCAGGATATATGTGTATGTGATTTGTCAAAGATACATCTCTGCTTGTCCGTGTTTGTCATCGCTTGAACTATGAAAATGTCATCTTACCAACAGGTGACTCAGCTGTTGGCAAATTTTATTGATCCTTAATTAAATTTGTTGTAATGGTTATTAATGTGATTTTAGGTGGCTATTCCATTACATCAACTAAGGGCAGTGAATCCATCAACAAGCAAGGCAAACTCAGCTGAGAAATACATCCAGATAATATCAGTTGACAACCATGAATTTTGGTTCATGGGCTTTGTACACTATGACAGTGCTGTTAAAAATCTTCAACGACCATTGCAGCCAGCCCGGAGCTCATGAAGTTAATATAGAGCCAGATTTGTCAGAGTTGAAATAGCAAAGTCTTGATTTACATTTGCATTTATATTCCGATATTCCTTTGTTTCTTAAACTCAGTTGTTGGTGGATATGTTTTACTGATGTCTGAAAGGTATCGGCTTGTTGAATGGTTTAATACTAGATGTGTGTTCATTTATACTATTCTTTTTTATATATACATTACCTTTTACAATACCAATGATTCTTTATTAGTATTTATATATTTATAAAAATATTATATACAAAATTTAATTAATAAATAATAATTAAGGTCGAACTAGATTGGATAAACCAGGAAATAAATTATACCCTATTCCAGTTCAATTGCAATTCTTGACTAAGCCCTTCACTGGAAGGTTAATTTTCCTCCCCCTAATAATTATGCAAATATAGTCAGTCCCCACAATTTCCTTCTTTTACCCTTTTTATCTCCTCCACCTGCCCTCAACCTTCTTTAAGAATCCTAGGAGAACCCGACTAGTTATTAGTTTATAGTCCCCCTTTTCTTGGACTAACAAACTTAGTCCTATATGTACCAAAAAAAAAAAAGAAGAAGTGGGTCCTATTTTCGTATTTACTCATTCCTAATAAATGTATTGGTTAAATGGGATGGCTTAAAGCTTAAGTTGATAGGAGTCCAGTATTTAGTTTCAACACGTCTTGAAATGTGCATGTCATTGTCAGATCAACTTTTGATAGATTTGCGTGTGGACCAAAAAATGAATAAATTTATAAAAAAAGCTTTGAGAGTGGTTCAACCATTACATTTAAATTTAACCAATATCTTACCTTCAATTTGATGCCTCACAATAAACAGTGGGGGGAGCTTTTATGGGAGAATCTGGGAACAATTGCTGTGGATGTTGAGTATCCGTGGTTAATCGCGGGTGACTTCAATGCCATTTTGAGTAGCGAGCAAAGACGAGACGAGTTTGAGTCATGTAAAGCGGGATGTAGTCAGTTTTAATTCCTTTGTGTTTCAGTAAGGAGGAGGTTCATTAGGCCTTCTTTAGCGTGGCACCTCTAAAAGCACAGGGAGTCGACGATTTTCATGCAAAATTTTATCAAGCAAACTGGGACATTGTGGGTAAAAGTGTCTACAAGATGGTTTATAAGGTGTTTATAGGGGGAAATTTGGATCCAGAACTTAATAGAACATTATCGGTTCTAATTCCTAATAGCATTGTTGCGGACACCATTGATCAATTTCAACCTATTAGTTTATGCACCGTTCTGTACAAGATCATTACCAAAACAGTTGCGATTCATCTTTAGCGGTCGATGCAAGTATTGGTGAAACAGAACCAATCCAGTTTCATAGCATCATAGAGTATCTCGGACAACATCATAATCGCTTAAGAGGCATTTCATACAATGAAGAACACTAAGAGCAAAAAGGGTTGGAGGAAAATAAAAGTTGATTTAGAAAAAAACTTATGATCAGATTTGGTGGGATTTTTTTGCAAGACGCACTTTCTGATGTTGGGATGCCGGATTCTCTTGTGAATACAATTATGTGTTGTGTATCTTTGGTATCTATGCAACTTTTATAGAATGGTTCTCTTTCTAAGATGTTTATACCAACCAGAGGTGTGCGACGGGGAGACCCCTTATCTCTATACATTTTCATTCTAGGAATGGAACGCTTAGGTCATCTAATTGATTTTACTATTGAACAGAAGCTTTGGGAACCGTTAATGCTCTTTCGCAGAGGACCAGCAGTGTCCCATCTGTTCTTCACAGACGACTTAGTACATTTTTGCAGAGAGGATGAGAAGGGAGCTAATTGTTTCAAACATGTTTTAGACACTTTCTATCATTTCTCTGGTCATCGGGTTAGTCAACAAAAAACCCAGGTTATTTTCTCTAAAAATGTGGTAGAGTAGGAAACTGCAAACCTTTGTGACAAACTCAACTTTACTAGAGTAAGAGATTTGGGGAGTTATCCCAGTGTACCTTTTTCCCATAGTAGAGTTGGAGTTAACACTTTCCAGTTTATTCTAGACAAAGTTCAAAATTGACTTAAAGGTTGGGATGTTCAAAAGTTATCTTTGGCAGGGTGACTTATTCTAGTGAAGTAAGTTCTGCTGACGATACCTAACTACTTTATGGCCACGACAAGAATTCCCATTTTGATATGCAAAGAAATTGAAAAATTGGCTCACGGGTTTTTATGGGGTGCTTCTTCTTTAAGGAAGAAACCATAACTTGTTAGTTGGAAGGATTGTTCTAAGCCCATGGTGAATGGGAGGCTTAGGATCCGATGACTACAAGATAAAAAAAAAGCTTTTTCTTATGAAGATTGGATATAATCTAATTGTTAATACTGAAACATTATGGGTTCGAATTTTGAGGAATAATTATAACATTCATAGATTGATATTGGGGGATATTCGTCGTAGCAATTGATCATACTTATGGCAGTCTTTAGCCCATGGTTGGGATGAGGTGAAGAAGGGGCTTGTATGGTTTGTACGAGATGAGAGGTTGGTTAACTTTTGGAATGATGTATGGGTGAGGGATGTGGGACCTTTGAAGCAACACTATATTAGTAGGGGGATCTCGACTAGATGATCCGGGTATATGACATTTTCTTATTAGAAGGTGTTTAGAACTCATAGTGGTTGTCATCGATTCTTCTTTGAGGAGTTGTAGACCATATTCTGGCCTGTAATCGCCATGGTTGGATGCGGGGCTTGATCATATTACATGGCAATGGATGTCAGTTGGGAATTTCTCTCTATCGAAGTCGTATAATCACCTTTTTATTGCCAATACTTCAAGACAAAATGAAAGAGATGCACTAGAAAGTTGTTACACCACAAAGGATTCACGTACTTCTATGGTTGCTTGTTTGAGATAGACTTCTAACTAATGAGGAACGAACAAGATAGGGCATGGCTCATATCCCTTTTTGTGAACAATGTGAAAGTGTAGAGTCTACAATCCATGCTGTAAGGGATTGTGGGTTTGCAAAAATAGTTTGGAAATACATTGTACCAAGAAGAGGTTAGGGGTTTTCTTCAGTTTAACATTAGAGAGATGGGTGGTGTGGAATATCAAGAATGAAGGTAATTTTCTATTCTACGGAAGCAAGTGGGCTACCTTCTTCTCGATTGTTAGCTGGTTCATTTGGAAAAGCAAGAACTAAATTATCTTCAATAAATCTAGCCAAAATAGTTGTGAGCTTATCACCTCGACGATGGCATGGACAAAATCATTGAAAAATAAAAAGAACAATTGAACAGTTGGCGTGCAATTCTATGAAAAAAAAAGATGGCAATTATCAACTCTTGGATGGATTAAGGTCAACGTGGATGGTTTGGTGTCAGGAAGTAGATCAAGGGCAACAATTGGTGGGGTGGTGAGAGAACCAAGTAATGGCTGGCTGGTGGGTTTCAGAATGGCAACAGGTATGTCTTATATCTTTAATGTCGAAGCCTGGGCTGTCCTAGAAGGTTTGAAAATAGCTTGGGGTTGAGGCTTTAGACAAGTAGAGTTCGAAAGTGATAAGCATTATTAATTGATGTTTTTCGGAACAGTCTAGCAGTAGTAAGTAAAATTGATAAAATTAGAATGATACATGATTTGTGCTCCAAGAATTGGCAAATTAAGTTTCGGCACATTCAGAGGGATGGGAATAAAGTTGCTGGTCATTTAGCTAAGGTAGATGGAGACAAATAAGATCATTTGGTTATTCTTGATGATCCACCACATTCCATGAGAGGTCTGTTGGAGGAGAATATCTATTAGACAATAATGGAGGATGGTAGAAGGCATTAAGTTTGCTATTTTGTAGGCATGGCCTAATTTATTTTTTATACCCAAAAAAATAAATACTTGGGGGGGAGTTGTACACTGTTTCAACAATTGGGGTATTGCACAAAGAAACAAACTTCATTAATGTTGTTGTCATTCACAAAAACAGAGAACCAGGAGACCATCTTTTAGTTCCGATCGATTAGATCGGAGTTAAAGAAATTTATTACCGGCTCCCAATTGGAGTTTGTTATTAATGGTGTAGGGGTTGAAGGTTTCTCTCTAAAATGAGACTTAGACAGGGAGACATTTTATCCCATATATCTTTTTGTCATCATTGCACATGTCCTTTCAAGCCTCCTCAAGAAAGTTTTTGTGGATGGTTTTTTGAATGATTTTGGAATGAAGGGATATTTCTTAATTCTCACTTACCTTTTCTTCCAAGGTGATTGCCTTCTATCCGCAAAAGCTAATGACAGCAAAAGTAACACCATCAAAATCAAGTTATACACTCCAATACATTCTCATCCAGGATTTAGGTTAGAACTTTTTTTGAGAAGAGCAACCATAAACCTTGAAAGAATAAGTCTTTATAAACAATAATTTTATATTTATTTTACTAAATTTATAATTAATTCTAAATTTTTTTATAATGTAGAAACATTTATTTTATATTTAAAATATTTAAAATAATTAAAAAACTATATATCAATTATTGAAAAAACACACATTAGGAAGTTGCTGCTCTAGTTGTAATTGGGCCTACAACTGCCAATGCCTCTACTACTAAGAGAGCCAAGCTGATTGCACATCTTGATTAAGGTGGCTTGCATTGATAAACAAAGCTTCTTAGATAAGCAGATTAAGGGTGGGTTTGGATGGGTTGTGGGGTGCGATGCGGTGCGTTTAGCTTATTTTTTATCTCATACTGCAGTGTCGCTACAATATCTAATCTCACCGCCACCGCTATTTTTACACTAACCGCAAGTAAACACACTATGCATCCAAACCCACCTTAAGCTACTTAATAGGCATGCTTGAGCTCTTTGTTACAAAGTAGATCTTCTTACTTGTTGGCCCGGCGAACCTTTGGATTTTTTAACAAAGAAACGTTTGTGATATGATCTCAGGTGGTGAAGGAGAAGAATGTCTGTGTTAGGTTATGCACTCACCCACTCTAGATTCCTCATTACTTGATCTAACCTTTCAAAAATTTTGCCTTAACTCCACGTGAATCAGGTGATGTGTCTCACGTGACTAACTAAAAATACGACAAAGGCAAGTTCACCTATCGATAAATAGTATAGCTATGGTGAGTAGAGATATCGTATCCATGAGTACTAAAAATATTAGTAATTACCATTTTTCTATTATTTAGCCGACAATTTGGACTATTAGGTTTTAAACTAAAATTACTAAACTAATTTAACTAAGAACTCAACAGAAAATAAATCAGAAAAATAATCGAATAATAACCAATGAGAGAAACAATACCCAGGAAAGAATCCACCTAGACTTCATCTATTATTATGAACCTAAATTAAACTATTTATTCACTTGGTAACTTGATCCGTAGAAATCCCTAAATTATGCTAATATCTCTTTCGAGAGAAAGAGCAATTGACTCTAGGTTGATTAATTGAAATCTCTTTCTAATTAAAACCCCATATCGTCGCATTAACTCGATCTATGGATTCTCTTATTAGATTTGACTCTAATCCGTAGATTTATTTCATCCTATTTCTAGGATTGCATGCAACTCCACTCAATTATACTAGAATTACTCTTAAATAGGGACTTTTCCTCCACTGAATTAAGCACATTAAAGATGAATTAATATCCCAGAAATATTAAAACAAGAAATAAGCACACATAATTGAGAACAAGAATCAAGTATTTATTGCATAAAACATAAATCAAATAATAAAATTCATCTCAGATTTCATCTTCCCTAGGTATCTGGGGAATTAGTTCATAATTCTGAATAAAAACATCTCAAAGATAGAAAAACCACAAGAAATAAAGAAACTCATAAAAACTTCGAAAGAAATTAAAAGGAGGTCTTTATTCTTAATGGAAATCTGCTTCAGAGATGACTCTAATGGTGTTCTTCAAGTTGTTTTCTTCAATATTCTCTGATTACTTTTATATCTCTTCTTCTATTTTTTATTTATAGACTTTAGAATGCTTAGAAAGCCTAAAATTGTGTTTTTCCGCGTATTTGGGATACGAGTTGCAAAATCGACATGGTCTGGCACATGGCCGTGTGTCCAGCCCGTGTGGCTTACACAGGTGTGTGTCCAGCCCGTGTGGAAAGGCCCAAGCAGTGTGGCTACTAAAAACAACACTATTTGTTTGTAACACCTCTTACCCGTATTTGACACCGGAACAGGGTACGAGGTGTTACCGTACTTATACGCAAGTAATCATACAAAACAAAGACATGAATTTCTGTCCAAATTTAAAACTTTTCATTTACATTCATATCGTCCCTATTATGGGCCTATGAGGCCCAAAAACATGCATTGGGGGTCGTTCGGGACTAAACAGAGATCTTAGGAAGATTGTATGAAACTCAGAAAATTTTTGAGGTTTTAAGGGCAAACGCCCGTGTGGGTCAATTGGTACGCCTGTGTGGCATGTCACACGCCCGTGTGCTTAGGTTGTGTCGATTTTAGAGTGTATTCTGTTTATGACGTCAGTAACGAATGGGAGCCACACGGCCAAGTCACACGCCCTTGTGCTAGACCATGTGATTGATTTTATTTTCATGATTTTTCATAAATCAGGTGCAGACTTCATACGACCAGGGCACACGCCTATGTCCCAAGGCCGTGTCACTCACACGGCCGAGACACATAGTCGTGTCTCATGCCCGTGTGATCACTACTGAATATTCTGTTTCTCAAAACTAAGGTGTAGGGGACACACGGCTGGATCACATGCCCATGGGGGCAGACCGTGTGTTACATATGCCTAGATACACGCCCTTGTGTCTACCCTTGTGAACAAATACAAGGCTATTTTCCAAGCCTTTTTGTCACCCCTTTCAAGCACACATCTACACACATAATATAGTTCCATCACAAGCACAAACACATGACTAAATTAGTCACTACCAAGGCATCCACGCCTCAAATCCAAGCTATTTTCTATCACCTACAACATTTCTTACTTATCAACAACAAGTATTAGCCATCAACTATGGCCTTATACAAAATGAATCAACTTCATGACAAGCCAACACATTTGGCCAACACAATATGACACTAGAAAAAGACTAAGTCCTTATACACGCCACGCTCAAAACATTTAAGCTAACTATACCAAAAACTTCAGGTGATAGTGTGATCGATGCCTTTGACGTCCCTTGATTCCTGAGCTAGCTTAGCGATACTATAAGAAAATGAAAAAGAGAGGGAGTAAGCGTAAAGCTTAGTAAGTTTCATGTAAATAAGTAACAACATCCACCATGCATCTTTAAACACCTAGCATATTATAAACTAGCACAACATTCTTGATTTAGCAATGGTAGACTTACTACATATTTACACATCACAAGTATAAGCCAAAGATTACAAGATCGTCCCGAAATCATTCTCATAGATAGAACTTACTCAATTTCATCCTTACCATTAAGGCATCATAACTAAGCTCATATCTCATGAGTTTCGAGTAAGAACCTATACCACTCACAACATTATTATATCCTTTTATATCTTTATCATAACTTTAAATAACCCGTGGAACCATTTGGAATATTAAAGGATATTCGATAAGCCTCACACAAAAGGGTAAAATGTCGATGCCATGTCCCAGACATGGTCTTACACTGGCTCTTATAATGTGACCGATGCCATGTACCAGACATGGTCTTACACTAGCACACATATCAACACTGATGCCATGTCCCAGACATGGTCTTCCATTGGCTCTCATAATGTGGCCGATGCCATGTCCCAGACATGGTATTACACTAGTACACATATCAACGCCTATGCCATGTCCCAGACATAGTCTTACACTAGCTTTCATAATGTGGCTAATGCCATGTCCCAAACATGGTCTTACACTAGTACACATATCACCCAAATGTCATGGCATGGATATCCAACCTATTCCTAAGGTTCAACCGGGAGCTTTTACTACATCAATTCTCATCATGCATATTCACAACAATAATCAAACACTTTATGCCATATTAATTGTTCATTACATAATAAAAATGAAGTTATATTATTTATGTACAACTTACCTCGGTATACAAAAAGTGGACGACTAGATTAAATTAGTCTACTAGCTTGGTCTTCCCCGGTTTGGGCCCGAACTTCATTTTTCTTGATCTATAATGACAAATTCACTTATTTAATCACTATATACATCAAGACAATCTATAATTCATACTTGGGCAAAATTACCATTTTGCCTCTAGACTTTCACATAATTACGATTTTGCCCCTAGGCTCGTGAAACGATTTTATCAAATTCCCTCCTTTAACAAGCCTAGCCGAACCTTTATTACTCTTATAGCAACTCACAATTTTTAATTATTTCACACATTTACAACCTATTTTATAAACTTCACAAAATGGTCCTCTTAGGTGTTTTCCTGAAAACCCCTTTCACAAAAGTTGTTTATTTAACAACCAAGATTCATTTTCTTCCATAAATAATAAGCAAACATAAAAAATCCTCTCATGGTAAATCTCTAGACTATCTACCATTTTGCAAAATAGTCTCCCTTTAGTTAGCTATGCTACAAGGGTCCCAAAAGTACAAAAATTATCAAGAATGACCATTAAAATCACTTACTTGCAAGGGTGAAGAGTTGCTGAAATTTCAAGCTTCCAAAACCCTTATTTTTCTGATATTTTTAGTGTAGAGGAGGAGGATGAAAATGTGATATCTTTTTCTCTTTATTTTATTTTATTTCTAGTCAAATTTGTCACCAAAACCTCACCTAACTTTTGACAATTTCATTTCCTTGTCTCTATGGCCTGCCATCACTCTCTTAAAGGCCTATTTGCACATTAAGGACCTTAATTTAAGGTTCTCTAGCTATATGACACTTCTAATTAGTAGAACACAAATTTCACCTTTTATGCGATTTAGTCCCTTTTCAAAATTAAGCATAAAATCGCTAAAATTATTTCACCAAAATTTTTATGCACTCATATAATCATGCTATAACACATAAAATAACATTAAAACAATTTCTCCAGCCTCAGATTAGTGGGTTCAAAACCACTGTTTCGACTAGCCCCAAAATCAAGCTATTACACATTTGGCTCATTTTTTGCTCCTTTTGCTCCCAAATGCTCTCCTAAGTATAGATTAAAATTCACCAATTATTTGACTAATTATTCTCTCCTAATCAAATCTCAACAAAAAGGTAGTCAATAAAATGGGAAAGAGTTGCAACGAAAAAAATGGGTTTTGGGTTAACATTCACGGGTTAATAAAGAACATGTGTAAGGCTCAACAAGGTTCACTAAGGGTAATTTAAGAGGTAGGATTTTTAAAGGTTAAGTGGGTTAAAACCTAAGTGCTTCTATCATTTCAGTATATCAAATCAAAGGTGTGGTCTCGACATGCATAATTGAAGCAAGTTTAGAATAACAGATCAAGTTGAGACACCAATAATAGAACGAGCATGAAAAATGTATGCTCTATAGGCTAAAAATCTCACAAAAAATCATGGTTCTGATGTCAAACTTGCAAATTTAAAACTTTAAGATAATACATCAATTAAGGGAAACAACCTAAAATATGTAATTCTAAAAAATAACTTATCATGCTTGGCTTTCTCATGTCTTAAACTTTAAATCAAACAAATAAAAAATATCTACAAATTGATCAAAAACACATCAACAAGAATCCTAAATCGACAAAAAATCACTCTAATGGAAGTATGAGAATAGTACTTAAACACAAGAAATAATTCAGGGATTTTCTAATAATTATATGAATAACCTCCTCACACTTAAGATGTACATTGTCTTCAATGTACAAACAGTTAAAAGCATAGAATATGTATAATATTATAAGAGGGGGAGAAAACTGAAACTTCCCTGAATTATGGATGAAATCACTAGAATGGTGAAAACCAGAATTGTATGCAAATCTAAATGGAGTGCATGATTCCAAGCAAACTAATAAGAAAATAAACACAAATAACGAAGAAGATTAAGAGGTTACAAACTCAATTAGAAATAACCATAAAAATAAAAACATAGTTCAAAAGACAATAAACGAAAGAAGTCTAAGAAAATAAAAATAAAACAACTAAAAAAATAAAACTAAAAAGAAAAGAAATAAAATCAGTGATCTTCATCGTCAGAGGCATCAAGATCATAAGGCATCCACGCTGAAGAAGATATGTGGAGGTGTTGACAGATCTGCAGCAAGGTCGCATCAAAACTGTCCAACCGCTCAAAACTGTGTTGCTCAAAACAAGAGAACTACTCGGAGAGGTTCGCGAGGGTAGCAATAGATCTAATAGTACGGTGACTTAGAGATGGGTGATTAGATGGATCCTCGTGGTGGAAAGGGACATCATCAGTGAAGTCTTGAGGGTTAGAATGAGATAATCGGTATCGAGAAGGAACCACTCCATGTAGTCACTTGATCATCCTTATGTGACTCATATTCGATAATCCTTGCAGGGACATCTGTCCAACTAGTGTAAAGGAGGAAGACTACTCTAGGGTGTCGAGGAGGCTAAAACGTCAAGTGAGGTGAGTTACGTAAGGGCCTAAGCAGATAGGACCCTACTGATAGCAGCAAGTTAGGGTGATGAAATAGGTAAGATCAAAGGTGTACCCCGTGACCATGCTCCATAAAAAATAAGCGTCGGCTGTACCGATGAAGCCGGTGCTCTCCCTCCGCCCGGCCAAAGTGTGAGGCAAGATGGCATGAATATAGTGCAAGGCCGGAGGTAGGGAAGTTGCCTTCAACGGACTCGAATCATAGGGCATCGTACTCACAGTAAGGTCTGCCCAGCATAAAGAAGACGAGTAGTGGATGTGCCAGTATAAAGTGAGGAACTCTTCGGCACCTATGAACTGCTTAGTGTAGAGTCCTAATGAAGCTCTAAACTCTGGGACGCTCATATGACACGTCGTACCATCGAGTCTGAATGACATAGTGCGTGGCTCATCGTGGGTCACCATCACGTGCTATAAAAGGAATGTCAAACAGAACTCGAGGGTAAGATCCAAGTAGGTGGACTCGACGATGGAGAAGAATCGGTCCCAAAGAACTGTAGCAATCTGTACGCGGACTCGATCAACTAACTGGACCTACTCTAAAGCTGCCCAATCAATACAACGACCTAATCCAAATGGTCACTATCAGAGATGCTGATAGAGGTCCTCTTGAAGACCTTATGGAAACAGTAAAAATGGATGGCGGGCATCGCGGAAGTGCCCGAGAAAGAGGTCGTGCCCAGAGTCTTCCTTTTTTGAAGCGAGGATGGTGACCTTAGATTTGCCTCGCATGTTCGTCATGTTGTACCTAAGGAAAATAAAATTGCTCAATATGAGAAAAACATTAAAATAAGCATCACTAATTACAGAAGCAGAAAAGCAGACAAATCGACAAACAATTTAAAGTGCATCGACAATAGATAATCACAGTACAAAAACCAAAATAAAATACCAATATAGCAAGATACTACTTCTAAGATAACAAAGGGAACAAAAACTAAGCAAAATAAAATAATAATAAGAAGAACAAATTATACTAAGCACAATAATATTATTAAACCTAAAAGGATAATAACATATAACTAGCAAGAATAATAATAAATATAATAAAATACTAACTGTAAAGAGTAAAAAACAAAGAAAATAAACAAAATAGTAATTTAAAGCATAAGAACAAAAAAACATATAACTAAAACAAATAATAGTAATAAAATAATAAATAATAAATAATCAAAAAACATATATAATAATTAATAATTAATGAAATGAAAGGGCACGGTGGGATGATGGTGAACGACAACACACGTGGCGGAGATGACGGGGGAGGAACTATGGCGACGAAGGAAGGGTGTTTGCCGATAGGCTAATGAGGGGCTGTTTCAGAGGTAGGGGGTGGTTTGGCTTGTCTCGTTAGAAGGGGAAAGGGAAAAAGGAAGGGAAGGGCTAAGTTGTTGAAGGGGAAGAGGGAAAGGGGGTGGCTTGGGTGCGACGAGGTTGATAGTGGAGAGAGGAGTGGCTGTAATAGGAGGGAGGGAGAGGGCTAGGGTGACGGTGAGGGTGACGTGGGTGGCCAGACAAGGTGAGGAAGGGGGAATGGCGGCTAGGGTTAGGAATTGATGAAGGAAGGAAGAATACAAAGTAACAAAACAAATTAGGGATTCTGGGGTAAAAGGGGACATTGTCGTTTAAAATCCTGTGTTGGGCCACACTGTCGTGTCACACGCCCATGTGCAATTAAAAAATCAAACCCATTCTTCACATGGCCTCAGACACATGGTCATGTGTGATATTCCTCCGCTTCTTCCATGCCTGTGTGTTAGGCGTTGTGGGGCACACAGTCTGACACACGCCCGTGTGACAGGCTATGCCTCGTAGACAGCCGAGTCTATGGCCCGTGTAAGTCACTGACTTGCAATTAATTTTGAAAAATTAACTCCAGTATTGACACGGCTTAGGCCACGCCCAAGTGTCCAGGCCGTGTGTGCTACACAGTCATGTCGCTAGGACATGTGGATTACCTTAAGCCGTGTAATAATCGATTTTTGAAAAAATTAAGTCCCAAGACTTGTACGGCTAAGGACATGCTGTGTGTCTAGGTTGTGTGACCTACACAACTATGTCTTCACATCGTGTAACTCACTATAGAACACTCCCTTGTACACATTGTCTAGGACACGCCCGTGTGACTCACACGATCATGTCACCAGGTCGTGTGGCTTCTGAAAACAACTCTATTTGTCTAATTTTGGTTAATTTTTTGCTTCTTTCGCTCCCAAATGCTCTCCTAAGTATATAAACATGAATTTAAAGGATTAGGAGCATCAGATTCACCAATTTTCATTATTAATCATCTAAACATGCATTAAGAACGAGATTAAAATATGTTACTTTTATCACTTATCATCAGGGACCCTTGAAACCCATATCATTCAATCCATGATCAAAAGTGAATTGTTAAAAAATTATGCATCTCACAGACAATTATGACGCTCTTCAAAATTTTCTTTCGCACTGAGCACCAAGTTGAGATCTCCCCCAATAAGCCAAGGTTTGCAATTAAGCTAATGCACTCTTAGAGGTACCAACAACTTTGTTTCTAGGGGCTAGCATAAACAAAACTAAATAAACAACTCTCACCATTAGTAATATTAACAACTCTCGGATGGGTAAAGTAAGTATGATTATATTTTACTTCTAATTTAACCACCTCTTTGCAGCATAACCAAATACCCCCTGCAAAACCAGTGGCTCCTATTTTATGAGAAAACTTAAACACAATGTTCTTAACATCTCCATCAGCTTTCAACTTACTAATTCTTGGTTCAAATAAGCTAAGAATATCGAGCTAAAATTATAAGATATACTTTTTTCAAAACTTTTTTGAATTTTGGGTAACCACACCCTTGAGTGTTTCACAAAAAAATACTTTAGATTCATCATAATCAAATGAAAAATTAAACACCCAAACCTGGTTAGATCATCTTTGTCTTCCCAGCCATAGCTTTGTCATTCACAAAAGCTGTTGTCACCATATTTGAGTCTCCAAACCATCATTTATCTACATTAGAAGAATCCTTGAAAGGGACACAATTTTTCAGGCAATGGGGATTTCTTTCTTCCTGTATATTTTTTACTTATGGACCTTTCAACCTAACGCATTTCATGCATGATTTCCACTTTTGTTTCTTGTGGACTAGAGGTATAGGAGGTGGAGGTCTATTTATCTAAGTGTTACCACTAAAAAAAAGGTCACTGAAGGTCTCAGACTTGGATAAGGCTTAAATTCTCTACTAGGTCACTTAAATTAACCATAGGCATTGCATCTTGATCAGGTCCATTGAAGCCTAAATCCTGCGAATTTGAGTTTAAGAGGATCTTTTCTATTCTTCTCACTTTTCAAGCCATCACTCTTCCCGCCAAACTCTCTTTAATACTACCTAAACTAATCATGATATTTCTATTAGAAACAGAAGTCGATTCTTGAGGTAATGACACATGAATGGATTCATCTAAATCAACAATTGATAGAAATCATGATCCCCCAATTTTAGCTTTCAAATTATCCAATGATTTATTCTTCAAGATTTCTTTCCCTTGCAAGAAAGTTTCCTTGTTTCTTGTTCAACAACCATCTAGGGATTGAAATTCTTGATTTTGGTTTGGTAAGCCATTTTTAACATTCTTGATTTGTTTGATATTTTTGGTTCTCGTACAACTTTACCAGAGATAACCATTGGACATGATTCTTTAATGTGCCTATAAGAATCACATGAAAGGTAGATATTTACTAAGAGACTTTGATACGAATTGTCGAGTCCAAACTAAAATTTGAAGACAGAATCAAGCAATGCCAAAGTAGTGCTTAGAGTTGCTCTAACTAATACAGGAACACCGGTATGCCTCGTGGCACAACAGAAAAATTATTCCGACGATCATCAACCATGGATCCATGCACGAGGAATGAATTCAGGTTGAAATAGGGTAAAAAAATATACCTTTTCAATCTAGTTCCCTTGTGCAATGTCGATCCCAAGCAACAACAAAATCATTTCGGCCTCTACGTAATCCACCCAGTCAAAGAACAAATAGCAAAATTCTCTTGAACCATTCAGATAGTGTTTTTAAAAATGGCTATTAGACCCTCTGTATTATTTTTCTTGGTAATCTATGCACATATAGGGATTTATGTATTTTTTTATTTTTCTTTAATATCACATAATCATAAAACATAATTATTCCCTTATTTTTAGAGAAACATATGAAATGTATTAAAAATACATTATTTCTAAAAAATATCAATTTCTATGTCTTTTTTCTTTGACAAAATTATTATTATAACTATTTATTTTAAATATTTCGTAAACTATATTAAGTTAATATTTTATATGAATCAATTTCATATATTAATTTTAACTATGTTCTCTATTTATGTACAACAAGTTTGTACATATAATGCGGTCAACATAATACCAACTGTACTTTGATTATGTTCTCTTCAGCCATAGTGTGTGATCCTTTAGGCTCTTGTTGCATTAGTAGTAATACTAGAACATTTCTAATATTACAAGTAATGAGTGGTATCTAGCAATACATCATTGCTACCCAACTTACAAGAAGTCGTAATTTGACATAAACTTTCTGTGATAAATTTTTCATGTATTATATCCTTTTATCCTTTATATCTAGATTGGACACAAGTCATGGAATAATTACACTTGTTTAGTTTACTATCATATTTCTTGATATTCTGAGTTGACTACAATAAACAAATAAGTGTGATATATCATATAAACTGATAAACCATAAAAGTAACACATTTTAATCCCACGCTTAGTGTGTTTTTGGATGTTTATTTATAAAATTTGGTGAATTCGATGCTCCTAATCCTTTAAATTTGTATTTCTATATTTAGGAGAGCATAGGGAAGTGAAAGGAGTAGAAAATGGGCCAAAATGGGCAAAATGGGCCATATTAAGGATCCAAACGTCCAAGCCAGAACCACAAGGGCAGGGCACATGCCCGTGTGAACCATACGGGCTGGACACACGCTCGTGTGCCAGCCCGTGTCAATCGCGAGTGATCGTGTGTCAGAGTTTTAATTTTGTAATGAATTAGAATGATAGAACCTGGAAACTAACTATGACAACAATTGAGGCAAGTGCACCTATCGAACAGTAGTATAGCTTAGGCAAGACCGGATTGTGGAACCCAAAGGAACTAAAAGTACTAATACTAAATTCCTTTTTATTATCTAGCCTAAAATAAGTGAAGTTGTTGTTTAATTTAAATTTAACTAACTACTAAGCTAAAGAGGCAAAGACAAAAAGAATGAATTGGGGAAATACTGTTGAGAAAACTCAGTTGATTAAGATGATACCCTCAGGAAGAATCCACCTAGACTTCACTTGTTATCTAACACTGAACAGACGATTTATTCACTTGACTTGATCCGTAAGATTCCCTAATTTATATTAAACCCTCTCTTGAGGTGAATAACGTCTAACTCTAGGTTGATTAATTGAAATCTCTTTCTAATTAAAACCCCTAGAATCGCATTAACTCGATCTATGGACTCTCATATTAGGTTTCACCCTAATCCGGCAAAATCTCGTCACCCTATCTCTAGGCCGCGATCAACTCCGCTTAATTATGCTAGATCTACTCTCAGACAGGGACTTTTGTTCCACCACCTAGGCACATTCAACTTGAATCAATATCACGAAAATATTAGCACAAGAATTAAGCACACATAATTAAGAACAAATTAAATATTTATCATATAGTTTAGAAAACAATAACAAGATCCATCTTAGGTTTCATCCCTTTCAGGTATCTGAAGGGTTTAGTTCATAACAATAAAAGAAAACATCTTAGAAGAAAAGATAAAACAAAACATAAGAAATCCCTAAAACTCCCTGAAGGAATTAAAGGAGAGATCCGCCGTCTTGAGTAGAATTTCGGCTTCTTGAGATGGATCAACTGGCTATCTTCGAGTGATTCCCACAAATCTAACCTTTTCAGCTTGGCTCTTGGCCTAGTTAACCGCCCCTTTCAGGTTACACTTAGGGTGTTTATATAGGCTCTTGGAATGCGTTTCTTTGACCCTAAGTATCCTTTTCTGATTGAAATTACTCTTTGCCACGACAGGGACACGGCCATGTCACATGCCCCTGTGAGTCGTGGTCAGGCCGTGTTCGGATTTATTTAATGAGGCACGACCATGTGAATCGGGATTAAGCCGTGTTCTAGTAATTTAATGAAGCACGACCGTGTGGTCTTGGGCCCAGGCCGTGTCGATTTCCACTTTCACCCAATTTGATCTATTTTAGGCCCGTTTCTCGTTCTTTCCATCCTTTGGTGCTTTCTTGAGTATAAAACATGAAAAGAAAGGATTAAGAGCACCTTTTTACATAAATCAAGGGATAAATCATCCAAAAGTATGCTAAATGTGGGATTAAAATATGTTACTTTTACGGTTTATCACATACCCCCATACTTAAGCTTTTGCTTGTCCTTAAGCAAAATTCTCTACTTACAATTAAAACGAACTTTACAAAATTCATAATTCCAATCAACGATGTCTCATTATAATTCATAGAAAATTTATACATGGATAATTTAACTCAAAGAGTCCTAAAGATTCAAACAATATAAGTCATACATTTGTATCTCGAAAATGTAGGTGTCTCCCCTTATCTAAATGATTACCTTTAATTCAAAACCGACAGGGATTGACATCCTCACAAAAGATTCATTCAAATCATTCGAAGTGTTCAAAGTTTAGGAAAAGAGCATTCATAAGTTGAACCTGAAAAGTTAATCCCATAGGCTTGCCTAAAAATCAAATCTCCACCACTGTAAAATGAGATGATAAATAGATCAAAAGGTCTTTAACAGGGTTGTAACGGGGCTAGGGTTAAAGCTGTGGATAAAGGCTGAAATAGAAGGTTAGAATCGAGATTGAATTGACAAGTTACCTATCTAGAAATACCGAGACGATAATAAATAATTACATCAACTAAAAAGTAATAACCCTAATAATACGAGCTTTTCTTTTGATAGATAGACTTTCTATATAAGCTCACTTTTTATAATACTAATATTGAATATACTTCGATTTTTTTAAGAACAAATCAAATATTTACGGGTAAATTCAACTACTGAAATAATATAATTAGGTAACTAATCAAATCAAATCTCGATATAAAGGTAGTCAAAAGGAATGGTGATAACAAATACAAAGGGTTTTGGGTTAATTATTAGCTGGTGAGTCAATAAAAAAGGGTTGTTAGTATCAACGGGGTTTACTAGGGGTTAACTATGAAGGTAGGCTTTTTATGGAGTAAGTGGGTTAAAACCTAAGTGCCTTAATCATCTCTGTATATCAAATCAAATGTGTGGTCTTAACATGTACAATCGAGGCAAGTTCTAGAATAACAGTTCAATGTTGACACACTCATAATTAAAAGTGAGCATGAAAAAGAATAAATGCTCTACAAGGCAAAAAATCTCACAAAAATTATGGGTGTTTTTGACATCAACCTCGTAAATTTTACATTTCAAAGTAATGTTCAGATCAGTTCAACAACCTAGTAAAAATTTTAATCTGAAAAACAGACTTATCATGCTTGATTCTCTAGTGTCTTAAAATTTAAATCATCAATGCACAATTTACTATGACTTACTCAAAAACATATCAATAAGAATCATAAATCATCAGAAATTTCATCCTAATTAGTAATATGAGAAAATTACTTAAGAACAAGATATAGTTCAGGGATTTGAGAATAATACAAAAAGTTAGGCACTTTTAGCCCCCACACTTAAGATGTACATTGCCCTCAATGTACAAAGATAGATAATAAGTAGATAATCAAAAGAGAAGGGAAAAAGTGACACTTCTTGAATTTTTGGATGGATTCCTTGAGTTAGAGGTAAATGATAAGTTGGAGGAGGTGGCGGTGGTATTGGCTATGGTCGTGGTGCGGTGGCTATCAACAATCTTTGTACTAGATGAAGAAATTGGGAAGCCTGTGAAGAATTAGCCAAAAAATCTGAAGAAACATTTAAAATAAACTAATTATGTATTTAAAGACAAGAGAGATAAAGAGAAGGAGACTAAGAAGGAAAATAAAATTAAAAGAAAAGATTAATGGACTAAGAAGTCCTTATTGATGGATGGTTCGTGAGGTGGGTGTGGTTTCGAAGGCCGTGGTGCGTGATTCCCAAGCGGCCTTTAGAACCTAAAATTAAAAAATTAAAAAAAGATAAACTAAATTAAGTAGAAGAGAAGTAACAATAAGGAAAATAAAGGAGAAGAGAAGAATAGAAGAAAAATTTAATGGTCTCAAAGACCCTTCGCTTGTCGAGTAGCTGAAGCGGCCGGCATGAACTTATGTAGATCGGTCTCCTTTGAGGAGACTGCGATTGGCATTTTCTACTTCTTTGACATGGTTTTGTGTAGCTCAAGAGTGTAGAGAATTGATAGGGAGGGGAGAAATCTGAGAAAGGGAAGGAAGAAAAGAAAAGATGGGGAGTCGATGAGAAGAAGGGGAAATGGAGGTTGGGTTTAAATAGAGTTTTAGGGTTTAACGCTCCCCATTCCCGTAGACTGTGAGCATGTCGATTCACACGACCGTGTTGCACGACCGCGTGTCTAGGAGTGTTGGTTCACCCACGCCCATTTTACAGATTGACATGCCCGTTGGTGATAAGTCAATGTCGTACACGGTCGCGTCGCACGGCCGTGGTGTTTTGTTGGTGCCCGTGGGTGGAGGTTGGAGTCCGTGACTCGAAGATTTTATTCTCTCTGACTTGTTCCTCTTCTACCATTGCCAGTACGGAGATTCTATACTTTCACATGGTCATGTGCAAGGTCGTGTGGTCTGGAAATCTGCACTTTTGGTTAATTTACAACTAGGTGTTCAGAAAGAAGAAGAGAATAAAAACAATTGTAAATTTAAGATATGGTTAGTGCTCAGGTTGCCTCCCGAGAAGCGCTCGTTTAAAGTCTTAAGCTAGAATTTCCTTTTTCTCGTATGATTATGGTGGTTTGAAAGTTTTTGAAGATCTTCCCTCATGCTGTCAGTTTTATTTTCATGGTAGAGTTTAAGTCGAGAAGCGTTTACCTTAAAAGTGCCGAATGTTTGATCGCTTACCTCGACTATTCCGTATGGGAAGATATTGTGTACCACAAGAGGGATTTCTTCATTTGCTTTTAGGTTTGACGTGATGATACGAGGATCTACTTTATCTAACAGTATTTGGTCTCCTATTTTGAAGTGGTTTGATGTTCTTATGAGCTCTTCTGAGGACTCTTTCGGTTTTACTTTGTGTAGTTCTGGTTCTTCTTTAAAGTGCGTCGTCAACGCTTCTAATTTTTCAATCTTAAGGCTTCATTCTTTATGTAATTATTCTTTATTGGTATGGGGTTCATGATTCGGCTTAGGTTTGTAACCTTGTGGTGTTTCCTATGGTGAAGTTTGAACAAATTAATTATCAACTGAATTTACTTTTTCACCTTTATCATTCGTTGTCTTAGCCGAGTCAAGAGCTTGTAGACTGATTGATTCGTTACCTACACGAAGTATGAGTTCTTCTGTACCCATATAATTTTTTGTTCTAGCAGTTGCTAAAAAGGGTCTTCCTAAAATTAAGGGAATCAAATTATCCTCATCCATGTCTAAGACAACAAAATCTAGTAGGAAAAAGAATTTATCAATTTTTACAAGAATGTCTTCGATAATACCCCTAAGAATTCTAACAGTTTCATTAGCTAATTGAATACTCATCCTAGCATGTTTGGGTTTCCCCAGACCTAGCTGTTTAAACATTTTATAAGGCATGACATTTATACTTGCCCCGGAATCAGCTAAAGCATTATCAACAGTTAAACTACCAATTAAACATGGAATTGTAAAACTCCCTGGATCTTTTAGCTTTCGTGGTAGTCTATATAGTAACATTGCTGAGAATACTGCGTTTAATTCCACATGTGGCTCCTCCTCTAACTTATGCTTGTTCATCAAGAGTTATTTTAAAAATTTCCTTGAATCTGGCATCTGTGAAAGAGCTTCAAGAAGAGGTAAGTTAATATGTAATTTCTTTAAAATTTTAAGAAACTTACCGATCTGTTCCTCTGTATCGTCCCTCTTCATCGTTTTGGGATACGGTATGCGGGGTTGGTACTCTTTGATTACCGATTTTGGCTTTTCTTGTGTTACCTCAACTTTACCTTCTTCTACCTCGTTTTCTTGTATTGAATTGGGTTCATCTAACCCTATATTATCATGAGCTGTGATGGCTTCAATTTGCTCCTTTGGGTTAATCTCAGTGTTGCTTGGTAGACACCCTTACGGTCGTTCAGAAATTAACTTTGCAAGTTGTCCAACTAACTTAGTAAGTTCCTCGACTTGGTTCTTGATCCCTTTGATCGATGCTTGTTGATTATTGAGCGTTGTCTTAGTTTTTTCGAGACGTGTATCTGTGGCTGCCATGAATTTTGTCAACATCTCTTCGAGGTTCAGCCTCTTTTCCTGTGAATAGGGCTGGTTTTGGAAATTTTGAGGAGGTTGTTGTCTTTAATTTCCTTGATTTCCTTGACTTCCCCATGAAAAATTTGGGTGGTTCCTCCAACTTGGATTATAAGTATTACTATAAAGGTTATTATTAGATATGAAATTATTACCTATATAGTTCATCTATTTTCTTTCTATGCCCGATTGGTAGGGTGGGTACTCAGGATTCACCACAGTTCCACTTACATCGCACTACATTACTGGATGTACCTACGAAAAACACAAACTATCAAGCTTTTTATTCATCATCTCTACCTGCGTTGATAGCATGGTTACAGCGTCGAGGTTGAAAACTCTAGCTGATTTTGTTGGTTTTGTCCTTGTAACCTGCCACTGATAGTTATTCAGTGACATCTCTTCAATAAACTCGTAGGCTGCTTCAAGAGTTCTGTTGTTCAGGGTTTCACTGGCGGCTGAATCAATTAGTTGCCTCCTTGAGGGATTTACACCGTTATAGAAAGTCTGGACTTGGAGCCATAAGGGTAAACCATGGTGCAAACACCTTCTCAAGAGATCCTTGTATCTCTCTCATGCGTCGTATAATGTCTCTAAATCCATTTGCACAAAAGAAGAGATATCATTCCGTAATTTGGCTATTTTGGCCGGTGGGAAATATTTTAATAAAAATTTTTCGATCATTTGATCCCATGTGGTGATTGACCCTTGTGGTAACGAGTTCAACCACTACTTGGCTTTATTCCTTAATGACAAGGGAAATAACCAAAGACGTATGGCATCATCAGAAACGCCATTTATTTTGAAGGTATCATAGAACTCTAAAAAATTAGCTATATGAGTATTCGAGTCTTTGTCCTGCAAACCATCAAATTGAACAAATTGTTGAATCATTTGTATAGTGTTAGGCTTTAACTCAAAATGATTAACAGCTATAGCAGGCCTAACAATACTCGATTCTGCTCCTGTTAAATGAGGATTAGCATAATCATACATAGTACGTGGAACATTGTTTTCTGCCACATCCTGTGGTGGTGGATTATTCTCGTCCATCCCTTCAGTTGGATTGGATCTGCCTTATTGCTCTTCTTCTATGTAATTTAGGGTTCGTCTAATTTCTTTGTGATTCTTACGAGTGGTAGCTTCAATATCACTTTCATATACTAGTGGTTCCTTTGGGTTCCTTCTAGTCGTAAACTAGAGGAACTTGCTAGGAAAAGAAAGAAAATTTAGCAAGACTAAAAATAAAAGTAAATTGCGAAAAATAAAAGGGCTAAAGTAATAAAAATTAAGTTTTCTTAATATTTTAGTTCCCCGACAACGGCGCCAAAAACTTGATCGTGTGTCAGAGTTTTAAATTTATAATGAATAAGAATGATCGAACCTGAAAACTAACTATGACAACGATTGAGGCAAGTGCACCTATTGAACAGTAGTATAGCTTAGGCAAGACCGGATTGTGGAACCCAAAGGAACTAAAAGTACTAATACTAACTTCCTTTTTATTATCTAGCCTAAAATAAGTGAAGTTGTTGTTTAATATAAATTTAACTAACTACTAAGCTAAAGATGCAAAGACAAAAAGAATGAATTGGGGAAATACTGTTGAGAAAACTCAGTTGATTAAGACGATACCCTCAGGAAGAATCCATCTAGACTTCACTTGTTATCTAACACTGAACCAGATGATTTATTCACTTGACTTGATCCGTAGGATTCCCTAATTTATATTAAACCCTCTCTCGAGGCGAATAACGTCTAACTCTAAGTTGATTAATTGAAATCTCTTTCTAATTAAAACCCCTAGAATTGCATTAACTCGATCTATGGACTCTCATATTAGGTTTCACCCTAATCCGGCAAAATCTCGTCACCCTATCTCTAGGCGCGTGATCAACTCCACTTAATTATGCTAGATCTACTCTTAGACAGGGACTTTTGCTCCCCCACCTAGGCACATTCAACTTGAATCAATATCCTGGAAACATTAACACAAGAATTAAGCACACATAATTAAGAACAAATCAAATATTTATCATATAGTTCAGAAAACAATAACAAGATCCGTCTTAGGTTTCATCTCTTTCAGGTATCTGAAGGGTTTAGTTCATAACAATAAAAGAAAGCATCTTAGAAGAAAAGATAAAACAAAACATAAGAAATCTCTAAAACTCCCTGAAGGAATTAAAGGAGAGATCCGCCGTCTTGAGTAGAATTCCATCTTCTTGAGATGGATCAACTTGCTATCTTCGAGTGATTCCCACAAATCTGACCTTTTCGGATTGGCTCCTTAGCCTAGTTAATCGCCCTCTTTCAGGTTACACTTAGGGTGTTTATATAGGCTCTTGGAATGTGTTTCTTTGGCCCTAAGTATCCTTTTCCGATTGAAATTGTTCTTTGCCACGACAGGGACACGACCATGTCACACGCCCGTATGAGTCGTGGTCAGGCTGTGTTCGGATTTCTTTAATGAGGCATGACTGTGTGAATCAAGATCAGGCCGTGTTCTAGTAATTTAATGAGGCACAGTAGAGTGGTCTTGGGCCCAGACCGTGTCGATTTCCACGTTGGCCCAATTTGATCTATTTTAGGCCTGTTTCTCGTTCTTTCCATCCTTTGGTGCTTTCCTGAGTATAAAACATGAAAAGAAAGGATTAAGAGAACCTTTTTACATAAATCAAGGGATAAATCATCCAAAAGTATGCTAAATGTCGGATTAAAATATGTTACTTTTACGGTTTATCAGCGAACCGCATAAATTATCACACGGCTGAACACCATCACACAGGCTGAGCATACGCTCGTGTCCCTGTCGCACCCTGCTTTGTTTTCACGTGAAAAAAAGCCAATTTTAGGGTTTTTGAGCCCTCTAAAATCTATAAATACATGCCAGAGGAAGAGCTAAGGGGTTACGCAGAGTAGATCAAAGAAATTACTCGAAAGAAGCCATCGGAATCATCTCGGAAGCAGATTCACCCCAAGATTGAAGATCTCCATCAAGTTCTTTAGAAGTTTTTGGGTTCTTTATGTCTTGTTGTTTTCTTAATTCTAAGATGTTTTCCTCATACGTTATGAACTAAACTCCCTAAATACCTAGGGAGGATGAAACCTATGATGAATCTTATTATTTAATTATCTGAATTACACGATAAATACTTGTTCTTGTTCTTAATTATGTGTTCTTAACCCTTGCTTTAATATTTTTAGGATATTAAGTCAAGACTGATGTGCTTATTCAGTGGAGCAAAAGTCCCTATTTAAGAGTAGAGCTCACATAATTAAGCGGAGTTGATTGCAACCCCAGAAATAGGATGACATAAATCTGTCAGATTAGAGTCAAATCTAATAAAGGAATCTATAGATCAAGTTAATGCGATGATAGGGGTTTTAATTAGAAAGAGATTTCAATTAATCAACCTAGAGTCAGTTGTTTTTAGTCTCAAAAGAGATATTAACATAATTTAGGGATTTCTACGGATCAAAACAAATGAATAAATCGGTTAATTCAGAGTCAGAATACTAAGTGAAGTCTAAGTGGATTCTTCCTTGGGTATTGTCTTTATTCATTGGTTTATTCAATTACTTTCTTCACTCTCTGTTGCGTTCGTAGTTTTAGATAGTTAAATTTTTAAATTAAAATAAATCCCCTTAATTATTAGGCTAAATAATAAAAAGATTGTTATTACTAGTAATTTTAGTCCTTGAGGATACGTTATTTTGGACTCATCAAAGCTATACTACTGTTCGATAGGTGCGCTTGCCTTTGTCGAAATGTTAGTTAGTTTTAAGCCCATCATAAACTTATTTGAGCATGGTCATGCATTTCTAGTCTCACTCCATCAAGTGGCCTAAGATATTTCTCTCATTATATAGGAGAGACAAATTCTATCTTGATCAACCATATCTAATTACATAAATTATGGCAAACCTTACATCAGCCTTTATAGTACAACTTGTTATGGTAGATGTTTAACTGTATCAAAATATATGACTCACGATGTTGGAGAAATGATGACCTCAAGTCTGAGGGTTGTATACATAGGCCTCCTTTGGTTTGGCTTTTAATGCCGGTGAGGTGTAGTTGGGGTAAATAACTTCTACCAACCTCACTGCTATGCTGTTTGGTTCAACATGGCAGTTCAGTGAAAATGCATTTCCACCACGCTGATATGCTAAAAATCAACTGGAGATTTCAGCAACAATTAAAATTCACTTGGGGTAGTTGGTATTTTTAACAGACAACAATACCCATACTTTTATTTATTATTTTACCATTATATCTTTGAAAGTTAAACTAATTTCTTTCCCAATCTTATTTTTTTCTGATTTGGCAGCCGAATTCTGCTGAAAATGGAGAAAGCTCTTCAACTCCTCCTCAATTGATGATCGGTAAGCCTATGATTGTAAGGGTTAAGCACAAATTTATCCCTTTGGTTTCATCTTAATGCTTTCTGTATGTCATTTCTTTTCATTCTTTCATTTCTTTACCCTTTTTTATGTTTCCTTTTGCTTCCATTATAAATTAAAATGAAATTTTGAAACTTAAGGAATACTCATGTTGTCTGTTGTAGGGCTGGAAATCAATTAGAGACCTTTGAAACGCCCCTTTTCTGATTCTGAGAAACTATCGATATCTGAATTGTCCCAAAGAGGTTTTTCTTTTCCCGATTAAATTCAAGTGTCATTCTTAATTTGCATGCTCCATAATTTAGAAATTTTTAAAATTGACGCAATGATGTTGTTTTGCATTAGAGGAGTTGAAAAGTAAGAAAGTATTTTTCTTTAGTGTTCATCTTATGGCTTTCATCCTTTGTTCTGATTTTGTTGACCTAATAGCATTTTTTTTGCTTTGTCTACATTTCAATTTACTGTTTAAAGCTGGATTTATGAGTAGTTTTACAGTCTCAGCCTTTAGAAATTATGTTGACAATATTAAACTAAAGAGAAAAATGGAGAGTGAAATGCAGTAAGTAAAATATAAAATGATGAATGTATACCCTCAAATCTTGAATTTGGATCCAAGTAATATAAAATGGGAGAGAATGAGTTAAAAGGATCATTTAAAATGGGAATATTTTTACAAAAGTGGAGGAGGCAAGTTTATTTGGATTTTAATTAATTCCATTAATGTTTTGGTTTAGATGAGGTGAGAGCTCACATATGTACCATGTGACACTTGATTACTGGTAGTTATATATGGTGAATAAGAAAGATAAAAGACAATGAAGTAGTCTGCAATCATGCAAAGCAAAGGGCAGGAGATGCATGTGATGGATGGACCCATAACCACCTTCAATTTCCCATGCCTTAATTACAGGGGATGATTGATTTCTAAACATGGGAAAAATAACCCTCCATTTCCTTACTAAACCAATAAAAATTTGCCCATTTTTAAGAAAATATATTTATACCACCCCTTCCCACTTCTAAGGTCATTTTCTCAAACCTTGAAATACATATATGTGTCGTATACAAATATCTTCAATTTATTTTAATTTTTTAATGAATTTATATGATTCATTTAACTCAAATTTGAACATGATCGTATTACATTTTCTTCTGTAAAAAGGAAAAAAAATTACGTTCCTAAGTATAGTTGGCTGTTGAATTTTGCATTTATTAATGACATAATCTTGAGTGATTAAATGCATGCTTTTTTTGAGACTAAAATAAAAATTTGATGACTAGTGTTGCTAAGAAAAACCAACTGCTCAAGTTTGCTTACACTTTTGAAAAGATAGTCATAATCAATTATCCTTTCTATATCCTCGTTATCGTTTACCATGGATCTTTGAGAATTTTTTCTTTAGTGTTCATCTTATGGCTTTTATCCATTCGTGATGTGTTATTCTTATTTTTTTTGAAACTATATTATTATATCTAATTATATATTTATGGTTTTATGTCAGTTGACATTTAAAATCAAAATAATAATAATAGATGGTAAAGACACGAAATTTTGTGGAGGGAGATAGTACCTTAGCAACAAAAGCTATTTGGGATGATGAGCTGACGTTGATATTTTGTGAACTTTGCATGAATGAAGTCAATGCTGGTAATGGACCGGCAACTCATCTAAACTCAAAAGGATGGAAAAATGTCATCGCCTTTTTCAAGTAAAAACACAAAAAAATTATGGAAAACCTTAATTGAAAAATAAGTGGGATACATTAAAAAAGGAATGGAGGTTATGGAGGGAGTTGCTTAAGGAATCTACAGGTATTGGATGGTGTCCATCTAAAAAGACGGTCGATGCTACTGTAGAATGGTGGGCTAAAAAAATACATGTTAGTGTTAACTTTATCATTATTTTAATGCATAAAGTTTAATGAAATTAATAATTTACAAATATAAAAATCTTAGTATAACATTTAACATTTAATATTTAACATGTTATGTAGGAAAATCCTGATTTTAAAGGATTTAAGAAGAAAGGAATTGGACCACGATTGAATAAGTTAATGTGGCAAATGTTTGGTGGCATTGTAGCCACTGGAGAAAATGTATTGGCACCTTCGTCTGATGTTCTTCCAAGTGGGGTTCCTATGGGAGATGATACACCTAATGAGGGATTCGGTGGTTCAGATGAGCTTAGTAATGAGAATGAAGGTATTGCTCCTAATGAGGTACCATCAAACCCTTCTTATGAAACTCTTAACCGAAGAAAGCAAACACTTGGGGTTTTACATGGTAAAGGAAAAAAAAATCAAGATCAAGTAGAAAATCATCAAGAAATACATTAACTACTCAGATTGAGAAATTGTGTGAGAGTATGGCTAGTCCAAGAAAGTCAGTGAATGAAATTATTTTTCCTCACTCTCAATATCCTATTTCGAATGCAATGGATGCTATACGTGCTTTGTGAGATGAAATTCCAAAAAAATATGAACTGTACTATTTTGCCATCAAAATGTTCCAAATACCGGTGAAACGAGAAGTGTTTTTGAACTTAGATCTAGATGTTAGTGTTTGGTGGCTTCGACGTGAGTGTGATGAACAAAATCCAATTGTATCATTTTCATCCTTGGAAGCAACATCCTCATTTCCCTTCCAACCATACCATCAACCACCTCCACCATAAGCTCCTTAGAATTATTATTGTAATATAACTATACTACTTTTTTATATGTAAAACTAATGTATGATATTTTTTATGTTTGGTATTTTTATTGTAACAGCCCGATTTTGGGGTTAGTCAGAACAGTGGTCTCGGGACCACTAATCTGAGGTTGAGGAAAATTATTTTAGTATTATTTTATGTGTTATGGCATTAATATATGGCTATATGAAAATTTTGGTGCTTTAATTTTAGTAATTGTATGATTAATTGTGAAAGAGGACTAAATCGCATAAAGTGCGAAAGTTACATTATAATTGGTAGAGGTGTCTAATAGCCTAAGAATATCAAATTTGAGGTCCTTAAAGTGAAATTAGGCCATTATATGTGTGATGGCCGGCCATATAGCTTAGGGGGACAAGAGCATTAATTTTAGTCAAAATTTGGTGACTTTAGGTGATAAAAAAAATAAAATAAGATAAAAAGATGAGATATCACCTTTCACTATTCATCTTCCTTTTTCCGCTGAAAATTGAAGGGAAATTAGGGGATTTTAGAGACCAAACTTTCAGCCAATCTATCTCCTTACAAGTAAGTGATTTTGGTGGTTTTATTTGATAATTCTTGTACTTTTGGAGTCCCCAAAGCTTAAGCTAGCTAATGAGGGGACTAATTTGCTAAAAGGTTGAAAGTTTAGGGACTTTACATGAGAATGTTCATGTTGTTTTCTGAGTTTTTGTGGAGGATAATGAATGATAGTGAGTTAAGGAACAACTTTTGTGAAAGGTGTTAGCTTGAAAACACCTAAATAGGACTTGAATGCAAAGATCGAAAATGTGTAATAAGTGCATGAAATAATTTGAATTATGAGTAGTTGTAAGAGTAATATATGTTCATCTAGGCTCATTTAATGAGAAAATGTGATGAAAAATGATTTGCGAGCCTAGGGGCAAAATCATAATTTTACCATAGTACAAGGGCAAAACAGTTAATTTTGCCTAAGTAGAGATTATGATGTATTATGATTAGAAAATGATTGAATGAGTGAATTTTGTTGTTATAGACCAATAAAAGTATGGAATCAACCTTGACGAGGAAAAGGCAAGGTTACGGAATAGACCATTGATTAACGTGTTTTGCACAGAGGTAAGTTTATGTGTAAACATTGCATCTTAAATATACATGTAATTGCTTATTGGTGCATTGTATAATTGAGAAAACTTACGTTTTAAATGGATGGAATTTGGTAGAAAATGAATAAATTCCATATGAATGTTGAAATAGATATATAGGTGTGGAATATTATCCGTAGTAAGTAACGGTGGGCTTTGTGCGATACCACCTTAATTATTTTTATTAGTGGGCTATGTGCGATACCACCTTATCATATACCATCGTTAGTATTATCATTTGGTGGGCTATGTGCGATACCACCATAAATATCCTTGTTGGTGGGCTATGTGCGATGCCACCCTGTTAAAAATAAATGGTGGGCTAAGTGCAAAACCACTGAGTGTTGGTATTACTATGTATGGCTTATTGTGAAATTGTTAAGTGTTGTCTCATGAGAACATGTGGTGATAAGTGCAGGGTTATATTCTAAATAATGTGAGCATTTGGCTTGTGGTATGGTTGGAATGTGGTAAGAGATGAAATGAGTAAGCATAATCATGGAATGTGGATTATTCTAGCATAGTATATAATGCTATTCATTGCATTGTATATGTTTTGATGTTTATTGTTTACATGTACACTTACTAAGCTTAAAGCTTACCCATTTTCTTTTCCCTTTTTTTATAGTGACAAAAAGTCGGGTCGGGATACGAAGATAATTGGAAGATCACCCATACTATCAGCTCATCTTGGTATATTTAGAACTAGCATTTTGAGTATGGAAATGACATGTATAGGGGCTAGACTAGGTAAATTGTTTTGTTATTTTGGCCAAATGTGTTGGCTCCTTATAGATGAAATCTTTTGTGTATTGCCATAGTAAATGGCTCTTTACTATCAATCAATGATAAGAAGAGGTTATTCATGATTGTGTAGAGTATATGATTGGTTTGTTTGGTTATGAAAATGCATGATTGAGTTGATGGTTGAGGGTGAATTATGCTTGAGTGAGTTAGGGTGATGAAATAGCTTGGCAAATAGCCTTGTTCTTGTCCACACGGGTAGGCACACGGGCGTGTGTCTAAGCCGTGTGTGACACACGATCAATTGAATGGGTGTGTGATCAGGCCGTGTGTCCCCTTGCATGTTAGAATTGCAAGTTAGTAAGCTCAGTAGTAAACACACAGGCAGAGACACTGTAACACCTCATACCCAAGCCCGAGGCTAGGATTGGATAAGAGATATTACCATGCTTGAACTCATTAAAACATACACTTATGGGCTGTAAAATTTCGTTCCGACTTAAAAACTTCTCTATATTAGTCTAATCATACATTACATGGGCCTACGATGCCTTAAGCACATATCTAAAAACTTTCGGGACTTAATCGAAACCTTTCTTTAAAGCAGGGGTCACACACCCACGTGGCTTGGGACATGCCCGTGTACCCCTTGACACGCCCATGTTATCAACCGTGGGGAGCTACTGATTATTTTCACACGACCTGAACATGCCCGTGGGCTTAAACTGTGTGATAAACCTTGATATACTAACTTGATCCATACAGCATGGGCACACGCCCATGTTCAAACCATGTATTCTACACGGCTCATACACACGGTCGTGGGGTTGTACAAGTGGCCTATCCCGATTAATAATAATAAAGTACAGGGTTCACGGCCTAGACACACGCCTGCAGTGTGTCTAACCGCATGTGAGCACTTAGAGGCTATTTACCAAGCCATTTACCACCCTGAAATCAAAATCAAACCAATACATTTCAAAAAACTATACAACATGCTTCATTGAATACAACAACATACATATAACCAATTTTTGGCTAACCACTTAGCCATATACAAAAGAATAATGGTTTGATAACCTATACAATTGGCCTTCTTAAAACATGTTCTCAAAATGAATGCTTCCTAGACATGCTATACTTAGTAAAATAACTTGGCTTGTAACACCCTAAACCCAGCCCAGAAGTTAGGCCCAAATCTGGTGTGTCACATTGAAGAAAAGGTATGAAGGATTTGTGATTCGTACTAAAATAAGTTTTGTTAAAATCAAGAAAAACAAGTTTGATTTGAGACATTTGATAAAATACTACTAACCTTGAATATTGATTGATAAATTGATAGATTTGAACTAATAATCTTATAAAACATGACTTTTGAAAACGACGTTGAAAATTCAAGAAGATTTCCGTGTTAAAAATATTTGTAAAAGTTTATTATGAAATCCATTTGTTAATTGATTTTGGAAAACCTTTATTTAAGTTTTTAGAAAATTTCCATTTAAAATAATTTAAGTAAAATAATAAGTATATCAAACATAAAGCAAATAATAAAATTCTCTAGAGGCCTTATTACAACATAAAACCCAAAATAGTAAAGTGAACGAAAAGAGAAATCTAAATTTCAATAAAAACCATTTTTGAAGTATGGCCTCCACCGAGTCATCCATGGCCCAAGTCCACATCACTGAGCATTACCTGAAAGGATTAAGAAAGAAAAAGGGGGGTGAGTTACAAAAACTCAGTGTGAAATCCCCTTACTGTTGTTCACTGGCCTTGAACCCATTTAGCAAAAATTTGGGCCTGAGCCCATCTAACAATAACTTGGGCTGAAGCCCATTAAGCATAATCTTGGGCCAAAGCCCATTTACAAAACAAAATATATCAAATGAATCAAATGAATGTAATGCAATCCCAAACCAACCTAATAATCCATCCGCTACACACCACTGTACCAACCAACACACCTGTGGGGATCATCAATCAACCCACCCCCCAACACACCAAAACGCAGGCAAATTGCCATTTATAATAATAATTTGTAGGCCAGTGGCCATTTATAATCGCAAGCATTTAGCCATTTATAATATCAAAATTTGTGGGAAGCCACCGAATAATAGAATATCGTGGCATAGCCACAGAGACGAGATAGTGTGAGTCACCAAAATATCGCAGAGCCACCAAATAGCTTCCTTCAATCATCAATATCCCAAACCCATGCAGAATTATGTGCATGCAACATTCATAGAAAATTATGATATTTAAAATATAACAACGATAATTAACAACATCAGAGATTTATTACAAACAATTTAGCCTATTAACACTTTGCAAAATTGACCCATTATGCCATATATCAAATTCGGCCCATTTAGCCATATATCAAATTGGCCCATTAAGCAATATATCAAAATCGGCCCATTAAGACAATCTATCAAATCGGCCCATTAGGGGCATTTTCGTAATTGACCCATAAAGGGTAATTTCGTAATTCGGTAATTTTACCCATTAAGGGTAATTCGGTAATCTCGCAACCCAGGGGTATTTTGGTAATTTACCCTCAAGGGTATTTTCGTAATTTCGCAACCCCGAACTTAATTACTAATTTGGGACATAAAACTTGAAACTATCCATCTGCATCATACTGACTAACTTGACTATAACTTGGGTCAGACAACTCGAAATCTAATGTAACACCCCAAACCCGGTCTATTTGTTAAGACTAGATTTGGTTTGTTACATAAATCAAACTATCTAAATAATTACGATGAATAGGAATTTAAAATAAAATTTATTATTTTATTACAAGGTTTAATAAAACCAAAAGAGTATTTTAAATGTATATGAGAAAAACATTAATTGAAAATATCATTAATATTGTATTGATAAAATCCTTAGAGTAAATTTTTATAAGAGTTCAAAATATTTAAGAAAATGATAGAGGAATTTCATATTATTTGAAAACCCAAAATTATTTTAAGAAAACAAAATAATTATAAGCCCATATTAATAGTCCAAAACATAATTTAAATCCATCCACACATAAAATCCATAAAACATTTATAGAGGCCTTATTACATCAAACCCATAATAGTAAATTATAGAAAGTCTTTAATAAAAGTTCAAAGTTTCATTAACCCTTATTTGTAGTATGGCCCCACGAAGTCATCCTCGCCCAAGTCCACGTCGGTTTCCATTACGAGATGAAAAATTTGAGGAGTGAGTTACTTAGAACTCGATGTATAACTCACTTACTTATTCATTGGGCAGATCATCAAATCATTATTTTGGGCTTGAGCGAATCAACGAGTTTATCAATAAAAATAATAATAATATGTATGCAAAATGAAGTTCCCAACCCCAAACCTAATTTCCATCCACTACACACCCCGTACCAACCATCACACCCTGGGGATCAAGTCAACCCACCCCGCCATCACACCAATCGTAGGCATTAAGCCATTTTATATTTGTAGCAGAGCCACCGAACTAGATTGTGACAAAATCACCGAACTAGAGGCATTGAGCCATTAATATTTGTGGCAGAGCCACCAAACTAGAGGCAATCAGCCGTTTAATTATTTTGTGGCAAAGCCACCGAACTAGATTTTTGCAACAGGCCTTTCTTCTCTTCATTATAAATCCCAACCCATGCAACATGTATGCAAAAATTTGTCTAAGTTTATATGATGATCTTATCAAAAGATTTGAATAACATAAGAGTCAATATTTCTAGTTTTTGTTAAGGCCCAAAATTTCGAAATAGCATTTAGCCCATTAAGCAATCTAGCATCTTAAACCCAATTTATGATCTAGCTAAGAGTTTGGCCCATTTAACAATTTATCAGGCTTTTTGGCCCATTTAACAATTTATCAGGCTTTTTGGCCCATTTAACAATTTATCAGGCTTTTCGGCCCATTTAATAATTTATCGAGCTATTCGCCCATTTAACAAATTATCGTGCTATTCGCCCATTTATCGATCTAGCGAGTTTTACCCATTTATCGATCTAGCGAGATTTCGACCCATTTATCGATCTAGCGAGATTTCGCCCATTTATCGATCTAGTAGAGATTTGACCCATTTATCGATATAGTAGATTTGACCCATTTACTAACTACATATTTTTCGCCCATTTTTTACGAGACATAAAATTTGCATATTAACAACTAACTTCACGAGGGCGTTTTTGTAATTTTCACAATTTTAATCGTTTTGCATGTATTTTCATCGAGCTACCAATTAATCGTATTATCCGATTTAGTCGTATTTACAATTTTACTCAATACCACGAATGACATCCAACCCGAGAAAAGCGTGAAGTTACACACCTTGATATCGTGAGTACTAAACCTTCCCGCTCGTCAACAACTAAACATAATATGATCTATTAGAACACTATCATTTATCAAAAATATTCTATTGGGATTTGATCCAAATCCTTACCCCTTTGATTTTGAATCACTTCTATTTTCGATTTCTCCTCATTTATCAATTCGTTGCTCGCTGAAAATCCACTAACGTACAATGGCTCGGGAGTACGAATTACTTCAAATAATTGATTTCCCTCGGTTGATGGTCCGCAACTCGGTGGAAAATCCTGAATTCCCGAAACAGCCCTTCGTTTAGTAATAGGGGGATTTGCGGAACCGCCCCTCTTTCGAAGGCTATGGACTGCCCTTTTCTGCCTTATCTTGAATGACTCTAAAGACATAAGATTATTAGTTAGACTTATTAATATCGAAAAATGATGAACGTTAATAAGATTTGGGATTTTACTTACCACGATTTGTCTTTGTTCCACGAGAGTCAATCGAAAGATTTTGATCCTACAAACGAATCGATTAATAACTAACTATACTAACTAAATAAAAATCCTTGAAATAAAATCTCCTTACCTTGATTCTTGAAGTCGATTGTGGTAAGAGAAAATGAGAGATTTTGTCACAAGAGTATATTACATTCGACCATAGGTGATATAAAATTGAAGAAAATTATAATGAAGAAGAAAATGGAGAAAGGGAGATAGGATGGTATGGTTCGGTTTCAAGAGAGAAAAGAGAAAGAAAGGAAAAGAAAGGAGAAAGAAAAAAGAAGAAAAATATTCTTAGTTTGGAAGAAAATGCATTCGGCATAGGAGGAGAAAATGAGAAGATGAAAGGAAGAAAATTATTTGCTTGTCTATGTACTTTCGGTCACAAAGAGAAAAAGGATTTGGGAGAGAAAAGTTTCAACCGAAATGGTCACAAGAGAATGGCTCAAAGAAGAAGAAAAAAGATGAATTGTGTACTCAAATATGCTGGAAATTTTTGGCTAGAGAGAATATGGGTAGAGAAAAATGCTTTGTTAAGAAAGTGACCAAAATGAAAGAGTTTCTTCTAATCAAGCTACCATACTCTCAACCAAAATCGCCACCCCTTTTTGCCTCATTCTTAGTCAAATATTTGGCTAACAAAGGCCAACCTATTGCCACCCTTTCTTTCCATAGTACACTCCCCCTTTCAAGCCATTTGTTCCCCTTACTTACCTTATCCTAATGATTTCTTTCCTCATCTTGGATATTTCCTTAATCTTTTTAGCTATCATACCAAAAATAAAGAAGTCAAACTTCCCATGTTTGCTTCTTGGCCGACACTTGATAGATGGAAGCAAAAATAAAGTTTTTTTCAAGTTGCAAGCTAGAAGATTCGAACCTCCTCCCTCATGTCTAAGTCATGGCGCCATCACCACTATGCTATTAACTCATTTATGCCATCTTTTAATACTTTAAATAATCTAAGTCTTAAGGTCATTTAAATTCTTTACTCTAAAGTATACTTAAAAAATATTAATTCTAACTCCAAGTAACCCGAACTATCATTTAGCAACATAATGATACTCAATGATTTTGGATGTTACAATTCTACCCTCTAAAAAAATTTCGTCCTCGAAATTTACGATTAAAAGAGGTGAGGATATTCTTTGCAGAATAGCTTCCTCGGGCTCCCACGTAGCTTCCTCCGCTCATTGATTACGCCATAAAACTTTGACCAATGGCACGATCTTCTTTCTTAGCACCTTAACATCTCGGTCTAAAATTTCCACGGTTCTTCTTCAAAAGACAAGTGCGCATTTAATTCCACTTCCTCAATCGGTACTATATGAGATGGATCCGATCTATAAGCGTCAAAGCATGGAAACATGGAAAACATTATGAATTTGACCCAACTCGGAGGTAATTCAATTTGATAAGCCTTTGGGCCAACACGCTTTATCACACGATATGGCCCGATGAACTAGGGCTCGACTTGCCCTTCTTTCCAAATCTAAAATCTTCTTCCAAGGTGAGACCTTCAAGAAGACTTGCTCTCCCAACAAACTCGATATCCTTTCACTTTAAATCAAGATACGATTTACATCATCCAAGCTTCCTTTAACCGTGCTCGAATAACTTTTACCTTTTCCTCTGCTTTTAAAATCAAATCGGGACCCAACATCATTGTTCGCCCAATTCAGGTCCAACGGTAGGAGTACGACACCTACGACCATACAATGCCTCATAGGGTGCCATCTGAATGCTAGGTGATAGCTATTATTATCTGCGAATTACGCCAATGGTAGAAAATCCTCCCAACTACCTCTGAAGTCGATCACACATCCCTTAACATGTCTTCCAATATCTGAATTACTCTTTCCGATCATCCATCGGTGAGGATGAAAAGCCGTCTTGAAATTCAACTTTGTCCCCAAGGCTTCATGCGAGCTTTCCAAAATCGTGGCGTAAATCTAGGGTCCCTATCTGAAATAATAGGCCTTTGGTACCCATGCAACCTCACGATTTCGGATACATCTGACTTAGCCAATTTACGCAACGAATAATCCGTTCGAATCGGAAGAAAATGAGCGATCTTCATCAAACAATCAACTATTACCCATACGAAATTTTCTTAGTAGGTGTTAAAGGTAACCCACTAACAAAATCCATAGTTATCCGCTCCCATTTCCAAAGAGGAATCTTTACCGGTTGTAACAATCCACGCGGTAATTGATGCTCGCCTTCACTTCTTCGACAAGTCAAACATTTTCCTACAAACTCAAAAATCTCACGCTTCAACCTCGCCACCAATATCATTCACGGAGATCTCGATACATCTTATTTCCTCTGGGGTGCATAGCATAAGGGCTACTATGGGCCTCCGTAGAATCATTTGTCTCAATTTCGAGTCTTTAGGCATACAAACCCTTCCACAAAAGCACAAGACTCCATTCATATTTATACCAAAATCCTCTATTTCACCCTTTCAACTCGCTAAAATAAAAGTTCCAACTTTTATCGATGTCCGCTTTTCCTTGATTTGTTCCACCACGGAGGCTTCACCAAGTTTCGCTAACAAACTACCATCCTCATACAAACTTAAATGAGCAAACATTGCTCTTAAATCCGAAATCGCTTACGACTTAACGCGTCACTACTACGTTAGCCTTTCCGGGATGATATTCGATTGAGAAATCATAGTCCTTTAATAATTCCACCCATCTTCTTTGTCTCAAATTCAACTCCTTTTGGGTAAGGAGGTACTTAAGACTCTTGTGACCTGTGTAGATAATAGACTTCTCACCATAGAGATAGTGCCTCCAAATCTTTAAAGCAAAAACCACCGCATAGTGCCTCCAAATCTTTAAAGCAAAAACCACCGCACTAACTCCAAATCATGAGTAGGGTAGTTTACTTCATGTGGTCTCAATTGACAAGAAGCATAAGCCACCACCTTTCCATTTTGCATCAAGACACAACCTGGACCCGTGTGAGACGTATCACAATAAGCAGTGAATTCTTTTCTAGCCTCCTTTGAATCAAAGCTGAGCTTAGTCGAATCTTTTTCAATTTCTCAAACTCTCTTGTTGTTTTTCGGTCAAATATACGGAACTCCCTTCCAGCAGTTTAGTTAGGGTGCGACAATCAACGAAAACCCTCAACAAAGCGTCTATAATAACCCTGCGGACCAAGAAACTCGAATTTCACTCTCACGACATTGGTGGTTTCAATCCAAAATAGCCTCAATCTTCCGAGGATCCACCTTATTCCTTGGTGATACCACATGACCCAAGAAAGTCACTTCCTTTAGCCAAAATTTGCATTCTTGAATTTGGCATAAAGTTGCTTATCACGAAGTAATCGCAATACTATACGCAAATCGTGTCATGCTCCTCATCATTTCTTGAATAAACCAAAATGTCATCTATGAACACTACCATAAACCGGTCTAAATATGGTTGACGATTCATCATGTCCATAAATGCAGCTGGTGCATTGGTTAATCCAAACGGCATCACTACAAACTCATAATGTCCGTAACGAGTTCGAAATGCCGTCTTATAAATATCTGCTTCTTTCACCTTAGGCTGGTGATAACCCGATCTCAAATCAATTTTGGAGAAAACTGAAGCTCCTTTTAATTGATCAAACAGGTCATCAATTCTCGGCAAAGGATACCTATTCTTAATCGTCAATTTATTCAATTGTCTGTAATCAATGCACATACGCATCGATCCATCCTTCTTCTTGACGAACAAAACTGGTGCTCCCTACGGAGACACACTCGGTCGAATAAATCCCCGATCCAGTAATTCTTGAATTTGAGCTTTAAGCTCTACCAACTCCTTCGGTGCCATTTTATAAGGAGCAATGGACACTGGAGCCGTTCCGGGCAAAAGCTCAATGCCAAATTCTACTTCCCGATCTGGAGGTATACCACGAAGTTCTTCGAAAAATACATCTGGAAATTCCTTTACCGTTCTCACATCATCCACAGATATCTCTTTGGCATCCAAAGCACAAATAAAGGCTAGGAATGCTCCATACCCTTTTCGCACCAACTTTTCTGCCTTCAACGCAGATACCACGTTCGCCAAGTAGTTCCTTCGTTCACCAATCATTATGACTTCCTTATCATCCGAGGTTCTTATTGACATCCGTTTCTAAGACAATCCAAATGCGCTCGATGTTTAACCAACCAATCCATGCCCAGAATGAGGTCGAACTCACCGAAAGGCAATTCCATCAAATTCGCCAAGAATACCTCCTCTTGAATTTCTAAGGGTACGTCTCTAAACAATTTATTTACAATTACCGACTGTCCTAAAGGACTAATTACTGTCATTTCACTATCGGTAATTTGATTTTAGATTTAGGTTTCGGATATGGCGCTAGCAACATACGAGTGGGTAGAACCAATATCTATTAAAGCGATGTGGTACATCGAATATGAAGAACGTATCAGTTATTACATCAGTGCATTGCCATCCTCGCGGTGTCTAATCAGTATAGACCGATCCGTGCTATCTTGCATCCGTGTTACCTCTAGGACCATTGCCTCGACCCGGTGCACCCTGACCACGTCCAACCCCATTACCACCACGACCGGTCCACGACGTCTCGGTGGCTTCGAGTACCTCTGGCCATTGTGCATCATTATTACGAACTTCCGAGTCGTATCCATACGTCGAGGCGGTTTATATCTGGTGATCCATTGAACCGCATTTGTAACAAGCGCCCGTTTTCCTCCAACACTCTAGAATGCCTTTTCCCACATTCAGCACAATCTCGACCTCGATTATTAGTTACAGGTGCTCTACCTTGGGCTGATTCATCATTCCGAGGCCTCTTCTGAAATCTCTTTGAAGAACCCGATGTGTCTCTCTCTTATTTCTAAATCTTTCTCGATTCTGACGTTCTGAGTTCTTAGCCTCTTCAGCTATCTTGGCCTTCTCCACAAGTGTGGCAAAAGTTATAACTTGTTGTGGGGCAATCAAAACCCTCAACTCATCATTTAGCCCATCCTCAAACGCATACAACGTTCGTGATCCGCTGACATTATTTTACGAGCATATCGACTCAAGCGAGAAACTCAAATTTCACACGCCACCGTCTTACTCACTTGGACAAGATTCGAAATTCCTTCCTTCGCATCCACATAACTCGTTCCAACATATTTCCCTTGGAAGGCGCTTTAAAGAATTCCCAAGTAATCGGTCGACGGTGCCTTCTCGAGCGAGAAGCCACCACCGATCGCCTCATCTCTTAACAAGGACACTCCTTTCGGTTTACGCTCAAAGTGCATTCCATACCATCCATAATCCGCCCACGACTTGAGCCAATATTCACCACATTGGGCTACACCAAAACTCCTCTAAAACTTCGCATTATTTGACTTGAGTCGTTCAAATTGACCCACGAGTTGTTGGCCCAATTCTAGTTCCAATGACCCTTTCTAGGACTCGTAGCATTGCTTGTGTCAAGGCATTATCTTCTTCCATATGATCGTGATCTGTCTCACTCTCAAATGATGCAGTGCATCCATTTCCGACATATGATTTGGGGCTTGATTTGCACCTCTAACACCTCGTCCTCTTCCACGGCCACGCCTCTGCGTCCATGACCACGTCCTCTCATCGCTCATGATGACTAATTCGATTTAATCTGATTACAAGTTTTATGAATCAGAAAATTTATTTCAGTGTTTATTAACGGTGTTTTATGAGATTTGAGAGATAAAGTTATTTTTCGCAACACATCCTATAGTCTCAATCTCTACGAACTTTAACATCTAAAACTAGAAGTTCTAGAGTGTTCTATGGTCATATCATCATCATCATAATAATCATTTAACAATGAGTACTTACTTGACTTGGTGCCGGATGCTTGTGGTGCCATAACGATATTTAAAACATAATTGAATGATTTCAAGCAAAAATTATTTGGGAACCCAACCACGTAGAAGTTTTGAAAGCTGGCTCGATACCATTAAATGTAACACCCCAAACCCGGTCTATTTGTTAAGACTAGTTTGGTTTGTTACATAAATCAAACTATCTAAATAATTACGATGAATAGGAATTTAAAATAAAATTTATTATTTTATTACAAGGTTTAATAAAACCAAAAGAATATTTTAAATGTATATGAGAAAAACATTAATTGAAAATATCATTAATATTGTATTGATAAAATCCTTAGAGTAAATTTTATAAGAGTTCAAAATATTTAAGAAAATGATAGAGAATTTCATATTATTGAAAACCCAAAATTATTTTAAGAAAACAAAATAATTATAAGCCCATATTAATAGTCCAAAACATAATTTAAATCCATCCACACATAAAATCCATAAAACATTTATAGAGGCCTTATTACATCAAACCCATAAGAGTAAATTATAGAAAGTCTTTAATAAAAGTTTAAAGTTTCATTAACCCTTATTTGTAGTATGGCCCCACGAAGTCATCCTCGGCCCAAGTCCACGTCGGCTTCCATTACGAGATGAAAATTTGAGGGAGTGAGTTACTTAGAACTCGATGTATAACTCACTTACTTATTCATTGGGCGATCATCAAATCATTATTTTGGGCTTGAGCAGTCAACAGGTTTATCAATAAAAATAATAATAATATGTATGCAAAAATGAAGTTCCCAACCCCAAACCTAATTTCCATCCACTACACACCCCCGTACCAACCATCACACCTGTGGGGATCAAGTCAACCCACCCGCCATCACACCAATCGTAGGCATTAAGCCATTTTAGATTTGTGGCGAGCCATAGAACTAGATTGTGACAAAATCACGAACTAGAGGCATTGAGCCATTAATATTTGTGGCGAGCCCATAGAACTAGAGGCAATCAGTGGTTTAATTATTTTGTGGCAAAGCCAAGAACTAGATTTTGGCAACAGCCTTTCTTCTCTTCATTATAAATCCCAACCCATGCAACATGTATGCAAAAATTTGTCTAAGTTTATATGATGATCTTATCAAAAGATTTGAATAACATAAGAGTCAATATTTCTAGTTTTTGTTAAGGCCCAAAATTTCGAAATAGCATTTAGCCCATTAAGCAATCTAGCATCTTAAACCCAATTTATGATCTAGCTAAGAGTTTGGCCCATTTAACAATTTATCAGGCTTTTTGGCCCATTTAACAATTTATCAGGCTTTTCGGCCCATTTAACAATTTATCAGGCTATTCGGCCCATTTAACAAATTATCAGGCTATTCGGCCCATTTATCGATCTAGTAGAGTTTTCGGCCCATTTATCGATCTAGCAGAGATTTCGGCCCATTTATCGATCTAGTAGAGATTTCGGCCCATTTATCGATCTAGCAGAGATTTCGGCCCATTTTACTAACTAGCATATTTTTCGGCCCATTTTTTTACGAGACATAAAATTTGCATATTAACAACTAACTTCACGAGGGCGTTTTTGTAATTTTCACAATTTTAATCATTTTCATGTATTTTCACCGAGCTACCAATTAATACGTATTATACCGATTTAGTCGTATTTACGATTTTACTCAATACCACGAATGACATCCAACCCGAGAAAAGCGTGAAGTTACACACCTTGATATCGTGAGTACTAAACCTTCCCGCTCGTCAACAACTAAACATAATACGATCTATTAGAACACTATCATTTATCAAAAATATTCTATTGGGATTTGATCCAAATCCTTACCCCTTTGATTTTGAATCACTTCTATTTTCGATTTCTCCTCATTTATCAATTCGTTTGCTCATTGAAAATCCACTAACGTACAATGGCTCGGAATACTGAATTACTTCAAATAATTGATTTCCCTCGGTTGATGGTCCGCAACCCGGTGGAAAATCTGGATTCCCAAACGACCCTTCGTTTAGTAATAGGGATTTATGAAACTTGCCCCTCTTCAAGGCTATGGACCGCCTTTTACGCCTTATCTTGAATGACTCTAAAGACATAAGATTATTAGTTAGACTTATTAATATCGAAAAATGATGAACGTTAATAAGATTTGGGATTTTACTTACCACGATTTGTCTTTGTTCCACGAGAGTCAATCGAAAGATTTTGATCCTACAAACAAATCGATTAATAACTAACTATACTAACTAAATAAAAATCCTTGAAATAAAAATCTCCTTACCTTGATTCTTGAAGTCGATTGTGGTAAGAGAAAATGGAGAGATTTTGTCACAAGAGTATATTGCATTCGGCCATGGGTGATATAAAATTGAAGAAAATTATAATGAAGAAGAAAAATGGAGAAAAGGGAGATAGGATGGTATGGTTCAGTTTCAAGAGAGAAAGAGAGAAAGAAAGGAAAAGAAAGGAGAAAGAAAAGAGAAGAAAAATATTCTTAGTTTGGAAGAAAATGCATTCGGCATAGGAGGAGAAAATGAGAAGATGAAAGGAAGAAAATTATTTGCTTGTCTATGTACTTTCGGTCACAAAGAGAAAAAGGATTTGGGAGAGAAAAGTTTCAACCGAAATGGTCACAAGAGAATGGCTTAAAGAAGAAGAAAAAGATGAATTGTGTACTCAAATATCTTTGGAAATTTTAGACTAGAGAGAATATGGGTAGAGAAAATGCTTTGTTAAGAAAGTGACCAAAATGAAAGAGTTTCTTCTAATCAAGCTACCATACTCTCAACCAAAACCGCCACCCCTTTTTGCCTCATTCTCAGTCAAATATTTGGCTAACAAAGGCCAACCTATTGCCACCCTTTCTTTCCATAGTACACTCCCCTTTCAAGCCATTTGTTCCCTTACTTACCTTATCCTAATGATTTCTTTCCTCATCTTAGATATTTCCTTAATCTTTTAGCTATCATACCAAAAATAAAGAAGTCAAACTTCCATGTTTGCTTCTTGGCCGACACTTGATAGATGGAAGCAAAAATAAATTTTTTTCAAGTTGCAAGCTAGAAGATTCGAACCTCCTCCCTCATGTCTAAGTCATGGCGCCATCACCACTATGCTATTAACTCATTTATGCCATCTTTTAATACTTTAATTAATCTAAGTCTTAAGGTCATTTAAATTCTTTACTCTAAAGTATACTTAAAAAAATATTTATTCTAACTCCAAGTAACCCGAACTATGATTTAGCAACATAATGATACTCAATTATTTTGGATGTTACATCTAAATCCGTAAATTTTTCTTGAAACTAAACTCATATATCTTCTTACTAAAATTTTTCCAGAATTTTTGTCTTAACCATTTAGTACAGTTTATTCCTTAAAGTTTCCCTTGTTTCACTGTCCAACGATTTTGACCTCTCTTTCCTTAATTTCAAATATCTCACTGTACAGTTTTCATAAACTGCTCCCACTTATTTCTATTGAAAAGAAATCCATACATATAAATTATAACCCATAATTCACTTTGTACAATTTTACATGATTTTTCCAAGACAGATCAGGGAACCACAAAGTCATTCAGAACCAGTCCCACTAAAATTAACATATCTCAGAATATAAAATTCCTTTTTCTTCTCGTTTCATCCTTATCAAAATAGACACAGTAAGATTTTATTTGATATCTTATTCACTTTCTAATTCCATATCTCCTATTTTTCATGATTTTTCAAAAACACATCCTTGTTTCTAACCAAAACTATTTTATTACAAATATGATTACCACTACGATCATATGTACGCCCGAGTGATTATGGATGCCAGTTTCTGATTTTTCTTTGTTATATCGACCGAATCACAGAATATTTTATGCAAGCCTTCAGAGAAGTGTGAGATCACACATAATTTCAAATATATATTCAGAAAGTACAGGATTACATACCTTATTCAGAATCCGTAACACGATATTCTCCACGGCACCTAAAGATACAATCGGTCAACAATTAGTCCAAAACCCAATTTGCAACTTCATCCAAGTATTGTGATTGATTTAACAATATATATCACATGCCAACAATCCGAGTCTCTTATTACGAGAGATAGGTGTTCGACTTTACCACTATTTCCAAAAAATCCACAAGTAGAGAGTATCGCGTGATTTCGTGCCTAACAATATAATCGATTAGGCAAACTTTCAATCCGATTAACACCATAACTGAATAGTGATATCGAATAGACTATGAAAAGACTCCTACCTTAATCGATGGTAATCTCGATTCCCACCAATTGGCTTATGACTACGAATGAATCGACAAGGATTTGGTATTAGGCCACCCACTAGAACTCGATTTAACCAAAGAAAGATGTCCAACACACAAAAAAAATGGGAAATATAGAAGATGATAGAAATTCGGCTATCAAAAGAAGATGAACAAAAGATGAATATTTGACTAAACAAAAGAGAAGAAAGATGCACAATTGTGCTAGGAGGTTTCGGCAAAGAGAATAGCAAATTGAAAGAAGATGACACAAAAGTTGAAAATAGGATTTTTGGCCAAAACAATACCAAGACCTTACCAAATACCAAAGTAAAAATTTCAGCTACCTATCTACCCCCAAAACTGTCCACATGCATTACAATATTGGTCAAACATTTGGCCAACCACACTTTCCATAACATTCTCCCCTTTTTGTGCCAACATGTCCCCCATACTTGCCTTTTTCTTTTGATTCCTTTCCCCAACCTCAACCTTTCCTTATTTCCTTAGCCACCTTACCAAAAATAAAGAAGTCCACCTTGCCATATATACCTCTTGGTCGACACTTAAGGAGAGCATGCAAAAATAATAGTCAAAATTTGCACACAATGGGAATTGAACCTCTTCCCTTAAAGTCTTTCACTTGATGCCATATCCTCTTTACCATATGCTCATCTATGCTAACAATTTACTCATTTTGTAACAGCCCAAATACGACCCTAATCAGAACGGTGGTTTCAAAACCACGAATCGAATTAAAAAAAATAAAAATATTTTATTTATTTATTTGATGTCTATGTTAAGTGTTTGTGCATGAGTAAAAATATCATAAGATAATTTAATTGTTTTGATGTTAAATTAAATAAAAGGACCAATTGGTTAAAGTAGGAAAAGTAGAGTGCACGAAATTATGATGGCCAATTGAAATGCTTTACTCAAATAGGGACTTGCATGTCAAATTTCCCATAATTCTAGGTAGTGGATGGCAATGATGATAGGAGAGGAAATTTTATTATTTTATATTTTTATCATAATATTTTATAAATTATTTCAATGTATAATATATTAAAGTATTAAGAGAACATAAAACAAATTTTACTTTCTCTCCATTACTCATCTTCCTCATCGATTCATTTCAAAAGAAAGAAGAAAAATTTCCTTCTCCTCATCCAAGCCATTGCATGTGTTTGCAAGATCAAGAAAGGAAAGGTTTGGAAAAAGATCGAGGAAAAGCTAAACTAGGCAGTAGGCGGGAGGCCCTAAATAAATCGCTCTTTGAGGTAAGATTTTAAGCAAACGAGTTAATTAAACCAATTCTTTGTACGTTGATAATGTTTAATGGTTATTGGATGATTGAATTAATATCGCCGAATGAGTTGTAGAGATTATCTAACTGTTTGTATCGTGCAAGGTAAGTTAAGATACTGAATGAGTAGTATGAATTTCGTACCACCTTGAATCTGAATGCAATGTGTATAAACATGTGTATGCTCTAAGTGAAGGCAAGAAATGAATTCAAAATAGAGACATAGTATGAGGGTAATGTGCTAGATATTTTAGTTACATTGAACATGGGAATATAATTATTTTCATGAATTAATGCATGGGCGATTCTATGCTTAGATGATTGTTGGCTCGATTACATGAATGATTTGGTATTTTTATATGAATTACGAGTTTACAAAATGTACTATGAGTATGAAACTATGATTGAGCACTAAGTTTGCAGGTGAATAAGTAACGGCTCTGTGTGAGCAATGCGTTACGGGATTTTTGAGTAACGGCTCTGTGTGAGCGATATGTTACGGGATTTTTGAGTAACAGCTCTTTGTGAGAGATACGTTACGGGATTTTTGAGTAACGGCTCTGTGTGAGCGATACGTTACGAGATTTTTGAGTAATGGCTCTATGTGAGTGATACGCTACTGGATAACGGCTATGTGTGAGTGATACATTACTAAGTTCTACTAATAAGTGGGTAAGTTTAAGGTTTGTTAAAAATCTTGCTAATGTTAAAGATATTATGTACTTAGAAATTATACTAGGGTATTATCACTTGTGAGGCAAGAACGGTTAATTCGGATGGGTAAGAAAATTTGAGGTAAGGATATTATACTTATTGATTTGAGATGGTAAATTTAAGGTATGGATATTATACCTATTTATTGAGATTTTGGTAGTTTAAATTGTAAGTAGGGAATTTGGTAAGTATATTGCTAGTATGTTAGTAAATTACTTTTATGCAAGTATGGTATAGAAAAGTTATTATAAATGGATGATGAGGATATAATTTCATCTCTAAATGGTTGTGATGATTGGTATGGTTCTATTAAGAGAGTAGGATTCAAAAAATTTGAATGAAAATGTGTTTATGTTCTTAATTGCTTAAACTTACTAAGCTATGACAGCTTACTTGGTTTGTTCTATGCATTGTTGATTAGATTTTGAAGTTGAAGCTCAAGCTCGGGGATCAACGTCGAAGTCCATCACATTATCACCTCTTTTGGTATTTTTCTATTTTGAATCCAAAGTCCATGGCATGTATAGGCTAAATGATGTATGGAAATGTTTTAGTTTAAATGGACCGAATGTAAAGATGTAAATAGGCCATATGAAAATGGTTGTTTTGCTATGCTAGGCTGATTTAGTTGTGAGTAAAATAAAAAAAAATGTTATAAGCTTGAATGAAATATTAGTTATAGAATTGTATTGAAATAATAACTGACATAAGCCTATTCGGCCTGCACATTTGAATCATCAAAATGGTTGATGATTTGTTAGAAATTACTCATGAAATCATTCAATAATTTTGTATGCATTAAATTTTGAATGGGATTGAGATGCTTGATAAAATAGAATGGCATGAAATTGTTTGTAGTTATTTACAATGGTTTATATAGATTCGTGTTCTGTCTTATAACACCTCAAACTTGAACCCAGCGGCGGATACGGGCTAGGGGTGTTACATTTTAATTGGTATCAGAGCTACGGTTTAGTCGGTTCTTGGACTAACGTAGCGCGTAAGGGTCTAGCTATACATGCCATATTTTGTGATAAGATAATGTGAAGACTTCTGACGGCGAATTGTAATTGTTTCTTTCTTATAGTAATGGATCCAGATCCCGAGCTAGCATTAGCTGATGATGTCGAGAGTGTGGCTCCTGCTCCCGTGCAAGGGACTGCATTGGAAGAGTCTCGACCTGCTGCTAGTGGCCCAGATGAGAGGGTAAGGCAGGCCTTTCATAATATGATGAGCGATTGGTTCAGTCATTATTTACGAACCACTTCGGCTGTTCAACCACCTCTGAGTCCGAATGTTCCACCTGTAACACCAATGGTACCTTCGGTTGCCAATCCTAAGCGAGCAACTAAACCACCTGTTGATCGTATTTGAAAGCATGGAGCTCAAGAATTTAGAGCTGAAGATAATGATGATGCGGAGCGAGCTGAATTTTGGCTCGATAATACTATCCGTGTTTTTGATGAGTTGTCTTGCACACCCGATGAGTGTTTGAAGTGTGCCATATCATTATTGCGAGATTCTGCCTACTACTAGTGGAATACTCTCGTGCCAGTTGTTTCGAAGGAGAGAGTAACCTGGGATTTCTTTCAGACTGAATTCCGTAAAAAGTACATAAGTCAGAGCTTTATAGATTCCAAGCGCAAGCAGGGTCGTATGACGGTGTCTGAATACGAGTGCAAGTTTGTGCGACTTAGTCGCTACGCTCACAAATGTGTATCCTCTAAGGCTGTTATGTGTTGGAGGTTCGAGGATGGTTTGAATGAAGATATCAAACTTTTGGTTGGCATTCTTGAGATTAACGAGTTTGTTGTGCTAGTTGAAAGAGCTTGTAAAACGGAAGAACTAGGGAAAGAAAAACGGAAAGTTAAAGTTGAATCTAAAGAATTTCGAAAGAGATCCGCGGGTAGATTTTTGTAGATAACAATGAAGAACTTCAAGAATGATAGTAGTCGATCCAAGTCTAATACCGAAATTTCAATTTGAGAACGACCACCAGTGAGTTCGCGAGCTACATCTGTGGCTAGTGTTGGCAATGCTCGATCGAACAAACCCGAGTGTCAGCAGTGCGGTCGACGACATTTCAGAGAGTGTTGGGGTAAATCTTTTAGTCGCGCTTGTTATCAGTGCGGTTCGCAAAGTCATTTTGTACGGGATTGTCCAGAGACTGTTGAGAAGGGTATTACTTAGAGTGCGAGACCGAGTGATACTATAGCTAGAGGTAGACCAGCTCATAGTGGAGGAGGTAGGAGCGGTGCTCAAAGGGGAGCTTCAGATGCAGTTATTCGAGTAGATACCCGTATACCGGCTCAAGCTTATGCTATTCGTACTAGAGAGGAGGCTTCATCTCCAGACGTTATTACTGGTAATTTCACTCTCTTTGATGTTATTATAAGCGCCTTGATTGATCCGGTTCAACTCATTCGTATGTGAGTGAAACATTAGTATCGAAGAAGACTACACTGTAGAGTCTACTAAGTTCTTGATTCGTGTGTCCGATCCTTTGGGTCATTGTGTAATGGTTGATAAAGTATGTAAAGGTTACCGTTGATGATTCGAGATTCACGCTTCCATTGATTTAATGTTGTTTCCTTTTGACGAGTTTGATATAATTCTAGGAATGGATTGGCTAACTTCGTATAATGCAGTGGTGAATTGTAAAAGAAAGATTATTGATTTGAGATGCCAAAACGGTGAGATCATCCGGGTTGAATCTAATGATTTGAGTGCGCTACCTACTGTAATATCCTCGATGTTAGCCCAGAAGTATGTGACAAGAGGATGCGAAGCTTATTTGGCTTATGTATTGGTTAATAAAGTATATGAAAAATAGATTGAATCAATACCGGTTGTGGTGAATACTCAGATGTGTTCCCTGAAGAATTACCGGGTCTACCACCAGTGCGAGAAATTGAGTTTGGCATTGAACTAGTTTTCGGGACAACTCGATTTCGATAGCTCCGTATCGAATGGCACCAACTGAATTAAAAGAATTGAAAGCACAAGAGTTGACAGATAGGGGTTTTGCACGACCGAGTTTCTCACTGTGAGGTGTACCAGTTCTGTTTGTGAAAAAGAAAGACGGGACTATGCAAATGTGTATTGATTATCAGCAGTTGAATAAAGTGACAATAAAGAATAAATACCCTTTACCCCGAATTGATGATTTGTTTGACCAGTTGAAAGGGGCTTCAGTATTTTCAAAGATAGATTTGAGATCGGGCTATTATCGATTCTTGAGTCGAGATACGGATGTGCCAAAGACGCATTAGAATGAGGTCTGGACACTTTGAGTTTTTGGTTATGCCTTTCGGACTTACTAATGCACTCTTTGTTTTATGGATCTGATGAATTGAGTCTTCAAACAGTTTTTAGATCGGTTTGTAGTAGTGTTTATTGATGATATATTGATCTACTCCAAAGATGAAACCGAGCATGCCGAGCATTTGGGATTGGTGCTACAAACTTTGCGAGATAAACAGTTGTATGCAAAGTTTAGTAAGTGTGAATTCTGGATGAAGGAAGTTAGTTTTTTTGGGTCATGTCGTGTCAGCATCGGGTATCCGTGTTGACCCGAGCAAAATATCGGCCATTATTGATTGGAAACCACCAAAGAATGTTTCTGAAATCTGAAGCTTTCTGGGACTTACGGGTTATTACCAACTATTTGTGAAAGGTTTTTCTATAATAGCTACCCCATTGACCAAGCTATTGCAGAAAGATGTCAGGTTCGAGTGGTCGGAAAGGTGTCAGAAAAGCTTCAATCAGTTGAAAGCCCTCTTGACCGAAACTCCAGTGTTAGTATAGCCTGAATCGGGTAAAGAATTTATTGTTTATTCTGATGCTTCTTTGAATGGTTTGGGCTGTGTTTTGATGCAGGAAGGCAAAGTCGTAACCTATGCTTCGAGACAATTGAAGCCGCATGAAAGAAATTACCCGACACATGACTTAGAACTCGCAACTATTGTGTTCGCATTAAAAATTTGGCGTCATTATTTATACGGTGAGAAATGTCATATTTACTCGGATCACAAAAGTCTGAAGTATTTGATGACTCAGAAAGATCTGAACTTGAGACAACGTAGATGGTTAGAGCTGTTGAAGGACTATGAGTTGGTGATTGACTGCCATCCGGGGAAAGCTAACGTTGTCGCAGATGCATTAAGTCGAAAATCATTGTTTGCTCTTCGTACATTGAACACACAGATGGTTATGTCAGGTGATAGTTCGATCATAGTCGAGTTAAAAGCAAGATCGATGTTTATTCAAAGAAAGTTGTAATGTACAAAAGTGAAAAAGATATGAATGTTAAACGAGTTCGGTGAAAGTAATGCGAGTCGAGTTTTGAGTTGATGAAAATGGTATTTGAAATACAAAGGCGAATGTGTACAGAAGAACATGGACTTGATTAGGATGTTATTGAATGAGGCTCATAATAGTCAAATGGCGATACACGGGTATACGAAAATGTATAATGACTTGAAACAAATCTATTGGTGGCCTGGTATGAAACAGGACATATCTAAATTTGTATCGAAATGCTTAGTTTGTCAACAAGTGAAAGCTGAGCATCAAGTTCCATCAGGACTTCTTCAACCAATTATGATACCTGAATGGAAGTGGAAACGAATCACTATGGACTTTGTGTCAGGATTGCCGTTGACGTCGAGTAAGAAAGATTCAATATGGGCTATTGTTGATAGGTTGACGAAATCAGCTCATTTTATTCGTACGTCTGATTTCTCACTTGATAAGTTGGCTGAATTATGCGTATCGTAAATTGTACTGATTACGGGTACCTATCTCTATTGTTTGGGATAGAGATCCGAGGTTCACATCGCGATTTTGGAAGAAACTACAAGATGCTTTAGGTACCAAGTTACATTTTAGTCGACTTTCCACCCTCGGTCGGACGGTCGGTCGAGCGAGTTATCCAAGTACTTGAGGATATGTTGAGATGTTGCATTCTTGAGTTTGAAGGTACGTGGGAACGATACTTGTCTTTGATTGAATTTGCGTATAATAATAGCTTTCAATCTAGTATCAAATGGCACCCTACAAAGTGTTGTATGGTCGTAAATGTAAATGCGCCTTGTAATTGGATTGAACTCGGAGAAAACAAGATGCACGGGGTTGATTTGATTAAGGAAACCGAACAGAAAGTGGCAATAATTCGTGATAGCTTGAAAGCGGCATCAGATCGTAAAAAGTCTTACGCAGATTTGAAGCGTAAGGACATTGAATTTCAAATTGGAGATCGAGTATTCTTGAAAGTATCACCGTGGAAGAAGATCTCAGATTTGGTCGCAAGGGAAAACTGAGTTCGAGGTTTATTGGGCCCTATGAAGTTATTGAACGTATCGGGCCGGTTGCGTACAGATTGAGGTTATCGTCTGAGTTAGACAAGATTCATAATGTTTTTCATGTGTCGATGCTTCAACGCTATAGATCTGACCCTTCTCATGTAATTAGTCCAACCGAGTTGAAATTCAGCCTGATCTGACTTATGAGGAAGAACCGATTTGTATTTTAGATCGTGAAGTAAAAGAATTACGAAACAAGAAGATATCGTTGGTCAAAGTGATGTGGCATAAACACGGGATAGAGGAGGAAACTTGGGAAACCGAAGAATCAATAAAAGAACGTTATCCTCACCTATTTGCTGGTAATATTTTTGAGGACGAAAATTTCTTTAGGGGGGAGAGTTGTAACAGCCCAAATACGACCCTAATCGAAACGGTGGTTTGAAACCATTTAATCCAATTAAAAAATAAAAATATTTTATTTATTTATTTGATGTCTATGTTAAGTGTTTGTGCATGAGTAAAAATATCATAAGATAATTTAATTGTTTTGATGTTAAATTAAATAAAAGGATCAATTGGTTAAAGTGGGAAAAGTAGAGTGCATGAAATTAGGATGGCCAATTGAAATGCTTTACTCAAATAGGGACTTGCATGTCAAATTTCCCATAATGGCAATGATGATGGGAGAGGAAATTTTTATTATTTTATATTTTTATCATAATATTTTATGAATTATTTCAATGTATAATATATTAAAGTATTAAGAGAACATAAAACAAATTTTACTTTCTCTCTCCATTACTCATCTTCCTCATCGATTCATTTCAAAAGAAAGAAGAAAAATTTCCTTCTCCCTCATCCGGCCATTGCATGTGTTTGCAAGATCAAGAAAGGAAAGGTTTGGAAAAAGATCGAGGAAAAGCTAAACAAGACGAGTAGCCGGGAGGCCCTAAATCGTCGCTCTTCGAGGTAAGATTTTAAGCAAACAAGTTAATTAAACCAATTCTTTGTACGTTGATAATGTTTAATGGTTATTGGATGATTGAATCAATATCGCCAAATGAGTTGTGGAGATTATCTAACTGTTTGTATCATGCAAGGTAAGTTAAGATGCTGAATGAGTAGTATGAATTTCGTACCACCTTGAATCTGAATGCAATGTGTATAAACATGTGTATACTCTAAGTGAAGGCAAGAAATGAATTTGAAATAGAGACATAGTATGAGGGTAATGTGCTAGATATTTTAGTTACATTGAACATGGGAATATAAATATTTTCATGAATTAATGCATGGGCGATTCTATGCTTAGATGATTGTTGGCTCGATTACATGAATGATTTGGTATTTTTATATGAATTACGAGTTTACAAAATGTAATATGAGTACGAAACTATGATTGAGCACTAAGTTTGCAAGTGAATAAGTAACGGCTCTGTGTGAGCAATATGTTACGGGATTTTTGAGTAACGGCTCTGTGTGAGCGATATGTTACGGGATTTTTGAGTAACAGCTCTGTGTGAGCGATACGTTACGGGATTTTTGAGTAACGGCTGTGTGAGCGATGCGTTCTGGGATTTTTGAGTAACGGCTGTGTGAGCGATACGTCTGGGATTTTGAGTAACGGCTCTATGTGAGCGATACGTTACGAGATTTTGAGTAATGACTACGTGTGAGCGATACGTTCTCGGATAACGGATTACGTGTGAGTGATACGTTACTAAGTTCTATTAATAAGTGGGTAAGTTTAAGGTTCGTTAAAAATCTTGCTAATGTTAAAGATATTATGTACTTAGAAATTATACTAGGGTATTATCACTTGTGAGGCAAGAACGGTTAATTCGGATGGGTAAGAAAATTTGAGGTAAGGATATTATACTTATTGATTTGAGATGGTAAATTTAAGGTATGGATATTATACCTATTTATTAAGATTTTGGTAGTTTAAATTGTAAGTAGGGAATTTGGTAAGTACATTGCTAGTATGTTAGTAAATTACTTTTATGCAAGTATGGTATAGAAAAGTTATTATAAATGGATGATGAGGATATAATTTCATCTCTAAATGGTTGTGATGATTGGTATGGTTCTATTAAGAGAGTAGGGTTCAAAAATTTGAATGAAAATGTGTTTATGTTCTTAATTGCTTAAACTTACTAAGCTATGATGTCTTACTTGGTTTGTTCTATGCATTGTTCATTAGATTTTGAAGTTGAAGCTCAAGCTCGGGGATCAACGTCGAAGTCCATCACATTATCACCTCTTTTGGTATTTTGCTATTTTGAATCCAAAGTCCATGGCATGTATAGGCTAAATGATGTATGGAAATGTTTTAGTTTAAATGGACCGAATGTAAAGATGTAAATAGGCCATATGAAAATGGTTGTTTTGCTATGCTAGGCTGATTTAGTTGTGAGTAAAATAAAAAAAAATGTTATAAGCTTGAATGGAATATTAGTTATAGAATTGCATTGAAATAATAACTGACATAAGCCTATTCGGCCTGCACATTTGAATCATCAAAATGGTTGATGATTTGTTAGAAATTACTCATGAAATCATTCAATAATTTTGTATGCATTAAATTTTGAATGGGATTGAGATGCTTGCTAAAATAGAATGGCATGAAATTGTTTGTAGTTATTTACAATGGTTTATATAGATTTGTGTTCGGTCTTGTAACACCTCAAACTCGAACCCGACGACGGATACGGGCTAGGGGTGTTACACATTCATTTCTATAAACCTTGAAGCTACTTACCATCTCTCCTTAAAGTGCTAAAATACCAAATTTTTCCTAAGACCCAATTAAACCTGAGACTTCATAGAAACCCCGTACCTTTCCAAATTCGCTTAACTAATAAGTCCAATTTGTAACAACGCCATTCTCATATTCTCGAAAATTTTGAACATTCTTACGCCCAAGGCCCATTGGGCCCAATCCTACTAGGCCCAATTTTAGGATGTTACATGGCTATACCAAAATAAGGATTGATAGTGTGCTATGAGCTCCGACTCCAACGATCCACAAGTTAGCTTGGCGGGACTACATAGAAAGAAAGGATTAAAGACGTAAGCATTTAGCTTAGTAAGTTTGCATGTAAAACACAGATTAATAAACTTGCTTAATATAAACCATTTGACATAACAATGGTATCATAATTTCAGCTTTAGAGCTTACTTACTCATCTTGATTCTCACATGTCTCATGATACTTACTATCCTCATACTTGTAAGGTAAACATGGTGTATCAGATCACTTGATCACATTGATCAACATACTTTAATTTAATAATCATGATCTCTAATTCATCATTCATAACATAAATAATACTCAATTTCAACTTAGTAATATCTTTGCTTACGTAGCTTTCTTGTTATCTCATTTTAACTTTACTCATTTGCTTGATGAATTTCTGTGAATAATCGAGGATACTAAATCTTATCCCACGTAACATAATGCCAAAGCCATATCCTAGATACGGTCTTACATGATATATCTCTTCTTGAATCAATGCCAAGCTTACCTTGGACTTATATAATAACTTATTCAATGCCAAGCTTGGGTCCTTGGACTTACATGATGACTTATTCAATGCCAAGCTTGGGTCCTTGGACTTACATGATAACTTGTTCAATGCCAAGCTTGGGTCCTTAGACTTACTGCAAAGCTTGGGTCCTTGGACTTACATGATAACTTGCTCAATGCCAAGCTTGGGTCCTTGGACTTACATGATAACTTGTTTAATGCTAAGCTTGGGTCCTTAGACTTACATGATAACTTGTTCATACTTAATCACATTGATTTCTTTATTTAACAAACATTAAGCATTCCATGATAACAATGTACATTATACTAAGAAATTCAATGATAGAAATCATAAAGCTTAGAAATCATACAAACTTACCTCAATATACAAAATGTATGTAGATTTGTAATTTAGTCCTCGACTTTATTCTTGCCTCGGTTTCGATCCGGGCTTCATTTTTCTTGATATATAATCATAAATAGACCATTTAATAAGCATATTGACTAAATTGACTCATAACTCATTCTTTGGCAAAATTACTTTTTTGCCCCTATACTTTCTCATATTTGCACTTTTGCCCCTAGGCTCGTAAAATGATTTTTATGCAACTTTCTTAAACTACATGCTTAGCTAATTAATAGTATCAACTATAGCAATCATCAATTCTCACAAAATCACACATGTATGACCAAACTTAAGATTTTCACAATCAAGTCCCTATATGCATTTTCATGGAAAATCACTTAACAAAAGATGTTTCTACTACATGAAGCTTTCATAATCTTCCATAGAACATCAAAATACATGCATGTAATACATGACCATATTTTTTAACATCCATTATAGCTCATCAAATAGCTAAAAATAGTTTACTCATGCTACTAGGACTTAAAAAATATGAAGAATATTAAAAACCGGGCTTAAGAGCACTTACTAGCAAGCTTGGAAAATTGAAAGAGCCCTAACAATGGCTATTGGAATTTTTGGAAGCTTAGGGAAGAAGATGAATGGATTTTTTTCATCTTTTTCCCATTTTAATCATTTATTAGGCAAATGACCAAAATGCCCCTCTTTTTAAAAATTTCCATAAAACTATCTCATGACCAATTTTGTCCAAAAATTAAATTTTAGGAAAATTTCTATCTAGGGGTTCATAATTATTATTCTAAAGCTATTTCATACAAAAAGCTTCTAAAAATTCATATTTTGTAACTTTTTCAATTTAGTCCTTTTGGACCATTCAACCATAATTTAGTGAAATTGCTTCATGAAACCTTCATACTAGCATGAAAACATGACATAAACCTTAAAAATCATAATTTCATCTTAGTTTTGTGGTCTCACACCACTATTTTGACTAGGCCCTAAATCGGGCTGTTACAGACACGGCCATGTGTCTTAGCCGTGTGGAAGGCACGGACACGGACATGGGTGTGTGCCTAGGTCGTGTGAAGTCTGCACCTTGAAATTGGAATTTAAATCGTCACACGATTGAAGCACAAGGGCGTGTGACAGGACGTGTGGAATAAGTCAGTGTCGACCACGGGTGTAGCACATGGGCGTGTGGCTGACCGTGTGATGCAAGGCAATGACGACCACGGGTGCAAAGCACGGGCGTGTCCCATTTCACACGGGCATGTGGCCCCTGTTTAGGTAAATTTTCCTAAGTGCGTACAAGTTTCTGATTTTTTTCTGAAATTTTCGAAGTATGTTTAGGGCTCGTAGGCCCATTATAAGGACGTTAGATATGCGAATGGAAAAGTTTTAATTTGGAATGGAATTTGATAACCCAAAGTTTTATGATCATGTGAGTTAAGTGCGATAACGCCTCATACCCGATTCCGGCGTAGAATACGGGTAAGGGGTGTTACATTTATGCTATGCTTTTATTCAAGTTTCTGTGTTGTATAGAATGTCACAAAATATTAATTTATTTTCATTTGATTACTTTTCCAAGTTATGGATGAATTTAACAATATGTATAATAGTTTTGATATGAATTATGATACCCTTAAATTAAGTGAAGAAGCTCAACAAAGAATAGCCACAATTATTACACAAGTTGAGCACAATAATTATCATGAAGAGGAACAATATGTGTTAAGCAGTGTATTGGTACAACATGAAACTTATTTCACTATGCAACCGTGTATGAATTCAAATTATATAGGTCAAATGTTGGTGGACAAAGTATTAAATGGGCATGATGATCATTGCATGAATAGTTTTAGGATGCCAAAAAATATATTTCACAGCTTGTGGCATGATTTGCAAACAATGGCTTAAAGCATGGGAATGTATCAGCGATGGAGAAGTTAGCATTATCATTGTACATTCTTGGAAATAAAGAATCAAATTCAAATGCAGCAGAGCGATTTCAACAATCTGGGAAATTGTTAGTCGAATTTTTACTGATATGTTGCATATATTTGCTCGAATGGGAATAGACACGATTAAACCCACTGAAGGTCAATTCGAACAAGTACCGAACCATATTCGACATGATACAAGATATTGGCCTCACTTTAAGGTAAAATTTACACAATCTTTATATTTTTAAAATATAAATTATTTCTAACTTTTATCTCATTACTTGTATTTATTTTAAAGGATTGTATTGGGGCCATAGATGGAACACACATAAAAGAATGCATTTCGCCTTCTTGTCAAATACCTTATATTGGACGGAAAGGTGATCCAACTCAAAATATTATGGCAGTTTGTGACTTCAACATGTGCTTTATTTTTGCATTTCGTGGTTGGAAAGGAACAACACATGACAGTAGAATTTTTTTTGCAAGCACTTAGAAAACAAGAGTTAAATTTTCCACACCCTCCACCAAGTTGAACTTTAATTTTTTAATTAATTTTTACATAAAAACAATATTAAAAGTTTTAATTTATTTTTAAACTTGATATTATGTTTTACTTTTTTGCAGGAAAATATTATCTCGTGGATTCAGGATATCCACATATGGAAGGTTTTCTAGGTCCATATAGGGGGGAACAATATCATTTACCTGATTTTCATCGAGGTAATCATCAAGTATCTGGAAAAAAAGAAATATTTAATCATGCCCATTCTTCATTACGCTCTGTGATTGAACGAACATTTGGAGTGTGAAAAAAAAATGGCCAATATTAAGAGATATTCCAAGTTATTCATTTAACAAGCAAGTTTTAATAGTTATTGCAACAATGGTTTTTCCTAATTACATTCGAAGACATGCTTGGTCAAATGATGAAGATTTTCGACAATTTGAGAATATACCCGACATGCCAGTCTCTTCAGGCCATTTTGATAGAGGTGAATTGAGTTCTTCTAACATTGAAAGTGACCTTGAAATTGCGATGTTAAGGGAAACTATTGCAAATAATTTAATGAATCCATATTTATAAAAACATTTTGTATCATAACCTAATTTCTAGTAATAATAAAACTTGTTATGTCTTATGTTACTATATTTTTTAATTAAAATCATCCGTTTAGATACTTCAAAATTTGATCCAAGTATAATGTTATTATTTGTGAAAATAATATTTATCATTGTTATAAAAGAATATTTAACTATAAAAATTAAAATAATTATCATTTTATCTAATAAATAATTTAAATTGATTATATAATTTATTAAAATATTTATAATAAAATATTGGAAGATACATTTTAATATTTTATTAAATTAATTTATAAATTCACATATTTTAACAATTTTATAAAAGTAGAATAATTTAAAACTTCTATTATATATCAATTCTAATCGATGTCCTTAATAGTCATTTTTTGTTCTCACCTCACACACAGCTGATTGCGTTTGAATCCAAACACACACCCCACCATTGTTTTTAATCTCACTGCTACAGTATCCAATCTCACTGCTATAGTAACTAATCTCACCGCCACCGTTGTTTTTAACCTCACAGGAGGTAAACACACTGCCCAGCCAAACTAAGCCATAGTTATCACTATGAATAATGTTGTGACTATTACATAATAATCCAAGAAACATACTTATTGCCGGCTAGTCCTGTATGTTGTTTTTTGATTTTGACATCCCTATGTCAATGACAACACTTTGTCATCAATCAAATACACATTAGTCTTAATGCATTATTATTGTCCAAGCCCACAAAAATACTTGACTAAGGACCTTTTAAGAATAATCATATTACTCCTAGGAATTTATTATTAATCACTTTATTTACACACACAGAAAAGGAAATTGAAATAACAATGGTAATGTCTTATATTAACAAACAAGGTAAAACGAGTATGCGATAGCAATCATCTCATGATTGGTCTTTGGGGATACTCTAACAACTGCTTCAGGCACTTGTAATGAAATGTGTAGAAAAATAAATAACACGAGATGTTTATGTAGTTCAGTTTTCCTATATCTGCAGGGCCTTGCCTAGAGAGCATATTCATTATCTTATTACCTTGTACAACAAGTCTTATCAAGCTCTAACACTCACTACTTTAGACTTCTCACTTTTGTACTTAAAATCTAAACATCTCTTTTCTAAGTTTTCCCCTTGAAAACTTAGGACACTAACCAAGTTACACACTTGATTATTACATTTTAATGCACTCACAAAAACATTCTTCACTTGAAATGTAACACCTCTAACCTTTTTTCATCATCAGATTAGGGTTACAGAGCATTATGATACAAAATAGAACCTTTAACTTCAATCAAAATCATAATATAAATTAACATTAATTCATAATCAACTCAATACAATCAAGGAAAATATACATATTTGGGCCTTAAATTGAGCCTCTGGGGTCCTAAAAACAATTTAGAAACAAACAGGGATCAATTTAAATCAAATCTAAAAATTTTGGAAAAAATATGAAAAGTTAGGAAACAAGGGTAACACAACCATGTGACATATCCCAGATCATGTGGACATTCGAAGTAGGGTCACATGGCGTGTAACGGACCGTGTGTGTAATCGATGTTGGGTCACATGACTGTGTCACAGGCCGTGTGCCAGACTGTGCTCGAAATTGTTTTGGGAGACATGGTCGTGTTGTAGTCCATGTCTCAGACCGTGTGAAACCTACACCTAAAAAAAGAAAGAAAGACACATAGCTATGTGAACAAACTGTGTGCGACACTCGACCACGTGACAGCCCGTGTCTTAGGCCGTGTGTGCCAAAATGTACCTTGAAAAAACAAGTTTACCAAAAATGCTTTCTTGAGCCACAGACATACCATTAGCCAACCTTTAGCCCTATCCAATACACACTTAAAAAGACCAAAAGAAGCTAAAAGCACAAATATACAACATATTTCCTTCAATGAACCAATGTACCCTCATTGGTACCACAAAATACACTTATAAATAATTCAACTAAATGACATGGTTTTATGCTTTAGGCCTACTCCGTACACTTACCATTAATCCAATATAACTTCATATCAACATAGCTCAAGTCATATACTTACCATACACTTTAAAGTGACCCAAAAGATATATTCTTGCTAAGCTTTATAAGTCCAAAAAAATATATACACAAAAAGGCATAACCACACCATGATAACTAAATAGCATACTCAATAACTGTCATTACATAAAAGCCCTATACATTCCATTTATATCCATAACCAAAGTAATTAAAACTACCAATATAATGAATAGATAGTGTGATGGCGCTCCAACGAGATTCCAACCGATCCAGCTTTCTAATGATTTACAAGTGATCGTTGTTTTGTCGAGTTTTAAAATTTATAAAGAGAATGATCAAACTTGAAACTAACTCTGACAATGATTTAAGGCAAGTGCACCTATCGAACAGTAGTATAGCTTAGGCAAGATCGAATTGTCGAACCCAAAAGAACTAAAAGTACTAATACTAACCTTCTTTCTATTATTTAGCCTAAATATTAAGTGATTGGTTGTATAATCTAAAACTAACTAATTACCAAGCTAAAGACGCAAAGACAAAAAGAATGAATTGGGGAAATACTGTTGGGAAAACTCAGTTGATTAAGACGATACCCTTAGGAAAAATCCACCTAAACTTCACTTGTTATCTAACACTGAACCAGACGATTTATTCACTTAACTTGATCCATAGGATTCCCTAATTTATATTAAACCCTCTCTCGAAGTGAATAACGTCTAACCCTAGGTTGATTAATTCAAATCTCTTTCTAATTAAAACCCCTAGAATCGCATTAACTCGATCTATGGACTCCCATATTAGGTTTCACTCTAATCCGGCAAAATCTTGTCACCCTATCTCTAGGCACGCGATCAACTCCGCTTAATTATGCTAGATCTACTCTTAAGCAGGGACTTTTGCTCCACCACCTAAGCACATTCAACTTGAATCAATATCCCAGAAATATTAACACAAGAATTAAGCTCACATAATTAAGAACAAATCAAATATTTATCATATAGTTCAGAAAACAATAACAAGATCCGTTTTAGGTTTCATCCCCTTCACGTATCTGAAGGATTTAGTTCATAACAATAAAAGAAAACATATCAGAAGAAAAGATAAAACAAAACATAAGAATCCCTAAAACTCCCTAAAGGAATTGAAGGAGAAATCCACCGTCTTGAGTAGAATTCCGGCTTCTTGAGATGGATCAACTGGCTATCTTCGAGTGATTCCTACAAATCTAACCTTTCTGGCTCGGCTCCTTGGCCTAGCTAACCGCCCTCTTGAAGGTTATGCTTAGGGTGTTTATACATGCTCTTGGAATGCTTTACTTAGCATCTAAGTATCCTAATCTAAGTGGAATTCCTAATGTGTTTCTTTACCTCTAAGTACCCTATCCGAGTAAAACTCCTCTTGCCCGTGGCAGGGACACGGCCATGGCACACGCCTGTGAATTGATTTCAGGCCGTGGTCGAGTTTGCTAAAGAGACACGCCCATGTGTTTCAGGGTCCAGGCCGTGTTTTAGTAATTTAATGAGGCACGGTCGTGTGGTCTTGGGCCCAGGCTGTGTCAATTTTGTGAGTTGGCCCAATTTGCCGTTTCTTATTCTTTTCGTCCCTAGGTTCTTTCTTGAGTATAAAACTTGAAAAGAAAGGATTAAGAGCGCCTTTTTACACAATTCAGGGAATAAATCATCCAAAAGTATGCTAAATGTGGGATTAAAATATGTTAATTTTACAGTTTATCAAATACCCCCACACTTAAGCTTTTGCTTGTCCTCAAGCAAAATTCTCAACTTACAATTAAAATGAACTATCCACAATTCATAATTCTCATTAACAATGCCTCATCATAATTTATAGATAATTTATACATGGATAATTTAACTCAAAAACTCCTAAAGATTCAAACAATTCTAAGTCATATATTTGTAGCATGAAAACATAAGTGTCTCCCTTTATCTAAATAATTACCTCTGATTCAAAATTGACAAGGATTGACATCCTCTCTAAAAATTCACTCAAAGCACTCGAAGTGTTTAAGGTTTAGGAAAAAGCACTCATAAGTCAAACTTGAAAAGTTAATCCCATAGGCTTGCCTGAAAATCAAATCTCCACCACTGTAATATGAGATGATACACAAATCAAAAGGTCTTTAACAGGGTTGTAATGGGGATTAGGTTAAATGTGTGGATAAAGGCTGAATTGGAAGGTTAAAATCGAGCTTGAATTGACAAGTTACCTAACTTTAGAAAAATAAACTGATAACCTGAATAATTACATCACATGAAAATTTAAAATACTAATAATACGAACTTCTTCTTCAAGATGTTGAATTTAAACGTACGAGCTCTTAGAACATAGAACTAATAATGAATGTACTTTGATTTTTTTAAGAACAAATCAAATAAATACATAATATAAGACAGAACTTTATCAACTGAAACAAAGTATTTAGGCAACTGATCAAATCAATTCTTGATAGAAGGGTAGTCAAAGGGATGGTGATAACAAATACGAGCGGAGTTTTGGGTTAATATTAATGGGTGAATCAATAAAAAAAGGGTTGTTAGGATCAAAGGGTTCACTAAGGGTTAATTGTGAAGGTAGACATTTTAGTGGAGTGAGTGGGTTAAAACCTACATGCCTTTATCATCTCAGTATATCAAATCAAAAATGTGGTCTCAACATGTATAATCGAGGCAAGTTCCAGAATAACAAATCAATGTTGACACACTCATAATCAATAAAATGAGCATGAAAAAGAATATGCTCTATAAGGCTCAAAATCTCACAAAAATTATGGGTTTTTGACATCAATCCCTATAAATTTCAAACTTCAAAGTAATATTCAAATTCAGTTCAACAACCTAGAAAACTTTTAATTCTGAAAAATAGACTTATCATGCTTGATTCTCTAGTATCTTAAAGTTTAAATTATCAATGCACAATTAACTATGACTTACTCTAAGACATATCAATAAGAATCATAAACCATCAGAAATTTCATCCTAATAAGTAATATGAGAAAATTACTTAAGAACTAGATATAATTTAGGGATTTGAGAATAATGTAAAAAGTTAGGAAGAATTTAAGAATGATGCAAAAAGTTAGGCACTTTTACCCCCACATTTAAGATGTACATTGCCCTCAATGTACAAACATAGATAAATAATCATGTGATACTGAAATCAAAAAAGAAGGGGAAAAGTGACACTTCCTAATTTTTTGGGATCACTATTTACGGTCCGATTTGGAGGAGGAGGCGGTGGTGCTATGGTGGATGCCAACGGTCACTGTGCTAGATGAAGAAATTAAAAAACTCGTGACGGATTAGCCAAGAATTATTAAGACACATTTAAAATAAACTAACTATGTATTTAAGGACAAGAAAATTAAAGGGAAAGAAAACAGAAAGTAAGATAAAATTAACATAAAAGATGAATGGACTGAGGAGTCCTTATTGTTGGATGGTTCGCGAGGTGGGTGTGATTCTTAAGGCTGTATTGAGTCGGTGGTCGTGGTTCTGGTGTGATTCCCTAGCAGCCTGAAGAACCTAAAACCAAGAAACTAGAATAAAATAAACTAAATTAAGCATAAGAGAGTCAAAGAGAAGGAAATTGAAGCAAAAGAGAAAAGTAGAATAAAAGTTAAATGATCTCAAAGACCCTTGGCTTGTAGAGTGGATGAAGCGGCAGGCATGAACTTATGTAGATCGATCTCCCTCTGGGAGATTATGCTTGGCTTTTTTCGCTTCTTTGACATGGATATGTGTAGGCTCAAGAGTTTAGAGACTTGTTATGGAGAAGAGAGAAATTTGAAAAAAAGAAGGAAGGAAGAAGATGGGGAGTAGGTGGGAAGAATGGGAGGGGGTGGTTTAAATATAGTTTTAGAGTCTGACACTCCCTCACGCCCGTGTACCGTGGGAGTGTTGTTTCACATAGCCACCTCACACGACTATGTGCCTAGATTGCCATACCCGTTGGTGATAAGTTAGTGTCATCCACGGCCGCATCATACAACCATGGCATTTTGTTGGTGCTCGTGTGGTGGTGGTTGGAGTCCGTGACTCGAAGATTTGATTATTTCTGATTCATACCTCTTCTACCATTGTCAGTATAGAGATTTTGTACTTATACACGGCCACGACCTCTAGAAATCTGCACTTTTGGTTAGTTTAAACCTAGGTATTTAAGATGAAGAGAAGAAAAGAAACTAAAATAAAAACAAATGTGTAAATAAATAGGGTTAGTACTCGGGTTGTCTCCCAAGAAACACTCGTTTAAAGTCTTAAACTAAACTTTCCTCGTATTTGCAAAAATCAGGATGGTTTAAAAGTTTGAATATCTTCCATCATGCTGTAAATTCTATTTTTGTAATAAAGTTTAAGTCGAGAAGTGTTTACTTTAAAAGTATCAAATTTAGGATTCCTTACCTCGACTGGTCCGTATAGGAAGATATTGCGTACCTCAAGAGGGATTTCTTCATTTATATTTAGGTCTGACATGGTAATTCATGGATCTTCCTTCTTTAACAGTTCCTGATCTCCTATTTTTAAATGGTTTGATGTTCCTATGATCTTTTCTGGGGGCTCCTTTGGTTTTGCTTCATGCGGATCCAGTTCCTCTTTACAGTGTGTCTTCCATGCTTCTAATTTGTCAACCTTAAGGCTTTGTTCCTTATATAGTTCTTCTTTATTTGCACGAGGTCTATGATCCGGCTCAGGTCTACGGCTTTGTGGTGGATCTTGTGGTGAAAGGTGAACAAATTGGTCATCAGCTGAATTTACTTTCTCACCTTCATCAATTAATGTCTTGGTCGAGTCAAGAGCTTGTAGACTGATCGATTCGTCACCTACACGAAGAATGAGTTCTCCTGTACCAACATCAATTTTAGTCCTGGTAGTTGCTAAAAAGGGTCTTCCTAAAATTAAAGGAATCAAATTATCCTCATCCATGTCTAAGACAACAAAATCTACTGGGAAAATGAATTTATCAATTTTTACGAGAACATCTTCGATAATACCCCTAAGAATTCTAACAGTTTTATTAGCTAATTGAATACTCAACCTAGTTTGTTTGGATTTCCCTAGACCTAGCTGCTTAAACATTTTATAAGGCATGACATTTATACTTGCCCCTAAATTAGCCAAAGCATTATCAACTATTAGTCTACCAATTAAACATGGAATTGTAAAACTCCCTGGATCTTTTAGCTTCTATGGTAGTCTATTTTGTAGAATTGCTGAGCACATTGCGTTTAATTCCACATGTGGCTTCTCGTCTAACTTATGCTTGTTCGTCAAGAGTTGTTTTAAAAATTTCCTCGAATTTGGCATCTGTGAAAGAGCTTTAAGAAGCTGTAAGTTAATATGTAATTTATTTAAAAGTTTAAGAAACTTACCGAACTGTTCCTCTGTATATCTCTCTTCATCGTTTCAGGATAAGGTATGCGGGGTTGGTACTCTTTGATTACCGGTTTTGGCTTTTCTTGTGTTACCTCAATTTTACCTTCTTCTACCTCATTTTCTTGTATTGAATTGGGTTCATCTAAACCTATACTATCATGTGCTGTGATGGCTTGGATTTGCTCATTTGGGTTAATCTCAATGTTGCTTGGTAGACACCCTTGCGGTCATTCGGAAATTAATTTTGCAAGTTGTCCAACTAACTTAGTAATTTCCCCAAATGACTTAGTAAGTTCCCCAACTTGGTTCTTGATCCCTTCAATCGATGTTTGTTGGTTTTTAAGTGTTGTCTCAGTGTCTTGGAAACGGTTTTCTATGGTTGCCATGAATTTTGTCAGCATCTCTTCAAGGTTCAGCTTCTTTTCTTGTGGATATGGCTGATTTTGGAAATTTTGAGGAGGTTGTTGTCTTTGATTTCCTTGATTTCCTTGACCTCCCCAAGAAAAATTTAGGTGGTTCCTCCAACTGGATTATAAGTATTACTATAAGGGTTATTATTAGATCTAAAATTATTACCTATATAGTTCATCTATTCGCTTTCTGTGCCCGGTTGGTAGGGTGGGTACTCAGAATTTGCCATAATTCTACTTGCGTCGCACTGCATTACTGGATGTACCTATGAAGAACACAAACTATCAAGCTTTTTATTCATCATCTCTACCTACGTTGATAGCATGGTTACTACGTCGAGGTTGAAAACTCTGACTAATTTTATTGGTTTTGTTCTTGTAACCTGCCACTGATAGTTATTCAGCGACATCTCTTCAATAAACTCGTAGGCTGCTTCAGGAGTTCTATTGTTTAGGGTTCCACCGGCGACTGAATCAATTAGTTGCCTCGTTAAGGGGTTTACACCGTTATAGAAAGTTTGAACCTGTAGCCACAAGGGTAAACCATGGTGCGGACACCTTCTCAAAAGATCCTTGTATCTCTTCCATGCGTCGTATAATGTCTCTAAATCCATCTGCACAAAAGAAGAGATATCATTCCGTAATTTGGCCATTTTGGCCGATGAGAAATATTTTAATAAAATTTTTTCGGTCATTTGGTCCTATGTAGTGATTGACCCTCGTGGTAACGAGTTTAACCATTGTTTGGCTTTATTCTTTAATGAAAAGGGAAATAACCGAAGACGTATGGCATCATCAGAAATGCCATTTATTTTGAAGGTATCACAGAACTCTAAAAAATTAGCTATATGAGTATTTGGATCTTCGTCTTGCAAACCATCAAATTGAACAAATTGTTGAATCATTTTATAGTGTTAGGCTTTAATTCAAAATTATTAGCAGCTATAGCAGGCCTAACAATACTCGATTCTGCTTCTGTTAAATGAGGTTTAGCATAATCATACATAGTATGCGGAGCATTGTTTTCTGCCACATCTTGTGGTGGTGGATTATTCTCGTCCATCCTTTCAGTAGGACTGGTTTTGCCTTGTTGTTCTTCTTCTCTGTAATTTAGGGCTCACCTAATTTCTCTGCGATTCCTGCGAACGGTAGCTTCAATATCACTGTCGTATACTAGTGGTCCTTTCGGGTTCCTTCTAGTCATAAACTAGAGGTACCTGTGTTGGAAAAGAAAGGAAGAAAATTAGCAAAGTAAAAAAAAAAAACTAAAAATAAAAGTAAAATAAAATTAAAAGTAAATTGCAAAAATAAAAGTAGTGGCTAAAGTAATAAAAATAGAGCTTTCTTAATATTTTAGTTCCCCAACAACGGTGCCAAAAACTTGATCATTGTTTTGTTGAGTTTTAAAATTTATAAAGAGTGATTTGAACCTGGAAACTAACTCTGACAATGACTTAAGGCAAGTGCACCTATCGAACAGTAGTATAGTTAGGCAAGACCGGATTGATGAACCCAAAGGAACTAAAAGTACTAATACTAACCTTCTTTCTATTATTTAGCCTAAATATTGAGTGGTTGGTTGTTTAATCTAAAACTAACTGATTACTAAGCTAAGATTCAAAGACAAAAAGAATGAATTGAAGAAATAACTTTAGGAAAACTCAGTTGACTAAGGCGATACCCTTAGGAAGAATCTACCTAGACTTCACTTGTTATCTAACACTAAACCAGACGATTTATTCACTTGACTTGATCCGTAGGATTCCTCAATTTATATTAAATCCTCTCTCAAGGTGAATAACGTCTAACCCTAGGTTGATTAATTAAATTCTCTTTCTAATTAAAACCCCTAGAATCACATTAACTTGATCCATGGACCCCAATATTAGGTTCACCCTAATCCGGAAAAATCTCGTCACCCTAGCTCTAGACGCGCGATCAACTCTGCTTAACTATTCTAGATCTACTCTTAAGAAGGGACTTTTGCTCCACCACCGAGGCACATTCAACTTGAATCAATATCCCAAAAGTATTAACACAAGAAATAAGCTCAAATAATTAAGAACAAATCAAATATTTATCATATAGTTTAGAAAACAATAACAAGATCCGTCTTAGGTTTCATCCCCTTCAGGTATTTGAAGGGTTTAGTTCATAACGATAAAAGAAAACATCTCAAAAGAAAAGATAAAACAATACATGAGAAATTCCTAAAACTCCCTGAAGGAATTGAAGGAGAAATCCACCGTCTTGAGTAGAATTTCGGCTTCTTGAGATGGATCAACTGGCTACCTTCGAGTGATTTCCACAAATCTAACCTTTCTGGCTCGGCTTCTTGGCCTAGCTCCCTCCTTGAAGGTTATGCTTATGGTGTTTATATAGGCTCTTGGAATGCTTTATTTGGCCCCTAAGAATCCTATTCTGAGTGGAATTCCTACTAGGGTGTTTGAATAGGCTTTGGAATGTGTTTCTTTGCCTCTAAGTACCCTATTCCGAATGGAATTATTCTGTGCCGCGGTAGGGACACGCCCATGGCACATGCCCGTGTGAATCCATTTCAGGCCATGGTCGAGTCTGTGGAAGAGACACGCCCATGTGTTACGGGTCCAGGCCGTGTTCTAGTAATTTAATGAGGCATGGCCGTGTGGTCTTGGGCCCACCATGTCAATTTCGTGAGTTGGCCCAATTTGGTCCGTTTTAGGCCCGTTTTTCGTTCTTTTCATCCCTAGGTGTTCTCCTGAGTATAAAACATGAAAAGAAAGGATTAAGAGCACCTTTTTACACAATTCAGGGAATAAATCATCCAAAAGTATGCTAAATGTGGGATTAAAATATGTTACTTTTACAGTTTATCAGTTGTCTATCAAGTCCAATTGGGGAGATGCTTTATCTTAGGCATCAGAGCGGATGACTCCCAATTGAGAAAGATATAGATGTGACTGACTGGACTAATAGTAAATCAGACTGGACCCAAGTAGAATAGATCCTGAGTCCATTTATGGATTCATTCACTTGTGATGTTCATAGTGTGGCATACCTTAACCTGAGTGGATGATGGACTATGTATGCATGAATCGTATACTTTGGTGTAAGTAAAAGCCTGAGTTCAAATAGATACATAATCAAAAGTTAGTGCATTGGGTATACGACTTCTACAGTATGTAACATCATTCAAAGTAGTGGAATTGTAACGCCCTGAATAATTTAAGCTTGTTTTTGTGAAATCTGACATAAATATGTATTTGCTTCAGTGGTTAGGTGTTCTGGGTGTGTGTGTGAGGTCTGGGGTTTAAGTCCCATTTATGGAAAATTTTGTTATTTTTTTGATCCAAGCTTTATCTCTGTTGGGTGGGCTTATAATATTTTTTTTTGTAAACTCATATTAGAATGAGTCTGCTGGTTTGAGTGGTAAGGAGTTAGCTTGCATTAAGATCTCGTGTTTGAATCCTTGTACAAGCGTGGATATGAAATTTTACGATGGTTGAGTGATAGAAGTTTAGTAGAAGTGGAATTCTGAGGTAGTTGAGAGTTGGCGGGTCAGTTAGTAGTGGGATAATGTAGGGGTTGAGATATTGTATGGATGAATTTGAATTTTTATTTTAATTTCTCAAAATTTTTCCCTCTCTCTCTGATATTTTCTTCTTAGTTCCTCTACCAAATTATTTTCTTTTCTTTTTTGATTTCGGTCTTATTTCTTTCCTTTGATTTTCGGTCTCCTTGCGTGCTTTGTAGGTAAGATTTCGCTCTGGGTTGAGGGAGTTGTTGTGTAATGCTTTAGTTTTTGTAGGTGTTTTGGGTTGATTTGTTATACCGTTATAATAGGTGTTTTTTAGGGAATCTGAGACCCTTCAGTTGTGTGTGAAGTTTTTAGGCTGCTATTGTCGAGGGTAAGTTTTTGAATCATTTAAGTATGAATTTCTGTTGCGATTTTGCTTTTGTTTGTGTTGTACTCGTGGGGGTTCCTCGTTTAGAATTGTGAACTCATTTTGATTGTGGGAGTTTTGTGATAATTTTAGGTTTTGTTCACTCTGAGGGTGCGGTTGCTTCTAAAACGAACAAGGTGTGACTCCTAACACAAAAAATTGAGCTTTGGCAAAAAAAATAGAGTCTGTCGACGCCACATGAGAGTGTGTCCGACCGTGTGACTGGCGAAGGTGTGGCTGTGCGCATGACATGGCCGTGTGAGTCACATGGGCATGTAGGTTTTGGGCCATGCTGTGTTGGCCATACAGGCAAGGCCATTCTGGACGTGTGGGCCCATCACGGGCATGTGGGCCTAGAATTCTAAAATTTTCCCTAAGGTTGCACGAGTCATTTCGATCAACTGTGGGCCTACCATAGGGTCGATAAGGGCTAACCAAACCCTAATTCTTGTGATATGATATTCTGATAGTCTGATATGAGTAGGACACTGATATGTATGTCTAACTATTCTGTTTGAGTATATATATGTCATCTGTATACGAGCATGTTATGCATGTTAGTTTTGTATTCTGTATTTGTGTTTGGGGTGGGATTTGTATATGTGGAGGAAGTGATCTGCACGACAACCTTTCGCCTATATTTTGGCTTGACTGCATATTATTCTATCATGTATCGCAACGACACTATATGGTATGTTGGGATGGGTGGGTGTTTTTAGCCCCACATGGTGTGATTGGATGGTCGGAGATGGTGTGTAGAGGATGGGGGTATTATTTTGTATATATTCTTTGCTTATCTGATTCTGCTAACTATATCAGTCATGGACTTAGGTCCCAATCTGTATCTGACTGTATGTGAAATTCTGTGTATGTTGCATGACTATTTTTGTTGGGTTACACACTGAGTTTACGAAAACTCACATCTATTGTCTATTTTGTTTAGGTAATCCACAGACATAGGCGGGTTGGTGCGAGGAGGCTCAATAGTGACCACTTGATGGGAAACTATTTCTATTTTTATTATTTAATGGTTTTTTCTGAAATTTTTAGTTTATGTGAATGTTTTGTAATTTTTGGATTCTCCGAACTTTTTGGATTGTTTGGTTTAAATTTTTGGTCTAGTTGCATTATGATTTCTAAACTATGACGACTCGACAAAATATCAATTTTATGTGAACAAAGGTTATTTCTGAAAACACGAGCGTGATTTTGTTTTAAATGATTTTTCAATTTCCGTTGCGAAATGATTTGGTTAATCTTAACGGTCAATAATAAATGTATAAATTAATACATTTTGTTAAACTTGGATGTTTTATCTAAGGATCATTAGTTTCAAAACTCTTCTTCGTGGCACTCTTGGATTCAGCAATAACGTCTAGGCCGGGTCTGGGATGTTACATTTAGTGGTATCAGAGTCAGGTTGCAAAACTCGGGCTGTGAATTTTAGGTTTCAATATTGTGTTTTGAAAAAGAAAAAAGAACAGGTTTTCAAATAATTTGGATCATTTTGAGTAAGTATGTGGTAAACCGAGTCTCCGGCGCAGATCTTGTTAATATCTCTGAATTTAGAAAACACTATCTTTAGTAAATTCTGAAACTGTACTGAGTTAGTTAGAGACTAAAACCTCTGAAATACTTTTGAACTTCTAATAATTTTAGCATAAAATATCCATTTATAAACACTGGAACTAATGCATAAAATTTTATAATGTAGATAAAACTGAAAATAAGATGAGCGCTCGTGGAACTCATGGTTGTGGTATTCGTGGGTGTGGCGGTCACTGTAGGGTGCTCGAACTAAGTCTTCCTCTGTGGGCAGTATGCTAGATTTGGATATAAGTGAAACACCGATTTCACCTACTACCAAGACTGGGTCTTAAATGTTAAGGTGTTGGAGAGGGTCACTGGACCCCATTCTGGATCTGGGGGCCGTGGGTCGGTAACTGAACTGCTTCGGTCTAATGGAGTTGAGCTATTTGTGGGCGTCACTGGAGTACCCCCTACTGTGGCCGTGTATTGGTTGGAGGCCACTGAGAGTATTATGAACGACATTGACTACACTTTTGAGCAGAAACTAAAAGGTGCCGTCTTATTGCTTTGCGATGAAGCTTATCAGTGGTGGTTGTTAGTTGAGGAGGGTACTCAACCAGATCATCTGAACTAAGACTATTTTAAGACTACCTTATAAGGAAAATATGTGGGCGCAAGTTATGTTGATGTTTGTAGGTGTGAGTTCATGAATCTCACGCAAGGCGATAAGTCTTTGGTCGAGTATAGGCCGTGTTTCTGAGATTGAGCCGTTGCACTTAAGGCATGGTGGCATCTAAGTATAATAAATGTGTCCATTTTGAGGACGGTTTGAGGGATAGTCTGAGGGTTCTGATTGCTCTGTAGAGGGAGTGTGAGTTTGTTGTTCTTGTGGAGATGAAGATCGTCGAAGAGGTTAAGCGAGTAGAGCGCCAGAACAGAGATTGAGAAAGAGGCAAGAGTAAGAGGATCGGAGCCCTCAAGTTCTTTTCAGAGGCCTAAGAAATGGGCCATACCTAATAGGCCCATTAGTGTGGGGGTTCCAATTGCTTCTGCTCGGATTTAGCCTTGTAGTGATTGTGGTAGGTGCCATCCAAGCAGTGTTAGAGGAGATTAGGGGCTTGTTTGTGGTGTGGGTCATTAGAGCACCAGATTAGAGAGTGTCTACATTGTTTTGATCATATGCAAGCTCTGGGACTGGGTTTTGTTCAACCTCAGAGGGTAGTGCAGCAGCCACCCAGGGGCCGAGGACCAGCTAGGGATGGTAATGCTATGGGCCGAGGATAGAGAGCACCGGGAAGAGGTGCTAATCAGACTGAGGCGAGGCAGCTTGCATTGGTTTATGCTACTCGTGTAACAGTCCAGTTTATACCCTAGTTGGAATAGTAGTTTTGGGACCACAAATTCGAGTCTGAATAATATTTTAATATTAATTTCTGTGCCTCTGATAAGTGATCATGCATGTGCTAAAGTTTCGTAAGTTAATTTTTCTTCTGTGTGCTAAAATTGATGAAAAGGATTGACTTGCATTGAAATGCAAAATTTGCATGTCTTATGAAAAGATGCCTATTTGTTATGTCTTTATAAGTGTAAGGACTTATGTGGCAATTAAGCCACTACCATGGTTAGTGGACGGCTAATATCATAAATGACCTTGTATTTATATGTTATGTATATTTATGAAGGTTATTTTGGTAAATGAGTTAATATCATATTATTAATAAAATAAAAGATTAAAGGATGGTGGAAATTCATATGTTCTTCTACTGAGAAATTAAACAAAAGAAAAAGAAAGAAGGAGCTAGGGCATTCGACCATTTCAAGCTTAAATTTAGGTATGTTTTGGCTTTAGATTTTGATGTTTTGAGGTTTTTGAGATTGTTGCTTAGTCTACTATCAAGCCCATGTTGTAGTTTGAAGAATTGATGATATCTGAGAGTTATGCCATTGATGAAATGGTAAGCTTTATGATGAGTTTAGTTGTTAAATGAAAGATATGTAGTTGATGAACTTGTTTTGTTCTTGAATTTTTGATGAATTTAGCTAATTAGGGCTAAATTGAGATAATAGCAATTTGAGGGACTAAATTACAATTTGATGGAAATTATGGACTTGTATGATGTTCATAAGCATTCGGCTTAGCATGGTTAAATGATAATTTTGTAAATTTGATGTTTTGAGAAAAATGGATTAAATTGATAAAATGTGTAAATGTAAGTTACATGATCGCTGCAAAACAATCTAGTTTTAATATTTATAAAAGAGTGATCGAACTCAGAAATCGATCATGACAACGATATAGGCAAGCGCACCTATCGAGCGAAGAGTATAGCTCAAGCAAGAATATCTTATCGAACCCAAGGAACCTAAAAGTACTACTACTCACTTTCTTCCTATTATTTAGCCTTAAATATGGAGTGATTAATTAACTTATCTAAGATTAATGAAATACTTAAACTAAATGCAAAGACAAAAGAATAAACTGGGAAAAGACTTTGGAAAACTCAGTTGATAAAGATGATACCCTCGGGGAGAATCCACCTATGACTTCACTTATTATCTAACTTTCAATTCATATGATTTCTTTTACTTAGCTTGATCCGTGAGACTCCTAACCTATATTAAACCTTCTCTCAAGTGAATAACGCCTAACCTTAGGTTAATTAGTGGAACTCTTGTTATTTTATAATAACCCCTAAGGAAGCGAAGAATCGATCAAGGGACTCCACATTAGATTTCACCCTAATCCCAGCAAAATCTCGTAATCCTATCTCTAGGCGCTCGATCAACTCGCTTAATTATGCTAGATCTACTCTTAGGCAGGGTTTATTCCTCCTCCACTTAAGCACATCAGATTAAATTAAGCCACATAATTAAGAACAAACTAAATATTTATCATATAAACCAATAAATCAAATAACAAAATCCATCATAGGTTTCATCCCCTTTAGGTATCTGAGAGGTTTAGTTCATAATAAAATAAGAAAACATCTCAAGAGAAAAGATAAAAAAAAACATAAGAAATCCCTAAAACCCCCTGAAGGAATTGAAGGAGAGATCCTCCGTCTTGAGTAAAATTCTGACTCTTCGAGATGGATCAACTGGCTATCTTCGAGTAATTCCCTAAACGAGTAAAGCTCTGGCAGAAAACTCTGCTAAAACTTCATGATCTTGAATTGCTGCCTTGGATTGTTTATATAGACGTTTGGGATGCTTCACTTGGCTCCTAAGTACTCGTAATTCAAGTGAAATTTATCCTAAGTGTTTGAGTGGACTTAGGATTGCCTTTCTTGGGCTCCAAGCATCCAATTCTGAGTGAAATTGCTCTTTCCCACGGCAGGGGCACGGCTAAGGCACGCCCGTGTAAATCATGGTCCAGCCCGTGTCTCTATTCTATTGATTTAGGCACGGCTATGACACGCCCATTCAATATCTTGGTAGAGGCCATGCTTCAGGTCTGCCAATTGGGGCACGGCCGTGTACATCGAGGGTTAGGCCGTGTTGGGCTTTTTATCGACGAGGCACGGTCGTGTAAATTAGGGTGTGACCGTGTGCAATCTAAATATTGGGGCACGGCTGTGTGGCATGAAGTCCAGGCCGTGTCGACTTCTTGGTTGGCCCACTTTGGTCCATTTTAAACCTGTTTTAGGCCCTTTTATCCTTGGGTGCTTTCACGGTATAAGACATGAAAAGAAAGGATTAAGAGCACCTTTTACATAAATTAAGGATAAATTCATCCAAAAGCATACTAAATGTGGGATTAAAATATGTTACTTTTACGGTTTATCAAATACCCCCACACCTAAGCTTTTGCTTATCCTCAAGCAAAATTCTCAATTTACAATTAAAACGAACTTTCCGAAATTCATAATTCCCATTGACAATGCCTCATCATAATTCATAGATAATTTATACATGGATCATTTAGCTCGAAGTGCCCTAAAGATTCAAACGAGATAAGTCATGATTTTGTAGCATGAAAACACAGGTGTCTCCTCTTATTTAAATAATTACCTTTGATTCAAAATCGACAAGGATTAACATCCTCACTAAAGATTCACTCAAAGCACTCAAAGTGTTTAAGGATCAAGAAAAAGTGCTCAAAAGTCGAACCTGAAAAGCTAATCCCATAGGCTTGCCTGAAAATCAAATCTCCACCACTGTATATGAGATGATAAACAGATCAAAAGGTCTTTATTAGGGTTGGAACGGGACTTGGGTTAAAAGGTGTGGATAAAGGCTGAATTAAAGAGTTAAAATGGAGATTGAATTGACTAATTACCTAATCAAAAAAATAATGAACTAAATATGAATATTTACATCGAATGAAAAGTAATAATACCACTATTGATAATTACTCTATAATAAAGAGTATTTTCTTCTCTTTAAAATTTGATAATAATTTAATCTGAGCTTTTTCTTCAATAATTGGAGTTTAATTGCTCTAAGCTCTTTTATTGAATAAACTTGGAATTTTTTAAGAACAAACAAAGTAAAACTTAATAGAAGGAACTTTGATAATTGAAATAACCTAATTTGGCAATTGATCAAGTCAATTTCGATAGAGGGTAGTCAAAAGAATGTTGATAACAAATACAAAGGGATTTTGGGTTAATATTAGTGGGTGAGTCAATAAAAAGGTTGTTAGGATTCAACGGGGTTCACTAGGGGTTAATTTGTGTAGGTAGGCTTTTTAGTGGAGTGAACGGGTTAAAACCTAGGTGCCTTTATCATCTCAGTATATCAAATCATTATTGTGGTCTCAACATGCATAAACGAGGCAAGTTCTAGAATAACAGTTCAAAGTTGACACACTCAATATCAATAAAAGTGAGCATGAAAAATAATATATGCTCTATAAGGCTTAATATCTCACAGAAATTATGGGTGTTTTTGACATCAATCCCTATAGATTTCAAATTTCAAAGTAATAATTAGATTTAGTTCAACAACCTATCAATTTTTATTTTTGAAAAATAGACTTATCATGCTTGATTCTCTAGTATTCTTCAAATTTAATCATCAATGCACAATTAACTATGATTTGTTCTAAAACATATCAATAAAAATCATAAATCATTAGAAATTTCCTCCTAATTAATATTATGATCATAATACTTGATATCAAGACTAATTTCAGGGTTTTGAGAATTATGCAAAATGTTAGACACTATTACCCCCACACTTAAGATGTACATTGTCCTCAATGTACAAAGATAGATAATGACAGTAATGGGATAAATCAAAAGAGAAGGGAGAAAGTGATACTTCCTGAATTTTTGGATGGAGTCCAAAGTACATTCCTCGAGTGATGTTTATGTGAATATGTGTTTGTGCGGTGTGTAATTTAATCTGCAAAGTTGCTTAGTTAATAATTTTTGAATAGGGATTGCTTATGAGGTTAGATAGCCAATGGTATAATGATAAGAATAAAAATAAAAATAAAAACATAAAATACTAATAAATTTCAAAAATAGAAGCATCATTAATCAAACATTTAAAATAGGGAAAATATATGTCAAAAACAATCTATGAGAACTCAAAAGTCCTCATCGTTAGTCGGATCTCGGGTGGTCTGGTGGCGATATGTGAAAGTGATGATGATTTGTCAAGGGTGGCCTCGATCCCATCAAGACGTCGAGCATTGCCAAGAACCGCTGGGTACAATAGTGCTCGAGTGAGTGAGGCGCAGAGATATCTCGCCAATGAAGTTCTTGAACATGATGGTCATTGGCTCTGGACCTGGTGGAGGTGTGGGTATGGTGGAAATTTTGGGGAAGGAGGTGAGAATTGTGTCTAGGGTTTAAAATGGGGGAAGGTTTTCGGTTAATTTTCTTATATAAGGAGGGGAACATGGCCACCTGACACGGCAGTGTTAAATTTGAACTGCCCGTGCTTTTCGCGATTGCTTGGAATTGGGCACGATTTAGGGTCTTTAGCACGCCCGTGTGATAATTTGACACGGCCGTTCTCAATAAGTCAGTATGTTCACATGGTCACAGTGTACGACCGTGTTTTAGTCATGTTTGATATGTCAGTAGCCTCACACGATTATGAGGCACGCCCGTGTGATTTTATTGCAACCTGTGTTGGAAAGAGAGTTTTCCTGTTTATGCACAGTTATGGGCATGCCCGTGTTAAAGGCCGTGTTAATGATCCTGCATTTTTGTTAGATTTTGCAAAACAAAGTTAATGTGTTTAGTGCTCGAGGTTGCCTCCTGAGAAGCGCTCACTTATAGTCTTAAGCTAGACTCTCCCTATTTTTAGTTCTAAAGGAAGGCTCATGGAGCATAAACTCCTCCCTTGTATCTCCAAGATCTGCACCATTATAAATCTTAAGTCGGTGACCATTTACCTTAAATGTACCTTTAGTGGGATGAATTACCTCAACGGTGCCATATAGAAATATTGTTTTGATCATGAATAAGCCTGACCATCTGGATTTTAACTTCCCAAGGAATAATTTAAGCCTTGAATTGTATAATAGGACTAGGTCTCCTACTTCGAGATGTCTTGATTGCTTGAGGCGGGCATCATGACATCACTTTTTTGCTTCTTTGTACAACCTTGAGTTCTCATAGGCTTCCGTTCTCCATTCATCTAACTCGTTTATCTGCATCATTCTTCTCTTTCATGCAAGGTCAAGGTCAGTATTTAGAAAATTTATTGCCTAGAAAGCTTTGTGTTCTAACTCGAATGGTAGATGATAACTTTTTCCGTATACGAGCTTGTATGGGGATGTCCCTAGAGGTGTTTTGAATGCTTTTATATAAGCCCATAAAGCATCATCTACTTTAACTGCCCAATCTTTTCTATTTGATTCAACTGTTTTTTCTAGAATGCGCTTAAGCTCTTGGTTTGCTACCTCAACTTGCCCACTAGTTTGGGGATGATAAGGGGTGGCTGTTCTGTGGCATACTCCAAATTTCTTTAAGACTTTTTCAAATTGTGTATTACATAAATGAGTACCCCTATCACTAATGATGGTTCTAGGTGTACCGAATCGAGAAAATAGTCTCCTGAGAAATTTAACTACAACCCTAGCATCATTGGTAGGTAAAGCTTTCGCTTCTACCCATTTTGACATGTAATCAACTGCTACTAGGATGTATTTATTTCCAAATGAACTCGGGAATGGTCCCATAAAATCAACACCCCATATGTCAAATATTTCACATGATAGCATATATGTTTGAGGCATTTCATCATGTTTAGAGATGTTACTTGTTCTTTGGCATTTGTCACACGAGGTAACATACCTATTGGCATCTTTAAATAGAGTGGGCCAATAAAAACCTGATTCGAGTATTTTGTGTGCTGTCTTAATACCAAAGTAGTGTCCTCTTGATGGTCCTGAATGACAATATTCCAGGATTTTGCTTGCCTCTATCCTTGTAACGCATCTTCGAATTACCCGATCTGCACATATGCGGAAAAGAAAGGGATCCTCCCAAAAATAATTTTTCACATCAACAAAGAATCGCTTCTTTTGGTGATGTGTCAATTTTCTTGGTAGGATGTTAGCTGCTAGATAGTTTGCAATATTTGCAAACTAGGGTACCTTAGAATGTGTTATAGAAAAGAGTTGTTCTTCGGGAAACGAATCATTTATTTCATGTTCTTCAATCTCTTTGGTGTGTGGATTTCGAGTCTTGAAAGATGATCTGCTGCGAGATTCTCAGCTCCCCTCTTATCCTGTATTTCCAAGTCAAATTCCTGTAAGAGTAAAATCCATCATATTAGTCTAGGTTTTGCATCAAGTTTGTTTAAAAGATAACGAAGAGCTGAATGATACAACAACTTTAGATAATATTAGATATTGTCTAAATTTGTCAAAAGCAAAAACTACAACTAGCAATTCTTTCTCAGTCGTGGTGTAATTTTCTTACGCGGGTGTTAATGTTCTGCTAGCGTAGTAGATTGGCTGAAAATGCTTGTCTCTTCGTTGTCCCAAAACTGCACCTACTGCAAAGTCACTTGCATCATACATTAATTTGAAGGGTAAGTTCCAATCAGGTGCAATTATAATCGGAGCATTTACTAATTTATCCTTAAGGACATTAAATGCATCTAAACATTCCTGATTGAAATTAAAAGGAACATCTTTTTCTAGTAATTTTGTCAAAGGCTTAGCTATTTTAGAAAAATCCTTAATAAATTTTCTATAAAAACCTGCATGTCCTAAAAAACTTCTAATAACCTTGACTGAGCTAGGGGGAGGTAATTTTTCTATGGTTTCAACTTTTGCTTTATCTACCTCAATTCCTTTACTAGAAATCTTATGTCCTAATACAATCCCTTCTCTAACCATAAAATAGCATTTCTCCCAATTTAAAACAAGGTTTGTTTCTTCACATCTCGTTAGAACTCATTTTAAATTTTTAAGGCAAAGATGGAAGGAATTACTGAATACCGAGAAATCATCCATAAATACCTCCATGATGTCCTCCACGAGAAGATTGCTGTAACATCCTGAAAAGGGCCTATGCATTTTCGGTTTAATTGTACATAATGACATGTCTTATGTGTTATAAATAAATTTTGAATATTTTTGGAAACCTGATAATGTATAGAAATGTTACGTGAACATTTTGGAAACCTAAGTAAAATAGGAAAGTGAACATTTTGGAAACCTAAGTAAAATAGGAAAGTGAACATTTTGGAAACCTAAGCAAAATAGGAAAGTGAACATTTTGGAATCCTAAGTAAAAGAGGAAAGTGAACATTTCTGGAAACTTGGATATGTAAGGAAATGTCGAGTTTAAAGAGCCAAACGAAAATTTTTGGAAACTTAGAAATGACTTAGAAATGTCAAGTTTTAAAGTTTGAAAGAGGAAATTAAGGCAAGGTGGCCTTAAGAGAAAGAGTATGTGAAATTTGACACACAAACAAAGCTTGAAAGTGGCCTCAAGATGCCACTTAGGGCCTCCGAAATGGCACCACATGCAAGGGTGTTGGGCCCGAGTTCGAAGTCACTTAGGAAGCAAATAAAAGAAGTTTTATTTTGCTTCTAGAAACACAGAGGTGGATGGCACAAGGCTTGCAAAAGAAGAGTTTTATTCCCTTTAAAATTTTGGCTAAATAGGGGATAAGTAACAGATTTAATGATAGATTATTTTAAGTAGATTATTGATGAGATTAATTAAGTGATAAATAAAAGATGAACTTTATCAAAATAAGGGAGAGTTGGCCGAATAGGGGGAACTAAGTGTGGTAATTTCGGCTAAAAAGGAGTAAAGGCCATTTGTTTCTTATTTTGTTTCTTTTGAAAGTCTCTGCCGAAATTTCCCTTGTCATCTTCTCCATTCTCTTTTGTTGACCAAAACCGCAAGCTCTCTCTCACACTCGCCATTGCTGAATCCCCTATTCCTATTCTTTTTCTTTGTTTCAATTCACCAAAAAGCGAAACCTCAAAAACAACTCTTAGCCGATCCTCCTTAAAGGCCTTAGATCCTTCTTTCTTTTCAGTCCTTGTTGAAGCAGAATACCTAAGTGACCATAACCGATTCTCCTCCAAGTCTCAAGGCTGAAACTTTGTGTTACTTATGAGAGCCATAGTCGATTATTACTAAGGATCATTCAGATTCGAAAATAAGGTAAGTACATATATGTACATTCGGCCAAATGTCTATTCCCTACTTTAATATTAGATCAAATCTAACATATGGTTGTAGGAATTTCGACAGCATTAAGGAAGCAAAGATCAATTTTGGGATTTGAGAACTCCAAGGTAAGTGTATTCACATATTCGGCCAAGGCCCAATCTTAAGTATTTAGATCTATTTAATCGAAAACTAACTGATTCAAGGGATTTAGGATTTGGCCGAATACAAGAAGAAGAAAAAAACAAAGTTTTCGGGATTTGCTAATAGTCAATTCGACAAGCAAGGTAAGGATTTATGTAACACCCCAAACCCGGTCAACACACCACGACCGAATCTGGTATGTTACAGGGAAAAAAAGGATTTTGAGAAGATAGGTTTAAGTTTAGATGTTTGATGAAAACACTTCGCGAAATTGTGTATTTGAAGAAAAACTCGAGTAGGCTTGATTAAAATCTGATGGTGTATTTGAAAACCCGAAATTTTGAAAACTTAATCAGATGTGTAGGTAAAACTAATTTATCTCATTTAGAAGTTTAAGCTGTTTCTCATTATTACTATAACATTTTGACTTAGTAGAAAATCGAGTTTAAGTTAGAAAAACATTTGAGTCCCCTTTATTCCAAATCTTAGTGTGATACCCGATGGTATAGTTTAAAATGTCGCTTTTGTAGTTTTGAAATCGTTGTCTTTCCAAGTTTTAGCACATTTTAACCCAATTAATTTGTTAAGGCATATTAAAAATCTACTTTAAGCATAAACATAGCAAAACATAATTTTAAAAGGCCATTTACAAACCCAATTAAAACCAAATAGTAATAAATATGTTTAAGTACCAAATTTTATAAAAGTCTGAGCAAATCCTTATTTAAGCATGGCATGAGCACCTCGAGTCCATCCCGGCTCCATGTCCGTGTCTAAGTGTCACCTGAAAAAGTCAAAGGAGAGAGTGAGTCGCAAGACTCGGTGTGTAAATCCCCCTTCCGAAAATACAACATGCTAACACACATCATAACAAAACAATACAATTAATGCACCTGCTCCTAACCATCGATTACACCATCTCTACCCGTGTGGTACCAAACCACCGGTGGTGCTAAACCACCGTGACCCAAAGTCACGATATCCATAATGTGGTGCTAAACCACTGGTGACCCAAAGTCACGAATAATCCAATGATGGGGCCAACCCATCGTGTGATACCAAATCACTAGCGACAATCCCAGATCTCATAAGTGGGGCCAACCCACGGTGGTGTCAAACCACGTGGACGAGTCGCAATGAGGTGCCAAACCTCCGGTGTCCCAAAGACACAGTGTGATACTAAATCACCGGTGACCATGAACAAATCCGATGATGGGGCCAACCCATCGTGTGATACCAAATCACTGGCGCCAATCCGTAATATCAAGCGTGGGGCCAACCCACCGTGGTACTAAGCCATCGACGAGACGCCGAGGTACCAAACCTCTGGTGACCCAAAGTCACAAAATATCATTTGTGGTACCAAACCACTGGAGGTGCCAAACCTCTGGTGTCCCAAAGACACAAGTGTCCCAAAGACACGGATATCATACTCCCCCTCCTCTCATATCACCCAATAGCATATCATACTAAATGTATCGTGCAATCATGCTATCATGCTTACATGCTTAATATGGCATCTCAAAGTATATACACCAATAATCATGATATCACATACCATCACATATCTCATAATGAAACGGACTTACTCGAATCCGTATCCATACCTCAATGGATATTAAATCACCAACCACACTGCTTCATTTACACAATCAAAGTTATCACATTACTCGCTTAAGAAAGTGTGTTGGTTTACACACCGTATATCGCAAGCCTTAATCCCAAAAACCCGATCTAAATCCTCAATCCTCTTGTTCCTAAGAAAACAATCGGCCAACCATGGGTTAATTACTTAAACCATTCGCCATAACCAAATAAATCAAAGGGTATATCGATTTACCCTTACCTTAAACTTGATTTGGTTTCCTACCAAACCGAACCCAACAATGGTTCTTCCAAAGAATCGGCTTCACCCTAGAAAGAAAATGGTTAATCCCTTAATGACTGACTTAACGAAGACTAAATGAATAGACTAAAAGAAACTACTTTTACCATCACTTACCGATTGCTTAACAGAGAAATAAGGCTCCTTCTTGCTTGCTTCCAAATCCAAAGGCCTCAGAATATAATCGGTTACCCACCAAAGAGTTAACTCCTTCCAACGAGATAATCGAAATCGGCCCTTAAACACACCAAGAATCGACAAATCAACAAGAAAGGGAAGAAATGGCCATTCTACCAAACACCTACCTCTTACTAGGCCGATTGAACAAGGCTCCAACAAGGTCTCACTCCTTCTCTTATTTACGGCAATGAAGAACTATAGGAAGAAAGAAAGAGATTCGGCAACACCCTTAATTAAAATGGAGAAGGAGGTTCGTCCTTGTAAGAAATGGGAAGAACGATTGGGAACACAAGGCTAAGGGGTTTGGAGAAGAGAAGAAGAAGATACAAGGATGAATGGAGGGTGTTTTCGGTTCAAAGAAAAAGAAAATGGATGATGGTGATTTTAGAGGATGGTGTTTCGGCTAAAGGATATTGGGAAAAGAAAATGAAGGTTAGGGGAATAAGGAGAAATGGTTTCGGCTTCAACAATTGGAAAAGAGAGGGAGAAAGAGATGAACCTTCGGCTACCAAAGAGAATCAAGAGAAAAGAACAAAGCAACTTTTGGCAAAAAGCTTGAACTTTCGGTTTCAAGAATGAAAAATAAAAATGGGAGAGTTTTCTCGAATTTCGGTTTACCAAAAGACTAAAAGAAAAACTTGCTTGACACTAGCTATGACCGAAAATGCACAAGTTGCCTAAGTGGAAATTCGGCACTCTCCAATACTTACCAACCGGCCACTCATTTTCCTCCCTCAAACTCTCTCTAAATCCGGCCAAACTCCCCCTAATCACTCCCAAGCCACTAATTCAAACTTGTTGAACTAGTCTCCCTCCTACATTCACTCTCCATCCATCATTTGAATGAGTTGACATAGTCCATGGTAGAGTTTGAACTACCAACAACTCCTCCCTCCATGTAGTCAAAATGAAACAAAAAGGGAGCACTCTGCAGCTTGAACTCAAGACCTCTCCCCCCTTGCACTTGACGCCACACACAAGCTCTAAGTGGCGCATGCTTTGCCACTTTGCTAGCTCTTCACTTGTGCAACAATTTACCAAATAAAATACATAAGACCCAGCTCCTTCAAATTTCTATCACATAAAGCCCAAAACAAAAAAATCTCCTACCACTCGAGCTTACACCTAGCTTATAACTAAGCCCCAACAACATCGAAATAACAACATAACACATCAAGCACATGCAGCAAAGCCAAAATAAAATAGCCCTTAACCCGGGATATTATAGTTCTACCCCCCTTAAAAATAATTTTGGCCTCGAAATTACCTGATCAAAAGAGTTGCGGGTATTGCTGTCTCATCATATCCTCGGGTTCCCACATAGCTTCTTCCACGCCATGATTCCGCCAAAGAACCTTAACCAGAGGCACAGACTTCCTACGCAGAACCTTCACATCCCGATCTAAAATCTATACAGGCTCTTCCTCCATAGTCAAATCTGGGTTTACCTCGATCTCTTCCACTGCTACCACATGTGATGGATCTGAACGATATCGCCTAAGCATCGAAATGTGGAACACGTCGTGAATCTGACTTAGCTCTGCTGGCAACTCGAGCTGATATGCAATGGTCCCACTCGTCTCAAGACCTTTATATTGCCCAATAAACCTCGGACTTAGCTTGCCTTTTCTCTCGAACCTTAATACTTTCTTCCATGGCGAGACCTTCAGAAAAACTTGATCCCCCACAGCAAATTCAATATCCCTCCATTTAAGATCGGCATAGGACTTCTGCCGGTCCGAAGCTTCCTTCAATCGAGCCTGAATCAACTTAACCTTGTCTTCGGTCTCAGCAACCAACTCTGGCCCCAACAACTAACGTTCACTTAACTCGTCCAACAAGTAGGTGAACGACACTTCCTCGACTAACGCCTCATATGGTGCCATCTTGATGCTTGCTTGGTAACTATTATTGTAGGCGAACTCACTAACGGTAGATACTCCTCCCAACTACCCTCAAGTCCAATACACAACCTCGTAACATGTCCTCCAAGATCGTATAACCCTTTCGATTGCCCGTCGGTCTGCGGATGAAATGTCGGTTGAAATCTAACCGCGCACTCCGAGCTCGATGCAACGCTTTCCAGAACCTTGACGTAAATCTGGGATCCCTATCCGAGATGATCGATACCGGCACACCGTGCAGTCTCACTATCTCTGACACATACAGCTTCGCCAACCTCTGAAGTGAGTAATCCACCCTCACCGAAATAAAGTGAGCTGATTTAGTCAGTCGATCTACAATTACCCAAACTGAATCTTTCTTGCTTGGCGTAAGCGGTAAACCACTGACGAAATCCATAGTTATCCTTTCCCACTTCTACTGAGGAATCTTCATTCGGTCAAGCAACCTCGACGAGAATCGATGCTCACCTTGACCCTCTCGACATGTCGACACTTCCCTACAAACTCATCACTTCCTTTTTCAAACCCGCCACCGAAGCGTTCTCGAGATCCTATACATTTTGCTACCTCCGGGATGCATAGCATAGGGGTGCTATGTGCATCCGAAGAATCTTACGCCTTAACTCGGTGTCTCTCGGCATACAAGCCTTCCCGAAAACACAAACACCCTATCACTAGACAAGCAGTAACCTCCAAACCATCATTCTACACTTGTGTCCTCTGCGCACTCAAAACCTCATCCATCAATCGCTTTTCTCGATCCGCTCAACCCAAGTAGGCTTAACACGCAGCTCTGCGAGAATACTCCGTCGTCATACAAACTCAAGTGGGCAAACAACGCTCTTAGATCCGAAACAACCTTACGGCTCAACGCGTACGCCTGGCGTTAGCCTTGCCTCGATGATACTCAATGGAGCAATCGTAATCTTTTAGTAACTCGACCCATCTGCGCTATCTCAGATTCAAGTCTTTCTGAGTCAGAAGGTACTTCAGACTCTTATGATCCGTGTAGACTATCGATCTCTCTCCGTACAAGTAATGCTTCCAAATCTTTAAGGCAAAGACTACAGTCGCTAACTCTAGATCGTGTGTCGGATAGTTGACCTCATGTGGCCTCAGCTGCCGAGATGTGTAAGCCACAACCTTCCCTTCTTGCATCAGCACACAACCCAAACCCGTATGTGATGCATCGCAAGACACTATGAATTCCTTACCGACCTCGGGTTGAATCGAGCCGAGCTTCATCAAAATCTTCTTCAACTTATCGAAGCTCTCCTGCCGCTTCTCGGTCCAAATGAACGGAACCCTTTTCTTAATAATTTAGTCATCGGTCTTGCGATCAACGAAAACCCTCTACAAATCTTGGTAGTATCCTCGCCAAACCCGTAAAACTCGAATCTCGACCATCGACTTAGGCGACTTCCAATCCAAAACCGCCTTAATCTTTCGAGGATCCACTCTAATCCCTCACCGATACTACATGACCCAAGAACGTCACCTCCCTAAGCCGAATTCAGCATTCTTGAACTTAGCATAGAGTTGTTTCTCCTCAAAATCTGCAATACCACCATAAATGTGCATCATGCTCCTCCACGGTCCTTGAATATACCAAGATGTAAATCGATAAAACCACTACGAATCGATCTAAATATCGTTGGAACACCCTATTCATCATATCCATGAAAGCCGCGGCGTTAGTCAACCCAAACGGCATAACTAAGAACTCAAAGTGCCCATACCGAGTATGAAATCTTGTCTTCTGAGATATCGCCTCCTTCACCTTTAAGCGGTGATACCGGACCTTAAATCGATCTTGAGAAAATCGACGCACTTCAAATTGATCAAACAAGTCATCTATCCGAGGCGGCGGATACTTGTTTTTGATCATCGGCTTATTCGGTTAGCGGTAGTCTATACACATCCGCATAGTACCGTCTTTCTTCTTGACAAAGAGTACGGTGCTCCCAAGGTGAAACACTTGGCACGATAAAGCCTCGGTCCAACAATTCTCGGATCCGAGCCTTAAGCTCCACTAACTCTTTAGACGCCATCACATGACGAAGCTATAGATACGGAGCAGATTTTGGGTAATGATCTATCCCGAACTCTACCTCACGATCTGGTGGCAAACTCGGAAGCTCCTCAGGAAACACATCAACAAATTCCCTAACTATCCGAACCGTCTCCACAGCAGACTCTTTAGCCTCCAAGGCATACACATGAACCACATATGCTTCACAGCCCTTTCTGACCATCTTCTCGGCTTTCAGAGCAGATACCACATTGGACAGATAATTCCTCCTATTACCGATCAGAACTACTTCATCACCCATAGCTGTTTTCAGAATCATGCGCTTAGCCTCGCAATCCAACTTCGCCTGGTACTTAACCAGCCAGTCCATCCCGAGAATCAGATCGAACTCCCCAAACGGCAGTTCCATCGGATCGACCACAAACACTACCCTTGAGTTCTAGAGGTACGTCTCTATACGACTTATCTACAACTCTTGAGTGACCTAGAGGGCTTATTACGGTCATCCGCCTAAAAGATATTTGAGTCTAGATCCATGGTCTTCACTATACTACTTGCAACATATGAATGTGTTAAACCCATATCAATTAAAGCGGTAAATGGAGAACCAAAGATTAAAAACGCGTCTGATAATGGCGTCCCAAGGTCGCCTCCTCTCGGCGCCTCAAGACATACACCAACCCTATATGTCGGCCTCGAACTACTGCACCTCCGCCGGTGCTCCACGACCCGACCAAAACTATTACCTCCTCTGCCATTACCCGGCCCCTCTGCGGTGGTGGTCCATTATTCTGTCTTGAGTACGGTACGACTCTCTGGTGAATCCTAGCTAACTTTGCGGACAGTCCCTCACACAGTGGTCCAATGAGCCACACTCAAAAATATTTTTCCACCGTCAACATCCTCCCCAATGAGCTTTCCCTAGCAGTTACTGCGGCGGTCCACGCCTAGCGACAACAAACCTACCGACCGATTTGGCCCACTCGGTCTAGCCCTTTTACATGGATTACGATGACCTAGAAGATTCAAAGCTCCTCTTGTGTCGATTCCTATCCATGCCTTGCCTCACAGACTCTTTAATACCCTCGGCCACCTTCGCCTTTTCAACCAGAACAGCAAATTCACGCTCCTGCTGAGGCGCAATCAACAATCTTAATTCGTCTCACAGGCCATCCTCAAAATGAACACACCTCTCGTGTTCAGTAGCTACCATACCCACAGCATACCGACTCGACTTCGAAACTCGCCTCGTGCTCGATACGCATTTACTTCCCTGAACTAACCTCAGAAATGCTTTCCGTTGCACATTAATGTAATTAGCTCCGACGTACTTTTTCTGATAAGCAGCCCTGAAATAGTCCCAAGTCAGATCTTCATTGCGGTATTGTCTCGAACCATGAGCCACCTGGTATGACTCATCTCGAGAATTGATACTATCCCTTTAATTTTTCTTGATGATCGAGTCTAGATCGTCCATTATCCGCTCTGTCGCTTCCACCAATATTCGCGATCTTAGGAGCAACACGAGACACCGAAAGAATTTAGCCCGTTTGCGAAGTCGCTCGTACGATTTCCTAACTCCTGCGCCCCACCTACTCCAGCTACCCTTTCTAACACTCATGACATCGCTCGTGTGACTGCGTCATCGATCTGCTCTTGAAACTCACCACCTCCGGTGGTGGCGATCCCAGTATCTCATTCTCGACCACGACCGGATCCTACGGGTTCAAAACTGTCATCCCTCTGCGACCTCGTCCCGACCACGTCCACCTCGGGTACTCATGACTAAATCTAAATGCGATTTAAAGAATTTTATGCATCGATAATTATTCCATTGTTTTAAAGCAAAGTCTTATGAATATTAAAGGAGCTTTGTTTTTGCGAGTCCTACTCAGTCCTATCAGTTTTAGTTTCTAAAGTAGTCTTAGCCATCCAATCACATCTCATCAATATCACAAACAATAGTAAGGGGTACTTACCTGGACGGATTGGTGCCGGAGACTCGGTGCCACGCCTTTCACACCATACTTTTTAAAACATAACACTTAAAACAGACTTTTGAAAACATTTTGGGCCTTAGGCCCACAGTAGAAACCTTTGAACTTAGCTCTGATACCACAATTGTAACACCCCAAACCCGGTCAATACACCACGATCGAATACGGTATATTACGGGAAAAAAGGATTTTGAGAAGATAGGTTTAAGTTTAGATGTTTGATGAAAACACTTCGAAATTGTGTATTTGAAGAAAAACTCGAGTAGGCTTGATTAAAATCGATGGTGTATTTGAAAACCCAAAATTTTAAAACCTAATCGGATGTGTAGGTAAAACTAATTTATCTCATTTAGAAGTTTATCTTTGTTTCTCATTATTACTATAACATTTTGACTTAGTAGAAAATCGAGTTTAAGTTAGAAAAACATTTGAGTCCCCTTTATTCCAAATCTTAGTGTGATACCCGATGGTATAGTTTAAAATGTCGCTTTTGTAGTTTTGAAATCGTTGTCTTTCTAAGTTTTAGCACATTTTAACCCAATTAATTTGTTAAGGCATATTAAAAATCTACTTTAAGCATAAACATAGCAAAACATAATTTTAAAAGGCCATTTACAAACCCAATTAAAACCAAATAGTAATAAATATGCTTAAGTACCAAATTTTATAAAAGTCTGAGCAAATCCTTATTTAAGCATGGCATGAGCACCTCGAGTCCATCCCGGCTCCATGTCCGCGTCTAAGTGTCACCTGAAAAAGTCAAAGGAGAGAGTGAGTCGTAAGACTCAGTGTGTAAATCCCCCTCCCGAAAATACAACATGCTAACACACATCATAACAAAACAATACAATTAATGCACCCGTTCCTAACCATCCATTACACCTTCTCTACCCCGTGTGGTACCAAACCACTGGTGACCCAAAGTCACGATATCCATAATGTGGTGCCAAACCACTGGTGACCCAAAGTCACGAATAATCCAATGATGGGGCCAACCCATCGTGTGATACCAAATCAATAGCGACAATCCCGTATCTCATAAGTGGGGCCAACCCACGGTGGTGTCAAACCATAGGGACGAGTCGCAATGAGGTGCCAAACCTCTGGTGTCCCAAAGACACAGTGTGATACCAAATCAATGGTGACCGCAGTCACAAATCCGATGATGGGGCCAACCCATCGTGTGATACCAAATCACTGGCGTCAATCCCGTAATATCAACTGTGGGGCCAACCCACCGTGGTACTAAGCCTTTGGGACGAGACGCCGAGGTGCCAAACCTCCGTGACCCAAAGTCACAAAATATCATTTGTGGTACCAAACCACTGGAGGTGCCAAACCCCTGGTGTCCCAAAGATACAAGTGTCCCAAAGACATGGATATCATACTCCCCCTCCTCTCATATCACCCAATAGCATATCATACTAAATGTAAAATCGTGCAATCATGCTATCATGCTTACATGCTTAATATGGCATCTCAAAGTATATACACCAATAATCATGATATCACATACCATCACATATCTCATAATGAAACGGACTTACCCGAATCCATATCCATACCTCAATGGATATTAAATCGACCAACCATCTTTGTTTCATTTACACAATCAGGTTATCACATTACTCAGTTAAGAAAGTGTGTTGGTTTACACACCTGGTATATCGCAAGCCTTAATCCCAAAGAACCCGATCTAAATCCTCAATCCTCTTGTTCCTAAGAAAACAATCGGCCAACCATGGGTTAATTACTTAAACCATTCGACCATAACCAAATAAATCAAAGGGTATATCGATTTACCCTTACCTTAAACTTGATTTGGTTTCCTACCAAATCCGAACCCAATAATGGTTCTTCCAGCAATCGGCTTCACCCTAGAAAGAAAATGGTTAATCCCTTAACAGCCTGACTTAACAAAGACTAAATGAATAGACTAAAAGAAACTACTCTTACCATCACTTGCCGATTGCTTAACAGAAAAATAAGGCTCCTTCTTGCTTGCTTAGAAATCCAAAGGCCTATAACATAATTGGTTACCCACCAAAGAGTTAACTCCTTCCAAGCAGATACTAAAATCGGTCCTTAAACACACCAGTAAATCGACAAATCAACAAAAAAGGAAGAAATGGCCATTCGGCCAAACACCTACCTCTTACTAGGCCGATTGAACAAGGCTCCAACAAGGTCTCACTCCTTCTCTTATTTACGACAATGAAGAACTATAGGAAGAAAGAAAGAGATTCGATAACACCCTTAATTAAAATGGAGAAGGAGGTTCGGCCTTGTAAGAAATGGGAAGAACGATTGGGAACACAAGGCTAAGGGGTTTGGAGAAGAGAAGAAGAAGATACAAGGATGAATAGAGGGTGCTTTGGTTCAAAGAAAAAGAAAATGGATGATGGTGATTTTGGAGGATGGTGTTTGACTAAAGGATATTGGGAAAAGAAAATGAAGGTTAGGGGAACAAGGAGAAATGGTTTCGGCTTCAACAATTGGAAAAGAGAGGGAGAAAGAGATGAACCTTCGGCTACCAAAGAGAATCAAGAGAAAAGAACAAAGCAACTTTTGGCAAAAAGCTTGAACTTTCAGTTTCAAGAATGAAAACTAAAAATGGGAGAGTTTTCTCGAATTTTGGCTTACCAAAAGACCAAAAGAAAAACTTGCTTGACACTAGCTATGACCGAAAATGCACAAGTTGCCTAAGTGGAAATTCGGCACTCTCCAACACTTACCAACAGGCCACTCGTTTTCCTCCCCCAAACTCTCTCTAAATCCGGCCAAACTCCCCCCAATCACTCCCAAGCCACTAATTCAACTTGTTGAACTAGTCTCCCTCCTACATTCACTCTCCACCCATCATTTGAATGAGTTGACGTAGTCCATGGTAGAGTTTGAACTACCAACAACTCCTTCCCTCCATGCCGTCAAAATGAAAGAAAAAGGGAGCACTCTGCAGCTTGAACTCAAGACCTCTCCCCCTTTGCACTTGACGCCACACACAAGCTCTAAGTGGCGCATGCTTTGCCACTTTGCTAGCTCTTCACTTGTGCAACAATTCACCAAATAAAATACATAAGACCCAGCTCCTTCAGCCCCTATCACATAAAGCCCAAAACAAAAAAAATCTCCTACCACTCGAGCTTACACCTAGCTTATAACTAAGCCCCAACAACATCGAAATAACAACATAACACATCAAGCACATGCAGCAAAGCCAAAATAAAATAGCCCTTAACCGGGATATTACAATTTAAGTATGATTAATCCTTTGGGATTTGGGTTATAGCCGATTAGGCTTTAAAAGAAAACACTAAGTTTGGCCAAATAGGCCTTTGCTAAATGTTACCATGTTGGCCGAATGTAGGGTCTTAAAATCTAAAGCAATAGATCGATTTTATTTTCGGGATTTCAAGGAATTCGTTAAGCGAATCAGGTGTGTACCTCACACTAATCTTAATTTATTTATGGCTTAAAATTTATATATGTATTAAGATGAAAGTGTAAGAATGTGGCTAAAGTACCATGTTATGGTACAAAGCACTCAGGTACGTTTCCTCCTCCTACTAGGATTACGAAATATGTTATATTTAACATGTGAAAAGTGAACATGAATGTGAAATTAAGTATGATATGCATGATATGAATAATTTGGGGCATTTGGGATATATGAGAAAGGGGAAGTGTATGTGGTGACTTGGTCTCTTTATGCGAATGTGGTGACTTGGTCACGTTATCCGAATGTGGTAACCCGGTTACATTATCACGAATGTGGTGTCTCATGACACAATTATCTGAGTGGCTATGCCATGAATTTTTATATGAGTGATGAGCACGTCATTGCAGTGGCGCCTCGATGGTGTGTAGCGGATGGAGGGTTGACTTAGTAGTCCCCACGGTGTGTGAGGTTGAGTGCGGGGATGTGTAGCGGATGGCATCTAGGTTTGGGTTTGGGTTGCATTATTATCTTGAGTTATTATTTGAACATGATATGTATGGTATGCCGAATTATTAATTTTAGTGCTTGTGTACACATTGAGTCTGTTGACTCACCCCGTTGTGGGAACATGTTTTAGGTGACGGACAGTGATGGATCGGGTTCGGCAGAAGCTTAGGGATGGCCATGCACAACAAGAAGTTTATGACTTGGACTTTTATTTTTAATTTAAGTATTTTAAAGTTTATTTTGGTTTTAATTTTGGGAAATTATTTGATGTAATAAGGCCGTAGTAGCGTTTACTTTATTTTTTTTATTATTAAGCCTAAAATCTTTATATTTATTAAAAGATTAAGTAATTTAATACAAGCCCAAACATTTTATCACCTAAATCAAAAGGATTTTCAATAACGATATAAACTTGTTTTCAAACTCAAGCCCAACGCACTACAAACTATCTTTAAAACCCACAATTTTCAAAGTAACAAAAGAAATTTGAATCGGTTTACATCGAGGAACATACCAGATCCGGTCCAGGCTCGTGAGGCTGGGTGTGAGGTGTTTTAATTTGGTATCAGAGCCCAGTTTTAAACTCTCGGCCTGTGGGCTAAGGCCCAAAACGTTTTCAAATTGAGCCCAAATAAGCTTTATAAAGTATCTTATGAAATAAGCAGGTTTTTCTGGCATGGCACCTAAGTCTCCCACCCATGATCCACCGGTAAGTACCCCTAACTATCTGTGTGATTATGTGAATTATAGAAGGGTAGAAAAGGAATGGAACGTAGAATAGCATGATAGGAACTTGAACCCTAGGATTAGTCTACTCAAACACAAATATATAAGATTTAATACACCAAAAAAACCTATGGCTAAGTCAATTGAGTTAGGGTGTGGCAACCATGGTACGCATGTCTAGGATTGGATCCGGAAGAGCTTGGTATTTAAATAGTCCTAGTGACTCACCTCTTCTTTGCAGGAATCCTACCTAGTGCGTAGCTTCGGTTCACCCTAATCGAGAAGACTTAGTGGGTGTCGCAACCTCTGTGTGCATGTCTAGGAATGGTTTCAGTGGGAGCTTGGTATTTAAGCAGTCTGTGTGACTCACCTCCTCTCCATTCGAATCTGCACAGTGCGTAGCTTTGGTTCACTACGACCAAGAAGACTCGGTCATAGGCTAAACCCAATAACTAAAACCCGAAAGGGAACTAGCCATGTTTTTTTATAAGAACCCTAATTTTAAAACTCTTAAAATCATTTTTCTTTAATTTGTGGAAACTATCTTTTCTACGCAATTTTACGAAAAGTTTCTGACTTATAAAATTACAAAAAAAAAAACCCTAGTGGTAAAATTATAAAAATGCCCTTGGTTTATAAAAATGTCTAAAATACCCACCGTTCTAATAAACATTTTCATTATTTTATAACAAGTCCAAAAACCCTTATTTGCAAATTATCAAAAATATCTTGATTTTTGAAAAATTAAAAATTTGCCCCTAACTTACCAAAATTTCCAAAATGACCCTGATTTCCAAAATTTTTGCAAATTCTTCATTTTTGAAAATAAATTTCTCAAAAAAGAACCCTCAAAGTTTTGCAAATCTTGAAATATCCCTGAACTATCAAACTTTACAAATCTACCCTGGTTTATTACCAAAATGCCCTAAAATTCAAAATTACCGAAATACCCCTAGAATTTCCAAATTTACCAAAGAACCCCGAGACTATAAAAATTTCTGAAACACTTTTTGACAAAATTATCAAGGAACCATATTTGACAAATTACGAAAATACCCCTGTAGGACAAATTATGCAAATACCCCTGGGTAGTGGAAAAACAACAACAATGAAAACTACAACATTTCTCTGAATGAACGAAGGTTCATAATTGTTTGATGTATGTATGAATGAATGAAAAGACTGTATGCATGTATGAATACGAAAGAACCACTCTTAAAACTCTTTCCATAAAACTTCGTCGTGGATAATCAATGGAATAAGGACTAATTTATAAAACTTTCTTAAATCAGATTAAAGCGCATCGTTAGATATGAATTCTAGAGGACGCGGTCGTCATGGATGCGGTAGAGGAAGAATGGTTGTGTCAGAACCCGTTAGATCAGGTCAAGGGTCTGACAATGAGTTACCACCGCCACCACCACCCCTAGCTATCGGTGTCGAGCAGAGGCTCGAGACGGGGATGATCTCGTATCGCAGCCGTCTTTGCGAAGTTCTGAAATGGTGGTGGCGCGGTGGAAGTCGGAGCTTGAAAATCATGCGAAAGTGACTCCGCCAACGGGGCTGAGGTGTTCCATGGAGTATCCGGTGTGGCACCAAGATCTGTTGAGTACTAGTTGGAAACAATAGGCGTATTATGGATGAGCTCGATCGACCGGAGGAGAAGTTGAAAGGAATGGTGGCATCATTACGTGATGAAGCATACCAATGGTGGTTAACTATCCGGATGGTGCCACGGTGAGGATCGACACAGGAGTATGCTAAGAAGGCGTGTCGAAAAAGTATGTCAAGACACGGTATATTGATGAGCAGAGGAAAGCTTTTAAGGGTTGGTTCAAAGGAACAAGTCGGTAGCGACATATAAAGTGAATTTCGAGGTTGGTGATATGCTCGAGGAGTAGTAGCAACCGAGCATGAGCGTTGTCCGCTTTGAAGACGGGTTAAGGGATGACTTAAGGTTATTGATAGCTCCACATCGAACGGAGTTTTCGCGTTGGTTGAAAAGGCTAAGGTAGCCGAGGGAATCAAGGACTCAGTTAAGCAGAGCTCAGATAGGAATAGACCCAAGAGGGTTATGGGTCGTCAAGATTGTCGGAAATGTGCAAAAAAGGCCTAGGTGATGGGCCAAGGAATTGACAAGTTGGTACCAAAGGCGATATCGTCCTTGTGAGCATTGTGGAAAGAAGCACTTAGGAGTCTTTGGAAAAAGACGGAGGATGTTTGGTGTGGGTCTAAGGACCATATACTCAAAGATTGTCCTAAGAAACCGGATGAAAGTTTATCATTGACTCGTAATGTTAATCAGTGGTAGAGGAGGACGATAGCCTCAACGAGGTCGTGGTTGAATAATGAGAGGTAATGGTGCCGACAGAGGGCGTGGAGCATAAGCGAAATCTTGCTAATATTGAGGCAAGGCGGTAGGGTTTGGTTTGTGATTCTTTGGAGGGAGGATAGAGATGCACCGGATGTCATAACCGGTACGTTCTTTATTTATGGCAAGCCTTATTATCCCTTAATTGATGTCGACTCGACCCATTCTTATGTTGCCTATAGTGTAGTTGAAACACTAGGCCTAGACTCTGAATTTTTTGGTAGGAAGATGACGGTAGTAAGCCCGTTAGGCCAAACAGTAGTGGTGGATAAGATCTTTCAAAATGTACACCTAGAAATTCAGGGAGTGAGCTTTCGGGCTGACCTAATGGAGTTACCCTTCGAAGAATTTGACCTCATACTTGGTATGCATTGGTTGGTAGAACACCAAGCCGTGTTAGATTGTGCGACTAAACGAATGGAACTAAGGACCCCTGAGGATGAGGTGGTCATTATGATAGGAGAGAGAAGAGACTACTTATCTAATGTAGTTTCAGTACTTAAGGCTGAAAAGATGGTTCGAAAAGGGTGCGAGGCGCTTTTAGCCTTTGTAAATGCGTTGGATGGAAAGGAGGAAGGTGTCAATGGAGTTAGAATGGTAAGGACTTTGAGGATGTGTTTCGGAGGAATTACTGTGAATACCCCAGATAGGGAGGTGGAATTTGGAATAGATTTGCTACCGGGAATAGCACCTGTGTCAATCGCTCCATTTCGAATGGCACTAAGGGAGTTGGTTGAGCTCAAGGCTCAAATCTAGGAATTGCTTGACCATGGGTTTATCCGGCCCAGTGTGTCTCCGTGGGGAGCACCGGTCTTGTTTGTGAAGAAGAAGGACGGAACTATGCGTATGTGCATAGATTACCTTCAGTTAAATAAGCTGACCATCAAGAACAAGTATCCTTTGCCTAGGATTGATGACTTGTTCGATCATCTTAAGGGAGTGGCAGTGTTTTCAAAGATCGACTTAAGGTCGGGATATCATCAGCTAAAGGTGAAGGAGGTGGATATCCATAAGACAGCCTTTAGGATAAGATACGGCCACTATGAGTTTGTGGTAATGTCGTTCGGGTTGACAAACGCCCCAGCCACATTCATGGATATGATGAACCGAGTGTTTCAACCGGACTTGGATAGGTTCGTCATAGTGTTCATGGACGACATCCTCGTATACTCTAAGACTGAAGAGGAGCATGATGAGTATCTCCGAGTTGTGCTGTAAGTGTTAAGGGAGAAGAAGCTCTATGCCAAATTCAGCAAGTGTGAATTTTGGCTTAGGAAGTTGCGTTCTTAGGGCATGTGGTATCCATGAGAGGAATAAGAGTGGATCCTAGGAAGATCAAGTGGTGTTGAATTGGAACCCACCTAGGTCCGTGGCTGAGATCCGAAGTTTCTTAGGTTTGGCAGGCTATTATAGAAGGTTTGTGGAAGGGTTCTCGTCTATAGCCGCGCCTTTGACGAAGTTGTTAAGGAAGGAAGTACCCTTTGTGTGGTCGGATAAGCAGTAAGAGAGTTTTGAGAAGCTTAAGAAGGTTTTAACGGAAGCTTCAGTATTGATTCAGCCAGAGGCAGGAAAGGAATTTATGGTGTATTATGACGCTTCCCATACAGGTTTGGGTTGCGTGTTGATGCAAGACGGAAGGTAGTAGCTTACGCGTCCGACGATTGAGGCTACATAAGGTTAACTACCCAACCCATGACTTGAATTGGCGGATGGTTTTGTCCTTAAGGTGTAGAGGCACTATCTCTATGGAGAAAGGTCGGTGATCTACACAGACCACAAGAGCCTTAAGTACCTATTAACTCAGAAGGAGTTAAACTTGAGGCAGTGAAGGTGGGTTGAATTACTGAAGGATTATGATTGCTCGATAGAGTACCACCCGGGCAAGGCGAATGTAGTAGCTAATGCTCTAAGTCGGAAGGTTGTGTCGGATCTTAGGGTAATGTTTGCCCATTTAAGTTTGTATGAGGATGGAAGCCTGTTGGCTGAGTTGCAAGTTAAGCCAACGTGGTTGAAGGAGGTGAAAGAGGGACAGTTGACTGATAAGGACCTAAGTGCTAAGTTGCAACAAGTACAGGACGGAGAGTTAGAGGGTTATGGCATTAATGATAAAGGAATATTGTGCTACAAAGGAAAAGTCTATATGCCGAAGGACGAGGAGTTAAGACAAATGATTCTTCGGGAAGCGCATGGTAGCCCTTATACTATGCATCCCGGAGGTACTAAGTTGTACAGAGATCTAAGAGAACAATTTTGGTGGCACGACCTTAAGCGAGAATTCTTGAATTAGTGGGAAAATGTCGGCGTGTCGACAAGTTAAGTGAACACCAAGTTCCATCGGGATTACTTCAGCCAATCGAGATTTCGCAGTGGAAGTGGGAAAGAATCACCATGGACTTCGTTAGTGGGCTTCCCCTTACGCCTACTAAGAAGGACTCGGTATGGGTAATAGTGGACCATTTGACTAAGTTCGCACACTTCATCCCGATAAGAGTGGATTATTCCCTTCAGAAGTTAGCCAAGCTATATATGGTGAAAATCGTGAGACTACACGAAGCACCGGTGTCAATTATTTCGGATAGAGACCCAAGGTTCACATCTCGGTTTTGAAGGGCACTTCATCAAGTTTTAGGCACTAAGTTGGACTTTACTACGACTTTTCATCCACAATCAGACAGGCAGTCTGAACAGGTAATACAAGTGTTGGAGGATATGTTGAGAGGATGTGTGATGGATTTTCGAGGAAGTTGGGAGGATTACTTGCCTTTAGCGAGTTCGCCTACAACAACGATTATCGAGCTAGCATTGAATGGCACCATATGAAGTATTATACGGTGGAAGTGTCGAACTCCTACTTGTTGGGTGAGTTAGGAGAACGTCGAGTTTTGGGACCGAGTTAGTGGCGGCAAGAGAAGGTTGAGATAATTCGAGCACGGTTAAAGGAAGGCTGGCGATAGGCGTAAGTCATCTACGAGACCTCAAGCGGAAGGAAATAGAGTTTGAAGTGGGAGACCAAGTGTTCCTGAAAGTCTCGCCTTGGAAGAAGGTAATGAGGTTTGGTCGAAAAGGGAAGTTAAGCCCAAGGTTTATATGGCCCTATCGAGTACTAAAGTGAGTTGGGCCAGTGGCATACCAGCTAGAGTTACCATTTGAGTTGCAGCAGATGCACGACGTATTCCATGTGTCCATATTACATCGCTACCGATCGGATCTATCTCACGTAGCACCAGTTCAAGAAGTGGAACTAAGGCCAGACTTATCCTACGAGGAAGAGCCGATTCAGATTTTGGAACGTGATGTAAAAGTGTTACGGAGGAAGTCAGTTCCTCTAGTCAAAGTGTTATGGCGCAATCATGGATCGGAGGAAGCTTCGTGGGAACCAGAGGAGGCAATGCGACAGCAATACCCTCAATTACTTTAGATAGGAAATTTCGAGGATGAAATTATTTTAAGGGGGTAGAACTGTAACATCCTGAAAAGGGCCTATGCATTTTCGGGTTAATTGTACATAATGACATGTCTTATGTGTTATGAATAAATTTTGAATATTTTTGGAAACCTGAGAATGTATAGAAATGTTACGTGAACATTTTGGAAACCTATGTAAAATAGGAAAGTGAACATTTTGGAAACCTAAGTAAAATAGGAAAGTGAACATTTTGGAAACCTAAGCAAAATAGGAAAGTGAACATTTTGGAAACCTAAGTAAAAGAGGAAAGTGAACATTTCTGGAAACTTGGATATGTAAGGAAATGTCGAGTTTAAAGAGACAAACGAAAATTTTTGGAAACTTAGAAATGACTTAGAAATGTCGAGTTTTAAAGTTTGAAAGAGGAAATTAAGGCAAGGTGGCCTTAAGAGAAAGAGTATGTGAAATTTGACACACAAACAGGCTTGGAAAAGTGGCCTGAAGATGCCACTTAGGGCCTCTCGAAATGGCGCCACATGCAAGGGTGTTGGGCACGAGTTCAAGTCACTTAGGAAGCAAATAAAAGAAGTTTTATTTTGCTTCTAGAAACACAGAGGTGGACGACACAAGGCTTGCAAAAGAAGAGTTTTATTCCTTTAAAATTTCGCTAAATAGGAATAAATAATGATTTAATGATAGATTATTTTAAGTAGATTATTGATGAGATTAATTAAGTGATAAATAAAAGATGAACTTTATCAAAATAAGGAGAGTTGGTAGAATAGGGGAATTAAGTGTGGTAATTTTGCTAAAAAAGAGTAAAGGCCATTTGTTTCTTATTTTGTTTCTTTTGAAAGTCTCTGTAGAAATTTCCTTGTCATCTTCTCCATTCTCTTTTGTTGACCAAAACCGCAAGCTCTCTCTCACACGCACCATTCTTTGAATCCCTATCCCTATTCTTCTTCTTTGATTCAATTCACCAAAAATCGAAACCTCAAAAACAACTCTTACCCGATCCTCCTTAAAGGCCTTAGATCCTTCTTTCTTTTCAGTCCTTATTGAAGCAGAATACCTAAGTGACCATAGCCGATTCTCCTCCAAGTCTCAAGGCCAAAACTTTGTGTTACTTATGAGAGCCATAGTCGATTATTACTAAGGATCATTCAGGATTAGAAAACAAGGTAACTACATATATGTACATTCGGCCAAAGGTCTATTCCCTACTTTAATATTAGATCAAATCTAACATATGGTTATAGGAATTTGACAGCATTAAGGAAGCAAAGATCAATTTCGGGATTTGAGAACTCCAAGGTAAGTGTATTCACATATTCGGCCAAGGCCCAATCTTAAGTATTTAGATCTATTTAATCGAAAACTAACTGATTCAAGGGATTTAGGATTTGGCCGAATACAAGGAGAAGAAAAAAGTTTTCGGGATTTACTAATAGTCAATTCGACAAGCAAGGTAAGGATTTAAGTATGATTAATCCTTCGGGATTTGGGTTATAGCCGATTAGGCTTTAAAAGAAAACACTAAGTTTGGTCGAATAAGCCTTTGCTAAATGTTACCATGTTGGCCGAATGTTGGGTCTTAAAATCTAAAGCAATAGATCGGTTTTATTTTGGGATTTCAAGGAATTTGTTAAGCGAATCAGGTGTGTACCTCACACTAATCTTAATTTATTTATGGCTTAAAATTTATATATGTATTAAGATGAAAGTGTAAGAATGTGGCTAAAGTACCATGTTATGGTACAAAGTACTCAGATACATTTCCTACTCCTACTAGGATTACGAAATATGTTATATTTAACATGTGAAAAGTGAACATGAATGTGAAATTAAGTATGATATGGATGATATGAATAATTTGGGGCATTCGGGATATATGAGAAAGGGGAAGTGTATGTGGTGACTTCGGTCACGTTATCTGAATGTGGTAACTTCGGTTACATTATCAGAATGTGGTGTCTCATGACACAATTATCTCGTGGCTATGCCATGAATTTTTATATAGGCGATGAGCACGCCATTGCAATGACGCCTTCGATGGTATGTAGCGGATGGAGGGTTGACTTAATAGTCCCACGGTGTGCGAGGTTGGTGCGGGGATGTGTAGCTAATGGCATCTAGGTTTGGGTTTGGGTTGCATCATTATCTTGAGTTATTATTTGAACATGATATGTATGTTATGCTGAATTATTAATTTTAGTGCTTGTGTACACATTGAGTCATTGACTCACCCGTTAATGGGAACATGTTTGGGTGATGACGTTGATGGATAGGGTTCTAAAAGCTTAGGGATGGCCATGCACAAGAAGAAGTTTATGACTTGGACTTTTATTTTTAATTTAAGTATTTTAAAGTTTATTTTGGTTTTAATTTTGGGAAATTATTTGATGTAATAAGGTAGTAGTAGCGTTTACTTTATTTTTTTATTATTATTAAGCCTAAAATCTTTATATTTATTAAAAGATTAAGTAATTTAATACAAGCCCAAATGTTTTGTCACCTAAATCAAAAGGATTTTCAATAATGATATAAACTTGTTTTCAAGCTCAAGCCCAACCCACTACAAACTATCTCCAAAACCCACAATTTTCAAAGTAACAAAAGAAATTTGAACCGGTTTACATCGAGGAACATACCAGATCCGGTCCAGGCTCGTGGCCCGGGTGTGGGGTGTTTCAATTGCCAACATGCAACGCTGAAAAGTAGCAGGAGCATTACATAATCCAAAAGGCATTCTACGATAAGCAAACGTACCGTATGGGCATGTAAATGTTGTTTTTTCTTGGTCTTCAAGAGCTATGGGGATTTGAAAGTATTCAGAGAGTCCATCTAGGAAGCAGTAGTACATATGCCCGGATAATATTTCTAGCATTTGATCTATGAAAGGCAAAGGAAAATGATCTTTTCTGGTGGCATCATTCAACTTTCTATAGTCTATGTAGACTCTCCATCCTGTAACTGTTCTTGTGGGAATTAACTCATTTTTTTCATTAGGTACTACCGTCATTCCTCCTTTATTTGGGACTACCTGCATAGGACTTACCCAAGTGCTGTCAGAAATAGGATAAATTATTCTTGCATCTAGAAGTTTAATTACCTCGGCTTTGACCACTTCTTTCATGTTGGGGTTTAAATGTCTCTGAGGTTGCACACATGGTTTATATTCTTCTTCCATCAAAATTTTGTGGGTGCAGAATGTAGGGCTTATTCCCTTGATATCGGAAATTTTCCAAGCCATGGCTTTCTTGTGTTCTTTTAGTACTTTTATCAGTTCCCCTTTTTCTTTGGATTTTAATTCTGAGGAGATGATTACTGGTAGTGTAGAATTGTCTCCAAGGAATGCTTATTCTAGATGTTTTGGTAACTGTTTGAGTTCTAATTTGGGTGGCTCTACGATGGAGGGTTTTGTTTTATTTCATTATCATTCTTGATGCTTTCTTCTCTCCGTTGTTCATATGATGACATTTTCAGATTCAACTCATTGTCTTCATCTTCTTCCCCCTCTTCTTGAGTTGGACACAATTCCAATGTGTCACCTTGTATAATTTCCTATAATGAATTCTTTATAATATGATCAATAGTGTCAACGAAATAACAGGAATCATCTTGTTCTTTAGAATATCGCATGGCATTACAGAGTTGAAAGATAATTTCTTCATCACTTATTCTCAGAGCTAGTTTACCATTACCTACATCAATAATAGCTCTAGCAGTGGCTAAAAAGGGACTCCCTAAGATTAAAGGAACATTAATGTCTTCATCCATGTCTAACACAACGAAATCAACAGGAAAAATAAATTTATCAATTTTAACCAAGACATCTTCAATAATTCCCCTAGGATATTTAATAGATCTATCAGCTAATTGAATACTCATCCTAGTGGGATTTGGTTCCACAAGATTTAGCCGTTTAAATAATTTGTAAGGCATTAGATTAATACTAACACCTAAGTCTGCTAATGCTTTCTTGATGTTTAAACTACCAATTAAGTAAGGAATAGTGAAACTCCCTGGATCTTTTAATTTTCGTGGTAGTCTATTTTGGAGAAGGGCTGAACATTCTTCGTTAAGCTCCACCATGGATACCTCCTCAAGCTTCCTTTTGTTCGTAAGAAGTTCCTTTAAGAATTTTGCATACTTCGGCATCTATGAAATAGCTTCAACGAAAGGTAAGTTAATATGTATTTGTTTAAAGAGTTCGAGAAACTTATCGTATTGAGCATCCAATTGTTGTTTCTTCAATTTTACTGGATATGGAATTTTTTTTTTATTTTCTGTAGGCAATGGATTATCGTTTTCACCTTCTACACTCTTTTTCTTGATAATTTCATGTGGTGTCTTTCTTTGTGGTTCAATTAACTCTTTGCCACTCCTTAGTATAACTGCTTTTACCTGTTGTGTGCCTTTGGAAAAAATCTCTATCCGTATTTCACATAATATCTCAATAAGTAGTCCAACCGACGTGATGATTTCTCTTACCTGAATTTTGATTCACTCGATCGATCTTTGTTGTTCATCGAGTGTTTCTTCAGCCTTTTGACGACAAGAGTTTGTAGCTGTCACCAATTTTGTTAGAATCTCTTTGAGGTTTGATTCCCCTTCCTGTGGATAAGGTTGTTGAAAATTTAGAGGAAAATCATGTCTTTGATCATTCCACGAGAAGTCGGGATGGTACCTCCATCCTGTAGTATAAGTGTCACAATAAAAATTATTTTGACATCTAGAGTAGTTACCTATATAGTGGACTTGTTCATTTTTCATGCCATATCCGTAGGGTGGATACTCAGGATTTGCCACACCTCTCAGATTCGAGTTATAATGCATTATTGGGTGTACCTGCGAGAGATTAATCAAACCATCAATCTTTTTATTCATTATTTTGAACTGATTAGATAACCTGGTGACCATGTCGATGTTGAAAATACTGGTTGCTTCAGTAGGAATTGTCCCCATGCTTTGTCACTGATAATTATTCAGTGCCATTCCTTTGAAAAACTAGAATTATCTGTTGAAATTTAAATAAAAGAAAAGTTAGCAAAATAAAAATAGTAATAATGGCTAGAGTAATAAAAATAGAGCTTTCGTAATATTTTAGAAATCCCTGGCAACGGCGCCAAAAACTTGATCGCTGTAAAACAGTCTAGTTTTAATATTTATAAAAGAGTGATCGAACTTGTAGAGTGACTGCGACAACGATAGAGGCAAGCGCACCTATCGAATAGTAGTATAGCTCAGGCGAGAATATCTTATCGAACCCAAGGAACCTAAAAGTACTACTACTCACTTTCTTCCTATTATTTAGCCTTAAATATAGAGTGATTAATTAACTTATCTAAGACTAATGAAATACTTAAACTAAATGTAAAGACAAAAGAATAAATTGGGAGAAGACTTTGGAAAACTCAGTTGATAAAGACGATACCTTCGGGAAGAATCCACCTATGACTTCACTTATTATCTAACTTTCAATTCATGTGATTTCTTTTAGTTAGCTTGATCCGTGAGACTCCCTAACCTATATTAAACCTTCTCTCAAAGCGAATAACGTCTAACCCTAGGTTAATTAGTGGAACTCTCGTTCTCTTATAATAACCCCTAAGGAAGCGATAAAATGATCAATGGACTCCCATATTAGGTTTCACCTAATTTAAAAAATCTAAGTAACCCTATCTCTAGGCGCCGATCAACTCCGCTTAATTATGCTAGATCTACTCTTGGCGGGGTCTATTCCTCCTCCACCTAAGCACATCGATTAAGTTAAGCTACATAATTAAGAACAAACTAAGTATTTATCATATAACCAATAAATCAAATAACAAAATCCATCATGGGTTTCATCCCTTTTAGGTATCTGAGGGGTTTAGTTCATAATAAAATAAGAAAACATGTCAAGAGAAAAGATAAAAAAAAACATAAGAAATCCCTAAAACTCCCTGAAGGAATTGAAGGAGAGATCCTCCGTCTTGAGTAAAATCGACTCTTCGAGATAGATCAACTGGCTATCTTTGAGTAATTCCCTGAACGAGTAAAGCTCTGGCAGAAAACTCTGCTAAAACCTCATGATCTTGAATTGCTGCCTTGGATTGTTTATATAGACATTTGGGATGCTTCACTTGGCTCCTAAGTACTCGTAATTCAAGTGAAATTCATCCTAAGTGTTTGAGTGGACTTAGGATTGCGTTTCTTGGGCTCCAAGCATCCAATTCTGAGTGAAATTACTCTTTCCTGCGGCAGGGGCAAGGCTAAGGCACGCCCGTGTAAATCATGGTCTAGCCTGTGCCTCCATTCTGTTGATTTAGGCACGACTATGTCACGCCCGTGCAATATCTGGGTAGAGGCAGTGCTTCGGGTCTACCAATTGGGGCACGGCCGTGTACATCGGGGGTCAGGCCGTGTTGGGCATTTTATCGATGAGGCATGGTCATGTAAATCAGGGTGTGACCGTGTGCAATCTAAATATTGGGGCATGGCCATGTGGCATGAAGTCTAGGCCATTCCGACTTCTTGGGTTGGCCCACTTTGGTCCGTTTTAAACTCGTTTTGCATCCTTTTTATCCTTGGATGCTTTTCTGGGTATAAGACATGAAAAGAAAGGATTAAGAGCACCTTTTTACATAAATTAAGGATAAATTCATCCAAAAGCATACTAAATGTGGGATTAAAATATGTTACTTTTACGGTTTATCATTGCAAATAGACCTAAATATGTGTTCTTGAATTGAATTGAATGAGTTAGTGAATAAAAGGGTTAAATTTGAATATGTTTAGATCAAGAACCAAAGAAATTGGACTTAGATCGCGGGAAAGCTAAAGTAACCGAGTAGTCGTTTCTATTTCAGTTAAATCAAATCCTAGGTAAGTCATTCTGCAAATAAACGTATTCGTATTGAATTATGTATGTTCCTAATGGTTCAGCGGGTAAGTCTGTGATATGAATAGCTATGTGAATTGTAAATCCATTTTAGGTACGTTGATTTATACACTAAGAGCATATACAAGGTAAGTATCTATGTGATCTTACTATGATGATTATGTATATTGGAATAATAATATGATATGTGAAAGTATGTATGAAAGAGCTATGTATTTATAAGATTTTTGAATTGATGAATGTCACAAAATATGGCCAAGTACATGGACCAAAGCATACATGTGATATATTTGCTACGAAAATTAAGTGCGCCAATGTTCTATATGTTTATATACTTTTCATGTTAAGTTTTTTTGTATATGACTTACTAAGCTTTTGGAAAGCTTACTCTGTGTGTGTTTTCTCTATTTTATAGATCGTTAAAGCTACTGAAGGCTCGGGGACCGTCGAGGATTGTCACCAAACTACTCAACTTGTTTTGGTGCATTTTGGAAGTGTATAAAGCTAGATATGGCATGTATAGGCTAGTTATTTGTGTAAGAGTGAGATTTGAACTTAGCCATGTGATCTGGCTAGTTATGTGGTGGTAATATGCTTTAATGAATGTGATTTATGATATATGTTTTGGTATGGTTTGAAAGCATAAGAATTGGTTAAGTTTAAGGTAAGTATGGATGAATTATGCTTGTACATACATAAGTTTTATTCTTGTAAGTTGGCATGGTTGAAATTGGTTTTGAATGTAGAGATTGGATGGTTATTTTAATATGTTCTTGATTGCTATTTGTGCATAAGTTGAATTGATAATTGGCTTGTAGTTATAACCCTAGGTGGGTGGCAATTTGGCCTTGCAAATGGCCTGTTTCGTCACACGGTTGTGGCACACGAGCGTGCCTAGTGATCGTGGAGTTAAGTCAGTAGCTACCTAAGAGTACACGACCTTGGCACACGAACGTGCCTTGTAGCCATATGGTTTCAACAGGATCGACCACGGCCAAAGTACAAGGGCATGTTTGGTGGCCGTGGAGCCAAGTCAGAATTGACCACGGCCAAGGTACACGGGTGTGCTTAGTGGCCATGGAGTAAAGTCAGGTTCAGACACAGGGAAGACACATGGGGGTGTCTATCAGCCGTGGGAGGCACACGGCCTACCTACACGGGTGTGTAACCCTTAAAAATTAGAAAAGTTTTAAATTTCTGAGAATTTTTGTATGTGTTTCAGTTTAGCCTTGACCCTGTTTCTAAGTATGTTTTAGGTCTCGATGACCTACAGAGGGGACACTATGGTTGTAAATGATAATTTACTTTATAAATTGTTTAATAAAGTTTTTGATCTATCAAGTAGTGCCCTTAACCCTAATTTGGCGACGGACACGGGATAGGGGTGTTACAGCTCGACGCCGAGAGGACAAAGACGTCCTTGATGTGATCACGAGTACGTTTTTAATTTTTGGTGCTCCTTATACTGCTTTGATAGACATAGGTTCTACTCATTTCTTTGTAGCTAGTTCTATTTCTAAGAACTTGTGGATTTCTATTGAGTGTACTTCTAGTGAGATTACTATACTGAGTCCGTTGGGGCAGTATGTTCGGGTAAATAGACTTTATAAGAATGTTCTGTTGGAAGTACAAAGGGTTTTGTTTCCATCAAATCTAATGGAGCTACCGTTTGAGGAGTTTGACTTAATTTTAGGTATGGACTGGTTAGTTGAGCATTGAGTTAGTTTGGACTGCGAGACTAAGAGGGTCGTTCTAAGGACTTAGGATGATAAGGAGGTGGTTGTGATTGGTGAGCGCCGAGATTACCTGTCTAATGTAATCTCCACACTAGTGGCTGAGAAATTGGTCCGTAAGAGGTGTGAGGCGCATTTAGCCTACATTAATGTTTCAGTTTCTAGGGACTCTTTTGTTAGGGATATCAGAACAGTGAGGGAATTTTTGGATGTTTTTCCTGAGAAGTTATTGGGTTTACGTTTGAATCAAAAAGTTGAGTTCGGCTAGGTACGACTCCTGTGTCTATCGTTCTATACCGTATGGTACCGGAAGAGCTTACAAAACTTAAGGCTCAACTTTAAGAGCTTCTAGATCGTGGTTTCATCCGTCCTAGTGTGTCTCCATGGGGGGCACCAATTTTGTTTGTGTAACATCCTAAATTTTTGAGCCTATGCGTTTAATGGGTGAATATGTGGAATAAGTTAATTTAAGTGTTAGGGGTCCAAATTGGGCTCAGGCTTAGGCAGAGGCCTTGATTAAAATTATCTGTTTGGGCATTATAGGGTTTAAAAGTTAGTATCTATGTTTAAAATACCAAAGTGGGCTTGTGGCCTAATCTTAGGAGGTGATGCCACACACAAGGAGTAAGGGGCCCAAATTTAAGTTTCATGGAGCCCAATTCTTTTAATTTAAGTTAGCTAAATTTTGGGCATTAGGATTAGGTGGAGTGGATGGCAACAAGGCTAAAATTTAGGGGTTTTAATGTTTAAAATATGTGGATAATAAGCAGATAATGACTATTATTTAGGAATTTATTTTATGTGGATAATAAGCAGATAAAGGCTAAGATCTAGGGATTTTTATGATCAAAATATGTGGATAATATGTTGATAAAGGAGGGAGGAGTTAGAGATAATTAAGTCTCTTTTAGATGAGCTAGTAGATTAAGATAAAGGAGAAAAGTTAGGAATTTATCTACAAAGAGAGTGATGGCCAAGAATCCATCACTGAGAGGAGTAAAGAAACTAGCTACTACATGGCAAAGGGTTGCCGAATTTCCTATAAATAGGGGGGCTAGCTCCTTGTTTCTGACAATAAATCCTCTCCCTTTTGTGCCGAAATTCCTTAGCTTCTTTTCTCCAAATTTCTTTCCCCAATTTCTTTAAAAGTCGAAAACTCCATTATTCTATTCTTTCTTCTAAAAGCTGAAAACTCCATTATTCTCTTCCTCCTCTAAAAAGCCAAAATCTCTATAGTTTTTATTTCATTCATCCTATTTGAGAAATTGTTCTATACTTTCGGCATTTAAATCCTCCATTGACATTGTTGAATTCTCTCTCTAGAACTAGCCGAATCTCTTAAGTTAAGGTATGAGTAGATTTTTGTTTAGTTCTCATAATCTATTCCGATTTTTGAAAAGGCAAAAGCTGAAAGCTAATAGTTTAATGGTTTATGATGGGTGGCAAGTCGGGATTTGAAGGAAGCCTAGTCGACTAGATCTAAAAGCCAAAATTCATAAGTCTCCAATTTTGGGATTTTTAAGGTAAGAAGATTTTCCTAGATTTCTATTAGATTTCATCATTATATACAAGATTTTAACTTTATAAGGAGGATTAACGATTAAATATTATTATAGTAACTTTGATAAGGATTTATGATGGAATTAAATATGGATCAGGCAAAAGAAAGAATCCTTAAGTTTAAGAAACGAAGCGATATCTCTTTGTTCGAGATTAGCCAATTGGTTGTGGACCGCACGAACAACACCTTAGGCGAGATAGCGGTTGTGTCGACTAAGGATAGCGTCGATATAGAAAGCCTCGTTTTATCGGTGTCGGTGTGTAGATTCTTAACACATAAGCTTTGTTATATGATATGTATGTTATGGGCTAAAAGCGAGGAAAAGGTGTGTAGATCTCTATCACACTAGTTAATCTGAATTATATGTATGTCATGGGCTAAAAGCCGAAAAATAAAATTTGTATGAATCGTATTACCCGAAAAGGGTAGGCAAGGGATGCCAGGTACGTAATCATAGAAATTTCTCTATGTGTATCAAAGTATGTAAAAATATGTGATCTGTTTAGATAGTTTAATGTTCTGATTCTTGCATGTATGCATGGGATTGGATTGATTGATTTACGGAAGGGGAGCAGATCGCGAGGCGATTGGTGGCTTTGCCACATAGATCACATAGTGATCGGTCTTTATGACAGGCAGAACAGCTGTCGATATATTATTAAGGTTGCATAGCGATCAGTGGCTTTGCCACATAGGTCGCATAGTGATCGATCTTTATGACAGGCAGCACAACTATCGATATGGTGTGTAGCGGATGGAGGGTTGATTGTAGAAATCCCCACGGTGTGATGGTTGGTACGGGGGTGTGTAGAGGATAGACTCATAGGTTTGGGATGGGCCATGTTGCATATTTTGTTACCCTTGTACACGGGCCAAGGCTCATAATGTGTTTGTGGGCCTCAAGCCTTTTTATGTGTTCTCGGGATTTGCACATCGAGTCTTGGTGACTCAACCTTTATTTTTCCCAACATTTCGGTGAGCGATAGATTGTGAACATGGGAGTCGAAAGCGGACTCGAGGGGCCATCAAGTTTTATTTTTACAAATTATTTGGGATTTCTTTAAGTTTATTTTATTTTTATTTGGGATTTTTTAAGGCCCTAGTTTTATTCAACTAAGAAGTTTTCAATGTTATGCAACTTATAAATTTTATGTCAAGGTTTATTTATACTTAATAATACTAATATAAGATTTTATTTTTAAAATGTCACTTATTTACTCTAATAATGTCAAATTAACTTACGGCTTCCAAAACCAACAAGGCAAAAGTTTTCAATGTACAAGCCATGACACGCCAGATCCAGTCGAAACGCATGGGCCGAGTTTGGGGTGTTACAGTTTGTGAAGAAAAAGGATGGTACCGTGAGGATGTGCATTGGCTACCAATAATTAAATAAACTAACTGTGAAGAATAAGTACCCACTTCCGAGGATCGATGACATGTTTGATTAGTTTTGTGGTGCTGCGGTATTCTTAAAGATAGATCAGCTTAGGGTTAAGGAAGTTGATATTCATAAGATGGCATTTAGGACTCATTATGGGCACTACGAGTTCCTAGTTATACCCTTTGGTTTGACAAATACTCCGGCTACATTCATTGATCTGATGAACTGAGTCTTTTAACCATATCTGGATCAGTTCATTGTAGTCTTCATCGATGATATTCTAGTATACTCTAAGACTGAGGATGAGTATGATGAGCATCTTAGAGTTGTGCTTCAGATACTTCGAGAAAAAAAACTTTACGCTAACTTGAGCAAGTGTGAGTTCTGGTTGTGAGAGGTAACTTTTCTAGGGCATGTGGTTTCTGCTAAAGGGATCTGAATTGATCCTAGATAGATTGAGGCGGTGCTTGATTGGAAACAACCTAAGAACGTATCAGAGTTTTACATTTTTTGGGTCTTTTAGGTTATTATTGGCTATTTGTTGAGGGGTTTTCACTGATTGTAGCTTCTCTGACTAAGCTTCTATACAAGAATGTTCCCTTCATCTGGTCTGATGCGTAACAATTGAGCTTCAAGAAGCTCTAGTCTGTTCTGATTCAGGCTCCTATTTTGATACATCCTAAATCTTTTAGGGAGTTTGTGGTGTATAGTGATACGTCGCATGTCGGTTTGGGATGTGTACTGATGCAAGATGGTAATGTTGTGGCTTATGCGTCCCAAAAGCTTAAGTTGCACGAGGGAAATTATCTGATGCATTATCTACACCGATCACAAGAGCCTCAAGTACTTTCTTACTCAAAAGGAGTTGAATCTTAGGCAGCATCGATGTTTTGAGCTGCTCAAAGATTATGACTGTATGATAGAGTATCATCCATGTAAGGCCAATGTGGTGGCCAATGCTCTTAGTAGTAGAGCAATGACTAATTTGAGAGCGATATTTGCTCGTCTTAGTCTGTTCGATGATGGGGGTTTGTTAGCCAAGTTGCAAGTTAAGCTGACTTGGATTGGGTAGATTCGGGAAAAGCAGTTAGGGGATGAGTCTCTGGGTTTGCAGTTTCATCAGGTTGAGAGTTGCAGCACATCAGATTTTAGACTGTATAAGGATGGAGTTCCATGTTTCTGAGGACAGGTTTGTGTAATGAATGATTCTAATCTGAGGCTGTCGATTCTAAGGGAGGCGCATAGTAGCCCTTATGCTATGCATCTGGTGGTAATAAAATGTATTGGGATCTTCGTGAGGTGTACTGGTGGCCAGGTTTGAAATGGGAGTTAACAGATTTTGTTGCTCTTTGTCTGACGTGCCAATAAGTTAAGGCTGAGCACCAGTTGCCTTTGAGTTTGTTACAACCTGCGAAGATTCCCTTATGGAAATGGGAACGAGTGACGATGGAATTTGTTAGTGGATTGCCTTTAACACCTATTAAGAAGGATTTTTTTGGGTCATTGTGGATAGATTGACCAAGTCTGCCTATTCTATTCCGGTCTGGACAAACTTTTCTCTCAGAAGTTAGCGAAGCTCTACATCTTTGAGATTGTAAGACTGCATGTGGTTCCAGTTTTGATAATTTCTGATAGGGATCCTCGCTTGACTTCTCGGTTCTGAAAGAAACTTCACGAAGCTTTGGGTTCAAGATTGGATTTCAGTATTGCGTTCTATCCTCAGATCGATGGTCAATCTGAGAGGGTGATTCAGATACTGGAGGATATGCTACAGAGCCGTGTAATTGAATTTCGAGATAGTTGGGAGGATTTCCTGCTGTTAGTTGAGTTTGCTTACAATAGTAGTTTCCAGTCTAGCATCCAGATGACACCTTACGAGGCTCTATATAGTCGTAAGTGTCGTACTCCACTATGTTGGACTGAGTTGGGTGAGCGACGGGTTTTGGTCTGAGTTGGTTTCTGAGAGTAAAGGTTTAAGGTTAGATTAATTCGGGATCATCTGAAGGCAACTTTTGATAAACAGAAGTCTGACATGGATCTGTAAAGGACAGATATCGAGTACTTTATGGGGGACTTCGTATTTCTTTAGGTATCTCCATGGAAGAAAGTTCTAAGGTTCGGTCGTAAGGGCAAGTTGGGCCCTAGGTTCATTGGACCATATCAGATTCTGAAGCATGTGGGATCGGTCGCTTATCGGCTAGAGCAACCTTTAGAGTTAGACCTTATCCAAGATGTGTTTCACATCTCGATTTGAGGTGGTATTCGTCTGATCCATCTCAGGTTGTCTCTGTTGAAAAGATCGAGGTTAGACCAGACTTGACGTTTGAGGATGAGCCAGTTCAAATTTTGGATCGAGATATTAAGGTTCTAAGGAGGAAGTTCATATCATTGGTTAAGGTTTTGTGGCAGAATCATGGAACTAAGGAAGCCACGTGGGAACTTGAGGACCTGATGCATCAGTAGTATCCTCATATGTTCAGATCAAGTAAATTTCGAGGCTAAAATTTCATTTAGGGAGGTGGAGTTGTAATGCCCTGAATAATTTAAATCTATTTTTTTTAAATCTGACATAAATATGTATATGCTTCAGTGGATAGGTGTTTGGGGTGAGTGTATGTGTGAGGTCTGGGGTTCAAGTCCCATTTATGGAAAATTTTGTTATTTTTTTTATCCAAGCCTTATCTCTATTGGGTGGACTTATAATATATTATTTGTAAACTCATATTAGAATGAGCCTGCTGGTTTGAGTGGTAAGGAGTTAGCTTGCCCTGAGGTCTCGTGTTCGAATCCTTATATAAGCGTGGATGTTAATTTTTACGACGATTGCGTGATAGAGGATAATGTGGGGGTTGAGATATTGTAGGGATTAATTTGAATTTATATTTTTATTTCTCAATTTTTTTTCCTCTTTCTCTCTGACATTTTCTTTGTTCCTCTATCAATTTCTTTTCTTTTCTTTTTTGATTTCGGTCTTATTTTTCTCATTTGATTTTGATCCCTTCGCATGCTTCGTAGGTAAGATTTCGCTGTGGTTTGAGGGAGTTGTTGTGTAATACTTTAGTTTTTGTGGGTGTTTTGGGTTGATTTGTTATACCATTTTGATAGGTGTTTCTCAGGGAATCGAGACCTTTCAGTTGCCTAGTGAAGTCTTGAGGCTTCTATTGTCGAGGGTAAGTTTTTGAATCGTTTAAGTATGAATTTCTGTTGCGATGTTGCACTCGATTGCGTTGTGCTCAAGGGGGTGTCTCGTTTGGAATTGTGAACTCATTTTGATTGTGGGCATTTAGTGATAATTTTAGGTTCTGTTCACTCCGGGGGTGCAATTGCTTCGAAAATGAACCATGTGTGTACTTCTAACATGAAAAATTGAGCTTCGGTGAAAATCAAAAATGGAGTCTGTCGACGCCACACGGGCATGTGCCCAGCCGTGAGGCTAGCCGTGTGTGAGACATGGCCGTGTGACTAACGAAGGTGTGGCCGTGCGTATGACATGGCTATGTGATGGTGTGAGTGTGGCCGTGTAGGCCACACGGGCTAAGCCAGATTGAGCGTGTGGGCCCACATGAGAGGCGACAGGGCGTGTGGGTTTTGGGCCAGGCCGTGTGGGATGCACAAGCATGTGGGCCCATAATTCTAAAATTTTCCCTAGGATCGAAAGAGTCGTTTCGATCGACTATGGGCCTATCGTAGGGTCGGTAAGGGCTAACCAAACCCTAATTATTGTGATATGATATTTTGATAGTCTGATCTGAGTAAGACACTGATCTGTATGTCTGACTCTTTTGTTTAAATATATATATTATCTGTATACGAGCATGTTAAGCATGTTAATTCTGTATTCTGTATCTATGTTTGGGGTGAGATTTGTATATGTGGAGGAAGTGATCTGTGTAGCGACCTTTTGCCTATATTTTAGCAGCTTGACTGCATATTATTCTGTCATGTGTTGCATCGACACTATGGTGTGTTGGGATGGGTGGGTATTTTTAACCTCATATGGTGTGATGGGATGGTCGGAGATGGTGTGTAGAGGATGGGGATAAGATTTTGTATATCTGCTCTGCTTATCTGATTCTGCTATCTGTATCGGTCATGGACTTAGGTCCTAATCTGTATCTGACAGTATGTGAATTTCTATGTTTGTTGCGTGACTATTTCTGTTGGGCTACACACTAAGTTTACGAAAACTCACATCTGTTGTCTATTCTGTTCAGGTAATCCACAGACATAGTCGGTGCGACGGAGGCTCAGAGGTGACCACTTGATGGGAAACTGTTTCCATTTTTATTATTTAATGGTTTTTACTGAAATTTGTTGTTTTCGTGAGAGTTTTGTAATTTTTTGACTCTCCGGAATTTTTGGACTGTTTGGTTTAAATTTTTGGAGTTTTTTAATATCGATTTTAGACAAACAAAGGTTATTTCTGAAAACATGAGCGTGGTTTTGTTTTAAACGATTTTTCAACTTCCGTTGCAAAATGATTTGGTTAACCTTAAGGGATAACACGTAATGATCAGTAATAAATATATAAATGAATACGTTTTGTTAAACTTGGACATTTTATCTAAAGATCATTAGTTTCAAAACTCTTATTCGTGGCACTCTTGAATTTGGCCATAACGTCTAGGCTAGGTTTGGGGTGTTATAGGAATTCATAGCCCAAGACATGACTAAATGATATCCTTTCATTGGCATTGGATGATAGATGAAAAGTAAACGTGGCCATGGGTCATTCGTCTTTGTGATGATTGACTTAATTACTTTTATGAAGGAAGATGTAATGGTTACCATGAGATAAAATATGACCATATTGGGAGAGTGGATGTATCCCAAATAGATTAAAGATATCTTATGAGGGTAACACACTTATGACAAGGTCATTGGACGAACACTGATCGAGTAACTTTTGTAATGGTATGTAATCGGGGAGAGCTTAGTCATGATACTGTAATGGAATGACTTCGTGACTAAATGAGTTTATAATTAATAGGAAAGAAGCTGAAACCTATTTATAAATAATTTAGGCCCTAATCACATATGTCCAATTAATCTCTCCGCTAGCTTGCTGAAACTAGAAATGAATTCCATGTTGAATCAAATGAACATAAATGGATAGAAATGATAAAGTTAGAGAAATGAGTTACATTCAAAAATGCATGTGGTTTCTCACTAAGTATGGAAATAAACTGAGAATTAATTTAAGTTTTTCGAATTATTATTTAATGAAAGAATTGAAGTTCAAAAATGGAATTGAATTAATTGGTCATAGTGAATCATTGAATGTAGAAATTACATATATTTTCTCATAGATTCTTTTACGATAAAATTTCTATTATTTTAACAAAATTAGAATTGGATTGAAAAATTATTTAATTGAAAAATGAAAAAAATATTTAATTGAAAATTTAATTAATTACAATTATTTTAATAAATAATGTCTATTTTGGGAAATAGAAAAACATGCACATGGTTAGATTAAATTATAAATTGCTGGGTTAAAAGTCTGGGAAACACATATAAATAGGCCCAATAAAGGAGAGGCTCGAATCCCCATCATAATACATATGAGGGGAATCACTCCCTATTAGTCCCTCTCTCTCTTAGTTCAATTAGGGGATTGTTTTTTTTTTTGTCAAATAAACATTAAATGCATTCTACTAATTCATCTAAGATTTCACTTTCTCTCCTTATAAATAGATGAAACAGGTGGCGCTAAAAACACAAGAAGTTACATAAAACTTTGATATATTTTTATTCTTCCCGAAAACAATGAGAATTTATTTCTAAGTGTAAATTCTATTTTCTAGAAATAACAATTCTGCAGGTTTCTGTAAGAGAGAAAGTTTTAATTTCCCACTGAAAGTAAATAAAACATTTCCTAGTTATGTGTTTGATTCGAAAGTGTTCAAGATCATAGTTGAAGTAGTTCGTGGTATGAGAATAACAAAGAAGGTTGTTCATTTGAAAGTCAGGAATGACAAGGATCCATCTAACCCAAAACACTAGTGCAATTTCGGGAAAAAATTTATTATTTTATATATATCACAAAGATACTCAGTTTTTAAAATTTTATATTTCTGTTGTACAAGAAAACCGTTTTCAAATTGAATTTGTAACATCCTGAAAATGGGCCTATGCATTTTTGATTTAATTATACGAAATGGCATGTCTTATGTATTATGAATGTATGGTGAACATTTTTGGAAACTTGGAAATGTTAAGTTTAAAAGAGGAAAGTGAACATTTTTGGAAACTTGTAAATGTAAGGAAATGTTTTAGAAATGTTAAGTTTAAAAGAGGAAACTAAGGCAACGTGGTCTTAAGAAAATTAATAGAAGAAATTTGACACAAGAATGGGCTTGGAGAAGTGGCTAGGAGGCACCACTTAAAGCCCAGTAAGTGACGCCACAATCAAGGGGGAAGGAGCCTAGGTTCGAGTCACGTGGGAAGCAAATAAAAGAGTTTTATTTTGCTGCAAGGAGCAAGTGAGTTGGACGGCACCAAGGCACTTGGGGAAGAGTTTAATTCTCTTCAAAATTCGGCTAAGTAGGTGGATCAATGATGGATAATTATTGTTTAAGAGATAAGAGATAATTAAGGGATTATTTCAATTAATTTTTAATAAAGATAAGAGAAGTGATGGCCAAGTAAGGGAGTCTTGGCCTAGTAATTTCGGAAAAAGGAGGAAAATAAGGCTATTCATCAATCTTCTCTTTTCCATTGAAGTCTCTGTCGAAAATTTCCTAGCAAACTCTCTCATTTCTCTCTTATTTTTGCCATAGCCAAAATCTTTTTCTCCATAAGTCCACCATTGCCGAATCCCCTAGTGACTCTTTTCCCTCTCTTTTCTTTTGATAAACCAACAACACAGATAACCTTTAGCCAATTTCTTGTTAAGTTCCAAAAGCCGAAAACTTGCTATTATCAAGACCATAGCCAAATAGTTTGAGACTTCAACAAGGGGTTGTTGACTTGTGCATTAAGGGTAAGGTTAGTGATTATCGATTTCTATTCTTTTCTTCTAAGATTAAAACCAAACCGTGAAATCTAACCCCATTATTGTGTTAGTGAAACTTGGAAAGAAGGCTTGGGATCATCCATAAGTCGACCATAAGGAAGGAATCTTCCAAGATCTAAGGTAAAGGAAGACATTCGGCCACAGGCCACTTTTACCATGTTTACATGTTAGAAATTAATCTAACATGTGTCACAGTGATTTCGATAGATACCAAGGGGCTAAATAGAAATTTTGGATTTCAAATCACAAGGTAAAGTATATATATATGCAATCGGCCAAGGCTTATTTTAGCACTAGATCTATTTTCTTACATGATTAAAAAGCCTAAAACTAATCTATGAAGGGTTTAACACCAGTCGATTACAAGGAAGGGAGTCTACAACATTCTGGGATTTGATTAGTAAACAAATCGGCACCAAAGAAAGTTTTAGTGTACGAATCCTACTAGGATTTGGATTTATGGCCGAATGGCTCTTTACTAAGTATTAAGTGATTGATTAAATGTAGAGATTTAAGATCTAAGGCATTAGATGAAGCTTTTGATTTGGATTGGAAACCTTAATGAATCGGTGTGTACCCACACTATCTTTTAATAAAATTATGGTTAAAATTTAATATGAGCATGTTTATAAGAATGTGAATATGGCTAAAGTACCATGCTATGGTACAAAGTACTGTGCACGTTTCTTACTCCTACTAGTATTATGTTAAATATCATTACGACACACATATGAGATTATAAGAATGTGAAATAAGAATTTGGCATGTTAATGCATGATATGTATGATATGGGGCATATGGGTTATATGAAAAGGGAAGTGAATGTGGTGACCTAAGACCACGATAACCGAATGTGGTGACATAAGACCACGATTTCGAATGTGGTGACCTAAGACCACGATATCGAATGTGGTGACCTAAGACCACGAATTTTATAAGAGGCGATGAGCGCCGTCATTGCGTGACGCCTTCGATGGTGTGTAGCAGATGGAGGTTGACTTTGTAGTCCCCACGGTGTGCGAGGATGATGCAAGTGATGTGCAATGGATGGCATATAGGTTTGGGTTGGGTTGCATCATTATTTCTATCTCATTATATGTATATGCATGTAATATGTGAACATATGCCTAAATTATTAAATTTTAGTGTTGGTTACACATTGAGTCTATTTGACTCACCCCTTGTGGGATTATTTTCAGGTAACGATCAGTAATGGACCGGGTCGGCAGGAGCTTAAAGGTGGCCATGCACAACAAGGAATTTATTTAATTTGGATTTGATTTCATTAAGTACTTTGAATTTTTTTTTTTTGGGAATTATTTGATGCAATAAGGCCATAGTAGATCTACTTTACTTTGCTTTTATTTATTAAGCTTACAAACTTTTATTTATTAAAAGATTAAGTAAATTTATTTTAAAACAAAGCCTAAACATTTTGTCACCTAAAGTAAAGGATTTTAATAATGAAATAAACTTGTTATCAACTCAAGCCCAACCCAAAATAATATTTCTTTCAAAACACCCAAGTTTTTCCTAAGTAACAAAAGAATTTGAAATGGTTTACACCGGGGAACATACCAGATCTAGTTAAGACTCGTGGGCCGAGTTTGGGGTGTTTCAATTTGGTATCAGAGCCCAGTTTTAAACTCTCAGCCTTGGGTTTAAGGCCCACAACGTTTTCAAAGTTAAGCCCAAAAGGGATTTTGTGAATTAAGTAGGTTTTTCTAGCATGGCCCACTAAGTCTCCGACCCGAAGTCCACCAGGTAAGTACTCCGATCTCTTGGGTGATTTATATTATGATTTGTAGAAGGGTAGAAATGGAACGTAGAATAGAGATTTAGTACTTGAACCCTAGGACTAGTTACCCCAACAAATACATAAGACTTAAATGCCTAATTGAATAAACACGTGGTTAAGTCATGAGTTAGGGTGTGGCAACCATGGTACGCATGTCAGGATTGGTTTGATTGGGAGCTTGGTATTTAAGAAGTCGCGTGACTCATCTCCTCTCCACTCGAATCCTACAGTGCGTAGCTTCGGTTCACCCTAACCAAGAGGACTTATACACGGGCTAAACCCAATAATTAAAACCCGAAAGGGACTAGCCACATTTTTATGAAAACCCTAGTTTTAAAAAGTCAACAAATTACGCTTTTTTGAAATTATGAAAATTATTATTTTGGAAAAAGCTTTCTAAGAATTTTTAATTTACAAATTACCATACTACCCCCGATGTCAATAACAATTTCTGGTTTTGCAAAAATATCCAAAAACTTCACAAAATATCAAAGACACCCTGGTTTGGAAAAAAAATTTACGAAATTACCCCTGACATACAAAACGACCAAAATACCCTCAGTAATGAAAAATCAACGAAGTGCCCTCAAATTAGAAATCTTCAAAAATGCCTTTGTTTTGAAGGTCATTAGGAACCATATCTTTGTGAAAAATTACCGAAATGACCCTGACTTGTAAAATTACAAAAATACCCCTAGTGTTTAAATTACCATTTTACCCTTGAAATTTTTCCAACATGTATTTTAATTTTGAAAAATATCAACAACCTCTATTTTACGACATTTTCAAAATACCCTAATTTAAAAAATTACCAAAATACCCCTATAGGATAAAATTACAGAAATGCCCTGGATAGTGGAAAACAACAAACAACGACAATTACAACATTTCTCTGTAATGAACGCAAGTTCATGTGTGTGGCTAAATAAATGATGTGAGACTGTATGTGTATGAATTGAAAGAACAACTTCTTAAAACTATTAAACATAAAACTATTCGTGGATAATCAAGCAGAACAAAACTAATTCATAAAATTCTTTAATCATATAAACGCAAGTATGAATTCAAGGGGACGTGGACGTAGCATGCGAGGCCGTGGTAGAGGCCGAATGACTGTGTCTGAACCCGTTAGATCGGGTCAAGGGTCTGAGAATGAAATACCACCACCACCCCCAGCCGCTAATGTGGAATATCAGGACCAGACAGGGGATGACGCAGTGTCACAAGCGATGCTGCGAGTCTTGGAAAGGGTAGCAGGAGCAGTTGGAGGCATGGGAGCTCGAAAGTCGGTACCTGAGTGACTACGAGCCAACAGAGCTGAAGTGTTCCGTGGTATATCAGGTGTAGCACCCAATACCGCTGAGTATTAGTTGGAGGCGGCTGAGCGGATTATGGATGAGCTCGACTTAACCGACGAGGAAAAGCTGAAAGGGTTGGTGTCGCTTCTCGCGATGAGTCATATCAATGGTGGCTCACGGTGCGAGATGGTGCTACAGTTGAGGAACTCACATGGGAGTATGCTAAGGCAGCATACCAAAAGAAGTATGTGGGCACTCATTATATTGATGCCCAGAGAACGGCATTTCTAGGGCTGGTTCAAGGGAACAAGTTCGTAGGTGAGTATGAGGCTGAATTCCTAAGGCTGAGCCGTTATGCACGAGGAATAGTGTCACTGAGCATGAGCGGTGTGTTCGGTTTGAAGACGGACTAAGAGATGACCTAAGGTTATTGATAGCCCCACAACAGGAGCGGGAGTTTACTGTATTAGTGGAAAAGGCCAAAGTGCCCGAGGGTATTAAGGAGTCCGTGAGGGAGAACTCCGATCGAAATAGGCAGAAGAGAGAATTTGGATCGTCAAGGCCATCTAGGAATGAGCAAAAGAGGCCTAGAGTTGAAGGGTCATGAGGTCGACAAGTCTGCCATCTTGGAGGGATACCTACTTGTGAACAATGTGGGAAGAAGCACTTAGGTGAATGTTGGTAAAAGACGGAGGATGTTTTAAGTGTGGATCAAAGGACCATATGATTAAGGATGTCCGATGAGACGGATGGGAATCAACCAAGAGCTCGAGAATGTTAATCAATTTGGTAGAGGTGGACAGACGTCACTGGTCGTGGTCCGAACCATGCGTGAAATGGTTCGGCCGTGGTCGTGGAGCACCAAGCGGAGGTCTTGAAGGTTCGGATGCAAGGCACCAAGGTTGGTTTATGCAATCGACCGTCATGAGGAGAGTGATGTGCCGGATGTGACAACGGGTAAGTTTCTTATTTCTGGAATGCCTTTTTTGCCTTGTTTGTTATAGAGCTAGTTCGTTCTTGTATTGCTAGTGAATGGTATGAAACCTTGGATGTGAACTTTGGAATTGTGCAAAGGAAATGTGTTAGTTTTATTAAGATCAGAGTGCGCAGCAATAGCATAGTGTGGTGAGTTATATTGTACGATTATTTGTTAGTAAGTAATTTCGAGGACGAAATTATTTTAAGGGGGTAGAAATGTAACATCCTGAAAATGGGCCTATGCATTTTTGATTTAATTATATGAAATGGCATGTCTTATGTATTATGAATGTATGGTGAACATTTTTGGAAACTTGGAAATGTTAAGTTTAAAAGAGGAAAGTGAACAGTTTTGGAAACTTGGAAATGTTAAGTTTAAAAGAGGAAAGTGAACATTTTTTGAAACTTGGAAATGTTAAGTTTAAAAGAGGAAAGTGAACATTTTTGGAAACTTAGAAATATAAGGAAATGTTTTAGAAATGTTAAGTTTAAAAGAGGAAACTAAGGTAAGGTGGTCTTAAAAAAATTAATAGAAGAAATTTGACACAAGAACGGGCTTGGAGAAGTATCTAGGAGGCACCACTTAAAGCCCAGTAAGTGACGCCACAATCAAAGGGGAAGGAGCCTAGGTTCGAGTCACGTGGGAAGCAAATAAAATAGTTTTATTTTGCTGCAAGGAGCAAGGGAGTTGGAAAGCACCAAGGCACTTGGGGAAGAGTTTAATTCTCTTTCAAATTCGGCTAAGTAGGTGGATCAATGATGGATAATTATTGTTTAAGAGATAAGAGATAATTAAGGGATTATTTTCATTAATTTTTAATAAAGATAAGAGAAGTGATGGCCAAGTAAGGGAGTCTTGGCCTAGTAATTTCGACAAAAGGAGGAAAATAAGGCTATTCATCAATCTTCTCTTTTCCATTGAAGTCTCTGCTGAAAATTTCCTAGCAAACTCTCTCCTTTCTCTCTTATTTTGCCATAGTGAAATCTTTTCTCCATAAGTCCACCATTGTGAATCCCTAGTGACTCTTTTCCCTCTCTTTTCTTTTGATAAACCAACAACACAGATAACCTTTAGCTGATTTCTTATTAAATTCCAAAAGCCAAAAACTTGCTATTATCAAGACCATAGCCGAATAGTTTGAGACTTCAAGTAAGGGGTTGTTGACTTGTACATTAAGGGTAAGATTAGTGATTATCGATTTCTATTCTTTTTCTTCTAAGGTTAAAATCGAAACCAGGAAATCTAACCCCATTATTGTGTTAGTCAAAACTTGGAAAGAAGGCTTCGGGATCTATCCATAAGTCGACCATAAGGAAGGAATCTTCCAAGATCTAAGGTAAAGGAAGACATTCGGCCACAGGCCACTTTTACCATGTTTACATGTTAGAAATTAATCTAACATGTGTCACAGTGATTTCGACAGATAACAATGGGCTAAATAGAAATTTCGGATTTCAAATCACAAGGTAAAGTATATATATATATATGCAATCAGCCAAGGCTTATTTTAGCACTAGATCTATTTTCTTACATGATTTAAAAGCAAAAAACTAATCTATGAAGGGATTTAACACCGGTCGATTACAAGGAAGGGAGTCTATAACATTCCGGGATTTGATTAGTAAACAAATTGGCACCAAGGTAAGTTTTAGTGTACTAATCCTACTAGGATTTGGATTTATGGCCGAATGGCTCTTTACTAAGTATTAAATGATTGATTAAATGTAGAGATTTAAGATCTAAGGCATTAGATCAAGCTTTTCAGGATTTGGATTGGAAACCTTAAGCGAATCAGGTGTGTACCCCACACTATCTTTTAATAAGAATTATGGTTACAATTTAATATGAACATGTTTATAAGAATGTGAATATGGCTAAAGTACCATGCTATGGTACAAAGTACTCAGGTACGTTTCCTACTCCTACTAGGATTATGGTAAATATCTGTTATGACACACATATGACATTATAAGAATGTGAAATAAGAATTTGGCATGTTAATGCATGATATGTATGATATGGGGCATATGGGTTATATGAAAAGGGGAAGTGAATGTGGTGACCTAAGGCCACGATAACTGAATGTGGTGACCTAAGACCACGATATCTGATTGTGGTGACCTAAGACCACGATATCTCGAATGTGGTGACCTAAGACCACGAATTTTATAAGAGGCGATGAGCACGTCGATTGCAATGACGCCTTCGATGGTGTGTAGTGGATGGAGGGTTGACTTAGTAGTCCCTACGTTGTCTGAGGATGGTACGGTGTTGTGTAGCGGATGGCATATAGGTTTGGGTTTGGGTTGCATCATTATTTCCTATCATTATATGAATATGCATGTAATATGTGAACATATGCCTAAATTATTAAATTTTAGTGTTGGTTACACATTGAGTCTGTTTGACTCACCCTTGTGGGATTATTTGAGTAACGATCAAGAATGGACCGGTCGGCGGGGAGCTTAAAGGTGGCCATGCACAACAAGGAATTTATTTAATTTGGATTTTATTTCATTAAGTACTTTGAATTTATTTTTTTGGGAATTATTCGATGTAATAAGGCCATAGTAGATCTACTTTACTTTGCTTTTATTTATTAAGCTTACAAACTTTTATTTATTAAAAGATTAAGTAAATTTATTTTAAAACAAAGCCTAAACGTTTTGTCACCTAAATAAAGGATTTTAATAATGAAATAAACTTGTTATCAACTCAAGCCCAACCCAAAACAATCTTTCTTTCAAAACACCCAAGTTTTTCCAAAGTAACAAAAGAATTTGAAACGGTTTACACCGGGGAACATACCAGATCCGGTTAAGGCTCGAGGGCCGGGTTTGGGGTGTTTCAGGATTGTTTCCAGCACTACCAACACCCCTTCCCTTTTTTAATTTTTAAAAGATTTGCCAAAATATACTCGAGCAACATGGCCAAGAGATCATTCCTTATTGTTTTGGCCTTTCGAATGTTGACTTGCAACTGTTATATAACTTTCTCTTGTGAGGGAATCTTAGCATCAATGTAACACCCCTTACCCGTAATTTTCCCCAGAATCTGTCTCGAGGCATTACTAAATAAAACCACTTGATCTCTACTTAGGCTCACCGTGACTACTCTCCTAATTCACCTCATTAATCTCATTTTGACTTACGAGGCCTCACTCATACACACGAGGCTCTCGATAGTATATCGTAACTTCTTCAAATCTTAAAATTTTGTCCATCTAAATAGGGACTACACGCCCTTGCTAGATAACACACACCCATGTCCACAAGCTGTGCATGAAAAATCAAGCATTCTGCAATGCCCCAACGTTAGGGCACACGCCCTTGCTCACCACCCGTGGTGAACACTGACTACACCACATAGCCTGAAGTCTAGACACACGCCCGTGTGGCTAGGTCGTGGCTTATATTGCTCGAATCTGTCAAAGAGACATGGTCAATGCACACGCCCGTGTGCTGGCCGTGTGTCACACATGGCCTAGACACATGCCCGTGTGCCTATCTACATGGACAAGAATAAAGCTATTTGCCAAGTTCTTCTCACTCCCTAATCATACACAACATGCACTCATCTAATTCATTTATAATCAACTCATATTGAAACACAAACTCATATGGATAACTACATCTTTTCATACAATAAAATAGCCAACAACTATGGCATTATACAAAATAGATTATCCATCTAAAGGCCAACACATCTTAGCCATTTACAACAAAATTTACTAACTTATCTAGCCTCTATACATACCATATACAAAACATCAAGTCTACTGTACCAGAGTAAGCTGATAGTGTAGGCGATCTTCCGATTAATCCACGTGTCTTGATTCAACCCCCTTTCTCTATAAGTCAAGGGAAAAGAAAAGGAGTAAGCCTTGAGCTTCGTAAGTTTACACATAAACAATTTAAGCATTCTAGTATAAACTAAACAACAATTAGCATTATACTACCAAATAAATTCACATCCACAATTATGATTACTCTTTCTATCCCTTACCACATTTCCAACATATCATTATTCTTATAATACATCCACACAGCTAATTTCTCGGTGATTCTGCACTTAGCCCACCACAATGAATTTATAGGGTAGTATCGCACTTAGCCTACCCATAAAGGTATTCATAGTGGTTTTGCACATAGCCCACTAAATAATATACTTAACTATGGTATCGCACACAGCCATCGTTGTTAAGTATTAAGGTGGTATCGCACTTAGCCCACCATCAAGCATTATCGCTACACATTCACATATCTACTTGTAATCCATTCATCCATTCACAATATCTATTACATTCATTCCACTTGAACCACATCGGTTCTCAATCATTCTCAATCATCCTATACACTAGCTAGCATCAATAAATTGTAAGTATGAATGCATTATTTATGCATAAACTTACCTCGGTGCTCAAAAGTATAGAGATGTGCAATTTAGTCCATGACCTTGCTCTTGCCTCGATTTTGATCTGGGCTTCATCTTTCTTGATCTATAATGATAAATGAACTCATTCAATACATAGATTGACTAAATTGACCATTATCTCATACTTTAGCAAAATTATCATTTTGCCCCTAAACTTTCTCATATTTACACTTTTGGCCCAAGGCTCGTAAAGTGATTTTCATTCAACTTTATAGTCTTTCATGCTTAGCCGAACCATTTATTCAACTAAAGCAATCATCAAATCTCTCTAAATCACAAATGTATGACCAAACTCAAAACTTTCACAAAGAAGTCCCTACTTACATTTTTCATGGAAATCACTTAGCAAAAGATGTTTCTACTACATCAAGCTTTCATATTTTTCCATAAAATATCAAAATATATGCATGTCATACGTGGATACATTTTTGAGCATCCATCTTAGCTCAACATATAGCTAAAATAGCTTACTCATGCTACTAGGACTTCAAAAATACGAAGAATATAAAAAACGGAGCTAGAATACACTTACTAGCTAGCTTGAAAAGTTGAAGAGACCTGTAACATCCTGAATTAATGGGTCTATGCGTTTAGTGTAAGGATATGTTTAATATGTTAATTTAAGTGATAGGGATCCAAACTGGGCTCAAGACTAAGAAAAAGGCCTTGGTTAAATTATCTGATTGGGCATTATAGAGTTAAAAGGTGGTAATTGTGTTTAAAATACCAACGTGGGCTTGTGGCCCAACAATAGGTGGTGCTAGAAGGTGGCATTACTAACAGTTAAAGAGGCCCAAGTTTTGGCCGCAAGGAGCCCATGTTTCTGGGCCATTTTCGGCACTTAAAAGGGAGCAAGGGGAGACGCCACAACAAGGGTGTAAGGGGCCCAAAATTTAAGTTTTAGGGAGCCCAATTCTCTTAATTTAAGTGAGCTAAAATTTGACATAAGGGTTAGGAGAAGTGGATGGCAAGAAGGCTCTAAAATAGGAGGATTTACATGGAATTTATAATTGATAATATAAAAGATAAAACGGAGAAAAGATATAAGCTATCAAGGAAAGGTGAGGGTCGAAAATCCACCACCTAGAGGAGTGAAGAATTTGGCTACTTCATGAAGGAGGGGTGCCGAATTTTCCCTTTTTATTAGCTTGACTTTTAGTAATCAGAAAGGGTACTCTCAGGTTTTTAAGGTAGGTGCTGAAATCTCTATAAATAGAGGGGAGTAGCTCACCAACTCCAGCATTTGAACCCTACTTTCTTCTTCTTAACCTGTGCCAAAATTCTTAACTTTTCCTCTCCATTTTCTTTTCTTTTTATTTCTTCGAAAGCCGAACAATCCCTACTCTTTGTCGATTTCTTCCACTAAAAGCTGAAACTATTCAAGATTCATTCTTATCATCTTCTCTTTTTGATTTTTCTCAAAAGTCAGAATCCTCAAAGAGTTGTCGATTTCCCTCTAATAAGGTAAGTGTCGATTCTTAATTTCTCTTAAGATCTCTCTCTCGATTTTTGAAAGGCAAAAGCTGAAAAACTAATAGTCTAATGGTTCTATGTTGGACAGCAATCCGGGATTTGAAGGAAACTTGGTTGTCTAGATCTAAAAGACGAAAATAGCTAGTCTCCAATTTTGGGATTTTAAGGTAAGGAGATTTTCCCTAGATCTTTACTAGATTCGTTCATTATATACAAGATCTAAACTTTATGATGAGGATTAACGGTCATATTTTGTGATAGTAGTTCTGACAAGGACTTGTGATGGAATTAAATATAGATCAGGCAAAGGAGAGAATCCCTAAGTTTAAGAAACGAGCGGTATCTAACATTCGAGATTGGCCACTTGGTTGTGGACCGGTTTCTGAACAGCACCTTAGGCAGTTAGCAATTGTGTCGACTACAGATAGCATCGGCATAGAAAGTATCATTTTATCGGTAACCAGGTCTCTAACACACACTCTCTAATTGTATTTTATGTGTAGTGGGCTAAAAAACCAGAAAGTTGCTGTGTAGACAGTCGATTCAAACCCTAAAAGGGTTAGGCAAGGATGCTAGGTATGCAACCACGGAAATCTCTATGTGTATTGAGACTTATGAAAGCTTGTATGATGTTCTCTTTGTGTATGAATGCATGGGGTGGGAATATAATATGAAAGGGGAAGTGCAATATGGGTCACATGGTGACCGATGGTAGAAATCCCACCAACATAAATATGGGTCACATGGTGACCGGTGGTAGAAATCCCACAAATATAAATATGGGTCACATGGTGACCGGTGGTAGAAATCCCACAAATATAAATATGGGTCACATGGTGACCGGTGGTAGAAATCCCACCAAATTTAAATGTTAAATCACACAGTGATTGGTGTCTGTGCCATGTGGTGTGTAGTGGACGGAGGGTTGATTGTAGAAATCCCCAAGGTGTGATGGTTGGAACGGGTTGGTGTGTAGAGGATGGAATTCTAGGATGGGTTGGGCCAATCATTATGTATTGTCTATCATGTATTGTGAATGTTGCCTTTATGTATGGGCCAAGGCCCATAATGTGTTTGTGGGCCTTAGGTCAGTGTGTTTAGGATTTATACACTAAGTCTTGGTGACTCACGCTTTCCTTTTCTCTACTCTTTCAGATGAGCAGTAGATCGTGGACATGGGAGACGAGACGGACTCAAAGGGCCATCAAGTTATTCATTTTTTACTTTCCGCTTTATTTCAAGTTTTAAATGCTGGAATTATTTGATGTAATAAGGCCCCGTAGCTTAGGTTTAAGTTGATATTTGTTAGTGTTTATTTCTTCTCGAATTTTATGAACAAGACTTATGTTTTAAAGGAAGTAAAAAGATGGGATTTTCAGATATGATTTCAATAACTTCCATTTTTTTAAAAAAAATAAATTACAAAGATTTTCTACAAGTGCCACCTATTTAACGAATATCTACAAGAATGACTAAGTTTGTCAAAACCATTCTAAGTAACGTTTTTAACATTAAACCCATAGCATACCAGATCCGGTTGGAACTTATGGGTCGGGTTTGGGGTGTTACAAGCCCTAACAATGGCTTCTCTCAATTTTTGGTGGCTTAGAGAATAAGATGAGTGAAATTCTATCATCTTGTCCCATTTTAATCATTTAATTGACAAATGACCAAAATGCCCTTTTGTCAATCTTTCAAATTTTAACCCATTCACGCCCAATTTTGTCCAAAAATTAGAATTTGGAAAATTACTATTTAAGGACCTCTAAATGGTAATCCAAAGCTATTTCACACAAATAGATTTTAGAATATCACATTTTGCAACTTTTACAATTTAGTTCTTTTGGACAATTCAACTGCAATTTAACAAAATTGCTTCCTAAAACTTTCACACTAACATGCAAACATGGCATAAACCTCATAAACTCATACATATACCTCAAATTTGTGGTCTCGCACCACAATTTCGACTAAGTCCTAAATTGGGATGTTATAACTCTCCCTCTTTAGAGATTTTTGCCCCCGAAAATTTTACCAGTAATGAGGTTTAGATGTTGCTCTCTCATAGCTTCTTCCGGCTCCCATGTAGCCTCTTCCACACTGTGTTTTTGCCACAACACTTTCACTAGGGCTATGTTCTTATTCCTCAACTGTTTCACTTCTTGAGTCAAGATCTTAATAGGCTCCTCTTCATAAGACATATCCGGTCTTATTTCAATTTTCGTTGAAGGAATCACATGCGAAGGATCAGAGTAATATCATCGCAACATCGACACATGGAGCACATTATGAATCTTTTCTAATTCCACCGGCAAGGTCAAATGGTAAGCAACTAGTCCAATTCTGTTGGTAATTTCATATGGCCCTATGAATCTTGGACTCAATTTCCCTTTTCGTCCAAATATCATGATCTTCTTCTATGGAGATACTTTTCAAAAACATTTTGCCACCCACATCAAACTCAATTTCTTTTCTTTTTAAATTCGCATACGACTTCTGTTGGTCCGAAGTAGCTTTCAGACCATCACGTATCACTTTCACTTTCTCTTCAGTTTCTTTCACTAGATCGACCCCATGGATTCATTTCTTACAAAGCTCGGTCTAATATAAAGGAGTCTGGCACTTACGACCATACAAGGCCTCATACGGAGCCATCCGTATACTCGACTGATAACTGTTGTTGTAAGTAAATTTGACCAAAGGTAGATATCTCTCCCAACTACCTTCAAATTCTAACACTCAGCATTGAAGCATATCTTCAAGAACTTGAATCACTCATTCAGACTGACCATCAGTTTGCGGATGGAATGCAATACTGAAATTTAACCTCGTACCCATGACTTCTTGCAACTTCTTCTAGAACCTCAAAGTAAACCTCAGATCTCTATCCGATATTATAGACACAGGCACACCATGCAATCTCACTATTTCTGTCACGTATAACTCAGCTAACTTATCCAGTGAATAATCAACACGTACTGGAATAAAGTGAGCCGACTTCGTTAACCTATCTACAACAACCCACACATCATCTTTCTTTTTTGGAGTCATCAGCAACCCCGTCACAAAATCCATGGTAACCCGATCCCCTTTCCATTTGGGAACTATCACTGGCTGAAGCAATCCCGAAGGCACTTGATGCTCAGCTTTCACCTGCTGACAAATCAAACATTTTGCCACAAACTCTGAAATGTCTCTTTTCATACCCGGCCACCAATAAAACTTTCTCAAATCATTGTACATTTTTGTACTGCCCAGTGGATTGACCAATAACCACTATGTGCCTCATGCAAGACTTTTCAGATCAGCTCATCATCTTTGGGTACACAGATTCTATCATGATACATCAAACAACCGTTTGAGTCCACTTGAAAATCAGAATCACTTCCTGATCTGCACTTAGCTCTCTTAGCTTGCATCTCACTATCATTTCTCTGAGCCTCACTTATCTGTTGAACAAATAGTGGCCTAACTCTCAACTCGCCAATACAGTTCCATCATCAGACAATGCCAGACTCGTTCTCATGGCTTTCAAAGCATATAAGGATTTCCTACTCTAGGCATCCGCAACCATATTAGCTTTTCCCGGGTGATAATCAATGACTAACTCGTACTCTTTCAATAACTCGAGCCACCGCCTCTGTCTCAAATTTAGATCCTTCTGATCCATCAAATACTTTAAGCTCTTATGATCCGTAAAAATTTGGCACTTTTCTCCATACAAGTAATGTTTCCAAATCTTTAATGCGAGAACAATCGCAGCTAACTACAAATCGTTAGTCGGATAATTCTTCTCGTGCGGTTTTAACTGCCTCGAGGCGTAAGCGACTACCTTACCCTCTTGCATCAACATGCAACTGAGACCATTAAACGATGCATCACTGTAAACCATGAACTCTTTTCCCAATTCTAGTTGAACCAAAATCGGTGCCTCGGTCAACAATTTCAACCTCTTGAAACTCTATTAACATGTCTCAGTCTAATCAAACTTTACATCCTTATGTAATAGTTTCGTCATCGAGTAGCAATCATAGAAAATCCCTTTACGAAACGTCTGTAGTACCCTACTAGTCCCAAAAAACTTCTGACTTTCGACATGTTCCTCGATGATTTCCAATCCACAATAGCCAAAATATTACTCAGATCAACTTGGATACCATCACCTAACACAATGTGTCCTAAGAATCGACCTCTTAGAGCCAAAACTCACTCTTGCTAAACTTAGCATACAACTGCTTATCTCTCAAAGTTTGCAAGACAATTCTCAAATGTCCTTCATGATTGTTCTAATCAACAAAATAGATCAATATGTCATCAATGAAGACAACCAAAAACTTGTCCACATACAGTCATAAAAATCGCAGGTGCATTCGTTAAACCAACCGACATGACCAAAAATTCGTAATGGCCATACCTTGTTCAAAATACAGTTTTTAACACATCTTGCTCTTTCACTCTCAGCTGATAATAACCAGACCTTAGGTCTATCTTAGAAAACACTGAAGCTCCCTTCAGTTGATCAAAATATTATCAATCCTTGGTAAAGGATACTTATTCTTCATTGTCACTTTGTTGAGTTGCCTATAGTCTATGCACAATCTCATCAACTCATCTTTCTTCTTCACAAATAATACCGGAGCACCCTACGTTGAGTAGCTCGGTCTTACAAAACCTTTACCCTTTAACTTTTGCAATAGAACCTTCAGTTCTTTCAGCTCTACAGGTGTCATCCTAAATAGAGTAATTAAAATAGGTGTCGTTCCCGAAATTAACTCAATCCCAAACTCGATCTCTCTCACTGGAGGTAATCTGGGTAACTCCTTTAAAAATACATCCAGATACTCACATACCACCGGCACTGATTCAATCTTCATCTCAGACTCTTGAGCATTCAATACAAACGCGAGATAGGATTCACATCCCTTTCTCAAGCATTTCTCGGCCACTAAGGAAGAAATCATCATTGGTAGACTATCCGATTCACCTGATTCAACTCGACTAACATCTCCACCTTCACATTTTAGCTCGATAAACTTACTACCGCAGTTCACTAAGACACTATGCTAGTCAACCAATCCATGCCAAGGATTATATCAAACTCATCAAACAAAACAACATCAGGTTTGCCAGAAAATAATGACTCTCAAACATCAAAGGACAATTCCTACACACCTTGTCCACGAACACATGTTTACCTTGTAACAGATCGAATTTGACCCTAATCGAAACGGTGGTTTCGAGACCACAAATCTGAGACTGAGAAATATTTTAATTTTATATTTTGTGTTTATTATATGTGAATTAATGTGTGTGAAAGTCTTGTAGAAAAAATTTATCGTTTAAGTGTTTAATCGGACAAAAAGGACTTAATCGCGTAAAGCGTAAAAGTTGCATACTAAAGTGAAAAGTACTTGAATGGTTATGGCTTTTTAATTTGTGGTGTTTAAATGGCAATTAGCCCATTTCTCATGTTAGTGGATGGTTGAAAACCATTTTTTCCATTATATTATGTTAATGAATATTATTATTATAAGGTTAAATTAGTAAATTATCAAATACAATATTATATGTCAAATAAAACATGAAATAAAGTTGATACTTCATCCTTGCATGACCGAAATATGAGAAAAAGAAAATAAAAGTGAAAGCTCATACATTCGGCCATCCTTCAAGCTTAAATCGGGTATGTAATTTTAGTCGGTTTTTGATAATTTTAATGTTTTTGAGATCGTTGCTTCGAACCGTAGCTAACCCATGTTAAAATTTTCAAATCTAAGCAAGTTTGATATTCGGCCATTGTACTGTTCATGTGATTTTTGGTGTTTGATGATTTTAGATTAAAGATGTGTTAAAGATTTACAAGTTTTGTATTAGAAATTTTGGTAAAATTTTGTATTTAGGGCTATTTTATAAAAATAAAATTTTAGAGGGACTTAATTGCAAAATAAATGAAATGAGAGGGCTTATAAAGTCCTTAGGAATATTCGGCCCTTGTATAGTCTTGGCAAATTGTGTGTATTTTGGGTTTTGTACAATTAGGACTAAATAGTAAAAATGTGAAACCTTAGGGGTAAAATGGTAATTTGCATGTTTATGTGTTTTGGGACAAAATTGAATTGAAATGTACTTGAATGAGCTAAATTTAATGTGTTTTAGATCAAGAGCAAAGAAAAGCGAAATTGGATCGGGGAAAGACGAAAATTCTCGAATAGCCGGTCTAAGTTGTCCGTCGACAGTCGAGGTAAGTCCTTAAGCTAAAGTATGCTAAAGAATTAATTATGTATAGGTTAGACTAAGTGGTAAAACCGATGAGTTTTGGCTTGTATTTTGGTATAGTCTAGCCTTGCGAAAAAGGCTTATTTCCTTTGGTTAACTTAAGTTTTAACTTTATGCTCTATGACATAATAGTTGGAATTCGAAAGTTAAGCTTAGTTATATGTGTGAATGGTTGATTACTTAATGTGATTTGTCTGTTTATAAATGAATTATTTGATAAAGAGGTTTATCTAAAAAAATTAACCGTTTGAGCAGAAGTTATGACTTATCCGGTAATGCCGTAACCTTAATCTGGCGACGGATATGGGATACGGGATACGAGTGTTACATTTAATTAGTAACAGAGCCACGGTTTAGTCAATTCTAGGACCACCGTAGTGAGTAAGAGTCTAGCTATACATGCCTTTGAATTGTATATATGATAGTGTGGTGACTTCTGACAATTTCAATTGTATTTTATATAGTAAATGGATCCGATCCCGATAGATCCGTAGCTGATGATGTAGAGAGCGTTGCGCCTGGTCTCGCACGTGGATCAGCGCCATTAGACTCTCGACCAGTTTCGGGTAGCCATGAGGGGGAGGCTAAACAAGCCTTCTATCAAATGATGAACGAATGGTTTACCCAGTTTATTCAGACTAATCCGGCTGTACAACAACCTCCACCCCCGAATAATCCAACTCTGGTGCCTTCAGCACCCCCGATGGTAGATCCGATAAGATCTAACAGGCCTCCCATTGATAAAATTAGGAAATATGGGGTCGAGGAATTCAAGGCCAATGATAATGATGACGCAGTGTGAGCTGAGATGTGGCTTGATAACACTATTCGGGTATTCGATGAGTTATCTTGTACTCCAAATGAATGCCTAAAGTGCGCTATATCTCTACTTCGGGACACTGCCTATCACTAGTGGAACACGCTGGTATCCATAGTTTTGAATGAAAAAGTAACTTGGGACTTCTTCCAAATTGAGTTCCGTAAGAAATATATCAGTCAGAGATTCATCGATCAGAAACGGAAAGAATTTCTAGAATTAAAACAGGGCCGCATGACTGTTACGGAATATGAGCAGAAGTTTGTTAGATTGAGCCGTTACGCTCAGGAGTGTATATCTACCGAAGCCATTATGTGTAAAAGATTTGAAGACGGCCTGAATGAAGACATAAAGTTACTTGTTGGCATTCTTGAAATCAAAGAGTTTGTGACATTAGTCGAGCAAGCTTGTAAAGCCGAAGAGCTCGGAAAGGAGAAAAGAAAAGTTGAAGTGGAAGCTAGAGACACTCGAAAAAGATCATCGAGTAAAATTTTCCATTCTGTACATAAGAAGTTCAAAGATGACCCCAGTCGACATAAAGCCACTTCAGACTTGCCTAGACGTGATCGACCTCCAGTGAGTTCCCGAGCCACTTCGATAGCTAGTGTCGATAATGTTCCACAGAACTGGGCCGAGTGTAAACATTGTTGGAAATGGCATCCTAGGAGTTGTAGAGTTCGTGGTCGGTCCTACTTTAAATGTGGATCGTCGGATCATTTTATTCGAGAGTGCCCGATGTTAGCTGAGCAAAATGCAACTCAGAACACTAGAGCGAAGCAAGGCGCCAAGGGGTAGACCACTCGGACATTCGGGCAATGTAGGTGGCGGTCGAGAGAGGAAGAAGGACACATAATACGATCAGAGGCTAGAGCTCCACAAATAATAATAGTGTGGTCAAAACCATTGGTGACAGTCAAATAAATCATTCCCCTCCTCTCATCAATCCCATCATCATGTCCATATCATACGTGTCATAATATCATGTATCATGCAATAGCATAGCATAGCATATAACAATATCATGATGATGTATATCAAAATCACATAACGAGAGGACTTACCGGAATCCAAGCTCATACCACAAAGCATAATCACCAATTTCATTGGCTATAACTTGATAACATAATAGGCATATTATACTAATAAAGTGTGTAGCGTTACACACGGCTATTAAATAAATCTAAGCGAATCCGAAACTACATAAACTAACGAGATCCCAGACGTTGCTCCCTCCTACAATCGGTCAACATTAGTTAGTAACCCAAAAGCCCATTCGGCTCTATTAGAAATCCGAAGGATGTGTGCCCAAATATAGCACTCACCTTAAAGGCGATTTGGTTTCCAACCAAATCTGAAACTACACAATGAACCCCTTGCAATTGGCCACACACCGATGCACATAAATGATTAGCCTTCGGATTTTGAACGATTAAGAGACGGATCTTGAAATGTTAAAACCTTACCTATATCGACCACTAAATCCCAGAGATTCACTATATTCAGCTATGCTCCTCCCTACAATCGGTTTTAACACAACACTTAGAATCCATAGGCCATTCGGCCATAACATAAATCCCGAAACCACATGAGTTAGTCGCCCCTTACCTTAATGACTGATTCGGCTTCTATGCACCAAAGGTTGGCACCCTTTATTGGTGTTAGGGGTTTCGGCTACCACATAGAACAAGAATAAATTAAGGTTTTGATTACTAGCGATTGAAGGAGTATCAAAAGGAAGGCAAAAGAGATTCGGCATTACCCAAATCGATTAAGAAGAAAAGATGAAGAAATCACTCACTAGGAGATTTGGCAAAGAGAACCAAAGAAGAGATGAATGTCGGCACTTGAGATGATGAAAAGAAACACAAGAAGAGAGAGGTTTATGAGCAAAGTATTTGGCCAAGAGGAGAACAACAAGGTTTCAGCTTAAGTGATGGTTTGATTCGGGAAAGATGGTGAAGAGAAGAGAAGTGGAAGGAGATAGATTGACAATGGGTTTGAGAGAAGAAAGAAAGAAAGAATAGAAAAGAAAAATGGAGGAGAAGATGTGAGGTAGGTTTGACTTTGAACAAAATAGGAAAAGAAGACCCTCTCTTCACTAGCAGAAATACCCCTTAACCCACCATAGACATTCGCCACCACCTAAAGGCTCCCCAAACCAACTACACTTCCTCCCCTAGAGTTCAAATTCGGCCAACCTCTCCAAAGCTCTCCCATCCACTCATTCAAATAAATTTGAATGAGTCAACCTAAAATTTTCTCCTTCCATCCATTTCAAATTGGTTGACTCAATCCTCATCTATCCATGAGAGTCCCACCGAGCACACCTCTGCTTGCTTGTCTTAGTCAAAAATAAATGAGTAGAAAGGGATTTCTGCAGCTCGAACCAAGGTCCTCCTTGCTCCTTATGGCGTCACCTCCCTTGTGACTTAAGTGGCGCCTCTTTGCCACTTTACCAAGGCACTTCTTATGTCTAAAACCTCAAATTAATTCTTTTAACCCCTATTTCCCCTAGCTCCTTTCTCTTAAGTGCTAAACAAAAATTTTGGCCATGATCCGGGACTAACTTTGAGGTCAAGCCTAGACCCCAAAACATGCCAAACAAACACAACTGGCACTACATCACATGCAAACACACTCAAGATCTGAGACCCGATTTAAGAATGTTACAGTTTTACCCCTTAAAAAATAATTTGACCTCGAAATTACAGTGAGAAGAGTTGAGGTATTCGCGCATCACATCTTCTAGTTCCCACGTGGCCTCTTCCGTACCATGGTTCCGCCATAATACTTTCACCAAAAGAACTGACTTCCATCGCAGAACCTTAACATCCCGATCCAAGATTCGTACCGGTTCCTCCTCGAAAGACAAATCAGGGCTCACATCTATCTCCTCAACTAGTACAACATGTGACCGATCGATCGATAACGCCTAAGCATCGAAACATGGAAGGCGTCGTGAATCGACTTAACTCGCTAGCACTCGGTGATAAGCTACCGATCCTACTAAACAAGATCAGATATCGGCCGATAAACCTAGGGCTTAGCTTCCCTTCGCCCAAATCTCAAAGACTTTCTTCCATGGCGATACCTTCGGAAAGACCTTATCACCCATTGCATACTCTATGTCCTGCGCTTAAGATCGGCGTAAGACTTACTGTGTCGGCGCTTCCTTAAGATGAGCGAATCGACAACCTTATCCTCGGTTTCTACTACCAACTCCGGACCCAATATCGCGTTCACCCAATTCTATCCGACGCGTGAGTATGACATTTTCATCCGTCTGATGACTCATATGGTGCCATCTGAATACTCGTTTGATAACTATTGTCATAAGCGAACTCCGCCAATGGTAAATACTCCTCCCAACTACCACTGAAATCCAGAACACAGCCCCTTAGCATATCCTCTAAAATCTGAATCACTCTTTCAGACTGTCCATCAGATTGCAGATGAAAAGCTATGCAAAAATTCAACCTCATTCCCAAAGCCTAATGCAAAGCTCTCCAGAATCTCGACGTAAACCTAGGATCCCTATCCGAGATAATTGACAACGGCACTCCATGCAACCTTACTATCTCTACCACATACAATTTAGCTAACTTTTGAGCGAAAAATCAACCCTCAGGTATGAAATGAATGATTTAGTCAAGCGGTCCATAATCACCCTGCATGAGTCCTTTTGGCTAGGCGTAAGGGTAGTAACCGACAAAGTCTATAGTGATCCTTTCCCACTTCCATTGAGGAATCTTCACTGCTTGAAGTAAACTGTGGCGGTGATGTTCAGCTTTGACCTGCTAACACGTCAGACACTTACCCACAAACACAGTCACTTCTCACTTCAGCCCTGGCCATCAGAACTGCTCTCGCAAATCCCGATACATCTTGCTACCTCCAGGATGCATAGCATATGGGCTGCTATGTGCATCCTGAAGAATCCTTTGCCTCAACTCGACGTCCTTCGGCATACAAGCTCTCCCTTGAAAACACAACACTCCATCGTGAGTCAAGCTGTAACCTTCTAAACCATTACTCTGTACTTGCAACCTTCGAGCATTCAAACCCTCATCCACTAACTATTTCTCTTTAATCTTGTCTACCCAAGTTGGCTTTACTTGCAATTTCGCCAACAAGCTCCCATCGTCACACAGACTAAGGTGAGCAAACATCGCTCGCAAGTCTGCTACCACCTTACGGCTCAACGCATCAGCCACTACGTTAGCCTTGCCCGGATGATACTCAATTGAGCAGTCGTAGTCCTTCAACAACTCGATCCACCTTCGCTGTCTCAAATTTAAATCTTTCTCCGTCAAAAGATACTTCAGACTCCTGTGGTCCGTGTAGACTATCGACTTCTCTCCGTACAAATAGTGTCTCCATATTTTTAGGGTGAAAACCACTGCAGCCAACTCCAGATCATGTGTCGAATAGTTAACCTCATGCGGTCTCAACTGTCGAGACACATATGCCACTACTCTCCCTTCCTGCATCAGCACACATCCCAAGCCAGTATGTGATGCATCACAATAGACCGTGAATACCCCGCTTATTAAGGACAAAGAAACAAAGTTCTAAAGTTATACGTATGATAGTTACAATGTCACATAAGACATTGTAGAGTAAAACATAACAGATAAAAGGTTATTTCCCAAACATGTGAAAAAAGGTAACATAGGCAGTGCATTTGATTAGAACTTTGTGAAAAAGGGGTACTATTTTTATTCCACAAGCGACTTTTAAAAACTATAATTTATTTTTAAAAATACTTTTTAATATTTTATTACATCCCTATAAGAAACTTATTAATTTAGCTATACGAGATACTGTACCAAATATTATTAGGGAAAAAGCGAGTCAAGTTAGGCCAAACAAACCAAAAGGTACTTGATTTCAAGCACCAAATAAGAACCGATGATTTTGTTATGCTTCAAAATCATTAAGCTAAAAATTCAAGTCTCATATGTGGGTGACTATTTCGTAATAGTAGGGAGCTAGAATGGATATTTTAATAGCATTTGGTTCACTTCAGGAAGATCATTCCAGTTCACAAATTGAGTTCACTTCTTTATCATCTTCACCTTAAACCAATGAAACAAAATAACACAATTTATGTAACCTCAATACCTATCTAATTCCATGCACAAATTAAATTAAATATAACACCACAAATGCATTTCCTTACTCTAGAAAATTAGATCTTCCTTGGTTAAATTTTAATGTTAAAATCTTTAATACAATAAGCGCCAATAAAGAAAGTTATTTGGTTAAATAAATCAAAGTGCATAAAACTAAACAATACCGAGATGTCCACAACCCAACGCCAACACGACTTTGATTATAGGAGCACCAAGAAGCTTTCCTTCATGAACAGTAAAATCTAACAATCTAGACCACCGCACATCCACACTATCATGACATCTTATTGGTTCCCATGAGAAAACCTAGGATTTGCAAAGAAAAATGAAGTAAAATGGGAATAGCAACAATTCCATTGTAAATCATTATAGTCTGATGAAAGTTGAACCATAAAAGACCTCACCTTTAGACTTTCATGTAATCCACAGAGTACAGTCCTCCCATCAAGGTTGAAGGTCAAGCACCGGACTCTAATAGTCTAAAGTATGTAGAAAAAAATCATGTATAAAGTCCTCCACAATAAAACAGGAAACCAAAGATCCTATAACCTAAATATGGAACAAAGATCTTTTGATCTCAATAGAATCTCTAACTCGTTAAAAGAACTAGCGGTATCCAAGACCATTAAATTACCTCAAGCCAGTTGAACCAATAAGCTCAAAGGTTTCTAGGTCCCAAAATTTAACATCCGGTCAATTTGAACTGTGAAGGCAAGAGAACATATAATGAAAATTAGAGCACACAAGAAGGATCTATACTTCCTCACACAATATAAAGATACTTTAGGACAACATCATAGAATCACTTCTCAAGTGAGCTAAGTAAGAACTCTTTTCATAGAAGGTAATAACCAACTTTGTAGCAGTACAAACTCATTGGGATGAAAATCTAAGCTCTGAATTTGGCCTTCATGAGACTTCAAATCATGCAACAGTTTTCCAGGTCAAATCCCAAACCTGTTGATATATCGACATGAAAAATATTATTGTAGAAGTTATCTTGAATCAACATCCAAACTCAAAAACTAAAATGTGTATACGCTCTGTCTACAAATGTGCATTTAAATTTGTTTATAAGGTGAAAACTTTTTTTCAAAGAGAACTGAAAGCGAAATCTATACACAAATGGGAGAAAGCCAAAGAAGCGCACCTATGGATCCATTCATAGCTATATAATGAGCAGTCAAAGTTTTGAAGTTGGCTTAATCAGAGAATTAAAAACAATATGAAATAAAAGAGGCATGTAAGTTCATTCAACACCTCAGCTTTGGATAGCCTCACTCCAAAGTCTCAATTCCAGTTCCTAGGAAATAAGAGCATTGTCATGAAACAGGCTGCCACTAAAAGTATTGAAAACCCTTCTTTCTATGTTTATTCACCCTACCATGCGCCCAAAAGAAAAAGGAAGAAACATGTAGATTAGTACAAAATGACTAGCATCATGAACTAAACTACAGCAAACTCTGACCTTCACAATGTTGTCCTCGCCGCCAGATACAACCCATTGGCCATCTGGTGTAAACCTGATTGCATCAACTCCTCGATTATGGCCCTTGTACATGTGGATACATCCTTTCTTTCTGATATCCCACACCTTGAGATTTGTATCAAGAGAACCAGATGCAAAAAACTCACCAAAGGGATGGAAGTCCACAGAGATGCAATTGGATCTATGACCGATCAGTCAGAACAACTATAAAAGTATCGGATAGCAAAAATAAATAAATAACTGACACATATCTAAAGTAGGCATTTAACATACGGTAGGCAACATGCATATCTAGATTAAAAAGGAAAACAAGTCCACAGTTTAGATGAGCATATCTACATGCGAAGATGCTCATAATCTTAGGCATGTTAACCTAAATGGCAATAAGTTATAGGGAAAACCACCTTTTTGGCCACCTAATGAGGCGCAGTGTCCCAAAACTCATCACGCATCTTCTTGAGTTTAGACTTTGTTATCGGCTGAGGATGTTTCCATGGTTTTGGCTTTCGATTTTCTCATTCCCTATTAGAACCAAATCGTCCATCATATGATTAACTATGTATATACTTCAAATGCAAATCGAGAATTATGAGTTCATACAGCATGTTCATCAGAGAGAGTTAATGAATTGAAATACTAAAATACTACCCAAAAAAATGCAAATGGAGAAATATGAGTTCATATAGCATGTTAATCGGAAAGTGTTAATGAATTGAAATACTAAAATGCTACAAGGGGGTTTCAACTTTCAACAATGGTCTCCAACGCTAGTTTCCACGATCTCTACTTCGAAAATCTCACCACGACGGAATCTTTCGCATCGTCGTTCACGGCGTTTTGCGGCGGGGACTTAGCTTCAAACGGGCAAATGCAAAACTCATTAAAAACAGGTAAAATCTTCCCAATATTAAAGCTCGCATGTTTCAACACCTTATCTACCTTACAATCGAGGCAACTCATTTCCTCTTCCGTCAAGACCGAGTAAAGCAATGCCATGGGAAGAAGGAAATAAAGTCACCGCTGCTTCAACTCTTCATCTAACGTCAACCCATGAACCCGAAAACCCACTTTTAAACCGCTGAATCGCACATGAACCGACTGGATTCTCCACCATTAGATCTGCCGCTTTGACTAATTTAGTATACATCTGAATGTTCCCATTTGGAAACACCACTTTCTTTGCTCCACCATGGGAGATGATCGACGGTGCACAAGAAACGCATTTCCATTTATCAATAATATATAAAAGAGAATTATAGGAATAGAGGAAGTTGCTAGGAAAATGAGAGACCCTTATGAAATTAATGATGAAGAGATGGATGATATATGTGCATGCAAAGATTGTGGTTGAGCGATAAAGGGTTTTGGGGGAAAATTTAGGAATTGGGGGAAATTTTAAGGGGGAAAAATTAAGGATTTTGGGGGTATATAGGAGGGGAAAAGTTGAGAGCAAAACGTATATCTTTTTGTGGTGTTTACAAAGCAAACGCCACTAAAAAAGTTAACAACACAGAGTCGTTTTAATTAAAATAAAATGATTTTTATGGTATTTTTGATAAAAACGCCGCTATTATTTATTTTTTGTGGTGTTTATAAAAAAATGCCGCTATTATTTATCTTTTGCGGCGTTTGAAAAAAAAAACGTCGCTAATGTTTTTGATACTAATATATATTTAAAGATTCAATCCAATTTTTTCTTTATTTTAAAGTTTAAGTAATATTTAAAAGAATTATATAAAATTTGAAATTTTTAAAATTTAAAACTATTTAATATATAAATTAAATAACAATCACTCATATACCAAAAATTTTTTAAAATTATTTTAAATAATAGTATTTTAAATAAATATTTTTTAAAATTTAAGTAATATTTAAAATAATTAGATAATTTTAAAATCTTTAAAATTATTTAAAATTTGAAATATTTAAAATTTAAAATTATATAATATATAAATTAATAAAACAATCAGTCATATACCTAAAAATTTTAAAATTATTTTAAATAATAGTATTTTAATTTTTTCATTTAAATAAATAATTTTTAAATTTAAGTAATATTTAAAATAATTAGATAAAGTTTGAAATCTTTAAAATTATTTAAAATTTGAAATCTTTAAAAGTTGAAATTATTTAATATATAAATTAAAAACAATCAGTCATATAACTAAAAATACTTTAAAATTATTTTAAATAATATTATTTTAATTTTATCATTTTAACATATATTTTTCTATGCTTTTACTTTCAAATTTGTTCTACGTGTTGAAAAGAATACATGATGGGCAATTGGATGATGGGTGAGAATATAGAGAGTAAAATGGCACCGTTTAGTTTACAGTAAAAAGATTTTCTACGACGTTTTTATCAAACCCTAAACCTTAAAATCTTAAGTCCTAAACCCAAACCTTAAACCTCAAACCTATAAACCCTAAAACTAAAACCTTAAACCTCAAAACCATAAACCATAAACCTTAAATCCTTAAACCCTAAAACCCTAAATGCTTGTCATACCCATAGAATCTAACATCGAAATCTTAAAGTTAAACTTACATCGCATTTTAACCTTAAAGTTAAATTTATTTTAAATAATAGTATTTTAATTTTTATTTTTAACATATATTTTCTATGTTTTTACTTTCAAATTTTTTTTCTCGTGTCATTATTTTTTGAAGAATTTAAATATTCAATTAAAAAATTGTATTTTAATTAATATAAATAGTTAGGGTTTAGGGGTTTCGATAAAGCAAAACTTCTAAATAGTTTAGTTATCAATTTGTAACTTTTCATAATTAAGTAATTAAAATGAAACTTTCTCATAGCTAAGTCAGTTTCAAATAGCAAAATAATACTAAATTCAAAACAAAAAAAAAAAGAAAAAAAATAAAAATTAAATCGAATCAAATTGAAATGAGTGTCGGTTAACTTTTAGTGACGTTTTTTAGAAGCGCCGCTAATGTTCAGATCTTTTGCAGCGTTTTTTTAAAAGCGCCGCTAATGCTCAGATCTTTGGCGGCGTTTTTTTTCAAACGCCGCTATTTCTCTTTTTTAGCAGCGTTTTGAAAATAAACGCCGCTATTGCTCAACTTTTTACGGCGTTTTCTTTCAAACGCCGCTAATGTATAATATTTGCTGCGTTTTTCATTAAAATGCCACTAAAAACGCCGCTAAAAGTATGTTTTGGTGTAGTGGCTTCAAAAATGGTCGATTAACTTATAATTTTGTATCTGATATTCATAGGAAAAATAATTAAAATTAAATTTGATGGAAAATATATATTTATCATGGGAATAAATCTATATAGTACCAATTATTAATATGTTAGAATTTACATATATCACACTTAAAATATTTCATTAAGAAAAATAAAATAATTGATCAGGATTTTAGTTGACTTAGGTAAAGTCATTTGTGGAAACACATCTAGTAGTAATTGGCCTAAACGTAGACCATTCTTCACGCATTTGGCTTTTACTTCTAGGCGATAATGTTTTTCCCCTGTGGGCACTTAAATTATAACTCAATCTCCATTTTGATTAAAAAAAATTTTCCTTTTAATAATAGTTATACTATCATTTTTTAAGTTATACTTAAACTATCAATTTTATTTTAATTCATTCAAAACATAATAGCAACAAATAAAAATTCACAGGTGATAGTACATATTTTTTATAAATTAAATAAAATTAATAAGTTAAATAAATTTTAAAACTACTATAAATTCTATCACAGCGTATATATATAAAAACTAAAAATAATGTATTTAAAAACAAAAGTGTATTTAAAAATAATATACAATTAATGAAGCGTATGTGTTGAAACTAATTAATAATAACAAATGGAATATATACTATATTAAAATGAAACTTTAATTAAAATATTATGATATTAATAATAAAATGTATGAAAAACATTAAAATAATTTTTAGTTGAAAATATATTTAATATTTTATTAATTCAATTAAAGTTGAAATCCCACTTATCTTAATTATAAAATGATAATTCCGTAATTTTCTTTTCTTCTATAGAGTTTAGTTTAGGATGGGGTGTTGACATGACTTGCATTATCCATACGAAATTCTATGATAGATCGGACTAAATTATCTAAAAAGACCATTTTTTATGCATATTTATGGAAATGGGCCGATTATACCATTATTTATCGGAAACGGTCAATTTTTATAAAACACGCCTACGTGAGCGCGTTTTAGGGGGGAAAGCCAGAAAATCGCTCCCTTGAGGAAGCGTTTTTTGCCACGTCAGCAAAATGCTTCCACGTGGACGCGTTTTGCTAACGTGGCAAAAAATACTTCCTCAAGGGAACGGTTTTTTTCACTTTTTTAAATTCCAATGGCCAATTTTTTTACCGCTGGGGGGGTTCCAACGGTCAAAAAAATATTATAAAGCCCCCTCCCACTCCTATTATTTCACACATAAATTCTTAACAATTTAGCAAAAAATCTTTATAATTTCTCCCTAAAGCTCTCAAATTTCTCATTAAATTTAGAAAAACTTTTTATAATTAGTTATTTACTTTAATTTTTTTCTAAATTAGTATTATTTTTTTATAATTTCAAAAATATCTGACCGCGTTAGCAATGGCCGAGGAATTAATTCGTCTCGATCATAAACATATCTCCGTTGAACAAATGAAAATGGTAACGTTTATTTTAAACTTTGAATATCTTTTAATATTTTTTTCATTTATGTAATTTTAATTAATTTTAATTTTTGAATATTATTTAATATTTTTTCATTTATGTAATTTTAATTAATTTGTATTTTATAATTTTATATAACGATTGTAGATTGGGTGTTACAATGTTATATTCGTAACATGTCTAATCCGCCATCACCATTGATAGAAAATTACTTAAGGGAAGTGGATTTTTGGCACGTGGCCACTATAGGCCAGGGGTGCAAGTTGGACCCGAAACTCATCAGCACGTTAATAGAGAGGTGGAGACCGGAGACGCACACATTCCATCTTCATTACGGAGAGTGTACTATCACTTTGGAGGACGTCCAGTTACAATTAGGATTGCCGGTGGATGGGGTTGCACTCACCGGTTCGTTCAATCTGCTGATTGGGGAGCTATATGCTACGATATTTTGGGTGCGATTCTGGATAATATTTATGGAGGTCGGGTCGAGATGGGCTGGTTACGAGACACATTCCTGGAGCTGGGGAATGATTCGACTGAATTAGAAAGAATACGATATGCTTGGGCATACATCCTTGAGATGATTGAAGGTTATCTGATGCCGGACTTGTCACAAAACCTGTACATCTGAGGTGGCTGCTAAAACTCGTTGATTTTAGAGTAGCTGACAAACTTAGTTAGGGGTCTGCCATGTTGGCAACATTGTACCGAGAGATGTGCGGGGTGACGCCACCAAATAAAGCCAAAATTGGAGGTTGCCTATCACCACTACAATCATAGTCTCGGTTTCGCTTTTCATTTTTATGTTCTCGAGTGAACCACCCATATACATTCGCACTCATAACAAGGTAAAATTTTTATTTGATTTTACAATTATTTCATAGATTTAAAAAAAAAGTATATGCTAAAAATTTATTTAATTTGGTGGAACCATCCGGCGAGTTATGTTGGAATACCTACCGCTTTTAAAGATATACGGCTTCTATTGGACCAATGATCGGAAGCACAAGTAAGTATTAAATAAAATATATATACATAAAATAGTCGCTTCATATTTAGTATTTAGTATTTAGTATTTATTATTATGTATATAACTAATATTTTTATCCGTTCATATAGTTTCAATGGACACCATACAAGGATCCAGCAATACAGGCAGTAATTTCGAAAGAATTCTTTCACAATCCGAACATTTGGCATGTTAAGGTCCCATTGGTAAACTATTCTATTGACGAGATGCACTAGACGAATAGAGTATAGCGACAATTTGGATTCCGAAAATTGATTCCTGAAGAAGCTGAAGTGCTCAATGAGCAGCACAAAATTGACTTACGGCTAACAAATACGAATTAGTCGTTATTCTGGTTGGAATATATCGGAAGTTGGGAAAATCGATACGATCATATACCTGATCGCGAACCGATCATCGTCCCAGAGTTAGCGTGCACCCCGGATTACATGCCATGGTTTAGGATCCATGGCAAGCCATATTTGTTGTCGGAAGAGCAGAGGCGTTAGCAAATCCGTGTGAAAAAGGAATGACGGGGTCCTTTAAATCCAATGAGAAGGGATGATGGGGAGGGCCCATCAATAGTGCCCACACAATCACCGAGCCCAATGCCTCAATCGACGACACCCACATCATAGCCCCTTCAAATTATGCCAGGTGCCTATCCTAGCCCTTATATTTATCCTAACCCTTATATGTTTCCTTTTCCAGTCCTATGCTAGGTTGGAATGCATGGCTCGGTGAATCTTATTTCCCAATGACTCCGACTCAACAGATGATATATAGGCCATCGTCGTCGGAGAGATCGCACTAGGCACCGTCAATGAGCTCATCTCATTACCATTCCCCATTGCCTTATGGGATTCAAACACCTCCACCGTGCATGATGCAAACACTTCTACATTCTTTATTCTACCCAGGTGGGTTATCCTCCCAACACCCACAACCGGAGCAACCACAACCCTCGTCGAAACAACTAAGGAAGAATCCAGCTCGTAATTGTCATTCACCCCCATGTGGCACTGATTCTGACTACATTGATTTTCTTTAAATATATTTGTAGAAGTTGTTTGTATATTGTTTCATTTAATAAAAAAAGTAGTTATTTTTTATATTTTAATAGTAAGTTAATTTTATAATTTTAATAAAATATAAGTTCTTTTGAATAAGGAGAAATAGAAATAATGTAGCATCGTTACATTACAATAATTATAAACTATTTCGGTTTGAACATGATCGAATTGTATGACCTGGGTTCCTACACCATCTACACAACTTCTGTTGGTTCGTTTTTTCCCGGATATCCATATTATTACGTATTCTACTCGAGCAAGGTCGACCTTTTAGTTTGCGACGCAATTCTATATCCGGTAACAACTTAAAAGGAGCAAGCGATATAGACGGCCACTTACGTTCATATGGGATCGGTGGGAATACATGTCTCCACACATTGTACATGTTTTCTACTTTGTACACTTCGTCGACACATCTCATGGGATCCAAACGGAGATTTTGACATGCTACAAGTGCATGAGCGCATGGATAGCTAAGTGCGTCAAATCTCCTATAGTTGCAAGTCCGATTTATTAGGTGTACACGATATTGCACGTCGGTAATGCATTAGGTCTGTCTATCAAACTCCATCATACGAAACCATAGGTTGTCACAATCGTGACACACAGTGTGCATCATGTTGGCATGTGGCTTCGCCTTGTTAATTTCTTGCAATACCTTCAGTAACTATACATGGCCTCCCTGCATTTGGCCTTTATAACTCGCTGTCTGCTTTGGAAATAGTGATGCCAAACAAAAATATACCTCTCACACAACTGAGGTTATCGGTAAATGACGCGATCCTTTTAGAATAGAATTTATGTATTCAACTAGGTTTATGGTCATATGACCATATCGTAGGCCATCATCGTATGCTTGTGTCCACTGTTAGAAGGGTATGTTACAGAGGTAGTTTGCGCCTTGATCGTTAACTGAATGCAAAATTCCCAACATCTCATGAAAACAATCCTTATTGATCTCGTACCCTGCCAATATAAGTTGATAGCAAAAATTCCATACCAATATTCCATTCAGAATAAATTGAATATTACAACTGAAAGTATATTAATAGAGATTAAATATCCATGTTGGTCATTTGCTTTCGTTCAGTCGTAGACCGATATTGCCCGTAGTAGTTGGACGCAACGTGCCTTAGACAATACCGATGGTGTGTGCAATCCCATAGGCTTCCATGTCACTCAATTGTGGCTAGTATTCTAGTGCCCGATCCGATATAACGCAGATATCAGGTTGGGGGCATACATGCCTCCTTAACCTAGAAAGAAAGAAATCTCAATCATTAGCTAACTCCCCAGTGTTATTACAAATGCAATTGGAAGGATTCTCCCACCGCCATCTTGTGTCACAGCTAGCAATAGCCGATGGGTATATCTAGCATACATAAATGTACCGTCAATTTGTACCAATGGCTTGCATAAAGGTCCAGAACAGACATTTGAACACTTGATATCCATGGAGCAATTGGTCAGCTGTAGTATGCATGGACCGTTTCAAGGTCTGTTATGTAACCTGAAATGTACTTCTCCAGCACCTGACACCACTGCGAAACCTCATTATATGAAGCATCCCACCCACTATGCATCTTTTCTAATGCCTTTTGCTTAGCTATCCAAGCATTGCGGTAAGAGGGTGTGTACCTCATTTGGATACGAATACTAGCAATTATGTATGACACAGAAGTCCTAGGATCCACTTTCAAAATCGGTAGTATTAAGCTAGCTATCATGCCTGAATCAATCTTGGGATGATCTTGTGAAACACATGTTAACGAAATACGTTAAATAATGCAACATTAAGTAATAACATTATTATTCAAAACCCTAAACACCTAATGATACTGTACCAGCAACACAGGTATATGGACCTTTGTACTTTTTTATTTCCTATAAGCCTATCTTTTTCCTTAAAGAAGCCATTATTTTCTATGAACATGTACACGTCTTGGACTGCACACTTGGCCTCGAACTTCTCAGATTTGGATTTAACCATGTTTTTTCTTTAGTTAACCCCGTGATTAATGCTATGTTGTTTCAAAGCACCAAGAAAACTATCATTACTAGAAAACTCCTTACCAACTTCCAAATCACCCAAATCCAATGTCAAACCTATACGGTCACGTGTCTATGTGGTTGATCGTGTCAAAACAGTCGAGTTTCAATATTTATAAAAGAGTGATCGAACCTGTAGACTGACTGCGACAACAATAGAGGCAAGTGCACCTATCGAACAGTAGTATAGCTCAGGCAAGAATATCTTATCGAACCTAAGAGAACCTAATAGTACTATTACTCACTTTCTTTCTATTATTTAGCCTAAAATATAGAGTGATTGGATTATTAAACTAGCGAAATACTTAAACTAAATGCAAAGACAAAAGAATGAATTGGAGAAAGACTTTAAGAAAACTCAGTTGATAAAGATGATACCCTCAGGAAGAATCCACCTATGACTTCACTTATAATTTATTTCCCAAACCATATGATTTCTTTACTTAACTTGATCCGTAAGACTCCCTAACCTATATTAAACCCTCTCTCGAGGCGAATAACGGCTAACCTTAGGTTAATTAGTGGAACTCTCATTCTTTTATAATAACCCTCTAAGGAAACAGTAAATCGATCAATGGATTCCCATATTAGGTTTCACCCTAATTCGAAAAAATCTCGTAACCCTATCTCTAGGCGCGATCAACTCCGCTCAACTACGCTAGATCTACTCTTAGGCGGGGTCTATTCCGCCTCCACCTAAGCACATCAGATTAAATTAAGCAACATAATTAAGAACAAACCAAGTACTTATCATATAAATTTAGAAATCAAATAACAAAATCCATCATAGGTTTCATCCCCTTCAGGTATCTGAGGGGTTTAGTGCATAACTAAATACGAAAACATCTCAAGAGTAAAGAATAAACAAAACATAAGAACTCCCTAAAACCCCATGAAGGAATTGAAGGAGAGATCATCCATCTTGAATGGAGTTCCGACTTCTTAAGATGAATCAACTGGCTAACTTCAAGTGACCCCGAAAAGATGAATGCTTCGGCCTAAAAGCCTCTGCCCAAAAAGCCCCTCTTTTATGTCTACCTTGGGTTGTTTATATAGGCTTTGGGATGCTATACTTGGCTCCTAAGTATCTCCTTCAAGTAGAATTACTATTAGGGTGTTTGAGTATACTTGGGAGTATGTTTCTTTGGCTTCAAGCATCCAATTCTGAGCGAAATTGCTCATTCCCTTGGCAAGGGCACCCCCATGGCACATGCCCGTGTAATTACAGGGTTGGGCCATGCCTTGATTCTATCATTTTGGGCATGGCCATGTAGATTACCAGGCACGCCCGTGTGTGGTAATGAGATGATGCACGACCGTGTAACTCATGAGTTGGGCTGTGTTCTTGGTAAATGTCGAGACACGGTCATGCAGGTTTTGGGCCAGGCCGTGTTGGTTTCTTGTTAAGGCCCAATTACTCCGTTTTAAGCCCGTTTTTTTTTTTTTATCCTCGGGTGCTTTCCTGAGTATAAACATGAAAAGAAAGGATTAAAAGCACCTTTTTACATATATCAAGGGCTAAATCATCCAAAAGCATACCAAATATGGGGTTAAAATATGTTACTTTTATGGTTTATCAAATACCCCTACACTTAAGCTTTTGCTTGTCCTCAAGCAAAATTCTCAATTTACAATTAAAACGAACTTTCCATAATTCATAATTCCTATCGACAATGTCTCATCATAATTCATAGATAATTTATACATGGAAAATTCAACTTAAAGAATCCTAAAGATTCAATTACGATAAGTCACATTTTTATGGCATGAAAACATAGGTATCTCCCCTTATCTAAGTGATTACCTTTAATTCAAAGCTGAAAAGGATTGACATCCTTACAAAAGATTCACTCAAATCACTCAAAGGTGTTTAAGGTTCAAGAATAAGCACTCTAAGTTGAACCTGAAAAGTTAATCCCATAAGCTTGCCTGAAAATCAAATCTCCACCACTGTATATGAGATGATACATAGATCAAAAGGTCTTTAATCAAGGTTGTAACGGGGCTAGGGTTAAAAGATGTGGATACATGCTGAATTAGAGGTTATAATTGAGATTGAATTGACTAATTGCCTAATCAAAAAATAATGAACTAAATATGAATATTTACATCGAATGAAAAACTAACAATATCTACTATTGATAATTACTCTATAATAAGAGTATTTTCATCACTCAAATTTTGAAAATACTTTAAGACGATCTTTTTCTTTAACAATTGGAGTTTTAAATGCTCTAAGCTCTTTTATTATACTAATAATATTGACTATACTTGGATTTTTTTTAAGAACAAACTAAAATAAACATAATAGAAGGAACTTTGAAATAACCTAATTCGACAATTGATCAAATCAATTCTCGATAAAGGGGTAGTCAAAGGAATGTTGATAACAAATACAAAGGGATTTTGGGTTAATATTAGTGGGTGATTCAATAAAAAGGTTGTTAGGATTCAACGGGGTTCACTAGGGGTTATTTATGTAGGTAGGCTTTTTAGTGGAGTGAACGGGTTAAAACCTAGGTGCCTTTATCATCTCAGTGTATCAAATCATTAATGTGGTCTCGACATGTATAAACGAGGCAAGTTCTAGAATAATAGTTCAAAGTTGACACACTCATAATCAATTAAAGTGAGCACAAAAAAGAATATATGCTCTATAAGGCTCAAAATCTCACAAAAATTATGGGTGTTTTTGACATCAATCCTTATAAATTCCAAATTTCAAGGTAATACTCAAATTAGGTTCAACAACTATCAATTTTAATTTTTAGAAAGTAGACTTATCATGCTCGATTCTCTAGTATTTTTCAAATTTAATTATCAATGCATAATTAGCTAAGACTTATTCTAAAACATATCAATAAAAATCATAAATCATTAGAAATTTCATCCTAATTAATAATATGAGAAAAATACTTAAGATCAAGACTAATTTCAGGGTTTTGAGAATTATACAAAAAGTTAGGCACTATTACCCCCACACTTAAGATGTATATTGCCCTCAATGTACAAAGATAGTTAATGAAATTTATGTGCCAAATCAAAAAGATAAGTGGGGAAAGTAATACTCCCTGAAATCTGGATGATCCCGGGCGTCTTTGGTGGCGATGATGGTGTTTTCTATGGGCCCGGTGGAGTGGCTACCGAAAAGCAATTTGCTAGATTAAGAAATTGGGTAGCCTGTGAAGATATAGCCAAGAGATCTAGGGTAATAATAATATTATACTAATAATATAATTAAGGATTAATGAAACAAAATGAAGGAGACTAAGAACAAAACTAAAATTAAAAGAAAATACTAATGGACTAAGGAGTCCTTATTGTTGGATGGTTCGCGAGGTGGATGTGACCTCGAAGGCTGTGGTGCGTGATTCCCAATCAGCTTTTAGAACCTAAAACCAAGAAACTAATATGAAATAAATTAATTTAAGCAGGAAATACGTAAAGACAAGGAAAATAAAGGAGATGAGAAAAGAAAAATAGAATCGAAAAGGTTTCTGAGGCCTTTGGCATGTCAATTAAGTGAAGCTATTGGCATCAACTCATGATGAGGTCTCCTCTGAGGAGATGATGCTTACGTTTCTTCGGCATGATCTTTGTGTTGCTCAAGTGTCTTGGATCTTTTCTATGAATAGGAAGAAAAATTTGAAAGAAAAGAGAAAGAAGGAATAAGGAAGAAGATGGGACAAAGAGGACAGACTGTGGGGATTTAAATAGGATTTCAAATCTAGCACGTTTCCACGCCCATGTACCGAGGGTGTGTCGATTCACACGGCCGTGTCGCACTGCCGTGTTATGGGGTGTGTTGTCCTTCCACACCTGTTTTGTTGGTTTGCACGCCCATTCCTAAAAAGCTAGTCTAGGAGCACAGTTGGAATGCACGGGCATGGTCTACCCATGCTAAATAAGTCAGTATCTTAGCACGGTTGTAAGGCATGGCCGTGCTGTTTTTGTCGGTGCCTGTGCTATGGGTGATTGGATCCGTGACATTAGGGGGTTGTTGGAATGACTTGTATGGCTCTGCTCTGTCAGTGTGGTGGTTCTGGTTGTCTACACGGCCACGGGCACAGTCGTGTGTAAGGCCGTGTGGCCTGGAAACCTGCATCTTTGTTTTAATTGTGGAGAGAGAAGAAAGAAAAGAAAAGAAAAGAAAAGAAAAGAAAAGAAAATTAATTTTGAGAAATAAAAAGTGTTAGCGCTCGGGTTGCCTCTCGAGAAGTGCTTGTTTATAGTCTTAAGCTAGACTGTCTTAGGCTTTGAAAATTTAAGGAGGTTTAAAGGTTTGAATATTTTCCCTCTTACTGACAGTTTTATTTTCGTGACAAAGTTTAGGTCGAGAAGTGTTTACCTTGAAATTGCTGAACATGGGATTGCTTACCTTGACTATTTCATGTGGGAAAACATCGCGTACCTGAAGGAGTATTTCTTTGTAACACCCCAAACCCGGCCCAAACACTACAACCGGATCTGATATGTCACTAAGGAGATTTTAATAAAACATGTCCCATTTTTGGAAAATATTTTCCTAAAGTTTAACCTTTTATTCGGGAAAAATTTAATTGGTTGATAATTTAGATAAGCTATAAATTCTATTAGATGTTTCTATGAATTAAAAACCAAAACTTAAATACATGCCTTAGATAAAAAAAATGTAAACTTAAAATGTCTGATAATAATAATAAAAGCCCAAAATTAAAACTGAACCGAGTTGCGGTTGGTGTTCTTCTTTTTCTTTATGTGCCTTAATTGTTCTCTTTTATACTATATAAGACATTTCTATATTACGTTAAATGTTAGAGTGCGACATGTTTACGTTACGCTTTTACAAATAATTACTATTGTTCCTTGTTAAACAATTTAATAGTTTAGACAATCATTAGAAAGAATGCCTATTTGTCACACATGGAAGAGCTATGATTGAGATTGTTTGTTAGCCTGCTACTAAAGCTGCACATAATTGTTAAGCTCAGTTCCAAGCTTTTAGAACATTTGATTTGTTTGATCATGAATCATGGTTATATTTTTTTTTTTAGCCTTGATGGCTATATATATTTTTTATTTTTAACATCTTTGTTGTTTACCAAGTTTGTTGGTTTATCTTTTGCATCTCTGAGTTATGCTTGAGTACTAATGTATGAGATTATACTAAATTTTTTCTTTTAATACTATTAGCATTTACCATATGCTTTTTACAATCCATATGATTTTATCTTTTGCACCTCGGTGTGGATAATAGATTGTAACTAGATTTATCGCCAAAATGACGATGAATCGATCATTTGGTTTTGCATCCTTTAGATATTGAAGGTGCGAGAGAGGATTCAATCTCTTCAAGCTAGAAAAGCCAAGGCATAGCATTTCTTCAAGTGGCATGTTATTTAATGTTGCATTCCATGGTCATTCATTTTAGTGAAACTTGAATTTTGTGTTATTGAAATAGGGTTTTGTGTTAGTGAACTTAAATTCATTAATTTTTGTATTTAGTTTTAAAGTTATAATTTTAATAGAAATTTAATTTAATTAATATTTTTAATTTATCCTTAAAAGTATATAGTTTAAAGTTCAAATTTCAAGAATAAAACATAATATAATATTTATCATAGAAATAAATATTATTTAATTAATTTTTTTAAAGATTATGTTTTTTAGCAGCGTTTGTGGGAATAATGCCGCTAAAAGTCATATTCTTTAGCGGCGTTTGTGAGAAAAGCGCCGCTAAAAGTCATATTTTTTAGTGGCATTTGTGAGAAAAGCGCCACTAAAGGTCCTGACCTTTAGCGGCGTTTGTGGGAAAAGCGCCGCTAAAGTTTGCGGCGTTTGTTTTAGCGGAGTTTTTTTGCGGCGCTTTCAGAAGTGCCGCAAATACTATTAGTGGCGCTTATAAACGCCGCTAAAAATCTGTTTTGGTGTAGTGAGCATTAAACTTATAGTTTCTTCCAAATACTATGGAAACTTAGATATTTCAATATTGGAAGCCTAGAATTTGATAAATCATATTGAAGAACAAGGCAAAATTCTTTATTTTTAACTATCTATTATATCAAAGATCCATAATGGCATCCATCATTCCAAGACTTTCTTCCAACCTAAACTGAGATTTTATCTGTTTGGAAGAAAAGAAAACAACCCTTGTTTGACGCAGCCCTAGTTGACTTCTCCAGCTGACCAATTGGGTTTCACTCATTTAACCCAACTTCATAATTGTGTTAATGTTTTTAACTTGGAACCTCATCCAAAAGCTTATATCTTCTTACCTTGTTTCTGAAAAAATGTCTTGTAATGACCCCGTTCTTCGATATCTCTTCTAACTTTGTTCTTCTAAGCTTTTCTTCTAAATAAGCATTCTTTATGATCCTTTTTCGCTTCATTTTCGCTTCTAACTTGGGTTTCTTGAAGTTGATGGGAATTTTCATCAATTGTTGTTGCTTTAAACTGTTGGTATTTCTTCGGTTGCCTTTAAAGCCAGCTCCATGATTATCACCCTTTTTCTTGTTCTTATTATTATGATCATCTTCGTTTTTGCCTTTAGATAAGAATTAAATGAATTCTGAGACTTTTCCTTTGAATGCTCCCCTTGATTCAAACACCAATTACAAACTTCATAAACCCAAGCTTTTGGATACAGATTGCTGCAATATCTGCCACGGGAAAAAAAAAAAAAGAGTAAAATTTTAAAAAGAATAAAGAAAATCTGATTCTTTATCAATGAAAATAAAAACCCAGAAAGATTAAAAAAAAAAACATGGAAAATATGAGTAAAGGATATATAAAATAAGTACCTGTGTTGAGATCTGAAATGACAAATTTTGCATGGAAAAAGCTATTGAGTAATACCAGAATTCCCACACATACAACACTCGAGGAGGCTTGATTGCTGCGACGACGATATTTTCATGTTTCTCTGATTCATATGTGTTGTTTTATTACAATAATTCATTGATGAATGTTGGACTTCATTTCCATGTCGCGTGTGTACAAAGTAATATATATAATTCGACTTTCAAGTGTTCTTTTCAAGTTTTGTCCGAAAAAGAATGTATGATTGAGGTTTGAGGATTGGCTTTCGGTGTGAATTACACATATATATGATGGCGATGGCGATGTTTTTCTATCAAGTCTTTAGAAAATTTGGTTTGGCCCAAAGTTAATGCCAAGAAAGTTATTATCAAAGAACGGGTAGATGAAACAAACAAAATAATAATAATAATAAGGAAATAAATAAAATACGGATCATACTTTTATATAGAGAGAGTAGAAAGGCCGCCTTACTTTCTAACAAATTAAGTGATTGGTTAACTTTTTGCCAAATCCCCACTAGAATCTTAAATATGAGATGGAATTTTAAGAATTGGTTTGATTTAGTAAAAAAACGAAAAATAAAAGAGTGGAAAAAGAAAAAAATTGTAACGCTCCAAACTAGGCCTGGACGGTATGCCCGAATCTGGCGACGTCACATGATAGTGCTTTGGAAAAACATAACTACGTTCCAACCATTAATTTTTAGATGTCCAGGGCTTTCATCAAAACATGTCGTTTAATTATTCATTATCCATTTTCAAAACAATATAAGTTTGCAGAAGCTTTAAAATCAAGTTGCGAATTCGTATGTATTTGAATAAACCATTTGTTTATTTTGAAAACTCGTGTCACATCCTGCTACTAGCAGTTCATAAAATAGAAACCCCAAATTTTAAACAAAAATACGAAAGGCCTTATTACATAAAATTTTCCCAAATATAACCAAATCATAATTAAAAATAAACCGTAAATAAGTGTCCAGAACCATGGTCACCGCCGAGTCCTCTCTTTGCGTCGATCGATCCGCTCTCTTTGGGATTACGAGCAGATTAAGCGAAAAGGGTGAGTTTTTGCAAACTCATTGTGTAAACCTCGCAGAAAACATACCCACGGTAACATCGGATAACAGACATACTTTTCACAGTTCGGGTCTGAGCCCATTACAGAAATGGTGTGGACTTTAGCCCACTCAGATACAGAATCAGACATATTACAGGGCCTTAGCCCATTTCAGACAGAATATGTAGAAAACAGAGTCCTACCCACCAGCCTCTGCACACCAACTTCATCCAACCCTACACACCATGTGGGGATAAAATCAACCCACCCAGCCCTACACACCATGTTGTACCGAATGCGGCACATAATAAGAAATTTGCAGTTAAGCTGCCAGATAACAAGCTTAAGAGCCTTTCAGATACTTCTTCCAATCATAATCAACCCACCCCGATGCAATGTAACATACAAGAATGACATGCTATTATGCAATTAAAACTCATATATTCAGATCAGTATACATGCTTAGTACAAAAATCAGACAAACAGATCATTCGTTTAGGGGTCTAAGTATTACTTATCGCCCTACCGTAGGTCCACAGTCGACTTGGGTGACCCACGCAACCTTACAGAGTTTTTCAGAAAAATGGGCTCACATGCCTATGTGGCCTGCCCGTGTGGCCCACACGGCCCAAATTGGCCTTGGCCGTGTGGATCACACTGCCTGGCCCAGAATCCCACATGCCTGTGTGGCCCACACGGCCCAATTGGTCGAGCCCATGTGTAGCACACAGCCTTTCCCAGCCATCATACGGTTGTGTCACTCACGCACGGCATGGCTTGTTGATCACACGGCCGTGTGGTGACTAATAGTCTTGCACAACCTACCACACGGGCTGCCACACGCCCATGTGGCGTGATAGTAAGGTTTCTAACTTTTGCTGACACCCCATTTTTTGCATTTTTGGGTACACAGCTGGTTCGATTTTGACGCGTGACCACTCCCGAGCACTCCAAAACCTATATTCGACAATTGAAAGCCTAATTTCAGTCACTTAATCCAAGTTGTTATGAACATGAGATTTCCCAAAACTTACCGACAACATTACCTTTAACGAGCAAGAAGTAGCGTCTTGCAACACGAAAACCCGATTAAAGCCTTTGAGCGGTACCTAAATGTGAGTAAAATGATTCATCCATTAATCACTTAATAAAAAATAGCACTAAAACTATAGAAAAACCACTTACCGGTCACACGTCCCGACTATATATAACAGAAACGGTTGAAAGGAAGGAGAATCGAAATAAGAGAGGGGAAAAACAGTAGAATTTTGGCAGCCAAAGGAGATGATGGGAAGGGAAAACGACAACAAAAAGGGGAAAAAGAAAAAAGGGTTAGCCCAATTTTTTTCAAACCGAGGAAGCAGTACTGATCAAAAATTGTTAACCCCCCAATCTTTTCCCTTTAATTCTTTCCACTATCAGAATTTTAGCCCACCTTAAACTCTTACACAGTTCAAGCAGCAAAATAAATCCCTTGTTCGCACAGGGATTTGAACTCAGGACCTCAAATATAACCAACACTCCGCTTAACCATCAGACAAACAGGCTCATTCTGATGTTTTCCCACCAATAATAAAATATAAGCCCACTGACTAAAGGTAAGGCTTTAATCATAAAAATACCAAAATTTGCCCAAGTCAAGGCTTGAACTTGGGACCTTTCAGACTCTTTCCAGGCCACTTAACCACTAAAGTAGATACAGATTTGTGACTCAAACACACAGAAACAATTATACAAATATTAGGGCATCACAACTCTACCCCTTAAAAGAAAATTTTGTCCTCGAAATTCTACCTGATCAGAAAAGGTGAGGATATTGCTAACGCATCGAATCCTCCGGCTCTCAAGTGGCCTCCTCAGTGCTATGGTTCTGCCACAGCACCTTCACTAAGGGGATAGATTTCCTCCGCAGAACCTTAATGTCGCACTCTAGTATCTGAACCGGCTCCTCCTCAAATGTCAAATCTAATCTAACTTCAATATTCTTAATAGGTAAAATATACGTGGGATCAGAGCGGTAGTGTCTCAATATTGAGACGTGGAACACATCGTGCATGCGATCCAACTCCGGAGGAAGCTCCAATTGATACGCAACTGGTCCCACTCGTTTTAGAATGCGGTATAACCCAATAAACCGAGGGCTCAGCTTACCCTTACAACCGAACCTCAAAGCCTTCTTCCATGGCGAGACCTTTAGCAAACTAAGTCTCCCATAGAATACTCGATATCTTTCCTCTTCAGATCTACGTAGGACTTCTGCCTATCAGATGTCACTTTCAAATGATCTCGTATCAACCGAACCTTATCTTCAGTTTCAAAAACCAATTTCGAACCCAGAACACATCGCTCCTCCAACTCAGTTCAATATAAGGTAGTATGGCATTTACTGACCATACTGGGGCCTTATCTGATGCCATCTGGATGCTAGGCGATATTTGTTGTTATAGGCGAACTACGCCGGTGCAAGTACTCCTTCCAACTACCTCGAAAATCTATAACAGAGCTCCTCAACATATCCTCCAGTACTTGAATCACCCTTTCCGACTGACCATCTGCCTGAGGATGGAAAGCAGTACTGAAGTCCAGCCTTGAACCCAAAGCTTCATGTAATTTCTTTCAGAACCGAAACGTGAAGCGAGGATCCCTATTAGAGATGATTGTGACAGGAACCCCATGTAGTCTTACTATTTCAAACACATACAACTTAGCCAATTTTTGGAGTGAAAAGTCCATATTGACCTGAATGAAGTGAGCAGAATTGGTCAATCGATCCATGATGACCCAGACAGAATCCTTCTTAGTGGGTGTTAAAGGTAACCCACTAACGAAGTCCATAGTTACTCGCTCCCATTTCCACATCGGTATCTTCACCGACTGTAGCAACCCCGAAGCAAACTAATGCTCAACCTTAACCTGTTGACAAGTTAGACAGCGAGCAACAAAATCCATAACCTCGCGCTTCAACCCTGGCCACCAGTACAGCTCTCGGAGATCTCGGTACATCTTGTTCCCACCAGGATGCATAGTATAAGGGCTACTATGCACTTCCCTCAGAATCGACTGTTTTAAATCCTTATCATACGGTACACAGATCTGACCACGAAAACAAAGTACCCTATCACTGTTAATCCCAAAATTGGTAGAATCATCAGCCTCAATCTGACGAAATCTCAACTCAAGAGACTTATCCTCCAACTCGTAATGGCCGTAGCGAGTCCTACATGCCGTCTTATGCACATCGATCTCCTTAACCTTCAGTTGATGGTATCCAGATCGCAGATCAATCTTGGAGAACATAGACGCCTCTCTGAACTGGTCAAATAAATCATCTATTCTCAGTACTGGGTACTTGTTCTTAATGGTCAGATTATTCAATTGGCGGTAGTCGACACATACGCATGAGTCCATCCTTTTTTTTCACAAACAGCATAGGTGCTCCTCATGGAGACACACTAGGGTAGATGAACCCACGATCCAGTAACACTTGAATCTGAGCCTTAAGCTCCACAAGCTCCCTCGGTGCCATTCTATAAGGGCCAATGAACAGATGAGCTATACTAGGAAGGAGCTCAATCCTAAATTTCACTTCTCGACTTAGAGACAGCCCGATAATTTCTCAGGAAAAACATCTGAAAAATCCCTTACAGTCCTGATGTCCTTAACTAAAAGGTCCCCAGAATAAGAAACACTAATGTAGGCCAAGAATGCCTCACATCCCTTCCATACTAACTTTCCTACCACCAACGTAGAAATCACATTCATCAAGTAGTTTCGACTTTCCCCAATCACCACACCTCGTTGTCCTTCTTGGTTCTTAAAACCACCCTTTTTGTTGCACAGTCTAGGCTTACTCGGTACTTGACCAGCCAATCCATTCCTAGAATTAGATTGAACTCCCCAAATGGAAGCTCCATCAGATCGGCCAGAAATACCGTCCTTTGAACCTCTAGCGGAACGTCTCTAAATAATTTATTAACCAGGATAGATTGCCTCAAAGGACTCACCACAGTTACCTCACTTGAAGTACTCTCAATTGGAATCCTTAAAGTTTCAGACACAAAGCTAGCTACGTAAGAGTGTGTAGAGCCTATGTCTATCAATGCAGTGTAGGGTACATTAAAAATTAAGAATGTACCCATAATAACATCCTAAGCATCACCATTCTCTCAACGACCTGCAACATAAACCAGACTGTCTCGCCTCAGTCGATTCCGTACCTCGGCCCGATGCTCTCTATCCTTGACCCATCCATTACCACCACTGGCCTGTCGTCAGCCCCTAAGTGACTGGTAAGCTACTCTCAGTGGTTGTGCAGTACCAATACCCGCATCTTGCATCTGATCGGTTCTCAGCAGACAATCCCTAACATGAAGCTTAGTCGACTCACATCTTAAACGTGCCCCAGTCATCCTCCAACACTCGCCTGGATAGCGTCTACCACAGTGTCCACAAGGCGCCACCCCAGTAGGTGCAACAGGAGGCCCAACTCTCATTGGCCCATCAGACCTGTCCTTTTTCTTAAGCCTCATTACAGAATTCGAGGGCTCCGATTCCCTCTTATTCTTTCCTTTCTCGCGACTTTGGCACTCAGCACGCTTAACCTCCTTAGCGATCTTCGCTTTCTCCACTAGAGCAAAAAATCACGCTCCCTCTGCGGAGCTATCAGAACCCATAAACTGTTCCTGAGTCCATCCTTAACCTGGAGACAACACTCATACTCAGTCGCCACCATGCCCCAGGCATACTGGCTCAACCTCAGGAACTCAGCCTCATACTCGGCCACAGAATAGTCTCCTTGGGTAAGATTAAGAAACTCATGCTTCCTAGCATCGATGTAGCTAGTTCCCATACACTTATTTTGGAAAGTCATCTTAAAATAATCCCGAGTCAGATGGTCTGGTTGAGTGCCATCCTTAATAGTCAGCCACCACTAGTAGGCCTTGTCGCGAAGCAGGGAAACAACCCCCTAAAGTTTCTGCTCAGCAGTAAAGTCCAACTCGTCCATGATTCTTTTCGTGGCCTCCATCCAGTATTCGGCCACGTTAGGGGCGAGCCCACTGACAACCCTGAATAATTTAACCCCATTAGACCAGAGTCATTCTGAAACCGACCCTCGGCCCCCAAATCTAATGTTGGGTCCAGTGACCCTCTTTAAAATCTGTAGCATGGCCCGAGATAGTGCGTCATCCCCAGCCTTACGGTCGTGAGACCTAGTCTCTATAGCAGGTGAGATCGGCGTCTCACTCGTATCCAGATTAAGCAAATTCTCAGATGCGGATGACCCAGCTCGAACCCTCCTACGGCCTCTAGTACCCCGTCTGCAAATACCTCGTGCGTTCATCATAATTTCAAAATTTATTTGTATTAACAATTTTATACGTTAGTTTCAGTTTTGATATTTATTAACAAATGTTTTATGCAGATCAGTATCAGAAGTTTAGAATTCGTTATCGTGAATAGCAGGTTTACTATGATTTTCAATTTCGCTACAGTTTTTAGTTTACACTACCTAGAGTGTTTTCAATACAGTATACTAACTAAGGCTGTTTTAAGCATACAAGTAGTATTTCAGACATATTTAAACAGAATTCAGAACACTTATAGGATCGACGTTGGAGACTCAGTGTACCACATATTCAGTTCAAAAATATTTAAAAATTGTTTCGAAAAAATAAATTTTAAAAACCAAAATCCACAGTCGAGTTTTGTAACCTGGCTCTGATACCACTAAATGTAACGCTCCAAACCCAGCCTAGACGTTATGGTGAATCTGGCGACGTCACATGATAGTGCTTCGAAAAAACATAACTACGTAACAACCATTTTTAGATGTCTTGGGCTTTAGTCAAAACATGTTGTTTAATTATTCATTATCCATTTTCAAAATAGTATAAGTTTGCAGAAGCTTTAAAATCAAGTTACGAGTTTGTATGTATTTGAATAAACCATTTGTTTATTTTGAAAACTCGCGTCACATCCTACTACGAGTAGTTCATAAAATAGAAACCCCAAATTTTAAACAAAAATTTGAAAGGCCTTATTGCATAAAATTTACCCAAATATAACAAAATCATAATTAAAAATAAACTGTAAATAAGTATCCAAAATCGTGGTCACTGTCGAGTCCTCCACTACACCGATCCATCTACTGCTGGGGATTACCTGAACAGATTAAACAGAAAAGGGTGAGTTTTCGCAAACTCAGTGTGTAAACCCTGTAGAAAACATACCCACAGTAACATCGGATAACAAACATACTTTTCACGGTCGGGTCTGAGCCCATTATAGAAACGGTGTAGACCTTAGCTCACTCAGATACAGAATCAAACATATTACAGGGCCTTAGTCAATTTCAGATAGAACATGCAGAAAATAGAGTCCTACCCACCAGCCTCTACACACCAACTCCGTCCAACCCTACACACCATGTGGGGATAAAATCAACCCACCCAACCCTACACACCATATTGTACCGAATGCGGCACATAATTAGAAATTTGCAGCTAAGATGCCAGATAACAGGCTTAAGAGCCTTTCAGATACTTCTTCCAATCATAATCAACCCACCCCGATGTAATGCAACATACAATAATGACATGCTATTATGCAATTAAAACTCATATATTCAGATCAGTATACATGCTTAGTATAGAAATCAGACAGATAGACCATTCATTTAGAGGTCTAAGTATTGCTTACAGACCCTACCGTAGGTCTACAGTCGACTTGGGTGATCCGTGCAACCTTATAGAGTTTTTCAGAAAAATGGGCTCACACACCTATGTGGCATGCCCGTATGGGCCCACACGCTCGTGTGGCCCACTCGGCCCAAATTGGCCTTGGTCATGTAGATCACACGACCTGGCCCAGAATCTCACACGCCTATGTGGCCCATACGACCCAATTGGTTAAGCCCGTGTGTCGCATACAGCCTTGCCCAGCCATCACACGGTCGTGTCACTTGTACACGGCCTGGCTCGTCGATCACACGGCTGTGTGGTTACTAACAATCTTACACACGACCTACCACATGGGTTACCACAAGCCCGTGTGGCATCGACAGTAACATTTTTAGCTTTTGTCGAAACCACTTTTTTACATTTTTGAGTACACACCTAGTTCAATTTTGATGCGTGACCACTCCCGAGCACTCCAAAACCTATATTTGACAATTGAAAGCCTAATTTCAGTCACTTAATCCATGTTGTTATGAACAGGAGATTTCTCGAAACTTACTGACAACCTTACCTTTAACGAGCAAGAAGTAGTGCCTTGCAACACGAAACCCGATTAAAGCCTTCGAGCAGTACCTAAATGTGAGCAAAACGATTCCTCCATTAATCGCTTAATAAAAAATAACACTAAAACTATAGAAAAACCACTTACCGATCGCGTGCCCCGACTATAGATAACAGACACAGTTGAAAGGAAGGATAACTGAAATAAGAGAGGGGAAAAATAGTAGAATTTCGGCAGCCAAAGGAGATGATGGGAAGGGAAAGCGGCAGCAAAAAGGGGAAAAAGGAAAAAGGGTTAGCCAAATTTTTTCAAACCAAGGAAGCAGTACTAATCGAAAACTATTAACCCCCCAATATTTTCCCCTTAATTCTATCCACTATCAGAATTTTAGTCCATCTTAAACTTTTACACAGTACAAGCAGTAAAATAAATCCCTTGTTCGCACAGGGATTCAAACTCAGGACCTCAAACATAACCAACACTCCACTTAACCACCAGACCAGCAAGCCCATTCTGATGTTTTCCCACCAACAATAAAATATAAGCCCACTGACTAAAGGTAAGGCTTTAATCATAAAAATACCAAAATTTTCCCAAGTCAAGGCTTGAACTTGGGACCTTTTAGACTCTTCCTAGACCACTTAACAACTGAAGCATATACAGATTTGTGACTCAAGCACACAAAAACAGTTATACAAATATTAGGGTGTTAGAAAAGAAAATAAAATTTGAGTTTTTTTTTTAGCAATATAGAATAATGAGAGAAATTTTTTTTAAAAAAAATTTTATCATTTTTCAAAAAAAGAAACGAAATGTGAAAGTTAAAAGTGTACGTTTACTAATTATGCATTGTTTAAAATTTTCATTTTTTTCCTTCTCATTTTTAATTTTACCAACAGGGGCAAAGCTTAAAATTTCCAAGAGGAAAACGATGTAACACATAAAAACTAGAGTAAAATTTTAAAAGTTTAATTGAACTGCACTCTTCGTTCTTTGATTAAACTAAAATCATCAATTATTTCATTTACATAAAAAATTTCTGCAATTCCTTTTTCAAGGTGGACAACTAAAGAGTTTCTCAAAAAATCATCTTCCATCTTGTTACAGAGTTGAATCTTCACAATCTTCATAGCAGAAAAATCATGTATTGTTGATGCAGTTGAAACCAAAAAAGTCAATATAAGACCAACTTATCAATCAACTAATGGGTGTATAACTAACTTTCTATTCTCAACTAAACTTCTACGAAGTTTAAAAAGTGTTGATATTTTCTTAATTTAGGATTTTTGACATACATCAAGTTCATAATGTCTCAACTCATATTGAAGATGTTCTTTCTCTTGTTGAGAAAAATCTTCTACATAGAACTTGTCTACAAGAATACATATTTTCCCAATAGCAAATAACTTGAAAAACTCTTTCGGATCTAAAGTTGTAGTAAAATTGAGGAGTTGAACAACATGCTTGTTAAATTTTCTATTTAATTCTAGCAATTGATTATCTATTGTAGCAAAATATATATCAACTCGATAATGATGCTCCATTGTAACACCTTCCTTCTTACACAACTATGCCCTACTATGTATTGAGCATTCATATTTGGAACATCCAAATCCCAAGTTTTACAAAAAGATATCACCTTGTTCAACAATTCATCTCATTCGTTGTCTCTCAACTTTTGAATCAAATCTTTTATTTTTATGTCATTTAACATATCTTGAGATCGACAATGCAAAGCTCAATAGAGATTGTAATTGCCCGATTGCCGAAAATGCAGTTTCGAAACACCATTTTCGTAAGTTAGGTCCGTAAATATTTATATTTAATATTTATATAGTTGGTATAAAAGAATATTAGAGTTTGATCATTCAATTTTGTCTTTTAATTGCTTAATTAAGCTTCAAATACTAAATTGAAAAGGTCTTATCGCTATAAGTTTTTAATTGGCTAAACACTTAAGGACTTAAATTACAATTAGATAAAGGTCCTAAAGGAAATTTAACCAATTTCTAATATATGTTAGTGGCTGATAAGCTAGGTTAATTGAAGTTAATCAATTGTTAACCAAGGTATACAAACAAAGCTTAAGTGGAAGGAAAGAGAATCATCTTCTCCATCCTTTCATGCTTGATTTCTTCAAGAAAAGAAAAGAAGAAAATCGTCCAAAGGTTTCAAGCTTTTGGCAATAAATTGATAAGTGTAATTAAGTCATTTTCTTGTAATTTTCTATATTTTTGAGGTTAGGCAAGCTTGATTTAGCTAGCCCATATACCAATTTTCAAAAACTTTTAAAGTTTTTGAAAGTTTCCATTATTGATTTCTTGAAACAAAATTGGTGCTAAATTGATAGTTTTTAAGCTTAGATATGAAAAGAAAGACTAGATTGTAATGTTTAAATTGTTAGTTTTGTCCGAAAGGACTCAAGTGAATAAATTGTGAATTTAGTAATATTAGAAGTTAGAGGGACTGTAATGAGTGTAATTGGAATCAATTTTAAAACTGAAGCTCAAAATTGAAAGTTATGGCTATTTTAGTTTTAGAGACTAAATTGAATAAAATGTAAAATTTTTGGGGTATATGAAAAACAAAATTATATAGGTTCATACATATCATGGCATAATATGAAAATGTTTGGTATTGATGAATTGTCTAAAATAATTATTTAGATAGAGAATTAGATCAAACCAGAGATATTGCAAGTCAAAATTATCGATTAGTCCTTAGAGGTTCAACTTGTTTGTTGTTTTTTACATGTAAGTTCATATGGTATAAATGTATTTAAGTAATTATGTATTTGAATTGTGTATGTAAGTGTTATTGTGGGTTAATTTGTGGTAAATTTGTATAAAAGGTAAGAGTTGGACTAAATTATAAAGAAATGTTTATGTGTTAAAGATGTCCAGGTGAACTTAATAAATGTTAGGATACGATTGATATGACAATAGGGTTTTGTGCACACTTGTGCGAGATTAGTTATAGATGTTATCGAGATCCAACATTTTGTTACGGACTCGAAGGTACATGTGACATAGGTTTAGCCTAGACTGGTAACTTGATGTCATTTTAAAGGTTAAGCCTGGATGGGTAACCTGACATGTGTATATTCAGCTTGGATAAGAAACCAGATGTGTCGTTATAAAGGTTTAGCTTGGATTGGTAACCTGACACGAATATATTCAACTTAGATGGGCAATTGGTGTAATAAAGGTACTTGTGTATTAAACTTCATTTACTAAGGATCATCAGGCGTAACGGTTAAAGTGAAGATGAAAAAGTGAAATTTTATGACTTGAACTCGATGTCCAAATGGACAATTGTTGAATTGAACATGAGCATGGTATTGAAATGTTGACATTGTCATATATATATATATACATGATTGTAACATTCCTTAATTGAATAAGTTTTGAGTTTGGTTAAGTAAATGACTTAAAGTGGCATGTTATGTACTAGTGATATCATATAATTTGATTATTAGTAAATATTTACATTGTTAATGTTTTGGTTTGCAATGTTAGCCAAAATATGCAACTTGTGGTAGCTTTTTGTATTTAATTGAAAGCTAAGGTAAATTTTTTTAATGCCTATAAACTTACTAACCATTTTATATGCTTACCCAATTTGTTATCCCTTTTCCTTGTAGATGTTACCTTGCAGAACGTGTCAAGCCAAACCATTTCGAAGCTCACACTATCCTATCACCAAATTGATTTGAGTTAATGGTTGTGGAATGTATATAAGTGTTTTGGTATATACCTTGATGTATAGGATGTCTTGATGAGTTTGGTAACTTGAGATGTTTTAATGGTTTTGATTTATATATGGCGATGAATATATATATATATATATATATATATATATATATATACGTGCATTTCATGCTTAATGGTGTAATAATGATAACTATATAAATAGCATATGAAAATGGTATTGAAATTTGTTTATGGTGATTTGGATTATAACATCCCAAAGTTGGGCCTAGTAGGATTGGGCCCATTGGGCCTTAGGTGTAGGAGCGTTTAAAATTTTTGGGAACAAGAGAACGGCTTTAATGTAAGTTAGATCTAGTAGGTGAGTGATTTTGGAAGGTTAGAGGGCTTCTATAAAGTCTCGGGTTCAAGTTAGGCCTTAGGAAAAAAAAATGGTTTTAGGTGAATAAAACCTTGGGAGTTAGTAGGTAGGCTTTAAGGATAAAATGTGGGAGAAAAAGACACAAGTGGAGTGTGTGGTGTAGTGGCAAAGTGACGCCACATTAGAGACAATTAGGTGACGCCACAAGGAAGGAAGGAGGTCCAAGGTTCAAGTCTTGGCTCTTGCATTTTGGTTTTCTTTTTATATGGACTTTAGAATTTGACCATAGATTTATATTTAGTTGCACATGGTTTTAGACACAAGAAGAGCTTGTGGCTTAATGGCAAGTGGTGTGAGTTGGCTGATGGGAGAGCTTGGGTTCGAATCTCATGAAAAGCAAGGGAGTATTTATTTTGCGGATTGGACGAGAAGAGTTTGAGTTGGATTTAAACTCTACTGACGAAGGTATCCTACATCAGAAAGATACAAAGAAGGAAGATGAGAAGCTAGCTATATATAGAGCTGCCTAGAAGGAGAAGGAGCATACCTGGTTGGCGTTGGGCATAGGAGTGCTCGGAGCGCGGTTTAGATTCCTATCAGGTGTGTATTCTCTCTACTATAGCTGTAGAGCGGCAGCGCTGCAACGCGATAGTTGAGGCCATCAATAGTGTGGGTGTGGGCTGTTGGGCCAAGTGGGCCCAATAGGCCTGGGGGCCCTTATGAGTAAATTGTATGATTGAGTAGTAAATAGTGAACTAGACTATGGGAATGTCATATATGTGGCTAGGTTTGGGCTGAATGGGCCACACGAGTGTGTGGGCCAAGAATGGGCCTTAGGCCCATTTGTATCGTTATCTCTGTTTAGAATACTTGAGTCGTTCGAGGCGACAGTGGACCTTCTGTTGGGTCGCTAATACCCTGATTTGTAGAATGACCAAAATACCCCTAGTTTGTAAAATTATCGAATTACCCCTGGTTGGAAAAATTACCAAATTACCCCTGGTTTGAAAAATTACCTAATTACCCCTAGTTTGCAAAATTACCGAATTACCCCTGGTTTGCAAAATTATCGAATTACCCCTGGTTTGCAAAATTAATGAAATACCCTGATTTATGAAATTATCAAAATACCCCCAGTTTATGAAATTACCAAACTACCCTTAGTTTGCGAAATTACTAAAATACCCCCGATTTACAAAATTATCGAAATACCCCCAGTTTGTGAAATTACCAAGATACCCTCAGTTTGTGAAATTATCGAAATACTCTCGATTTACAAAATTACCAAAATACCCCCAGTTTGTGAAATTACCAAAACACCCTCAGTTTGAAAAATTACTGAAATACCCTTGGTTTGTGAAATTACTGTTTTACCCCTAAATGACAAAATGACCGTTGTACCCTCGTGGTAGTACTAGCGTTTTATGTGTTAATTGTATGATTGATTATGTTTGAGATACACTATATACAGGAATTAGTTATGAGTAAAATTACCGAACTACCCTTGAAGGGTAGGATTACCAAAATACCCTTACAAGGTAAAATGGCTGATTTGCCCCTGTAGGTAAGTGATTGGCTTGTGCTATGATATGACTGATTTTGCTATGGTTGTATGACTGATATGCTTTTATTATATGTTTAAATGATTGTTATTGAGCATGGCCATTTTGCATACACGTGTAATGATTAAGCATGACATACACGACATATTGCATAGGGTTGGGATATTGATGATCGGGGAAGTGTATATCGGTGGTTGTGCCACATTCTGCATAATGCCTATATGCCAACCTAAATATGGCTCCGTGCCATCTTGATTATGGCTTTGTGCCAGTCGTATTTACCCAAGGCTGTGTGCCGATTATATTACCGTCGCTGATGGCTATGTGCCAAGCATATTACAGTTATTGATGACTATGTGTCAATCATATTTACCCAGGGCTGTGTCCCGATTATATTATTATTTAGTGGCTCTGCCACATATATCGGTGACACTGTCACACTAAAGGATGGCTTGGTGCCTCATTATCGTATCGGTGATAAGGTCGTATAGTGATCGATGGCTCGCCACATTTGTTTATAAGGTCACATAGTGATCGATGGCTCTGCCATATTTATTTATAAGGTCACATAGTGATCGGTGGCTCTGCCACATTCGTTTATAAGGTCACATAGTGATCGGTGGCGCTGCCACATCTATTTATAAGGTCACATCGTGATTGGTATTATAACTGACAGCATGACTGTCAAGACGGCATGTAGCGGATGGAGGGTTGATTGTAGAAATCCCCACGGTGTGATGGCTGCTATGGGATGGCGTGTAAAGGATGGAAAAAAAACTAGGTTGGGCTGGGCTTGATGCATTCATGTAGTTGTATGATATCATGTATGAGCTAAACAGAGATTGTGGGATGTGGGCCGTTTTATGTGTTTTGATGGATTTACACACTGAGTCTCTGTGAATCACCCTTTCCCTAACTTTTCAGGTAATCAGTAGACTATGGATTTGGGAGCTGAGGCGGACTCATGGAGGCCATAAAGAATTTTCTGTTCGTAAACTTTTTACTGCATTAATTAAATTTCTTTTAATTGGGGATTCTTGTTGTAATAAGGTCTTTGGCAATTTTTAGTTGGGTTTTAGTTTTTAATTTGATTACTGATTATTATTAAATGTTTAACACGGGATTTTTCCTAAAACATTAAACAATTGTATTTCAAAAATGTTAACGAACAGTTTACAAGTTATTTTTGATAAAACTCTGGATTTTCTTAACAATGATAACTCTTGTCAAAATAACCTTTTTTTCCTGAAAGTCGTTTGAACCTAATTGTTTATAAACAAAGTCAGCGCTTTAACCGAAAAGTTTTTTTAAGAATTATAGTTTTTCCTAAAGTCACTAAAAGATCGTTTTCAATTTACCCTGTAACATGCGAGATCTGATCGTAACATTTGGGTCGGGTTTAGGGTGTTACAATTATGGTATCAGAGCCTAGGTTGCAAAACTCAGCTGTGGAATGGGTTCGAAAATGTTTTTCAAAAATTGGTTTGAAACATGGTTTAAAAATATAGATCTTTTTGGGAAGTATGGCACCCGAGTCTCCGGCACCAAATTCGTAAGTCCCCTTACTTATTATTATATGCTATAATGACTATATTTATTCTGTGTATGTTTTGGATGTGATGTTTGAATGGAAAATTTTTATGTATAAGTGTTAAATATCTGTTTGCTTCTGTATTAGATATTTGGTTGTGTGAAGAGGTTCCAAGCTTAAGTTAGAAAGTGTATTACTGTTTTATAATCAAAGTGCGCAACGTGAGTGTAGTGTGGTAGGTTAGTATGTGTGACTGTTTCTATAGCTAGAAATTTTGAGGACGAAATTTCTTTAAGGAGGGTAGATTTGTAACATCCCAAAATTGGGCCTAGTAGGATTGTGCTCATTGGGCCTTAGGTGTAGGAGCGTTTAAAATTTTTGGGAACAAGAGAACGGCTTTAATGCAAGTTGGATCTAGTAGGTGAGTGATTTTGAAGGTTAGAGGGCTTCTATGAAGTCCCAGGTTCAAGTTAGGCCTTAGGAAAAATTTTGGTTTTAGGTGAATAAAACCCTGGGAGTTAGTAGGTAGGCTTTAAGGATAAAATGTGGGGGAAAAAGACACAAGTGGAGTATGTGGTGTAGTGGCAAAGTGACGCCACATAATAGACAACAAGGTGACACCACAAGGAAGGAAGGAGGTCTAAGGTTCAAGTCTTGGCTCTTGCATTTTGGTTTTCTTTTTATATGGACTTTAGAATTTGGCCACAGATTTATATTTAGTTGCACATGGTTTTAGACACAAGAGGAGGTTGTGGCTTAGTGGCAAGTGGTGTGAATTGGCTGATGGGAGAGCTTGGGTTCGAATCTTATGGAAAGGAAGGGAGTATTTGTTTTGCGGATTGGACGGGAAGAGTTTGAGTTTGATTTAAACTCTACTGATAGAGGGATCCCACATCGGAAAGATACAAAGAAGGAAGGTGAGAAGCTAGCTATATATAGAGCTGCCTAGGAGGAGAAGGAGCATACCTGATTGGCGTTGGGCATAGGAGTGCTCGGAGCGCGGTTTAGCAGCTTCAGATTCCTATCAGGTGTGTATTCTCTCTACTCTAGCTGTAGAGCGGCATATACCGGAATGATGGTGACACTGCGATAGTAACCACATGAGCATGCGAGTGCACGTGTGGCGCTTCAACGCAGCCATCAGTAGAGTGGGTGTGGGCTATTAGGCCACGATGGCCCAAAAGGGGCCAAGTGGGCCTAATAGGCCTGGGGGAACTGTAACACCCCTAACCCGTATCCATCGTCGAATTTGGGTTACGGGCATTACTAGATAAATCATAACTTTTATTCAACCAATTAAATCACAATTAAACAAACTTATATAATGATACACATATAAGCAAATAACTGCATATGCATAAACATACTTATTCTACTAGAACCAAATATTTACCATGTCCTTATTTACTTATGAAATACTCAAGCAATTTAACCCAATCGTATCTGTATGATTGAATGACATGATTCAATTATCATTTTATGCGAATCCACTTATAAGACCGAATATATTAGCTCAATAAACTTCACATAAGTACATATCTATTTGATCAAATATACAAAGTTACATATATGCAATTATTAGTACTTAGCTCATACCAAAGTTCAGATTGAACCAAATAATCAATCAAAACATTACTCTCATGAATTCATTTGCATACACATAGTTGAACCAATGACATTTATATGATTTATACATTATTTATGCAATAGTTAGATACATATGAAGACATTTATAGTACAAATTAATATGATCACTTCAACCCATGCATTTTTATCATTTTCAACAAATCACATTATCAAACCTAAGTAAAATACCTATTCGGCCTATACTCAATATTTCAAACTAATTACTCATACCAAAAATATATATATATATATATATATGAATCAAACCTTTCGGATTTACCAAACACATGTGTCATTTATCTTTTACCCAAAAGCAATTTAAGTCCTCATCAAATATAATTAAATATAAACATAGACCTAACAAACACATCACACATATATTCCATGACCAAGTTTTCACATTAATAATACATTATCTTAACTAATAGTGCCATTACCTACTAGACCAAATTATACCTACTAATATGCATCTATACTATAGACGAATATAAGCTAATTAAAATCCATACAATCCTTACACCATAATAACATAAACATATACACCATTTGATCATTATAAACCATATGTCTCAACATCAACTAACACAAAACATAATCCATATTCGTATGGCTATAATACATATAAAGACAAAGTTTCCAACTCAAACATGAACATTATCCATCCTATACATGCCTTTATCCAAAATAAACCAAACTAAAGGAGTACCAAATAGATGATAGTGTGGTTGACTTTGCTGACAATTTCCCGAGCCCGTAGCTTGACCAAAATCTATTATACAAAACATTGAACACACACGGAGTAAGCTTACTAGCTTAGTAAGTCTTAAGCAAATTCTATGAAACAATTAAACATTTTAATCACTAGGCTTATGGCATTAGGTATAAATATTTCAATGTATAATTTAATCATAGCCGAATGCTATCATTGTCCTTAACTTAAGTATTAGCATTTTATTTCTATAAAACACATACATCTTCACAACACATAAATAACACATGTATTCGCATAATCCAAATCAAATGAATACATCACACATAACGTTCACATATACATATTGGTACACATATACAAACACATCCAAAACTATTCCACCATTAACCTTTCCATTTATAGCTAATTCCTCAAAATGATGTATTTAAACTCAATTTCATATATATAATATTCATACTTAACTCAAATGATGATATATCAACTTACCTCATTCCTTACTGATATAGAAGGTTTATACTTACCCAAGCTTTTAGCTCAATGCATTAGATATGTCTCACCTTGTCTGATTCACGAATTCTTTGTCTATAACGTATCACCGGCATTAAGCCTTCTAAGCATCAAAGCCCGAAATACACACCGGCATTAAGCCTGCTAGACAGAGGTACGAGATGTAAACACCGACATTTAGCCTACTAGGCAATAAGCGATATAATTAACTGGCACATGGCCTGCTAGGCATTTAGCCCGATATAGATCACCGGCACAAGGCCTGCTAGGCATTTAGCCCGATATAGATCACCGGCACAAGGCCTGCTAGGCTCAGAGCCTGAATATCAACACCATTAACCACTCCATGCACATTTATTATACCACAATCACATATAACACACACATATATATTTCATAATACTATCACATATCACACTTGAATAAACTTAATCACTTTACATCAAATAAAAATTCAATTCATGGTTATACTACTAACATTCGGCCATTCCACATTTATGCTCCCAAAATTTCCAAAATTTAAAATTTATTATATTACATAAATGATTTCTGACATATAATCACTTAAAGACTTACCTCGAATATCGTCGGACGTCGATAACCGGCTATTCGTTAACTTTCGCCTTTCCCCGATCCAAGTCCGTTTTTCTTTGTTCTTGATCTAAATATAATAAAAATAATCTCATTCAAGCACATTTCATCTCAATTTAGTCCCAAAACACATAAATGGGCAATTTACCATTTTACCTCTAATGTTTCACATTTTTACAAATTGATCCTATTTGCACAAAACACAAATTAAGAAAAATTTCACAACAATGTAGCTAGGCCGAATCTTCCCCTTAAACATATAAGTCCCCATATTTCATTTATTTTGCATTTTAACCTCTCAAAAATTTATTTTTGTAATAAATCCCAAAATACTCAAAATCACCAAAAATTTCAATACAAAACATTTTAATCTAAAACATATATTTCATATTTCATCAATTAACAACAAGAATCACAACTAACCATCAATGGCATATCACAAAATCTTCATTAAATTCTAAAATTAGGGTATGGGTTTGATAGTATACCAAGCAACGATCATAAAAATGTAAAAATTATCAAAAACTAAACAAAATACATACCCTAATTAAGCCTCCTTGTTTGCCGAAACTTTGAGCTTCAACAATGGTGTTTTTCTCACCTTATATTCAGCCAAGAAAGAAAGATAATGCATGTGCTTTTATTTTTTTGATGTTTTATATTTTAACATATAATATAATATATAAAAGCTTACTTATAATATGAATAACTAAATAAATAAAAAATAATAATGCTTATTTAATCATCCATGCTGTCCACTAAGGTGTTAAATGGCCAATTTGCATCCTAAGACCTCATTCAAAAGAAGACAAATCAATTTAACCTCCTAATTGGATAATTGGCCACTTTTATCACTTACGCGATTTAGTCCTTTTTGACAAATTGAGCACACAAACAGTTAAATTTTTATACGAAACTTTCACACATATTAATTCACATATTAAAAACACAAAAAAATAATATTTAAAAATTTTCCAGACCCAAATTCGTGGTCTCGAAACCACCGTTCCGATTAGGATCAAATTCAGACTGTTACAGGGCCCATATGAGTAAATTGTATGATTGAGTAGTAGATAGTGAACTAGACTATGGGAATGTCATATATGTGGCTAGGTTTAGGCTGAATGGGCCACACGAGTGTGTGGGCCCACTTGGGTCGAGAATGGGCTTTAAGCCCATTCGCATTATTATCTCTGTTTAGAATACTTGAGTCATTCGAGGTGACAGTGGACCTTTTGTTGGGTCGATAATATCCTGATTTGTAAAATGACCAAAATACCCCTGGTTTGTAAAATTATCGAATTACCCCTGGTTGGCAAAATTACTGAATTACCCTTGGTTTGCAAAATTTATCGAATTACCCCTAGTTTTCAAAATTATCAAATTACCCCTGGTTAACAAAATTACCGAATTACCCCTAATTTACAAAATTATCGAAATACCCCAGTTTACGAAATTATCAAAATACCACCGATTTGTGAAATTATCAAAATACCCTCAATTTGTGAGATTACCAAAATACCCTCAATTTGTGAAATTACCAAAATACCCCCAGTTTACAAAATTATCGAAATACCCCCGGTTTGTGAAATTACCAAAATACCCTTAGTTTGTAAAATTACTGAAATACCCTCAATTTAAAAAATTACTGAAATACCCCCAGTTTGTGAAATTACCAAAACATCCTCAGTTTGCAAAATTACCAAAATACCCCTGGTTTGTGAAATTACTATTTTACCCCTAAACGACAAAATGATCGTTGTACCCTCGTGGTAGTACTAGCATTTTATGTGTTAATTGTATGATTGATTATGTTTGAGATATTGATTATGTTTGAGATACACTACATACATGAATTAGTTATGAGTAGAATTATCGAACTACCCCTAAAGGGTAGGATTAGGAATACCACTTACGAGGTAAAATGGTGATTTGCCCTTGTAGGTAAGTGATTGGCTTGTGCTATGATATGACCGGTTTGGCTATGGTTGTATGGTGATATGCTTTTATTACATGTTTAAATGATTGTTATTGAGCATGGCCATTTTGCATACACGTGTAATGATTAAGCATGACATACACGACATATTGCATGTGGTTGGGATATTGATGATCAGGGAAGTGTATATCAGTGGCTGTGCCACATTCTGTATAATGGCTATATGCCAACCTAAATATGGCTCCGTGCCATCTTGATTATGGCTTTGTTCCAATCTTATTTACCCAAGGTTGTGTCTTGATTATATTCTCGTCATTGATGGCTATGTGCCAAGCATAATCTGATTATTGATGGCTCGTGTCAATCATATTTACCTGTACGTGTCTGGATTATATTATTATTTCGGTGGCTCTGCCACATATATCAGTGACACTGTCACACTAAAGGATGGCTTGGTGCCTCATTATCATATCGGTGATAAGGTCACATAGTGATCGGTGGCTCTGCCACATTTGTTTATAAGGTCACATAGTGATCGGTGGCTTTGCCACATTCGTTGATAAGGTCACATAGTGATTGGTGGCACTGCCACATCTATTTATAAGGTCACATCGTGATCGATATTATAACTGGCAGCACGACTGTCAAGACGGCATGTAGCGGATGGAGGGTTGATTGTAGAAATCCCCACGGTGTGATGGCTGGTGCGGGATGGAATGTAAAGGATGGAAAAAAATTAGGTTGGGCTGGGCTTGATGCATTCATGTAGTTGTATGATATCATTTTTGAGCTGAACACGAGATTGTGGGCCGTGGGCTATTTTATGTGTTTTGATGGATTTACACACTGAGTCTCTGTGACTCACCCTTTCCCTAACTTTTTAGGTAATCAGTAGATTGGAGCCGAGGCAGACTCGTAGAGGCCATAAAGAATTTTCTTTTCGTAAACTTTTTACTGCATTAATTAAATTTCTTTTAATTGGGGATTCTTGTTATAATAAGGCCTTTGGTAATTTTTAGTTGGGTTTTAGTTTTTAATTTTATTACTGATTATTATTAAATGTTCAACATGGGATTTTTTCCTAAAACATTAAACAACTGTCTTTCAAAAATGTTAACGAACGGTTTACGAGTTATTTTTGATAAAACTCTGGATTTTCTTAACAATGATAACTCTTGTCAAAATAACCTTTTTCCTGAAAGTCGTTTGAACCTGATTGTTTATAAACAAAGTCAGCACTTTAATCGGAAAGTTTTTTTAAGAATTATAGTTTTTCCTAAAATCACTAAAAGATCGTTTTCAATTTACCCTGTAACATGCCAGATCCGGTTGTAACATTTGGGCCGGGTTTGGGGTGTTACATGGATGTTGGTCTTGGTATGTGATTTAGAAATGCATAAATTGGCAACGATGATGCATAGTTGAATTGAAATTTTTTTATTGATATACTTGGAATATGTATGGCATATGAATGGACATGTTTCAAGATAGTTTGACATATGTAAATGCTTGGTATTTGGATAATTTGATTGATATGCCTTTCATGACAATGGAATGTTAAGTCTAATTGTTGAATAGGTAATGAATGTTGTTAAGAAGTTAAATGTGGTTATTTGACCTTGATTGGTATGGTTTTGGGTATGTTTTGGACCAATTGGATTTGATGTTTGGTGCGTCTGTTGTATGTTTTGTTTAAAAGCATTGAAAGAGGTACCAAATGGTTCATTTTTACCATAAATAAAGTCTTTGTCCCAATGAGCATCCTTCCTTGTTGCAATAACGATCAACAGTAAGTGACATCGCTACGTCGAGTGGTTTGACGTCGTGACATGAAATATTATTTTTGTGACGTCCAAGCATGGAATTGATGATGTCACAATGTTGGCCTTAAGCTTTTAAAACTTTGCAATTTGGTCCTTTTTCGTGCTCAAGTTATCAAAAGAGCTTTTGTAAGCTTGGTTATGATTTGAGATTGATCGTTAAACCTAAAATGAATGTGATTGATGTTTGAATACTTATGGAAATGGTTCTCTTATCGTGAATTTGACTATAATTGCTTTGGCAACCACTGTAGCATCCTATAGCTTAGAACTGACTATCAGGTTTAGTGAGGGGTGTTACAAAGAGTATCAATAATTCCCAAAACTTCTTTCATCATATGCAAAATAAAAGTAAACTTGACAAAGGTCATGATGAAAATGGGGTTTGCCAAATAATAGACCGACAAAATTATGGGCTATGTTCGTTTTGTTAGATTCTTGATCAAATGCAATAATACTTTATCGGATGTTATTTTTCCTAAGAGGGGCCTTCGTCAAGGGGATCCCCTTTCTTCGTACTTGTTCTTATTTTGCATGGAAGCATTCTTGAGGATGCTAATCCACGCTCAGAGCAATAATTTGTTAAGAGGTATTCGTGCAAGCATGAATGGATTGAGGATCAATCATTTGTTCTTCGCTGATGATGCTCTTCTCATTGTGAGTAAAAAAGTGATGTTGAATGCATTGTTAATATTCTTAGGAATTTTGCTACTGTTTTAGGACAAGAGATAAACTTTGAAAAATATCCTTTTTAGTTCAAAGACTCCGAGTGCTCAAAAAGAAATTTTGGCGTTCTCCTTGGCTTGAACGTCATGGAGAAGTTGGATAAATACCTAAGCCTCCCGCTCCCTATAGGTAAAAAAAAAAAACCTTCATTGAAGTTACAAATGGATTATCATGAAGGATCAATAGCTAGACCAAAAGATTACTCTCATACGATGGCAAAGAAGTTTTTATTAAGGTGGTGCTACAATCCATTCCAACATACGCTTTGTCTATCTTCTTGGCCCTGAAGAGTTTGATAGAGGTTTACAAACCAATCTTAGCAAATCATGGTGGGACGGAAAGGATAAGGGCAAATTCTAGTCGATACTCCCTTGGAAGACTTTGTGCCATCCCAATAGTATGGAGGGTCTCGGCATAAGAGATATACGGCTCTTTAATCTTTCTCTCATTGGTCGTCAAGTATAGAGACTTATCAATAATAAAGATACTATCTGTTTTAAAGTGCTATCATCAAAGTATTTCCAGGACGGTAATATGTTAATGCTAAAAAGATTGATAAAACCTCTTTTACTTGGTCGAGTATTGTTGCTGTTGCGGAGGCTCTCAAGAATGGTTTCGGTTGGCAAGTTCAAAATTGTAACACTCCTTACCCGTGTTCGACGCAGGGATAGGATACGAGGCATTATCGGATTTAACTTGCTTAAACATACATTATCAGGTTATAAAATTTCTTTTCAAACTTAAAAATTTTCATTCATATTCATAACATCATTATTATGGGCCTACGAGGCCTCAAACATACATCCGGAAGGTTTTGGGATTAAACCAAAAACTTTTGTTCACTTAGAAAAATTTTGCCTAAACAGGGGCCAACCACCCATGTAAAATGGAACACGCCCGTGTGGGCAGGCCGTATGGTCACTCACGCCCATGTTCCTAGCCCGTGTAGAATTTATTTTTCAATTTGAACCTATAGGGGTTTTGACACGGCCAGACACACTCTAGTGTCAATGGCCCATGTCCCTCACACAGCCTAGACACGCCCGTGTCCTTTCCCATGTGTAAAAACCTTAGCATTCTATTTATGACGTCAGTAACTTCTCAAAGGGCACACGGCCTAGGCACACGCCTGTGTGCTGGCCCATTTGACGAATCGAATTCTCGTAAATTTGGTGTAGGGGACACACGACCTATCAACACACCCATGGGGGTTGATCGTGTGTCACACACGGCATGTGTCTACCCATGTGGATAATTAGAAGGCTATTTTCCAAGCCAATTGCCACCCTGAAATATAGACACACTTATACCAACTCAAGCAACACATAACATAGCAATCATGCACTGTGAAGGATCCCCTAACTCATTATTCATACTCCTCACATATAACTCCATCAATTACATAAACTTTCACATCATAAAACTCATCATCATTAATGAATAAAACTTGACAAATATTGGCCAATTTCTATTGGCTATATACAAAAAGAGTGAATAACCTTAATAGCCAACACTTTGGCTTCCAAAATGACATAACTCAAAATGATCAAGTTCCTATGCATGCCATACTCAAAATAAATCAACTTTGCTATACCAAAAATAGTGATTGATAGTGTAATCCGTGCTCCGACGTTCTACAATCCTCAAGCTAGCTTGGCGATACTACAAGGAAAAAGGAAAAGAGATGGGTAAGCATATAGCTTAGTAAGTTTGCATGAATTAATATAGCAATATAAGTGTTCGTGGTAAAATCCATTCAGCTCATATAACAATAGCAACACAAGTTCTTAAGTGCTTAGGCATACTTACTCATACTCACTCTTACCATCACACATCACATTATGGTTTCATAACTTGTAATTTTACCCATGGTACCTATATCACTTAGTCACATAATTTAACACTTATGCTAACTTGGACATAAAATTAAATAATCATCATCCTTAACATAAATGGAACTCAATTCCATCCTTGTATAACTTGGCTCCATATCATCTTTCCATGCTTAGCTCTTTTGTCACCTTTACATACTTAGCTCTTTTATCTAATGAATTACCCAAAATATTGGAGGATTCTCAATTTCATCATGCATGTATCTCGATGCCAATGCCACATCCCAGATATCGTCTTACATGGGATCACCTCTTGATGCCGATGTCATATCCCAGATATGGTCTTCCACAGGATCTCTTAGCTTGATGTCGATGCCATGTCCCAGACATGGTTTTACACAAGATCTTCCTTTGGTGCCGAAGCCATGCCCCAGACATGGTCTTACACGGGACCTTCCTTGTATGGTGTTGATGCCATGTCCCAGACATGGTCTTATACGGGACCTTCCTTATTCGATGCTGATGCCATATCCCAAACATAGTCTTATACAGCATCTATGTTCGGTACCGATGCCATGTCCTAGACATAGTCTTATACGGGACCTACATTTGGTGCCAATGCCATATCCCAGATATGGTCTTATATAGGACCTTCCTTATCTCTTGGCATGATATAGGTATCCTCGTTATTCCGAGTCTTCAACCGGGACATCAACTTACATGTTCTCATTCATTTTCTCACCAAGACATTATTAATCAACTTCATGGAAATAATAATCATTTCACAAAATAATAAGTAATTTAAACATAGTAACACATGTAACCTTAATTTCACACAAACTTACCTCGGTACTCAAAATGTATATAGATGTTCGATTTAGTCCGCAACCTTATTCTTGCCCCGATTTCGTTCTAGGCTTCGTGTTTCTTGATCTATAATGAAAATTTCACTTATATAATACTCAAATTGACTAAATCAACTCGTGAATCACACTTTGGAAAAATTACAATTTTACCTCTAAACTTTCTCATAATTACACTTTTGCCCCTAGGATCGTAAAATGATTTTTATTTGACTTCCTTGTATTTTAAGCTTAGCCGAATTATTCTCTTAACTACAACAGCCCTTAATTTCCACTATTTCACCCATGTATGACCAATTTTTATAACTTTTACAATTTGGTCCTTTTATGCATTTTTTTTCATGAAAATCACTTAGAAAAAGATGTTTATCATACATCAAACTTTCATATTCTTCCTTAAAACATCAAAATACATGCATGTCATACATGGTTAAATTTTTGAACATAAACCCTAGCTCAAAATATAGCTAGAAATAGCTAAATTGAGCTACGAGGATCTCAAAAATACAAAGAACATTAAAAACATGGCAAAGAGACACTTACAATCAAGCTTGAAAGATGAAAAAAAACCCTAGCTATGTCTTCCTTAGGGAATTTCAGCCAAGGAGAAGAAGATGGACACCATTTTGACTACTTTTTCCCTTTTTAATCTTTTATTTACCAAATGACAAAAATACCCTTAATGATCCTTTCTTGAGATTTTTCCTTCCCATGTCTATTTTTGTCCATCTTAATCTATAATGGTTTAATTGCTAAATAAGGACTTCTAATAATTTTTATGATGCTATTTCATACTTAAACCTTCTAGATTCTCATATTTTCTAATCCTTGCAATTTAGTCCTAATAGACAAATTGTTTACTAATTAGTAAAATTCCTTCATGAAATTTTTGCACAATCATGAAAATACCTCGTAAGCCTCATAAAAATCATTAAAATACATATTTCTACTTCAGAATTGTGGTCTCGCACCACTATTCCAACTAGGCCCTAAATTGGTCTGTTATAAAATGGTGATCGTGTTAATATCCAGGTTGATAACTGGGGTATGGAAGACTTAAATGGAGGAGCCCTTATTTCAAATATGCTCAACCCACATGAAAGTAGTGTTAGAGATCTTTGGCTTCGGGATGAAAGACATCGGGACATTGATTAAGTTTACAAGTTGTCCGAGAAAGATTGGGGTGACAGGATTTGTAGTTTACCCATTGGTAATGAGGGCCAAAGTGATAGAATTGTGTGGTTTCATAATCCTTATGGTTGCTTCATATCGAAACCTGCCTACTCTTGGCTTCTTTTGAAGGAGTTGGGTCTTGGTCCACACAGGTTTTATTGGAAAACCATTTGGAAGCTCGATACTTTACCTAAAATTCTAGAGTTTTCTTTGCATGTGGGGCACAAGCTCCTCCCTATGAACTTTAAAATTGCATCTATCAAGAATGGCTTTGATTAAGGATGTCATAGCTGTGAAGTTGTAGCTGAAACTCTTATTCATGCTCTAAAATACTGCCCTATTTCGCATGAGGTTCTCTCTATTGGCGGGTGGGACATAAGCACCATGTCGAGGCAATATGATCACTATATTGACTAGCTTGAAGACATGATGAGAGCCCTTGACAAGAGAGCCATGGCTGACTTGATGACAACATTACGAAATTGCTGGAACAGTAGAAATAATTTTGTGTTCAAGGGTAAAGAAGGTAAGGCGTAGATCATTTGGGAAAAGGGCTAGTAATCTTAGCAAAGACTTTCGCATCTATAATATTTTGAACGAACCTCTGCTTTCCCAAAATAAAGCAATCAAGAAATGGGAAAAGCCTCCAAAGGCATTGTTAAAATTAATTTTGATGCTTATATTGATGTCAATAGAATGGGTTATGGCATGATCATTCTGGACGATGATGGTTTTGTGTTAAGAGGAGGTGGGGTTTTATTGACAAAAGGGTGTCAGTGCATGAGGCAAAGTGCATTGCGTTTGAGAGAAGCATCGAGCTAGCGTGTTAGCTTAATATTAATGGAAACATGCTCTTTGAAACCGACCATGCTGGTCTTGTGAATAAAATGTGAAAAAATGGTATGGACGTCACTATTATCGGTGCGAGGATTAAGGAATGTAAAGATGCCTTCAACAACTTCAATCTGTTGAGTTAATTTGGACAAATAGGTCTTGTAATAATGTTGCTGATTTAATCTGTACTAAAATGTGTAGTAAAGAAAAAACTTGGTTCTTTGATGGATTATCCAAAGGAAATCTATAATGCTATTATTAATGATGTTACTTAATAAAAGTGTTGACCATTATGGTCATTTTATGTTAAAAAAAAAAAGCCAAATCTGAATTCAACCAAGACAACATGTTCCATTTTATATAAGTATCAACCATTGCCAAACTAACATGTCTACTTCATTCATGCCATTTCATATATCATTCCTTTGATTATAATTCATTTCATCTATTAAAATAAGCGTACAAACGCACACTGTAACATCCTGAATTAATGGGCCTATACGTTCTATGTGTGTGGTTGTGCTTACTATGCTTGTTAGAATGTTTTAGGGGTCTAGAGTGGGCACAAAGTTGGGCCGAGGCCTTCATCAAATTTTTATTTGGACACTCTAGTGGAAAGCCTGATAAGTTAGGGCTTAAAAGAGGTTATCTGTGGTTTAAAATACAAAATGGGCTTGTGGCCCAGTGGCAAAGTGGCGCCACTTAGAGAGAGCAGAGAAGTGGTGTCAACTAAAGAGGCCCAAATTCAAGTTGCATGAAGCCCAATTCTTTTAATTAAATTTAGTTAATTTTCAACATTTAAGTGGGTAGAGCGGGACGGCAATGAGGCTTAGAAATAGGGGGTTTATGTGAGTGGATAATATGGATAATGAAGCAGACAAAAAGAAGGAAGAGGTGGTGTTATCTAGGCCACTTGTGAATGTATGATTGGATATGGATAAGGGAGAATTATTGATCACAGTAGTGGCCAAATTTCCAACTCTGGGGGAAGGAGGAAATCGATTTTGATGAGGCTAAAGGGGGTGCTGAAATTTCCCTTGTTAATTAATTGGTTTTAGTTTTCAAAAGAGGGTAATTTTGGCTTTTGGTTAGTGTGTGTGCCGAAAATTTGATTAGAAAATAGGGTACTTCTTAATTTTAGCATTTATTTTCATCCTCTTCTCTTAGTTATTTCTTTTCTCAAAAAGTCAAAAACCCTAAAGTTCCATCTTCTTCTTCATTCTCTGCTAAAGCCGAAACCTCATAGCTTTCTCTACACCTTTTTCTGATTCCTTCTATAAGTCGAAACCCTTAAGTATTCTTTCTTTTTACTCTCTTCTGCCATAGCCGAATGCCTTAGTGACTATTCTTTTCTTTTTTCTTCCTACCGATTTCTTCATTAAGAAGCCGAATCTCCATAGATTCTTTGAATCATCCTCTCTTTTTGGTTTTTGGAAAAAGCTGAAATCTTCTAGGAGTAGCCAAATCTCCTGTGATAGGGTAAGTGCCGATCTTCTTCTCTTCACATTTCTTTTAGTTTTTGAAAGCTAAAGCCTAAAGGCTAATGGGCTTGGTAAGGTTGACGTTTGATTAGTGGTTTGATGTTTTTTTGTTGGGCGACGTCGGGAATCGAAGTAGATCATTTAGGTCTAAAAGCTGAAAACTACTAGTCTTTGAGTCTCAATCTCGTTTCGAGATTTCAAGGTAAGGGGTTCTCTCTAGATTTTCGTTAGGTTCATTCATCATGTTTATAATCTTAAACATATGTTATGGATTAACAACTATATGTTGTGCTGGTAGCCACTGATAAGGTCTTTTGATGGAATCAAATGTCAATCAGGCAAAAGAGGGGCTTGGATCTGTAAAACCAATCCCTAAGTTTAAGAAATGAACAGTGTCAGTAGTTTGAGATTGGCCACCGGGTTGTGGACCGGCTTCAGAACAAAACCTTAGGCTGCTAGCAGTCGTAGTGGCTACTGATAGTGTCGACTTAGACAGTATCGTCTTGTCAGTAATCAGGTGTGTAGATCTCTATCACACTAGTTAAACTGTACTATGTATATTTTATGGGCTAAAAGCTGAAAAATGAGGCTGTATGAACAATCGTATTACCCAGAAAGGGTAGGCAAGGGATGCCAGGTACTTAATCATAGAAACTTCTCTATGTGTATTGAAGTATGTGAAAGTATGTGATCTGTTTAGGTAGTTTAGAGTTCTGATTCTTGCATGTATGTATGCATGGGATGGGATTTATATGATGAAGGGGAGCAGGTCGCATAGCGATCGGTGGCTTTGCCACATAGGTCACATAGTGATCGGTCTTTATGACAGGCAGCACAGCTGTCGATATATTATTAAGGTTGCATAGCGATCGGTGGCTTAGCCACCTAGGTCACATAGTGATCGGTCTTTATGACAGGCAGTACAACTGTCGATATGGTGTGTAGCGGATGGAGGGTTGATTGTAGAAATCCCCACGGTGTGATGGTTGGTACAGGAGTGTGTAGAGGATGGACTTCTAGGTTTGGGATGGGCCATGTTGCATGAAAATAATCTGTTGCCATTGTGTATGGGCCAAGGTCCATATGTGTTTGTAGGCCTCAAGGCTTTTATGTGTTTTCTAGATTTGCACACTAAGTCTTGGTGACTCACCCCTTTTATTTTTCCTAACTTTTCTGATGAGCAGTAGATCGTGAACATGGGAGCCGAGGCGGACTTGAGGGGCCATCAAGTCTTTTATTTTCATAGACTATTTTTGATTTTTCATTGAGTTTTAATTTTGGGATTATTTTTGTAATATGGCCTCCATAACTTAGGTTATCGATCTATAATTTTTTTATGTTATAATTTATAAGCTTATGTTTTCAAAGTCTTAATTATAAGTAAAATAAAAATGGGCTTTTCAAGCACATTCAACGCGAATGTTAAGGTTCCTTTCACAGAAAAATCACAAATAATGATTAGTCGGTTAAAATAAACTGAGATTTTCAAAACCCCTTTTAAAGTAAAGTTTTCAACATTCAACTCGTAGCATACCAGATTCGATCATGACATATGGGCCGGGTTTGGGGTGTTATATTTTTGGTATCAGAGCCCAATTCCAAACTCGAGAACGTGAAATGGGTCGAAGAGTGATTTGTAAAAGTGATGTAAGTTTGAGAAAATTCGGTTGAGATATGGCCTTGAGTCTACCTAAGACCGATCCATGCAAGTAAGTATTCTAAACTCATTATGTGTTATGCATGTTGGGCTTGATGGGCTCTATAGGGACGTAGGCTAGTATGCTAGAGATTATGGACTTTAGGTTTAGTATAAACAATTCTTCAAATCTCATAAGACTTAATTTCTAATTAAACATGTTTGTGAACAAGTCACAAGATTAGGGTGTGGTAACAGACATACGCATGTCTAGGATTGGATCCAGTGAGAGCTTGGTATTTAAGTGGCCCTAGCGGCTCACCTCCTCTTTGCTGGAATCCTATCTGGTGCGTAGTGTTTTTTCACTCTAACCGAGAGGGCTTGTTGACAGGACAGAATTTATAACTAAAACTCGAAAGGGACCAGCCACCCTATTTTTGTAAAATTACTTATATCCTTAGTTTTGTAAAATTTCTGAAATACCCTTAATTTGTGAAAACTTCTCAAAATACCCTAGATTTGTAAAATTACCAAAAATTTGTAAAAATTATCAAAATACCCTCGGATTGCAAAATTACCAAAATACCCTTATTTTGTAAAATCACAATATACCATATTTTGGAAAATTATGAAAACACCCCTGTAGGATGAAATTACAAAAATACCCCTAGGTAGTGAAATGACGAAAATACCCCTTTGTGATGAATGTGAGTTCATGGATGCTACTTGTATGTTGATGTGTGATGGTTGAATGTATGTGGATTCTAGAGCTAGGAAATACAGACCCGAGAATAAACCTTGTAGATAGAGTTCGAATTCGAAAGAACTACCAATTAAACTACTTTCCATAAGATTGTTCGTTATTAATCAATGGAAGAAATTAATAATTCATAAAATTCCTAATCAGATAAACGCGAATCGGTAGAATGAGTATTAGAGGACGTGGTGTGTGTGGTCGAGGTAGAGGCAGGATTGCTGTGTCAGAATCGGTAGGGTTTGGTCACGAGTCAGGGAATGAGGTACCAGAGCCACCAACTGTAGAGGCGGAATTTCAAGACCAGACGGCCGGAGATGATGCAGTATCTCAGGCGATGTTAAGGGTATTAGAGAGGGTTGCTGGGGCAGGCATGGGCACAGGAGCCCGAAAATCTGCGTCTGAGCGACTTAGAGCTAATGGGGCAAGAGTGTTTAGGGGAATTACTGGTATTGCCCCGAGTACAGCTGAGTATTGGTTGGAGGCGATCGAACGCATAATGGATGATCTAAATTTCATGGAAGAAGAGAATCTGAAAGGAGTAGTGTCCCTTTTCCGGGATGAAGCTTATCAATGGTGGCTTACGGTTAAGGATGGTACAGGCATCGATCAGTATCACCGGGATTACTTGAATGGCATTCGAGTAAGTACATTGGAGCGGGTTATGTGGACGCCTTGACATAGAACATTTCGAATCGTCCGATGAAGTAGGTCGGTGGCGGCGTATGAAGCAGAATTCTTACGCTTGAGCCGTTATGCTCGAGGGATGGTGGCAACAGAACATGAACGGTGTGTTCGATTTGAAGATGGCCTGGAGGATGATTTACATGTTTTGATAGCTCCACAGCGGGAGAGGAAATTTACTGTGCTTGTGGAGAAGGCTAAGATAGCTGAGGAGGTAAAGCAAACGGAAAAGCTGAATCGGGATAAAGATAGGAGTGAAAGTAGGAGGAATTTTAGATAGTCAGGGGCAGTCGGGGTTGGTCTATACTGCCAGACATCGAGAGGAGGTCAATGCACCGGATGTTATAACCGATACATTTTTAATATTTGGTTTGCCTTACACTGCATTGATTGACATTGGGTCGACACATTCATATGTTGCTAGTAGTGTGTCTGGAACTTTAAGTTTAGATTTCGAGATTACCCCTAGGGCGATGACTGTAGTTAGCCCATTAGGACAATCTGTGGTAGTAGATAAACTCTATCGGGAGGTACCCTTAGAAGTTTAGGGAATAGTTTTTCGGATGGATCTGATGGAATTACCGTTCAAAGAGTTTGACTTAATATTAGGCATAGACTGGCTGGTGAAGTATCAAGCTAATTTAGATTGTGCAGCCAAGTGTATGGTGTTGAAAACCCCCGAGGGTGGTAAAGTGTTGGTGATAGGAGAAAGGGGGAACTGTCTGTCGAATGTAGTGATTGCCCTAAAAGCAGAAAGAATTATGAGAAAAGGATGTGAGGCGGTATTAATGTTTGTTCGGGCTCTGGAAGCCAAGGACCTAACTGTTGGGGACATTAGGACGGTGAAGGAATTTTCTGATGTTTTCCCAGAAGAGCTTCCGGGATTACCTCTAGATCGTGAAGTGGAGTTTTGTATCGATCTTCTTCCAGGAACAGCACAAGTGTCTATCGCTCCATTTAGGATGACGCCAAAGGAGTTGGTGGAGTTGAAAGCACAAATACAAGAGTTGTTAGATAAAGGATTTATTCGACCAAGTGTGTCACCTTGGGGAGCACAGGTGTTATTTGTTAAGAAGAAGGATGGATCAATGCGTATGTGCATTGACTACCGTCAGCTGAACAAGTTGACTATCAAGAACAAGTATCTGTTACCAAGGATTGATGACTTGTTCGATCAACTGAAAGGGGCGTCAGTGTTCTCAAAGATAGATTTGAGATCAGGATACCATCAGCTTAAGGTCAAAGAATCGGATATTCATAAGACAGCTTTCAGGACCCATTATGGCCATTACAAATTTTTGGTAATGCCATTTGGGTTGACTAACGCACCAGCGGTGTTTATGGATTTGATGAACCGAGTGTTCCAACCCTACTTGGATCGGTTTGTCGTGGTATTTATAGATGATATCTTGGTTTACTCAACATCGGAAGAGGAGCATGATTCACATCTGCGAGTGGTTTTATAGATTCTAAGGGAGAAGCAGTTGTATGTTAAATTCAGTAAGTGCAAATTTTGGCTAAGTGAAGTTACTTTCCTAGGCCACGTTGTGTCGGCAGAGGGGATTAGGGTTGACCCTCAAAAATTGAAGCGGTATTGGATTGGAAGCTGCCTAAGTCCGTGGTAGAAATTCAGAGTTTTCTTGGACTGGCCGGGTACTACCGAAGGTTCGTTGAAGGATTTTCTTCAATAGCGGCACCATTGAGTAAGTTATTACGAAAGGAGTTCTATTTGTTTGGTCCAATAAGCAGCAAGAGAGTTTCGAGAAGTTAAAAAGGATTTTAACGGAGGCTCCGGTATTGATTCAGCCGAAGGCTAAAAAGAAATTCGTAATTTACTATGATGCGTCACACACGAGACTAGGATGCGTGTTGATGCAAGATGGAAATGTTGTTGCGTATGCATCTCGGCAGTTAAGACCACAGGAAGCAAATTATCCCACCCATGATTTGGAATTGGCGATGGTTGTTTTTGCTTTAAAGATTTGGAGACATTATCTATACGGGGAGAAATCTGTTATTTACACTGATCATAAGAGCCTAAAATACCTTTTGACCCAGAAGGAGTTGAATTAAAGGCAGAGGAGGTGGATCGAGTTGTTAAAGGATTATGATTGCTCGATCGAGTCCAAGTAAAGTAAATATGGTGGCGGATGCTTTAAGTCGTAGAGTGATCTCTGACTTGAGAGCAATGTTTGCTTACCTTAGTTTATACGATGATGGGAGCTTATTGGCTGAACTTTAAGTGAAACCCTCTTGGGTCAGTCAGGTTAAGGAGAAGCAGCAGACCGATGAGTTGCTAAAGGAGAAGTTTCATGTAGGATCAAGTGATGGATCGACGGACTTCAGTATGAATAAGGAAGGACTATTATGTTTTTAAGGGAGAGTTTGCATGCCAAAAGATCTAGAATTGAGGCATAGGATTTTGCAAGAAGCGCATGGAAGTTCATACGCTATGCATCCCAGAGGGAGTAAGATGTATCAGAATTTCCAGGATCAGTTTCGGTGGCCGGGCTTGAAGCGTAAGGTAACTGAATTGGTGAGTAAGTGTTTGACCTGTCAGTAGGTAAATGCGGAGCATCAGTTACCATCAGGGTTGTTGCAGCCAGTGAAGATTCCACAATGGAAGTGGGAAAGGATCACAATGGACTTTGTTAGTGGGCTACCCCTCACGCCTACTAAGAAAGATTCAGTCTGGGTGATTGTTGATCGCTTGACAAAATCTGCTCATTTCATACAAGTACGGGTCGATTCCTCTTTGCAGGAGCTAGCTAGGTTATATATAGCGGAGGTAGTGAGGTTGCATGGGGTGCTAGTATCAATCATATCAGACAGGGACCCGAGGTTCACGTCGCGATTCTAGAAGGCTTTACATCAAGCGTTGGGTACGAAGTTGGATTTCAGTATAGCGTTTCATCCTCAGACAGATGGACAGCTTGAGCGGGTAATTCAGATCTTGGAGGACATGTTAAGGGGATGTGCCATTGATTTCAAAGGTAGTTGGGAAGAGTTTTTACCATTGGCAGAGTTTGCTTACAACAACAGCTACCAATCTAGTATTTAGATGGCGCCCTATGAAGCATTGTATGAGCGAAAGTGTCGTACTCCTACCTGTTGGACGAAATTAGGGAACGTCAAATTTTGGGTCCAGAGTTGGTTACCGAGACAGAGGAGAAGGTTGAGTTAATTCGAGCTCGACTAAAGGAAGCGTCGGACCGACAGAAGTCCTACGCAGACTTGAAGCATAAAGGCATAGAGTTTGTAGTGGGTGACAAGGTGTTCTTGAAGGTGTTGCCATGGAAGAAAGTGTTGAGGTTTGGACAGAAGGGTAAGTTAAGTCCCAGATTTATCGGACCTTATCGGGTGTTGAAACGAGTAGGGCCGGTAGCCTATCAGCTAGAGCTACCTTCTGAGCTAAGCCAGATTCACAATGTATTCCACATTTCTATATTGAGACGATATCGTTTAGATCCGTCTCATGCGGTGCCTATGGAGGAAATCGAAGTATGACCCGATTTATCCTTTGAAGAGGAACCAGTGGAAATCCTGGATCGTGATGTCAAAATGTTGCGAAGGAAAATGGTTCCGTTGGTTAAAGTTCTATGGCGGAATCATGGTTCTGAGGAGGCTACTTGGGAGCCCGAGAAAGCGATGCGATAGCAATACCCATATCTATTCTGATCAGGTGATTTTGAGGCCAAAATTTCTTTAAGGGGGTAGAACTGTAACACCTTGAATTAATGGGCCTATGCGTTCTATGTGTGTGGTTGTGCTTACTATGCTTGTTAGAATGTTTTAGGGGTCCAGAGTGGGTTCGAAGTTGGGCCGAGGCCTTAATCAAATTTTTTGTTTGGACACTCTAGTGGAAAGCCTGATAAGTTAGGGCTTAAAAGAGGTTATCTGTGTTTTAAAATACAAAATGGGCTTGTGGCCCAGTGGCAAAGTGGCGCCACTTAGAGAGAGCAGAGAAGTGGCGTCAACTTAGGAGGCCCAAATTCAAGTTGCATGAAGCCCAATTCTTTTAATTAAATTTCATTAATTTTTGGCATTTAAGTGGGTAGAGTGGGACGTCAATGAGGCTTAGAAACAGGGGGTTTATGTGAGTGGATAATATGGATAATGAAGCAGACAAAAAGGAGGAAGAGGTGGTGTTATCTAGGCCACTTGTGAAGGTATGATTGGATATGGATAAGGGAGAAAGTTTAGGGATTATCTATTGATCATAGTAGTGGCCGAATTTCCAACTCTGGGGGAAGGAGGAAATCGATTTTGATGAGGCTAAAGGGGGTGCCGAAATTTCTCTTGTTAATTAATTGGTTTTAGTTTTCAAAAGAGGGCAATTCTGGTTTTTGGTTAGTGTGTGTGCCAAAAATTTAATTAGAAAATATGGTACTTTTTAATTTTGGCATTTATTCTCATTCTCTTCTTTTAGTTGTTTCTTTTCTCAAAAAGCCGAAAACCCCTAAAGTTCCTTCTTCTTCTTCATTAGCGTTTCTCTACACCTTTTTTCGATTCCTTCTATAAGCCAAAACCTTTAAGTATTCTTTCTCTTTACTCTCTTCTACCATAGCCGAATGCCTTATTGTCTATTCTTTTCTTTTTACTTCCTACCGATTTCTTCATTAAGAAGCCGAATCTCCATAGATTATTTGAATCATCTTCTCTTTTTGGTTTTCGCAAAAAGCCGAAATCTTCTAGGAGTAGCCGAATCTCCTGTGATAGGGTAAGTGCCGATCTTCTTCTCTTCATGTTTCTTTCAGTTTTTGGAAGCTAAAGCCTAAAGGCTAATGGGCTTGGTAAGGTTGACGTTTGATTAATGGTTTGATGTTTTCTTGTTGGGCACGTCGGGAATTGAAGTAGATCATTTAGATCTAAAAGCCGAAAACTACTAGTCTCTGAGTCTCAATCTCTTTTCAGGATTTCAAGGTAAGGGGTTCTCTCTAGATTTTCATTAGGTTCATTCATCGTGTTTATAATCTTAACCATATGTTATGGATTAACAACTATATGTTGTGTTGGTAGCCACTGATAAGGTCTTTTAATGGAATCAAATGTCAATAAGGTGAAGGAGGGGATTGGATCTGTAAAACTAATCCATAAGTTTAAGAAACGAGCAGTGTCAGCAGTTCGAGATTGGCTGCTGGTTGTTGATTGGCTTCAAAACAAAACCTTAGACTGTTAGCAGTCGTAGCGGCTACTGATAGTGTCGACTTAAACAATATCATCTTGTCAGTAATCAGGTGTGTAGATCTCTATCACACTAGTTAAATTGTACTATGTATATGTTATGGGCTAAAAGCCAAAAAATGAGGTTGTATGAACAGTCGTTTTACCCAAAAAGGGTAGGCAAGGGATGCCAGGTACGTAATCATAGAAACTTCTCTATGTGTATCGAAGTATGTGAAAGTATATGATCTGTTTAGGTAGTTTAATGTTCTGATTCTTGCATGTATGTATGCATGGGATGGGATTTATATGATGAAGGGGAGCAGGTCGCATAGCGATCGGTGGCTTTGCCACATAGGTCACATAGTGATCAGTCTTTATGACAGGCAGCACAGCTATCGATATATTATTAAGGTCGCATAGAGATCGGTGACTTTGTCACCTAGGTCACATAGTGATCGATCTTTATGACAGGCAGTACAACTATCGATATGGTGTGTAGCGGATGGAGGGTTGATTGTAGAAATCCCCACGGTGTGATGGTTGGTACGGGGGTGTGTAGAGGATGGACTTCTAGGTTTGGGATAGGCCATGTTGCATGAAAATAATATGTTGCCATTGTGTATGGGCCAAGGTCCATAATATGTTTGTGGGCTTTAAGGCTTTTATGTGTTTTCGGGATTTGCACACTGGGTCTTGGTGACTCACCCCTTTTATTTTTCCTAACTTTTTAGATGAGCAGTAGATCGTGGACATGGGAGTCGAGGCGGACTCGAGGGGCAATCAAGTCTTTTATTTTCATAGACTATTTTCGATTTTTCATTGAGTTTTTGGGATTATTTTTGTAATAAGGCTTCCATAACTTAGGTTATCGATCTATAACTTTTTTATGTTACAATTTATAAGCTTATGTTTTCAAAGTCTTAATTATAAGTAAAATGAAAATGGTCTTTTCAAGCACATTCAACGCGAATGTTAAGGTTCCTTTCAAAGAAAAATCACAAATAATGATTAGTCGATTAAAATAAACTGAGATTTTCAAAACCCCTTTTAAAGTAAAGTTTTCAACATTCAACCCATAGCATACCAGATCCGGCCATGACGTATGGGCCGAGTTTGGGGTGTTACACACACACATACATATATATACTCAACAACATAAATGATTCACATCATTAATTCAACATGATCACTATAGGTTAAAGCAAACTTGTCATAAGTAAGCATATTTACATGCTAAGTTACACCACAAGACACCTTATATACATGTCACAATTTGTGACTCAAAATGATCAAAAGCTACCAAATAGGTGATAGGATAATATGAGCTTCAAGTCAATCTAGCTGGACGATTTCTGTAAGGTGATGATCTACAAGAGAAAGGGGAAACAAACGGGTAAACATATATGATGCTTAGTAAGTTCATAGGCATTTAACAAAGCTTACCTTATCATTTCATCTAAATACAAGAAAACCTACCATAACTTAATAGGTACATGGCAATTGTAACAACAATCAGGTGAATAATAACTTATAACCACAATCATATGATGCTTCAATCATGTAACAAGCAATTTCATGTCAATTTGGATAACCAATCTCAAGAATTCATCCAATTCAAGAAAAATATGTTCATATAAATGATTCAAGGAATTTTATTCAATTGATTCCATAATCTTCCTTTTGAACATCAAGTTCATCTATCTAGTTTCAATTTCTCGTTTATACATTTATCACTTAGCCTAATGAACTCTAGTAAACAGACTCAGATACATAGGTAACTACACCACACTAGTTGCTGGTCCAAGCTCAATATATATTCATGTCAGGTTACTGGTCCAAGATAAATCTTATAAAGACACATCCAATTATTTTTCCAAGCTAAAAACTTACATGTCAAGTTACTCGTCCGGGTTAATCCTTTAAAATGACATCAGGCTAACAGTACAGGCTAAACTTGTGTCACATGTATCTTCATTCCGCAACAAATGTTGGATCTTGGTAACATCTGTAAACAATCCTGTACAAGCATGCAAAAAATCCTATTGGCTTGCCAATTGTATACTAACCTTTAATAAGTTCAAATGGGCCTCTATTACACATATAATCATCACTTTTCAATTTAGTCCATTTCTCACCTTTTTTACCGATTCACAACCAATTCAATTTACAACCAATCATGCATATATATGATTCTAATGCATAAAATCTAAATTATAAATACCACATGAACTTACAAGGTCAAAACAGTAAGAAAATTGAACCTCCAGGGACTATTCAACAATTTTTGCCTTTTCCCCGATTATCTTCGGTTTGATTCAGTTCTTAATCTAAACAATTATTTTAAACAATTCATTAATACCAAAAATTTTTATGCCATTCCATGATATGCATGAACCTATTTAATTTAATTTTTAAATGCCCCTTAACTTTTGCATTTATTCAGTTTAGCCCTAAAACTAAAAAAAAATAATATCTTTCAATTTTGAGCTTCGGTCAAAATTCGATCTCAATCACTTCCCTTAGGGACCCTCTACTATATATTGTTACATAAATTTCACATCAATTTCATAATTTATTCACTTTAGTCCTTATATTCAAAAACTAACAATTAAACATTACAATCTAGTACTTTTTCACATCTAAGGTTAAAAACTATCAATTTAACACCAATTTCTTCAAGAAATCATCAATGTAAACATTAAAAACTTTAATAGTTTTAAAAAATAGTAAATGGGCTAGCTAAATCAAGCTCCCATGACCTCAAAAACATATAAATTACAAGAAAATGACTTATAAAAACTTACCAATTACTAGCTGAAAGTGTGAAACCCTTATTTGATTTTTCTAAAATCTTGGCTATAGAGTTTCAATGGTGGATGTATTTAATAAAATTCTTTTATACTTTAGTTAAAGCTTAATTAATTTAGTTTAATTAAGTTTATTATACCTTCAACTAACTTAATCAACATTTAATCATGAATTACTAGTTTCTTACATCATTTCCCACTAACATATATTATAAATTGGTTTAATTTCCTTTGGGACCTTTGGCTATTTAAAATATATAGTGATAAGACTTTTACAATTTAATCTCTATACCATAAATTAAACCATTACTAGAAAAAAATTGAAGGACTAAACTTTAATAAACTTTTATATAAAATTTGTAAATATTTCTATTTAATATTTTAGAACTCAATTTATGAAAATAGGGTTCTGAAATCGCCTTTTTCGGTACCACTAGAAATCAAGTTGTTGCATCTCCTTATTGAGAATAAACTAGTAATTGAACTCAAATGAGTGTTCCATCAAGTCTCACTAGGACATTGTAAAGAGCCAATTTGATTCATACATGTTCTAGTTTCTAACTAGTTTATGGAAACTAAAAAAGCTATTTTAGCTGCTTGGGCACTTTATTATTCATGGCATTTGGAAGAAGCAAAAGCCATATTAACAATATCAAACGAGGCTTTGGAAAATCGATGCACTTCAACCACTTCTTTAGCTGCGCAACCAATGCTAATTAAAGCCAGTGAGAAAAATAATAAATATAATATACATATTTACACACGTTCAAAATCAAAGCTTGCAAGCCATTCAATTCCCCCCGCATATTGCTCTCTCCATCATAGCCTTGACCTCATAGATTTTGTATGCCAAAACTATGTTTCAAGAGAACATTAAAAATCTCATTCTTCAAAGTCAACGTTGCAACATCTTTAACATACACCATATTAAAAAGTCATTTTTTAAGAAACCCTTCTATATCAACAAATCTTAAAACCACTTTCATTTCCTCCCTTCTTGATTCATCTCTCACTTCATCCATAATAATGCAAAACTTTCTATCACCAATTTCTACACGAATTGCATTACGAACTTTAGTAGCATATATTCACAGTATCAATTTCTTCGTTATTGAAGAATTGTATGTATCATTTTGTGGAGATCTTTTCAAAACATCTTTAACTTTCTTGTTATAAGTTACTAAGGAGGTTAACAATTGAAGAAAGTTTCCATGAATTTTTTATTCCAAACTTTCATCATGACCAAAACCTCAAAACATCAACCACCAAATAATATCTATATTTGTTTTAAGATATAAATGATTAGCTAAAAAATTTTGTGTTGTTTTCCTTTCAAGTGATGCTTCAATATGTTGGGCTTGATTAATTAAATTTCTAAAAGCTTATTGTGAATTGTTATGTTTTGAATTTAGATCTTTTCCTATGTGTGTAAAAAAAGCACAATTTCATCCATCATGTACCTTTTTATAATTACTAAAACCATTATGAGTAAATACAGTTGATCCAAAATGACCACTTGGATTTGCAACAACCCGTTTTTTAATGTTGTCAAAAAATGGTAGTTTCAGAACCCCATTTTCGATGATCGAGTCCGTAAATATTATTACTTTAATATTTAATAGGTTAATATAAAGTTTAATTAAAGTTTGGTCACAAGGACTAAATTGTAAAACTAGTAAAAGTTGATCAATATTGGTTTATAATTAATCAAAGGACCAAATGAGAAATTAGCCCAATTGTAAATGACCAAACGGTGGTGGATGATTAGGAAATCCATTCACTTCTGTTAGTTTGGTTTAAGATTTAGTTAATTAAGTTTAATTAATATAATTAGTAATTAATTAAAGTTAATAAAAGGAAAATAAAAGCAATTTTTATGCTCATCTTCTTGTTCTCAAAAGAAAAGAAAGAAAATAAGGGTTTCAAAGTTTTGTAACTTTTGTAACTTTTGACTTTAAATGGCAAGTAGTTTTAATTATGTCTCTTATAATTTTTATGTTTTTGAGGTCTCAAGAGCTTGATTTAGCTAACTCGTGTACTAATTTTTAAAACTTTTAAAGTTTCTTAAAGTTTTCATTGGTGAATTCTTGATGAAAGTGGTGTTAACTTTTTAGATTTTAAACTTAGAAATGAAAAAAAGACTAGTTTGTAAAGTTTAATTGCTAGTTTAAGAACATAATGACTAAAGGGCATAAATTTCAAAATTGTGTTATATTTCTTTATTTTAGGTCATATAATTTTATAAGAGGATATAATTGAGATTAGTTTTGAAATCGAGGCTCAAATTTGAAAGTTATAGTAGTTTTAGTTCTAGGGACTAAATTGAATAAAATGCCAAATTTTAGGGAAATCTGAATAATGAAATTGAACTGATATACTCATACAATAGGAAGTTAAATGATATTTGGAATTTACAAATTGATATCAATTATCATATAGATTGGGATTTGAATCAAATGGAGGATAAATGAGGAAAATGTAAAATTACGGATTAATCCTCGATATTTTTTGTCACTATTTTTGCCAGGTATGTTCATATGGAACTAAATATGTTATTTATATTATTTTTAATTATATTTTTATGTATAATAGTTTAGGTTAATGATAATTTTGATGATTTTGGCATCTAAAGGACTAAATCATAAAGTATAGAGAATATGGTTATTATGTATAGATATGATGTACTGAATGAATGTGATATTGTTATATGATTTGATGATATGTGTATGATGATGTTTCAAGGTTTGAAATGATACAGAAATGGTAACGGTGCCAGTGTGAACTTAGTAAAATGATTAGGATACAAATGGCACGCCATTTAGTTTCCAAAAAGGAATAGGGTGTTTGGTTAGGAATTAATACAATGGCTTGAGATCCAACATGTGTTACGGATTCTCTGAAGCTCATGTGACCAACATTGACCTAAACTTGTGTAAGAAACTCTAGTTTGAAGCTCATGTGAACAACCCGATAATGTCAGCTTGTGTGAGCAAATTAGTCTCATGTGTCTGAGTTCAATTTGCTATAGTTATCTGGGAAAAAATAGAAATGAAAACATATTAAATGAAAACGAAATGGTTGGAATGAATATAAGTGAATGTAATGGATTCTTATGCATGTAAATTGTAATATCCGGGAGTTAGGGGTTATGCGTTTTAACTCATATTTATGTAGTAGCATGCTTAGTATGTTGTTTGTATGTGTTTGGGGGTCTCAGGAAATCTTGAGACTAAGTTTTGGACCTTAGTCAAATTTTTGGGTTAGAGCCTTTAGGGGGAAGCTAGGGGAAGGTAGGCCTTAAGAGTTCTTGTGAGGAGGTTATGACACAAGAATCCAGTTGGTAAAGTGGCTAGGAGGCACCACTTAGAGCACTTATGGTTGACGCATCAGGGAGTGAGAAGGGCCTTGGTTGAGCACTCTCTAGACATTTTGGCATTTATTTTACGTCAAGGGAGTGAAGAGTTGGTGCAATCGACTGGAGGGATGAGGATGAGACTTGGTCAAGGTGTTTGAAATTGTGGCTAGGAGAAAAGATGGGAGTGTGACTCATTCAAATTCTTTTGAATGAAAGGAGAAGAGGAGAAATAGGAGAAAACAAGGGATTAGGGAGAGAGAAGAGGAGTTGGCCGAATGTAGGGGTCTTTGGATGACATTTTCGGCCAAGAGAGAAGTGGCTAGGCTAGGGGCTTTTAGTGCCGAAATAGGTGAATATGTGGCCATTTTCTCTCTTTTGGAAGTTTCTCCTCATCTCTGCTTCTTGACAAAAACTTGCATTCTTTTCTCTCTTGACCAAAAGCCGAAAGTGAAGAACCATTCGTGCACTTTTTCTCATCTTAGCAAGTTATCCCTTTTCTTCTTCATTCACCCTCTAAAAGCCGAAACCACAGAAACCCCAACCCTTTCTCTTCTTCTTTGCACCAATTCCTCCATTCTCAAGAGCCGAAAGAACCTTTCCCAATTAGTGAGACCAAAGCCGAATCCTTTATCTATCGTTCGTATTCTCTTTTGGTGCGTCGATTTTCAAGGGTGGTTGTTAAGCCGAATCGGGTGAGTTGCATGGTAAAGATCTTTCCTTAGGTTAATTTACTTTTATCTTTTCTTCTTGGATTAACGAAATCAAGGACTCTAATTCCCTTTATCTATTTGGCCGAAACCACGAAGGTGGGTTCTGGGATTCACTGTAGTCGACGTTAGAAGGAGAAACTCTCGGGATTTGATCGGTTAAGGTAAGGGGAATAATGCTATTCGGCCAAAGGCCATATTATTTCCTTTTTTTTTTAGTGTTGGCTGATTCTAACTATGGTGTTTTAGAAAGAGTTCGACAGAGATAAAATGGGAGTCTTCGGGATTTGGATCTATTTCGGTAAGGATATTCAGTTAAGTTATAGATGTGATTCGTTTAGATTTTTACGTATCGATTAATCGGGTTTTTGATTAAGTGATATTCGATGGATGTGAGTACCATTGGAGGAGAGAAATGGGTAGTTCCTACCCCTAGATTCAAGAAACTTTCAGTTTCTACCATACGTGACTGGCCACCGAGTTGTGGGCCAGCATCGAAAAGGGATAAGCAAATTGTGGTGATTCCTGCAAGTGAGGGTGTCAGTGAGATCGAGAGTGTCGTTCTCCGTGTTTTCAGGTGTGTAACCCCACACATTTTCTCTATAGATTAATAATATTAAACATGTGTTAACAAGATTATGATTAATCATGGCTAAGGGTACCATTCATTGGTACAGTTCGTTCAGGTATGTTATATGTAACCCTTGTTTACAGTGGTTACAATCATTGATATGAAAGCATGTGTGTTTTCGATATGGGCTTGGGATAAGCATATAGCATGATACCTGTAATACTATGTATGTTGCATGGGCACGAGGGTTATAATGAAAAGGGGAAGTGTTCGGTGGTTTTACCACATTATTCGGTGACTCATGTCACAATATAATGATTTGGTGACGTTGTCACATTATCCGGTGGCTATGCCACGTATTATGGGCGATGAGCAGTTGTCTGCAGCGACTGCCTTCGAGGGTGTGTAGCGGATGGAGGGTTGATTTAGTAATCCCCATTGGTGTGACTGGCTGGTACGGTTGGTGTGTAGAGGTTGGATATCTAGGTGGGTTCAGGTTGCATCATTGTTTTTATATTCATGTGATTTAATGTGCTGTGATATGGGCTTATGGCCCGATAATGATTCCGGATGGGCTTTGCCCAAAATGTTATAATAAAGGCTATAATCTATTGGGAACCTGTGTTGGTTGTTACACATTGAGTCTGTTGACTCACCCTTCGTGGGCTAACATTTTGCAGGTGATACATAGTGTGATGGACCGAGTTGGCAGGGACTATATGGTGGCCATGCTCAGCAAAGTTTTGGGTTTTCATATAATGGAACTCTTTTTGTTTCTTTAGTATGTTTTCTTTTAGGATTTATTTTGGTTTTTAAGATGTGATAAGGCCATTACTTAACGGCTTAATTTCGCATATTAAATTTTATTTCCATACGATAATCAACAAACAAGTAATTAAATATTTTACTCAAAGCAACATCAATGTTTTATCATTCAATCAAACTAACATTTTTTAAAAGGAACTATAAAATCTGGCAAACCCTTTTTGAGTATGAAAGAAACGATTTTAACAAAATACAAACTCGAATGGCAACTTGGTTTTTAACTCGTTAAAATTTTGATCTGGTTGTGAATTGACTTATTTTATAAGAAGATGAAACAAAATTTAGCACAATTTTCTTAAGGTGGGTCGAGTTTGGGGTGTTTCAACTTGGTATCAGAGCCCGATTCAAAACTCGACTTTGAGGATTTTGGGTCCCAAATGTTTTCCAAAGATGGGTTTTTCTAAACCATGGATTCCTATAAACAAATTCAGGTTTATTCTGGCATGGCACCTGTGTCTCCGGCCCGAAGTCCACCAGGTAAGTACCCCTAATCATTGTGTGATTTGTATGTGGAAGAAATGGGTATTACGGGATAGTAGATTAGTAGATTGGGAGCTACTGAACCCTAGGATTAGCTTACTCCAACACAAAATTACATAAGACTTAAAGATTAATCAAACAAACTTGTGAGTAAGCCGCCGAGTTAAGGGTGTGGCAACAGTTGTGTGCATGTCTAGGCATGGATTCCGAATGAGCTTGGTATTTAAGCAGTCCTAACGACTCACCTCCTCTTTTCTGGAATCCTACCTGGTGCGCAATGATTATTCACCTCAACCGTGAGGACTTATTAACGGGCCAAATCTATAAATAAAACCCGAAAGGGACCAAACACCCGGTTTTGCAAAACAATCAAATTACCCTAATTTGTAAAAATTACCAAAATACCCCGACTTGTAAAAATTACTAAAATACCCCCAATTTATGAAATTACCATACTACCCTCTATTTTTACCAAAATACCCCTATTTTGCAAAAATACCAAAACCTCTATTTTGTAAAATTACAAGATACCCTTGATTTGGAAAATTACCAAAATACCCCTATAGGATAAAGTACGAAAATACCCCTGGGTTGGGAACAAACGAAAATGTTCAAAGTGGTGAACGTGTGTAGTGGATAGTATTGATGAATGAATGTGATTCTCTGAATTAGGGTAGAAGACTTGAAACGGAAACTTTTAATGACTGAAAGAACTACTATCAAGTGTCTTTGCATAAAATTGCTTATGGGTAATCGGTGAAACAATAAGTAATGCATAAAATTTCTAAAATAGATAAGACTCGACGGTAAATATGAGTACTAGGGGACGTGGTCGTAATACGCGCAGACGTGGCGGAGGCAGAATCACTGTGTCTAAACCAGCAGGATCTGGACATGGGTCCGAGAATGAAACTCCGTTACCACCAGTTGGAGAAGCAGAATTCTAGACCAAACCGGAGGAGATGACGCAATATCCCAGGCGATGTTGCGAGTGTTGGAAAGAGTCGCTGGAGCAGGTCTAGGTGGAGGGGCTCGGAAGTTAGTGCCTGAGCGACTGCGAGCAAACGGAGCTGAGGTGTTCAGGGGGGTCTCTGGGGTGGCCCCAAATGTTGCTGAATATTGGTTGGAAGCAGTTGAAAGGATTATGGATGACCTGGACTGCACGGTTGAGGAAAAACTGAAAGGGGTAGTGTCACTACTTCGGAATGAGGCGTACCAGTGGTGGCTCACTGTTAGAGAGGGTACCGAGGTGGACTGGATTGATTGGGAGTATTTCAAGATGATGTTTCAAGGGAAGTACGTAGGAGCAAGTTATGTGGATGCTCAGAGGAAGGCATTCTTGAATATAGGACAAGGGGTCAAATCCATAGCTGGGTATGAAGCAGAATTCCTTCGTTTGAGCCGATATGCCTGAAGAATCGTGTCGATCGGTTATGAGTGCTGCGTACGGTTCAAAGATGGGCTTCGAGATGAGTTGAGGGAGTTAATAGCTCCACATCGAGAGAGGGACTTCGCGGTATTGGTTAAAAAAGTGAAAATAGTCGAGGAGGTGAAGCGTATCGAGAGGCAGAACCGAGACAGAGGTCAAGGTAAAAATAAGAGGAGTTATGGATCATCGGGGTCATCCGGGAGTTTCCAGAAAAGACCTAGAGTTGATGGGCCACGAGATCGGCAGGTTACTGTGTGAGGTCAGTATCGTACGTGTGGTCAATGTGGAAAGATGCACCCGGAGGATTGTTGGAAGAAGACAGGGGGATGTTTTAAATGTGGGTCCAAAGACCATGTGATTAGGAACTGTCTATTAGAAATGGACAGGAGCCGACCAGCAAGTCAGGGATTTAATTAGACTGGAATAGGTGGACAGCAGCCGTCGAGGGGTCGTGGTCCGATTGGCAGAGGTAATGGTTCTGGTAGAGGTCGCGGGACACCGGGCAGAGGTGTTGGTAACACGGAGGGAGACATTTGGGTGCGTGTATGCGCGTTAAATCGGAGGAGGATGGTGACACACTTGACATCATAACCGGTACGTTCCTTATAGCTGACAAGCCTTTCTTTGCTTTAATTGATGTTGGCTCGACCCACTCATATGTTGCATATAGAGTAGCTGAAACATTAGGTATAGCATCTGAATTGTCTGTTAGGGAGATGACTGTAGTGAGCCCGTTAGGTCAAACGGTAGTGGTGAATAGGATATTTCAGAGTATGCCTCTAAAGATTCAGGGAGTGGTATTTCCTGCTGACTTGATGAAACTGCCTTTCAGGGAATTTGATCTCATTCTAGGCATGGATTGGCTAGTGGAATATCGTGCTAAATTGGATTACGCAACTAAGCGAATGGAGTTGAGGACTCCGGAGGATGAGGAGATAATTATGATAGGAGAAAGAAGAAACTATTTGTCTAACGTAGTCTCCACGTTGAAGGCTAATAAGATGGTTCGAAAAGGGTGCAAGGCATTTCGGCCTTCATTAGTGCTCTGGATGCAAAGAAGAGGGTTAGTAGAGTTATCATAAAAGAATTCGTGGATGTCTTCCGGAGAGGTGGAGTTTAGAATTGAGTTTAATTGATTTCTTGCAGTCTGCACTCTGTGTCTATCGTTCTGTATAGGATGGCACCAAAAGAGTTGGTAGAGCTTAAAGCTCAGATCCAAGAGCTATTGGATCGTGGATTTATTCGACCAAGTGTATCTCCGTGGGGCTGCCGGTGTTATTCGTGAAGAAAAAGGATGGGACTATGCGCATGTGCATAGATTACCGGCAGTTGAATAAGCTGACGATAAAAAATAAGTACCCATTGTCGAGGATAGACGACTTGTTTGATTAGCTCAAGGGGGTTGCGGTATTTTCAAAAATAGATCTAAGGTTGGGATATCATCAGCTTAAGGTGAAGGAAGCAGATATCCATAAGACGGCTTTTCGGACTAGATACGAACATTATGAGTTCTTAGTAATGTCGTTCGGATTGACGAACGCCCCAGCTACATTCATGGATATGATGAATCGGGTTTTTCAACCCTACTTGGATCAGTTCATCGTTGTGTTTATAGACAACATCCTGGTATATTCCAAGTCTGAGGAAGAGCATGATGCGCATCTCCGAGTAGTGTTGCAGGTTCTAAGGGAAAAGAAGTTATATGCCAAGTTTAGCAAATGCGAATTCTGGTTAAAAGAAGTTGCATTTTGGGACATGTGGTATCTGCGAAAGGGATAAGGGTAGATCCTCGAAAAATTGAGGCGGTGCTAGATTAGAAACCACCTAAGTCTGTGGCAGAGGTTCGCAGTTTCTTGGGGTTAGCAGGCTACTACAGGAGATTTGTTGAAGGGTTCTCGTCAATAGCAGCACCTTTGACGAAGTTGTTGAGAAAGGAGTTACCTTTCGTGTGCGCAGATAAGCAGCAGGAAAGTTTTGAGAAGCTTAAGAGAGTATTGACAGAGAGCTCCAGTTTTGATTCAGCCTAAAGCAGGGAAAGACTTTGTGGTGTATTGTGATGCTTCTCACATAGGATTGGGATGTGTTTTAATGCAAGATGGGAAGGTGGTCGCTTATGCTTTCCAACAATTAAGGCCACATGAGGTTAACTATCCGACGCATGACCTGGAGTTGGCTGCAATAGTATTCACTCTAAAAGTGTGGAGGCACTATTTGTATGGAGAAAGGTCGATGATCTACATGGACCACAAGAGTCTGAAATATTTGTTAACTTAGAAGGAGCTGAATTTGAGACAGCGCAAAGGTGGGTGGAGTTGTTGAAAGACTACGATTGTTCGATAGAGTATCACCCGGGTAAGGCGAATGTGGTAGCAGATGCCCCAAGTCAAAAAGTAGTGTCAGATCTGAGGGCAATGTTTGCACATCTTAGTCTTTATGATGATGGAAGTTTGCTAGCGGAGTTGCAGGTGAAGCCGACGTGGTTAAGTCAGGTAAGGGAGAAACAATTGGTAGATGACGATCTAAGTGCTAAGCTACTGCAAGTGCAAAATGGGGAATCGGAAGACTATGGTGTTAACGGTGACGGAGTACTGTGTTTTTGGGCAAGGTCTGTATGCCGAAGGATAAGGATTTAAGGCAGAGAATTCTTCAGGAATCACATAGTAGCCCTTATGCTATGCATCCTAGAGGAAGTAAGTTATACAGGGATCTACAGGATCAGTTTTGGTGGCCTGGTCTGAAGCGGGAAGTTACAAAATTGGTGGGGAAGTGCTTAATGTGTCAGCAGGTTAAAGCTGAACACCAAGTACCTTCGGGGTTGCTTCAACCGATAAAGATTCTGCAGTGGAAGTGGGAGAGAATCACTATGGACTTCGTTAGTGGACTTCCCCTTACGCCCACTAAGAAAGATTCGGTATGGGTGATAGTGGATCGATTGACAAATTCTACACATTTCATACTGGTGCGGGTTGACAATGCTCTGTAGAGGTTGGCCAAGTTGTATGTGGAAGAAATTGTGAGGCTGTACGGGGTGTCAGTGTCGATTATCTCGGATAGGGATATGAGGTTTACTTCTCAGTTTTGGAGAGCACTGCATCAGGCATTGGGCACCAAGTTGGACTTCAGTACGGCATTTCATCCGCAGACGGACGGCCAGTCTGAATGAGTAATTCAAGTGTTAGAGGATATGTTGAGGGGTTGCGTGATAGATTTCAGAGGAAGCTGGGAGGAGTTCTTGCCTTTAGCGGAGTTTGCGTACAACAATAGCTATCAAGCAAGTATTCGGATGGCACTGTATGAAGCACTGTATAGACGGAAGTGTCGAACTCCTACATGTTGGACAGAATTGGGGGAATGCCATGTTTTGGGTCCAGAGATTGTGGCAGAATCGGAAGAAAAGGTTAAGGTAATTCGGGTACGATTGAAGGAGGCATTTGACAGACAAAAGTCGTATACAGATCTCAAGCGGAAGGAGATAGAGTTTGCAGTGGGAGATCAGATGTTTCTGAAAGTTTCACCGTGGAAGAAGGTGATGAGATTTGGTCGCAAGGGTAAGCTAAGTCCTAGGTTTATAGGGCCTTATCGGATTTTGAAGTGGGTTGGACCAGTGGCGTACCAGTTGGAGTTGCCTTTGGAATTAAAGCAGATGCATGATGTGTTTCACATTTTGATGCTACGGCGTTACCGATCAGATCCATCGCATGTGGTACCAGTGGAAGAAGTGGAGTTGAGACCAGACTTGTCTTACGAGGAAGAGCCGATTCAGATTTTGGAATGGGATGTGAAAGTATTACGTAGGAAATCAGTTCCTCTAGTCAAAGTGTTATGGCAGAACCATGGATCGGAAGAAGCTTCGTGGGAGCCGGAGGAAGCAATGCGACAGCAATACCCTCACCTATTTTAGCCAGGTAATTTCGAGGCCAAAATTATTTTAAGGGGGTAGAACTGTACTATCCGAGAGTTAGGGGTTATGCGTTTTAACTCATATTTATGTAGTAGCATGCTTAGTATGTTGTTTGTATGTGTTTGGGGTCTCGGGAAATCTTGAGACTAAGTTTTGGACCTTAGTCAAATTATTGGGTTAGAGCCTTTAGGGGGAAGCTAGGGGAAGGTAGGCTTTAAGAGTTCTTGTGAGGAGGTTATGACACAAGAATCCAGTTGGTAAAGTGGCTAGGAGGTGCCACTTAGAGCACTTGTAGTTTACGCATCAGGGAGTGAGAAGGGCCTTGGTTCGAGCAGCTCTAGCAGCATTTTGGCATTTATTTGGCGTCAAGGGGAGTGAAGAGTTGGACGACAATTAGACTCTGAAGGGATGAGGATGAGACTTCGTCAAGGTATTTGAAATTGTGGCTAGGAGAAAAGATGGGAGTGTGACTCATTCAAACTCTTTTGAATGGGAGGAGAAGAGGATAAATAGGAGAAAAACAAGGGATTACGGAGAGAGAAGAGGAGTTGGCCGAATGTAGGGGTCTTGGGATGACATTTTTGGCCAAGAAGGAAATGGCTGGGTTAGGGGCTTTTAGTGCCGAAATAGGTGAATGTGTGGCATTTTCTCTCTTTTGGAAGTTTTTCATCATCTCTGCTTCTCCAAAAACTTGCATTCTTTTCTCTCTTGACCAAAAGCCGAAAGTGAAGAATCATTCGTGCACTTTTTCTCATCTTAGCAAGTTATCCCTTTTCTTCTTCATTCATCCTCTAAAAGCTGAAACCACACAAACCCCAACCCTTTCTCTTCTTCTTTGCATCGATTCCTCCATTCTTAAGAGCCGAAAGAACCTTTCCCAATTACTGAGACCAAAGCCGAATCCTTTATCTATCATTCGTATTCTCTTTTGGTGCATCGATTTTCAATGGTGGATGTTAAGCAGAATCAGGTGAGTTGCGTGGTAAGGATCTTTCCTTAGGTTGATTTTCTTTTCTCTTTTCTTCTTGGATTAATGAAATTAAGGACTCTAATTCCCTTTATCTATTTGGCCGAAACCATGAAGGTGGGTTCTGGGATTCACTGTAGTCGACGTTAGAAGGAGAAGCTCTCGGGATTTGATCGGTTAAGGTAAGGGGAATAATGCTATTCGGTCAAAGGCCATATTATTTTTTTTTTAGTGTTGGCCGATTCTAACTATGGTGTTTTAGAAAGAGTTCGACAGAGATAAAATGGGAGTCTTCGTGATTTGGATCTATTTCTGTAAGGATATTCAGTTAAGTTATAGATGTGATTCATTTAGATTTTTACGTATCGATTAACCGAGTTTCTAATTAAGTGATATTCGATGGATGCGAGTACCAGTGGAGGAGAGAAAGGGGTAGTTCCTACCCCTAGATTCAAGAAACGTTCGGTTTCTGCCATACGTGACTGGCCACTGGGTTGTGGGCAAGCATCGGAAAGGGATAAAAAAATCGCGGTGATTCCTGCAAGTGAGGGTGTCAGTGAGATCGAGAGTGTCGTTCTCTGTGTTTTCAGGTGTGTAACCCCACAATTTTTCCCGATAGATTAATAATATTAAATATGTGTTAACAAGATTATGATTAATCATGGCTAAGGGTACCATTTATTGGTACAGTTCGTTCAGGTATGTTATATCTAACCCTTGTTTACAGTGGTTACAATCATTGATATGAAAGCATGTGTGTTTTCGATATGGGCTTGGGATAAGCATATAGCATGATACCTGTAATACTATGTATGTTGCATGGGCACGAGGGTTATAATGAAAAGGGGAAGTGTTAGGTGGTTTTACCACATTATTGGTGACTCATGTCACAATATTATGATTCGGTGACGTTGTCACATTATCCGGTGGCTATGCCACGTATTAAAAGCGTTGAGCGCTTGTCTGCAATGATCGCCTTTGAGGTGTGTAGCGGATGGAGGGTTGATTTAGTAATCCCCATTGGTGTGATTTGGTGAGTGCGGGTGGTGTGTAGAGGTTGGATATCTAGGTGGGTTGGGTTGCATCATTGTTTTATATACATGTGATTTAATATCTTTGTGATATGGGCTTATGGCCGATAATGATTCGGATAGGCTTTGCCCAAAATGTTATAATAAAGGCTATAATCAATTGGGAACATGTGTTGGTTGTTACACATTGAGTTTGTTGACTCACCCTTCGTGGGCTAACATTTTGCAGGTGATACATAGTACGATGGACCGGGTCGGCAGGGACTATGTGGTGGCCATGTTCAACAAAATTTTGGGTTTTCATATAATGGAACTCTTTTCGTTTCTTTAGTATGTTTTCTTTCGGGATTTATTTTGGCTTTTAAGATGTAATAAGGCCATTACTTAACTGCTTAATTTCGCATATTAAATTTTATTTCCATATGATAATCAACAAACAAGTAATTAAATATTTTTCTCAAAGCAATATCAATGTTTTATCATTCAATCAAACTAACATTTTTTAAAAGGAACTCTAAAATCTGGCAAACCCTTTTTGAGTATGAAAGAAACGATTTTAACAAAATACAAACTCGAATGGCAACTTGGTTTCCAACTCGTTAAAATTTTGATTTGGTTGTGAATTGACTTATTTTATAAGAAGATGAAACAAAATTTAGCTCAATTTTCTTAAGGAACATGTCAGATCCGGTCGGGGCTTGTGGCCGGGTTTGGGGTGCTTCATAAATTGAGCATTAAAATTTTGCTATGCAAATGAACTAATCTATATGTTGTTGTTGTTGAATTGCACATATTAGTGAATGGATGTCATGCGTTATACCATTGATTTCAATTGATTAATTTGTTATAAATGTCAAGGTAAGTTAAGTAAATTTCATATGGACTAAAAAAACATTTGTTATGCTTACCTATTACATTTCCTTTTCCATATAGATTGTTGATTTGTGAAACGTGTCAATCGAATTACCTTGAAGCTCATACTATCCAGCTATCCACTCGGTAGACTTTTGCTTGTTTTAAGCTTGATTATTTGGCATGTAAATAGGTTTTAATATATGTAACTACTTTGAATGATAGTTTTGATTTAAACCTTGGTTAACGTTCATATATGTATTTATGCATGATTTGGTCTTATGTTGAGCCATATGGATAGTATTTAAGTGGCTTATTTAAGTGTGAAATAGTATGAATTGATGATGGTGTGGAATAGGTTAAGTTGTGTAAGTAGAATTGTTATAAAATAGTGCCAATTGAGCCATGTTAGTTTGGTTGATTTTGGAAATGGTAAAATGGATGTTTTAGTATGTGTTTTGGTTGGCTTTATGTAGGTTTGAGTGTGCTTTTAAGCACTATTAGGGTAAAAGAATTGATTTGGCTTGAAATTGGTACCAAAGTAGTTTTTTTATCAAAAACATGGGGGTTAGTAGACTGTCTTTGGTACCGCGATACCACACATTGGATATCATGATACCCACTTTTGATAATTTTATAATTTGGTCCTCAAGTTAGGAAATTTGTCTGCTGCCTTTGAGATCGGGATACCAAGCTCTAGATATCGTGATACCCACCTAATATATATTGAATTTTGGATACTGTCTTTGGTACCGCGATACCGTCCTATCACATTTGGAAAATTTTTAGTTTAATCGTATTTTTCGCTCGGGTCATCAAAAGAGCTTTTGTAAGCTCAATTGAGACTCATAATTGATTGTGTATCTTATTTGATTTTCTTTTGTTCGTTCTATGATTTTATCACTCTCATTTTTCTTTTTACCCTTACAATGCTTTTATTCTCTCATTATTTTCATTTAAGCACCTACTTGCAAGGCCCAGCAAGTATTCTTTAGAATTGATTTCATTCGAAGAAGAAAGCTATCAGCGATTCCTTTAGGGATGGCTTGATGAGATCAAAGTTCAGTTACTAACACACAAGCTAAAAGAATTTTTCGATCTGAATGAATGTGCGAAGATGGTTGAACAAGCCAAGGGCCTTGATAAAATGACCAAGCTCTCCCGAACCTTCTAGAAAAAACTAGGAGCTTCTAGTTTGCATTCGCTACTTAAGCGGGCTAGAGAGTCTCAAGGACCTTGGAGGCCAACTCTAAGGACTGCCAAATCTGAAAGGGGTCGAGATTGACAATTGTCTATTTTGATAGGCAATGTTAAAAGCCTTGTGAAAGATATGTAAGTGCTTAATTGTGATTCTTGTTGAAAAAGGCACCATGGTGAGTGTTGGAAGAAGACGAACGTGTATTTCCATGGTGGATCCCATGAGCATTTTGGTCGAGAATTCCCAAAGAATAATGATGCTTCTTCTATTACCAGTCAAAGGTCTACTCTTGTGGTTAGGGGTTTAGGAAATCCTTGTTGTGGTTTATTTCTAGAGGAAGTTAGAGGAAGGTGTCGATCCGACTATTTAGTAATCAGAGGTCAAAGCCCCAACAGGAGCCTACGTTGTTTAGACCTGTGAAGAGGGTGATGCTACAAATGTCATAGAAGGTATATTCTTTTTATATTCAACACCTATGTATGCTTTAAGTAACCCTGGTTCATCCCATTCTCATGTAAACTCTAGTTTATGAAATTGGGAAATTTGAAATCCGAGTTGTCGATAGTGGCAATGGTTATTTTGAGTCCTTTAGGACAAACCATGCTCGTTGATGAAGTATGTAGATGGTGTCTATTGGAAATTTGGAATACATAATTTCCAGTTGATTTGTTGATTTTGTTGTTTTGTGATTTTGATGTGATTCTGGGATTGGACTAGATAACTGAACATGGTGTAATTCTGGACAGTCATAGAAATAATTTTTTCGTCCATAGTTCAGAAGGTGAGATGGTGAAAGTGAATGACATCAGATCGAGTGGCTCAACTCATATCATTTCATCAGCTCGAGCTAATAAGTTCCTTAATTGGGTTTCTGAAGCATTTCTATCCTATATTAGTTTAAACTTGGATGAAAACCAGATAAGTAAGATTCGAACAATATGTGAGTTCCAAGATGCATTTCTTGAAGAATTGCCAAGTTTGCCTCCTAACCGTAAGGTTGAATTTTCAATTGAAGTTTACCTGAGTACACCTGAGTACAACTCATGTGCCAATTGCTCCATATCGTATGACGCTAACAGAGTAAAAAAAGTCAAAAATTTAGTTTCGAGATCTCCTAGACCACAACTTTATACGACCTATTCTATTAAATAATGCGATTTTGAAACCTCATTTCCGTAAACCAAGTCCATAAATATTAGTTAAAGATATTTACGGAGTTAGTGCATAGATGAATTGAAATTTGGTTAAGCGATCTAGCCTAAATTTTGAGTAATTAAGGCTCAGGGTCTAAATCATAAAAGTTTAATTGCTATGGATTTTTAATTATATTAAGGCTTGGGGACTTAAATAGCAATTTTCCAAGGGATTAAAATGGAAAATAAACCAATTTAGACTAATTTTTAGTGGATGATGATGGAAGATATATTAGATTAAGTTAATGGATTATTAAAGTTTAATTAAGATTAAGTTAATTAAATAAACTTAATTATAAACTAATCTAACTATCTAAGTAATTGCTAGTGGAAAAAGATGAAAGAAGTATTCATCCTCTTCATAAAGCCATCGTCTACCATTTTTTTTTTCAAAGAAGATAAAACTTTGAAACCCTTTTGATAATCGACCATGGATTACAAGTAAGTTCCTAGCCACTTTTCGTTGACTTATATAGATTTGAGGTCATGGGAGCTTGATTTAGCTAGCCTATGTACCAATTTGTGAAAGTTTACAAGTTTTTAAAGTTACCATTATTGAGAATTAGATGACATTGGTGCGAAATTGTTAGAAATTAAGCTTAGCTTATTAAAAGTACTAAATTGCAGAGCTTAATTGTTAGTTTTGTGCATTACGGACCAAATTGAATAAAATGTAAAACTATTATGAAATGTTGGTAGGGATAGAAAATAGAAGGTCCCTAATAAGTTGTAGGACCATCTCTGTTTCTTTTCCAAATACATTCTGTTGATATATTTCTTCTGGAGTTCAGTTTGGAAAAAGTCCCAATTAACTTTATCTTTCGATACAATGACTATCAACTTAGACCACAACTGATAAGCTTCGTCTTTCAATAATGACAATGCACATCTCAAACAGTCATCAAGAATACATGCCATTTCGTCGAAGACTCTCTATGTGTTCTCTAGCTAGTACTCAGCCCTGGCTGAATAATCTTTTATTTTTCCTCGAAACTCTTTAGTCCCAAACTTTTAAATATTGCCAGTGGGAGGCCATCATACACTTTCCATATACTAAGGATGAGAAGGTACCATAGGAGTCACATTAAGGGGTGGAGGTTGCTGAACCATAGGATTGAATCACATAAAATCATAAACCACTGATTTTTCATACCAAAGAAGGCATTTGTTGCCCCATTTTCAGACATTTGTGTAACAGGGATACTATGGCTTGTTCCCTGATCGAAAGATGGAACATTAGTATCTACTTCATTAGATATGGCATGGTCTGGTTTGGCCTATATCTTTATATCTATAAGAAAACATAGTCAGATCATATCAGAAGGCATCACAATATCATAGGTTATCTTGGCATGTATTTTTTAGACTCAATACACGTTATGTTCAGTCCTAGAATTGACTCAACTATAGCTTTGATACCAATAAATATAACACCCCTCGTCCGATCCTGTCGTCGAACCTGAACTATAGGATGCTACAACAATAAATCTTACAATTTTACTACAACACACATATTACTATTTACACACCAGCTGTAACACCCCTTACCTGTATTCGACACCTGAACTGGGTACGAGTCATTACCTTACTTAACTTGCTTAATCATGCAACATCGATTCATAAAATTAAATTTCAAATTAAAACTTTTCATTCAAGACCTTAATGTCCTTATTATAGGTCTACGAGACCCTAAACTTGCATTCAGAATGATTCGGGACCAAACCAAAAACTTTTGAACACTTAGACAAATTTGACATAAAACAGGGCCACACGCCCGTGTGGCACATCACATGCCCATGTTCCACACCCGTGTGGATTTATTTTCCACTTTGAACCTACAGGGGTTTTTGCACGGCCTGACACACGCCCGTGCCCATAGCCCGTGTCCCTCACACAACCTTGACACGCCCGTGTCTTCGCCCGTGTGTGAAAACCTTGACATTCTATTTATGACATCATCATCTCAATAAGGTCACATGGCCAAGGCACACGCGTGTCCTTAGACCTTGTGTCAAATTAAATTCCTAATTTCAAGTGCAGACTTCACATGGCCTGGGCACATGTCGGTGTCTTAGGCCGTGTCTCCCACACGGTTGAGACACACGGCTGTGTCTCAGCCCGTGTGTTTACTACAGAGCATACTTACTTGCCAACCTAGCATGCATGCGGACACACGGCCTATCAACATGCCCATGGGGCTGACCATGTGTCACACATGGCCTAGACACATGCCTGTGTCTCTACCCATGTAGACATTTGTAGGGCTATCTACTAAGCCAAATGCCACCCTACAATGCAACCCTACTTATTCCAATTCAATTCAACATATATTATGACCATAAGGCACTTCTAAGAACTCATAATCAAGACATCCACACAAGCATACACTTCATGTATTTCATCATCATTAAATATATAAACTTGTCAAGTATTAGCCCATTTTCAATTACCACTTACAAAATGAATTTTACAACATTAATAGCCAACACTTTGGCTAACAAATATGACATAACAAAATGACCAAGTCCTATACATGCCATACTCAAAATAAATCTAACTTTGCTATACTAAAGAGAAGTTGATAGTGTGATTTCAGAACTCTGACGTTCTACGAATTTTTGAGCTAGCTTGGCAATACTACAAGGAAAAGGAACATAAGAGGGGTAAGCGTAAAGCTTAGTAAGTTTGCATGAGATAAATAGCAATAATAAGGCTCATAATGTCATCCATCCATTGCATTGAGTAAAAACACAAAGTCTCAAACACATTTCCATGACTTACTCATGCTTACTCTTACCAAATACATGTCATGTTACATAACGTAAACATTTCTCGTGAATTACTCACATGTACCTGTACCACTTCATCACATAGCTTTAACATTAATTTCATCTCTAACATGAGCTTAACTACTTATCTCGATGAATCACTTAGAATATCCGATAATACACAATCATCATCATACACATAAAAATGACACCAATGCCATATCCCCGATATGGTCTTACATGAGGTCACATCTTGATGCTGATGCCATATCCCAGATATGGTCCTATGCAATTTTCATATTCAATGCCGATGCCATATACTAGATATGGTCCTATACGGGATCTCAATTTGGTGCCGAGGCCACGCCCCAGTCATGCTCTTATACGGGACCTTACTAATCTCGCGTCTTGATGATGATATCCTTTCACATCTTAAAGTCCAACCGGGACTTCAATATCATAAATTTTCATCATTTTCTTATTCAACATCATTGCTCAATTTCATGGAAATGATATACATCTTAACTAATATTAACATTTTAGACAATAACATGATGTTGAATTTATTACACACAAACTTACCTCGATACTAAAATAGGCCAATGTAATATCCGGGAATTAAGGCTTGTGCATAATTGCTAAATTGTATGAAGTAGCATGCCTATGTGTGTTTGAATGTGTTATATGAATTTTTGAGAACTTCAAAGTGTAGGTAAATGCCTTAGAAAATATTGGATTTTAAGTATTAAAGGGGGAGCTAAGCTTGTTAGGCCTTAAGAAAATATGTAGAGGGAATTGGACATAAGAATGGGCTTGTTAAAGTGGCAAGGAGGCGCCACTTAAAGCCCTAGGAAGTGACGCCACAGGAAGTGCAAGGAGGGCTTATGTTCGGGTTGCAAGGAGAGCACTTTTGGAGTTTTATTTTGCAGCAAGGAGGGAGGTAGTGGATGGCATGTGGACTCTAGAAGGAGGAGGTATAGATGGGGTTGGAGAGTTGAGGATTGGCTAAGGAGGAGTGGATAAAGGGATAAAGGAGAGAGGGAAGAGAGTTGGTTGGCCTAGGGACTCCTTGGTGTTATTTTCGGCCAAAAGGAGGAAAGGAGGCCATTTTTCTTTCTTTTCTTTTCAAGAGTCCTTTGTCAAATTCTTCTCTTCTCCTATTCTTCTTTTTCTTTCCTTCTACCCCAAATCCATACTTATTCCCTAATAGCCGAATCTCAAAGTGCCCTCATTCTCTCTTCTTTGTCCCAAGTCTTAAAAGCCGGATACTCAAAGTAACCCCTAATCGATTAGTCATTAAACCCTAAAATCAAATCCATTGTTTTGGTGGCTATAACCGATTGCCCCTCTACCCTGTTAAAGCCAATTTGATCACTATCTAGTCTATATAGCCGAATATCTCAGTGGTGTCAAGCAGTAGTGCAGTCAATTTCAATATTAAAGGTAAGAACAAATGTTATTCGATTTGTAACCCTTTCTTTCTTTTAGCTAAAAAATCTAGAAATTAATCCCATTAATATTCTTTGGCCGAAACTATGAAGGATCTTTCGGGATTTCTATTGTAGCCGACTTCTAGGGGAGACCATTCGAGATTTGGTTGACTAAGGTAAGTAAAGTGTAATATTAGGCCGCAGGCCATTTATGGTGTTCATAAAGTGTTAAAATCGAATCTAACCTAAGGCTTGTAGGTATCTCGACATCTCCATAAGACAAGTGATGATTTCGGGATTTAGACCCACAAGGTAAGGGACTATGAACATTCGACCAAGGCCATATTTAGTGATTAATGTTGGCCGAATTCTGACTTTGAATTTTAGGGAAGTGTACACTCTATTTCGATAGATTTTTGGGATTCGGAAAACACGTACACTAACTCTTGATAGATTTATGGTATTGTTGTATTATATGTGTTCATAAGAATTTGAAAAAAAAAGTGGCTAAAGGTACCATTTAATGGTACAACATATTCAGGTATGTTATTCTCTAAAGATCTACTAGTAGTATTATAAACTATGAACGTGACATATATGAGAATTGGTTACGATTATGAATAAGGCATGTGGCATGACATTTGCATGATTTGTATGAATTATGGGTCATATGGGTGATTATGAAAAGGGGAAGTGATCTGGTGGTTTTTACCACAATATCTAGTGACTCATGTCACATAATCTGAATGTGGTGACTTATGTCACAAAATGTTATCTGGTGGCTATGCCACAATTTATAAGGGCGATGTGCAAGTCGACTGCAGCGACTGCCTTCGATGGTGTGTAATGGACAGAGGGTCGATTTAGTAATCCCCACGGTATGATGGCAGGTACGGGTGATGTGTAGAGGATGGTTATCTAGGTTTGGGTTCGGGATTGCATCATTGTTTTTATATGTTTTATATGTATGATTTGACATGCCTAAATTGATTGAGAGTTTGTGTTGATTGTTACACATTGAGTCATTGACTCACCCGTTGTGGGATATCTTTTCGGTGACACTCGGTAATGGACGGGTCGGCGAGGAGCTTAGAGGTGGCCATGCTCAGCTCAGAGTTGTTTTATTTTCATTGGGTTTTATTATTTAAGTATGTTGGTATTATTTCGGGTTTTATTTGATGTAATATGGTCATTACGATTAACTATTTTACGCATGCATTTTTATTCGGTCTATTACGATACGATTATTATCAAATCAAAGGTTAAGCAAATTTCTCTTAAAAATAAATTCTAAATGTTTTGACACCTAAGCAATAATTGATTTTCAATGTAATGTTAACCTCTAAAAATTCGGCTATACTTTCAACTTATTGATTACAAAAACAACACTGTTTTCAATTTGAACTCAACACAAATCAAATTATCTTCCAAACCACCCAGATTTTTCCAAAGTAACAAATAAGTTTTGAATAGTTTTACTCAAGAAGCATGCCAGATCCGGTCAGGACTTGTGGGTCGGGTTTGGGGTGTTTTAGTTTGGTATCAGAGCCCGATTCAAAACTCGGCCTTGAGGGCTTTTTGGGCCCAAAATGTTTTCTTTCTTTTAAAATTGAATTTTACTAAGAAATGAGCAGGTTTTCTGGCATGGCACCTGAGTCTCTGGCCCGAAGTCCACCAGGTAAGTACTCCTAACTCTTTTGTGATTTGTATGTGGGGCTTATAGGGACGTAGATTAGTAAATTAGGAATTAAACCCTAGGGTTAGCCTATTTCAACACCAAGATACATAAAACTTAAAGTCTAACCAAACAAACACGTGTGCGAGTCGCAAGAGTTAAAGGTGTGGCAACCACAGCGCATGTCTAGGATTGGATTAGGGGAGCTTGGTATTTAAGCAGTCCTAATGGCTCACCTCCTCTCCGCTCGAATCCTACAGTGCGTAGTGACGGTTCACCTTAGCCAAGAGGACTCAAACACAAAGCTAAACCCAATAATTAAAACCCAAAGGGACCGAATCACCTTGTTTTGTGAAACTCAAAATTCAAACCATGATTATAAAATTCCAAAGTACCCTTGATTTAAAAAATGATCGAATACCCACGATTTGTAAATTGACCAAATTACCCTTAACTTTGTACAAATGACCAAAATACCCTCGTAATGGAAAGTTACCAAATACCCTCAAATTAAAAATTTTCAAAATACCTTTATTTCCTTAAATCACCGGAACCAACTTTTGCAAAATTACCAAAATGCCACAGCTTGTAAAATTACAAAATACCCCTAGTGTATAAAATTACCATTTTACCCTTGAAATTTTCTTACCAAGTATTTCAATTTAAGTAAAAATACCAAAAAAAATCTACTTTGTGAAATTTTCAAATACCCTAAATTAGAAAATTACCAAAATACCCCTATAGGATAAAATTATAGAAATACCCTTGGGTAGTGGAAAACAACAAATAATGACAACTATAACATTTTTCTATAATGAGCATAAGTTCATGAATGTGATTGAATGAATGAATTAAGACTGTATGTGTATGGAATCGAAAGAACTACTCCCTAGAACTATTGAACATAAGACTATTCGCGATAAATCGGTGGAACAAAAACTAATCTATAAAATTCTCTAATCGATAAACGCAACTCGGAAGGATGAGTTCCGTGGTTGTAATGCGTGGCCATGGTAGAGGCCGAATGACCGATGTCGGAACTCGTTAGGTCTGGTCAAGGGTCCGAAAATAAAATGCCACCACCACCATTCTTTGGTATGGAATATCGAGGATTAGGCGGGGATGATGGAGTATCACGAGCGATCTTTGCGAGTTCGGAAAGGGTGGTGGAGCGGTGGAGGCATGGAGCTCGAAAGTCGGTACTGGCGACTCGAGCTAATGGAGTTGAGTTTTTCGTGGAGTATCGGTGTGGCACCCAATACGTTGAGTATTTGTTAGAGGTGATGGAGCGAATTATGGACGATTTGGACTGGCTGCGAGGAGAAACTAAAAGGGTAGTGTCTTACTACTCGTGATGAGTCATACCAATGGTGGCTCACGATTCGGGATGGTCTTGCCGTTGATGATCTTACTTGGGAATATTTTAAGGCGGCATATCGGAAGAAGTACATTGGAACTAGTTATGTTGATCGTGAGAGGAAGGCGTTTTGAGGTTGGTTCAGGAAATAAGTCTGTAGCGGAATACGAGGTGGAATTTCTAAGGTTGAGCTGATATGCTCGAGGTATTGTGTCAACGGAGCATAAACAGTGTGTTCGATTTGAGGACTGACCGAGGATGACTGAGGTTGTTGATAGCTCTACGCCAGGAGCGAGAATTTCTTTGTCTTTGGTGGAGAAGGCTAAGGTAGCCAAGGATTAAGGACTCGGTGAGATAGAATACGGGTCGGAATAGGCAAAAGAGAGGCTTTAGATCATCAGGGTCATCAGGGAATGTGCAAAAGAGGCCTAGAAGTGATGGGCCACGCGGTCAGTAGGTTACAATGGGAGGGCGACTGCATTTACGGCCAGTGTGGAAAGATGCACTTGGGGGAGTGTTGGAAGAAGACGAGAGGATGTTTCAAGTGTGGGTCCAACGACCACATGATTAAGGACTGTCCTATGACAATAGAAGGGGCCACCGAGAAGTCGTGGTTCTAATCAGGCTGAAAGAGGAGGACAGCAGCCACCGTGAGGTCGTGGTTCAGCTGGCAGAGGTAATGGTACTGGTAGAGGATGGGGAACACCGGGAAGAGGTGTTGGTAACACGGAGGTGAGGCAGCCGAGTCTGGTATATGCGATTCATCAGAGGGAAGATGGTGACGCACCGGACGTCATAACCGGTACGTTCCTTATGGCTAACAAGCCTTACTTTGCTCTAATTGATGTTGGCTCTACCCACTCTTATATTGCATGTAGAGTAGTTGAAACACTAGGCATAGCCTCCGAAGCATCTAATAGGAGATGGTGTAGTGAGCCCATTAGGTCAAAGCGTAGTGGTGAATAAGATATTTGAGTGTACCTCTAGAGCTTGAGGGAATGGTATTTCTTACCGACTTGATGGAATTACCCGGAGAATTTGATCTCATCCTTGGTATGGGTGACTAGTGGAACATCGGGTCAGTATTGGATTGTGCAACTAAGCGAATGGAGTTAAGGGCGCGGAAGATAAGGCGGTAGTTATGATAGGGGAAAGAAGAAACCACTTGTCTAACGTAGTTTCTACTTTAAAGGCTAATAAGATGGTTCGAAAAGGGTGCGAGGCATTTTTGATCTTTGTTAGAGGGGATATATTGAATATTTTTGTATAATTATATTTTAATAATTTAATTGTTGAATTTATCATACATGTAAATTTTTTTAATCTATGCATGTGCATAGATTATCGTCAGTTGAATAAGCTGACCATCAAGAACAAGTACCCTTTGCCAAGAATAGGCGACTTGTTCGATCGACAAGGGCCGCATATTTTGAAGATAGATCTAAGGTCTGGATATCATCAGCTTAAGGTGAAGGAGGTTGATATCCATAAGACAGCTTTCCGAACAAGGTACGGGCATTATGAGTTCATAGTAATGCCATTCGGATTGACAAATGCCCCAGCCGCGTTCATGGACATGATGAACCGGATTTTCAACCCTATCTAGACCGGTTCGTTGTTGTGTTCATAGATGATATTTTGGTGTATTCGAAGTCTGAGGAAGAACATGATGAGCAACTTTGAGTCGTGTTACAAGTGTTAAGGGAGAAAAAGCTATATGCCAAGTTTAACAAGTGTGAATTTTGGCTAAAGGAAGTTACGTTTTTAGGACATGTGGTGTCTGCAGAAGGGATAAGGGTGGATCTTCGGAAGATTGAGGCAATATTGGATTGGAAACCACCCAAGTCTGTGGCGGAGGTTCATAGCTTCTTGGGATTGGCAGGCTATTATAGAAGGTTCGTAGAAGGGTTCTCGTCTATCACAGCACCTTTGACAAAGTTACTAAGGAAGGAGGTACCTTTCAGTATGGGTGATAAGCAAGGAGAGCTTTGAGAAACTTAAAAGGGTCTTGGTCAAGCTCGATTTTAATTGACTGAGGCGGGAAGGATTTTGTGGTATATTGTGATGCTTCCCATACAGGATTGGGAGGTGTCCTTATGCAAGACGGGAAGGTAGTTGCTTATAAGTCTCGACAATTAAGGCCACATGAGGTTAACTACCCGACGCACGATTTGGAAATGGTAGCAGTAGTCTTTGCTCTTAAAGTGTGGAGGCACTACTTATATGGAGAAAAGTCAGTGATCTATACGGACCATAAGAGTCTGAAGTATTTACTGACTCAGAAAGAGCTAAACCTGAGACAATGAAGGTGGGTGGAATTATTGAAGGATTATGATTGTTCTATAAAGTATCACCCGGGCAAAGCGAATGTGGTGGCAGATGCCCTAAGTCAGAAAGTAGTGTCGGATCTGAGGGCAATGTTTGCACATCTTAGCTTGTATGACGATGGAAGTTTGTTAGCAGAGTTGCAAGTTAAGTCGACGTGGTTGAATGAGGTGAAAGAGAGTCAGTTGGCGGATGATGATCTAAGTGCTAAGCTACGGCAAGTGCAGAGTGGGGAGTTGAAGGACTATGGTATTAATGGCGATGGAGTATTGTGTTTCAAGGGTAAGGTCTGTATGCCGAAGAACGAGGAGTTACGGCAGAGAATTCTTCAAGAATCGCATAGTAGCCCCTATGCTATGCATCCTGGAGGTAGTAAGTTGTACAAAGATCTAAGGGAATAGTTTTGGTGGCCTGGTCTTAAGCGGGAAGTTACCGAATTTGTAGGGAAGTGCTTAGCGATGTCGCAAGTTAAATTTGAACACCAAGTTCATCAAAGTTGCTTCACCAATCTGATTCCATGATGGAAGTGGGAGAGAATCACCATGGACTTCATTAGTGGGCTTCCCCTTATGCCTACTAAGAAGGACTCGGTATGGGTGATAGTGGATCAATTGACAAAGTCCGCGCATTTCATTCCCGTACGGGTTGACTATTCCCTACAAAAATTGGCAAGGTTGTATGTTGCAAAAATTATAAGGCTGCACTGAGTGTCGATGTCGATTATCTCGGATAGGGATCCGAGGTTTACGTCTCGGTTTTGGAAGGCACTACATCAAGCTTTGGGCACAGATTAGACTTTAGTCTGACATTTCATCCGCAATCGGACGGCCATCTGAACGAAAGTGATCAAGTGTTAGAGGATATCTTTGAGGGCTATGTATTAGACTTGAGAGGGAGTTGGGAAGAGTTTTGCCTTTAACAAAATTTACGTACAATACTTGACTATCGACAAGTATTCGGATGGCACCGTCTGAAAGCAATTGTATGGATGAAGTGTCGCACTCCCACATGTTGGACGGAATTGGGAGAACGTCAGATTTTGGGTCCAAAAATTGTGGCAGAATCGGAGGAAAAGGTTAAGGTAATTGAGACACGATTGAAGGAGGCTTCTGATAGGCAAAAGTCATACGCAGATCTTAAGCGGAAGGAGATTGAGTTTACGTGGGAGATTCGGTGTTTCTTAAAGTTTCACCGTGGAAGAAGGTAATGAGATTTGGTCAAAGGGAAGTTAAGTCCTGTGTTTATAGGACCTTATCGGATATTAAAGTGAGTTGGACCAGTGGCCTACCAGCTGGAGTTGCCTTCAGAATTGCAGCAGATGCACGATGTATTCCATGTTTCTATGCTACGTCAATACCGATCGGATCCATCTCATGTAGTTCTGTTTGAAGAGGTAGAGCTAAGGCCAGATTTGTCCTACAAGGAGGAGCCAATTCAGATCTTGGAGCGAGATGTGAAAGTGTTACGGAGGAAATCGGTCCTTCTGGTCAAAGTGCTATGGCGTAATCATGGATCGGAGGAAGCTTCTTGGGAGCCGGAAGAAGCAATGCAACAGTAATACCCCCACCTATTCTAGCCAAGTAATTTCGAGGTCAAAATTATTTTAAGGGGTAATATCCAGAATTAGGGCTTGTGCATAATTGCTAAATTGTATGAAGTAGCATGCCTATGTGTGTTTGAATGTGTTATATGAATTTTTAAGAACTTCAAAGTGTAGGTAAATGCCTTAGAAAATATTGGATTTTAAGTATTAAAGGGGGAGCTAAGCTTGTTAGGCCTTAAGAAAATATGTAAAGGGAATTGGACATAAGAATAGGCTTGTTAAAGTGGAAAGGAGGTGCCACTTAAAGCCCTAAGAAGTGACGCCACAGGAAGTGCAATGAGGGCTTAGGTTCGAGTTGCAAGGAGAGCACTTTTGGAGTTTTATTTTGCAGCAAGGAGGGGAGGTAGTGGACGGCATGTGGACTCTAGAAGGAGGAGGTATAGATGGGGTTGGAGAGTTGAGGATTCGGTTAAGGAGAAGTGGATAAAGGGATAAAGGAGAGAGGAAGAGAGTTGGTAGGCCTAGGGACTCCCTTGGTGTTATTTTCGCCAAAAGGAGGAAATAAGGCCATTTTTCTTTCTTTTCTTTTCAAAAGTGCCTTTGCCGAAATTCTTCTCTTCTCTTATTCTTCTTTTTCTTTCCTTCTACCCCAAATCCATACCTATTCCATAATAGCCAAATCTCAAAGTGCCCTCATTCTCTCTTCTTTGTCCCAAGTCTTAAAAGCCGGATACTCAAAGTAACCCCTAGCCGATTAGTCATTAAACCCCAAAACTGAATTCTTTGTTTTGGTGGCCATAACCGATTGCCCCTCTACCCTGTTAAAGCCGATTTGATCACTATCTAGTCTACATAGCCGAATATCTCAGTGGAGTCAAGCAGTAGTGCAGTCGATTTCAATATTAAAGGTAAGAAAAAATGTTATTCGATTTGCAATACTATTTTTCTTTTAGACAGAAAATCTAGAAATTAATCCCATTAATATTCTTTGGCCGAAACTATGAAGGATCTTTCGGGATTTCTATTGTAGCCGACTTCTAGGGGAGACCATTCGAGATTTGGTTGACTAAGGTAAGTAAAGTGTAATATTAGGCCGCAGGCCATTTATGATGTTCATAAAGTGTTAGAATCGAATCTAACCTAAGGCTTGTAGGTATCTCGACATCTCCATAAGGCAAGTGACGATTTTGGGATTTAGACCCACAAGGTAAGGGACTATGAACATTCGGCCAAGGCCATATTTAGTGATTAATGTTGGCCGAATTCTGACTTTGATTTTTAGGGAAGTGTACACTCTATTTCGGTAGATTTTGGGATTCGAAAAACACATTAGTAACCGGGTGTGTAGCCCCACACTAACTCTTGATAGATTTATGGTATTGTTGTGTTATATGTGTTCATAAGAATTTGAAAAAAAAAGTGGCTAAAGGTACCATTCAATGGTACAACATATTCAGGTACGTTATTCTCTAAAGATCTAAAGATCTGCTAGTAGTATTATAAACTATGAACGTGACATATATGAGAATTGGTTACGATTATGAATAAGGCATGTGGCATGACATTTGCATGATTTGTATGACTCATGGGGCATATGGGTGATTATGAAAAGGGGAAGTGATCTGGTAGTTTTTACCACAATATCTGGTGACTCATGTCACATAATCTAAATGTGGTGACTTATGTCACAAAATGTTATATGGTGGCTATGCCACAATTTATAAGGGCGATGTGCAAGTCATTTTGCGATCGCCTTCGATGGTGTCTGTGGATGGAGGGTCGATTTAGTAATCCCCACGGTGTGATGGCGGTCTGGTGATGTGTAGAGGATGGTTATCTAGGTTTGGGTTGGGATTGCATCATTGTTTTATATGTTTTATATGTATGATTTGACATGCCTAAATTGTGAGAGTTTGTGTTGATTGTTACACATTGAGTCATTGACTCACCCGTTGTGGGATATATTTTTCGGTGACACTCAGTAATGGACCGGGTCGGCAGGAGCTTGGAGGTGGCCATGCTCAGCTCAGAGTTGTTTTATTTTCGTTGGGTTTTATTATTTAAGTATGTTGGTATTATTTCGGGTTTTATTTGATGTAATATGGCCATTACGATTAACTATTTTACGCATGCATTTTTATTCGGTCTATTACGATACGATTATTATCAAATCAAAGGTTAAGCAAATTTTTCTTAAAAATAAATTCTAAATGTTTTGACACCTAAGCAACAATCGATTTTCAATGTAATGTTAACCTCTAAAAATCCGGCTATACTTTCAACTTATTGATTACAAAAACAACTCTGTTTCAATTTGAACTCAACACAAATCAAATTATCTTCCAAACCACCCAGATTTTTCCAAAGTAATAAATAAGTTTTGAATGGTTTTACTCAAGAAGCATGCCAGATCCGGTCAGGACTTGTGGGCCGGGTTTGGGGTGTTTCAGCCAATTTACCGATCTAGTCTGAAACCTTGCCTTTTCCTCAGTCAAGGTTAATTCTTCATTCTTCTTGATCTATAATACCAGATTAGCTCATTTAATTACCACATTAGTCAACACATTTCAATAATCATACTTTGGCAAAATTACCATTTTTCCCTTAGACTTTCACAAAATGACTATTTGACCCCTAGGCTTGTAAATCAATTCTAATCAAATTTCCTCCTTTTACAAGTCTAGATGAACATTTATTACTCTTATGGAAACCCTCAATACTCATTATTTCACACATTCTCTTTAGCTAGCTTAAGCTTTAGGGGTTCCAAAAGTACAAAATTTATTAGGAAATGATCATCAAAACACTTACTTGTAAAGAGAAAAGCTTGCTGAAATTTTTAAGCTCTCAAACCCCTTATTTTGCTTCTAATTTTTGGAGGAGAAGAAGAGAAGAAAAGATGATAACTTTTCTTTGTTTATTTTATTTTATTTCTAGACAATTTATCACCTAATCCACTAACTTGATCAATTTTGACATCTTTTTGTCCCCTATGGCCGGTCAACCATTACTAGAGGGGTCAATTTCACTTTAAGAACCTCTAATTAATATTATATAGCTATTTGACACCTTTAGCTTGTAAAATAGAACTTTTTCACTTTATGCAATTTAGTCCCTTTTCGCAATTAAACATGAAATCGCTAAAATTGAAGCACCAAAATTTTCATGCACCTATATAATCATGCTATAACCCATAGTATAACATTAAAATAATTTTATTTGACCCCGGATTAATGGTTCTGAAACCACTATTTTAACTAGCCCCTAAATCGGGCTATTACACCAGTTCATACTTAGATACTTTATAGAGGGCTCACACATACACACAATTCAAACATAACAATGTTAATGAATTAGTTCGCACACACTTGACAAAGTTAGTTCATATATACATTCCATAGTCAGTTAGCGCATGACTACTTACATAATCAATTCACACATATGTTACAGTGATAGTTTGCATATAAACGCAACATGCACATTGTCATAGCTCGTATATTTACACAGTCCACACATTAATACAGTTCACATATAAACACAACACATACATTGACACAATTTGCATATAAATACATATATGTATATGACACATAGTCATTCAAAATCCAAGCCACATTCATGATTGAAAGTAAACACTTATTGACATCAAAACCTATACACATGCAACATAAACGAGTCTAGAATGATTAAAAAGTCTATTGAGAATGAAGCTGGATAGTGTGAGCTCTTGGGTGATTCGGTAGATATGTTCTACAAAATGCCAACTACAGAAATAGAAAAAAAAAATAGATTAAGCACTTCATATGCTTAGTAAGTTCATAAGTTTTAAAAACATAACTCTCCTCAATTCGCAATTAACAAAATGAATTAGCTAGATTAATAACTTTTCTGTCATTACATTTTACAACAATAAGGTGAGTTCACTATAACGCTCCAAAAATAGAGGGTCATTAAATTTTCATGTTCTAACAAAACTGCTTGTGTGATTTAATGGTTAAGTGATTTGGGTGTGTATGGGGGTATTTGAGAAGCCTGGGTTCAAATCTTGGCTCTTACAAAATTTTAATTTTTTCCCTTAAATGAACCTGGACACTAGCACTTAGGTTTTATTAATAATAATGTTTGGTTGATGAAACAAGAAGAGTTTGTGGCCTAGTGTCAAGTGGCGTGTGGAGTAACTATGAGATCTAAAGTTCAAATCCTGGGATAAGCAAGGAAGTGTTAATTTTGCTGCTTGAGCGGGAAAGGTGGAAGAGTTGGACTGAAACACTACTGATGAGGTGTTTGAATTGGTCATAGATAGATTGTAGGACCAAATCGTGGAGAGGATCAAGGGAGAGTGTTGTGGAGAGAATCAAGAAAATTCAAAGGTGGGTGTGTTGTAGCCGAATAAGGAGTCTTGAGCATGCAATTTCGCCAATGGGATTTCTAAGTGCTTTTCTCTACTTTTGTTCGATTTGGGCATTTTTTTTTTATTTTTTTGGGTGTGCCAAATTGTGACCTTGGCAACCTGTAGCACGTTTTCCTTCTTTTCCTTGTTTTGAAGTGGCCGGATATTGTATTTGGAGCATCCTTTCTTTTGAGTTTTTGCTCTATCCATTCTAGTGCTGACTCCTCCCTCTTCACAACCTAATTGGGTTTTCTCCTCCACACCTTTTCTTTCTTCCTATTATACAATTGAGCCTTTGTCAAATCACTTGTTACTTTCACCCTCCTCTGTGATCGAATATAGCCTCATCTCTCCCTCTCTATTTGATTTTCTCTTGACTTCTTTTCTAGTCGAATACTCCCCCATCTTTTAGCCCTATTTTTTTATGTTTTCTTCCGATATACTCATATTATTTAGGCTGAATACTCCTCACCTTCTTGGCTAGCCATTTTTGATTACTCTGCTATTAGGGGATTGGTCGAGTGCTCTTCGGTTCTACTATTACTTGTTAGTTTGGTCTTTATAAGATGTCCTGACAAATGGTAAGGGTTTAAGTTATGGTACTTTTCGTTCTTCTTAGTTGAATGTTGCCTTTATGTTGATGGGATAGTAGTTGATTCTATCTAACAATGTTTGTTTATAATTGATTCTAGGCAAGGTGTGCGATCATTTCTGAACCTCGAGCATTGAAGGATTAAGATCACCATCATTCAAACAAGGTAAGAAAGATATTTCTGACTAAGTGCTATAAAGAGGGTGTTACCCTAACGATTAAGGACTAACATCGAATTTCGATGATTCTAGGTTGGGTGCTCGTAGATCTTGGAATGACTCCGAAAAAAAGGTGTGTAATCACACTAGCACCGCTAAGAATTAGCAAAAGCCAAAAAGTCGAAAAGCCTAAACTTCAACATTTGAGGCCTCACGAGCGTCCGATCGCTCATGTGGAAAAATTGAACCCACAATCGAGGGCGATAAACTGAAGAGGCCAATACGAGTGTTCTCATGCACTTAGGCCGTTATGGGCCTCGATGGGCCGTGTAGGCCCAATGGGATTGTGGGCCCCACATAGATAAAATATATGAAGTGGTAGAAACTGGATTGGGCTATGTAGATCACATAACCGTGATTGAATTTAGGCCATATGGGCCACACGAACGTGTGGGCCCACTTGGGCCGAATATTGGGCTTTTAGCTTATTTACACAGTTTCGACCAAATGGATTATCTATATCGCTCGAGGCGACTATAGGTCTTTGAAAAAGTCGTTAACTGTACTGAGACCCTAAGGAGTAAAATAACTGAAATACCCCTAGGGAGTAAAATGATTGAAATACCCCTAATGAGTAAAATGACTGAAATACCCCTAAGGAGTAAAATGACTGAAATATCCCTAGTGAGTAAAATGATCAAAATACCCCAAAAGAGAAAAATTACCATTTTACCCGTAATACATAGTAGTGACTATTTTCCCTTAGAGATAGATTGACAGTTGAAAATATGTATTGTATGACTGTACTGAGTAGGGAATGTTGCATACATGAAATATTGATGACATGGCATATTGCATGGGGTTGTAATTACATTATGGAGGAAATCATTACTAGTGGCTCGCCACACATCACGATCTTCTTGGCTCGCCACAAATCACATTCTTGGAGGCTTTTCCACATACACTATACTGGCAGTAATACTACGTTATTATTATTGGCAGTTATGCTACAATATTGGTGTGAGGGCTAGGTGGGTCAACTTTGTCCCCATATGATGTGTTGGGTTGGTACAGGTGGTGTGCTGGCTGGATTGGGGTAGGTTGCATACTTGCACCATATTCATATTGTATCAGGTTTAGGCCCACACTGTTAGTGTATTGAGCTAAGGCCCACATCGCACTGTTACTGAATAGCGCTGAGGCCCAGACTGTTACTCGCATGATAGAGGATTACACACTGAGTTCTCGTAACTCACCCTTTCTGTTTAAATGTACATGTAATCCCTAGCCTTAGATGATTTGGAGATACGAGGGACTCGGAGGTGGCCACACGTTCGCTATTATTTAATTTTAGACTTAGTCATTTAATTTTTATAATGGTTTGATAATTATGTAATAAGGCCTCTGGTGATTTTATTTTCTCTTATTTGGGTTTTAAATTTTGAAACTGTCAAACTGATACAAACAAGTTTTCAAAGTCAATAACGGTTTTAAAAAGACAAACATATTTTCAAACTTCAAAATGATATTAATTAGAGTAGCTTCCGCGGGTTTTTAAGCAACTAAGAAATCAACAGTAACAAACATGGCTATCAGTTAAGAATGAATTTCTCTTAACAAGCATGTTTTCAAAAAACACTTTGATATGACACGTCAGATTTGGTCATAATGTTTAGGCCAGGTTTGGGGTGTTACATTTAGTAGTATCAGAGCTCGATTACAAAACTCGGCTGTATGGCTATTTTTTTCATAATAAATTTGTTAACAATTACTAAAATTATAAGCTGATACATAAAATTTTTAAAAGATAAAGCGCGTATCGAAATAAGCAGAAGAGGTACTCGCGGAAGGGGTACACAGGACAGAGGTAAAGCCAATGAGGTGCTCGGGCTAGGATCGTCGACACCGGGACATATGCCTGCTAGGGAGGCACCAGCCTCACCAGTAACTGAGACGGGGTCTCATGATTGAGCAGTTGGGGATGATGCGCTATCCCAAGCAATGCTCCACATTCTAGAGAGGGTTGCTGGAGCTAGAACAGGAACAATGGGCTGAGGGTCAATTTTAGAGCGACTCCAGTCTAACGGAGCGAAAATTTTTAGAGGTATATCTGGAGTAGCCCCAAATGTGGTAGAGTACTGGATAGAGGTGACTAAACGAATAATGGACGATCTTGACTGTACTACGGAGCAAAAGTTAAAATGGGTAGTGTCCTTACTGCGAGACGAGGCTTACCACTGGTGGCTCACCATGAGAGATAGTACGTAGGCTGACCGAATAACATGGGATTTCTTTAAGACGGCTTTCCAAGGGAATATGTGGGTGCAAGTTATGTGGACACCCAACGAAAAAAATTTTTGAGCCTGACCTAGGGGAGTAAGACAGTGGCAGAATATGAGGCAAAATTCTTGCTGTTGAGTCGGTATGCTCGGGGAATAGTAGTAACTAAGTATGAATGCAGTGTGCATTTTGAGGATGGCCTTCGAGATGAGTTAAGAGTATTGATAGCTCCGCGGAGGGAGCGAGATTTTGCTGCTTATGTTGAAAAGGTAAAGATTGTTGAAGAGGTGAAGCACTTGGAGTTCCAGAACCATAAAAAAGATAAGGGCAGAAATAAGAGAGATTTTGGGCCCTCAAGTTCTTCTGGGAGGCCTATTAAGAAGGCCAAGTTTGATGGGCCGATTCGAACTGGAACCACTATTTCTATTAATAGGCTGCAGCCTTGCACCAATTGTGGGAGATCTCACGAGGGTGAGTGGAAGAGGACTGGGGCATGCTTTAGACATAGGTCCATGGATCATCGAGTTAAGGATTGTCCTTAGGGGTCTTTCAGATGCAAGCTGTAGGACCAGGTCATGTTCAGTCAGTGAGAGGTGGTCAGCAGACGCCGAGAGGTCGTGGGCAGGCCAGAGGTGGAAATGGAATAGGACGAGGTTATGGACCACCAAGTAGGTATGCTGGTAACACTGAGATGAGGTAGCCAGCTTTATTCTATGTTGCACATCGGCGAGAGGATGGTGACGCCCCTGACGTCATAACTAGTGCATTCTTAATTTATAATTTACCTTATGCTGCTTTAATTGATATTGAGTCTACACATTCATACATTCATAGCACTGTGTCAAGAACTTTGGGTATTCAATTTGAAAATACTATTAGTGAGATGAATGTGATAAGTTTATTGGGTCAGTCGGTTAGGGTAAATAAGTTATTCAGAAATGTGCCCCTTGAGATACAAGGAGTAATTTTTCCAGTAGAGTTGATGGAACTGCCGTTTGGTGAATTTGACCTAATTTGGATTGGCTAGTGAAACATCGAGCTAGTTTGGACTATGCTGCTAAGTGTATGGTGTTAAGGACCACTGAGGATGAGGAGGTGGCTGTGATTGGGGAACGAAGGAATTATTTGTCAAACGTGATCTCAGCATTAAGGGTCGAGAAACTTATTTGCAAGGGTAGCGAGGCGTTTTTAGCCTACGTTAGTATTTCTAATTCTAAAAGTCCTTCTATCGAAGATATTAGAACTATTAAGGATTTTTAAGATGTATTTCCTGAGGAGCTCCCTGGGTTGCCTCCAAACTGCTAGGTCGAATTTGATATTAAGCTTTTACCTAGAATAGCTTCGGTGTCCATCGCCCCATATAAGATAGCACCGAATGAGCTGGTGAAGTTAAAGGCTCAAATTCAAGAGCTTCTAGACCAAGGATTCATTCGATCGAGTGTGTCTCCGTGGGGAGAACCAGTGTTGTTTGTGAAGAAAAATGATGGATCCATGCGTATGTGCATCGACTATTGGCAGTTAAACAAACTGACTATCAAGAACAAGTATCTCCTGCCAAGAATTGACGATCTTTTTGATCAGCTATGAGGGGTTTCAGTTTTCTCCAAGATAGATCTTCGCTCTGGGTACCATCAGCTTAGAGTTAAGGAGGCTAATGTGTGTAAGACTGTGTTTAGGACTCGATATGGTCATTTCGAGTTCTTAGTGATGCCGTTTGGGCTGAAGAATGACTAGCTACTTTCATGGACCTGATGAACAGAGAATTCCAGCCCTGCCTAGATCGATTCGTGGTGGTGTTTATAGACGATATCTTGGTGTATTCGAGAACCAAGGATGAACATGATGCACATCTCTAAATTTTCCTGCAGGTTTTAAGGGAAAAGCAACTGTACTATAAGTTCAGCGGGTGTAAGTTCCAGCTGTAAGAAGTGACATTTCTTGGTCACGTGGTGTCTTCCGAGGGGATCAGGGTGGATCCTCAAAAAATTGAAGCTGTACTGGACTAGAAACCACCTAAGACTGTATCAAAAATTTGAAGCTTTCTAGGTTTGGCACGGTATTACAGACGTTTTGTTGAGGGGTTTTCCTTAATTGTTACACCTCTGACTAAGTTACTGCATAAAGGGGTACCGTTCAATTGGACGGACAAGCAGCAAGAGAGTTTTGAGAAACTGAAGAAGGTTCTGACTGAGGCCCTTGTCTTGATATAGCCAGAGCTTGGGAAGGAATTTACTATCTATAGTAATGTATCACACGTTGGATTGGACTGTGTACTGATACAAGAGGGTAAGGTGGTTGCTTATGCGTCCCGTCAGCTTAAGCCTCATGAGGTGAATTACCCAACTCATGTCTTGGAGTTAGCCGCAATAATATTCACACTGAAATTTGGAGGCATTATTTATACGGTGAGAACTGTATTATCTACACAGATCACAAGAGCCTCAAGTACCTCCTTACTCAGAAGGAGCTGAATCTTAGGCAGTGAAGATGGGGTAGAGCTACTTAAGGATTACGACTGCTCGATTGAGTATCACCCTGGTAAGGCTAACGTGGTAGCTGACGCACTGAGCCGTAGGGTTGTATCTAATTTGAGAACAATGTTTGCTCGTCTCGGCTTATATAATGATGGTAGCTTGTTAGCTAAGTTTCAAGTGAGACCGACGTGGACTGAGCAAATTAAGGGGAAATAGTTGGTGGATGAGTCACTGGTTTCTCGTTTCTGACAAGTTGATAGTAGAGAGACCACAAATTTTGGGTTGAATGGTGAGGGAGTACTGTGTTTTCATGGGAGAGTCTGTGTACCGAAGGGTTCTGAGTTAAGGTAATCTATATTACGAGAGGCGCATAGTAGTCCATATGCTATACATCTTGGTGGAAACAAGTTATACAGAGATCTTCGTGAGTTGTACTGGTGGCTAGGGCTGAAACGCGAAGTTACTGAATTTGTGAGTAAGTTCCTAATATGTCAGCAAGTTAAGGATGAGCATCAGCTGCCTTCTAGGTTACTACAGCCAATTAAGATTCCACTTTGGAGGTGGGAGAGAGTAACCATGGATTTTATGAGTGAGCTACCTTTAATGCCCACTAAGAAAGATTTAGTATGGGTCATTATAGACTGGTTGACTAAATTTGTCCATTTTATACCAATTTGTACTGATTACTCATTGCAGAAGCTGGCAAAGTTGTATGTGGCTGAGATTGTGAGACTACATGGGGTACCAGTTTCCATCATATCTGATAGAGACCCACGATTCACGTCTCGATTCTGAAAGAAATTGCACGAGGCTTTGGGTACTAGGTTGGATTTCAGTACTGCGTTCCATCCTCAGACAGATGGTCAGTCAGAGAGGGTGATTTAGATACTAGAAGACATGTTAAGAAGCTATGTTATTGATTTTCAACGCAGCTGGGAAGACTATTTGCCATTTGTAGAGTTCGTATATAATAACAGCTATCAGTCCAGTATTCAAATGGCACCATACAAGGCATTTATGGTCGTAGGTGTCATACTCCTACCTATTGGACTGAGCTGGGCGAGCGGTGAGTTTTGGGGCCAGAGTTAGTTTTTGATACCGAAGAAAAGGTAAAACTGATTCGAGACCAGTTGAAGGAGGCGTCGAATAGGCAGAGGTCTTACGCATATCTTAAACGTCGAGAGATCGAGTACTCCGTGGGGGATTATGTCTATCTTAAAGTCTCACCATTGAAAAAGATACTAAGGTTTGGGCAAAAGGGTAAGCTTAGCCCTAGGTTCATTAGGCCTTACCGTATACTGAAGCGAGTGGGACCAGTCACCTATCAACTTGAGTTACCTCTAGAATTAGATCATATTCACGATGTGTTCCATGTCTCCATGCTGAGGCGTTATCACTCTGATCCCACACATATAGTATCAATTGAGGAGATCGAGGTTAGGCCATATATGACTTTCGAGGAAGAGCCAATGTAGATATTAGACTGTGAGGTTAAGGTACTAAGGAAGAAATCGATCCCACTGGTTAAAGTGCTTTGGCAGAATCACGGTACCGAGGAAGCCAGGTGGGAACCTGAGGAGGCAATGTGACAACAATACCCTCACCTATTCTAACCAAGCAAATTTCGAGGCCGAAATTTCTTTTAGGGGGTAGAATTGTAACGCCCCAAAAATAGAGGGTCATTAAATTTTCATGTTCTAACAAAATTGCTTGTGTGTTTTAATGGCTAAGTGATTTGGGTGTGTATGGGGGTATTTGAGAAGCCTGGGTTCAAGTCTTGGCTCTCACAAAATTTTAATTTTTTCCCTTAAATGAACCTAGAGACTAGTGCTTAAGTTTTATTAATAATAATGTTTGGTTGATGAAACAAGAAGAGTTTGAGGCCTAGTGTCAAGTGGCATGTGGAGTAACTATGAGGTCTGAGGTTCAAATCCTGGGATAAGCAAGGAAGGTGGAAGAGCTGGACTGAAACACTACTGATGAGGTGTTTGAATTGGTCATAGAGAGATTGTAGGAGCAAATCATGGAGAGGATCAAGGGAGAGTGTAGTGGAGAGAATCAAGCAAATTCAAAGGTGGGTGTATTGTAGCCGAACAAGGAGTCTTGAGCATGCAATTTTGGCAAGGGTTTCTGAGTGCTTTTCTCTGGTTTTGTTCGGTTTGGGCTTTTTTTATTGTCTTTTTGGGTGTGCCGAATTGTGACCTTGGAAACCTGTAGCACGTTTTCCTTCTTTTCCTTATTTTGAAGTGGCCGAATATTGCATTTGGAGCATCCATTCTTTCGAGTTTTTACTCTGTCCATTCTAGTGTCGACTCATCCCTCAACACAATCTAATTGGGTTGTTCTCCTCTTCACCTTTTCTTTCTTCCTACTGTACAATTGAGCCTTTGTCAAATCGATTGTTGTTTTCACCCTCCCCTATGACCGAATATAGACTCGTCCCTCCCTCTCTATTTGATTTTCTCTTGACTTCTTTTTAGCCGAATATTCCCCTCATCTTTTAGCCCCATTTTTTTTTTTGTTTTCTTTCGATATATCATATTGTTTAGGCCAAATACTCCTCACCTTCTTGGCTAGCCATTTTTTATTACTTTGCTCTTAGGGGATTGGTCGAGTGCTCTTCGATTCTACTATTGCTTGTTAGTCCAGTCTTCATAAGATTTCCTGACAAACAATAGAGTTTAAGTTATGGTACCTTTCGTTCTTCTTAGTCGAATGTTGCCTTTATGTTGATGGGATAGTAGATGATTCTATCTAACAATGTTTGTTTGTAATCCAGATTCTAGGCAAGGCGTGTTTATAATCCAGATTCTAGGCAAGGCGTGTGATCATTTCTGAACCTCAAGTGTTGAGGGATTAAGATCACCCTCATTCAAACAAGGTAAGAAAGATATTTCAGAATAAGTTCTATTAAGAGGGTGTTACCCTAACAATTAAGGACTAACATCAGATTTTGATGATTCTAGGTTGAGTGCTTGTAGATCTTGGAACGACTCCGAGAAAAGGTGTGTAATCACACTAGCACCGCTAAGAATCGGCAAAAGCCGAAAAGTCAAAACTTTGGCATTTGAGGCCTCACGAGCGTGCGATGGCTCATGTGGAAAAACTGAGCCCATAACTGAAGGCGATAGACTGAAGAGGCCACTACGAGTGTTCTTGTGCACTTGGGCCGTTATGGGCCTCGATGGGCCATGTGGGCCTAATGGGTTCGTGGGCCCCACACGGATAAAATTTACGAAAAGAGGCAAAAAATGGATTGGGCTATGTAGATCACATAACCGTGATTAAATTTGGGCCATATGGGCCACACAAGCATGTGGGCCAACTTGGGTCGAATATTGGGCTGTGAGTCTATTTACACTGTTTCGACCAAATGGATTATCTGTGTCGCTCGAGGCGACTATAAGACTAAAATGACTAAAAACTCTAAGGAGTAAAATGACTGAAATACCCTAGGGAGTTAAATGATTGAAATACCCCTAATGAGTAAAATGTCTGAAATACCCTTAAGGAGTAAAATGACTGAAACACCCCTAGTGAGTAAAATAACCAAAATAACCCTAAAGGCCAAAATTACTGTTTTACCCTAATACATGATAATGACTATTTTACCCCTAGAGATAGATTGATAGATGAAAATATGTACTGTATGACTGTACTGAGTAGGGAATGTTGCATACACGAAATATTGATGACATGGCATATTGCATGGGGTTCGGAATTCTGTTATGGAGGAAGTATAGTTACTGGTGGCTCTGCCACACATACTGATACTGGTGGCTTTGCCACAAATACTGTTACTGGTGGCTTTGCCACATACACTGTATTGGCAGCTCTGCTGCGTTATTATTATTGGCAGCTATGCTGCAATATTGGTGTGAGGGTTGGGTGGGTCGACTTTGTCCCCACATGGTGTGTTGGGTTGGTACGGGTGGTGTGCTGGCTGGATTAGGGTGGGTTGTATACTTGCACCATACTGATACTATATCGGGCTTAGGCCCACACTGTTACTGTGTTGGGCTAAGGCCCACATTACTTATTCTTGAATAGAGTGAGGCCTAGATTATTCTTGCATGATAGGGATTACACATTGAGTTCTCGTAACTCACCCTTTACATTTAAGCTGCGGGTAATCCCGACCTTAGATGATTTAGAGCTACGAGGGAATCGGAGGTGGCCACACGTTCACTATTATTTAATTTTAGACTTAGTCATTTAATTTTCATATTAGTTTTATAATTATGTAATAAGGCTTCTGGTGATTTTATTTTCTATTATTTGGGTTTTAAATTCTTAATTTAAAACTGCTGAACTGATACAAACAAGTTTTTAAAGTTAATAACAGTTTTAAAAAGAGAAACACATATTTTCAAACTTCAAAATGATATTAATTAGAGTAGCTTCCGCGGGTTTTTAACCAACTAAGAAATCAACAGTATAAACATGGCTATCGGTTAAGAACGGATTTCTCTTAACAAGCCTGTTTTCAAAAAATACTTTGATGTGACACGTCAAATTCGATCGTAATGTTTAGGCCTTGTTTGGGGTGTTACATTCGTGGTCACCAAATCATTTAAGGATTCAATCTTTACTATCAATCCAATTCAGTACCATTAAATCAAAATTGTAAATTACGTTTCATTTACAATAACCTAACATCATATGAACATTTCCAATTTTAATTCATCTCATCATTCATTCATTTCTATTTTCATTAATAGTTTAGCTCGATAAACTATAATAAACAAATGTGAATACGTGGGTGACTACACCACACCAGTTAGTTCATCAGAGTAGTAACTACACCACACGTAACAACCCGATTTTGGGGCTAGTTGGAACAGTGGTTTCGGGACCACTAATCGATGTTGAAGAAAATTATTTTGATATTATTTTAATGTGTTATGGAATAATTATATGGATGTTGAAAATTTTGGTGCATTAATTTTAGCAATTGTATGCTTAAATGTGAAAAATGATTAAATCGCATAAAGTGCGAAAGTTCTATTATTCAAGGTAGAGGTGTCTAATAGCCATAGAATATTAAATTAGATGTCCTTAAAGTGCAATTAGGCCATTAAGGGTGTGTTGGCCGGCCATAGAGACAAGGAGACAAGGGCATTAAATTTTGGTCAAAAAATTGGTGAAATTAGGTGATTAAAAATTAATAAAATAAGAAAAAGGAGAAAGATATCATCTTTCACACTTCTTCTCCATCGAAAATTGAAGATGAAATAGGGGATTTTGGAGTTCAAATTTTCAGCCAAGCAAATCTCCTGCAAGTAAGTGATTTTTGAGGTTTTTTTTATTATAATTTTCATACTTTTGGAACCTCCAGAGCTTAAGTTAGCTAATGAGGGGCCTATTTTGCTAAATGATTTGAAATTTTCGGGACTTGAAATGAGAGTTTTTGTGTTTTTTGTTGAGTTTTTATGGAAGATAATGAATGTTAGTCGGTTAAGGAATAACTTTTGTGAAAGGTGTTACCATTAAAACACCTAAATAGGACTTATTTGTAAAGATTGTAAATGAGTAATAAATGCATGAAATAATTGGTTTTATGAGTGGTTTTAAGAGAAATAAATGTTTAGCTGGTCTTTTTTAATGAGAAAATGAGATGAAAAACAATTTACGAGCCTAGGGACAAAATCATAATTTTGCCAAAGTATAAGGGCAAAATGGTCATTTTTTCCTAAGTAGAAATTTTGATGTATCATGAATTATAAAGTGATTGAATGAGTGAATTTTATTATTCTCAAGAAGAGCACAAAAACCACCTTAACCGTGGAAAAGGCAAGGTTACGGACTAAACCGTCGACTAGTACATTTTGCACCGAGGTAAGTTTATGTGTAAACGATACATCTTTAATACATATGTTGTTACTTATTGGTGCATTGTATGAATGAGATCAATTATGATGTTGATTGATTGGAATTGATAGATAATGAGTAATTCTCGTATAAACCTCAGAATAAATATATAAGTGCGAAAAAATATTTGTAATAACTATTTGGTGGGATGTGTGCGACACCACCATAAATATCCTTTTAGGTGGGCTGTATGCGATACCACCTTACTATTTATTCACGATGGGCTATGTGCAATACCATGTTTATATTGTTATTTGGTGGGCTATATGCGAAACCACTATAATTATTCTTGTTGGTGGGCTATGTACGATACCACCCTATTATTAACTATTGGTGGGCTGTGTGTGAAACCACCGGGTACTTAGTATCATTCCGAGGGGTTCATAGTATCATTCCGAGAGGTTCATCAAGAAATTGTCTAAGTAAATATATCATGTGGTTTGTGGTGATGACTGCAGGGGATATGTGCAAGTAAATGTGAGCATTTTATTTGTGGTATGGATGAAATATGGTAAGAGATGAGATGAGTAAGCATCATTATGGAAATGTGATTTGTTCTTGCTTATTATGTAATGTTGTTGGTTGATTAGCATATGTTATGATGTTTATAGTTTACATGTAAACTTACTAAGCTTAAAGCTTACTCTCTTTCTTTTCCCTTGTTTTATAGTGTCAATGAGCCAGCTTGGGATACAAAGATAATCTGAAGATCACCCACACTATCAGCTCATCTAAGTATATATAGACTTAGCATTTTGAGAATAGCATGTATAGGGGCTGCACTTAGTGAAATGTCTTGTTGTTTTGGCCAAGTGTGTTGGCTCCTTTAAAGATGAACTTTTTGTAAATAGCCATAGTTGATGGCTCATTATTATTAATATATGAAAAGATGAGGTTTTTCATGAATGTGTATGATACATGATTGGATTATTTGATTAATGGTTGAATGTGATTTATGTTGTAGGAATTTGGGTGATAAAAAGAGCTTGGCAAATAGCTTTTTCTTTCCACAAGGGTAGGCACACAGGCGTGTGTCTAGGATGTGTGTGATACACTGTTAATCCCATGGGCGTATGGCTGGGCCGTGTGTTCCCTGCATGTTAGTGTTGAAAGTTAGTGTCGACCACAAGCTAGACACACGGGCATGTGCGTAGGCTATGTTCCTATTATTTGGTTACTGACGTCATAAACAGAATACCCATGTTTTCACACATGGGCGAGGACACGGGCGTGTCTAGGCCATGTGAAAGACATGGGCCAAAGGCACGGGCATGTGTCCGGCCATGTGAAAACCTCTGTAGGTTTGAAATGAAAAATAAATTCCACATGGCTAGAGACATGGGCATGTGCGACCACATGGCCTGCCCACATGGGCGTGTCCCATTTCACACAGGCGTGTGGCCCTGTTTAGGCAAAAATTTTCTAAGTGTACAAAAGTTCCCGGTTTGAGTCCAAGACCCTCCATTTGCATGTTTAAGGCCTCATAGGCCCATAATAAGGATGTTATGAATGTGAATGAGAAGTTTTAAGTTGGAATGAAATTTGATAGCCCAAAGTTGTACGTTTTGAATACGGGTAAGGGGTGTTACATTTAGTGGTATCAGAGTTATGGTTTAGTCGGTTCTAGGACTACCGTAACATGTGTAAGAGTCTGGCTATACATGCCATAAATGTTTATTGATAGTGTGGTGACTTCTGACAATTATAAACTTTGTTTTATATAGTAAATGGATCTCGACCGAGCGGCTGCTGATGATAATGCTAGTAATGCGTCAGCTCCAACGCAAGGGACCACGTAGACCCAAAACTATGGGTCAAAGAGAAGAGGCTCGAGAATTCTTTCTCCAAATGATGAGTAATTGGTACGCAGAGTATGTACGAGCGAACCCTAATGCTCAACCTCCTTCACCCCCTCCTATACCTTAACCAGTTATTATGGCTCCTTAAGGTATAGACTTGGTAAAAGTGACTAAACCCCTGGTTGATATGATTCAAAAGAAAGGGTCGAGGAATTCAGAGCTAATATAGATGATAACCCCGAGAGGGCAGAGTTCTGGCTTGAGAACTCAATGCGAGTATCCGATGAACTCTCCTGTACACCTGAGGGGAGCTTGAAATGTGTCGTGTCATTACTGAAGGACTCAGCATATCGTTGGTGGAAAATGTTGACGTCGGTAGTTCCAAGGGAGAGAGTAATGTGGGACTTCTTTTGGAAGACTTCTGAAAGAAGTACATAAGTTAGAGATTTGTAGACCAGAAACGGAAAGAATTCATTGAATTGAAGCAAGGAAAAATGACTGTGGCAGAGTATGAGCGCGAGTTTGTTAGGCTTAGCAAGTACGCATATGAATGTGTGTCTCTGAAGCTATCTTGTGCAAGAGGTTCGAAGATGAGCTGAATGAGGATACCAGACTGCTAGTTGGGATCTTGGAATTGAAAGAATTCGTGGTGTTGGTCGATAGATCTTGTAAGGCGGAGGAGTTGAATAAAGAAAAGAGAAAAGTCATGAATGAGGCCCTAGATACAAGAAAGAGGCCAATGAGTAAATCATACCAAACTCAATCAAGGAGGTCCAAGAAAATGAACCCTCAGACTACTACGTCAGTTGGATATTCACATCGAGATCGAGGTAATACATACTCAGGCTCAAGAGTTCAAGCCACCTCAATGGAAAGCATGGGCAATCGAAAGTCTAATAAATCAGAGTGTCCAAATTGTGGTAGGCAACACACTGGGAAGTGTTGGGGAAACAACCAAAATTGTTACAAGTGTGGTTCACCTGATCATTTTATCTGAAATTGTCCTGGGAGGGATGAGAAGGAAAGAAAGCAAGAAATAAGATCAAGCAATGTATCTTCGAGGGGTAGATCGCAAAAGAACCCGAGAGGTGGGGCTAGTAGTAGAGGTGTGCCTAGAGACTCTACTGTGAGGTCGGAGGGTCGAGCACCTACAAGGACTTATGCCATTCACGCTCGGGAAGAAGCATCATCTCCATATGTGATAACGGGTACTTTTTCTCTTCATGATATCTCTATTGTTGCTTCGATTGATCCGGGGTTTACCCATTCTTATATTTGCATGAAATTGGCATCTAGCATGAGTATGATTGTTGAGTCTACAGAATTTGTAGTAAAACTGTCAAACTCATTAAGCAAACATATGCTAGTTGACAAGGTGTGTAGGAATTATCCTTTGACAATTAGAGGCCATTGTTTTCTAGAAAATCCCATATTGTCGTTTGATGTATTTGACTTGATTCTTAGCATGGATTGGTTGACTACTCATAATGTATTAGTGAACTGTGGTAGTAAGTTCATTGAATTGAAGTGTATGAATGGAGACGTCATTCGGGTTGAATCAGGAAGATCGGATGGTTTGCCTATGATAATTTCATCTATAGTAATTGAGAAATACTTGAGGAAAGGGTACAAGTCCTATCTCACCTTCTCAAGAGTCAGAGGTAAAGATTGAATCAGTCTCGTGGTATGTGAGTATCCAGATATGTTCCTGAAAGAGTTATCCAAATTGCCTCCAGTTAGAGAGGTCGAGTTTGGGATAGAGTTAGTTTCGGGTACGGCACCTATTTCAGTTGCTCCGTATAGAATGGCACTATTGGAGTTAAAAGAATTGAAAGTTTAGTTGCAAGAGTTAATGGACAAGGGTTTTGCAAGACTGAGCTATTCACCAAAGGGTGCTTCGGTACTTTTTATGAAGAAGAAATTCGGATCAATGAGGTTATGTATAGATTACAAAAAACTCAACAAGGTGACAGTGAAGAATAAGTATCCTTTGCCAAGGATAGATGATTTATTTGACCAATTGAAGGGAGCTACGGTGTTCTCTAAGATAGACCTAAGGTCTGGCTGTTACCAGTTGAGGGTTAAGGAGCAAGATGTGTCGAAAATCGCATTTCGGACAAGGGATGACCATTATGAGTTTCTTGTCATGCCATTTGGCTTAACGAATGCTCCTGCATTTCTTATGGATCTAATGAACCACATCTTCTAACCGTATTTGGATAAATTTGTGGTTGTTTTTATCGACGACATATTATTTTATTCTCGGGATGAGAGTGAGCATGCAAAGCATCTAAGAATTGTCTTGCAGACATTAAGAGATAAGTAGTTGTATGCAAAATTCAGCAAGAGTGAGTTTTGGCTTCGAGAGGTCAGATTTTTAGGACACATCGTGTCGGGTGATGTCATTAGAGTTGATCCGAGTAAGATCTCGGCTATTATAGAGTGGAAACCTCCAAGGAATGTGTCAAAAATTAAAAGCTTTTTGGGTTTAGCGGGGTACTACAGACAGTTCGTAAAGGGGTTCTCCATGATTGCTACCTCAATGACAAAACTTTTGCACTAAGATGTTAAGTTTGAATGGATTGAAAAATGCCAACAGAGTTTCGAGAGATTGAAAGTATTGCTGAATGAGGCACCAATTTTAGTACAACCTGAGTCAGGGAAAGAGTTTGTGTCTATAGTGATACGTGATTAAATGGTCTTGGTTGTGTACTGATGCAAGAGGATAAGGTAGTAGCTTACGCCTCGAGATAGCTAAAACTGCATGAAAAGAATTATTCGACTCACGATTTGGAATTGGCTACAATCGTCTTTACCTTGAAAATTTGGCATCATTATTTATATGGTGAGAAGTACCGAATCATCACCGATCACAAGAGTTTGAAGTACTTGATGGATCAAAATTAAATTTGCAACAACGGCGATGGCTCGAATTATTAAAGGATTATGAATTAGAAATCGATTACCATCCCAAGAAAGTGAATGTGGTTGCGGATGCCTTGAGCAGAAAATCCCTGTATGCTTTGAGAGCTATGAGTACGAGCTTAGCAATGTCTGATGATGGTGCTATATTGGTCGAGTTTAGGGCTAGACCATTATTTATTCAGCAGATATGTGAAGCTCAAAATAATGATAGTAAGATGCAAGCTAAGAGAGCTCAGTGCGAATTGGGAAATGACTCTGATTTTCGGGTGAGTTCAGATGGTTGCTTGATGTTTCATGACAGGGTTTGTGTACCTAAGGATGATGAGTTGATCCAAAAATTTTACATGAAGCACATAGTGGTTGCTTGTCAATCATCCGGGAAGTATGAAAATGCATAATGATTTGAAGAAATTGTATTGTGGTCGAGTATGAAAAGAGACATCTCTGAGTTTGTTACGAAGTGTTTGTTCTGTCAATAAGTGAAAGCCGAACATCAAGTACCTTCAGGATTACTTCAGCCAGTGATGGTTCCAGAGTGGAAGTGGGATCGAATGACAATGGATTTCATAATGAGGTTACCTATGACTCCAAAAAAGAATGATGTTGTGTGCGTTATTGTTAATAGATTAATGAATTCGGCTCACTTTATACCATTGCATGTGGATTATTCACTTGATAAGTTGGCCGAGCTGTATATTGCTAAGGTGGTGAAATCGCATGGGGTGCCTATATCTATTATCTCGGATAGAGACCTAAGATTTACTTCGAGGTTTTGGAAGAAGTTGCAAGAAGCCTTGGGTACAAGATTGAATTTTAGTACCGCGTTCCATCCTAAAATCGATGGCCAATCTAAAAGAGTGATTTAAGTTCTTGAGGATATGCTCCGGTGCTGTGTGTTAGAGTTCAAAGGTAGTTGGGAAAGATATCTACCTTTGGTTGAATTTGCCTATAACAACAGTTATTAGTCGAGTATACAGATGGCACCGTATGAAGCTTTATATGGTCGCAAGTTTCGGACTCCCTTGTATTGGACAGAACTTAGTGAGAAGCAAATTCATGGGGTCGATCTTGTAACAGTTCGGTTGATACCCTACTCAGAATAGTGGTTTCGAGACCACAAATTTGAGTCCGTATAATATTTTAATATTATTTTTTATGCCATTGATAAGTGAATTAGCATGTGGTAAATTTTCGTAAATGAATTTGTCTGTTTGCATGCTTAAATTGACAAAATGATTAAAATGCATTAAATGCAAAACTAGTATGATATGTGTAAAAGTATCTATTTGTTGTGGCTTTTAAATGAGAAGGTCTTATGTAGCAATTTGGCCAAAAGTGGAGTTAGTGGATGGAAATGGTCAATAATGACCTTACATAATATGTTTTATAAGTTTTGTTTTGAAGGTTAAATTTGGAAATTTGTTATTAAGTTATTTTATAACAAAAATAAAGCATTAAAATGGCGATTTCTATCCATCCACCACCGAAATTCATAAATAAAAGAAAGGGTTTGAACTCTTCAAACATTCGGCTAAGTTTGATCTAAATTTAAGGTATGTTTTGCTTCGATTTTTGATAATTTATATGTTTTCGTAATCATTGCTTCGAATGCTATCAAACCGATGTCTCAATTTGATGAATTGATAATGTTTGTGTGAGATGCCATTGATGTTATGTTGAGATTTGTGATGTTTAATAGTGAAATATGAAAGATATGTGTTTGATGAACATGTTTTGTTCTTGAAATTTTGATAAATTTAGCTAAATAGGGCTAAATTATGAAAATGGGAAATTCAAGGACTAAATAGCAAATTTGATGAAATATTTGGACTTATATAGTCCCTAGAGAGGTTCGGCCAAGCATGTGTGTGTGGATTTTGTGAATTTGATGTTTTGTGAAAAATGGACTAAATTGATAAAGTGTACAAATATGAGAGTTAATTTGCAAATAGCCCTAAATGTGTGTTGAATTGAATGGAATGGTGAATAAAAGGGTTAATCTGAATATGTTTAGATCAAGAACCGAGGAAAATAGATTTAGATCGCGGGAAAGCGAAAATAACCGAGTAGCCATTTTCGTTCGATAAACCAAATCTGAGGTAAGTCACTATGCAAATAAACGTATCTGTGTTGAATTGAATATATGTATTCATATGTCTATCAATGAGAATGAATGAGTATGAGATGCTAAGCGTGAATTTTGCAATGAGTTTGATATAATGATAAAGCCGAGAAGCCCCGTATGAACCTAGGAATAGATAGGATTAGCCATGTCTTGACATAGGTATGTGTTCTGTTTTATCATGTAAGACCACGTTCGGGACGTTGGCATTGATTTGAAATTTTGTGTAAGGCGTAAATGCGGGACGTAGGCAACCTTATCGATTATACATAAGGCGTAAATGCGGGGCGTAGGCAACATTATCTGATTATACATAAGACCTCGTCTGGGATGTAGGCAACATTATCTGATTATACATAAGACCTCGTCTGGGACGTAGGCATCATTATCTAATTAAATATAATACCCTGTTTGGGACAATGGCATCGATATACAAGTGCATGTAAGACCTCGTCTGGGACGTTGGCATTGTACTACTATTCCGAGCTTTCTGAGTATCCTACTAGGTTCCTAAGGGCTCAACAGGCAAGTCTACAATACGAATGGTATATCCGAGTTATGATCAATAAGTGAGTGTTTATCCGTTTCAGGTACATTGAATGCATATTAAGTGCGTATAAAAGGTAAGTACCTATATGACTTTGATATGAAAAGAGTATGATTGAAAGTGAGAATATGAATATTAAAATGTTGAATGTGGCAAATATGGCCATAGGTTTATGAACCAAGTTGTATAGGTGATAGTTGCTAAGTGATCGATATATATATATATATGTGCCAATGTGTTTATTTGTATATGACTTACTAAGCTTTTGGAAAGCTTACTCTGTGTGTGTGTTTTCTCTATTTTATAGGTAGTTGAAGCTACTGAAGGCTCGGTATTGTCAAGGATCGTCATCACACTACAAAAACTTATTTTGGTACCCTTTTGAAAATGTATATGGCTAATTATGGCATGTATAGGCTAGTTAGGTGAATATGTTTATGAAGTGAACTTAGCCATGTGTTTTGGCAAGTTTTGAGTTGATAAAATGCTTGAATGAATGGGGTATAAGAAGTATGTTTTGGTATGGGTTGATACATATGATATGGTTAAGTTTTGGCTAAGCAAATGGATGATCTATGCTTGTGATGAGATGAGCTTTAGTCTTGTAATTTGGCAAAGTTGGAATTGGTATTGAATGTATGAATGAAGTGAACTATTTGATATGTTTGGTTGTCATATATGCATATTATGTTTTGGTACATATTGCTTGTAGGAAGACCCTAAGTGGGTGGCATATTGGCCTTATAAAATGGCCTATAATGTCACACGGTTGAGGCACATGGGCGTGCCTAAGACCGTGGGTAAAAGGGCGTGCTTGGTGACCGTGTGAGAAATAGCAGTAAGTGATCTATTAGTACATGGCCTTAGCACATGGGCGTGCTTGGTGACCATGTTGATTTTGGCAGTATACTACCACGGGGAGGACACATGGGAGTGTCTAGTAGCTGTGGGTGAGGCACGGCCTACCCCCATGGCCGTGTGTCCCCTGTATGTTAGAAAAGTTTCAAATTTTTATGAAATTACGTATGTGTTTCGATATAGTCCTGACTCGGTTTATAAGCATGTTTAGGGTCTCGATGACCTACGTAAGGGACATTATGATTGATATTGATGAATGGATGTTTGATTAATTATGTAGATGTTTCTGATCTGTCTGGTAATGCCTTTAACCCTAATTTGGTGATCAGACACGGGATAGGGGTGTTATAGATCTAGTTAAAGAAACCGAGGAGAAAGTGAAAGTGATTCGTGATAGTCTAAAAGCTGCTTCAGATCGACAAAAGTCATACGCGGATGTAAAAAGGAAAGAAATCGAGTTTCAATGGGTGAAAAAGTATTCCTGAAAGTATCCCCATGGAAGAAAATATTGAGATTTGGTCGAAAGGGCAAATTGAGTCCACGATTCATAGGGTCGTATGAGGTTATTGAAATGATTGGGCCAGTAGCATACCGGTTGGCTTTGCCGGTAGAATTAGAGAGAATACACAACGTGTTCCATGTGCCGATGTTGAGGTAATATCGTTACGATCCTTCGCATGTGATCCCTCCAACAGAAATTGAGATACAACCGGACATGACTTATGAAAAAGAACCAATTAAAATTTTGGCTCGAGAGGTTAAATAGTTGAGAAATAAGAGCATAGCCTTAGTGAAAGTGTTATGGCAAAAACACGGTGTGGAAGAGGCTACATGGGAACCGGAAGAAGCCATGAGGGAACAATGCCCAAACCTTTTTACTGGTAAGATTTTCGAGGACGAAAATCTCTAAAGGGGGAGAATTGTAACAGCATAATTTTAGGGCTAGTCGGAACAGTGGTTTTAGGATCACTAATTTGAGGTTGAAGAAAATTATTTTGATATTATTTTATGTGTTATGGCATGATTATATGGATGTATGAAAATTTTGGTGCATTAATTTTAGCAATTGTATGCTTAAACATGAAAAAGGACTAAATCGCACAAAGTACAAAAGTTCTATTATACAAGGTAGAGGTGTCTAATATCAATAGAATATTAAATTGGAGGTCCTTAAACTGAAATTAGACCATTAAGGGTGTGTTGGTCGGCCATAGAGACAAGGAGACAAGGGCATTAAATTTTGGTCAAAAATTTGATGAAATTAGGTGATTAAAAATGAATAAAATAAGACAAAGGAGAAAGATATCATCTTTCACTGTTCTCACTTCTTCTCCACCGAAAATTGAATAGGAAATAGGGGATTTTGGAGTTCAAATTTTCAGCCAAGCAAATCTCTTGCAAGTAAGTGATTTTTTAGGTCTTTTTTGATAATTTTTGTACTTTTGAAACCCCCAAAGCTTAAGCTAGCTAATAAGGGGCCTATTTTGCTAAATGGTTGAAAGTTTAGGGACTTGCAATGAGAGTGTTTATGTTTTTTGCTGAGTTTTTATGGAAGAGAATGAATGTTAGTGGGTTAAGGAACAACTTTTGTGAAAGGTGTTACCATTAAAACACCTAAATAGAACTTACTTGTAAAGGTTGTAAATGAGTAATAAATGCATGAAATAATTGGTTTTATGAGTGGTTGTAAGAGAAATAATTAATGAGAAAATGTGATGAAAAACAATTTACGAGTCTAGGGGAAAAATTGTAATTTTGCCAAAATATAAGGGCAAAATAGTCATTTTTGCCTAAGTAGAAATTTTGATGTATTATGAATTATAAAGTGATTGAATGAGTTAATTTTATTATTATAGATCAAGAAGAGCACAGAAACCACCTTGACCAAGGAAAAGGCATGGTTACGGACTAAACCGTCGAATAGTACATTTTGCACCGAGGTAAGTTTATATGTAAACGATACATCTTTAATACATATGTTGTTACTTATTGGTGCACTGTATGAATGAGATCAATTATGATTGTGATTGATTGGAATTGATAGATAGTCAGTAATTCTCGTATGAACCTCGAAATAAATATATAAGTGTGGAAAAGTATTTGTAATAACTATTTGGTGGGCTGTGCGCGATACCACTGTAAATATCCTTTTAGGTGGGCTGTGTGCGATACCACCTTACAATTTATTCACGATGGGCTATGTGCGATACCATCGTTTATATTGTTATTTGGTGGGCTATGTGCGAAACCACCGTAATTATTCTTGTTGGTAGGCTATATGCGATACCACCCTATTATTAACTATTGGTGGGCTGTGTGCGAAACCACCAGGTACTTAGTATCATTCCGAGGGGTTCATCGAGAAATTTTCTAAGTAAATATATCATGTGGTTTGTGGTGATGACTGCAAGGGATGTGTGCAAGTAAATGTGAGCATTTTATTTGTGGTATGGATGAAATGTGGTAAGAGATGAGATGAGTAAGCATTATTATGGAAATGTGATTTGTTCTTGCTTATTATGTAATGTTGTTGGTTGATTGGCATATGTTATTATGTTTATAGTTTACATGTAAACTTACTAAGCTTAAAGCTTACTCCCTTTCTTTTCCCTTGTGTTATAATGTCAAAGAGCTAGCTCGGGATACGAAGATAATATGAAGATCACCCACACTATCAACTTATCTCGGTATATTTTGACTTAGCATTTTGAGTATGGCATGTATAGGGGCTAGACTTAGTGAAAAGTCTTGTTGTTTTGGCCAAGTGTGTTGGCTCCTTTAAAGATGAACTTTTTGTAAATAGCCATAGTTGATGGCTCATTATTATTAATATATGAAAAAATGAGGTTATTCATAAATGTGTATGGTGCATGATTAGATTATTTGATTAATGGTTGAATGTGATTTATGTTGTAGGAATTTGGGTGATAAAAAAGCTTGGAAAATAGCCTTGTTTTTGTCCACACGGGTAGGTACACGGGCGTGTGTCTAGGCCGTGTGTGACACACGGTTAGTCCCATGGCGTGTGGCTGGGCCTTGTGTCCCCTGCATGTTAGTGTTGCCAGTCAGTGTTGACCACCGGCTAGGCACACAGGCGTGTGCCTAGGCCGTGTGCCCATTATTTGGTTGCTGACGTCATAAATAGAATACCCATGTTTTCACACACGGGCAAAGACACGGGTGTATCTAGTCCGTGTAAAGGACAAGGGCCAAAGGCACGAGCATGTGTCCAGCCGTGTGAAAACCCATGTAGGTTCGAAATGAAAAATAAATTACCCACGGCTAGGGACTTGGGTGTGTGCGACCACACGGCGGCCCATACAGGCGTGTCCCATTTAACACGGGTGTGTGGCCTTATTTAGGCAAAAATTTTCTAAGTATAAAAAAGTTCTCGGTTTGAGTCTGAGACCCTCCGTTTGCATCTTTAAGGCCTCGTAGGCCCACAATAAGATTGTTATGAATGTGAATGAGAAGTTTTAAGTTGGAATGAAATTTGATAGCCCAAAGTTGTACGTTCAAGCAAGATAAGTTTGATAATGCCTCGTACTCGGTTTCAGCGTTGAATACGGGTAAGGGGTGTTACACCACACTAAAGCACCAAAGTGTGAGGCCCGTAGGCTCGTATATCATATATCGATGCATCCCTCTACTACACCAAGGTATCCATAGAGACGATCAATAACAGTGGTCTCCGTAGAGACAAACTCAGTAATCCGTAACAAATGTTGGATTCCTATACAATCCGTGAATTCCCATACGTCAATATCATCTCTTATACATAACTTGCCCAATGTGCAAATAACCCTATTGGCATGCAAATTGTATCCTATCATATCATACGTTCATCCGGGCCCAAATAACATATCATAACAACTATTTACAATTCAACCATTTCCTCACCTTTTGTACCAATTTGTAAACAATTCAAAGTACATTCAAATACTATAAATTCACAATTCAACCACAAAGTTACATATATGTATATAAATTTTCCATATGAACTTACTAGGTACAATCAGCGATAATTGAAATGTCTTCCTTTTTCCTTGATTATCTACCGATTGATTCAAATCTTGATCTATTCAATAATTCGTTTCAGTTTATCAATTTCAATCACTTATACTATCTCATTCCATGTATATGACATATCAATTTCACTTTTCACAATTTCCCCAAAGTTTCGCATTTGTTCTATTTAGTCGTAAAACTAAAACAATAATATCTTTCACATTTAAGCCCCATTTTGCAATATAATTCCAATCACATCATTCTAAATCCCTATAATATCTTTAATTATATAAATTTCATGCTTATTTTAAATTATTTTCATTTTAGTCCTTGTACTCAAAATTAGCATTTAAACTTTATAATTTAATCCATTTTTCATTTCTAAGCTTAAAAGCTAACATTTAAGCACCAAAAGCTTCGTCATTCATCAATGGTAACATTTATAACCTTTAATAGTTTCACAAATTCATCAATAGTTTTGCTAAATCGAGCTATAACGATTTTAAAAACATAAATTTATGATAAATGAATTTTAGAATAACTTTTATGCAAGGGTCGAATGCTCAATAATTTTTGAAGCTTTCAATTGCTCATTCAATGGTGATTTTGGTGGAGAAGATGAGAATGAAATTCATTTTTTTTCTTTCCACTTTTGTTTTTTTTTTTTTATGCCTTACTTTCATTAATTTATCTTTAATTTTAACAAAACAATTGTAAAATTCATACATCAACCATCCATACTACTATATTATGTCGTAATTTCCATTTAAATCCTTGAAAAATTTCTATTTAAGCCTTTTAACTAATAAAAATCAATAGCGATTAACTTTTATAGTTCTTATGATTTAGTCCTTATACCTTAATTACTAACCGTTCAATAAAATTACCAGACCAAAATCAATATAACACTATAATATACTCGTCAATATTAATAAATAATATTTACTGGTTCGATCATCAAAATATGGGGTTCCAAAACTGTCATTTAGATACCATTGGAAAACGGGTTGTTACAATTCTCCCCTATAGGAAATTTTGTCCTTGAAATTTTACCTGAGAATAGATTTGGGTACTGAGATTTTATTGTTTCTTTCGGTTCTCAGATAGCTTTTTTCAATACTATGTTTGTTCCATAACGCGTTCACTAACAGTACTCATTTATTTCACAACTCTTTCACTTCTTGGGCTAAAATTTTCACTAGCTCTTCACTGTACGAGAAATCAAGTTGTAACTATATCTCATCTAGAAAAATCATGTGAGAGGGATTAAGATGGTATCGGCATAGCATTGATACATAGAAAATGTTGTGAATCTTTTCTAATTTTTACGGCAATGCCAATTGTCAGCTACTGGGCTAACTCTCTCACGAATTTCATATGGTCCTATGAATCCTGGGCTGAGCTTTACTTTCCTACCAAACCGTAGAATATTTTTCCAAGATGAGAATTTTAGGAATACCGGTCACCAATCTAAAACTCGATACCCTTTCTCTTCAGGTCAGCATATGATTTCTGTCTACCAGAAGCAACTTTCAAACATTCTCGTATGATTTTGACTTTCTCTTTAGTTTCACAAATCTCAACTAAGTTTCTTTCACTCAATTTAGACTTGTACAATGGAGTTCTACATTTATGTCCATACAAAGCCTCAAATGGTGCCATCTTAATGCTCGATTGGTAGTTGTTATTATAAGAAAAATCAGCTAGTGGCAGAAATGTTTCCTAACTACCCTTGAATTCAATAACACAACAACATAACATGTCTTTGAGTATCTGAATCACTCATTCTGACTAACGGTCTATCTACGGATAAAAAGTGGTAGTCAAATTTAGTTTAGTACCTAGGGCCTCGTGTAGCTTACCCCAAAACCTAGAGGTAAACCTCGGATCATAATTAGAAATAATGGATAATGGTACGCTGTGCAATCTAAAAATTTTGGCAACATTCAACTCAGCTAGTTTCTTAAGCGGATAATCTGTTTTGATCAGAATAAAGTGAATTGATTTCATTGATCTATCAACAATAACCTAGATCACATATTTCTTCTTCGGTGACAGAGGCAAACCTGTTACAAAATCCATCGTAACATATTTCTATTTCCATTCGGTAATCATAATAGGTTGTAGTAACCCTGATGGAAAATTGTATTCAACCTTGACTTGCTGACATACTAAACACCTCGATACAAACTCTGAAATCTCACGCTTCATTCCCAGCCACTAGGAAAACATTGATTTTCAGCTCAATGCATCAGCTACCACATTAGCTTTACCCGGGTGGTAACCAATGACCAGATCATATTCTTTCAATAGTTCAAGTAATCCACATTGTTGCAAATTCAACTCTTTTTGAGTCATCAGGTATTTCAAACTTTTATGATCAATAAAGATGTGACACTTCTCACCATACAAATAATGTCACTAGATTTTTAAAGCGAACTGTGTCGGATAGTTCTTCTCGTGTAGTTTCAACTGTCGGGAAGCATAAGCTATTACTTTATCATCATGCATCAAAACACAACATAATTCGTTTAACAAAGCATCACTATAAACAATGAATTCTTTCCTGGATTCAGGCTGAGTTAGAACTGGAGCTTCTGCCAACAATGCTTTCAATCGATCAAAACTCTGTTGGCATTTTTCTAACTAGACGAAATAAACATTTTTTTTGTAATAGCTTCATCAATGGTAGAGAAATCATTAAAAAACCTTTAACAAATCGTATGCAATATTTGGCTAATCCTAGGAAACTTCACACCTTAGTAACATTTTTTGAAAGTTTCCAACTCAAAATTGCAAAAATCTTGTTTAGATTAACTCAGATACCATCCGTAGAAATTATGTGTCCTAGAAATCCAACCTCTCAGAGCCAAAATTCACATTTTTGAACTTTGCGTATAATTATTTATCTCGCAGAATCTATAATACTATTATCAAATGGTGAGCATGTTCTCTCATCCTTCAAATAATTCAGAATATCATCGATAAATGCGACAAAAAATCTATCCGAATACAGTTGAAATATTCAGTTCATTTAATCCATAAATGCGACATGGGCATTAGTCAGACCAAGCGGCATTACAAGGAACTCATAGTGACTGTATCTAGTCCTGAAGGTGGTTTTCGGTACATCAAGCTCACTCTCAACTGATAGTAGCAAGACCAAAGGTTGATCTTCAAAAATACGGTGACTACTTTTACTTGGTCGAATAGATCAACTATATGGAGCAATGGGTACTTATTCTTTATAGTGACCTTGTTTAATTTCCTGTAATCGATACACAGTCTCATCGATCCATCTTACTTTTTCACAAATAGGATTGGTGTATGATAACTCTAAAATATAGATTTATTTTCAACACTTTTTCGCATTCAATTTATGCAAAATCCGAGTAATTGATAACAATTTTTATAGTTTTTATTTTTACTTTTTTATATTAAATTCAACTATGGAATTGTGTCAATTTTATAAAATTTATGCTAAATACAGTACTTTTTACATCATTGAATAGTCCGTGTGAAATTTGCAACCTCCTAATAGAAAGAAGCATAACATATGCAGAAGCCTAAAAAAGTCCACCAGGATAAGCCAACCATCCACTGACCTGACATCAAATGTAGTAGTAATTTCAGTCTATTTTCGTACTTAATGAGCTTGTTTTCTAGCGACTTTAGTATTTAATATTATGTTTTCAATATTTAGTACTAAGTATTAGAATTTAATAAAAATAAGTGTTTTTAACACATTTTTTAGTGTTGATTACCTATTAGGCCAGCATGGGCCTCAGGTGGGCTTAATTTTTGTATTTAAGTGCATAGGAGGCTTAATTTTAGGCCCAATTGACATAAGAACTTGGGATGAGTTTTATACAAGCTTCCCAAGTCGTGAAAACATGATAAAAACATCCAAATTCAAAAAAAGATAGCTATGGAGCGACATAGGAAGTCTATGGCATGAGACATAGCATATGTTGAGCCATAGCCTGAACATAGGTCATAAGAAATGATGACGTCAGCAACCATACTTGCACCCACAGTATCGAGGTGATAAACCATAATATATACATATTTTAATCCCACATTTGGCAAACTTTTGGATGATTTATCCCTTGAATTGTGAAATTTGATGCTCCTAATCCTTTAATTTCATGTTTTATACTTAGGAGAGCATAAGAGGATGAAAAGAATGAGAAACGGGCCAAAAATGGAGAAGATGGGCCAAAGTAAGAAATCAACACGATCGTGCCACTTTAACAGACTTGAACACGGCCTTAGGCTCGATTCACACGAGCATGTCCCTGCTATGACCCGTTTTAATTCGACTCGGAATAGGATACTTGTGGGCCAAGTAAGGCATCCCGAAAGACTATATAAACACCCTAGAGGGCCGCCTAAAAGGGGAGTTTTACAGAAGGCTTTTGTCAGGGCTGTTGACAAGGAGCGAAGCCAAAGAGGGCTGAATATAGGGAATTACTCGAAGAAAGCCAGTTGATCCATCTCAGAAACCGAAGTCACACTCAAGACTGAGGATTTTCCTTTCAAATTTCCTCAGGGGGTTTTAGGGTTTTTATTTATGTTTTGTTATTTAATTTCTTCTTAGTTGTATTATTTTATAAATATGAACTAAACCCCTCAAATACCTGAGGGGGATGAAACCTAAGACGGATCTTGTTATTATTTTTTGAACTGTATGATAAATACTTGATTTGTTCTTAATTATGTTTTCTTAATTCTTGCTTTAATATTTCAGGATATTGATTCAAGTATTGATGTGCTTATTCAGAGGAGCAAAAGTCCCTGTTTAAGAGTAGATCTAGCATAATTAAGCGGAGTTGATCACACTCCTAGAAATAGGACGACGAAAATTTGCCGGATTGGGGTCAAACCTAATATGGGAGTCTATAAATCAAGTTAATGCAACACTAGGTGTTTTAATTAGAAAGATATTTCAATTAATCAATCTAGGGTTAGACTTTAGTAGCCTCAAAAGAGGTATTAATATAAATTAAGAAATCCTACGGATCAAGTCAAGTGAATAAATCGTCTGGTTCAGAGTTAAATAACAAGTGAAGTCTAGGTGGATTCTTCCTCGGGTATTGTCTTAATCAATTGGTTTTCTCAAAAGTATTTTCCCAATTCATTCTTTATGTCTTGGTATCCTTAGTTTAGGAATTAGTTAGATAAACATCAATCCTCTTTATTTTAGGCTAGATAATAAAAAGAAGTCAGACTAATACTTTTGGTTCCCTTGGGTTCGACATTTCGGTCTTGTCACTAAGCTATACTACTGTTCGATAGGTGCGCTTGCCTCAATCGTGGTGATAGTTAGTTTCTAGGCTCAATCATTCATTATATAAATATTAAAACTCTCAAACATGACCAAGTTTTTGGCGTCGTTGTCAGGGAATTGAAATATTAAGAACGCTCAATTTTTATTACTTTAGCCATTTTTATTTTATTTATTTTTTTATTTCTTTCTAATTTTTATTTTTAGTTTTCTAATCTCTCTATTATTTGTTCTGATAGGTTTTTCTAGTTTATGACTAAGAGGAACCCATCAGGACCATTGCTTTTTGACAGTGAGATCGAGGCAACCATTCGTCGAAATTGAACAAAAATTAGGCAAAGTTTACAATACATAGAGGAAGAGCAAGAAAACATCACTAATCATCCTGAAGAGATGGTTGAAAATCAGAATAATCCATTACCTACGGTGGCTATGGGAAATCCAGTGAATCAAAATCTTGCCCCTTGTACTATGTATGATTATGCTAAACCTAGTTTAGCCAGTACTAAATCAAGTATTGTTAGACCTACTATTGCTACAAATAATTTCGAATTGAAATCTAACACTATACAGATGATACAACAGTTTGTTCATCTTGATGGTTTGTAGGATGAGGATCCTAACTCACATTTAGCGAGCTTTTTGGAATTATACGATACGTTTAAAATAAATGGCATTTCTGACGATGCCATTCAGCTTCGGTTGTTTCCCTTTTCATTGAGGAACAAAGCTAAGCAGTGGTTGAACTTATTACCAAGAGGATCAATCACCACATGGGAACAAATGACCGAAAAGTTCTTATTAAAATATTTTTCGCCGGCTAAAATGGCTAAGTTGAGGAATGATATTTCTTCTTTTGTGCAGATGGATCTAGAGACACTTTACGATGCATGGGAGAGATAAAAGGATTTACTAAGAAGGTGCCCTCATCATGGGCTACCATTATGGCTACAGGTTCAAACCTTCTATAACGGTGTGAACCCCTCAACTAGGCAGCTTATTGATACAGCCGTCGGTGGAACCCTAAATAACAAAACCCCTGAAGTGGCTTACGAATTTATTGAAGAGATGTCACTGAATAACTATCAGTGGCAAGTTATGAGGACAAAGCCGACAAAAGCTGCAGTATTTTCAACCTCGATGCTGTCACTATGCTATCAAACCAGGTAGAGCTTTTGAATAAAAAGATTGATGGTTTGTGTAGTTCTTCGCAGGTATATTCAGTAATGTAGTGTGATATGAATGGAGGAGGGATGAGCAATATAGAATATCCACCTTATAACCCGAGCACTGAAAACAAACAAGTTCACTATATGGGTAATAATTCTAGACCTCAAAATAACCCTTATAGTAATACTTACAATCTAGGTTAGAGGAACCACCCCAATTTCTCATGGGGTGGTCAAGGAAATCAAAGACAACAACCCCCTCCAGGCTTCCAACAACAACCCTACCCACACGAGAAAAAGTCAAACCTCGAAGAGATGCTTACGAAATTTATCGCGGTGTCAAAAACACGCTTCCAAAACACCGAAACAACCCTCAAAAACCAGCAATCATCGATTCAAGGGATCGAAAGCCAACTAGGTCAGCTTGTTAAGCTGATCTCAGAACGACCACAAGGTAGCTTACCAAGCAACACCGAACCTAACCCAAGGGAACAACTTTACGCCATCACAGCATGCGCTGAAAAAGGGTTAGCGGAATCTAAATCTGAACCAAGGCAAGAACCTGTGGTCAATAAAGGTAAGGTTGAGGTAAGCCATGATACACAGAAACATGTCATTAAAGAGTACCAACCTCGTGTGACATACCCCAATGCTACAAAGAAAGACCGCACAGATGAACAATTTAGTAAATTTCTTAAACTTCTAAAGAAATTACATATTAACTTACTATTTCTTGAAGTTCTTTCACAGATGCCCAATTCAAGGAAATTTTTAAAAGAGCTTCTGACAAACAAATGGAGGTTAGACGATACGTTGCATGTGGAGCTAAATGCAGTGTGCTCAGTAATTTTACAAAATAAACTACCACGAAAGTTAAAAGATCCAGGGAGTTTTACAATTCCGTGCTTAATTGGTAGCTTATCTGTTAATAACTCCTTAGCTGATCTAGGGGCGAGCATAAACGTTATGCCTTATAAAATGTTTAAATAGCTAGGTCTAGTGAAACCCAAACAAACTAGGATGAGCATTCAATTGCTGATAAAACTATTAAAATTCCTAGGGGTATAATTGAAGATGTACTCGTAAAAATTGATAAATTTATATTCCCAATAGATTTTGTCGTTTTAGGCATGGATGAGGACAATAATATTCCTTTAATTTTAGGAAGACCCTTTTTAGCAACTGCTAGAACTAAAATTGATGTTGGTACAGGAGAACTTATACTTCGTGTAGGTGACGAGACGATCACTCTTCAAGCTCTTAACTCGGCTAGGACATCAAGTAATAAAGGTGAGAACATAAATTCTATTAATGACCATTCGATTAAACCTTCTTTTCAAGAAGCACCACGGAACTACACAACTGAGCCAGATCCTAGACCTCATGCCAACAAGAAAATAACTCATGAGGAATGGAGGCATCAGATCGATGAACTAGATGAGTGGAAGATGCATTTCAAAGAGAAACTAGGAACACACGAAGCAAAATTGATGCAACACCATAAGCCAAACCAATTTAAGATAGGAGATCAGGTATTGTTGAATAAAACAGACCCTCGGATCGCCATTTTAGACCTTGATACAAACGAAGAAATCCCTTTTGAGGTACTGAATATCTACCCATATGGAACAGTCAAGGTAACTAATCCTAAATTCAGCACTTTTAAGGTAAACATTACTCGACTTGAACTATATAATGATCATAAAACTTATAGCAGGAGAGAGGAGTTTCAACTCCTCAAACCACCATGAATGTGCGAATGAGAAGTAAGTCTAGCTTAAGACTTTAAACGAACGCTTCTCGGGAGGCAACCTGAACACTAACCCCATTAATTTTCATATTTTTATTTTTATTTTTACTTTTAGCATCTAATTATAAACTAACTAAATTAATTAAACATAGGTTTCCCTACCACACAGCCTTACACACGGGCGTGGCCGTGGCCGTGTAGACACCACGGATTTACACACCAACGTGGCAGAGATCATATGAACCAAGGACAAAAAATCTCCAAACCATTGGCGGTGATAAAATGCCACGACCGTGCAATACAGCCGTGGTCAACACTGATTTATCAACATGGGTGTGGTGACCACTACACGAGCGTCGGAGAAATGAATGAAGCACAACACAGTCGTGTGACCCAACACGCCATGGTACACGGGCGTAGGTAGCAACCAGATCCCTGACTCTATTTAAAATGCCCTTTCTTCTCACCTTCACCCCAAATTAATTTTCAACTACCACACCCCTATTCCTTTCTATTACCTTTATCCTTCTATTTTTCCTCTTCCCCATTCCCTCATTCTTCCTCAAAACCACCATCTCCATGTCGAAGAAGTGAAAGGACCCTAGCATAGTCTCCCCTGCGATACCAATCTCCATAAGTTCATGTCGACTGCTTCATTCCCTCGACACGACAAGGACCTTTGAGTCCATCTATCTTTTCTTTTTCGTTTCTCTTCTCATTTATTTTCCTTCTTTTTATCTTTCTTGTTCTCAATTTATATTATTATATTTTGTTTTCTTTGATTTAGGTTCAAAAGGCTACTAGGGAATCACCATACCATGACCCTAGTATCCACTTCCACTGTAATACCCTCCTTCAACTCGGCCCGAATTTCCCCCATTTTTTCTCTTTGACTCCATCCACAATTCAAGAAGTTTCACTTCTCTCCCTCTCTTATGATTTCTAACTATATTGTTATCATACATTTTTGTACATTAAGGGCAATGTACATCTTAAGTGTGGGGGGTGAATTTTATTTAGAAAAGTTCCTAACTTTTTGCATTATTCCCAATTCCTAAATTTTGTATTTTCTTTCTCATATCACTATTAGAACAAATTCTGATTGATTTATGATTTTTATTGATATGTCTTGAATTAAAACATAGGCAGTTGTGCATTGATTGTTTAAACTTGAAGGTTTTAGAAACTCAAGCATGATAAGTTGAATTTTGAAAATTAAAAATTTTCTAGGTTGTTTTCCCAAGTTTAGGTATTATCTTGAAGTTTGAAGTTCACAGGGTTGACATCAAAAACCATAATTTCTGTGAGATCTTGAGCCTTTGAGAGCATTTTCTTTTCTTGCTCACTTTTATTGTTGCTTTGAGTGAGTCAATAATTATTTGTTATTCTAGAATTTGCTTCGATTATACATGTCAAGACCACACTTTTGATTTGATACATGAGATGATAAAGGCACCTAGGATTTAACTCACTTACTTCCCAAAAGGCCTACCTTCATAATTAACCTCTAGTGAACCCCTTTGATCCTAATAAACCATCCATTGATTTACCCTTAATATTAACCCAAGACTTACTCTTTTTGATTCATTAAGAATTTTTCCTATTGTATTAACCTTATTATCGAGATTTGATTTGAGAAGTTGCCTAACTATGTTTTCCATTTCAGTTGTTAAAGTCTTATTATTGTACTTGATTTGTTCTTAAAAAAATTTGAAAGTATATTCATTATTAGTTCCATGTTATTTAAGCTTAAATAATTAATTTCACATCTTGAGAAGAAGCTCGTGTTTATTGTAATTATTCAGTATTAGTCTATTTTTCTAGTTAGGAAATTTGTCAATTTGATCTCAATTTTAACCCTTTAATTCAGCCTTTATCCACACCTTAAACCCAAGCCACGTTACAACCTATTTTAAAGACCTTTTGATCGATGTATCATCTCAATTTATAGTGGTGGAGATTTGATTTTTATGCAAGCCTATGGTATTAACTTTTCATGTTGACTATTGAGTGCTTAATTTATTGTCCCTTAAACACTTCGAGTGATTTGAGTGAATCCTTAGTGAGGATGTTAACTCAGTGATATTTTGAATCAAAGGTGATTACTTAAATAAGGGGGAATACCTATGTTTTTCCATGAATAAAATGCTTAACTTGGATTGTTTGAAACTTTGATGTTCTTTTAGTTGAATTCTCAACGTATGATTACCTATGGATTATTTCAAAACATTATTGATAAGAGTTATCAGTTGAGAAGAATGAATTTTTCAATTGTGAGTTGAGGATTTTTCTTGAGGACAAATAAATGCTTAAGTGTGGGGGTATTTGATAAACCGTAATATATACATATTTTAATCCCACATTTGGCATACTTTTGGATGATTTATATCTTGAATTGTGGAATTTGATGCTCCTAATCCTTTAATTTCATGTTCTATACTTAGGAGAGCATAGGAGGATGAAAACAACGAGAAACGGGCCAAAAACGGGGAAAATAGGACAAAGTAAGAAATCAACACAGCCTGGAGTTCACCACACGGGTAAACCACTCGATCGTGCCATCCTAGCAGACTCGAACACGACCCTGGGCTCGATTCACACGGGCGTGTCCCTACCGTGACCCATGATAAACCATAATATACACATATTTTAATCCCACATTTAGCATGTTTTTGGATGATTTAGCCCTTTAATTATGGAAATAGGTGCTCCTAATCCTTTGTTTTCATGTTTTATACTTAGGAAAACACCGGAGGATGAAAAGAATGAGAAACGGGCCAAAAATAGAGTAAATGGTCCGAATTAAAAAATTAGCACAGTCTAGCCCCAAGACCACAAGGTCGTGCCTCATTAACAGACCCGAACACTGCCTGGCCTCGACTTACACGGGCATGTGCCATGGGTGTGTCCCTGACGTGACCTATTTGAATTCTATTTGGAATAGGGTACTTAGAGGCAAAGAAACACATTCCAAAAGCCTATATAAACACCCTAGAGGCCAATCTTCAAGGGGCGTTCAGCTAGGCCAAGGAGTCAAGCCAGAGGGGCCAAATTGTGGGATTCACTTGAAAAAAGCCATTTGATTCATCTCAGGAAGCCGGAATCATACTAAAGACTGTGGATCTCTCCTTCAATTCCTTCAGGGGGTTTTAGGGTTTTCTTTATGTTTTTTTTATATTTTCTTCTGAGATGTTTTCTTTTATAATAATGAACTACACCCCTCAAATACCTGAAGTGCATGAAACCTAAGACGGATTTTGTTATTGTTTTCTAAGCTGTATGATAAATACTTGATTTGTTCTTAACTATGTGTTCTTAATTCATGTTTTGATATTTCAGGATATTGATTCAAGCATTTATGCTCTTAGGTAGAAGAGGAATAGACCCTGTCTAAGAGTAGATCCAACATAGTTAAGCGGAGTTGATCGCAACCCTAGAGATAGAATGACGAAAATATGCCGGATTAGGGTCAAACCTAATATGGGAGTCATAGATCGAGTTAATGCAATTCTAGGGGTTTTAATTAGAAAGAGATTTCAATTAATCAACCTAGGGTTAGACGTTAGTAACCTCGAGAGAGGTATTAATATAAATTAGGGAATCCTACGGATCAAGTCAAGTGAATAAATAAATCAGTTCGAGTTAGATAACAAGTGAAGTCTAGGTGGATTCTTCCTCAGGTATTGTCTTAATCAATTGGTTTTTCCCACAAGTATTTCCCCAATTCATTCTCTTTGTCTTAGCATCTTTAGCTTAGTAGTTAGTTAATTTTAGGTTAAACAACTATTCCTCTAATTCTTAGGTTAAATAAAAAAAGAAAGTTAGTATTAGTACTTTTGGTTCCTTTGGGTTCAACAATCTGGTCTTGCCATTAAACTATACTACTGTTCGATAGGTGCGCTTTCCTCAAGTCGTTGTCACAGTTAGTTTTTAGGCCAGATCATTCATATTATAATTTTTTAAGACTCTGACACACGATCAAATTTTTGGCGCCGTTGCTGGGGAACTAAAATATTAAGAAAGCTCAATTTTTAATACTTTAGTCATATTTTATTTTATATTAATTTTTGAAATTAAATTTTATTTTACTTTTCTAATTTTCTTTTTCTTTTTCTTTTTCTTTTCTTGGTAGGTACCTCTAGTTTATGACTAGAAGGAACCCAACAGGACCCTTGATTTACGACAGTGATATCGAAGGACGGTTCGCAGAAATCGTAGAGAAATAAGGCAAAGCTTAAACTACATACAAGAAGAGCAAGAGAACGAAATTACTACTACCGAATAAATGGCTGAGAATAATCCGCTACCTCCAGAGGTGGCCAAAAATCATGCTCCTCAAACTAGCCAAAAATCATGCTCCTCAAACTATGTATGACTACACTAAACCTAATTTAACATGAATTGAGTCAAGTATTGTTAGACCTGCTATAGCTGCTAATAATTTTGAACTGAAACCTAACACTATACAAATGATGCAGTAATTTGTTCAGTTTGATGGTTTGCAGGATGAAGACCCAAATAATCACTTGGCAAATTTCCTAGAATTTTGCGATACTTTCAAAATTAATGGGGTTTCTGATGATGCCATCCGTCTTCGGTTATTTCCCTTCTCTTTGAAGAATAAAGCTAAACAGTGGCTGAATTCTCTTCCACAAGGATCAATCATTAAATGGGAACAAATGACCGAAAAAATTTTATTAAAATATTTTCCACCGACCAAAACGGCCAAATTAAGGAATGATATCTCTTCTTTTGTTCAGATGGATTTAGAAACACTATACGATGCATAGGAGGGATACAAAGATCTATTAAGAAGGTGCCCACACCATGGATTACCCTTATGGCTACAGGTCCAAAACTTTTACAATGATGTGAACCCTTCAACGAGACAACTGATTGATTCAGCAGCCGGTGGAACCCTAAATAACAAAACTCCTGAAGCGGCCTATGAGTTTATAGAGGAGATGTCACTGAACAACTATCAGTGGCAAGTTACAAGGACAAGGCCAACAAAAACAGTCATAGTTTTCAACCTCGACGCAGTCACCATGCTATCAAATCAGGTAGAGATGTTAAATAAAAAGATTGATGGTTTGTGTGGTTCCTCGCAGGTACACCCAGTAATGGAATGTGATTCAAATCTAGGAGGTGTGGTGAATCCTGAGTACCCACCCTACAATCATGGCATGGAAAGCGAACAGATAAACTATACGGGTAACAATTTCAGATCTCAAAATAATTCTTATAGTAATACTTATAATCCAGGCTGGAGGAACCACCCCAATTTCTCATGGGGTGGTCAAGGAAATCAGAGATAACAACTTCCTCCAAACTTCCAACAACAGCCCTACCCATAGGAAAAGAAGCCGAATCTTGAGGAGATGCTGACAAAATTCATAGCGGTGTCAAAAACTCATTTCCAAAACACCGAAACAACACTTAAAAATCAACAAGCATCGATTAAAGGAATCGAGAACCAGTTAGGGCAACTTGCTAAGCTGATCTCCGAACGACCACAAGGTAGCTTGCCAAGTAACATTGAGACTAACCTAAAAGAGCAACTTCAAGCCACAACGCCCAGAATAATAAAGGGTCAGTAGATTCTGAACCTGAGCCAAGGCAAGAACCTGTGGTAAGTGAAGGTAAGATTGAGGTAAGCCAAGAAAAGTGAAAATCGGTAATTAAAGAATACCAACATCGTATACGATATCCCAATGCGATGAAGAAAGATAATTCAAATGAACAGTTCAGTAAGTTTCTTAAAATTTTAAAGAAATTACATATTAACTTACCATTTCTTGAAGCTCTTTCGCAGATGCCAGATTCAAGGAAATTTTTAAAAGAGCTTTTGAAAAATAAGCGGAAGTTAGACGAGGAGTTGCATGTGGAATTAAATGCAGTGTGTTCAGCAATGTTGCAAAACAAACTACCACGAAAATTAAAAGATCCAGGGAGTTTCACAAATCCATGTTTAATTGGTAGTTTAACTATTAATAACGTGTTAGCTGATTTAGGGGGCAAGCATAAATGTTATGCCTTATAAAATGTTTAAACAATTAGGTCTAGGGAAACCCAAACAAACTAGGATGAGTATTCAATTAGCTGATAAAACTATTCGAATCCTTGGGGGTATAATTAAAGACGTACTCGTTAAAATTGACAAATTTATTTTCCTCGTAGACTTTGTTGTTTTAGATTTGGATAAGGATAATACGATTCCTTTAATTTTAGGAAAGCCCCTTTTTAGCAACTGCCAGATCTAAAATTGATGTTAGTACAGGAGAACTCACACTTCGTGTAGGTGACGAATTAATCAGTCTTCAAGCTCTCGACTCAGCTAGGACATTGAATGACAATGGTGAGAACGTAAATTCTATTGATAATCATTCGGTTTAACCTTCTTTACAAGAAGCACCATGACGCTACATATCTGAGCCAGTTCATAAACCTTGTGCCAATAAAGAAGAAATTTATGAGGAACAAAGGCTTTAGATTTATGAACTACAAGAGTGGAAGGCACATTTCAAGGAGGAATCAAAACCACACAAAGTGAAACTGAAAGAACCCCCAGACGAGCTTATAGGAACATCTAATCACCTCAAAATAGGAGATCAGGTACTGTTAGATAAAATAGACCCAAGAATTGCCATGTCAGACCTAAATACAGAAGAAGAGATCTCTTTTAAGGTACTCAATGTCTTCCCATACGACACAGTTGAGATAAGCAATTCTACATTCGGCACTTTTAAGGTAAATGCTACTAGACTCAACCTATATAATGATAGCATGAGAAAGGATTATTCACTCCTCAAACCACCATGAATGTAAATAAGAGGTAAGTCTAGCTTAGAACTTTAAACAAGCGCTTCTCGGGAGGCAACCTGGACACTAACCCCATTTTTATTCACTTTCTTTTAGCACCTAACTACAAACTAACCAAGTTAATGAAGCGCAGATTTCTACACCACACGGCTTTGCACACGGCCGTGGCCATGGCCGTGTGGATACTATGAATTTCCATACTGGCATGACAGAGATAGTACGAAACAGTATAAAAAACATCTCCAAGACACGGGCTCGACTAAACACCACGGCCGTGCGACACAGTCGTGGCCAACACTGTTTTATCAACATGGGCGTGGCGACCTGAATAACAGGCACGAGACAAATGAATGAACCACCGCACAGCCGTGTGACACAACACGCCCATGAAACACGGGCGTGGGGATGTACCAGAGCTAAAAAGTTTATTTAAAAACACCTATTCCCCTTCCGATCTACTCTCCATCCCCTTCTTCCACAATCTTTAAAATCTCCTTCCCTTTCATTTCCTCCTTCTTCGTTTTCCAAACTCTTGATCTACACTTCATCCATGTCAAAAAAAATGGAAGGATCCTATACCAGTCTCCCTGTACGAGACCAATCTACATAAGTTTATGCCGGCCGCTTCATTAACTTGACAGGAAAATGACCTTTGAGTCCATTTAACCTTTCTTTTTCCTTTCTCTTCTCCTTTATTTTCCTTATCTTTATTTTTTTCTTATACTAAATCTGGTTTATTTTATTTTAGTTTCTTGGTTTTAGGTTCTAAAGGCTGCTTGGGAATCACACACCACGGCCTTAGAAATCACGCCCACCTCGCGAACCATCTTATAATAAGAACCTTTCGGTCCATTAATCGGTTATTTTAGTCTTATTTCACTTTTTACACTCTTTCTTTTTATTTTTATTTTATTTAAATATATAATTAGTATATTTAGATTTATTCTGATTATTTCCTGGCTAACTCTTCACAAGATTCCCAATTTCTTCATCTAGCGCAGGAATTAGAGGCGCCCCCTCCAATTTATCTTTCACCTCCAAATCATGTTTCCACACTTCCAACTCAAGGAATCCATCCAAAAATTCAGGAAGTTTCACTTCTCTCCCTCTCTTTTAATTTTCTTAATATATGATTACTATCTATCTTTGTATATTGAGGGAAATGTACATCTTAAGTGTGGGGGGTGAAAATTTATTTAGGAAAGTTCCTAACTTTTTGCATTATTCTCAAATCCCTGAATGATATCTTGTCTTAAGTAATTTTCCCATATCACTAATTAGAATGAAATTTCTGTTGATTTATGATTTTTATTGATATGTTTTAGATTAAGTCATAGTTCATTGTGCATTGATCATTTAAACTTTAAGATACTAGAGAATCAAGCATGATAAGTCTATTTTCAAAAATTAAAATTTTGTTAGGTTGTCTACCTAAACTAATTATTACCTTGAAGTTTAAAATTTACAAGGTTGTTATCAAAAACCCATAATTTTTGAGAGATTTTGAACCTTTTAGAGCATACATTCTTTTCGTGCTCACTTTATTGATTATGAGTGTGTCAACATTGATTTTTTATTCTAGAACATGCTTCAATTATACATGTTGACACCACACCTTTGATTTGATATACAAAGATGATAAAGGCACTTAGGATTAACCTACTTGCTCCACTAAAAGCCTACCCTCACAATTAACCCCTAGTGAACCCCTTTGATCCTAACAACCCTTTTATTGACTCACCCACTAATATTAACCCAAAACCCATCTTTTATTTGTTATCACCATTCCTTTTGACCACCCTTCTATCGAGACTTGATTTGATCAGTTACCTAATTATTTTATTCTAGTAGTTGAATTTTTCTTTTATTATGTATTTATTGATTGATTCAAAAAAAATCAAAGTATATTCATTATTAGTTCTGTGATTAAGAGAGCTTACACGTTTAAACTAAACATCTTGAGAAAGAAGCTCGTATTATTAGTATTACAAATTTTCAATTGATGTAATTCTTTAGGATTAGTTCATTTTTCTAGTTAGGTAAATTGCCAATTCAATCTCGATTCTAAACCTTTAATTTAGCCTTTATCCACACCTTTAACCCAAGCCCCATTACAACCCTTTAAAGACCTTTTGATTTGTGTATCATCTCATATTATAGTGGTGGAGATTTGATTTTCATGCAAGCCTATGGTAATAACTTTTCATGTTTGATTGATGAGTGCTTTATTTTGAACCTTAAACACCTTGAGTGATTTGAGTGAATCTTTAGTGAGGATGTCAACTCTTGTCGATTTTGAATTAAAGGTAATTATTCGAATAAGGGGAAACACCTATATGTTTTTGTGCTACAAACATATGACTTTGATTGTTTGAATCTTTAGGACTCTTTGAGTTAAATTATCCATGTATAAATTGCCTATGAATTATGATGAAACATTATTGATGAATATTATGAATTGAGGAAATTCGTTTTAATTGTGAGTTGAGAATTTTGCTTGAGGACAAGCAAAAGCTTAAGTGTGGGGGTATTTGATAAACCATAATATACACATATTTTAATCCCAAATTTAGCATGTTTTTGGATGATTTATCCCTTTAATTATGGAAATAGGTGCTCCTAATCCTTTGTTTTCATGTTTTATACTTAGGAGAACAACGGAGGATGAAAAGAATGAGAAACGGGCCGAAAACAGAGTAAATGGGCCGAATTACAAAATCGACATGGCCTAGGCCCAAGACCACACGGTCGTGCCTCATTAACAGACCCAAACACGGCCTGGCTTCAACTTACATGGGCGTGTGCCATGGGTGTGTCCTTGACGTGACCTGTTTGAATTCTATTCGGAATAGGGTACTTAGAGGTAAAGAAAGACATTCCAAAAGCCTATATATGTAACACCCCTTACCCGAGTTCCACCCTAAAACCGAGCCCGAGACGTTACCAAACTGACACCACTTGATCATCACTTAGGCTTAACATAATTACTCTCTTATCACCTTAATAAGTTCATTCTCGACTTATAAGGCTTTACTCATACCCAAGAAGGCTCTCGAGACCATATCGAAACTTTCTCAATTCATAAAAATTTTTCTCTTTTATGCAGGGCCCACACGCCCGTGTAATGTGTAACACGCCCGTGAGTTTGCACCCACACCCATGTCCTCAACCCATGCTTAAACTCCAGTATTCTATTTTAACACCACGATTAGGGCACACGCCCATGCTCCACCCGTGGTAAACCTGAGCTATGTCACACGGCCTTAAGGCTTGGTCACACGCCCGTGTGGTTAGCCCGTGGCCAAAACTGCTCAATTTTGCCAAATTAGACATGGCCACTACACACGCCCCTGGGCTGGCCGTGTGACTCACATGGCCTAGACACACACCCGTGTGTCTATCCACATGGTCAAGAACAAAGCTATTTGCTAAGTTCTTTCTACCCCTAAAGCATACACAAAATGTATTCATCCAATACATCCATAATCAACTCAATTTAAGGAGCAATCTCACATAAACAACTACATCATTTCATATAACAAAATAGCCAACCAATATGGCATTATACGAAAGGTACCATCCATCTAAAGGCCAACACATCTTAGCCATTTACAACAAAATTCACTAACTGGTCTAGCCTCTATACATGCCATATACAAAACATCAAATCTCATGTACCAGAGTGTGTTGATAGCTTGGGCGATCTTCTATTTGATCCTCGTATCTCGATCCAACACTTTTACTCTATAAGACAAGGGAAAAGAAAGAGAGTAAGCTTTGAGAGTAGTAAGTTTACACATAAATAATGAAGTATCATAGTATAAGCTAAACCATAAATAGCACTATACTAACATACGATATCATTGTGCTTACTCTTTCTAACCTTTACCACATTTCCAACATATCACGAGTCACATACTCGTAACCATTGAAATGCACCCCAGCGTTCAATATCACATTCATACAATATGCAACACATCATTATTTCTCGATAATACATCCATACAGTTAATTCACATAGCTACTTTACTCAAAAATTCTACCACAAAGGTAATTCATATAGCCTATCCACACAATTAGTTCACATAGCTAATATATCAGTGGTTTTGCACTTAGCACACCACAATCGATTACTAAGGTGGTATCGCACTTAGCCTACCACAAAGGTATTTATAGTGATTTCGCACATAGCCCACTAAATGATATACCTGACGATAGCATCGCACATAGCTAGCTCATCGTCAATAAGCATTAGAATGGTATCGCACTTAGCCCACCATCTAGTATTATCGCAACACATGCAAAAGTCTACTTAATCATACATTCAATCACCAATTTCTACTACATTCTATTCACAGAATCTACTACATTCATCCCTCATAGGTCCTCAATCGTGCTACACACTAGTTAGCATTAACAAATTGTAAGTATTAATGCATCGTTTATGCGTAGACTTACCTCGATACTTAAAAGTATAGAAATATGCAAATTAATCCACCATCTTACTTTTGCCTCGGCTTCGATCTGGGCTTTGTCTTTCTTGATCTATAATAAATAAATTAGCTTATTCAATACACACATTGACTAAATTGACTCACATCTCATACTTTAGCAAAATTACTATTTTACCTCAAAACTTTTTTATTTTTACACTTTAGCCCCAAGGCTCATAAAGTGATTTTTATTCAACTTTCTAGCCTTTCATGCTAAACCAAACCACTTACTCAACTAAAGCATTCATTAATTCTCACTAAATCACACATATATGTCCAAACTAAAGTTTTTCACAAACTAGTCCCTACATGCATTTTCATGGAAAAATCACTTAGCAAAAGATGTTTCTACTACATCAAGCTTTCATACTCTTCCATAAAACATCAAAATACATGCATGTCATACATATGTACATTTTTGAACATCCATCATAGCTCACCAAATAGCTAAAAATAGCTTACTCATGCTACTAGGACTTCAAAAATACGAAGAATATCAAAAATCGGGCTTAGGAGCACTTACCACCAAGCTTGAAAATTTTGAAGAACCCTAACAATGGCTATTAAAATTTTCGGTAGCTTGGGGGAGAAGATGAATGGATTTTTCTCATCTTTCCACCTATTTAATCATTTAAATTACTAAATCACCAAAATACCCTTTTTGATAAACTTCCTATTTTAACTAATCCAAGCCCAATTTTGTCCAAAAACTAAAAATTGGGAAAATTGTTCAATAAGGACCTCTAATTGATATTCTGAAGCAATTTCACACAAATAGCTTCTAGAACATCACATTTTACAACTTTTATAATTTAGTCCTTTTGGACAATTCAACCACCATTTCAAAAAAATACTTCATGAAACTTTCACACTAGCATGCACACACAGTATAAACTTCAAAAACTCATGCATATACCTCAGATTTATGGTCTCGAACCACTATTCTGACTAGGCCTTAAATCGAGATGTTAAAACTCTCCCCTCTTAAGAGATTTTCGTCCCCGAAAATCTTACCAGTAAAGAGGTTTGGATATTATTCTCTCATGGCCTCTTTTATTTCCCACGTAGCTTCTTCAACACAGTGTTTCTACCGCAACACTTTCACTAGTGCTATGCTCTTATTTCTCAACTATTTCACCTCTCGAGCCAAGATCTTAATCGGTTCCTCTTCATATAACATATCTGATCTTATCTCAATTTTGTTGAAGGAATCACATGTGAGGGATCAGAGCGATACCGTCACAACATCGACACATGGAACACATTATGAATCTTTTCTAACTCTACCGGCAAGGCCAACCGGTATGCTACGGCCCAATTGTAACAGACTGAATTTGAACCTAATCAGAATGGTGGTTTGGGACCACAAATCCGAGTCTGAGAAATATTTAAATATTATATTTTGTGTTTATTATATGTGAATTAATGTGTGTGAAAGTTTCGTAGAAAAATTTAATCGTTTATATGTTTAATTTAGAAAAAGGACTTAATAGCGTAAAATGTAAAAGTTGCAAACTATAGTGAAAAGTGCCTTTTTGATAATGGCTTTTTAATATGGGGTATTAAAATTGCAATTATCCCATTTTAATAGTTAGTGGGCGGCATATACCATGAATACCCTTAGTATTATTTGTTTATATATTAATGTATAAAGGTTAAATTAATAATCAACCAAATTCTTTACATATATGTTAATTAAAACACAAAAAAAATGAACATTTTTACTCATCATCTCTTGGCAAAATATTGAAGAAAGAAAGGGGAGCTAGGTTTTTTGAAATTTTGGCTACTTTCAAGCCAAATTCAAGGTAAATTCTTAGTCGGTTTTTGTAAATTTTTACGTTTTTGAGATCGTTGCTTCGAATCGTAGCTGACCCATGTTAGAATTTTTAAATCTAAGCATGCTTGATGTTCGGCCATTGACATGTTCATGTGTTTTTTGATGTTTGATGATTTTATATTATAGTTATGTTAAAGATTAACAAGTTTTGAATTGGAAATTTTGGTGAAATTGAGTATTTAGGGCTAATTTCTAAAAATAAATTTTTAGAGGGGCTTATTTGCAAAATAAATGAAAGTAATGGACTTGTATAGTCCCTATGAATATTCAGCCCTTGAGTGGTATTGAGAAATTTTGTGTATTTTGTGTTTTATGCAAATAGGACTAAATTGTAAATATGTGAAACATTAGAGGTAAAATGGTAATTTGCCCGTTTATGCGTTTTGGGACTAAATTGAAATGAAATGTACTTGAATGAGCTAAATTTCAATGTGTTTAGAACAAGAATAAAGAAAAACGGATTTGGATCGGGGAAAGGCGAAGGTTATTGAATAGTCGGTATACGTTGTCCGTTGACAGTCGAGGTAAGTTCTTAAGCAAATGTATGTTAAAGAATTAATTATGATATAGAGTATGATAAATTTGGAAATTTAAAGTACTAAAATATGTGTTGGCCGAATATGGGGTATAATATCGTATTGAATTTATTTTTGTTAAATGCGATGTGAATGAGTATATTCGGTTGAATATGCGAAAGTAATATGTTGTATACGAGATGGTTGTGATCTTGGTACTAAGTAAATTGTGTTGAAATGTTGAAATGTTGAAATTCGGGCTTCAATCCTAGCAGGCCTAGTGCCGGTGATTTAATTCAGGCTTCGAGCCTAGTAGGCCTTGTGCCGGTGATCTATTTCAAGCTTAGTGCCTAGCAGGCCTTGTGCCAGTGAATATATCGAGCTTAATGCCTAGCAGGCTAAATGCCGGTGTTTCAAATCTCAGACTTTTAGTCTACCAGGCAAGGTGCCGGTGTAAGCGATTTGAATTGGTGTATAGCTTGTTATATGCAGGTGAGTTTTCAATTTTCGAACTTTAGTTACGAAATGGTAAAGTTATCAAAAAAACCATGGAAGTTTAAGGTTATGAAAATAAATTTGTGAGTTCGGCTATAAGGTATGTATTAAACATACTTTAATGTTATGAATATATGCTATGATGCTAAGTAAATGAAACGGTAAAAGGAAGGGATATGCATATGAATATGTGTTTTGGGACTAAATCGAAATGAAATGTACTTGAATGAGCTAAATTTCAATGTGTTTAGAACAAGAACAAGGAAAAACGGATTTGGATCGGGGAAAGGCGAAGGTTATTGAATAGTCGGTATACATTGTCCGTTGACAGTCGAGGTAAGTTCTTAAGCAAATGTATGTTAAAGAATTAATTATGATTATAGAGTATGATAAATTTGGAAATTTAAAGTACTAAAATATGTGTTGGCCGAATATGGGGTATAATATCGTATTGAATTTATTTTTGTTAAATGTGATGTGAATGAGTATATTCGATTGAATATGTGAAAGTAATATGTTGTATACGAGATGGTTGTGATCTTGGTACTAAGTAAATTGTGTTGAAATGTTGAAATGTTGAAATTTGGGCTTCAAGCCTAGCAGGCCTAGTGCTGGTGATTTAATTCGGGCTTCGAGCCTAGTAGGCCTTGTGCCGGTGATCTATTTCAAGCTTAGTGCCTAGCAGGCCTTGTGCCAGTGAATATATCGGGCTTAATGCCTAGCAGGCTAAATGCCGGTGTTTTAAATCTCAGACTTTTAGTCTACCAGGCAAGGTGCCGGTGTAAACGATTCGAATTGGTGTATAGCTTGTTATATGCTGGTGAGTTTTCAATTTCTGAACTTTAGTTACGAAATGGTAAAGTTATCAAAAAAACCATGGAAGTTTAAGTTTATGAAAATAAATTTGTGAGTTCGGCTATAAGGTATGTATTAAACATACTTTAATGTTATGAATATATGCTATGATGCTAAGTAAATGAAACGGTAAAAGGAAGGGATATGCATATGATAGATGGAATGTAATTATAATGTATACTATGAGTGAAATGGTTATAGAAAAGCATGAAAGAAGTAAGTATTTGTACAAGTATAACTATATGCATAAGTGTGTGACTATTTATTCAGTATATAATATACTGTGGTAAAGAAATGAAAGTTGATATATGTACAGTGAGAAGGGATATTCGGTTATGGTAAATTAAATATTAAGGAAATGCTTTTATTAAATGCTTGTATACTTGAATGTCATATTGTGGTTGCTTAAGACTTACTAAGCTAGCAAGCTTACCTTGTGTGTATCCCTTGTTTGATTTATATATTTCATTCAAGCTACGGGCTCAAAGGATCGTCAGAAGAATCATCCACACTATCAACCCCTTTTTGGTACTTATATATTTGGTTTTTAAATCAAAAGGCATGTATAGGCTAACTCTATGTTTGAATATCGTTTTGATGATGTATAATAGCCACGCGAAAATGGCTTAAATTTTCATACTAAGCTCGATTCTATTTACCCTTGACTATGTGATTAATATGTTTAGTTTCAACTATTCGGCTATTGGCTGTTCTTTCATTTCCAGCTTATGTATTATGCGTACTATATGATTGCTTGTTGTAATGTCAATATTTGTGTTAAATTAGTCAAGTGTTTCGGTATTTAAGTTAACATTTGCAGGTATAATTCAAGGTAGGCATGTGTAGTTGAGTATCATTCGGAATTTATGTATATATGTCAACTTTAATTGATTTATGAAGTATGAATTATATTGAGTATTGCATGTATATGTATTCGGCCAAACCTAGGTGATAGTTGCAAATGTAGTTAGCATGTTTAAATAAGTAAGTGTTTAGGCTCATAGTCGAACAGGGAAAATATGTATAACTATGATGTATTCATTATATATATATATATATATATTTGGCTTGTGAGATTGCTTGATTTAATTGAGTGCATGAAACTACTAATACTCGGTTTGTGCTAGGTAACGAACATGAAATGTTATGAATGAAACCTTATACATTTGGCGAAATATTTAAGCACATAGGTGATGTGTAATATGTTGCATGCATTCGATTATGTGAAAATAGGTTTTATGCCATATGAAATTGGTCTGAATAGGAAGCATTTTGCATTGACATTCGAAGTATACCTATTTTATTCATTAGTTACGAAAAGTTTAGTTGTTTATAAGTTCCATAGATCAAGATCGTTTTGAAAAATGTGGTGCATGTAATCTGTATTGTCTGTTTATGATTAAATTATTTAATGAAGATGATCAACTAAGATTCAATCAATTGAACGGAAGTTTTAAATTACATGGTAATAACCGTAACCCTAATCCGACGACAGACACGGGTTAGGGGTGTTACATTTGATTGGTATTAGAGCTACGGTTTAGTCGATTCTAGGACTACCGTAGTGCGTGTGAGTCTAGCTATACATGCCTTTTTATATATACGATAGTGTGGTGACTTCTGACATTTCAAATTGTGTTTTATATAGTAAATGGATCCGGACAAAGCCGTAGTGGATGATGTAGAGAGTGTAGCCCCTGATCTCGCACGTCGGTCAGCGCCGGTAGACTCTCGACTTGTCTCAGGTAGCCATGAGGGGGAGGCTAAGCAAGCCTTCTAATAGATGATGAATGAATGGTTTACCCAATTTGTTCAGAATAACCCGACTGTACAACAACCTCCACCCCCGAATAATCCAACTCCGGTACCTTCTACACCTCCGATGATAGATCCGATAAGATCTAGTAGGCCTCGTTGATAAAATTAGAAAATATAGGGCCGAAAAATTCAAAGCTAATGATGATGATGACGCAGAGCAAGCTAAGATGTGGCTTGATAACACTATTCGGGTACTTGATGAGCTATCCTGTACTCCAGATGAATGTCTGAAGTGTGCTATATCTCTACTTCGAGATACTGCATATCACTGGTGGAATACACTAGTATCAATGGTTTCGAAAGAAAAAGTGACTTGGGATTTCTTCCAGATAGTTCCGTAAGAAATATATCAGACAAAGATTCATCGATCAAAAATGAAAAGAATTTCTGGAACTAAAACAGGGTCGTATGACTGTGATAGAATATGAGCGAAGTTTGTTAGATTGAGTCGTTATGCCTGGGAGTGTATATCAACAGAAGCCATTATGTGCAAAAGATTTGAAGACAATCTGAATGAGGACATAAAGTTACTTGCTGGCATTCTTGAAATCAAAGAGTTCGTGGTGTTAGTCGAGCGAGCTTGCAAAGCTGAAGAGCTCGAAAAAGAGAAAAGAAAGGCTGAAATGGAAGCTAGAGACACTCATAAAATATCGTCAAGTAAGAATTTCCATTCAGCGCCAAAAAAGTTCAAAGATGACTTCGGTCGACATAGAGCTACTCCAGACCTGTCTAGATGAGATCGACCTCCAGTGAGTTCCCGAGCCACTTCAATGGCTAGTGTTGGTAATGTTCAGTAAAATCGGTGAGTGCAAGCATTATGGAAAATGGCATTCTAGGAGTTGTAGATTTCGTGATCGGTCCTACTTTAAATGTGGATCATCGGACCATTTCATTCGAGAGTGCCCGATGCTGGCCGAGCAAGATACGACTCAAAACACTAAACCGAGCAATGTGTCAGCACAAGGCAGACCACCTAGACAGTCAGGCAATGTAGGTGGCAGTCAGAGAGGGACGAAGGACGCTGCAGTTCGATCAGAGGCTCGAGCACCAGCTAGAGCTTATGCTATACGAGCCAGAGAGGATGCTTCTTTCCCAGATGTCATTACCGGTACTTTCACACTTTATGATACTACTGTGATTGCATTGATTGATCCTGGTTCGACTCATTCATATGTGTGTGAAACTATGGTGGCCAGTACGACTCTGCTTGTTGAGTCTACTAAGTTTGTGATTCATGTATCCAACCCCTTGGGTCGATGTGTACTTGTTGATGAAGTGTGCAAAGGTTGCTCGTTGATGATTCGGGACTCCTACTTTCTAGCTAATTTAATGTTGTTACCTTTTGATTAGTTCGATATAATTTTGGGAATGGATTGGTTAACTTTGCACGATGCCGTGGTGAATTGCAAAAGAAAGATTATTGATTTGAGACGTCAGAATGGTGAAATCATTCGGGTTGAATCTAATGATCTGAGTGGATTACCTACAGTAATATCCTCAATGTTGGCCCGAAAGTATGTGAGAAAGGGATGTGAAGCTTATTTGGCTTATATGTTGGATAGTAAGGTGCCTGAAAAGCAGATCGAATCTATACCAATTGTGTGTGAATACTCAGATGTGTTTCCTGAAGAATTATCGAGTTTACCACCAGTAAGAGAGATTGAGTTCGGCATTGAATTAGTACCGGGGACGACTCTGATTTCAATAGCTCCATATCAAATGGCACCTAGTGAGTTGAAAGAGTTGAAAGCACAGTTGCAAGAATTGATAGATAGAGGCTTTGCACGCCCGAGTTTTTTCTCCTTGGGGTGCACCAGTTTTATTTGTGAAAAAGAAAGATAGAACTATACGAATGTGTATTGATTATCGGCAGCTGAATAAGGCGACTATAAAGAATAAATACCCTTTGCCTCGGATTGATGATTTGTTTAACCAGTTGAAAGGGCTACAGGGTTCTTAAAGATAGATCTGAGATCGGGTTATTATCAGTTGCGAGTCAAAGATTTCGATGTGCCAAAGACTACATTCTGAATGAGGTACAGACATTTTGAGTTCCTGGTTATGCCTTTTAGACTTACTAGTGCACCTTCTGTCTTTATGGATTTGATGAATCAGATTTTCAGACAGTTTTTGGATCGGTTTGTAGTAGTGTTTATTAATGATATACTGATTTACTCCAAAGATGAAACCAAGCATATCGAGCATTTGAGATTAGTACTACAAACTTTGCGAGATCAACAGTTGTATGCAAAGTTTAGTAAGTGTAAATTCTGGATGAAGAAAGTCAGCTTTTTGGGTCACGTCGTTTCAGCATCAGGTATTCGGGTTGATTCGAACAAAATATCAGCTAAACTTGATTGGAAACCACCAAAGAATATTTCTGAACTTCGAAGTTTCATGGGACTTGTAGGATACTATAGACGGTTTGTGAAAGGTTTTCCTATAATAGCTACACCTTTGACAAAGCTATTACAGAAAGATGTCAAGTTCGAGTGGTCAAAAAAGTGTCAGAAAAGTTTCGATCAGTTGAAAGCCCTTTTGACTGAAGCTCCAGTGTTAGCTCAGCCTGAATCGGGTAAAGAATTTATTGTTTATAGTGATGCTTCTTTGAATGGTTTGGGTTGCGTTTTGATGCAGGAAGGCAAAGTCATAGCCTACGCTTCAAGACAATTGAAGCCTCACGAAAGAAATTATTCGACTCATGATTTAGAATTAGCAGCCATCGTTTTTGCATTAAAAATTTGGCATCATTACTTATTCAGTGAGAAATGTCATGTTTATTTAGGTCACAAAAGTCTGAAGTATTTGATGACTCAGAAAGATTTGAACTTGAGACAACGCAGATGGTTAGAACTGTTGAAAGACTATGAATTAGTGATTGACTACCATCCGGGGAAAGCTAACGTTGTCGCAGATGCCTTAAGCCGAAAATTATTGTTTGCTCTTCGTGCGTTGAACGCACATATGGTTATGTCTGGTGATGGTTCGATCATAGCTGAGTTGAAAGCAAGACCGATGTTTATTCAACAAATTTGTGATGCATAGAAAATTGACAAAGATATGATTGCTAGACGGGTTCAATGTGAAAATGATGTAGAGGCAGAGTTTCGAATCGATGCAAATGATTGCTTGAACTTCAAAGGCCGAATATGTGTTCCGAGGAATATGGATTTGATTCAGATGATTTTGGACGAGGCTTGTAACACCCCAAACCCGGTCAACACACCACGACCGAATTCAGTATGTTACAGAGTGCAAATAAAATTTGAAGAAAACAAGTTGCTGGTTTACTTTTTGTGAAAAAGTGTTATCGAAAACATTTTTGCAATTTGAGTGTGGAAGAAAAACTCCTTCGAGAAGATCATTTTTCGTTTCTAGTTTTGGAAAGCCATTTGATTTTATGAAAACCTGAGTGAGTTTAGAATAATTAAGTTAAAAGAATCATTTGTATCTGAACATAAGAAAAACTTAGTTCGGAGAAAGTCTGAGTTAGTTTGCCGACTTCATTTATTTAGTATTACCCGATGGTAAAGTTTGAAAACCCGATAAGTTGTACAATTTTTGAAAACATTGATTTTGCAGGTTATTAGAACATGCTATATCATTTAACTCAAGCAGATAATCAAAAACCCAAAATAATAAAAACTTAGTGGCCTTATTACAAATCCAAAACCAAATTTAAACGTGAATTAATCCAAAATAGTAATTGACATAAAACCCGAAAACCTAGTGCATGGCCACCTCGAGTCCACCCCGGCTCCACATCCGCGATCTAAGCCTCATCTATAAAATGTAAGGGAAGGAGTGAGTCACCGAGACTCATTGTATAAATCCCTATCCCGATAATAATAAGGCACTTACACATTTCATATGTCAATATGCAAATATGCAAACCCAACCTAACCAACCGAACTCCTGTGTCTACCCCGTGTGGTCAAAACCACTGGTGGTCAAAACCACTGGTGATCGTAGTCACAAATCATATAAGTGTGGTCAAAACCACTGGTGACCATAGTCAAAAATCATATGGTGGGGCCAACCCACCGTGTGGTCAAAACCACTAATGACAATCCCGTAATCAACATGTAGGGCCAACCCACTATGGTACCAAACCACTGGGACGAGTCACAATAATCCATGTCTGATCAAAACCACTGGTGACCGTAGTCACAAATAATATCCGTATGGTCAAAGCCACTGGTGGTCAAAACCACTGAGACTAGTCACAAATAATAAGAAAAGCAGGGCCAACCCACTGTGTGGTTAAAACCATTGGTGACAGTCTAAATCATCCTTCCCCCCCACTCAACATACCCATTATCATGAACACATGTTCCGTGGCATATTAACATGTTTGTAATGTAGTATCACATAGCATAGCATAATCAAATAGTATAACATCATATATCGATAGTCAATCCACAAGGGACTTACCCAGAGTCCATGCTCATACCCACAAGGGTAACACACCGATACCAATATCTATTTCAGCTTTTAACAATAAACATAATTAGCAAATTAACTAGTGGAGTGTGTAAGAGTTACACACCTGATAACGCGCAAAACTACACTTTCTATGTCGGTACTGTCGTTAATCGATACAACCGCGATTTGTCTACTCTCGCTTCGGATCTTTGGTCCACCCCGTTGGCCAATCACGAATCACCGAGACCGCCTCTTCTTGAATTTGGGGGCTAGGGTCTCAAGTCTGACCCCTTCTACTGTTTGGTTAGCCATAGGGTCCATAAAACCTTTGATCATTAAATCAGGTTAACACAGAGAATAACAAAGAATCATTAACCGAAAGAGTAGGTCTCTTACCTAGATTGATCAATACCCAAGCCTTTAGGCTTAAATCACAACCAAGCAAATCTCGACGATCAACGGAATGTAGCTACACTCCTTCCTACAATCGACCGAACACATCACCATAGATCCCAAAAACCATTCGACATTAACATAAATCTCAAAAAGAATATAACAAGAGAAGATGATCACCCCTTACCTCAACACTTACCAAAATCGATTAAAAGTGGGTGGGTGATGATGATCTGCTGCAAGATGTGGGCTGAGATTTGGCTTGGAGATCTAGAGAAGAGAGACTGATTTCAGAACCTAGGTAGATTAAGAGAAAACGCAAGAACAGGAAAGGAGATATGAGAACAGATATTCGATTTTGCCAAAAATCAAAAGTGAAAGAGGATTAGAGAGTTTCAGCCTTAAGATACATTTGAGAGAAAGTAACAACTTACCTCAAAAAGAAAGAAAGGTTCGACTAAAAAAAAGGAACTTACCAAAACGAATATTAACAAAGCTTTAATCTCGAACCAAAAATGATGAAGTGGAAAGGTAGTTTCGGCTAACAAGATTGTGAAGAGAAGAGAATAATAAGATGAAAAGGAATGAAAGAAAAAGTGGTGATTCGGCTTGAGAAAAGAAAATAGAGAGAAGAGGGTAGGTGAGGTTTGGCTATGGCTTCAAGAGGAGAGAAAGAAAGGATGGTAATAGAGAGGGGGTGATGTTTTCGGTTCTTGCTAACTCGAATGGAAGAAGAGAAGAAGAATGATACGGTTTTGGGGAGATTCGGCTATAGAGGGTTTCAAGGAAGAAGATGAAAACAAAAGTAAAAAGGAAGATAGATATGATGTTTCAAGCTTTTGAAGGAGATAGCAATTGGAACACAACTAATGGATGGTGGGCAAGGTAGATTCGGCTAACCAACAATATAGAAAAGAGAAGGGAGAAAAGCTTAGAAGAGCATTCTATTTTGGCTAGAAAAAGAGGAGAAGGAAATGCAAAAATACCAAATGGAAGGGGTTTAATTTTGGCACACATGAAACTAAGAAAGAAGGCTCTAAGTGCTCCCCCAACTAGCTGAATTTGCACACCTCACTATAGCCTACAACCACATTCGGGCACCCCCTTACCATTCTCCAAAACCGAATGTACTCTACCCACACCACTTCAAATTTCAGCCACACTCCCACTCTCTTCAACCTCCAAGCCGTCCCCCTCTTTTCTCCCCAAATTCTTCCTTTCCACTCATTCAAATTGTTTGATTGAGTCAAGCTCCTACCTTCACTCCTCTCCATCCAATTCAAATGTGTTGACTCCTTCAACACCCATCCAACAGAGTCCTTCCTGGGCACATCTCTTCCTTGCACCTGGTGTCAAAAATAAATGCACCAGGAGAGATTTTTGCAACTCGAACCCAAGCTCTACCTCCTGCATGAGGCGTCACTCCCTTGCCTCCCAAGTAGCGCCTCCTTGCCACTCTTCCACTGGCTTCTTTGTGTCAAAACACCCCAATAACATCTCTTAACACCTAACTCCCTTGGCTCCCCCTTCCAAGTACCCAAAACAAAAATTTTTGCTATGTCTTAGGCCTACCCCAAGCTCATGCCAGGACCCCAAAACACCCTAAACTAGCACAACAAACTTATTAACACATGCAAACATGCAAAAATGTAGAGACCCCGATTTAAGGATGTTACAGTTCTACCCCCTTAAAAAAATTTCGACCTCGAAATTACCTGGTCAGAAGAGTTGAGGGTATTGCTGCCGCATCACATCCTCTGGTTCCCACGTGGCCTCTTCCGTACCATGGTTCCGTCATAATACTTTCACCAAAGGAACTGACTTCTTACGCAGAACTTTGACATCCCGATCCAAAATCCACACTAGTTCCTCCTCAAAAGACAAGTCTGAGCTCACCTCAATTTCCTCCACTGGCACAATATGTGACGGATCTGATCGATAGCACCTAAGCATGGAGACATGGAATACATCATGAATCTGACTCAGCTCCGATGGCAACTCGAGCTAGTAAGCTATCGATCCCACTTGCTTCAACACCCTATACGGCCCGATAAACCTAGAGCTTAGCTTACCCTTCCGACCAAATCTCAGCACTTTCTTCCACGGTGATACCTTCAGAAAGACCTTGTCACCCACTGCATAGTCCATATCCCTACGTTTGAGGTTGGCATAAGACTTCTGCCTATCCGAAACTTCCTTCAGACGAGTCCGAATCACCTTAACCTTATCCTCTGTTTCAGTAACCAACTCCAAACCCAACATCTGACGTTCACCTAGTTTTGTCCAACACGTAGGGGTACGACACTTCCGTCCATACAGTGCCTCATATGGTGCCATCTGAATACTCGCTTGATAACTATTTTTATACGCGAACTCTGCCAATGGTAGATATTCCTCCCAACTATCGCTGAAATCCAGAACACAGCCCCTTAACATATCTTCTAAGATTTGAATTACCCTCTCTGACTGTCCGTCTGACTGCAGATGAAAAGCCGTGCTGAAATACAACCTCGTACCCAATGCCTGATGCAAAGCTTTCCATGACCTTGACGTGAATCTGGGATCCCTATCTGACATAATCGACACCAGCACCCCATGTAACCATACTATCTCTGCTACATACAACTTTGCCAACCTTTGGAGTGAGTAATCCACTCTAACCGGTATAAAATGAGTTGACTTAGTCAAATGATCTACTATCACCCAAACAGAATCCTTTTTACTAGGCGTAAGGGGTAACCCAGTGACGAAATCCATCGTAATTCTTTCCCACTTCCATGAGAATCTTTACGGTTGCATCGGACGACCGATGAATCGATGCTCACTTTGACTTGTTGGCATGTCGACACTTACTCACAAACTCGCCACTTCCTCTTCAAACTCGCCACCGTAATCGTTCTCAGAAATCCGATACATCTTGCTATCTCCAGGATGCATAGCGTATGAGCTGCTATGAGCTTCCTGAAGAATTCGCTGTCTCAACTCAACGTCCTTTGGCATACACACTTTCCCTTGAAAACACAGCACTCCATCACTGCCCAAGCTGTAACCCTCCAATTCACCGTTCTGCACTTGCAACCTCCGAGCACTCAAAACCTCATCCACCCGCTGCCTCTCCTTAACCTGATCCACCCATGTTGGCTTTACTTGCAATTCTGCCAACAGACTCCCGTCGTCATACAGACTAAGGTGAGCAAACATTGCTCTCAAGTCTGCTACCACCTTGCGACTCAACGCGTCAGCCACTACGTTAGCCTTACTCGAATGGTATTCAATCGAGCAGTCATAGTTCTTTAACAACTCGATCCACCTTCGCTGCCTCAAATTCAAGTCCTTCTGAGTTAGGAGATACTTCAGGCTCTTGTGATCCGTATAGACTATCGACTTCTCCCTATACAAGTAATGCCTTCAAATCTTCAAGGTGAAGACCACTGCATCCAATTCCAGATCATGCATCAGGTAGTTACCTTCATGAGGTCTCAACTACTGAGACGCATACGCCACCACTCTCCCCTCTTGCATCAGCAACACCCCAAACGAGTATGTGATGCATCATAATAAACCGTGAATTCCTTCCCAGCTTTAGGCTGAATCAAAATCAAAGCTTTTGTCAGAATCTTCTTTAACTTCTCGAAACTTTCTTGCTGCTTACCAGACCATACAAATGGAACCCCATTTCCGCAAAAGTTAGTTAATGGTGCTGCGATCAGAGAAAACCCTTCCACGAATCTTCTGTAGTATCCTGCCAAACCCAAAAACTCGAATCTCTGCTACCGTCTTAGGTGGCTTCCAATCCAACACCGCCTTAATCTTCCGAGGATCCACTCTAATTCCCTCAGCTGACACCACATGACCCAAGAAAGTTACCTCCTTCAACCAGAATTCGCATTTGCTAAACTTCGCGAATAATTGCTTCTCCCTCAGAATCTGTAAAACCACACGTAGATGTTCATCATGCTCTTCCTCCGATCTCGAATACACCAAGATGTCATCTACGAACTGGTCCAAGTATGGCTGAAACACCCGATTCATCAAGTCTATGAATGCTGCCGGCGTATTAGTCAACCCGAATGGCATTTCCAAAAAGTCGTAGTGCCCATAACGAGTACGAAACACCGTTTTATGGATATCAGCCTCCTTCACTTTGAGTTGATGATACCCCAACCTAGGATCTATCTTAGAGAAAACTGATGCACCTTTAAGTTGATCAAACAAGTCGTCTATCTTGGGCAGCGGATACTTGTTCTTGATCGTCAACTTATTCAGCTGGTAGTAGTCTATACACATCTGCATTGTACCGTCTTTCTTCTTAACAAGCACAGGCGCTCCCCAAAGTGATACACTCAGCCGGATGAAACCACGGTCCAACAATTCCTGAATCTGTGCCTTCAGGTCCACCAATTCCTTTGGCGCCATCCTATATGGGGCAATAGACACTGGCACGGTTCCGGATAATAAGTCTATACCAACTCAACTTCACGGTCTGGAGGCAGACTCGGAAGTTCCTCTGGGAATACATCGGCAAATTCCTTCACCGTTCGGACATTCCCCACAACTGATTCCTTGGCCTCCAAGGTACAAACATGCACCATAAACGCCTCACAACCCTTCCTCACCATTTTCTCGGCCTTCAGAGTAGACACAACATTAGATAGATAATCTCTTCTATTACCTATCATTACTACCTCTTCACCTTCAACTGTCCTCAAAACCATACGCTTAGCTGCACAATCCAAACTGACCTGGTACTTCACTAGTCAATCCATCCCGAGAATCAGATCGAACTCCCGAATGGTAGTTCCTTCAGATCAACCAAAAACACTACCCTTTGAAGTTCTAGGGGTACACCTCTATACAGTTTATTTACTTCTACAGAATGACCTAAAGGGTTTATTACTGTCATCTCCCTAGAAGTAATCTCAAAGTCTAAGTTCATAGTTTCGACTATACTACTGGCAACATACGAGTGCGTCGAACCAACATCTATCACAGTAGTATAAGGCAGTCCAAAAATTAAGAACGTATCCGGTTATGACGTCCGGTGCGTCACCCTCCTCTCGACGCCTCACTGCGTAGACCAACCCAGGCTGTCTTGCCTCTATTCTCCCAGCACCTCTACCCGGTGCTCCGCGACCTCGTCCAGAACCGTTACCTCCCCTGGCCGAACCGCTACCCTCTGTGGTTACTGACCATCCTTCATGAACTGTGTACGACCCTAATTCCTACACTGAAGCCTAACTGACCTCTGTGGACAATCCCTCACTCATTGTCCCATTGATCCACACTCAAAACACCCTCTGTTTCCAGTCCAACATCCCCGTGTGAGACTTCCTACACCAAGCACACCGTGGTGGCCACTAGTAGTAGCAGCAGTAGGCCTCGCAGCTTGATTCGGCCCACCATATCTAGCCCTTTTTTACTGATTCTCGACAGACCCGGATGACCCAGAATTCCTCTTATTCTAACCCTTACCCTGGTTCCGTCTCACTGGCAGTTTCACTTCCTCAACAACTTTGGCCTTCTCTACCAAGACCGTAAATTCTCTTTCCTGCTGTGGAGCAATCAACATCTGCAGCTCATCTCTCAGCCCATCCTCAAATTTGACACAACGCTTATGTTTCGTGCCCACAATACCCCGTGCATACCGACTTAATCGAAGAAATTCTGCCTCATACTCCGATACTGACTTATTTCCCTAAACCAAATTCAGGAATGCCTTACGCTGTGCATTGATGTAACTAGTCCCAACATATTTCCTCTGATAGGCTACCCTAAAGAAATCCCAAGCGATGTCGTCGACCATTGCTCCATCCCTAACCGTGAGCCACCACTAATATGACTCATCTTGGAGAAGAGATACTATACCCTTCAACTTCTCCTCAGCCGTAAAATCCAGGTCGTCCATGATACATTCTGTTGCCTCTAGCCAATATTCCATCGTGCTAGGAGCCACACCAGATACACCTCTAAATACCTCTACGCCATTAGCCCAGAGTTGTTCGAACACAGATTTTTGAGCTCCCATTCCGACGCCTGCACCCGCGACTCTTTCTAGAACTCGCAGTATCGCCTGCGACACTACGTCATCACCACCCGTCTGATCCTAAAATTTTGTACCCACAACTGACGGCAGTGGTACCTCGTTCTCCGACCCATGACCAGACCCTACCAGTTCCTCGTCTTTGTGCACTCATGACAGCCGATACAAATTGATCTGATTTAACAGTTTTATGCGTTAGACTTATTCCACTGCTATTAAAACACAGTCTTATGAATAGTTTAATACGGAGATTGTTTTGTAAGTTCACACAATCCTACGGTTTAAGTCTCTAAAGTAATTCCCTATTACTACTAGTCATAACATCATCATTACAAACAAATTAACAACAAATAGGGGTACTTACCTGGGCGGATCGATGCCGGAGACTCAGTGCCATACTTTTCCAATCGTACCTTTCCCATAAAAAAACCTTTCATAACCCATTTTAAAACATTTTTGGGCCTCGAGCCCACAGCCAAGCTTTTAAACTTAGCCTCTGATACCAAAATTGTAACACCCCAAACTCGGTCAACACACCACGATCGAATTCAGTATGTTATAGAGTGCAAATAAAATTTGAAGAAAACAAGTTGCTGGTTTACTTTTTGTGAAAAAAGTGTTATCGAAAACATTTTTGCAATTTGAGTGTGGAAGAAAAACTCCTTCGAGAAGATCATTTGTCATTTCTAGTTTTGGAAAGCAGTTTGATTTTATGAAAACCCGAGTGAGTTTAGAATAATTAAGTTAAGAGAATCATTTGTATCTGAACATAAGAAAAACTTAGTTCGGAGAAAGTCTGAGTTGGTTTTTCGACTTCATTTATTTAGTATTACCCAATGGTAAAGTTTGAAAAACCCGATAAGTTGTACAATTTTTGAAAACGTTGATTTTGCAGGTTATTAGAACATGCTATATCATTTAACTCAAGCAGATAATCAAAAACCCAAAATAATAAAAACTTAGCGGCCTTATTACAAATCCAAAACCAAATTTAAACATGAATTAATCCAAAATAGTAATTGAAATAAAACCCAAAAACCTAGTACATGGCCACCTCGAGTCCACCCCGGCTCCATATTCGTGATCTAAGCTTCATCTACAAAATGTAAGGGAAGGAGTGAGTCACCGAGACTCAGTGTATAAATCCCCATCCCGATAATAATAAGGCACTTACACATTTCATATGTCAATATGCAAATCAAGCAAACCCAACCTAACCAACTGAACTCCTGTGTCTACCCCGTGTAGTCAAAACCACTGGTGGTCAAAACCATTGGTGACCGTAGTCACAATTCATATAAGTGTGGTCAAAACCACTGGTGACCGTAGTCAAAAATCATATGGTGAGGCCAACCCACCGTGTGGTCAAAACCACTAATGAAAATCCCGTAATCAACATGTGGAGCCAACCCACTGTGGTACCAAACCACTAGGACGAGTCACAATAATCCGTGTGTGGTCAAAACCACTGGTGACCGTAGTCACAAATAATATCCGTGTGGTCAAAGCCACTGGTGGTCAAAACCACTGAGGCTAGTCGTAAATAATAAGAAAAGTGGGGCCAACCCACTGTGTGGTCAAAACCACTGGTGACAGTCTAAATCATCCTTCCCCCTCCACTCAACATACCTATTATCATGAACACATGTTTCGTGGCATATTAACATGTTTGTAATGCAGTATCACATAGCATAGCATAATCAAATAGTATAACATCATATATCGATAGTCAATCCACAGGGGGACTTACCGGAGTTCGTGCTCATACCCACAAGGGTAACACACCGATACCAATAGCTATTTTAGCTTTTAACAATAAACATAATTAGCAAATTAACTAATGGAGTGTGTAAGAGTTACACACCTGATAACGCACAAAACTACACTTTCTACGTCGGTACTGTCATTAATCGACACAACTGCGATTTGTCTACTCTCCTGCTGAGATGCTGGTCTACACCGGTGGCCAATCACGAACCGCTGAGACCGCCATCTACTTGAATTTGGGGGCTGGGGTCTCAGGTTTGACCCCTTCTACTGTTTGGTTAGCCATAGGGTCCATAAAACCTTTGATCACTAAATCAGGTTAACACAGAGAATAACTAAGAATCAAGGATTAACCTGAAAGAGTAGGTCCCTTACCTAGATTGATCAATACCCGAGCCTTTAGGCTTAAATCACAAGCCAAGTAAATCCCGGAGATTAATGGAATGTAGCTACACTCCTTCCTACAATCAACCGAGCACATCACCATAGATCCCAAAAGCCATTCGACATTAACATAAATTCCAAAAAGAATATAATGTGAGAAGATGATCACCCCTTACCTCAACACTTACCAAAATCGATTAAAAGTGGGTGGGTGATGACGATCTGCTGCAAGATGTAGGCTGAGATTCAGCTTAGAGATCTAGAGAAGAGAGATTGATTTTGGAACCTAGGTAGATTAAGAGAAAATGCAAGAAGAGGAAAGGAGATATGAGCACAGATATTTGGTTTTGCCAAAAATCAAAAGTGAAGAGAGGATTAGAGAGTTCCAGCCTTAAGATACACTTGAGAGAAAGCAACAACTTACCTCAAAAAGAAAGAAAGGTCCGGCTAAAAAAAAGGAACTTACCAAAACGGATATTAACAAAGCTTCGATCTCGAACCAAAAATGATGAAATGGAAAGGTAGTTTCGGCTAACAAGATTGTGAAGAGAAGAGAATAACAAGATGAAAAGGAATGAAAGAAAAAGTGGTGATTCGGCTTGAGAAAAGAAAATAGAGAGAAGAGGGTAGGAGAGGTTCGGCTATAGCTTCAGGAGGAGAGAAAGAAAGGATGTTAATAGAGAGAGAGGGTGATGATTTCGGTTCTTGCTAACTCAAATGGAAGAAGAGAAGAAGAATGATACGGTTTTGGGGAGATTCAGCTATAGAGGGTTTCAAGGAAGAAGATGAAAACAAAAGTTAAAAGGAAGATAGATATGATGTTTCAAGCTTTTGAAGGAGAGAGCAATTGGAACACAACTAATGGATGGTGGGCAAGGTAGATTCTGCTAACCAACAATATAGAAAAGAGAAGGGAGAAAAGCTTAGAAGAGCATTTGGTTTTGGCCAGAGAAAGAGGAGAAGGAAATGAAAGAATACCAAATGGGAGGGGTTTAATTTTGGCACACATAAAACTAAGAAAGAAGGCTCTAAGTGCTCCCCCAACTAGCTGAATTTGCACACCTCACTAGAGTCGACAACCACATTCGGCCACCCCTTACCATTCTCTAAAACCAATGCACTCTGCCCACACCACTTCAAATTTCACCACACTCCCACTCCCTTCAACCTCCAAGCCGTCCCCTCTTTTCTCCCCAAATTTCTCCTTTCCACTCATTCAAATTGTTTGAATGAGCCAAGCTCCTACCTTCACTCCTCTCCATCCAATTCAAATATGTTGACTCCTTTAACACCCATCCAACATAGTCCTTCCTGGGCACATCTCTTCCTCGCACCTGGCGTCAAAAATAAATGCACCAGGGGAGATCTCTGCAACTCGAACCCAAGCTCTACCTCCTACATGAGGCGTCACTCCCTTGCCTCCAATGTAGCGCCTTCTTTCCACTCTTCCACTGGCTTCTTTGTGTCAAAACACCCCAATAACATCTCTTAACACCTAACTCCCTTGGCTCCCCCTTCTAAGTACCCAAAACAAAAATTTTTGCTATGGCTCAGGCCTACCCCAAGCTCATGCCAGGACCTCAAAACACCCTAAACTAGCACAACAAACATATTAACACATGGAAACATGCAAAAATGTAGAGACCTCAATTTAAAGATGTTACAAGGCTCATAAGTAGTCAACTGTCGTTACATCCGGGTAGCACGAAAATGTAAAATGATTTGAAACAGTTCTATTGGTGGCTTGGCATGAAACAGGATATATCTGAATTTGTTACAAAGTGCTTAATTTGTCAGTAAGTAAAAGCCTAGCATCAAATGCCTTCTAGGTTACTTCAGCTAATCATGATACCTGAATGGAAATGGGATAGAATTACTATGGATTTTGTATCCAGTTTGCCTACGATATTGAGCAAGAAAGATGCAGTTTGGGTTATAGTGGATAGACTGACCAAATCAGCTCACTTTGTGCCAGTTCGTATAGACTGTTCGCTCGATATACTTGCTGAGTTGTATGTATCATAGATTGTGAGGTTACATGGTGTGCCGAGTTCCATTATTTTGGACAGAGATCCGAGATTCACATCACGATTTTGGAAGAAGTTGCAAGATGCTTTAGGTACTAAACTTCACTTTAGCATAGCCTTTCATCCGCAGATAGATGGTCAGTCTGAACGAACCATTCAGATACTTAATGACATGTTGAGATGTTGCATCCTCGAGTTTGAAAGTACATGGGAAAGATACTTACCTTTGATTGAATTTGCTTATAATAACAATTTTCAATCGAGTATCAAAATGGCACCTTACGAAGCTCTATATGGCTGCAAGTTTTGCACACCGTTATACTGGACCGAGCTCAGTGAGAACAAGATACACGGGGTTGATTTGATTAAAAAGGCAGAACAGAAAGTGGCTATAATCAGAGATAGTTTAAAAGCTGCCTCGGATCGTCAAAAGTCCTATGCTAATTCGAAGCGCAAAGACATTGAATTTTAGATCAGAGATCGGGTATTCTTAAAAGTTTCTCCATGGAAGAAGGTACTCTGATTTGGTCGGAAAGGTAAACTAAGTCCGAGGTTCATCAGATCGTACGAGATCATCGAACGGATTGGGCCTGTTGCTTATAGATTGAAGTTGCCCTCTGAATTAGAAAAGATACACAACGTATTTAACATTTTGATGCTTCGTAAATATAGATTAGATTTGTCACATGTGATCACTCCATCTGAAATTGAAATCCAATCCGATATGACGTACGATGAGGAACTGATTCATATTTTAGCCCAGAAAATGAAAGAGTTAAGAAACAAGAAAATTCTGTTAGTGAAAGTACTTTGGAATCATCACGGAGTTGAAGAGGCTACATAAGAGCCTGAGGATTCATTGAGGTAACAACATTCGACTTTGTTTAACGGTAAGATTTTCGAGGACAAAAATCCTTAAGGGAGGGAGAGTTGTAACAGACTGAATTTGATCCTAATCGGAACGGTGGTTTCAGGACCATGAATCTGAGTTTGAGAAATATTTAAATATTATATTTTGTGTTTATTATATGTGAATTAATGTGTGTGAATGTTTCGTAGAAAAATTTAATCGTTTATGTGTTTAATTAAGAAAAAGGACTTAATCGCGTAAAATGTAAAAGTTGCAAACTATAGTGAAAAGTGCCTTTTTGATAATGGATTTTTAATATGAGGTATTAAAAGGACAAATAGCCCATTTTAATAGTTAGTGGGTGGCATATACCATGAATACCCTTAGTATTATTTGTTTATATATTAATGTATAAAGGTTAAATTAGTAATCAACCAAATTCTTTACATATATGTTAATTAAAACACAAAAAAATGAACATGTTTACTCATCTTCTCTTGGCCGAATATTGAAGAAAGAAAGGGGAGCTAGATTCTTTGAAATTTCAGCTACTTTCAAGCCAAATTCAAGGTAAATTCTTAGTCGATTTTTGTAAACTTTTACGTTTTTTAGATCGTTGCTTCGAATCGTAGCTGACCCATGTTAGAATTTTTAAATCTAAGCATGCTTGATGTTTGACCATTGACATGTTCATGTGGTTTTTGATGTTTGATGATTCTATATTAAAGTTATGTTAAAGATTAACAAGTTTTGAATTGGAAATTTTGGTGAAATTGAGTATTTAGGGTTAATTTGTAAAAATAAATTTTTAGAGTGGCTTATTTGCAAAATAAATGAAAGAAATGGACTTGTATAGTCCCTATGAATATTCGCCCTTGAGTGGTATTGAGAAATTTTGTGTATTTTGTGTTTTATGCAAATAGGACTAAATTGTAAATATGTGAAACATTAGGGGTAAAATGCTAATTTTCCTGTTTATGTGTTTTGGGACTAAATTGAAATGAAATGTACTTGAATGAGCTAAATTTTAATGTGTTTAGATCAAGAACAAAGAAAAACGGACTTGGATCGGGGAAAGGCGAAGGTTATTGAATAGTCGGTATACATTGTCCGTCGACAGTAGAGGTAAGTTCTTAAGCAAATGTATGTTAAAGAATTAATTAGGATTATAGAGTATGATAAATTTGGAAATTTAAAGTACTAAAATATGTGTTGGCTGAATTTGGGGTATAATATCGTATTGAATTTATTTTTGTTAAATGCGATGTGAATGAGTATATTCGGTTGAATATGTGAAAGTAATATGTTGTATACGAGATGGTTGTGATCTTGGTACTAAGTAAATTGTGTTGAAATGTTGAAATGTTGAAATTCGGGCTTCAAGCCTAGCAGGCCTAGTTCCGGTGATTTAATTCGGGCTTCGAGCCTAGCAGTGCCTTGTGCCTTGATCCATTTCGAGCTTAGTGGCTAGGTGCCTTGTCTTGGGTGAATATATCGGGCTTAATGCCTAGTAGGCTAAATGTCGGTGTTTTAAATCTCAGACTTTTAGTCTAGCAGGCAAGGTGCCGGTGTAAGCGATTCGAATTGGTGTATAGCTTGTTATATGCTAGTGAGTTTTCAATTTCTGAACTTTAGTTACGAAATGGTAAAGTTATCAAACAAACCATGGAAGTTTAAGTTTATGAAAATAAATTTGTACTTTAATGTTATGAATATATGCTATGATGCTAAGTAAATGAAATGGTAAAAGGAAGGGATATGCATATGATAGATGGAATGTAATTATAATGTATACTATGAGTGAAATGGTTATAGAAAAGCATGAAAGAAGTAAGTATTTGTACAAGTATAACTATATGCAATAGTGTGTGACTATTTATTCAGTATATAATATATTGTGGTAAAGAAATGAAAGTTGATATATGTACAGTGAGAAGGGATATTCGGTTATGGTAAATTAAATATTAAGTCTTGAATGTTTAATGTTAGGAAATGTTTTTATTAAATGCTTGTATACTTGAATGTCATATTGTGGTTGCTTAAGACTTACTAAGCTAGCAAGCCTACCTTATGTGTATCCCTTGTTTGTTTTATAGATTTCGTTCAAGCTACGGGCTCAAAAGATCGTCAGAAGAATCATCCACACTATCAACCCCTTTTTGGTACTTATATATTTGGTTTTTAAATCAAAAGGCATGTATAGGCTAACTCTATGTTTGAATATCGTTTTGATGATGTATAATAGCCATGCAAAAATGGCTTAAATTTTCATACTAAGCTCGGTTCTATTTACCCTTGACTATGTGATTAATATGTTTAGTTTCAACTATTCGGCTAGTGGTTGTTCTTTCATTTCCAGCTTATGTATTATGCGTACTATATGATTGCTTGTTGTAATGTCAATGTTTGTGTTAAATTAGTCAAGTGTTTTGGCATTTAAGTTAATATTTGCAGGTATAATTCAAGGTAGGTATGTGTAGTTGAGTATCATTCAGAATTTATGTATATATGTCAACTTTAATTGATTTACGAAGTATGAATTATATTGAGTATTGCATATATGTGTATTCGGCCAAACCTAGGTGATAGTTGCAAATGTAGTTAGCATGTTTAAATAAGTAAGTGTTTAAGCTCATAGTCGAACAGGGAAAATATGTATAACTATGATGTATTCATTATATATATATATATATATATTTGGCTTGTGAGATTGCTTGATTTAATTGAGTGCATGAAACTACTAATACTCGGTTTGTGCTAGGTAACGAACATGAAATGTTATGAATGAAACCTTATACATTCGGTGAAATATTTAAGCACATAGGTGATGTGTAATATGTTGCATGCATTCGATTATGTGAAAATAGGTTTTATGCCATATGAAATTGGTCTGAATAGGAAGCATTTTGCATTGACATTCGAAGTATACCTATTTTATTAATTAGTTACAAAAAGTTTAGTTGTTTATAAGTTCCATAGATCAAGATCGTTTTGAAAAATGTGGTGCATGTAATCCATATTGTCTGTTTATGATTAAATTATTTGATGAAGATGATCAACTGAGATTCAATCAATTGAACGAAAGTTTTAACTTACATGGTAATACCCGTAACCCTAATCCGACGACGAACACGGGTTAGGGGTGTTACACCAATTCGGTCTGTAATCTCATACGACCCTATAAACCTTCTACTCAATTTCCCTTTTCGTCCAAATCTCATAATCTTCTTCCACAGGGACACTTTCAAAAACACTTTATCACCCACTTCAAATTCGATTTCCTTTCTCTTCAAATTCGCATACGACTTATGTCGGTCCAAAGCAGCTTTCAAACTATTATGGATTACTCTTACTTTCTCTCAGTTTGTTTTACTAGATCAATCCCATGGATCCGCTTCTCACTATGCTCGGTCCAATACAGAGGAGTGCGATACTTGCGACCATACAAGGCTTCATACGGAGCCATCTAAATACTCGACTGATAACTGTTGTTGTAGGCGAATTCGACCAAAGGTAAATATCTCTCCGAACTACCTACGAATTCTAGCACACAGCATCGAAGCATATCTTCAAGAACTTGAATCACTCTTTCAAACTGACCATCAGTTTGCGAATGGAACGTAGTACTGAAATTTAATTTTGTACCCATGGCCTCTTGCAACTTCTTCCAAAATCTCGGAGTAAACCTCGGATCTCTATCCGATATAATAGATATAGGTACACCATGCAATCTTACTATCTCTGCCATATACAACTCAGCTAATTTATCCAGTGAATAATCAACACGTACTGGGATAAAGTGAGCCGACTTTGTTAATCTGTCCACAACAACCCACACAGCATCCTTCTTTCTCAGAGTCATCAGCAACCCCGTCACAAAGTCCATGAAAACCTGATCCATTTCCATTCGAGAACCATCACTGGTTGAAACAATCCTGAAGGCACTTGATGTTCAACTTTCACTTGTTAACAAATCAAACACTTTGCCACAAACTCTGAAATATCTCTTTTCATACCCGGCCACCAATAAAACTTCCTTAAGTCATTGTACATTTTCATACTGCCTGGATGTACCTGCAACCATCCACTATGGGCCTCATGCAAAACTTTTTGGATTAATTCTTCATTTTTGGGCACACAAATTCTGTCACGATACATCAAACAACCATTCGAGTCCACTCAAAAATCAGGGTCACTTTCTGATTAGCACTTAGCTTTCTTGGCTTGCATCTCACTGTCATTCCTCTGAGCCTCACATATCTGTTGAACAAATAGTGGCTTAGCCCTCAACTCTGCCAAAATAGCACCATCATCAGACAATGCTAAACTCGTGCCCATAACTTTTAGAGCACACAAGGATTTCCTACTCAGGGAATCCGCAACCACGTTCGCTTTTTCTGGGTGGTAGTCAATGAATAACTCGTAGTCTTTCAACAACTCCAGCCACCGCCTCTGTCTCAGATTCAGATCCTTCTGATCCATCAAATATCTCAAACTCTTATGATCCGTAAAGATTCAGCATTTCTCACCATACAAATAATGTCGCCAAATCATTAATGCAAAAACAATCGTAGCCAACTCCAAATCATGGTTTAGATAATTCTTCTCATGCGGCTTTCACTGCCTTGAGGCGTAAGTGACTACCTTACCCTCTTGCTTCAACACGCAATTGAGACCATTAAATGATGCATCACTGTAAACCATGAACTCCTTCCCCGATTCTAGTTGAACCAAAACTAGTGCCTCAGTCAACATTGTTTTCAGTCTCTCGAAACTCTGTTGACATTTCTCTGTCCATTCAAACTTAACATCTTTATACAATAGTTTCGTCATTGGGGTAGCAATAATAGAGAACCCCTTCACGAAAAGTCTGTAATATCCTACTAATCCCAAGAAGCTTCTAACCCCCGACACATTCCTCGGCTATTTCCAATCCACAATAGCCGAAATCTTACTTAGGTCAACTCATCACCCGACACAACGTGTCCCAAAAATTTGACTTCTCTGAGACAAAACTCGCTCTTGCTAAACTTAGCATATAACTGCTTATCTCTTAAAGTTTGCAAGACAATTCTCAAATGCTCCTTATGATTATTCTCATTTCGAGAATAGATCAATATGTCATCAATGAAAACAACCACAAACTTATCCATATTTGGTCTGAAAACACGATTCATCAGATCCATAAAAATTGCAGGTGCATTTGTAACACCCCAAACCCGGTCAATACACCACGACCGAATCTGGTATGCTATAGGGAAAAGGTTTTGGGTGGTTTAGGTTGAAGTCTAGAAGTTTGGTGAAAACGCTTAGCGAAATTTTGTGTTTGAGGAAAACTCGATTAGGTTTTGATTAAAAATCTGATGGTGTATTTGAAAACCCAGAAAGTTTTGATGATTTATCCGATGTGTAGGTAAAATTAGTTTATTTCGTTTTGAAGCTTAAGTTATTTCTTATTGTTACTAAAACATTTTTTGACTTAGTAGAAAAATCATATTTAAGTTAGAAAAAAAAAACCATTTGAGTTCACTTTATCCCAAGTTATAGTATGATACCCGATGGTATAGTTTAAAACATCGTTTTGAAATTTTGAAAATGTTGTCTTTCCAAGTTTTAGCACATTTCACTTAATTAGTTTGTTAAAGGATATTGAAATCTACTTAAACATAACCTATCAAAAACATAATTTAAGAGGCCATTTACAAACCCAAATATAACAAAATAGAAATAAATCATCTAGTGTACCAAATTTTATAAAAGAAGTCCGAGCAAATCTTTATTTCAAGATGGCATGAGCACCTCGAGTCCATCCGGTTCCATGTCGCGTCTAAGTGTCACTGAAAAGTCAAAGGAGAGAGAGTGAGTCGCAAGACTCGGTGCATAATTCCTCTCCCGGTATAACATGCCAACACATATATCATAATGAATAATGCAAATCATGCACCTGCTCCTAACCAACCATATCGCCTTTTCTACCCCGTGTGGTACCAAACCCTTGGTGGTGCCAAACCACCGGTGACCCAAAGTCACGATATCCATATTGTGGTACCAAACCACCTGGTGACCAAGTCACGAATAATCCAATGATGGGGCCAACCCATCGTGTGATACCAAATCACTAGCGACGATCCCATATCTCATAAGTGGGGCCAACCCACGGTGGTGCCAAACCACGAGGACAAGTCGCAATGAGGTGCCAAACCTCTGGCGTCCCAAAGACACAATGTGATACTAAATCACTTTGGTGACCGTAGTCACAAATCGATGATGGGGCCAACCCATCGTGTGATACCAAATCATGGCGTCAATCCCAGATAATCAAGCGTGGGGCCAACCCATCGTGGTACTAAGCCACTGGGACGAGACGCTGAGGTGCCAAACCTCTGGTGACCCAAAGTCACAAAATATCGTTTGTGGTACCAAACCACTGGAGGTGCCAAACCTCTGGTGTCCCAAAGCCCACAGTGTCCCAAAGACACGGATACAAAATTCCCCCTCCTCTCATATCACCCAATCACATATCATACTAGATGCAAAAAATCGTGCAATCATGCTATCATGCTCACATGCTTAATATGGCATCTCAATGAACATGCACCCATAATCATAATATCATATATCATCACATAGCTCATATCGAATGGACTTACCGAATCCGTATCCATACCTCAATGGGTACCAAATCACCAATCACACTGTTTCATTTACACAACAAAGTTATTACATTACTAAGTTAAGATAGTGTGTTGGTTTACACACCGAATTAGCGGAGGTTTTAATACTAAGAACCGGTCTAAGACCTCGACCACCTTGACAACTTTGATCCTAAAATCGACCAACCAAAGGGTTAGCACACATATCATTCGCCATAACCAAATAAATCAAAGGGTATATCGGTTTACCCTTACATTAAACTGGATTTGGTTTCTACCCAATCCAACCCAACAAAGGGTTCTTTCAAGAATCGGCTTCACAATGGTTTCTCCCAACACAATCGGCACACCTCGATAAAAGAGTAGTTAATCTCTTAACAAGCGGTCTCAAAGAAAACTAAACGAAATCGAATACAAAGACTCGTTCTTACCACTACTCACCGCCGCTACTGAGAAAGAAAACTCCTCAAGAACGTTCCTTAGATCTGGATGTCCTATTATAAAAATTGATTTACAAAAGATTAGTACCTTTCAACAAATAGCACAATCGGCCAAAAACATACTAAGAATCGGCAAGGTACGGAGAAAGGAGAAAGGCCATTCGGCCAACACTTACCCACTACCAATCGATTGGAAACCAAGCACCCAACACCACCAAATATTCGGCCAATACCAAGGAAGGTTCGCTAATTCCTTGATCCCAAAAGAAGAGTTTAAAAGAAAAACAAGGAAGAAAGAGTGCACAAGAGGTAGGTGCTCTCGGTTTTAAATGAAAGAAGTGGAGAAAAGTATTTGGAGAATGAAGTTTTGCCACACCAAACGAACAAAAGGAAGGGAAGTGGGAGAGGAAAGAGCTTTGCTACTAAAGACCAAAATCGGCAGGGTATGCTTGTGGTAGCTTTGGTTTAGATGAAGAAGAAAATGGAGGATGTAGGCTTTTGGTGAAATGTGTTACGGTCAAAAGGGAGAGAAGAAGGCTAGTTTGGTTTACAAGCAACAAGAGAAGAAAGGGAATGAGAGAGGCATTGCTTCTACAAAAACAAAAACAAAAGATGGAAGCAACAAGCAAATTCAGCAACACCAATGCTTTGGGTTTTCGGCCCAAGAAAAGAGAATCTGAGCGAAAAGGTGAGTCAAAGGAGCTAGTTTGGCTCAAGTTGAAAAGAAACAAAATACTGGTTTCGGTTTCAAAAAATGCAACAACAAAATGGGTGAAATTCGGCTTAGGCTATTTACAAGTGAAGAGAGTTTTCTTTGCAAGCTTTTGACTAAACTAAAAATCAGCCTAACCAATAAGAATTTGTGACCGAAAAACACACATGCCAAAGGCAATTTCGGCACCCTCCAAACACCAACCGGCCACACATCCCCTTCCCCCCAAACTCTCACCAAATCCAGCCAAATCTCCCCCATTTACTCTCACACCACCAATTCAAATGGCAAAGACCAAGTCTCCCTCCTACAATTGCTCTCCATCCACCGTTTGAATGTGTTGACCAAGTCCATGGTAGAGTTCAAATTGCCCACAACTCTTCCCTCCATGCCGTCAAAATGGATGCAAAGGGGTGGGATTCTCATGACTTGAACTCAAGACCTCCCCTTGCAATTGACGCCACACACATGCTCCAAGTGGCGCATGCCTTGCCACTTTGCTAGCTCTTCATTTGTGTTACAAATTCACTTAATTTAATTATAAGCCCCATCTCCTTCACTCCTATCCCTAAAGCCCAAAAACAAAAACTTTTCCACCTACTCAGGCACACTTCTAGCCTACATCTAAGCCCCAAATCACAGACAACAACATAGCAAGCCATAAACATGCAACAATTGCCAAAATAAAATAACCCTTAACTCGGGATATTACAGTTCTACCCCCCTTAAAATAATTTCGACCTCGAAATTACCTGGTCAAAAGAGTTGCGAGTATTGCTGTCTCATCATATCCTCGGGTTCCCACGTCGCTTCTTCTACGCCATGATTCCGCCAAAGAACCTTAACCAGAGGCACAGACTTCCTGCGCAGAACCTTCACATCCCGGTCTAAAATCTGTACAGGCTCTTCTTCCATGGACATATCTGGATTTACCTCGATCTCTTTTACTGTTACCACATGTGATGGATCGGAACGATATCGCCGAAGCATCAAAACGTGGAACACGTCGTGAATCTGACTTAGCTCAGCTGGCAACTCGAGCCGATATGCAACTGGTCCCACTCGTCTTAGTACCTTATACGGCCCAATAAACCTCGGACTTAGCCTGCCTTTCTTCCCGAACCTTAATACTTTCTTCCACGGTGAGACCTTCAGGAAAACCCGATCTCCCACAAAGAACTCAATATCTCTCCGCTTAAGATCAGCATAGGACTTCTGCCGATCCGAAGCTTCCTTCAATCGAGCCTGAATCAACTTAACCTTGTCTTCGGTCTCAGCAACCAACTCTGGTCCCAACAACCGACGTTCACTTAACTCTGTCCAACAAGTCGGTGAACGACACTTCCTACCGTACAACGCCTCATAAGGTGCCATCTTGATACTCGCTTGGTAACTGTTGTTGTAGGCGAATTCCGCTAACGGTAGATACTCCTCCCAACTACCCCTGAAGTCCAATATACAACCTCGTAACATGTCTTCCAAGATCTCAGATAACCTTTCCGATCGCCCGTCGATCTGGATGAAATGTTTGTCTTTGAAATCTAACCGTGTACCCGAGCCCGATGTAATACCTTCTAGAACCTTGGCGTGAATCTCGGATCCCTATCCGAGATGATCGATACCGCACCCGCAGATCTCACTATCTCTCGACACATACTGACTTTGCCAACCTCTGCAGTGAGTAATCCACCTCACCGTAATAAAGTGAGGTGATTTAGTCACCGATCCACAATTACCAGCATGAATCCTTCTTGCTCGGTGTAAGCGGTAATCCACCGGCGAAATCCATAGTTATTCTTTCCCACTTCCACTGTGGAATCTTCACCGGTCAAGCAACCCAGACGGCAATCGATGCTCACCTTGACTGCCGACAAGTCGACACTTACCTACAAACTCACCACCTCCTTTTTCGCATCTTACCACCGTAGGCTGTTCTCGAGGTCCCTATACATTTTGCTACCTCCGGGATGCATAGCGTAGGGCTGCTATGTGCATCTGAAGAATCTTTGCCTTAACTCGAATCTCTCGGCATACAAGCCTTCCCTCGAAAACACAAAGACCCCATCACCGGACAAGTCAGAACCCTTCAAACCATCATTACGCACTTGTGTCCTCTGCGCTTTTCGTAACCTCATCCAACAACTGCTTTCTCTCGATCCGCTCAACCCAAGTAGGTTTAACTCGCAGCTCGCGAGAATACTCCCGTCATCATACAAACTCAAGTGGGCAAACAACGCCTCAAACCGAAACAACCTTACGGCTCAATAAATGCGCCACAACATTAGCCTTGCCGGATGATACTCAATTGAGCAATCGTAGTCTTCGTGACTCAATCCATCGGCTACATCTCGATTCAAGTCTTTCGAGTCGAAGGTACTTCGACTCTTATGGTCCGTATAGACTATCGATCTTTCTCCGTACAAGTAATGCCTCCATATCTTTAAGGTAAATACTACGACTACTAACTCCGGATCGTGCGTTGGATAATTTACCTCATGTGGCCTCAATCGCCGAGATGCGTAAGCCACAACCTTCCTTCCTCGTGATCAAGACACAACCCAATCCGTATGAGACGATTGTAGTACATCGTGAATTCCTTACCGGCCTCTCAGTTGAATCGAACCGGTGCTTCATCGAATCTTCTTCAACTTATCGAAGCTCTCCGCCGCTTTCACCCAAACAAACGGAACCCGTTTCTCAATAATTTAGTCATTGGTAGCTGCGATCAACGAGAAACCTCTACAAATCTTGGTAGTATCTGCGAAGCCCGAAAACTTGAATCTCCGCATCGACTTAGGCGGCTTCCACTCCAAAACCGCTTCTATCTTACGGGGTCCACTCTAATCCCTCACCGATACTACATGACCCAAGAACGCCACCTCCCTAAGCCGTAACTCAGATTTATGAACTTCGATAGATTTGTTTCTCCTTAGAATCTACAATACCACCCGTAAATGAGCATCATGCTCCTCCTCAGTCCTTGAATATACCAAGATGTCGTCGATAAAAACCACTACGAATGATCTAGATCATTGTTGGAACACCCTATTCATCAGATCTATGAAAGCTGTCGGTGCGTTAGTCAACCCGAACGGCATAACCAAGAACTCAAAATGCCCATACCGAGTGAAATGCCGTCTTACAGATATCCACCTCCTTTACCTTCAACTGGTGATACCCAGACCTTAGGTCGATCTTCGAGAAAATTGACGCCCCCTTCAGCTGATCAAACAAGTCATCCATCCGAGGTAGTGGATACTTGTTTTTCATCGTCAGCTTATTTAGTTGGCGGTAGTCTATACACATCCGCATAGTACCGTCTTTCTTCTTTACAAAGAGTACCGGCGCTCCCCATGGCGAAATACTTGGCCTGATAAAGCCTCGGTCCAACAATTCTTGTATCTGAGCCTTAAGCTCCACTAACTCTTTAGGTTCCATCTCATGACGGAGCAATGGATCTTGGCGCGATTTGGGTAATAGATCTATCCGAACTCTACCTCCCGATCCGTGGCAAACCCTAAGCTCCTCAGAAACACATCCACAAATTCCCTAATCGTCCAACCGTCTCCACAAAGAGACTCCTTAGCCTCCAAGGCATACACATGAACCACATACGCTTCATGCCCTTTCCGACCATTTCTCGGCTTTGAGCAGATACCACATTGGATGAGATAGTTTCTCCTATTACCGATCGTAACTACTTCATCACCCTTAGCTATTTTCAGAATCATGCGCTTAGCACATAATCCAACTTCGCTCGGTACTTAACCAGCCATCCATCCCAGAATCGGATCGAACTCCCAAGCGGTAGTTCCATCGATCGACCTCAAATACTACCCTTGGAGTTCTAGAGGTGCGCCTCTATACGCTTTATCTACCACTACAGAGTGACCTGAGGGCTTATTACGGTCATCCGCCTAGAAGATATTTGAGTCTAAATCCATGGTCTTCACTATGCTACTTGCAACATACGAGTGTGTTGAACCCACATCAATCAAAGTAGTAAACGGAGAACCAAAGATTAGAAACGCACGGTAATGACGCAAAAGTGCGTCGCCCTCCTCTCGGCGCCGCAAAGATACACCAACCCGATTGTTTGGCCTCGAACTACCTACACCTCTCTGCACGGTGCTCCACGGCCCGACGAACTATCACCCCTCTCGCCATTACCTCGGCCCTCTGCGGTGGTCCATTATTTCAGTCTTGACACGCCCCGATTCTCTGATCGAATCCTAGCTAACTTGCGACGGTCCCTCACTCGGTGGTCCAATGAGCCACACTCAAAACAACCTCTACCATCACCCAACATCCTCCCAAGTGAGCCTTTCCACAACGGTTACATTGCGGCCCCTGTCTAGCAGACAACAAACCTACCGACCGATTCGCCCACTCGGTCTAACTTCGTTTCACGATTTCGATGACCCAGAAGACCCAAAACTCCTTTTGTGACGGTTTCTATCCATACCTTGCCTCACAGACTCTTTAATGCCCTCGGCAACCTTCGCCTTTTCAACTAGAAGTGCAAATTCATGCTCCTGCTGGGGCGCAATCAACAATCTTAACTCGTCTCGTAGGCCATCCTCGAAACGAACGCACCTCTCATGCTCAGTAGCCACCATACCCCTGGCATACCGACCGACCTCGAAACTCGCCTCAGACTCCGACACGATTTGCTCCCCTGGACTAACCTCGAAATGCTTTTCTGCTCATTTATATAGTTAGCTCGACATACTTTTTACGATAGCGGCCCGAAATAGTCCCATGTCGATCTTCAACAGCTGTTACATCACGGACCGTGAGCCACCACCGGTATGACTCATCTTGAGAAGTGATACGATCCTTGAATTTCTCTTCACCGTTAGGTCCGGATCGTCCATGATCCGTTTCGTCGCTTCTAGCCAATACTCAAAGTGATGCTAGGAGCAACACCAGAGACACCGAAAGAATTCAAACCCGTTTGTCAAGTCGCCAGCACGATTTCCTAGCTCCCACGCCTCCACCTACCCCGATTACCCTTTCTAATACTCGCAACATCGCTTTGTGACACTGCGTCATCGCCGATCTGCTCTTGGAACTCACCACCTCCGGTGGTGGCGAATCCAGATACCGCATTCTCGAACCCCCACTGAGAACCTACGGGCTCAGAAACAGTCATCCTACCGCGACCACGTCCACGACCACGTCCACCTCGGGTACTCATGACTAAATCTCGTCTGATTAAAGAATTTTATGTATCAGTCATTATTCCACTGTGTTTAAAGCAAAGTCTTATGAATATTGCTTATTAAAGAAGTTTCATTTTCGCGAGTCCACAATGTCCTATCAGTTTCAGTCTCTAAAGTAGTCTTACTAGCCATCCAATCATATCAATTAATATCACAACCAATAGTACGGGGTACTTACCTGGGCGGATTGGTGCCGGTGACTCGGTGTCATGCCTTTCAAACCATACCTTTATAAAATAGAATACTTAAAAACTATAGTTTTGAAACATTTTGGGCCTCGGGCCCACAGCCGAGCCTTTGAACTTGGCTCTGATACCACAAATGTAACACCCCAAACCCGGTCAATACACCACGACCGAATCTGGTATGCTACAGGGAAAAGGTTTTGGGTGGTTTAGGTTGAAGTCTAGAAGTTTGGTGAAAACGCTTAGCGAAATTTTGTGTTTGAGGAAAACTCGATTAGGTTTTGATTAAAAATCTGATGGTGTATTTGAAAACCCAGAAAGTTTTGATGATTTATCCGATGTGTAGGTAAAATTAGTTTATTTCGTTTTGAAGCTTAAGTTATTTCTTATTGTTACTAAAACATTTTTTGACTTAGTAGAAAAATCATATTTAAGTTAGAAAAAAAAACCATTTGAGTTCACTTTATCCCAAGTTATAGTATGATACCCGATGGTATAGTTTAAAACATCGTTTTTGAAATTTTGAAAACGTTGTCTTTCCAAGTTTTAGCACATTTCACTTAATTAGTTTGTTAAAGGATATTGGAAATCTACTTAAACATAACCTATCAAAAACATAATTTAAGAGGCCATTTACAAACCCAAATATAACAAAATAGAAATAAATCATCTAGTGTACCAAATTTTATAAAAGAAGTCCGAGCAAATCTTTATTTCAGTATGGCATGAGCACCTCGAGTCCATCCCGGCTCCATGTCCGCGTCTAAGTGTCACCTGAAAAGTCAAAGGAGAGAGAGTGAGTCGCAAGACTCAGTGCATAATTCCCTCTCCCGGTATAACATGCCAACACATATATCATAACAGAATAATGCAAATCATGCACCCGTTCCTAACCAACCACATCGCCTTTTCTACCCCGTGTGGTACCAAACCACTGGTGGTGCCAAACCACTGGTGACCCAAAGTCACGATATCCATACTGTGGTACCAAACCACTGGTGACCCGAAGTCACGAATAATCCAATGATGGGGCCAACCCATCGTGTGATACCAAATCACTAGCGACGATCCCATATCTCATAAGTGGGGCCAACCCACGGTGGTGCCAAACCACAGGGACAAGTCGCAATGAGGTGCCAAACCTCTGGTGTCCCAAAGACACAATGTGATACCAAATCACTGGTGACCGTAGTCACAAATCTGATGATGGGGCCAACCCATCGTGTGATACCAAATCACTGGCGTCAATCCCGTATAATCAACTGTGGGGCCAACCCACTGTGGTACTAAGCCACTGGGACGAGACGCTGAGGTGCCAAACCTCTGGTGACCCAAAGTCACAAAATATCGTTTGTGGTACCAAACCACTGGAGGTGCCAAACCTCTGGTGTCCCAAAGACACAGTGTCCCAAAGACACGGATATCAAATTTCCCCCTCCTCTCATATCACCCAATCACATATCATACTAGATGCAAAAAATCGTGCAATCATGCTATCATGCTCACATGCTTAATATGGCATCTCAATGAACATGCACCCATAATCATAATATCATATATCATCACATAGCTCATATCAGAACGGACTTACCCGAATCCGTATCCATACCTCAATGGGTACCAAATCAGTCAATCACACTGTTTCATTTACACAACAGGTTATTACATTACTAAGTTAAGATAGTGTGTTGGTTTACACACCTGAATTAGCGGAGGTTTTAATACTAAGAACCGGTCTAAGACCCTCGACCACCTTGACAACTTTGATCCTAAAATTGACCAACCAAAGGGTTAGCACACATATCATTACCATAACCAAATAAATCAAAGGGTATATCGGTTTACCTCACGTTAAACTGGATTTGGTTTCTACCCAATCCAACCCAACGGTGGTTCTTTCAAAGAATCGGCTTCACAATGGTTTCTCCCAACACAATCGGCACACCCTGATAAAAGAGTAGTTAATCTCTTAACAACTGGTCTCAAAGAAAACTAAATGAAATTGAATACAGCACTCGTTCTTACCACTACTCACCGCCTGCTTACCAGAGAAAGAAAACTCCTCAAGAACGTTCCTTAGATCCGGATATCCTATTATAAAAAATTGATTTACAAAAGATTAGTACCTTTCAACAAATAGCACAATCGGCCAAAAAACATACTAAGAATCGGCAAGGTACCAGAGAAAGGAGAAAGGCCATTCGGCCAACACTTACCCACTACCAATCGATTGGAAACCAAGCACCCAACACCACCAAATATTCGGCCAATACCAAGGAAGGTTCGGCTAATTCCCTTGATCCCGAAAAGAAGAGTTTAAAAGAAAACAAGGAAGAAAGAGTGCACAAGAGGTAGGTGCTCTCGATTTTGAGTGAAAGAAGTGGAGAAAAGTATTTGGAGAATGAAGTTTAGACACACCAAACGAACAAAAGGAAGGGAAGTGGGAGAGGAAAGAGCTTTGACTACTAAAGACCAAAATCGGTAAGGGTATGCTTGTGGTAGCTTTGGTTTAGATGAAGAAGAAAATGGAGGATAACTTGGATATTACTGCATTTGTCAAACCGAAGCCAAAAACTCATAATGGCCATACCTTGTTCGAAATGCAGTCTTCAACACATCTTGCTCTTTCACTCTCAGGTGATAATAGCCTGACCTCAGGTCTATCTTGGAGAACACTATAGCTCCTTTCAATTGATCAAAAAGATCATCAATCCTTGGTAAAGGATACCTATTCTTCACCGTCACCTTGTTGAGTTGTCTATAGTCTATACACAACCTCATGGACCCATCTTTCTTCTTCACAAATAATACCGAAGCACCCCATGGTGAGTAACTCGGTCTTACGAAACCCTTATCTGTCAACTCTTGCAACTGAACATTCAGTTCTTTCACCTCTATAGGTGCCATTCTATATGGAGCAATTAAAATCGGCGCTGTTCCCGAAATTAACTCAATTCCAAACTCAACCTCTGTCATTGGAGGTAATCCGAGTAACTCTTCCAGGAATACATCTGGATACTCGCGTACCACTGGCACTGCTTTAAACTTTACCCCACTCTCTCAAGTATTCGTCACAAAGGCGAAAGAGGACTCAAAACCTTTTCTCAAACATTTCTCCATCACTAAGGAAGAAATCATCACAGGGAAACTATCTATTCCACATGATTGAACCCGAACCACATCTCCACTCTCACATTTCAATTCAATGTACTTACTACCACAGTTCACTAAAACATTATGGGTAGTTAACCAATCCATACCTAGGATTAAATCAAACTCATCAAACGGTAACAACATCAGGTCACCAAAAAACAATGATTCTCAAACATCAAAGGATAATTTTTACACACCTTGTCCACCAACACATGCTTCCTAACGGGTTTGACACCTTAACCACAATATCTGTAGACTCAACGGTCATACTCAAACTAGATGCTAATCTCATGCAAATATAAGAATGAGTAGACCCTGGATCTACTAAAGCAATAACAAGGATGTCAAAGAGAGAAAAAGTACCCGTTATCACATCTAGGGAGGATGCCTCTTGCAGTCATGAAAAGCGTAACAAAGATATCCTTGCGGTGCCCGACCCTCCGGTCTTACAGTAGAATCTTTGGACGTACCTCTACCACTAGCCACACCTCTTGGGTTCCTTGGTGGTCTACCCCTTGTAGACACGTCACTAGGTCTCATCTCTTGCTTCTCTTCATTATCATCCCTTTCGGGGCAGTTTCAAATAAAATGGTCGGGGGAACCACACTTATAACATTTCTGATTATTTCCCCAACACTCTCCGGTGTGATGTCTACCACAACTTGGTATTGCCCATACTTTCCATCGAGGTAGCTCAGACTCTCGAACCCGAACGAATATTGTTCGAGTCTCGATGCGAATATCCTACTGAGGTTACATCCGATAAAATTGGTATCAGAGCCAAGTTCAAAAGCTCAGCTGTAGGCCCGAGGCCCAAAATGATTTAAAGTATGTCTTAAAATGTTTTGTTTGAAATTATATGATTTAAAAGGCATGGCACCGAGTCTCCGGCACCAATCCACTCAGGTAAGTACCCCTAGCCTTTGGTTGTGATTTTTGGATGTTATAAACTTTGAATGATTAATGATAATGGACTACCTTAGAGACTGAAATTTATAAGACTCTATGGATTCGCGAAAACAAAACCCTTTAATAAGAATTATTCATAAAACTATACTTTAGAGACATGGACCCTAGGTATATGTGTACTTCTACGGAAAAACCACTGATTAAAACTTTGTTGCATAAAATTTTATTTAAACAAGAAAGTAAAAAGACTCTAATGCATAAAATTTTCGTAAAAACGGATAAGGCGTGTAGTAGACATGAGTTCTAGGGGACGTGGTAGTCATGGAAGTGGTAAAGGCCGAGGTGCTAGGGCTAGATCTTCGGCACCGAGGCATATTTCCAAAAAGGAGGCGTTAGCATCGCTAGTGACTGAGACGAGGTATCATGATCGAGTTGGGATTGATGAGCTGATTCAGATAGTTAAGGAAATATTGGAGGAGGTTAAAGGAATCGGTGAAGCACTTCGAGTTGGGTCTGTGGACTGTAAAAAAAAAAGATCATGGTTCTCTAGGGTCACAATCTCGTTCTGTAAAACATGTCAAGGCGCATCCAAACTTTTCGACTTGCAATTATTGTAGAAGGTGTCATCCGGGAGAATGCTGGAGGAGGTTAGGAGCATGCTTGAGATGCGGGTCTAAGGAGCATAAGGCTCGAGATTGTTTCATCACCATCAAGTCAGTTATGGTTGGAAATGATGATTGAATGTAAGAAAAAATTTTTGGTCTAAGTGTTAGATAACGATTTGCTATTGTGGATTAGATGTTTGGTTTTGGGAAAAAGGATCCAAGATTTTGTTAGAAAGTACATTGTGGTTTTATTAAGATTAGAGTGCACAGCAAGAGCGTAGTGTGGCGAGATAGGAGGTACGACTATTAGTTAGTTGGAAATTTCGAGGATGAAATTTCTTTAAGAAGGGTAGAACTATAACATCCTAAAATTGGGCCTAGTAGGATTGGGTCGATTGGGCCTTGGGCTTTAGGAAAAATTTGTATGTCATCTAGTTGCTTGTGTTAGCTCGGGTAGTATTGTTTGTGTGTTTAGCATAGTCTTGTGTAGGATTGGACATAGTTAGAGTAATTTTTAGTTTGAAGAATTTAGTGAAGTGGATTAAGTGAGCTTGACACTTAAGTTAAATTAAGTGTTAAATTAAAGCACATGAGAAGTTAGTGGCATAGTGAATAAGGAGCTTGAAAAGTTGCTTGAGGGAAATGGTTCAAGTAGCATGGATAGCATTTGAAGACTTTATTTTTATGTATCCTAGCATTAAGTGTCGGTCAAGCTCTAATTAAGGTAAGTTGGACTTTCAATTTTTATGGTAAGTTGGATAGCAAAATAGGAAAGCTTGAACTTTGGGAAAGGAATCATATGGATTAAGGAAGGATGGGGGACATAAGGCTTGGTTTAAGGTGAGGTTTTTGGAAGCTTTTTAATGGCTAATTATCCATGAATGTGGACGGCATGTATGGCTAGGGGGTGGCCGAATGTTGATAGGAAGTTGGGGGGTTTTAGTTGGCCAATTGGAACATTTTTGTACTTTTTGTTCATCTTTTGGTATTTTTCTTTTCCTCTCAAAAGCTCTCCTCTTTAGCCGATTATGTTCTTGGCAATAAGGTGGATTTTGTTTTAGTTTTGGCCTTCTTTCTTTGTTTTGTGTCTTAACCAAAAAAACCCTTTGAACTTTACCAACTTTTCTCTAATGCACCAAAGTGAGCCATAACCGAATGTCCATTGGTGTTGTTGATATTTCCTCTTAGGCTTTTGGCCGAATCTTCTTTGGAACCTCCTCTCATCTTTTAATTCTTTGTAGTCGAAAACAACCTCTTTTGTTCTTATCTCTTTTTCAATCTTTTTCATATTGTTCAAAATCCACATTTATTCTTTTACTTTCCTTTGGCCGAATCTTTCTCCTCTCAATTCTCTTTTCTTTTCTTCCATTATTTACAAACCGAATTCTCCTTCTCCTATTTTCACTTTTCTTTTCCTTTCTCTTTCTCCACTCTAGCCGAATCCTATTTGTGTCTCACTCAACCACATTGCCGAAATTGTATTACCTTGAGAGGATTTTCTTTTTGACCGAAATCATTATCTCTTCTTTTTCCAAACAAACCCTTTTATTTTGGTAGTGGTATAGTGGAGTGTTGATCATTTCTTTATTGATAGTCGACCATAGCCATACTAAGATTGTGTGGAAAGGATTTCATCATTCAAGGATTTTTTACCAACTCCGTAGACAAGTGACAATTTTCGGAATTGAATCGAAGTGTTAAGCTAAGGATCTTTACACTTGTTATATCATTTTAGATGGTCTACTAATCGATTAAGTTTTAGGGGACTCTATCGTCCGTTTATTATCTTCTTCCCGTGAATGTTAGATTTTGGGGCAATGGGTTCGAAAAGAGCAGTTCATAGTGTTTGGAAGAGGGGTGGTTCTGCCATACCCTCAAATTTCAAACGAAGGGCTGTATCGGGAGTCCGAGACTTTCCACCGGGATGTGGACCCTCTGTTGGCGATAATCGATTATTTGAAATCGTTCGTACCCCCGAGCCATTGTTTGTTCGTGGTTCTTCATCGGGTTATGAAGCACCAACCGGAGAGAAATCACATATTGTTGTTGTTCGAGATTCCGAGGTTATCAACGAGCGGGAAGGTTTAGTTATCACTATTATCAGGTGTGTACCTCACACACTTTATAACTCGGTTAAGTATATATATTTATATTATTAATTTACTAATCATATTATCAAAGTGGGAAAACGATGAGATCTTGATATGATACCATGATGGTATGAATGAGGATTCGGGTAAGTCCGTTTCGATATGTTGTTAATACAGATTGAAAACATGATCTACGATTTATGATATATCATTATGTGATTCATAATAAAGTATATTGACATGATTTGTCTATCTATTGCATTGGTATGGGCAATATGAGAGGGGGAAGGGATATCGTGTCTTTGGACACGGAGGTTTGGTACCTCCGGTGATTTGGCATCACATTCGTGTCTTGGACACGAGCTTTAGTACCTCCGGTGATTTGGTATCACATTCGTGTCTTGGACACGGAGGTTTGGCACCTCATAGTGACTCGTCCTGTGGTTTCACACCACCGTGGGTTGGCCCCATTTTGAGATATGGGATCATCGCCGGTGATTTGGTATCACACCGGGTTGGCCCCAGGATGGATTATTCGTGACTTTGGTCACGGTGATTTGGTATCACATATATTTCGTGACTTTGGTCACCAATGGTTTAGCACCACCGGTGGTTTGGTACCACACGGGGTAGAAAAGGAGTTATGGATGGTTAGGTTGGGTGCATTATACATATATGTTGCTTTGTTATAATTTGTGTAAGTATGTGATATTTACCCGGAGAGGGATTATGCACTTGAGTCTTGGTGACTCACCTTCTCCTTACTTTTTCGGTGATGCATAAAATTAGCGGATGAGGAGTTGGATGAACTCGAGGAGGCCATGCAATAAACATTGATTTTTCATGAACTTGATTTGGGGTACTTTAAATTATTTTAATTTGGTTTTCATATTTTTATGGATTTGTAATAAGGCTGTTTAATTATGTTTTGGATTATTTATATGTTTTAGATTTGATTTAAATTTGGCTTACAAATTACATGTTTGATATAATAAGTTGAGGACAAAGTTTTCTAAACTACTGACGCAATGGTTTTCAAAACGTTACCATCGGGTAATTTAAATAATTTGATAATCTTTAATAATTTAAGTGTTTTTGATAACTCATCGTTTTTCCAAAACTTAAGTTTGCAAATTTCAATTTAGCGGTTTTCAACTAATCGCTTGAGTTTCTTATAAAAATTATAAAAGTTTTCTAATCTATGGATATGTAACTAAGATTTAATTAGATAATTTCAAAGTAAATTATCGGTTTTAACTTAATATACACTGTTTTCTATAAATATAAAATTTTCAAAGAGTTTTCACTAAAAATTAATTGTTATCTCGATTTTCTTCAAAATGTTTTACTGTGGCATGCTAGATTTGGTCATGGCGAATTGACTGGGTTTGGGGTGTTACAGAGGTTGTCGTCGAGGATTCACTTCCTTGGACCTTTTTGACTGGGCTTGGTACGACTTGCCCATCGACCTTTTTCTAACATCTCTGGCTTCACTCACAGCCCTTCTCTTTTCCATACTCAGCTCTTCGGTTTTACTTGCCCTTTCAACCAACACCACAAACTCTTTCAACTCCAAAATACCCACTAGGAGTTTGATGTCCTTATTTAGTCCATCCTCGAACCTCTTACACAAGATGGTCTCTGTCGACACACATTCCTGAGCATATTTACTAAGCCTAACAAACTCACGCTCATACTCTGCTACTATCATCCTTCATTGCTTCAACTCAAGGAATTCTTTCCTCTTTCAATCGGTAAATCGTTGGCTTATATACTTCTTCCGGAACTCTTCTAGAAAGAAGTCCCACATCACCCGCTCTTTTGGGACCACTAACATTAGTGTCTTCCACCAATGGTATGCCGAATCTCTTAGCAAGGATACGGTACACTTCAAACTTTCTTCAAGTGTACATGAGAGTTCATCAAATACTCTCATCGAGTTCTCTAACCAAAACTCTGCCCTCTCAGGGTCATCATCCACCTTAGCTCTAAACTTCCTAGCCCCATGCTTCCTAATCTTATCCACCGGGGGTTTAGATATCCTCACTACATCAATACCTTTCGGAGCCACTAGGTTTGGCTGAGGTATAAGAGAAGGTGGAGGAGGTTGAGCATTAGGGTTTGCTTGAATAAAGTTCGAGTACCAATCATCCATCATCTAGAGAAAGGCCTCTCGTGCCTCTTCCCCTTAACCCCTAGCATCAGGTCCACTTTGCACAGGCACGGTCCCTTACGCAGGAGCCAGTACATTACTAGCTGCTTCATCAGCAGTCAATAGATCGGAATCCATATTCTATAATAAACAAGATTTAAAATCATTAGAAGCCACCACACTATCATTGTACACTAATGGCATGTATAACTAGACTCTTACACCCACTATGGTAGTCCTAGAACCGACTAAATCATAGCTTTGATACTACTAAATGTAACACCCCTTACCCGAGTTCCACGTCGAAACTGAGCTCGAGGCGTTACCAAACTGACACCACTTGATCGTCACTTAGGCTTAACGTAATTACTCTCTTATCACCTTAATAAGTTCATTCTCGACTTATAAGGCTTTAGTCATACCCACAAAGGCTCTCGAGACCATATCGAAACTTTCTCGATTCATAAAATTTTTCTCTTTTACGTAAGGCCCACACGCCCGTGTAATGTGTAACACGCCCATAAGTTTGCACCCACACCCATGTCCTCAACCCGTGCTTAAACTCCAGTATTCTATTTTAACACCATGGTTAGGGCACACGTCAGTGCTCCACCCGTGGTAAACTTGAGCTATGTCACACGGCCTTAAGGCTTGGTCACACGCCCGTGGCCAAAACTGCTCAATTCTGCCAAATTAGACACGGCCACTACACACGCCCGTGGGCTGGCCGTGTAACTCACATGCCTAGACACACACCCGTGTGTCTATCCACATGGTCAAGAACAAAGCTATTTGCTAAGTTTTTTCTACCCATAAAGCATACACGAAATGTATTCATCCAATACATCCATAATCAACTCAATTTAAGGAGCAATCTCATATAAACAACTACATCATTTCATATAACAAAATAGCCAACCAATATGGCATTATACAAAACCATCCATCTAAAGGCCAACACATCTTAGCCATTTACAACAAAATTCACTAACTGGTCTAGCCTCTATACATGCCATATACAAAACATCAAATCTCATGTACCAGAATGTGCTGATAGCGTAGGCGATCTTCTATTTGATCCTCGTATCTCGATCCAACACTTTTACTCTATAAGGCAAGGGAAAAGAAAGAGAGTAAGATTTGAGCTTAGTAAGTTTACACATAAACAATTAAGCATCATAGTATAAGCTAAACCATAAATAGCACTATACTAACATACGATATCATTGTGCTTACTCTTTCTAACCCTTACCACATTTCCAACACATCACGAGTCACATACTCGTAACCATTGAAATACACCCCTGTGTTCAATATCACATTCATACAATATGCAACACATAATTATTTCTCGATAATACATCCACACAGCTAATTCACACAGCTACTTTACTTAATAATTCTACCACAAAGGTAATTCATATAGCCTGTCCACACAGTTAGTCCACATAGCTAATATCTCGGTGGCTTCACCCTTAGCACACCACAATCGATTACTAAAGTGGTATTGCACTTAGCCTACCACAAAGGTATTCATAGTGATTTCGCACATAGCCCACTAAATGATATACCTGACGATAGCATCGCACATAGCTAGCTCATCGTCAATATGCATTAGAATGGTATCACACTTAGCCTACCATCTAGCATTATCACAACACATGCAAAAGTCTACTTATTCAATCATACATTCAATCACCAATTTCTACTACATTCTATTCACAGAATCTACTACATTCATCCCACATAGGTCCTCAATCATGCTACACACTAGTTAGCATTAACAAATTGCAAGTATTAATGCATCGTTTATACATAGACTTACCTCGATACTCAAAAGTATGGAAATATGCAAATTAATCCACTACCTTGCTTTTGCCTCGATTTCGATCCAGGATTTGTCTGTCTTGATCTATAATAAATAATTCATCTTATTCAATACACACATTGATTAAATTGACTCACATCTCATACTTTAGCAAAATTACTATTTTTCCCCAAAACTTTTCATTTTTACACATTAGCCCCAAGGCTCATAAAGTGATTTTTATTCAACTTTCTAGCCTTCCATGCTAAACCGAACCACTTACTCAACTAAAGCATTCATCAATTCTCACTAAATCACACATGTGTGACCAAACTAAAGTTTTTCACAAACTAGTCCCTACAAGCATTTTCATGTAAAAATCACTTAGCAAAAGATATTTCTACTACATCAAGCTTTCATATTCTTCCATAAAACATAAAAATACATGCATGGCATACAAATGTACATTTTTAAACATCCATCATAGATCACCAAATAGCTAAAAATAGCTTACTCATGTTACTAAGACTTCAAAAATAAGAAGAATATCAACAACCAGGCTTAGGAGCACTTACCACCAAGCTTGAAAAATTTGAAGAACCCTAACAATGGCTATTAAAATTTTCGGCAGCTTAGGGGAGAAGATGAATGAATTTTTATCATCTTTTCACCTATTTAATCATTTAAATTACAAAATGACCAAAATGCCCTTTTTGATAAACTTCCTATTTTAACTCATCTAAGCCCAATTTTGTCCAAAAACTAAAAATTGGGAAAATTGTTCATTAAGGACCTCTAATTGATATTCTAAAGCAATTTCACACAAATAGCTTCTAAAACATCACATTTTACAACTTTTGCAATTTAGTCCTTTTGGACAATTCAACCACCATTTCACAAAAATACTTCATGAAACTTTCACACTAGCATGCACATACAGTATAAACTTCAAAAACTCATGCATATACCTCAGATTTGTGGTCTCGAACCACTATTCTGACTAGGCCCTAAACTGGGATGTTACAATATAAACACCCTAGAGGCCAACCTTTAGGGAAGTGTTCAGCTAGGCCAAGGAGCCAAGCTAGAGGGGCTGAATTGTGGGATTCACTCGAAGAAAGCCAGTTGATTCATCTCAGGAAGCCAGAAACATACTCAAGAATGGGGATCTCTCCTTCAATTCCTTTAGGGGTTTTAGGGTTTTCTTTATGTTTTGTTTTATATTTTCTTCTGGGATGTTTTCTTTTATAATTTTGAACTAAACCCCTCAAATACCTGAGGGGGAGAAACCTAAGACGGATCATGTTATTGTTTTCTGAACTGTATGATAAATACTTGATTTGTTCTTAACTATGTGTTCTTAATTCTTGTTTTGATATTTCAGGATATTGATTCAACCATTTATGCTCTTAGGTAGAGGAGGAATAGACCCTGTCTAAGAGTAGATCCAGCATAGTTAAGCAGAGTTGATCGCAACCCTAGAGATAGGATGACGAAAATCTACCGGATTAGGGTCAAACCTAATATAGGAACCCATAAATCGAGTTAATGCAATTCTAGGGGTTTTAATTAGAAAGAGATTTCAATTAATCAACCTAGGGTTAGATGTTAGTAGCCTCGAGAGAGGTATTAATATAAATTAGGGAATCCTACGGATCAAGTCAAGTGAATAAATCGTCTGGTTTAGAGTTAGATAACAAGTGAAGTCTAAATGGATTCTTCCTTGGGTATTATCTTTATCAATTGGTTTTTCCCACAAGTATTTCCCCAATTTATTCTCTTTGTCTTAGCATCTTTAGCTTAGTAGTTAGTTAATTTTAAGTTAAACAACAATTCCCTTAATTCTTAGGTTAAATAATAAAAAGAAAGTTAGTATTAGTACTTTTGGTTCCTTTAGGTTCAACAATCTGGTCTTGCCACTAAACTATACTACTGTTTGATAGGTGCGCTTGCCTCAAGTCGTTGTCACAGTTAGTTTTTAGGCAAGATCATTCATATTATAAATTTTTAAGACTCTAACACACGGTTAGCCTATTTTAATTCCACTCGGAATAGGATACCTATGGGGCAAGTAAGGCATCTCGAAAGCCTATATTAACACCCTAGAGGGCAACCTAAAAGGGTAGTTTGATAGAAGGCTTCTGTCAGGGCTATTGATGAGGAGTGAAGCTAGAGAGGGCTGGATATAGGGAATTACTCGAAGAAAGCTAGTTGATCCATCTCAGAAGCCAGAGTCACACTCAAGACTGAGGATTTTCCTTTCAAATTCCTTTAAGGGGTTTTAGGGTTTTTCTTTATGTTTTGTTATTTAATTTCTTCTGAGATGTATTCTTTTATAAATATGAACTAAACCCCTCAAATACTTGAGGGGATGAAACCTAAGACGGATCTTGTTATTGTTTTCTGAACTGTATGGTAAATACTTGATTTGTTCTTAATTATGTGTTCTTAATTCTTGCTTTAATATTTTAGGATATTGATTCAAGTATTGATGTGCTTATTCAGAGGAGCAAAAGTCCCTATTTAAGAGTAGATCTATCATAATTAAGCGGAGTTGATTGCACTCCTAGAAATAGGACGACAAAAATTTACCGGATTAGGGTCAAACCTAATATGGGAGTCCATAAATTGAGTTAATGCAACACTAGGGGTTTTAATTAGAAAGAGATTTCAATTGATCAGCCTAGGGTTAGACGTTAGTAGCCTCAAAAGAGGTATTAATATAAATTAGGGAATCCTACGGATCAAGTCAAGTGAATAAATCGTCTGGTTCAGAGTTAAATAACAAGTGAAGTCTAGGTGGATTCTTCCTCAGGTATTGTCTTAATCAATCAGTTTTCTCAAAAGTACTTTCCCAATTCATTCTCTGTGTCTTGGCATCCTTAGTTTAGGAATCAATTAGATAAACATCAATCCTCTTTATTTTAGGCTAGATAATAAAAAGAAAGCAGTACTAGTACTTTTGGTTCCCTTGGGTTTGACATTCCGGTCTTGCCACTAAGCTATACTACTGTTTGATAGGTGCACTTGCCTCAATCATGGTGATAGTTAGTTTCTAGGCTCGATCATTCATTATATAAATATTAAAACTCTCAGACATGACCACGAGGGCATATTAGGCATAAAGTGAACACATTATAACCTATAAATAAGAATCTTTTGTAAACAAATTAGTGCATCAATCAATCCATCCATCCATCAAACACAACTTTTAATTTTCTTTTCTTTTCTTGTTTTTTAGTCAAAACTTTTCTAGTTCGATGTGAAGACAATTGCAAGCAGAGATTGCTCCAGATCCGCGCTTCAATATTTATCAATGAGAATTCTCTTTACTCTTCTATTTTATTCTCTTATTTATATTTCGTTATCCTGATCAACTAATGTTTGTATGAATATTAAAATAAGTCTTGTGCTTTATTCATATCTTTCATGATTTGTTTATTGAACTGATTAATTCATCAAGTTGATTAATTAACAAAAGAATAAAGGTTCATAATAAGATTAGTTGGTATAAATTATGTGTTCTTAAATCCTAGGCTTGACAACCCTAGGAAGTAATCATAGGTTAAATGAGATCAAGATATAAGTGTGAGTGAATATATCATAGTTTATTTTGGTGGAGAAAGTGAGGTCGGGAGATAAGCGAGTATCCATCGATTAATTAATTAGTATAGGCCGGGAGGTAATACTAGTTAATTTATAGAAAATTCATATTAAAACCCAAATTCTAAAATTAGTTAATCTTCTATTTATTAATTAGGGATTTAATCAATTATAGGCTAGAGGCTCACATTGTTGACTAGGAATAGGAAATTCCATTAGGTTAATTTAAGTTTATTTAATTTAATTAGTTTAATTAATACTTTAATTTGGATTCGCACTACTAATCTGTGACTTGATTAGATTAATAATTATTTTTGTAACTAATTTAATTTTAAATTTCTCCAATCTGCAAGAATACTTGTCAATGTTTCATTGTAAACTTTACTATATTATAATTTGACCCGTAAGCTTACAAAAACCGCTGATTTAATTTCTTATATTTTTGGTGTGATATTTTTACTATAAATGATAACACATTTTGTAGGTGGTCATCCACACAGGGGTAAAATGGTCTAGAAGACTCCTTCTCTTCTTCCCTCAGCCTCATTTCTTGAATCAAGGAACCACCTTCTCTTCATTTCAAGGGATGACAACCTCTTCATCCAAAAAAAGCAAATCGACAACCTCCTCCTCCACCACTATTCAAGGTTTGGCCAAACAATAGAGATTTTCAAGGGAATTTTATGCCATTTTTAATATGGGACGTTGGGGGCGAAAATAGTATAAATAGAGCCTTCAATCAATCCCTTAGGCATCATCCCTCATTCATCAAAGCATCTTTATTCTCTCATCTCACATTTTCATTTTTGCATTCTTTCTACATTTGAGGAGAGTGTTAAACCTCTCAGGCCCGCCACCTGAGGAGTAAATTTGCATCGGAGCAAAGGATAAGAAAGAAGGAAACAACCACGAGCAGTATTACAGTGAACCACCAAATTCTACTTGGAGTTTTTCATTCCCTTGAATCTTTATTTTTTATCTAAGTTGAAATATATGATTGCAGTTTTTTCTATTACTTTTGATTTAATAATGATGACTTAGTTTTGTTTATGGTAGAATGATTGCAAATTCTTAACTTATGTTGTTCATAACATGTTTCTAATATTCTATGCCTCAATTTTTTATTCATCCAAATAAAATCATAGACATGTTTCTCATGCATAATCAATGTTTAACTGCATCTGAACTAGTCATTTAATTAGAACCAGATGGTGATTAGTGGACATGATATTTGGATGGTGCATGTTTGATCTTTTGATGATGAATTAGGTCAACTTAGTAATAATATTGAAAGGTATTTACTACCTTGCATAACTTTAGGAGGATTAATGTGATTAAATTGTTTCAGTATAGACATATCACTGTTACTTCACATAATTTTTAATGAATGGTGCTTTATAATATAATATTTAGTTAAATATGACATAGACATATGCATATTGACTAATAGATAAGAATAGGACTTCGATAGAAGCTTATGACTAAAGATTCTAAGTTAATAAACAATTTAGTTGCCATGCATTTTTCTTGAACATTTATTTAACATTGTTGTGAATAAATTAAGTTGAAGAGAGTATTATTCTAGCTCATTCATGTCATAGTTGTTAAACCTCGTGAATCTTGCTCCATTTTACATTTGTATTTTTATTTAGTTAATTCAGATTTCACAATTTAATTATTTTTAATCACCAACTTGCCAATTAAAATTTCACAATATTTGCCTATATAGTATGGACACAATACTCTTACTCACTACTTTATTACTTGTTCACGACTGTGTATACTTGCACATCAATTGCAAATATAATCTTCATGACAGTGCACCCCAAGGTGACATGCTCAGTTATATGAATCCTCTATGAATCAACTCTTGCAACTGTTCTTTTAAGCCTTTTAGCTCAGTCGAAGCCATTCTATGTAAGGAAATTAAGATTGGGGCAATTTCAGGTTTTAAATCAATAGCGAATTCAACTTCTAATTTTGGTGGTAACCTAGGTAACTCTTGTAGAAACACATCGATAACCTTATTAATTGTCAGTACTTGATCAATCTTCAATTCTATCACTCAATTATCTGAGTAGAAGTCGTCGACATAACATTGGTAGTTCCATAAGTTCTTTTAGATTCAATAGTGATCAACTCACCACTTTGACATATTAGAACAATCTGCTTTTGTCTACAATTAACTACATGTTGTGCGAAAGCGTGTAAAAGAGTAAAATTATTGTACTGTAAAATCACACTAAGTTCAATTCCTTGGAAAGAGAGGTGGATCACAAGGATCGCTTAAGTACCAGGTCTTTCCTAGACAGAATATCCCTCTATCGTAACTTAATAGCACAATAAATCACTACAATTACACTCACAACATATGAAAAATAATACAATAAAGAACACTAGAATTTTAACGAGGTTCAACAAATTTTGCCTACGTCCTCGGGCACTACCAAATATATTTCACTCCAGTGAAGATTTACAAAGAGAGAGAACAATGCCTTAAGTAGAGAATGGAAAATGTGGGTTTTTGAAAATGAGAAATGGTTAGGCCTATTTATAGTTGAGGTTCAAGGATCAACTTGCAAAGTCTCTATACAATTAGGGACCAAAAAATTACAAATATCTCATGCCAAATCTCAATCCCATTTTTGGTGCCTTAAATCTCAGATTTCTCAATCCCATTTTTGGTGCCTTAAATCCCAGATTTCTAGTGCCAACATTTTGATACCCATATCTTTGACTTTCCAAAGTATGGATGATTTCCAATAATCTCCACCTTAAATATTTGATTAGGATAATCTTATATTCACACAATTATTTTGCCTTTTTCAACAATACTTGATAGTACCTTCTTCAACTATTAAACTTGCAGGATATTGATCAAGTTCAAACAATGTTCGAACTTGGTTGTTGCTACTACCTTGGTCATTATATCTGCGGGATTATCTGCAATCTTAATCTTTTGAAGATGAATTTTCCCCTCATCAATAAATTCCCGCACAAAATGGAATCGTACGTCGATATGCTTCGTACGTGCATGATAGACTTGATTCTTTGCTAAATGAATAGCACTTTGACTATCACAATACACGTTAATATGCTCCTGAACCAATCCTAAGGTTTTAACCATACCTTGTAACCAAATAGCTTCCTTCATCCATGTATTCGGCTTCTGTGGTTGACAACGCAACTGTAGACTGCAGTGTAGACTTCCAACTTATTGGTCCTCCAGTAAGTGTAAACACATAATCGGTGGTTGATCTTCGTTTGTCCAAATCACCAGCATAGTTAGAATCAACGTACCCAATAACACATTTACCAAGTGTAGTATCCTACTTGAACAGCAATCCAACATCCATGGTCTTCTGAATATACCGTAGAATCCATTTCATAGCTTACCAATGTTCTTTTCCAGGATTATGCATATACCTACTCACTATACTAACTGCCTGTGAAATGTCGGGTCTTGTACACACCATTGCATACATCAAGCTACCTACTGCATTAGAATACTAAACTTGCAACATGTATTCCTATTCGGTATTTGTCGAAGGAGATAGTTGTGCAAAAAGTTTGAAATGAGAAGCTAACGGGGTACTTACAGGTTTTGTCTGCTCGTTCATGCCAAACTACTGTAGTACCTTCTTCAAATATTGCTTTAAGATAAGCTAACTCTTCCACGAGCTCTATCTCTACATATTTCCATGCCAAGAATCTTCTTAGCTTCACCTAGATCTTTCATCTCAAACTCAAGGTTCAGTTGAGTCTTCAATCTCTCAATTTCAACTTTACTCTTAGATGCTATCAACATATCATCAACATATAAGAGCAAGTATATGAAATTTTCTTCTTGTAGCTTCTGAAAATACACGCAATGATCAAATTTACTTATTGTGTAACTTTACCCTTTCATGAACTGATTAAATTGCTTGTACCATTGCCTCGAAGATTGTTTCAATCCATAAAGCAACTTTTTTAGTTTGTAAACCCAATTTTCTTTATCAGCAACCTTGAATCCATCTGGCTAAGTCATATAGATTTCCTCTTCCAAATCACCATGTAAAAACGCAGTCTTCACATCGAGCTGAACTAGTTCAAGATCATATTATGCAACCAAGGCTAGCAAAATCCGAATAGATGAATGCTTCACAACTGGAGAAAACACTTCATTGTAGTCTATTCCTTCTTTCTGAGTGTAACCCTTTACTAACAATCTAGCCTTGTATCGAATTTCATTTTTACCAGGAAATCCTTCCTTCTTTGCATATTCCCATTTGCATCCAATTGCCTTCTTTCCTTTGGGCAGTGTCACCAACTCCCAAGTCCTATTTTTATGAAGAGACTGTATTTCTTCAGTCATAGCTTGCTTCCACTTTACACCATCAGGGTTACTTCTTGCTTCTGTGTAAGTAAAAGAACATCATCATCTGCAATTGGAAGTGCATAGGCCACCATATCATCAAAGCGAGCAGGCATACGAATATCTCTTCTTAGCCTCCTATATGCAATTGAATCTTGTTGCGATAAAAGTTCTTGTGTCAAAATTTCTTCATCATTTGTTCCTTCAATAGTAGCTGAATCATCATTAACCTTTTCAAGCCCCACCTGCTGCAAAGTACTACTGGTTTTGTCATCTTTTTGTGAATCTTTGTTCTTCATCATGGTTGATTCATCAAAAGTCACATCTCTACTGAAAACAATCTTCCTTTTTATCAGGACACCAGAGACGGTATCCTTTTACTCACCAGTTATACCTACGAATAATGCTTTCTTTGCTCTTGGGTCTAACTCAGATTATTTACATAACAATATGCAGTGGAACCAAAAACATGTAAAGAATCATAATCAGTAGCAGGTTTACCATTCCACATCTCCATAGGACTTTTTCCATTTATTGCAGCTTATGGCTATCGATTAATTAGATGGCACGCATATGTAACTGCCTCAGCCCAAAATTCCTTGCCCAATTCAGCATTGGATAACATACATTGAACTTTTTCCAGTATAGTCCGATTCATACGTTCTGCCACCCCATTCTGCTGTGGTGTATCCCGAGCAGTGAAGTGTCGCACAATGCCTTCATCTTGACATACTTGTAGAAATGGATCATTCTTGTACTCAGTACCATTGTCTGATCGAAGTCATTTAACCTTTCAACCAATCTGAGTCTCCACCATCTTCTTCCATTTCTGGAATACATCCAAAACTTCACTTTTTCTTTTCATTAGATACACCCATACTTTTCTTGAATAATCATCAAAAAAAGTAACAAAATAGTGCATACCTCCCAAATAAGCCACTTTGATTGGTCCCCACACATCACTGTAAACATAGTCCAGAATTCTTTTCGTATTGTGAATTGCTAACCAAATTTTACCCCTGTCTGCTTGCCCAGAACACAATGTTCATTGAATTCCAATTTGTAAGAATTTGCACCTTTCAACAAGCCTTGCTTCGCCAAATTCTACAAAGCTTTTTCACCAGCATGTCCCAATCGCATATGCCATAACCTGGTAGCCTCTGAATCTGCATCTTTCGCAAAAGCTATTGATGTTGATCCAATTAATATTCTTCCATTTAAGTAGTACAGGTTATTCCTTCTTGTGCCTTTCATCACCGTCAATACACCAGCTACTACCTTTAGTAATCCATCTCTCAAAGTGATTGTGAGCCCTTTAGATTCTATGACCCCTAATGAAATGACATTTTTCTTCAAGCTAGGTATGTAGCGAACATCAATCAAGACTTGGATTGAGCCGTCGTAATTCTTCAATTGGATTATACCTACTCCTATTGTTTTACAAGCGCTGTCATTGCCCATAAAAACAACTCCACCTTCTAATTCTTTAAGACTAGAAAGCCAGTCCTTATTAGGACACATATGGTAAGTACATCCGAGTCCAAAATCCATTCATCTGTATGACATGCCATTGCCATGCCAACCAAGCTAAAGTCTGACTCCTCATCATGCTCTGCTACACATGCATCAGAAATAGCCTTGCCCTTTTTTAATTAGGACATTTTTTTCTCAATGCCCTTTCTCACGACAAAAAGAACATTCATCTTTGGCAGGTCTCCCTCTGAACTTACTCCTTCTACCAGATTTGTTGTTATGTGAACGGCCTCTTACTGTTAAGACTTCCGCAGTTGTATCTCTGTGATCTCTTTTATCTTTCTTTCGAGTCTTTGATCTATACAATGCACTACAGACTGCATCAAATGTGATTGTATCCTTCCCATGAAGCAATGTAGTGGTAAGATTATCATATTCATCAGGAAGAGAATTCAACAACAATAATGCATTGTCTTCATCTTCAAATTTCTCATCCAAATTTTGAAAGTCTGCTAAAATTTTATTGAATGAGTTTACATGGTCATTCATTGACATACCGGGTGCATACGTGAATCGATAAAGTTTCTTTTTCATATAAAGCCTATTTTTAAGACTTTTCGTTAGAAACTTTTCTTCCAGTGTATCCCACAACTCTTCGCTGATGTCTCCCTCATGACAGGGTACTTCTGCTCTTTGGCCAAACATAGGCGGATTGTACCACACGCCTGTCTATTGATCTTGGCCCACTCCTTGTCATCCATCTTGTCAGGTTTTTCTTCAAGGGCTATATCTAGCTCTTGCTAACATAAGACATCCAGGATCTCACATTGCCACATACCAAAATTATTGGAACCATCAATGAAACACCCCAAACCCGGCCTACGAGCCTTGACCGGATCTGGTATGTTCCCTGGTGTAAACCGTTTCAAATTCTTTTGTTACTTAGGAAAAACTTGTGTGTTTTGAAAGAAAGATTGTTTTGGGTTGGGCTTGAGTTGAAAACAAGTTTATTTCATTATTAAAATCATTTACTTTAGGTGACAAAACGTTTAGGCTTTGTTTTAAAATAAATTTACTTAATCTTTTAATAAATAAAAGTTTGTAAGCTTAATAAATAAAAGCAAAGTAAAGTAGTTCTACTATGGCCATATTACATCAAATAATTCCCAAATAAAAGAATAAATTCAAAGTACTTAATAAAATAAAAATCCAAATTAAATAAATTCCTTACTGTGCATGGCCACCTTTAAGCTCCTGCCGACCCGGTCCATTACAGATCGTCACCTGAAAAAGGTTCCCACAACGGGGTGAGTCAAACAGACTCAATGTGTACACAAACACTATGTCCAAATAGATTCAGGCATATTATCACATCACATACATAATCATATAGTAGATATAAAATAATGATGCAACCCAAACCCAAACCTATATGCCATCCGCTACACATCACCCGTACCATCCTGCACACGGTGGGGACTACTAAGTCAACCCTCCATCCGCTACACACCATCGAAGGCAGTCGCTGCAGTCGACGTGCTCATCGCTCTTATAAAATTGGTGGTCTTAGGTCACCACATTCAGATATCGTGGTCTTAGGTCACCACATTCAGATATCGTGGTCTTAGGTCACCACATTCAGTTATCGTAGTCTTAGGTCACCACATTCAGATATCGTGGTCTTAGGTCACCACATTCACTTCCCCTTTTCATATAACCCATATGCCCCATATCATACATATCATGCATTAACATGCCAAATTCTTATTTCACATTCTTATAATGTTATATGTGTGTCGTAACAGATATTTAACATAATCCTAGTAGGAATAGGAAACGTACCTGAGTACTTTGTACCATAGCATGGTACTTTAGCCATATTCACATTCTTATAAACATGCTCATATTAAATTTTAGCCATAAATCTTTTTAAAAGATAGTGTGGGGTACACACCTGATTCGCTTAAGGTTTCCAATCCTAAATCCCAAAAAGCTTGATCTAATGCCTTAGATCTTAAATCTCTACATTTAATCAATCACTTAATACTTAGTAAAGAGCCATTCGGCTATAAATCCAAATCCTAGTAGGATTAGTACACTAAAACTTACCTTGCTGCCGATTGATGTCTAATCAAATGCCGGAAACTTTGTATCCTTCTTTCTTGAAATCGGCAATCACTAGATTACTTGAATAGATTAGTTTCGGCTTTTAAATATTAATGAAACACATCTATTTACTCAACATGGCCTTGGCCGAATGCTATAGATACTTACCTTGTGGATTTTAAATCCCGGAACTCACCGAATAACTAGGGAACACGCGGTCTATGGTGTACCTTCGAAAAAGAATTTCTCCTTCCTTGTAGTCGACACTTAGTAAATCCCGAAAAATCTTTTCAAAGTTTCGGCAACAAGATATTAATGGGGTTAGTCCTAGATTTCGGCAAATCTTAAAAGGATGAAACTGTATGAAATCTTACCTCATCAAGAATTTGATGTAGACTATGTCAATCTCCACCGAGATATTCGACTTTGAACTTGATGAAAATTCGACTAGAAGTACCCTATATATTAGGCTCTTGAAAGGAGTAATAAGGGTTATGGATTGGCTTCCACAAAGGTCACAAAAGAAAAGGGTATGGAGTATTAAGGGTAACGGCAATGGTGAAAATAGGGAATGGGAAGTTTGGCTAGAAACAGATAAAAGAAAAGAAGAAGAAGATGATAGCTTGGAGAAAAAAGAGTGCTTGAAATAGAGGCAAAAAGCATGAATGATATTCGGCTATCCCTTCTTCTAGCTTAGCCATAATTTCTAAGCTTAGAGTCCCTTACTTGGCCATCACTCCTCCCTTATTTTCCTCTTTATCTCTTTATTTAAATTACCAATAATCCATCAATTATCTCTTAAAATAAATCCATTATTTATCCCTTATTTATCCACCATTTATCTCTTAAAAATAAAAGAATAAAAGCTCCTAAATTATAGCCTTGTGCCGTCCCTTGCTGCTAGTCTCTGGCTGCAAAATAAACTTTTATTTTGCTCCCCTGCTGACTCGAACCTTGGCCCAATACCCCTGTATGTGGCATCATTTCCAGAGGCATCTCCAAGCCACTTTTCCAAGCCCAATTTCATGTCATATTTCCTCCATAAATTTTCTTAAGACCACCTTGCCTTAGTTCCCTTCTTTTAACTTAACATTTCTAAAGCATTTCCTTACATTTCCAGGACATTTCCCTACATTTCCAAGACAAGACATTTCCTTACATTTTCAAGACATTTCCTTACATTTTCGGGACATTTCCTTACATTTCCAGGACATTTCCCTACATTTCCAAGACAAAACATTTCCTTACATTTTCGGGACAAGACATTTCCTTACATTTTCGGGACAAGACATTTCCTTACATTTTGGGACATTTCCTTACATTTCCAAGTTTCCAAAATGTTCACTTTCCTCTTTTTGAAACTTAACATTTCTAAATCATTTCTGACATTTCCAAGTTTCCAAAAATGTTCACTTTCCTCTTTTAAACTTAACATTTCCAAGTTTCCAAAAATGTTCACCGTACATTCATAACACATAAAACATGCCATTTCGTATAATTAAATCAAAAAAATGCATAGGCCCATTTTCAGGATGTTACAATCAAATTTCTCCACTTCAAATTTTGCATTGGTCACAGTAGTCTTTGCTGATGACGATGCCTTTGCCATTTTTCTCCTCAATCCCAACTACTGTATGCATGAATAGTATCGTCAACGTGAATAGTGTCATGGATGAAAATACCGTATACACAAATAGTATCATAAACGATCGTATTCCCCAAGTACAAATCTAGCGCTGATACCAATTATTGTGCGGAAGCGTGTAAAAGAGTAAAATTATTGTACTGTAAAATCACACTAAGTTCAATTCCCAGAAAGAGAGGTGGATCATAAGGATCGCTTAATTACCAGGTCTTTCCTAGACAAAATATCCCTCTATCGTAATTTAATAACACAATAAATCACTACAATCACACTCATAAAATATGCAAAATAATACAATAAAGAACACTAGAATTTTAACGAGGTTCAGCAAATTTTACCTATGTCCTCAGGCACTACCAAATATATTTCACTCCAGTGAAGATTTACAAAGAGAGAGAACAATGCCTTAAGTAGAGAATGGCAAATGTGGGTTTTTGAAAATGAGAAATGGTTGGGCCTATTTATAGTTGAGGTTCAGGGATCAACTTGCAAAGTCTTTATACAATTAGGGACCAAAAAATTATAAATATCTCATGCCAAATCTCAATCCCATTTTTGGTGCCTTCAATCCGAGATTTCTCAATCCCATTTTTGGTGCCTTAAATCCCAGATTTCTAGTGCCAACATTTTGATACCCATATCTTTGACTTTCCAAAGTATGGATGATTTCCAATACTACAGCGTCATGTAAAGTTAGCCAATCCATACCTAGTATCATATTAAAATCATCATAAAGTAACAACATTAAATTGGTTAGAAACTCACAACCCCGTATTCTTAGTTGACACATTTTACAAATCAAGTTGATTTTGAAACTTTGACGCAACAGATTTGTTACCCTAACATCAAATTCAGTCGGTTCTATTGATATGTTCTTTTTAGTTACTAAAGTAGTGAAAATGTAAGGATGGGTTGATTCAGGGTAAATCAGTGCATATATAGTAGCATCAAAGAGAGAAAAAGTACCAGCAATGATATTTGAGGCAGAAGCTTCCTACAAAGCTCGAATGGAATAGGCTCTGCACCCTAGCCTCAAATCCAACAGTAGAATTTTTTATCCCACCTCGAGTAGCTTTAGTGTTACTACTTTGTCCTGGGTGTTTACCTCTTTAAGAAGCAGACATTGATCTCCTAACATGTTCAGTAGTATTGCCTGACTTCTTTGGGTAGTCTCTCAGAAAGTGATCAATGGAACCACATCGAAAACAAGCCCCACTTTTAACTCAGCATACACCCTCGTGAGGTTTCTCGTGAGGATAAAAAATAGGTCTATCTATATTACGAACACTGCCAACACTGGCTGTTGGCATACTCTGAGGTCTTAGATTACTCGATCTTGGTTTATCTCTTCCAAAATACCCTGAATGAGAGGTAAAACATTTGTGGAACTCCCTTGATATCTTTGGCAAAGGATTCTAAAATGATTTTGACATACTTTGTTTACTGGAATCCAAAAATTTAATTTTGGCATGTTTCTTCTTATTGTAGATATCCTCCATCTTCTGCGCTTGCTCAGATAGAACTACAAACTCCTACAGTTCCACTGCTCTGACTAACATTCAGATATCATCATTCAATCCACATTTAAAGTAGATACACATCTTGGTCTGAATCAGTACAATTTCATGGACATATTTGCTAAGTCAAACAAATTTTCATTAATACTCAGCCACAGATCTATTTCCCTACTTTAGTTTGAAAAACTCTTTTTTTCATTTCCAGATACAACATATTGATATAGTTCTTTTGGAATTCAGTTTGGAAAAGTCCTAATTAACAATGTCATTCGGTAAAATGGCTATCAACATAGATCACCACTAATAAGTTTCATCTTTCAACACCGACATTACACATCTCAAACAGTTATCAAGATTAGCGCCATTTCGTCGAAGACTCTCTATGTGTTCTTTAGTTAGTATTCAACCCTGGCTTGATCATCTTCTGTTTTTACTCGAAACTCTTCAACCCTACAATTACTAATCTTGTCAATCGGTGGCCGTCATACCCTTTTCGTATTATGAGGACGAGAAGGTACCATAGGAGTCACATTAGGGGGTGGAGATTACTGAACCGTTAGATTGACTCTCATAAATTTAGAAAACCACAAATTCATCATACCAAAGAAGGCATTTCTTGCCTCATTTTTTAACATTTGTGAAACGGGGATACTGTGACTTTCTCCCTAATTGAAAGCTAGAATCTACTACATTAGAGACGACATGGTTTAATTCGACCTATAACTTTGTATCTATAAGATGATAAGGTCATATCGTATCATAAGACAGCACACTTCATAGGTTATCATGGCACGTATTTTCTAAACTTAATACAAGCTATGTTTAGCCCTAGAATTGTGTAAATCGTAGCTCTGATACCAATAAATGTAACACCCATTGCCCGGTCTGGTCGTCAGACCCGAGCTATAGGATACTACAACAATACGACTTGCACTTTTACTACAACATGCCCATTACTACTTTATAGACCAGCTCGTACTTAGATGCTTCATAGAGAGCTTGCACATACACGCCATACAAAGTCGATTCACACATAACAACGTTAATGAATTGGTTCATACATACTTGACAAATTTAGTTCGTATATATATTATAGATTTAGTTAGTGCATGACTTCCTACAGAATCAGTTTACACATACGTTACAGTGGCAGTTCACACATTGACACAGTTCACATATAAACACAACATGCATATTGTCATAGCTTGCATATTTATACGGTTCACACATTGGCACAGCTCACATATAAACATAATACACACATTATGTCACACCCAAAAATGTTAAAAGGTTTGCTATAATGGAAATTTTGAGTATTTAATTAGAAATTTTTTTTATGTAATCTGGTTCTAGTATGATTATGAGAATCTTGTGGGTTGATTGGTAAATAGTTAGAATTAAAATTTAGTTTCGTTACATTAGAAAGAGTTTTCTTTTAATAGGAAACATTATGGTTAAGGGTATTAATAGTACTGACTAACTTGGGATTAAGGGAAATGGTAATGGAAAGATTATATATGGGAGGATTCTTTCATTCTAGTATTCATTTTCTTTCTTTCATCTTCCTCTCTAGTTTGTTCTATAAGAGAGAAAAGTTAAGAAGCAATTTGCATGGAGGGAGAAAATAATGTATTAGCTTAAGTGATTGAAGGTTTAATAAACTGGTAATATTTTTTTAACTTTTCTATATCTTTTGATTGAAGGAAAAGGGAAGGAAACTTAAAGATTTCAGTTTGATTCATCGAGCTTGTACTAAGATGTTTAAGGTTGCAGCTAGCCTATAAAATTTCTCTACACGAAAATGAATTATGGTTTTCTTACTTATGAATTCCTTCGTTTTGATCTTGATATGGTTATTATGTTTAGCTAACTAAGGAGGAGGAGGCTCAGGTGGTAAGGAAAAGCTAAGACGGTGTAATTGGTACTAGCTTTTAGGTATTTTGCTGTTGATTTCTTGAACTAAATTACTCATTAGTTATTTTATTAGTTTCAGTATTGTATTGTTTTGATATATTTGACTTTGCATTCTACTAATAATGGGGAATTGTTCTATGGTGAGATGGTTGTTTTATTGTTGGTGTATGTTTAGTGCTGAGATACAAATACATGTTTAGTTGGAAGTATAAGTTGGATTTTTTATGAATTGTTTCTAGTAAAGCCCTATCGAATATGATGTTGTTGACTGTTTAGTTAGGTGATATATATGGTATGATTTGCCTTGTTATTAATAGTATGTTCAGTTGAATGCTTGTTATATGTCTATCATAAATATGAATGATATACAGAGTATAGAGGGATGTATTGGAAGATGAAAGATGAAAAAAATGACATTTTGTGCAATATATGCCACATGATATTGGTGTTGCAGAGGTTCGAGCGGATTATATAGTGAATGTATACACATGATATTTGGTTTTACGAAGGTTCAGTTGGAATGTATGGAGATATTTACGCACATGTATATGATAACTTGATATGTTGTAATTCGGTGTAGCAGATTAAACTAGTTTTTGCATTTAAGGAGCTTGAATACAAGTACTTTGGTTAGGTTATAGTTAAGTTTTTGTAATTTTGTTTGCATTCAATAAAATGTGTAATTTGAGTCTTTTATTGACCTTAGGGGCCGAATGAGGCCTAAGGGTGAGCTAATATGCTTTGTGAATGTGCAGGAGACCATTAGAAGGCTTGCTAACTCAGTACTACTTGCTGTGTTGAAACATAGAGAGCTTGATGTCGCAACATAAAGAGCAAAATAAAAGAATTCCAAGACTGCCTTCAGTGTCGCGACACACCCCAGAAGCTACCCTAAAAATGAGCATACTACCTTCGGTGTTACAACATAGGCTTTAGTGGTCGCAACATCGGTCCTGTACGGGAAATAATTATGAGCTGGGGGCCTTTTGGTTCACACAATCAAACATTAAGCACAAAAGCATTAGCTAACATAGGGTTGAGGACAACAGTCACCCTAAACCTATAAATAGGCTCATTTAACACATGTTATTGACAACTTGGGATACTCTATAATTTCTTTTGTAATTCCAGTTTTTAGTTTTTCTTTTTCTTAGACTTTTAGGTTATTTTCAGTTTTGTTCGTTACTTTTGTTGGGAGATTTGATTTGTAGAGCTTGATTAACTTTGTGCAAATTCATCATTATATTTAATACAATTCAGGCTTTTCCTAAACTTTATTCTCTTGATACGTTATTAATCTTTATCTTTTATATCAAGTTTATTTTGTTTATGAGATCCATGAGGAACTAACCCCTTATGGATGATTAGGGAGTGAAGGTATGATTAATTAACTATTTTGTAGGGTTTTCTTAATGGATCAGCTGTTCAGGAGAGGACAAACTTAAACCCTAGGCTCGACGACCCTAAGAAGTCATCTAGATGGAAATTAACCTAAAATTTGTATGGTCTATGCATGAACACATTAGCCTCGAATCGGTCTGACTGTGAGGTCGAGAGATAAGTAGTTATTGCTAACTCGTTATTCTAGTGAAAGATCAAAGATCCTGATAGGGTATCAACTAGTTGGATGAACGAGAAAATCAAAGCAACAGTTGATCATGATTACCAACACGGGCTAATCGTCCATGCTCAGATCTAATATAGTTCACTATTTTCTTTCCCAACATTTCTTTTGTTTTTTTATTACAAAAAAAGCCCAAAAATCTCTATTTATGTTTGATCATAATATAATATACTTAGAGTATTAATTAGATCTATTAGTGCTTAGGTTAGGATTAACTTAGTGCTCACCTCCCTTGGATACGATTCCGGAGTACTCATTATTTGTTGTAACTATATTACAACTTGACCTGGATACTGGCAGACACCGCCTATCTAATTTATTTTGTACATGATTCTTACTCTAGACGTGGTACATCAGAAATCGGTCAAGTTGTTGGCATCGTTGTCGGGGAGGCAGTGTCATTAGTTTAATTTTAATTTTTTCATTTTAAATATAATAATTAGGAATTTTTTAAGTTATATCTACGATCATATTTTCTTAATTGTGCTAACTCCTCTTAATATCTTTGTGGTTTCATTGTATGACACGTAGTAGGGGTAACACCTATAGAACCAGTTACTGATCCCGAAAAGATAATATGTAGGAATCGTTGATAGTAACAAAAACAACTACTACAAAAGATGCATAACCTACCACCTGCTGTAGGCAACATACCTTGCAAGAACCCACTGTTCGACAAAGCTCATGATAACCCACAATGCTTACCACCACCACAACCACAACTACTTTCAAATATGGTGCGCAAAGAAAGAACTCTAAGAGAATATGCACAACTAAATCTAGACATGGTTCAGAGGAGTATAAGGAGGACAACTATTACGACCAATAATTTCGAGATCAAACCAGCAATGATTCAAATGATTCAAAATAATTTGTAGTTTAGGGGCATGATGACGAAGGATTCAAACCAGCATTTAAAACGGTTCCTTCAGCTTTGTAACACATTAAATATAATGGGGTCACTAATGATGCTATTCGTATTCGACTATTCCTCTTATTCTTAAAAGATAATGCTTTCTCGTGGTTAGATTTAGGCACCAGGATCCATTACGATATGGGACAAGCTCGCAGGAAAATTCCTACAAAAGCTCTTCCCTATAAGTAAGATAGTCGAACTAAGAAGAGAGATTGCTATGTTTAAGAAATTTGAAGGAGAGTTTCCATGAAGCTTGAGAGCACTTTAAAATGTTGATTCAGAAATGCCCACACCATGGACTACCTGAGTGGTTATAATTACATATGTTTTATAATAGGTTGGATGCACATACACAGTCAGGGTTAAATGGAGCAGTAGAATGAGCTTTAATGAACAAGACATATGAGTATGCATATGAACTTATAGAAAACATGGCAATGAACTCCTGCCAATGGGAAACTGAACGCTATACATATGGCTAAAGACCATCTACGGTGAAGGCCATCTAGGAGGATAATAGATACAAATAATTAGTGGACAGACTCATCCACATTGAGGCTTTGAATAGTGTACCATCTATATATAGAAGAGACAAACCACTCTGCTACTATATTAACAATCCTACCAAGGATGTGAACTACATCAAGAATAAGGGTGGAAACCCTTATTCGAATACATACAATCCCGGATGGAGAGATCACCTAAACCTGAGATAGGGAGGAAATCAAGGAGGAGGAAATAGTTCTAATCAGGTTAAAAAAGCTAACTATCAACCTTTTTATTTACAAAAACCTCAAGAGAGGGCCAACCCAAATGGTCAATGTTTGGATTAAATGGAAGTTAACATGCAGTCAATGAGGACAAACGTAAAACAAGTGCAGTTTGAGTGCACCAATTCAGTGAAAACATTGATTAAACTTGAAGATCAAATGAGGCAATTGATGAGCATGATGGGAGACGTCAAGAGACAAATTGGCACTGGTATCCCTAGTAACACTGAAGATGATCCTTAAATAGAGGGGAATGAGCATATGAAAGCAATCATGCTCCGATTGGGTAAAGTGTTGAGTAGCCCAAAGAACCCAACTCAGAAGGCGAATAAAGGGAATACTAATTATATTCATGAAGAACCTTCAGAAGCTGATGACGAACTAGAGTTGGAAGAAGTAGCTAAACTGATAACTAAGTCGGAGGAAGAACAAACAAAGGAACCTACAATTGCAAATGTACCATTCCCGTCATGGTTGAAGGAGAGATAAAGGCAGGGTGAATATGATTTTGTAAGTTTTCTAAATTTATTTAAATCATTAAATGATAACCTATCGTTGATAGACTTAATTAAAAAAGTTTCGAAGTATGCCAAGTACCTTAAAGAAATTATATCAAGGTTTAGGAAAATTCAAATTGGATAGTAGATTAATATAGACGCGTCATGTGTTGTGCTAATATCTAGAAATGTTCCCCCAAAATTAAAAGACCCAGGGGGTTTCCCAATACCTACAGAGATAGGGGATATCTATTTCATTAAACCTCTATGTGATTTAAAAGCTATCATAAACATAATTCGTCTGTTTATAAATGAAAAAATCGGGCTAGAGGACCTAAAAAATATTCAAATTACATTGAAGTTAGTCGATAGGTCATCAGTACAACCTAAGGGAGTATTAGATGATGTGTTGATAAAGGTGCGTGATTTCATAATTCTCGCAGACTTTGTGATCCTCGACTTTAAGGAAGATCGTGAAACACCTATTCTTTTGGGTAGGCCTTTTCTAGCTACATCAAGCTCCACCATTGATCTAGAAAAAAATGAATTAACCATGAAGACTAATGGTGAAATAGAAACTTTTAAATGTGGACACCAACAGAGTGAGGAAAACAGGAAAAACTTAGGAGAACATTTTCATAAAATATCTATCCTTAAGCCTAACTACCCTAAATCAAGGGAGGTATTTTTTGTAATCTGTACAGGTTGAAAGAATAGTTTTAAATATAGGGACAAATGGAAGAAGGTGGAGTGGCACGACGGACACTAGGCCAACACTGAAAGATACAGGAACAGAAAAGCGTCTTCGGAACTGTCGGACAAATCTGACAATAAAATTTAACAGTTCTAATTGACCTTTAATTTTATGTAAATTATTATATATCTAACTAACTGGTTAGTCTAGATTCTAATTTGTATAAAATTTATGTTATGTAGGAAACAAAACACTGTAGAAATTGGAAATTTGGGCTAAAACAGAGTCGGTGTCACAACACAGCAACCCCGTGTTGCAACACCAAGGCCAGAATTGAAAGAATCGTATGGGTCAAGTTGTAATATAGTTTTTACAACAAAGTTGGTAAGTACTTCGAGGATTGTACCCAAGAGAGGCAAATACTAAAATAATGTTAACCTAAACGTAAATAGAATTAATTAGTAATCTAAATAAATTATATTATGATTGAACATAAAAATAGATTTTTAGATTTTTATAAATAAAGAATAAAAATTGCATAAAAGAGTGAACATCAGAAAACTAACATCTAAACTCAATTAAATTTAGGCATGCGTGATGAGCTTGCTTTAGTGGTCATAATTAATTCTTATTCCAAGTTTATAGTCAATCAACTAATCGGTACCCTAGTAGGATCTCTCGATCTTCAACTAAACTAATGAGTCAGCAAGAACTACTTATCTCTCAACCTTATAGTTCAGACAAATTTGGGGCTAAGGTATTCACGGATGGGCCATACAAAGTTTGGGTTAATTCCCACCTAAATGACTTCCTAGAATCGTGAAGCCTAGAGTTTAAGTTCTTTCTCTCCCAAACAGTTGATCCGCTAAGAAAACCCTACAGAGTAATTAGTTAATAACACATCCATTCCCTAATCCCCCATAAGAGGATTAGTTCCTCATGGAATCCATAAACACAATAAACATTATAAATAAGATATGCATAAAAAATAAATCAAGAATAAGGTTTTGGAGAATCTTGATTTTATTTAATTTATGAAAGCGCAGAAATCCACAACAGTTTGATTGCGTCTACAAATCAAGTTCTTTGAAGAACAAGAATGAAAATAACTAAAAAGAAATCTCAAGCCTAAAAGAAAAGAAAATTGAAACTAGAATTACAAACAAAATTCTAAACTGTCAAAATTGTCTTCCAACAAGTGTTTAATGAGCCTATTTATAGATTTAGGGTTGGTCGTCGTACTTAACCCTAGGTTTGCTGACGTTTTTGTGTTAATTTTCATTGTGCAGACCAAAATGCCCCTTGCTCCTAATTCTTCTTGTACAGTGCCGATGTCGCGACACCTAGCGCCTGTGTCACGACATCAAAGGCAGTATACTCTGGTTCAGGTTTAGCTACAGGGGTATGTCACAACATCCTACGGCTGTGTCGCGACACCAAATGCAATCTTGACATTCTTATATTCTGCTCCCTATGTTACAACATTAGGCTTCCTGTGTTGCAACACAACAACCAACCTTGAGCTATTTTACCTTTGAATGATGTCCTGCACACTCACTTAGTATGTTAGCTCACCCTTAGGCCTCATTCAGCCACTAAGGTCATAAAAGGACTGAATTTACACTTTTTATTTAATTAAAACTAAAATAGAAAAACTAACTAAAACATAATGAAATTGCTTGTATTCGAGCTCCTTAAGTATGAAAACTAGTTTAATCTACTACTTCGAATTATGGTAGATCAATATAGCATTCCATACTCAATACATTTTCAAGTTTTTCGACTTCAATTCAAAATAAATATCACCCGATGGAACTCTAGTAGGTTGGACTTGGATACAGGGTGAACCATGTTCCTCGTCCTAGCTAAAATACATTAGGCTACCCCTCTGGGCTAAACCTATGTCATATATTACTCAAGAATTCAAGACTAGGTTGTATCTTATTATATTACTTGAGAAACTACAACTAGACTAGATCTCGTTATATTACCCGAGAATCTGCAATAATGCTAGATCTCGTTATATTACACGAGAATCTGTAACAAATGCTAAATCTTGTTATAATTTGTAATAATCTTCGATCAAGGGCGCATATGGCTCTATCAACATGCCAATTGTATCCAAAGATTTTACTGAGTTCATGTAACACCCATTACCTGTACCCGTTGTGAAACACCCCAAACCCGGCCCAAAAAGCCTGATCGGATTTGTTATGTTCCTCGAATAAAACTTTAGCAATTTCTCATTTTGTTTAAGAAAAACTTGATGAGTTCGTATAAAACAGATTAACTTAATATTCAGGTTGAAATCGGATTTAAATAAATTTGTATCTTCTTAAAACATTATTTTTAAGAGAAATTCATAAATTTTACTTATTATTGTAAAACATATATATATATTAGTGTCAAAAAGCAGTTTAAATTATTTATAAAAAAACCATTTAGTTATTTAATAAATATTGTCTATGGCGAATAAAAATTTAAAACGCAAAAATTAAAAATAGTTCATAGTGGCCTTATTACAAAAATAGCAAAACCCATAATAAATTCTAAGTAATAAAAATACGCTTAATAGGTTAAATTAAGGAAACATCCAAATACTTTTGTTGAGCAATGGCCACCACGTAGTCCCCATTGACCGATCCATCATGCTAAGAGTCATCGAAAAATTATCCCACAAAAGGGTGAGTCATAAACTCAATGTGTAACAAAAACACTAAAAGCCCAATTGATCATAGCCTTTAAGCCCATTTAATAACACATATAGCCATAAGCCCAATTAAGTCATATTTAGCCATAAGCCCATTTTATAGCAAATCAAATCAAATCATTTAGAAATCACATGGATATTTATATAATGAAATGCAAACCCGCCCACCTAGATATCCATCCGCTACACACCACCGTATCAACCAATCACACCGTGGGATTACTAAATCAACCTCCATCCGCTACACACTATCGAAGGCGATTGTTTGCGATCAACATGCACATCACCCTTATAATTTTGTGGCAAGGCCACCGGAAAAATGTGATCAAGTCACCAGATTCAAAAATATGTGACCAAGTCACCAGATTCACATATACGTGACCAAGTCACCAGATTCACATATGTGACCGAAGTCACGGATAATGTGGTAAAACCACGGAACACTTCCCTTTATCAATTTCACCCATATGCCCATGCACATACATATTATTAGGTTTTCATGCCATTTACCCCAAAATCATAACATAGTCATACTTATTTCACATTTATGCATATAGCAAAATTAACGAAGTATTGGGGTAAACATACACGAATATCGTATACCATTGAATGGTACCCAACCATTATTACACATATTTTCATACAAATCACATTTAATATAGATCTATGAGATTTTAGTATAATGTTTCACACCTTATGATAGTGAGAACGATACCTTCCGCTCGTCAACTCCTAGTTAATTATCACACTTGATTAGAATACACTATTACTTATAAAACTATACTATTGATGAGAGATCTAAATCCTTACCTCGATTCTCGAACAACCGTTATTTGTGGTTTTCTCCGTTAGATGGATCAAAACCACGACAACCCACTAACGAAAAGTGGTTCGGTTGTGCATGACGACTTCAAATAAACGATCTTCGTTAGCGGAGGTCCACAACCGGTGGAAAATCTCTTATCGCCAATACTGACCCTTCGTTTGAAGTTTGAGGGTATAATGAGCCTCCTCTCTTCCAAACACTCCTTCTCGCTCTTTTCGAACCTATCTTGTTAGTCCCAAAATCACCCCTAATATAAAGTCGGTTAGTAATCTATCTAAAAGAAATGATAAAACCGAAAGTGATAATCCTTACCTTGGATGATTTGAAGATCACTCCTAAAACGTTGGTTTCAAAAGGATCCTTAAAATCCTTCCAAAGTTTGACCTAAGAGAAAAAATGAGAGAATTATATTTCCAAATCGGCTATTCTAAAAGGAAAATAATGAGAACACTTAACAAAAATCCTTACTTGACTTATTAGAAGATTGGCCTTGTCAAAATAAGAGAAAAGAAATGATGATTTGGTTTGATCAAAAGAAGAGAAAAATATGGTGTTTTTGGCTATGGTGGTTTGGGTTTCCAACAAAAGAAAAGAAAGATTAAGATGAAAATGGAAGATGGTTCGGTTTGACAAAAGAGAGGAAAAGAATGGTGGTTTTGGTTATGGTAGATGATGGTTTCGGTTGAAAGTGAAGAAGAAAGAAAAAAGTAAAGAAAGAAAGAAAGGAAAGAAAGAAAATAAGAATGCCTTTTGATGCTAGATGATTCAAGACTAGAGAGGAGAAAAGAAAAGAAGAAAATTGTCTTCAAAATCTCTTTGGTGTTTTCAAAGAATGAGGAAAAAGAGAAGAAAATGGTCCTTGATAATTTGTATTTTCGGTTACAAAGGAAAAGAAATCGAAATGGTAAAGTACCAAATGGTTAAAAGAAAAGAAAAGTTTCTCTTTGTGTATTATGTAATCGACTAAGAAACAAGGCTTAGAGAAAAGGGAAAAGATGAACAAATTGGTTACAAAATTTTGGCCAACATACACCCCTAATGCCTATGCAAAATTCGCCAACCTATGCCAACATGATCCCTTTTTCCTCCTCATTTCTTCCCCATCAATCCCTTGATTCCAAACACAATTAAACCATCCCCTTAGCCCCTAAAGCCGACTAGGCTCATGGTCAAATGACCATGAAAAAGCTTCCAAAACATTATCCTTTCTTCAAGCCTTTTGTCCCCCTATCTTACCTTAACTTCATGATTCCATGCCATAACTTCTAGCTTGGCTTTTACATATGGTCTACTAACCAAAAATGAAAAGATGCCCATCCATTCTAGAATGATCTTGGCCGACACTATAGGAAAGAAAACAAAAAATTAAAATTCCTTCCACTTGCTAGCTAGGGATTGAACCTCTCCCTCAAGCATTCATCCATGCGCCTTACCACCTTGCCAATTGACTTATTATGCTTTAAACCTCTTATCAATATTTCTTAAAGCCTATCTTGCTTAGCTCCATCTTATTTATTGAAAACTTAATATTTCTCTAAGCATTCACTTACATAATGAAGTTTGAAAAACTTCCAAAACACACTCAATTATACTTAGACATGCAACAACATACAATTAAATAAAATGCATAACCCCTATTTTCAGGATGTTATAGTTCTACCCCCCTTAAAATAATTTCGACCTCAAAATTACCTGGCGAGAATAAGTGAGGGTATTGCTGTCGCATCGCTTCCTCCGATTCCCACGAAGCTTCTTCTGATCCATGATTACGCCATAATACTTTGACGAGAGGAATCGATTTTCTCCGTAAAACCTTTACATCCCGCTCCAGGATTTGAATTGGCTCCTCTTCATAGGACAGATCTGGTCTTAATTCCACCTCCTCAACTGGCACTACATGAGATGGATCCGATCGGTAACGACGTAACATTGAAACATGGAACACATCGTGCATTTGCTTCAATTCCGAAGGCAATTCTAACTGATATGCCACAGGTCCGACCCGCTTCAAAACCCGATAAGGTCCAATGAACCTGGGACTTAACTTCCCTTTGCGACCAAATCTCATCACCTTTTTCCAAGGTGAAACCTTCAGGAATACTTGATCCCCCACCACAAACTCTATTTCTTTCCGCTTAAGATCCACGTACGACTTTTGTCTATCAGATGCTTCTTTTAACCGAGCCCGAATTACCTTAACCTTTTCTTCAGATTCAGCCACTATTTCTGGACCCAAAACATGTCGTTCCCCTAGTTCTGTCCAACACGTAGGAGTGTGACACTTCGTCCATATAGTGCTTCATATGGTGCCATCCGAATACTGGCTTGGTAACTGTTGTTGTACGCAAATTCTGCTAACGGTAAGAACTCCTCCCAGTTTCCTCTGAAATCTATCACACATCCCCTTAACATATCTTCTAAAATTTGGATTACTCATTCAGATTGGCCGTCAGACTGTGGATGAAATGCCGTACTGAAGTCCAATCTGGTGCCCAAAGCTTGATGCAATGCTTTCCAAAATCGAGACGTAAACCTCGGATCCCTATCCGAAATAATTGACACCGGTACTCCATGCAATCTCACAATCTCAGCCACATATAACTTCGCCAATTTCTGCAAAGAGTAATCAACCCGAACTGGGATAAAATGTGCGATTTATCAATCGGTCCACTATCACCCATACCGAAGTCTTTCTTAGTAGGCGTAAGAGGAAGCCCACTAACAAAGTCCATGGTGATTCTCTCCCACTTCCACTGTGGGATCTTTATCGGCTGTAGCAATCCCGAAGGTACTTGATGTTTAGCCTTGACTTGCTGACACGTTAAGCACTTTCCTACAAACTCTGTAACTTCCCGCCTAAGACCAGGCCACCAAAACTGATCTCGCAAATCTTGGTATAACTTACTTCCTCCAGGATGCATAGCATAGGGGCTACCATGCGATTCTGAAGAATCTTTTGCCTCAACTCCGATCCCTCGGCATCTGGACTTTACCTTTGAAACACAATATCCCATCTTTATTAATACCATAATCTTCCAATTCCCCACTCTGCACCTGCCGAAGCTTAGTACTCAGATCATCATCTACCAACTGTCTCTCTTTCACTTGTCTCAACTGCGTCGACTTTACTTGTAATTCTGCCAACAAGCTTCCGTCATCGTAAAGACTAAGATGTGCAAACATCGCCCTTAGATCTGACACCACTTTCTGACTTAGAGCGTCTGCCACCACATTCGCCTTGCCCGGGTGGTACTCTATAGAACAGTCGTAATCTTTCAACAATTCTATCCTTCTTCGTTGCCTCAAATTTAGTTCTTTCTGAGTCAGTAGATATTTCAGACTTTTGTGGTTCGTATATATCATTGACTTTTCTCCATATAAATAATGTCTCCAAACTTTAAGAGCCAAAACCACCGCTGCCAACTCTAAGTCATGTGTCGGGTAATAACTTCGTGCGATATCAACTGCCTAAACGCATCGCAACTACTTTTTCCGTCTTGCATCAGAACACATCCTAATCCTGTGTGAGAAGCGTCACAATACACGACGAAATCCTTTCCTGCCTCAGGCTGAATCAAAACCGGAGCTTCAGTCAAAACCCTCTTAAGCTTCTCAAAGCTCTCTTTCTGCTTATCAGCCCACACGAAAGGTACTTCCTTCCTCAACAATTTCGTTAAAGGTGCAGCTATCGATGAGAATCCTTCGATGAATCTTCTGTAGTATCCTGTTAATCCCAAGAAACTACGAACCTCAGTTACGGACTTAGGTGGTTTCCAATCTAGCACAGCCTCAATCTTCCGAGGATCCACCCTTATCCATTCTGCCGACACCACATGGCCTAAAAACGTGACTTCCTTAAGCCAAAATTCACATTTGCTGAATTTGGCATATAGCTTCTTCTCTCTTAAAACTTGCAACACAATCCGGAGATGCTTATCATGTTCCATTTCAGACTTAGAATACACCAGGATGTCGTCTATGAATACCATAATAAATTGATCCAAGTAGGGCTGGAAAATCGATTCATCATATCCATGAACGCAATGGGCGTTCATCAATCTGAATGGCATTACCGAAATTCATAATGCCCATATCTAGTTCGAAAGTCATCTTATGGATATCTGCTTCTTTCACTTTAAGTCGATGATACCCGACCTTAGATCTATCTTTGAGAATACCGCAGACTCCTTAAGTCGATCGAACAAGTCATCGATCCTTGGCAAAGGATACTTGTTCTTGATGGTCAGCTTATTCAACTGTCGGTAGTCTATACACATCCTCATCGATCCGTCCTTCTTCTTCACGAATAGGATCGGTGCTCCCCATGGAGACACACTAGGTCGGATAAATCCACAATCAAGCAACTCCTAGATCTGAGCCTTAAGCTCAACCAACTCCTTCGGTGCCATTCTATATGGAACAATAGAAACTAGCGCCGTTCCAGGCAATAATTCAATCTCGAATTCTACCTCTCGATCCGGAGGCAATCCTGGCAGTTATTCCGAAAAAATATCTACAAATTCACTCACAGTCCTGACTTCTTCAACAGTTGCCTCCTTAGCCTCCAAGGCACTCACCAACATCAGAAAGGCTATACATCCCTTTCTAACCATCTTTTCTGCCTTAAGAGTGGATACTACATTAGATAAGTAGTTCCGTCTCTCGCCCATCACTACAACTTCTTTGTCATCAATAGTTCTTAAGGACATCCGCTTAGCAGCACAATCCACATTTGCACGATACTTCACTAGCCAGTCCATGCCTAAGATCAGGTCGAACTCTCCGAATGGTAACTCCATTAAATCAGCCGGAAAATTGTATCCCTTGAACTTCTAAAGGCACTTCCTTAAAAAGTTTGTCTATTACTACTATCTGTCCTAAAGGACTAAGTACAGTCATTTTCCTAGGTACAGTCTCAGAAGTCACATGCAAAGTTCCAGATACTTCACTAGCGATATATGAGTGAGTTGACCCTATATCTATCAAAGCAATAAAGGCAACCCGTAAATCAAAAACGTGCCGTGATAACATCAAAAGGCGTCACTATCTTCTCTCATGATTTAATCAGTATATACCAGACCTAGCTGTCTTGCCTCAGAGCTACCACTGTCTCTGCTTGAAGTTCCGTGACCTCTACCAGAACCATTACTTCTTCCATTTGGACCACAGCCCCTTATCGGCTACTGTTCACCTCTGCCACTGATTAACACCACGACTCTTTGGCGGTTCTTATTTGAATTCATCGGGCAATCCTTGATCATATGATCTTTAGACCCACACTTGAAATATCCCCCGGTCTTTTTCCAACATTCTCCCGGGTGCATCTTCCCACATTGAGCACACGACGATGTTGTCCACCGTGTGATCTGCGACTTCGGCCCATCATTTCTTGGTTTCTTTTGAAAATTCCCGGATGACCCTGAAGACCCAAAGCTCCTCTTATTCTTATTCTGGCCTCTGTCCCGGTTCTGTCTCTCAGTCCGCTTAACTTCTTCAGCTATTCTTGCCCTTTCTACTAAGATTGCAAAATCTCTTTCCCGGTGTGGAGCAATCAACACTCGCAGTTCATCTCTCAATCCATCCTCAAATCTGACACACCGCTCATAATCAGTAGATACTATCCCTCTAGCATATCGGCTAAGTCGCAAGAACTCTGCTTCATATTCAGCTATCGAGTTATTTCCTTGCACTAAATTCAAAAATGTCTTTCTCTAGGAGTCGATGTAGCTAGCTCCAACATATTTCCCTTCAAATTTAACTTTGAAATACCCCCAATCCACTCGATCCATAGGGGTACTCTCCTTGATAGTGAGCCACCACTGGTAGGCCTCATCACGGAGTAGTGAAACAGCACCTTTCAACTTTTCTTCTGCAGTGCAGTCCAAATCATCCATTATCCTCTCGACTTCCTCCAACCAATATTCCGCTATATTCGAGCTACTTCAGATACTCCCCTAAAAACCTCAGCTCCATTCGATCTAAGTCTCTCAGCTACTAATTTTCGAGACCCATTTCCAGTACTAGCTTCTGCTACTCATTCCAAAACTCGAAGCACAGCTTGTGATACTGCGTCACCTCCTCCATTTTGCTCTTGAAATTCCACCCTAACGGTAGGTATGAGCTTCATTTTGGAACCTTGACCAGATCTAACTAGTTCGACACGGTCATTCTTCCTCTATCAGCGTCATGACGACCACGCCCCTAGAACTCATGTCTACTACGCGTATTATCTGTTTTTACGAAAAAGTCTTATGTATTAGAGTCTTTTCACTTCTTATTAAAAGAAAGTTTTATGCAACAGATATTTATTCAGTGATTTTTCCGTAGTAGTACCCATACACCTAGGGTCCATGTCTCTAAAGTATAGTTTCCTTAGGCTTATCATACATTCACATCACTTTATCAACAAAAGTACTTACCTAATGGACCTGGGCCGAGAACTTCGGGTGCCATGCTCTTATAAAACCATTTTAACTTAAGAAAACTTTCAAAAAGTTATTTGGGCCAAATTTTAAAAATGTTGTGGGCTTCAAAACCCAAGGCCGAGAGTTTAAAATTGGGCTCTGATACCAAGTTGAAACACCCCAAACCCGGCCCAAAAAGCCTGACCGGATTTGTCATGTTCCTCGAATAAAACTTTAGCAATTTCTCATTTTGTTTAAGAAAAACTTGATGAGTTCGTATAAAATAGATTAACTTAATATTCAGGTTGAAATCGGATTTAAATAAATTTGTATCTTCTTAAAACATTATTTTTAAGAGAAATTCATAAATTAAAAGAAAACCAAATTTTATGAAAAATTTTACTTATTATTGTAAAACATATATATATTAGTGTCAAAAACAGTTTAAATTATTTATAAAAAAAAATTCCTTTCACTTGCTAGCTAGGGGATTCGAACCTCTCCCCTCAAGCATTCATCCATGCGCCCTTACCACCTTGCCTTTTACATATGGTCTACTAACCAAAAATAAAAAGATGCCCATCCATTCTAGAATGATCTTGGCCGACACTATAGGAAAGAAAACAAAAAATTAAAATTCCTTCCACTTGCTAGCTAGGGATTCAACCTCTCCCTCAAGCATTCATCCATGCGCCTTACCACCTTGCCAATTGACTTATTATGCTTTAAACCTCTTGTCAATATTTCTTAAAGCCTATCTTGCTTAGCTCCATCTTATTTATTAAAAACTTAATATTTCTCTAAGCATTCACTTACATAATGAAGTTTGAAAAACTTCCAAAACACACTCAATTATACTTAGACATGCAACAACATACAATTAAATAAATGCATAACCCCTATTTTTAGGATGTTACACGTTGCTGGATTAAGGTTATGACATATTATTGTACAATCCAGAACAATCAATAATAGATAGCATCAAGTTGCCAAATTAATTAACATAATTTCATAATAAATCACATCGGAGTAATACATACATTTATGAGCATTAAATGAAGCTTACAAGGCCTTAAATTTGTTTAGAAACAATCAATGACTAATTTTAGAACAATTAAAAACGTTCAGGGAAAAAATAAATATTTTCACTATAGGGTTCACACGGCCGTGTGGCTATTCCATATGCCTGTGTGCTACTATACATGCCTGTGTGCTCACCCGTGTAACTCACTGACTTGGGTCACACGGCCGTGTTGGAGGCCGTGTGCTAGCCCGTATGAACCGTGTACCTAACACATTCAAGGCACACAACCGTGTGGGCTGACAGTGTGTGACACACGGCCTTGTGATAGCCCGTGTCCCAGGTCATTAGTGTCTAAAAGTTACCTAAATCATGTTTATTTTTCATCCAACTGCAAAGATACCTAAACTAGTTCTCAACACAATGTTATAAGACTTAAAATGCATTCCAATGACACCCAAAACATGCCAAAACAAACATCTTAAGGTCTAACCAATGTGCCATCCATGACACCACATTTCAAGTACTTTCACAATTCATTTCCTTAACTAAGTTTACAAGCTACAAGCACATTCAAATAACTTATTTTCTATCTCAAAATGCTATACTATAAAATCAAGTATGCACCTCACTTAGCTACTTATACCACATCATCATATGCATATTAATAACAAGACCAGTAAGTACTTATGAACCCTTACAAACATAATCATATTCTCTTATTACATGGCATATAAGCCAAGATATATTCAAAAGCTACCAAATGATCCCTAGATAGTGTGATTCTTCAAGCTGATCCGATCTTCTGATCCACAAAACATGCCTACAAGAAATAAGACAAATAACATGAGTAAGCTTTCGTAAAGCTTAGTAAGTTCATCGATTGAACGGTAAAGCTTACTGGATCAAACATAATAATAATTCAAATACAAGATTAATTAAAAAAAATTCCTGTCAGTGAAGTTATTATAGAATTCATGTCAACCACAACTTACAACAGGTGAGAAATGCTTAGTACAATAATACAAATCAATTTCCACTTTTCAATAAATTTTCAAAGATCAATAAAACATAGCCTGATGAACCAAATAGAATAACATTGATTACTCGAAAAATACTCATATATCCATTTAATTCATTAAACATCACAAACATCATTAATTAACATATTTATATACATATATTGCATATAATCACACCAAGGCATAAATATTCATTACAAATTATACTGGTCAACACATTCATCTCACATTCAATCTTATGATACATATCTCACCCAAAACATATTACCTGAATAGAAAATGGTTGAAGGATGTCCTAGTGTCTTTCAATCATGATCTTATTCATCTGATTCATGATGCCATAGCGTCCTTCAGCTATGATCTTACTCGTTAGAATCGTGATGCCATAACGTCTTTCAACTATGGTCTTACTCGTTAAAATCATGATGTCATAACGTCTTTCAACTATGGTCTTACTCTTTAAAATAGTGATATCATAAGTCTTTCAGCTATGGTCTTACTCGTTAAAATCATGATGCCATAACATCTTTCAGCTATGGTCTTACTTTTTAAAATCGTGATGCCATAATGGCTTTCAACTATGGTCTTACTCGCTATGGTATTACTCGTTAAAATTGTGATGCCATAACATCTTTCAACTATGGTCTTACTCGTTAAAATCGTGATGCCATAACGTCTTTCAGTTGTAGTGTAACAACCCGATTTTGGGTCTAGTTGAAACAGTGGTTTTGGGACCACAAATCTGACTTAGTAAAATTCATTTTTATTATATTTTTATGGTCTACAATTTTATGGAATGATTTTTTGAAAATTTTATTCGAAAATTTTGACGTTTAGGCACTCAATTTAGTTAAAAGGACTAAATTGCAAAAGGTGCAAAATGTGTGTTCTAGAAGGTAGAGGTGTCTAATTGCTATGAAATTTTAAATTGGAGGTCCTTAAATGGTAATTATACCATTACACTTTAGTATGGACAAAAAATGGACATGGCTAGGTGAAATTTCAAAGTTTAGCATTAAAGGTATTTTAGTAAATTGGTAAATAAAGACAAAATTAACTAAAATAAAAGATGTTCATCTTTCTAATTTCATCCCTTAGTGTTTGAAGGGTCTCTATAGATAGGGTTTTTGCCAACTTTCAAGCTTGATTGTAAGTCTGTTCTTGCCCCGTTTTTCATGATTTTTATGTTTTTGAAGTTGTCTCAACCTAATTTAGCTATTTCAAGGACTAATTTGAAAGAAAATTAAAGTATAAAATTTAACCACATTATATATTTGTGTATTTTTATGTCTAATGGTAGATTATGTATGTTTGATGTTAGATAAACAACTTTTACTAAGTGATTTTTTAATGAAAATGCCTAAAAGGACCTATTTGTAAAAGTTATAAAATATGTAGTAAAATGTGAATAAATGAGAAATGTGGGCTGATATGAGCATGAAAAATATTTTACTAGGCTTGGGTAATGAAGAAATCGTATGAAAGTCATTTTACGAGCCTAAGGACTAAAATGTAAAAAGTTAAAAAGTTAGGGTCAAAAATGTAAATTTTGCCATAATGTGATTTTTGGGTTAAAATGAATAATTTGAGTATAAAATGAGTTAAATATGACATTATAGAACAAGAAAGACGAGGTTCTGACCTAGACCGGGAAAGAACAAAGTTGTGGACTAAATCAAACTATTAGCCACTTTGTACCGAGGTAAGTTCGTATGTTAAAAGTAAGCTTTAGAATAATTGTATTTAAATGCTTTAATATTTTATGAATTGGATGTTTGATTTTTTGAATGATTACAATTCTACGAATGAGTCCGAAGACGAATCGACAAGCAAGAAATCCCGTTTGAACCTTAGGAATAAGGTAGGATACAAGTGACATGTCACGGGGGTTAGTATGTGTTATGTGACTAAGTGATCCGATTGCTGGTCTCGTACGTCCTACCAGTGGTTGAGTATACTGGCATTTGTTGCGGATACTTGACAGCTTGTGTAAGCAGCGCCGCATAGCTACGTCTTGATTGACAGCTTGTGTGAGCAGGCTCGTTGATAGCTCGAGTGCGAGCAACTATGTGATATGAGATTGAGGTAGCATTGGCTACATTTGTGGCACCTAGTGTGCAAGAATCCCGAGTATCCAAAAATATTATTTCGAGTGGTTCACGGGTATGTCAAAGATGAAATTATGTGTAAATTCATTTTGAGATGGTACCGGTATGTACTTGAAGCTCATATCTATTAAATGCTTGAAATGATGAATATGAGGTACGTTTTGTGATGTAACGAGTTATGATTATGAGACCATGGAAATTGTACATTTAATTATGTTATATTATTTGAATGTTATGTGCACGGTAAGGTCCCTTATTTCTTGCATACAAGCTTACTAAGCTATATAGCTTACTCCCCTTCTTTTCCCTTGTCTTATGGTGTCACCAAGCTAGCTCGAGTTGCGGAGATCGTCGGAGATCCATACACACTATCAAAAATTATTTTGATATCAATGAATTCAACATTTTGAATTATATCATGTATAGGGGACTTGGTCATTTTGTTATGTGTCATAATTGATTTTGCCAAATGTGTTGGCCCATGTTGATTAGAAGTTCATTTTGCATAAGGCCATTTGAAATTGGCTAATATTGGTATAAGTATATTTATATGATGATATCTTTCATGAATGTGGAAACTTGCATGATTTGAGTTGGTAAGTTATGTGATGCTTATGTATAATAAATGTTTGCATATGAATGATGTGTTGATGTCTTGGTTGTGGGTGATTTGGTTGTATGTATAAGCTTGAATTGGTGCTATGTTATGTTGTGTAGGTGTGTGCATTAAAAGGGTGGCAAATGGCTTAGTAAATAGCCTTCTTTTTGTCCACACAGGTAGACACACGGGCATATGTCTAGGCCGTGTGTGACACACGGTCTGCCCCACAAGCATGTAGTTCAGCCGTGTGTCCCTACACCTTAATTGTTGCAAAACAGAATGTCTAGAATTGAGCACATGAGCAGAGACACGAGCGTGTATCTCGGCCGTGTGTGTTACACGGGCATGTGCCCCGGCCTTGTGAAGTCTGCACCTATTTTGTGAAAAGTTATAAAAATTAAAATGACCACATGGCCAGCACAAGTGCGTGTGGCACGGCCGTGTGGCACAAGTCAGAGAGCTCCTAAATTGAACACGGCCTGTAACACGGGCATGTATCAGGGTCACACGGGCGTGTCCCTTGAACCACACGGGCGTGTGACCCCTGTAACATGAAAAATTTTCTAAGTTTTGTAAAATTTTCTAAAGTTCTCGGTTTAGTACCAAACCACTTCCAAAGTATGATTTAGGCCTCATAGGCTCGTATAAGGGACTTTATGGTTGAATATGAATGGTTTTAATTTGGACGCAAATTTATAACTCGAAATTTTATGAATGCTTGTGTTATAAGTCTGATAATGCCTTGAGCCCTGTTTCGACATTGAATATAGGTAAGGGGTGTTACATGTGGTCTTACTCATTAAAATCGTGATGCCATAATATTTTTCAGCTATGGTCTTACTCGTTTCTGGTTTGATGCCATAGTTTCTTTCAACTATGGTCTTATTCAGTTCCGGTATAGTGCCACAATGTTTTTCAACTATGATCTTATTCGTTTCATTCAAGCCAACAAATTTGATTCACATATATACACAAATAGATAATAATTCATCGAAACAATAATTAATTGAATTACCAAGTTACGAACTTACATAACTAATTTGCAGTAATGGTTCAAAGTATCTCAATCAGTGATCGACGTCGTATCAATTCATTTTTTTCATTTTCAATTACACACATCAATATAATCTAACTATGCAATTAGATTCATATAATACATTAAAAAAAATGTACTAAAATTAAACTGAACGAACTTACGAGACTAAACTGCAGCAATGACAAAGTATAGAGACTATTTTGCAATTTTCTCTTCATTGATTTTCCATTTATTCTTGATCTAAAATAATAATTTCATTCAATTCACTAATTCCACAGAAAAATTAACTCATTTTATTCAATTTAGTCCTTTTAAACTTTTTTATGAAATTGCCCCTAACATTTCACTTTTATTCAATTTAGTCCTTAAGCTCAAAACCTGCAATTTAATCAATTTTCATTAAAAATAATTTTAGTTAAATGATATTGGGTCTCATTACAGCCCATAATTTTAGTTATTTCACCTCAAGTCCTAACATTTTTATCATTTTAACATTTTAGTCCTTTAACATTATAATTAACAAAAACTACTTTACAAAATAGTCCTATTTAACAATCGAACTTAATAATCCATCATAAAACTTCAAGAATATACACAACACATCAATGGCATAATCCACAATGTTTAACAATTTTACAAATTAGTCACTGGATTAGCTAGATCGAGCTAATATGAACTTAAAAACATAAAAAATTATTAAAAACGAACAAGATTTACTTACCCCAATGAAGAACTCAACTTGGCTGAAGCTCCTTCTATGGTTTTCTAAAGGTTTCGGCCTTTGAGTGAAAGAAATTGAAGAAGATGAAGTTATTTTACCTTTTAATTTATTATATTTTTTTAGTTTTTTGTTAATTTACTAATATACCCTTCATTATAACATTTAATTTTCATCTTTTCTTAGCCATTACCGTCCACTACAAGCTCAAGGTCTAATTTCCCTTTAGAACCCCCTTATTAAACCTTTTAAACTAATAGCGACTAACTTTTACAATTTTTTACAATTTAGTCCATTTTCTTTAATTATTAATTAATTAGGATCTAAATGCAATTTATCAAAATCTAAAGAATTCAACATCAATCCTATCATTAGGCCATTTAAGGATGGTACAATTACAACATTGGTCCTTCAATTATATTAAATTCTAATTAAACAAACTTTATTTCAATTTAATTTTAAACTAATTAGGACTTAATGAAGAAATAACCCAAAAGTTAGTGCAATGATTGCCATCCACCACCACTTGGACTTTTTTACCATGTTTTAATCACCATTTTGGTCCCTTTAGTAATTAAATCTATAACAATTCACTTTTGTCTCCTTTACAATTTAGTCCTTTTACCGAAATTAAGCAATAAATTATCAGAATTACTAGACCAAACTTCATTTCACATATATTACAAATCTATAAATATTTAATAAAAATATTTAAGACCTTAAATAATGGAAATAAGGTCCCAATACCTCATTTTCATAACCCACTCGACTTTTGAACCGAACCACTTGAACTAACTTTTAATTCAATAATTAAAATTCATCAAATCAAAATTCAATATAAAATTATTATAGACTAGCACAATTTAAATACTAGTTATATGAACTTACTCATCGCTTTTGTAGTCCTGAAACCACTGTTTCTAATACCACTGAGAAGCACATTATTACCGTTTACGTGGGCATCAAATACATATATCTCAGTATCATACATGTAATCAATCATGTTCATATATTTATACCTTGTAGTTATTCACATGTTTCAATTCAATATGCTTTACCCTTATGTGTCAAACTACTAGTATGTCAATATATACTCAAATATATATATATATATATATAATTAAATACAAGTATGCATAACACACAAATTAGTAAGTTCCATCTGAACTTATCTATTCAAGACACCAAAACAAATGAATTCTTCAGGGGCTAATCCATAATTTTAACTTTTCCTCTATTAGCTCAACTTTGATCCAAATATTGATCTAGCAATTATTTTATATAACCAATCAATACTAAACATTTTCATACTATGCCATGATATGCATGATCCTATATAAATTTTCTTTTATTTGCCTTATATTTTACATTTTATTCAATTTAGTCACTAAACTCGATATAAACATAACGTTTGATTCCTAGCTTCGGATTAAAATATGATTTCATATATTTTCATTAGGGACCATATATTTCCCTTAGGGACCTTACTCTTTCTATTTCTAACATAATTTTATGGTAGGTTTTACATTTATTCAATTTGGTCCCTGATGTAACAAAGCTAACAAACAAGCTAGATTAACTTTACAATCTAGTCATTTTCACAATCTAAGCTTAAAATCTATCAGTTTCAAGTTTAATTAATCAATTAATCAACAATAGAAACTCCCTAAAACTTTAACAATTTATCAAATTGATACATGATCTAGCTAAATCAAGCTCTCATAACCCAAAATCTATAAAAATTACAAGAAAAGAACTTAATTTCTCTTACTTATTAATGTCCGAAAGCTTCAAAAGCTTGAAAGGATTTTTGTTTTGCTTCAACAATTGTGGACAGTTTAAGGGTGAAGAAAGATGGTGAATTTCCACTATCTTTATCTTTTATACCTTAATTTACCTTTAATTAACCTAGATTAATTAAATTAAACATAGTTTAATTAACATAATTAATCTTTTAATCACAATTAGTGAAAGATGTCATCATCATGCACTATCTCCTATTGGAAAATAGTTTATTTATCATTTTGAACCTTTGGTTAATTATTATTTAAGTCTCTGGGCCTTTGGTAAATTAAAACTCTACAGGGATTGGACTTTTACAATTTAATCCCTGAACTTTAATTAACTAATAATTAGACAAAAAATACTCGATCAATCTTCAATTTATTTTTCATATCATCTTTGTAAGTTTTCTTATTTAATAAATTTCTAAGCCTCTAAGTTGAAGAAAAGATGAAGTAGGGAGAAAGAAACTAACAACTTCTCCAATGAAAAAGGATAGTTTAGGTGGAAGACTAATATTCCAAATCCACATCCAAGTTTAGGGTGGTTAATAAGCTTTGAAGCAATATGCTAAGCTGATTTGATGGAAAAGGCCATTTGTAGTGGCATTACGTTAGGGCCATAAGCCCATAACGGAAGATGGGAAGGGGATGTGCAAGAATGTTGTCCGTAATGTTATTAGGGAAATCAAAAGACCTAATAAAGGAGCCAGACCAGAAATCCTTAACCGAGATATGTTCTTCATCGAGTAGAAGAGGGCCATGAATGAGAGGATGAATAGAACCCATGCCAGTCTAGTTGGCGTGCCAAAAATTGATAAGGGAACCATCTTTTATAACCCACCGAACACCTTTCTCTATGATGTGATGAACACTATCGAGAGATTTCCGGGTAATCAAAAATCTTAGCTTTAAAATTTGAGTTGCGAAGGATTTTGGCATGTAAAATTTGAGCCTAAAGTTTTAGAATTGGAATTGATAGGTCGCCAACAGAGTTTAGAGAGGTGGGCTTGGTTTTGAGCCTTCATTTGACGAACTCCAAGACCTCCATCTCTTTTCGCTTTTCTGAAAGTTCCCAAGTTGGCCAAATAAAGGCGCGAATGAGATTTCATCATCCCTAGCATTTGCAAGTGCTTGATGACAATTTCTGACATTGGATGAAGTGGGATGAGAGAGATGCAATAGTGGATTTAATGAGCATGAGCCTCCCAACAAGTTAGCTTTCCATCCCACGAGTTTTGAGTAAATTTTCTCAACTATCAAACCATCGTCCTCTTTATTGGCTCTTTTGTGGTGAATTGGGTAATCCAAGATAGCAACTAAAATCAAAAGTTCATGGAACCCTAAGAGGTTAGTAAATAGTGATCCAGGATTTTCTAGAGCCAGGAGTGTTCGTTGAGAAGAAGACTTTTTTTTTGAAGGCTGATTTTTTGTCCTGATTCTCTCTATAAAAGGAGTTAAGAATTCCGTGGATTGTGGTGGTGGATTCACTATCAGGTCGAGCAAAAAGAATGATATCATCAGCAAAGAAAACATAAGAAAGGTCAGGGCCGACACAACAGCATTTGAGGGGGAACCATTTCTTTTGAGAGCAAGCATGATTGATAAGATGGCCAAGATACTCCATACATAGGGTGAAAATGTAGAGAGATAAATGGTCCCCTTGTTGAATTCCTCTTGAAGGTGTAAAGCTGTTGAGTTTTTCCTTATCAACCAAGATGGACATGGTAGAAGGAGAGATACAAAACGTAAAATCATGTCTTCAAAAAGCTGAAGAAAGTAAGTGTCTTTCTAATGAAATCCCAATCCAACCGATCAGAAGTTTTCTTCAAGTGAAGCTTAAGGGCCATAAGCCTTGTATCCCTTTCTTTAAGTCTCATGGAGTGGATGGCTTCTTGAACAATGACGACATTATCATAGGCTTATCTACCAGGAATAAAACTAGCATGCAGGGGAGAGGTCAATCTGTCAATGATAGGATAAAGGTGCAAGGAAAGGATTTTGGTAACAAGCTTGTAGGAGGTGTTACAAAGGCTAATTGGTCTGAACTGGTTGATTGAGAAAGCTCCAAAGCATTTAGGGAAGAGGAATAAGGGTGCCATTTATCTCTTTTGGCATGGTGCTAAAACTGAAGATATCCATGATAAAATAACAAAGCCTGGAATGAATGGTAACTTTAAGTGGTTTGAAGGACCAAAGGGCTTTCTTGATCACAGGAGTGGTGATTGGGGAGCAAATATCTTAAATATGCTATTGTGAAAGAAAAGGCCAAGAATGGGGCAAGTAGAAACAAGCCAATCATTATTGATCTTCTCGATAGTGTAGATGGATTTAAAGTGAGGGTTAATTAGCTCAGCAAAGGGTCAAAAATGCTATTTTCGATCTAGTCAACAAGGTTCGAAATGCGATTATTCTTCTTACAAATGAGAGTTGTGAAATGGAAAAACTTAGTGTTCGTTTCTCCCTTAATGATCGAACCCACTCTCGACTTCATCACCCAGTACATTTTCTCTTGATTAAGAATTTCATTATAATCCAAAGAGGGAGTCTTGTAGAGGTAAATAAGAAAATCACACGGATTCAAAACAAGCTCGTGTTGGATTCCTAAGAGGTGGGCAAAAATATTGCCAAAGGTAATTTTGTTCCACTCTCTAAGGTCAATGGAGGGGTTTGATCCTTGCATCCAAACTATTAGAAACAAGAGTGGAGAAGGTGGGATGACTGAACCACATGGGTTGGAACCAAAAAGGTTTATTGCCAAATTGATGTCTTGAAGTGTGAAGATTGAGAAGGATCAGGCAATTATCGGAATAGGTTTTGGGAGGTGAGTAACAAGATATAAGGTATAAAAATTTGGTTAGCAAAGGCCAAATCAATGCGCTCTTGAATAAGGTTAGGGCAAACACACATATTTGACCAAGTGAAACAAGGTCCAAGAAACCCAGGTCAATAAGATTACAGGTGTTGAGACAATTCTGGAAGTTGTATACGCGAAGAATTCACATGAAGACCTCTTTTGTCAATAAAGGATAACACGTCAATGAAATCATCCACAAGAAGCTATGGAAGTGAATGAGACTCAGCAACTTTAATTAATTTTTCCTAAAGAACCAGTCTTTCATGCAATCTAGGACTAGCATAAAAACATATTTTGTTTTTTTAGTAAAATGTGTTTATTTTGATATGATTTGAGAACATCTTTAAGCAAATAATAGAAAATGAAGGTATAATTAGCATAAAAGTAACATTTCATGCAAAATGTTAATTAGATTACTAAGGAAAAATAAAGATTAATCCTTATATTGTATTATTATTCATTAATTCTTATATTATTGAATATTACCTTGTTAACGATTAAATAATATTTTCATATTTGAAATATAACATTTTCACTCATAATATTAAATGTTTGATTCAAAAGCCTCTTTAGTACTAATTGAGATTAAAAGTGTTTGTATCAGATGAGACTCGATTATAAAATATTTTTCATACTCCAGCACGTCATTCATGTCAATTTGGCCTACTCAAATATACCTTTTACTATTAAAAAATTAATTAAAAATATTTTTTAGCTACTATTTAATATATTTTTGTATTAAATTTTAATATAAAATTACTTTTTATCATTTAAATTAAATTCAAGCCAATTACCAGTCTGCTTGTGCAAAAATCTTTATCCAAATTCCAACCTAATCAAATCTGATTTATCAAACCCGACGAGACGAATGAGAGTAATTATGAGACGTTGTTCTTTCAGCGATTTAGAGATGGGACGGGATACATATCTTGGTTAACGTGGCAACAGATAGTATTGTCCATACGACGACAAATCAATGATGTTTCATCTCGTGCCATCAGCCGTCTTCCTAAATGCAAATTGTAGACGTCATGACAGATTAACATCAACTTGACCTACAGCTTTATACGATGTGAAAGTGAAACCTCTTTCCTTTCAGTGAGATTCGAGATCCTCTGTCGTCTAACACCAAAACCACTGCTAACACCGCTGTATCATCCACCGTGGAAGGAGGCGGATTTGGCATCTCATTTTTTGAAAGAAGAAAGCACAAAACTGTAGGCAAACCTGCCTAACTTAGCCCGATATTTCAGAGAATTTAACCCAAAAAAATCGGAAGACAAGTGATGCAGGAAACGACTAACTGTTCGATGAAGATAAAATAAACAAAAAAAATAATGCCCAAATGCTACTCTAATAAAAATCACTTCCATATTCCAAAAACAAGTTCAGTACAGAATATAGCAACATCATTGCCATGGGTTGCTTCCCATTTTTTAAATTACACACTGTAATCGGAGAATCAAATGACATTCAAAGCCCACCTCCTTCAGATGAAGAATAGGACCAACACCGCTATAACACACCTTCTACGGCTCATCTAACTGGTCCTGCATGAAAATCAACATCACACTGAGTTAGGCATGGGCTAATGCATGTGTCAAAATCCCTGTTAACATGGAGTTCGTGTGTGCCCTTGAGAGGGGCTAACATGGGTGAGGATAATGTGGATTAGGGGGAAATCAATGGTAAATTTGCAGAATTAGGACTGAAAAACGAGTAGAAAGTTGAAACTTTTAAAAACGTAGGGGTATAGGAAACCTTTAGGGTTTTTTTTCTACTAATTCAAAGAATATAATAAGAATAATATTGATCATAAAGCTTACTAACTTATTTATACTAGCCTTTCTTGCTAATAAGACTTTATTCCTTGCCCTAGATTTAAACCTTAAAAAGAACTAATCATCTGGGCCAATTATAATAAAAGGACCAACAGAAAAATAACATAATAATGTAATCAGCATTAATAAAAATGATAGATAAAACAAGCTCCTGCTTCAGAGGGGAAGAGGAAGGGTAGAGGAAGGGAGGGCAATGACCTGCACATCCGAAGTCCAGAGAGTAAGATTATCCCTTAGCAGTTGCATAATGAGAGTGCTATCCTTGTATGACTCTTCTCCCAGTGTGTCAAGCTCAGCAATGGCTTCCTCAAATGCCTTTTTTAAAGAAAAACAAGCCATATTTAATGAATTTCCGAAATTAATTTATGATTTATTCTTACCATGACAAGCAACTATGCATCGACACCCAAGAATATCACAAAGAATGTTTTGAAACAAATTACGAACGTTATTTTGCAATGATGTCAGGGGTTAGCCTCATTCCATTTATGCTCTCCCCATAAACATAAGCAAGATAATAGCGAGAAGATTACAAACAATTCTTCGTCTGCCAACACAAATCTATTGAAATTTGGGAAATCTTGTACTAATTTGTTCCCTACCTAACTACAACTCTTTAAGTTTTTCAAGTTTGTTCACTGACCTACCATCTTACTATGTTGTTCCACTCTTCATTTTCCTTAAAACACCCGTATCTGACTTATTAAGACACGGATATGGAATATCACCATCCAAATATATATGACTTAATTGCTCATAAGGATTTGGTTTAGCAGATCTGCATCAAAAAACATTATGCACTATAGCTAACACCCTGATATAACACTAGTTTCTTCCTAAGTTCACAAATTTCAAAATGAGAAGTGAGTTTAAAGTAATAGAATGATGAGAATCAAACAAATACAAATGGAGCTATCTTTTCGCAATTATCTGAACAAAAAATTATTTAACTAATGCTGGTTGATACTTTAATCTAATAGGCTCCAGATTAAACTAAATGGTGGATTTATAGCATAAAACATAATAAAGTGGTAACAAAAATAACGGAGGAAAACGAACCTGTTTAGCCATGCTACATGCCTTGTCTGACTGATTGAGAATCTCATAGTAGAACACCGAGAAATTCAGCGCTAGCCCCAATCTGATCGGGTGCGTCGGTGCTAGATCCGCCAGTGCAATATCCTTCATTCAGTTCAACACAAAAATCTAAAGAATCAACTTTGGAAGAAGAAAATATGAAAGAGGTTTCAAAATCGAAGCCCCAACCGTAAAGTTATATTCCCCCAAGTCAACATCTAAAATTGTACTGTAAAATTTAACTATTCAGTCAAATCTTGAGCTAGAGTTAAAATGTTACCTGAGCAGCCTTGTAAGACAACATAGTATCCTCGGCAGCAGCTTTCCTCTCATCACAAACCTTGAACTCCGCTAAATAGCGATGATAATCTCCTTTCATCTTCAAATAGAAAACCTTGGACTCACTAGCAGTAGCAGAGGGGATCAGATTCGACTCCAATAAAGTCAAGATACTAGCGCAAACTTCCGACAACTCGGATTCAATCTTGGATCTGTACTCCTTAACCAGCACAACATGTTCCTCGTTCTTTCGACCTTCTTCTTTCTGCTCGATGGAAGAAACGATTCTCCACGCGGCACGTAGAGATCCGATGACGTTTTTGTAGGCGACGGAGAGAAGGTTCCTTTCCTCGATGGTTAATTCAGCGGCTGGGGTTGAGCCGAGGACCAGCTTTTGCATGAACTGAACCATCTCCTCATAGCGCTCAGCTTGCTCGGATAGCTTCGCTAAGTAAACGTACTGATCGCGGCTCAGGTTGTCGGGGGCCGTCGTCGCCATTTGCCGTAATGGTGGGTTTCGAGGGAGAGAACGTTTTTCCTTTTTATTTATTTATTTTTTCTCTTTCGCTTTAGGGAGGGACGCTGAAGGCCTGAAGATTTAGAGGACTTTTTTTTTTTTTTTTTAATGCAAGGTTGAGGAGGGTAAAATGGTAATTTAAAATGATAATAGAATTGGTTGTTGTTTTTTTGTTCTTAATTTTATTTAATTAAGATAAACTTATTTTTGAATTTTTGAGCCAAGAAAAGTAGGTTTTGTTGGGGAATCTGGATTTAAAAACTAATGATTCAGGTTTTAAAATGGAATTGGGCGGTTTTGGAGATAAGATTTGCATGTAATAAGTGGGACCCAATCCAGCTCGAAACGGTGTCGTTTTGAGCATGACAGATAACGTTTTCAACGCGAGTATCAAATCAAACTCTATCAAAGGCATCGTCGTTTATAGTTCTCTCCAGCTGGCCTTTGTTTTTTTAAATTGTATTCCTTTTGGCGGCTTTCCCTGTGTTGCAGCAGGCCAGCCAACCAAAATAAAAGTTTTAAGGCTCTAACTTTTCCTCTGCTATAATATAATACACCAACTTTTTAAAAATATTTTATTATTCAAAAATTCCTATCTATGAATGAATTATGCTAAAATATGGACACGGCTTAAAAATAGAACGCTTCCAATGGGATAATTTATTAATAAATACCTTTTTTAAAAAATTATAGAAATTGACCTATTTTTTAATTATTTACTAGAATTGGTTATTTTTCCTGAAAGTGCGTCCATGTCAGCGCGATGTCAGGATATGTGACAAGAAAATGCGTCCTTGGGGGAGCATTTTTGTCACATCAGCAAAAATCGCATCCTTGAGGGCGCTCTTTGCTAATGTGGCAAAAACGCTCCTTAACGGCCATTTTTTTTACCGTTGGAGTCTCAACAAAAAAAAAACTATAAAAGCCCCCCTTTCAATTTTTTCACACAAAAGTCCTTTTACAATTTCTACAATTTCTCTCAAATTTCTCCAAATTCCTCTAAAATTCCTCTAAAATTTCACGAAAGTCCTTTAATTTTACAAAAAACCCTATTTAAAAGTTTTTTGAATTAGTTTTTATTTAAATTAAGAAATAGCGGATAGTGTTAGCAATGGACGGAGAATTAATTTGTCTCGATAATAAACACATCTCCGTCGATCAAATGACAATGGTAAGTTATAATTTTAATTTTTCAATACTATTTAATATTTTTTTCATTTATATAATTTTAATTAATTTTTATTTTATAATTTTTTTATAACAGTCTGTAGATCAGGTGTTGCAATGCTATATTCGTAATATAACTGGTCCGCCATCGCCGTTGATAGAGAATTACCTGCGGGAAGTGGGTTTTTGACACGTGGCCACGATAGGCCAGGGGTGCAAGTTGGACCCGAAACTAATCAGTGCGTTGATAGAGAGGTGGAGACCCGAGACGCACACTTTCCATCTTCCATGTGGAGAGTGTACTATCACTCTGGGAGACGTGGAGTTGCAATTGAGATTGCTGGTGGATGGGTACGTAGTCATCGGGTCCGCAACTTCTGGTGATTGGGGAGCTGTATGCTACGAGCTTTTGGGTGCTATTCCGGATAACATTAACGGAGGTCGGATCAAGATGGGCTGGTTACGAGACACATTCCCGGAGCCGAATAATGATTCGACTGAATTAGAAAGAATATAGTATACTCAGGCATACATTCTTGAGATGATTGGAGGCTATTTGATGCCGGACTTGTCACGAAACCTCGTACATCTGAGATGGCCGCTGAAACTCGTTGATTTTAGAGTAGCCGGTGAATTGAGTTGGGGGTCTACCGTGCTAGCAAAATTGTATCGGGAGATGTACGGGGCAACGCGACCGAATAAAGCCAAAATTGGAGGTTGCCTATCACTACTGTAATCATGGGTAGTTTCGCTTTTCATTTTTACGTCCTCGAGTGGACCACCCATATACATTCCCACTCATAACGAGGTAAATTTAATATTAGATTTTACAATTATTACGTAGATTTAAATTATAATTGTATGCTAAAAATTTATTTAATTAGGTGGAACCATTCGGCGAGTTATGTTGGAATACCTACCTCGCTTGAAGATATATGACTTCTATTAGACCAACGGTCGGAAGCACAAGTATTAAATAAAATATATTTTCGTAATAAAATAGTCGTTTCGTATTTAGTATTTACTATTCAATATTTAGTATTTAGTATTCAGTATTATGTATATAACTAATATTTTTATCATGTTAATATAGTTTCAGTGGACACCATACGAAGATCCAACAATTCGGGCAGTAATTTCGGATGAATTTTTTCAAAATCCGAACATTTGGCATGTGAATGTCCCATTGGTCAACTATGCCATCGTGGAGATGCACCAATCAGATCAGGTTCTGAGACAATTTGATTTCGACAACCGATTCCTGTGGCACCTGAGTTGCTCGATGATGAGCACAAAGTCGACTTACGGCAGTTGCATATGGATTGGTCGAGATTTTGCTCAGCATATATCGAATTGTCGAAAAATCGGTATGATTATATACCTACTCGGGAACCGATCATCATTCCTGAGTTAGCGTGCATGTCGGGATACATGCCATGGTTTAGAATCCATGGCAAGCCGTATTTATTGTCAGAAGAGGAGAGGCGACAGCAACTTCGTGTACAAAGGGAACGACGTGGCCCTTTAAATCTAAGGAGAAGGGATGATGGGACGGGCCCTTCAACAGCGCTGACACAATCACCGGGCCCATCAATAGCACCTACACAGTTACCGGGCCCAACACTTCAGCTGATGACACCCACATCACAGCCTTTTTAGATTATGCCAGATGCGTATCCTAGCCCTTATATGTATCCTAACCCTTATATGTTTCCTTTTCCCAGTCCTATGGCAGGTTGGAATGCATGGCCCGGTTCGACTCCGTTCCCAATTACTCTGAGTGGACCGCCGATCCATAGGCCACCGTCGCATGAGGGATCGTACGAGGCACCATCGGGGAGCTCTTCTTTTTACCAATCTCCTTGGGATTCAAACACCTCCGCCATGAGTGATGCAAACACCTCCGCAGTCATTATTTTATCAATGTGGGTCATCCTCCCAACACCCACAACTAGATCCCCTGCCGGAGGAACTAGAATCCCCGCCGGAGCAACCACAACCCCGCCGGAAGTTGGAACAATGAGGAATCCAACGCGTAACCGTCGACCACCCCCATGTGGCACTGATTCCGACCGGCACCAACACTAATTTTTTTAATATATTTGTATAAACTTTTTTATATTGTTTCATTTAATAAAATAAAAGTTATTTTTAATATTTTAATTGTAATTTACTTTTTATATTTTTATTAAAATAAAAGTTATTTTTATATTTTAATTGTAATTTATTTTGTATATTTTTAATAAAATCAATTTTTTTTGAATAAGGCAATATTTTTAATATATTTTTACAAACTTTTTATATTGTTACATTTAATAAAATAAAAGTTGTTTTAATATTTTAATTGTAATTTAATTTTATATTTCTAATAAAATAAAAGTTGTTTTAATATTTTAATTGTAATTTAATTTTTATATTTTTAATAAAATAAAAGTTGTTTTTAATATTTCAATTGTAATTTAAGTTTTATATTTTTAATAAAATAAAAGTTATTTTTAATATTTTAATTGTAATTTAATTTTTATATTTTTAATAAAGTAAAAGTTGATTTTAATTTTTAAATTGTAATTTATTTTTTATATTTTTAATATCCTAATTGTAATTTACTTTGTATATTTTTAATAAAATCAAATTTTTAATAAGACAATATTTTTAATATTTTTATAATTTTAATATATTTCTACAAACTTTTTATATTATTACATTTAATAAAATAAAAGTTGATTTTAATATTTTAATTGTAATTTAATTTTTATATTTTTAATAAAATAAAAATTTGTTTTTAATATCCTAATTGTATTGGTTCAAGTAAGGACTAAATCGCAAATGTGAGAACAGTTTTGTGGCTCAAAAGTAAATGTTTAAAATTTGAGGGGTTAAAATGTATATACGAAAAACTTGAAGGGCCAATAGTGTAAATACTTTAAGGGTGGAAGGATTTAGAAACTAAGAAAAATGGAAGAATTAGGACTAAATTGAAGAAGTGAAAAGTATAAGGGGTTAAATTGTAATTTTATCAAGATGAGTGTTGATGCAATGTAGGAATTTTGAAGGATCATAGGGGGAAAAATAATCATTTAGCAAGAAAGATAATTTTGAAGAATAATGATGATGGTAATATTTTAGATTAATTGAATAACTTTTTTTTGTTTTGCAACTTAATCCTCCTACAAAAGTTCATTATTTTCATCAAGAAATTAAAAGAATTTTCATAGCCACCAAGAGACAAAAATGATAAGGAGACAATCTATTATTTCGATTTGGACATGAGCGAGATGTATGGCCTGGGTTCCTACACCATCCGCATAACTTCCATTGGTTAGTTGTTTCTCAGATATCCATATTGTTGCGTATACTAGTCGAGCAAGGTCGACCCTTTGGTTTGTGACGTAGTTCTCTATCCGGTAATAGCTTAAATGGAGCAAGCCATACAGACGGCCACTTATGTTCATCTGGGAATAGTGGGAATACGTGTCTCCACACGTTGTACATGAATTCTAGTTTGTACACTTCGTCGACATAGCTCATGGGATCCAGACGGAGATTCTAACAAGTTGTAATTACATGAGCGCATGGATAATGAAGTGCATCAAATATCCCACAGTCACAGGTCCTATTTCTCAAGTGTACACGATATTTCCCGCCAATAATACCTTGGTTCGGTCTGTCAAACTTTGTCTCACGAAACCATAGGTTGTCACGATCGTGACACATTGTGTGCGTGGTGTTGGCCCGTGCCTTCGCCTTGTTAATTTCTCGTAATACCTTCACGCACCATACATGGCCTCCCTGCATTTGGCCATTATAACTCGCTGTTCGCTTCAGAAATAGTGCCGCCAAACGAAAATATGTCTCTCGCACAACCGATGTTATCAGAAAATAATGCGTTCCTTTTAGAACAGAATTTATGCATTCAGCTAGGTTTGAGGTCATATGACCATATCGTAGGCCCCCGTCGTATGCTTGTGCCCACTGTTCGAAAGGTATGTTGCATAGGTAGTTTGCGCCTTCTTCGTTAACTAAGCGCAAAATTGCCAACATATCGTGAAAACGGTCCTTATTGATCTCGTACCCTGTCAATTTAAGTTGATAGCGAATATTACATACCACTCTTCAATTAAAAATAAATTAAATATTACAAACGAAATTATATTGTAGATCGATGTTGCCCGTGGTAGTTGGACGCAACATACCTTAGGCAATATCGATGGTGTGTGCGATGCCATAGGCTTCCCTGTCGCTTTATTGAGGCTAGTATTCTAGGGCCCCGATCTGATATAACACATATATTAGGTTGGGGGCAGACATGCCTCCTTAACCTAGATAGAAAGAATTCCCAGTCATCAGCTGACTCCCCTGGTGTTATTGCAAACGCAAGTGGAAGGATTCTTCCACTGCCATCCTCTGCCACAACTAGCAATAGCCGATGCGTATATCTACCATACATAAAGGTACCATCAATTTGTACCAATGGCTTGCAGTATAGAAATGTGTCTCGGCACTGCTTAAATGTCCAGAACAGAAACTTGAACACTTGGCATCCACGGAGCAATCGATCGTTGTAGTACGCAGGTGTCGTTTTAAGGTCTGTTATGCTGCTTGGGACATATCTCTCCAGCACTTGACACCACTGCCACACTTCAATATATGAAGCGTCCCACCGACCATGCAACTTTTCCAACGTCTTCTGCTTAGCTATCTAAGACTTGCGGTAAGAAGGCGTGTACCCCAATTGGCAACGAATATTGGCAATTAATACTGGCACTGAAGTATCCACCTTCATCGTCGGTATTTTTAAGCTAGTGAATATATCTGAATCCATCTTGGAATGATCTTGTGAAACACCTGTCAACGAAATACGCTAAATAATGCAACATTACGTAATATCAGCATTATTCAAAAACCCTAAACACCTAGTGATGTTATACCAGCAACACATGTATGTGGACCTTTGTACTTTTTAATCTCCCACAAGCCTGTCCTTTTCCTCAGCGAGGCCATGATTTTCCATGAACATGTACCATCTTACGCTGCACATTTAGCCTCATACTTATTAAGTTTGGATTTAACGACGTTGTAGTTAACCCCGTTCTTGATGTTATATTGTTTCAATGCACCAAGAAAACTATCCTTGTTGGAAAACTCTTTACCAACTTCCAATTCACCCGAATCTAACGATGAACTTGTATGGTCACACCTTCTGTATGGTAGTTCTGGAAACTCCAACGCATCGTCTTGAGATAGATCGACATTATGCATGTGGGCTGGAGGCGAGTACACCCTGAATCGCGAATCTTCTTCTTCTTCTTCATCTGAACCCCCTTCAACATCTGCAAGTATGGTTGGAATAGGTTTCGGTTCAGAAAATAATGTAACTTCTGCACCATCGAGGCCGGGCTCTCGAGGTGGATCCACATCTGACTTATCATCTGACCCACCATCATCTACAACGAACGAGGTTCCCTCGCCGGTGGATGTCGTGGGGAGTACATTATCCTTCTTAAATAACTTTCGTAATGTCCTCAATCATATGTGGATTGTCAACCACTAGAAGTTTATGACATTCCCCAATACGTATTTCTAGCATCGAACATCGACCCACCGACATGCATGTCCTATCCACCAACTGAGTGTCGTGCAGGGGTTGTATTTTCTATAGTACTACCAAACACGGGCACTTCCGTATTCTACCTCCCACTAATAGAGTGTCGACTTGGAGTTGTGTATTCCCCTCGAATAGCAGTAGATGTTGAAGTTGAAGGAATATCACTTGGCGATGAAAATTGTACATATACCTCAAGATAGGGTGATCCACTGGCAAGATGAGTCTCCACCATTACCTCCAAGCTCCGAGGACCTTTGATGTCAAATGAGTCATATCTCATGGGATCAACCGAAGCACAAAATCTATACTTAATAGAAATAACTTTCATTGGCGTTGTTTCGAAGATTTACACCTAATTCTTTTACGAAGTTCTGTTAAATCTATGTTCTGGTTAAAAACCAATAGCGCTGTGTTCTCCGATAAAAAAACAACACCATTTTCGGTGTCATGAACCTCACCATCATAGTAAATAATAGGACTAATACATTCACTCATCTTCAGTTTCTATTATACTTTTTCCTCAATTTCTATTATGCAACCTGAGAATGAAATTTGGCTCATTTATAGTCTAAGGCCAAATAGGAACTACTGTAGCAAAAGAGCGTCCACGTGGGAGCTTTTTTCAGTACTCTTGCTGACAATGCATCCTGCTTGAAGCGTTTTGGTCACTATTTGTTTAGAAACGTCTTCTCAAAATTATCTTTTTAGGAACTACTGTAGCAAAAGAGCATCCACGTAGGAGCTTTTTTCAGTACTTTTGCTAATAGTGCATCCTGCTTGAAGTGTTTTGGTCACTATTTGTTCAGAAACGTCTTTTCAAAATTATCTTTTCAAGAACTACTGTAGCAAAAGAGCGTCCACATGAGAGCTTTTTCAAGATTTTGCTAATAAATGCATCCTGCTTGAAGTGTTTTGGTCACTATTTGTTCAGAAACGTCTTCTCAAAATTATCTTTTCAAGAACTACTGTAGCAAAAGAGCGTCCACATGGGAGCTTTTTTCAGTACTCTTGCTAACAATGCATTTTGCTTGAAGCGTTTTGGTCACTATTTGTTCAGAAACGTCTTCTCAAAATTATTTTATCAAATACTACTGTAAATTTTTTTATATTGCTAATATATTTTTTCCAAAACTCTAAACATAAAATTATTTTAATTAATTAACCCTAAACTCTAGTTAATTAGTTTTTCCTTAAAAACCCTAAATTATAAAGTCTAAAACCCTAAAAAACCCTAAATCATAGCCCTAAAACCATAAAAACCATAACCATAAACCTTAAAAATAGCTAAAAACCCTAACAAAATGAACGGGCAAAAATACGTCCCTAGGGGAGCGTTTTCCTGCCACATACCCTGACATCGCACTGACGTGGACGTGCTTTCGGGGAAAATGGCCCATTTCGATAAATAATTGAAAAATAGGTCCATTTTCATAATTTTTGAAAAAAAGGGCATTTATTGGTAAATTGCCCCTTCCAATGGGTTGGATGAAGTTGGAACTGCATCTTAATGCAGACCACATCAATATATTAAGTTAAGAATTTGTATAAAAACAAGGCTAAACTACTTAGTTGGTCACCCAATTTTTAGGGTATTTTCATTTGTCACCTAAAATAAAATTCTTACTTTCACGATGCTTTCATTTTAATTATCCAAATCTTAAATCTCTAATGACTGTTAATTATACACATTACATCATGTTTACGCTTTCATTTTGTCACTCAAAAATATATTTTTTAAATATTGATTGGGGTAAAAATCAAAGATTAAAGTGAAAAGAGGTAGAAACTAAAATAATACACAAAATTTGTCAATTTGTAATTGTTTATTCCATTCTTTGAAAATTCTATTTTTTTAATATCGAAAATTTAAATTTCAAAACATCAAAATAAATTGAATAAACTATTGAAACAATTTTATCCGTTGATAATGTCAACCGATTTGTACTATAATATTAAAATTAATTAATTTAATCTCCTTTTAAATTTTAAAATTAGCGAAATCAACAAATAACTCATATATAATAATTGTCTATGAAACTTAAATTTATTTTGATTGTATAATTTGGAATCTTCCATGTTAAGCTAAAAGTAAAGAAAAATATCCTTGAAATTAATTAAATTAAGTGTTTGTTCTATGTTTGGGTAAATAAGTGATGAAAAATTATGAGTATTGCTTGGCATGCTAGATAAAATTAATTAATTTAATTAATTGTAAGGATTTTTCTTTACTTCTAGTTTGACATAGAAAATTCAAGATTATATAGTCAAAATAAATTTGGGCTTCGTAAACAACTATTAAAGACAATAATTTTCATTGATAATTTTGTAAAATAATTTCAAAACATCAAAATAAATTAATAACTTGTTGAAAATTATTTATTTATTAATAATGTAAATTGATTTGTTACTATAATTTTAAATCTTAATATTTAAAATTTATATTTCAAAACAAAAATTTAGAATTTTCAGCAATTGAGATAAACAAGTACAATTTGATAAATTTTGTATATTATTTTAGTTTCTACCTTTTTAAACTTTAATCCTTATTTTTTTACCCAAATCAATATTTCAAAAGATATTTATTGGGTGACCAAATTGAAAGTAACTTAAAAGTTGAGTGACCAAAATGAAAATACAAACATGATGTGGTGTGTACAATTAACCACCATTAGAGGTTTAATGCTTGGGTGACTAAATTGAAAGCGCTCTAAAAGTTGGGTGACTAAATTGTAAGAATTTCATTTTAAATTACCAAAATGAAAGTGCCCTAAAAATTGAGTGATCAACTAGAGAATTTACCATAAAAATAAATATTATACAGTAACATGTCTGTAGCACATCTTCTCGTTCAAATCATTTTATGTAACTAATTTTTAAAATTCACTTACATTAAATATAAAATAATTTTAATAAATAACCATTAGTTTAACAATGTAATTATACTATTTGAACATATAATTTTAAAATTGATGTCGTATCTTGAAAATATTTTCCACGATTCGCTGAAGAATATAATAATTTTAATATGAAAATTATTCTATATTGGAATATAGTATAATAAAAAATTAATTATATAAAAATGGGACAAATGAAAAAAAAAAAACTAATTTTTTTTCTAAGTTGTTTGCTCTTCTCTCTTATTTCACCTAGTGATGGTGTCAACCTCCGGACTAGTTACTAATTGCCTTTTTTTCCTCCTACTAATCCTCACTTTATTTTTTTCTCTTCATTCGCTCCATGTGTCTTCTTTTTTCTTTCAATTTACAAAACTATTTTGTGAGTATTTTTACTGTCTTCACAAGTTATGATAGACAGATGATGTTGTCTGTTGTCGCTGAAACTCCCTTGGCCACTAGCAGTTTCTCTTGAAAAGTGGGTGGCTATTTGTCGAATTCTTAATTTGTTTTTGTTCGAGTTGGTTTGGACTCGTATTGTCTTAAGTTATATATATATATATATATATATATATATATATATATATATATATATATATTGTTTAATGCATCTTCACTTTTAAAAGTTTTTTCTTGTTTTTGTAGCATATTTTTTAGTCTTGCTATTGCAAGTGATTTTAAGATGGTTTTGTTGACGTCCTCTCTAATTTAGTGATTGCTCGGTTATTTTGTCGATTTTTCCCACCACTTAGGACCATTCGCGGTGATTTTCTTATCGTAATAGTTGCTTGCGATCACTCTAGATATGTCATGCTTGAGTTATGACAAAGCCAGTTGCTAACATGTGTTAAGTTCTCCTAATGTTGAGGCTAAAGTTTTTGTCATATTGATAGAGCTTGTCCTACACCGTCAAAGACAGAAATTTATTTATTTTTCTTACCAAATTGTATGGTGTCATCCATTGAATGTATTAATAAATTTTCTCTTTAAAAAATGGGACAAATATTATCCTTTTAATTTTATATGTGAAGTCTAAAACTCTCCTAATTGTATATAGAATAAATTAGTTTCTTTCCCGTGCCACTTGAGAGTCAATTATATAATTTATTTTTAATTTAATACTAAAAAGTTTAAAATTTTAAGACAATTCTATGCCTAGATTGATAAAAAGAATGTGAAATTCTGTAAAAAAAAAAAAAAAAGATAAATAGTATTAGTAAAAATTAAGAAGTATTAGTAAAAATTAAGGAAATCGTATATTAAAATAAAAATAAAAATATTAATAAAAACTAAAAATCATATACCATTTTCTAAAGAATTTAGTTAATTTTAATATTATATAAAATTATGCCTAAGGTGACAAAAAAATAGATGCATCAGTAAATATACATATTAGAGATATAAACAAATTAAAGTCAAGAAATCAACAATAATTTTCTTTAAAAAGTAACAAAAATTGAAAGAAATAACATAAAAATGATATATTAAAAACTGAACAACTTGAGATGTTATTATTTAAAATCATTTTATATAATAGTTGTGATAATTTATTAGATTTTTAGACTTTTAAAATTAATAAATCTATATGAGTTGTTATCTTAAATTTAAATTAAATAATAAAATGGTAAGATAAATAATATATTTTATGAAAATATTTAGATTTAATCAAATAACTTATAATATAAATTAAAAAATATACATAGATTAATGGTATATGTGTAAATATATTAAATTTATCTATTGATTTTAGGTTTAATTTAGATAAATAAATTTTGGATTAAGTACTAAAAATTCTCTATAAAATAATTTTAAAAATCAATATAGTCTTAGTTGAAAAGTGTAATCAATTGAGTCTTTAATCAAAAGTTAACAATCAATCGAACCCTTATAGTATGGATTATCGTTGAAGGCCCTTACGACCCGTTACTACTAACGAGGTATGTGATGCAACAATTGGCATGAAAAAAAATGATGATGTGGTGGCTCATGTGACATTTGATGTGAAAAAATACCCGACATAGGGAACTTAATAATTTTTTTAATTGTCTTATAAGGGCATAATCTATTTTTTTAATTATTTTAGGAGGGATTTATTGATTTTTAAGGATTATATAAACATTTTAAAAAAATAAAAATATAAAAGGAATGGAAGTTTTAAAATTGTTATAATGTTTTAAAATAAAGAGATATGGAGAGAATAAAGAACAAAGAAAATATGAAAGCAATAGAGAATGTAATTTATTGATCAAAAAGGAAATTATAATACTTCATTAGAGTCTCTATTTATAGGCATAAGAAGTATAATAGAAGTAGAGATCTAATTCTAATAACTATTAGAATTTAAAGTACATTAAAACTTTATCTTGATCATGATGGACATCCACTTAATAAGATATTCATAACACTCTCCCTTGGATATCCATTGGTAGATAATGTTCCTCGTTAAAACCTTATTAGGAAAAATCCCATGGGAAAAAAACCTAATGAAGGAAAAAGAGTACACAATCTATAATATGCATAATATGTTGCCTCATTAAAAACCTTATCAGGAAAACCCAATTGGACAAAACATCGGTTAAGGAAAAAAGAGTACAACGTGTATCTACTCCCCCTCATGAAAACATCACATACTTTCTCATATTCTACGTATTCAATCTTGAATACTAGTTTTTCAAATGACTATTTGAATGTATTGCTAACCATTTATATCACCATTCTTTTAAAAGTCATGATTGAGGGAAATATGGAGAAATATATTTTGATCTCTTTAGGAGATTCAACAATAATCATAAGAAACTTTAATCATGATTCTTTTATAAAAACACAAATGGATATTTTGGATCATTTTATAATCCTCCTTCAACTACTATTCACTAAGTCAAATTTATTGCATATTCAAATTATTTCTATTAATATAAATGAACAATTTCGAGAATTTCAATATGCTTGACATCCTAAATCCTTCAAGGATTTTATTATAAACTTTACCATATAGTGATTCATAAAAGGTTGTAACAATAACCATTAGACGCAAGTTAAATCTTTTATGAATTGTCAATTTAATAATATATCTAAAGGTTATTACATCCACCACAAAAGAATATTATATATTTCATAATCAATGTTAGGGCTTAGCGAAATACTTCATATTTTTATTCCGTTTTTGCAAAACTACTTCAATTGCACCCTTACTGGCTTTATACCTTTAGATATTTGGACTACTGGTCCAAAAACTCCACGAATTTTATTGTACTTGAGTTGCGTCTTTCTATTTTGATCAATTTATTCTATATCTATATTTCTCTATAAATTTATTCAAGATCCTCCTTTTATTTCATTATTTCAATAATAATATTGCATGCAAAATTATTGTCGACCACTTTTATTAATCGGTTCCACATTTTCTCGAATTGACATAACTTATCGAGATCTCTTATTTTCATTATTTTAAAATTTAGTTTTAGGTATCTGAATCTCTTCTGAAGTTTTACTTATTAGTTATGTCTTGGGTCTCTTCTGGAGCACCCACCTCCACTATATGACAACCTAGAAGAATTTTCATATTTGGAACCGATCAATCTATTATTTTGTTCCAACCGATTGTCCCACTGGGACTTTGATTCAAATAAAAATATTAGATGACATATAACACTTAGTTATTCTTATTAAGTTTGTAAATACATCTAACAATTAACTTGTAATGAATTATCCTTATTGAACTTCTAGTTCAAATTACTCTCCCCTAACTCATTACAAGTTATTGTTTATCTTCCTCTAATGTTGGGAAAACTATCGAATCAAAATTGTACTCACAAATCATGTCGTAATTGAATCTCCAATACATTAAAATATTTAATAATATATAAAAACTTGTAATTAATATATATTCCCAACTTTCTTTGAGGATTCACTCATCTTTGTGCGTTGTTGTGGAGCAATTGAAACATATACACACATACTAAAAATCAAAGATGAGAAATATTTAGCTCTTGATCAAAAATCAACTGTAATGGGGAGTATTTATAACTTATTGGCTTGATGCGTACAACACGTAAATCAACATAATCTCATGTTGAAATAGGAAGTTTCGTTCTAATAAGTAATTGTTTAGACATTAATCGGAGATGTTCAATCAATAATTTCTCTAAACCATTATGCGCAAACCTTTACAAAAGTTTTTCAAACTCAATCAATAAAGATTGAGATATAAACTCATCAGTATTAGCAAGATGAATTGTCTTAATTGCATGATCTGAAATTAATTATTTAAACAATCAATCTTGAAAACGATAGGTTGCAAATTGATAACACATATGTGGTTATTTTGTAGATGCTTCTACCAAAATCATATAATATCAAAACCATACATATGGTGGATGAATGGGCCCATATTCATTTCAGAAATGCAAGACATTAAATCTTAACTTTAACTAGTGAGTTTCTAATAATCAATTTTCATTGAGAACAAATAACAAATAATAATACTTTAAATTAAAGAACCTTCTAGTTCTTTAATGAATGTCCATATAAATTCTCCATTAATTTTCACATCATTTATGATCCAGGATGGTCTAACTGGTTGAAACACCCCAAATCATTCTAGGGAAAAATCAATCTGGCATGCTTCTAGGGAAAAATCATTCAAAACTTATTTGAAGTTTTGCCAAAATTTTGTGTGTTTTTTGAAAAACAGTTGATTTGTGTTGATTAGGTGTCAAAACATTTAACATTTATTTTTAATATAAGTTACTTAAACTTTAAAGTGATAAAGATCGTACCATACTAAAATAATTTAAAATGCATGCATAATTAGTTTAATCCTTATAGCCTTATTACATCAAAACAAATCCCGAAATAGTCCAAAATACTTAAGTATTGAAAGTCCAAAACAAAATAATTTCTGAGCTAAGCATGGCCACCATAAAGCTCCTGCCGACCGGTCCATTACTGAGTGTCACCTGAAAAAGATCCTACAATGGGGTGAGTCAAACAGACTCAATGTGTAACCACCAAACACAAACTCTCAATCAATTTAGGCATGTCAAATCACACATATAAAACACATATAATCAATGATGCAAACCCGAACCCAAACCTAGATAACCATCCGCTACACATCACCCGTTCCAACCATCACACCGTGGGGACTACTAAGTCGACCCTCCATCCGCTACACATCATCGAAGGCAGTCGCTGCAGACGACATGCTCATCGCCCTTATATATATATTGTGGTATAGCCACCAGATAATTATTTGTGACATAAGTCACCACATTCGAATTTTTGTGACATGAGTCACCACATTCAGATATTGTGGTATAAACCACCAGATCACTTCCCCTTTAAAATAATTTCCCATATGCCCCATGTCATACAAATCATGCAACATCATGCCTTATGCCTTATTTCACATTCTTATCAATATTCACATATGTGCCACATTCCAAATATTTATTAACATAATGTTAAGGTTACGTACCTGAGTACTTTGTACCATTGCATGGTACCTTTGGCCACATTTCACATCATTACAAACAAATATATTAAATTGATGCCGTAAATCTATTAAAAGTTAGTGTGGGGTACACACCTGATTCACTTAACGCTTTCCCTGAAATCCTGAAAACCCGATCTAATCCTCTAGATCCCAAGTTCCTACATTCGGCCAACACTAACCATTTTAGCTTAAGGCCATTCGGCCAAATGATCAAATCCCGAAGGATTATCGCAACCAAAATCTCACCTTGGTGCCGATTTGACTACTAATCAAATCCTGAAACTTTGTAATGTTTCTTCCTTTCAATCAGCTAGCACTAAATCACTTCACAGATTAGTTTTCGGCTCTTTGAATAAATAAGAAATAGATCTAAGTCACTAAATAGGCCTTGGTCGAATATAACATGCACTTACCTTGTGGATCCAAATCCCGAAATATCACTTGTCCTTGGTCTCTGTCGAAATCCCTACAAGCACTATGTCAGATCCAATTCCAATATTTGAATACATGGCCTTTGGCCTAATCTTTCACCTTACTTACCTTAGATCTGAAATCCCGAATGATCTCCCTAGAAGTCGGCTACTATGGAAATCCCGAAAGAATCCTTCATAGTTTCACCAAAGACATTAAGAGCATTAGAATCTTGATTTCGGCTTTAAGAAAAGAAATAAAAGAATCGATAGTTGATCCTTACCCTTATGACAGAAGTCGACTGCTCCTTGTTGAATCCACAGAGATTCGGCTATGTAGACTTAGATAGAGATCAACAGGTTTTCGGCTTTTGGGGTTTGATGGACAATCGGCTAGGGGTTATTGTTTTATTTGGCTTGAGTGAATTTGCAAAAGAAGAAGGAGAAGATGGATGATGGAGATTCGGCTAGAACACAAGGTATTTCGGCTTTGAAAAAAAATAAAAGAGAAGAGAGGATATTTGCTTAGAGAATTCGGTAGAGAACTAAAGAGAAAAGAAAAGAATGGAGAATGGCCTCACTTCTCCCTTTTTGCCGAAATTACTACACCTAGAGTCCCATATTAGGCCAATTCCTCCTCTCACTATCAAATCCCCTACTTCTCTCTACCTTAGCCGAATCTTCAAGTTTTTAACTTGATCTACACTTCATCTTGAAGTGTCCTTGTGCCGTCCACTTCCTCTCCTCCTTGTAGCAAAATAAAAGCTCCCTTTTTGCTTCCCTTGTGATTCGAACCTAGGCCCTTCCCCCTTTGCTTGTGGCGTCACTTACTAAGGCCCAAAGTGGCGCCTCCAAGCCACTTAAACAAGCCCATTTTAGTGGCATATTTCCCCTACAAATTTTCTTAAGGCCTCTTAGGCATAGCTCCCTCTTTTAAACTTAAAATTAAATAATTTCTAAGGCATTCTCCTACATTCTACTGTTCCCAAAATTCATAAAGCACATTCATAATATACACAGGCATACAAGGACATGCAATTGAGCAAAAATGCACAAGCCCTAATTCCCAGATATTACATTGGTCATGCCAAGTAGTAAACACATTTGTATCAGTAAACTTCTGGTTTACTTTAATATGTGTTTCAATCGTACTAAATTGTAACAAATTAACAATTTTACTATCATTCCTTTTACTTTATATCCACATATAAGTGCTATTGTGACATTTACTACTGGAAATGTCTAAATCAATGTGAATATTATAATGTCACTAAGTCAACAAAATAAATATAATTTCTAAACAATTATATGCAATATTCACTTCAGGGAATATCCCAAAATCTTCAAATATCTAAAAAATTTTTGCAACTTCAAGTGCATCCAACCATAACGAGCTCTAGATAGAATTATCATATTTTATTACTAATAAATAGATCTTTCACAGTCAAATATTTTTCTTCCAACCCCATAATGGGGATGATGACAAAAGAAGATCACAAGGATAATCACAATCAATTCAATTTAATAACAAGAGTAATCAATAACTCAATCCTCCCTTTTTCGTCCTTTCAAAATAGATATTTATAGCAATAGTGATTCATATGAAATATAATATTTTCCTCATTCAAAATCTCATTATAAGATCCATTATAAATATCTTTTAAAACCAATGGATTAACCATCATAAGATATTAATATATTAGCTCTTCTAGAGCTTTCGACTAATTTTGTACTATCAAATATTGAAATAATATTTGTTTGTTTTAGTACCAAATAAGATAAATACTTTCTATCTATAATGATAGAATTTATTACTACATTCTCATATCCTTCCTCAAAGAATATTAACAAAACAAAATATCATATGTGGCCAATAATATTTCATATCACATTGATAACATAAGTTATCTTTACCCTTTGAAGAGTTATCTTGAGAACTCTTATTGTTCTCTTATTTATTACTATGTTCCCACTTTTAGTAGTCCATAAGTATATCTTTTATTTTCTTTAAGTTTACATTCACTTTGGAGAATGCAACAAATTTGGTAGGATAAGCTTCTAAACGTCTCTTTTGATTTTTTATTTCATAATTAACATTGTAAACATACGTGAATTTTAAATCAGAATCTATCCATTCATGTTGCCATGATTATTCTCCAATTATAATAAATATGATATAATAAATAAAATATAGTAAAATATACCTGAAGATCTTTAACATCATCGTCATCACCTTGACTATTATCACGAGCATCCATTCTGAGATTGGATCTTTCAACATCCTAAAGATTGATTTGTGGGACGACTTCAAAAGATTTTGAAAAAATAGAGAATCATCGTGCTGATAACGTGTTATAAAATAAAGACAGATGGAGAGAATAAAGAAAAAAGAAAATATGAAAGCAATAGAGAATGTAATTTATTGATCAAAAAAGGTAATTACAATGCTTCATTAGAGTCTTTATTTATAGGCATAAGAAGTATAATAGATGTAAAGATCTAATTCTAATAACTATTAGAATTTAAAGTACATTAAAACTTTATCTTGATCATGATAGACATCCACTTAATAAGATATTCATAACATATAGTAATTAATAACTTATATTTTTATGATTTCTTATTTTTATGATTTTCCAAAATTTTATAATATTTAAATAATATTTAATGGTTTTTTAAAAAAATTAATTATAACTTTTTTGTTTTCCTTACTTGGTGCCTACATCATATCTCAATTTATACTTATCAACTTCCTTCACAGCACCTCTCCTCAATTAAAAGCATTACCTATCACTCACCTTAAGTCACCAAATATTAAATATATCGTCTCTTAGACCCTACTTGGAACCCATAAAAGTCTAATCACCATCGCACTTTAAACTCCTTGCTAAAACCAAATCCAAACCTTCAAAATAGCCAAAAAATTCTATAGCTTTTTTTTGGGTGCAATTTTTATAACTTTTTAATACTTTTAATAAGTTATTACAAATTTTTAAATAAATTTTATATTTTTATAGCTATTTATAGTATTTATATATTTTTAAAATTTTCTATAATTTCTATAATTTTATTTAATTTATAGAATATTTTCATATTTCTCGACCATTTTACCAATAAAGGCCTATTTTCAACTTTATTTACGAAAATGAGCCTCTTTTATTATTTACCGGAATGGGCTGAAAACACTAAACGCGTCCACATAGGAACGTTTTAAGGGGGAATTCCAGCAAAATGCGTCCCTGAGGGAGCGGTTTTTCCATGTCAGCACAAAACGCGCTAATGTAGACGCGCTTTGCTGATGTGGCAAAATCGCTCCCTTAGGGCATTTTAGCCTGTGTTTTTCTAGGGTTAGGGCTATTTGCATGTTTAGTGCTTAGGGTTTGTGGGTTTAGGGTTTTAGGGTTGTAGTGTTAGAGTTTTATTAAAATAATTTAAGGTTTTTATTTATTTAGTGTTTAAAATTTTAAAAAATAAATCAAGGTTTAGAGTTTTTTGAAAAGATTAATTAAATTAGGGTTTAGTTTTTTTAAAATAATTTTGTGTTTAGCTTTTAGGGTTTTTGTAAAAGGGTTTAGGTTAAGGGTTTAGAAAAAAAAATTATATTGACAAGAAGGATTTTGTTTTTTTCTACAGTAATTTCAGAAAAAATTAATTTTGAGAAGACGGTTTTGAAAAGATAATGTCAAAAATGCTTCAAGCAGGATGCATTGTCAGCAAAATTACTGAAAAAAGCTCCCACATAGACGCTCTTTTTCTACAGTAGTTCCTGAAAAAATAATTTTGAGAAGACGGTTCTGAAAAAATAGTGTCAAAAATGCTTCAAGCAGGATGCACTGTCAACAAAATTACTAAAAAATGCTCTCACATGGATGCTTTTTTTCTATAGTAGTTCCTAAAAAAATAATTTTGAGAAGTCAATTCTAAAAAATAGTGTAAAAAAAGCTTCAAGCAGGATGCACTGTAGCAAAATTATTGAAAAAAGCTCCCACGTGGACGCTCTTTTTCTACAGTAGTTCCTTAAAAAATAATTTTGAGAAGACGGCTCTAAAGAGATAGTATAAAAAAACCTTAAAGCAGGATGCACTATCAGCAAAATTACTGAAAAAAGCTCTCATGTGGACACTTTTTTCTACAGTAGTTTCTGCTTGGCCTTAGGCTATAAATGAGCCAAATTTCATTCTCATGTTGCATAAGTTACAGCAAGAAAAATTAGAGAGGCTAAGTAGAATAGATATTGAAGATGAGTGAACGTATTAGTGCTGTTATTTACTATGATGGTAAGTGTAACACCCCTTAACCCTAACCTGCCGCCGAAATAGGGTTACGAGGTATTATCGGAGTTAGACACTAGTAAACGAGTAAATTGAGACATAATTCTGTGTTTCAATTTAAAACTTTTCAAATTTCATCTTTAAGTCCCTAATATGGACCTACGAGACCCAAAATATGATTAAGATGTGATTTGGGACTAAACCAGGAACTTTGGAAACTTTTTCTTGAGAATAGGGGCACATGCTCGTGTGGCCTGAGACATGCCCGTGTGGCCTGCCCGTGGGGCTCACATGGCCGTGGGGCCAGCCCGTGGGCAGATCTGACTTGCTACACACGGCCGTGGGATTAGCCTGTGGACAATTCTGATTTTTCCACGTGGCCTGGGCACACGTCCATGTGACTTGGCTGTGTGAAAACTTCATTTTTCACCATTTTTAGGTTATTTTTACATACTAAACACACCAAATTCATACACAATCGTTTACTTATAAATCTTGATCAAATAACATTCATCATACCTAAAAACTTCTTAAGGATTTTATACCACATTTACAATCAAGATATAAAACATTTACAAATGACAACACTAACTTTAGTACATGCCACATTTACCAAAAGATTGATGCATCACCAAAAATTGAACTGAAGCTGGGATTGAATCAGATGCTGAGTCGAACTTATCTTGACCTAATCAACACATGGAAAACAAACCGTACGCTGAGTATTGGGGTTACTCAGTGGTATTATCATAATTCAATTTATAGCAATGATCAAATATTGTAAACATACTTAGATAAATAACACATCATACATATAATTTTCATACTAAGTTATTATATTTCCAATGTGACATTTTCAATATTTGAATTAATATCTCATCTATAGAATTCCGATTATTCATGAACCTTTGGTTCATCTCTCAATCACATATAAATATTCAATTCACATTTCAATGGGAACCATTCATGAACCTTTGATTCATGCCTTCAATCACATAGCATAATTTTATTTCTTATTTCATTTTACAATATCTCTTTTACTATTCATTCAATGGTTCAAATAATCAAATTCAGATGATTTTCTCATTTCACGTAATTACCCCTATTAACATGACTCAGACTTTGGCGGATACACTGATCCAACCACACACACCATACTGGCACCAAGTGCTTCATCGGATAGTTCGAAGCAATATAGTGACTCCCAGTGTCTCCTCGGCCTAGCCGAAGTAAAGTGGTTCCTAGTACCTCATTGAATCTATCCGAAGTAAATAATGACACCCAGTGTCTCATCGATTCAAGGTCGAAGAATCCCTAAACTCTTCCAATCCTATGGCATGCCATCTATATCCGACTTAGCCCGACTAGTTAATAGGGTTTCCGAACCTCAATTCAAATTCACTACAATTATACTATTTAATTTCACACACACACACACACACATATATATATTTCAATTAAATCCAAATCACATTCAATTTAAATATCAATACTTACCTCAATTTCATTTTCCATACACATACATTGAAATTAAACATGTAATAATAAATAACTTGAATTATGATAACACAAACCGATATTTTCTCGAGCTACTCCTCGATCACTTTTTCCTTCCCCTTCGTATTAGACGTCTCGGTTTCCTTATTTGCTACGAAAATTAACATAATTATAATTAATTAATAACACACATATTTTATATAAAATAATAACTTTCCATGCAACTTTTACCTAAATCCTAAATTTGTCCTAACCATTTTCACCTTCTTCCTTTTTATAATTTATATCCTTTCCTTATTCAATTTCCATCAAAACTTCAATATAACCATCAAATTTTCATCATTTAACCATAATTTCAAGTTTCTTTCAATTTAGCCCATAAAACTCAAAACTTATAGCCTAGTTTACAATTTAGTCCTCCAATCAATTCTAATCACAAATTCTATCAAATTAATCCCTAATTTCATTATTTGTTCAACATAAACCCTAAAAAAATCTATCACTTTTCAAAATTTCCACGTAAATTCAAGAGTATTTTACTCTAAGACTTCAAAAATATTAAAATCACATGAAAAGGACTTAATTAAACTTACTAAATAATCTCCAAGCTTCAAAACCCTAGTTTTTCCTTTTTTTCTTTTCTTTTCTTTCCTTCTTTCTCCAATTTCGTTTGTTTCTCTGTAACTTTCTATTCCTTTTTCTTTTCCTTTTTTTTTCATTTATTTGTTTTATTTAATTATTAAATATAAAATATCTATATAATAACCAATATATATATTATATGTGTATTAATACATATAAATACACATGTATAAATTATCACCACACATTTGGCACTATCATATTTATTTAACAAAAATAATATAATAAACATAATAAATAAATACTAATAATTATAATCTTTTACTTAACTTATAAGTAAATACATATATAATATACAATTGTACTAATATTTTAGTTACACATGTATTTATTCTCTAACTTACACATGTCACTAATTTGGTTTAATAACTAATTTAGTCTTTTAACCTTTCTCTATTCTATAATTAAACTTTTATGCTCTATTCAATTTAGTCCTTTCTAATAATTACTTCTAATTAAACTAAATTCACTTATCAAAAATCTAATTCAACCCATACTAACTTCGTAAATATTTTTAATAAATATTTACGGACTCGTTTTCCTAAGATGGAGGCCCTAAACTCACTTTTTCGGTGTCTGTGGAATTTGGGTTATTACAGTAAGGTCCGTGACACCAAGAACGATGTTGTTTTTTTATCGGAGAACACAACGCGATTGGTTTTTAACTAGAACATAGATTTGACAAAACTTCGTAAGAGACTTAGGCGCAAAATCTTCGGAACGACGCCAATGAGATTTTTTTCTATTAAGTATCGATTTTTTGCTTCGGTTGATCTCGTGACATTTGACTCATTTGATATCAAAGGTGGTCGTAGCTTGGAGGCGATGGTGCAGACTCATCTCGCTAGTGAATCACCCTATCTTGAGTGATATATACAATTTTCATTTCCCAAATGAAGCATTTGTAACTTCAACATCTACTGTTGTTTGAGAGGAATACACGACCCCTACCGACACTCCATTAGTGGGAGGCAAAACACGAAAGTGCTCGTGTTTGGTGGCAGTATGGAATACACAACTCTTACATGACAATCGGTTAGTGGATGGGACATGCACCTCGGTGGGTTAATGTTTGATGCTAGAAATACGTACTGGGGAATGAAATCAACTTCTAGTGGTTGGTAATCCACATCTGATTGGGGACATTACGACACATCCACAAGAAGAGATGATGTACTCCTTATGACATCCACCGGTGAGGGGACTTTGTACGTTGTAGATGATGGTGGGTTAGATGATGAGTCGATGTGGATCCACCTTGAGAGCCCGGCCCTGATAATGCAGAAGTTGCATTATTTTCTAAAGCGGAGCCTGTTCCAGCTGAACCTGAAGATTGTGAAGGGGGTTCAGATGAAGAAGAGGAAGATCAGTGATTCACGGTGTACTCACCTCCAGCCCACATGCATAATGTCAATCTATCGACAGAAGATGCGTTAGAGTTTCCAGATCTACACATAGAAGGCGTGATCGTACAAGTTCGTCATTGGGTTCGGGTGAATTGGAAGTTGGTAAGGAGTTTTCCAGTAAGGATAGTTTTCTTGGTGCACTAAAATAACATAGCATCATGAATGAGGTTAACTACCACGTGGTTAAATCCAAATTCGAAAAGTTCAAGGCCAAGTGTACAGTGCAAGACGGTACATGTTCATGGAAAATCATGGCTTTGGTTAGGAAAAGGATAGGCTTGTGTGAGATAAAAAAGTACAAAGGTCCACATACCTGTGTTGTTGGTACAGTATCACTGGGTGTTTAGGGTTTTTAAATAATACTGTTATTACTTAATGTTGCATTATTTAACATACTTCATTGACAGATGTTTCACAAGATGATCCCAAGATGGATTCAGATATGATAGCTAGCTTAATACTACCAATGGTGAAGGCGGATCTCAGGAATTGTGTGTCGGTCTTAATTGCTAATATTCGTAGCCAATTGAGGTACATACCCTCTTACCGAAAGGCTTGGATAGCTAAGCAGAAGGTATTGGAAAAGATGTGTAACGCCCTAAGTTTGGGCATAGAAGGAATGGGCCTTGAGTGTGGGATCTGCTAGGAGACTGCACATAAAAGTTTATCTGCAAGAAAAGGACACAAAAAGCTTGTTTGCTTTAATGGCTAAGTGATTTGGGTGTGTATGGGAGTGTTTGAGAAGCTTGGGTTCAAGTCTTGGCTTTTGCAAAAAATTGTAGTTTTCTCTTAAATGAACCTGGACACTGGCACTTAGGCATTATTAGTAATAATGCTTGTTTTATGACATAAGAGGAGCTTGTGGTCCAGTGGTAAATGGCGTGTTCAAGGTTACAGGAGAGCTCAAGTTTGAGTCCATGATGCGCAATGGAGTATTTATTTTATTTCCTTGCAGCATGAGAAGTGGAGTTAGACCAAAACTCTGTCAGGTGAAGTTTGAATTGGTCTTGGAGGGTTTTGTGGAGCAAATCAAGGAGGAGATTGGGGAGAAAATCAAGGAAATTTCAAAAATGGGAGGTTGGTAGGGTGTTGTGGATGATTGGGACTCTAAGGCTTAGTGAAATTAGATTAATGGAAAATGAGGGAGCATTTTCGGTCAGAAGGCAATTCTTTGTTCGATTTTGAGAGGGCTGAAAGGAAGGTACCGAATGTTCTTTGCGATTTTTCTACCATTTGGGTTCCTTTCGGGCTTACGTTTTAGCTATTAAAGTGACTGAAATTTCCACTACTTTCCTCCTTCCTACAATTGTCGAATAGGTAACCTTCTTTTTGGTTTCTTTTTCTTTCTTTGCTTTGCTAAAATCCCTTTCCTCCCTCACTCTTGGTTCTACTTCTTCTTTTCCTTCTGAATTCTTTTCCTCTCGGCCTCCCCTCTAAACCGAACCTACTCTCCATCTTCTTTTTCTCTGCTTCCCATTTTCTTCCAATCATAGCTGAATTCCTCATAAGGCTTTTTGTGTACATTTTGTTTATCATCTTTCCCTATTGTGCTTGGCCGAATATACCTAAACTATTCCATCATCATCAATTTTGGTAAGTCTTCCAACTTTTTCCAAGTGAGTTATTTCATTAGCACTGTGTTTCCAAGCCAAGCTTATTTTATTCTTAGGGTTCTAAAATCTCTAGAAGAGAAATGAAGGGTTCCGATAATATGCTGTATAAAGAGATATCAATGGTGGCGAGTAGTAGCCATTTTGAGGGAGAATCAAGAATGGTACCAGTGGAGAATGGGCACGTAGCCCCTGCCCTCAAATTTAACCAACGTAATATGTCAGCTATTCGAGATTTTTTGTTGGGGTGCGGCAGGGTGGCTGCACCAATCTCTGGATCAAGTGGACAAACCACAACCGACTGATCCAGTCAAGGGAGAGGTAATCTGTTGGACAAGTATTTTCAATAGAGGCTATTTTTGATAAGTTGATTGGGATTCGATTAACCCGATTGACAAGTGATTAATGGATTACCTTGATTGAATGTAGGTTGGAGTTCTCGTGGGTCATTCATACTTTTCGCAATCAGGTGTGTAATCACACTATCGTTTCTGTGTGATGGCAAAAGCCAAAAAATTGAAAAGTCGAAACTTCGACATTTGAGGCCTCACGAGCATGCAATCGCTCGCATGGTAAACCGAGCCCACAATCATGGGTGACAGACTGAAGAAGTCACCACGAGCGTTCTCGTGCTATTGGGCTATTGTGGGCCTCGTTTGGCTAAAATGGGCCATGTGGGCCCAATAGGCTCGTGGGCCCCACATGGATAAAGTTCACAATAAGTGTCAAATACTGGATTGGGCTACATTGTTTGCATAGCTGTGACTGAAATTGGGCTGAATGGGCCAAACGAGCGTGTGGGCCCACTTGGGTCGAATATCGGGCTTTGGGCCCATTTACACCGTTTTATTTATATATGTTATCTGTGTCGCTTGAAGCGACTGTAGACCTTCAAAAAAGTTATTATCTAGACTGTAATGCCCCTGTAGGGTAAAATGACCGTAATGCCCCTATAGGGTAAAATGACCGTAATGCCCCTATTAAGGTAAAATAATCGTAATGCCCCTGTAAGGTAAAATAACCATAATTCCCCTATAGGTAAAATGATCGTAATGCCTCTGTAGGGTAAAATGACCGTAATGCCCCTAGAGGGTAAATAACTATTTTGCCCATCGAGGGTAAATGACTGATTTGTGCTATGATTTGACTGATTTGGCTGTGATTGTATGACTATGATTTCATTGACTTAACTGTGAATGATATGACTGATTCTGAGCATGGCATACTGCATACACGACATACTCATGGGGTTGGGATCTTGTATTAGAGGAATTGATTGATATGTGAGGGTCGCACGGGTCGCACGAGTCGCATGAGACGACTATGGACCCACCGATGGCTTTAAGCCGATTATATGATTGGAAGCTCTACTGCAATATTGGTTAGTGTTGCAATTGGAGCTACATAGGGAGTGTAGGGATGGGTAGGTCGATTTAATCCCCACAAGAGTGTAGGGTTGGACGGGAGACAGAGTGCATGGTTGGTATGGGAATTTATGAATTGCATATACTGATTCTGATATTGAGATGGGCTTAGGCCCAGATATATGTGATATGTGCCATTTGATATGGCTAAGGCCCAATTGCCAATTCTTGAATGTGACTCGATGGGCTTAGTGAACAATGGTTTCGGGACCGCAAATCTGATGTTGAGAAATTTATTTTATTTATATTTTTATGGTCTAGAATTTCATGGAATGATTTCGTGAAAATCTAATTCGAAAATTTTGACGTTTGGGCACTCAATTTAGTTAAAAGGACTAAATTGCAAAAAGAACAAAAGTTGAGTTCTACATGTTAGAGGTGTCCAATTATTATGAAATTTTAAATTGGAGGTCCTTAAATGATAATTAGACCATGGGTTAAGTTGGTGGACAAAAATGGACATGGATGGGTTTGTTTCAAAAGATCTTTTAAGGGGTATTTTGGTAATTTAGTGAATTAAATGAATTAAAAACAAAATTTAAATGCCAAATTTGTCCATCTTCAAGCTTAGGCCGAATTTAACATGTGGGAAGCCATGGATAGGGTTTTCAAGCTTTCCAAGCTTCATGGTAACACCATTCTAGCCCTGTTTTTCATGTTCTTTACATTTTTGGAATCCCAATAACTTGATTTAGCTTATTCTAGCAATAATTTAACCTAGGGTTCATATTTAGAAAAACACCCATAGGTGAAATGTGTTTATTTTCATGTTTTATGGCAGAATATGAAGCTTAGAATTATGTTAAACAACTTTTACTAAGCGATTTTAAGTGAAAACGAGTAAAATAACGTAATTGGCAAAAATACCTAATATACATAAGTTCATGTTAGAGAAAGAATTTGATGTTGCCATAGAAGGGAAAAATGACCAGCATGTTATAGAACATAAGAATAAGGGATGAATTTTAATTTTTGAGCCTAGCGGCAAAATCATAATTATGCCAAAGTTTAGGGGCAAAATTATAATTTTTTCAAAGTTTGAGTTAGGGACAGTTTTGAGTATTACATTAATTAAATAAGTGAAATGTGATGTCCTAGACCCTGAAAAATGAGATTTGGACCTAGAACGGGAGGAAAATAAAAAATCGAGAATGTTGGTAAAATGACCGTTTTAGTTTCGAGGTAAGTTCATATGTTTAATAAGCATTTAATTATGCATATTTGAATGATAAATTGATATTTTGGCCATAAATACTTTAGTATTGAGTTTCAGATTATAATGATTAATGTTCGATAATAATTCGATATTGGAAAAAGAACTTGTATAATTCATATGTAAGACCATATTTTGCATTATGGCTTTGTATGATAACAACAAGGTATTGAATAGCATAGTTTGATGAGAATAAGTTAAGTTGATGATATGATGAGATTGAGAATGTAAGTATGTAAGTTGAGTAGCATTTTATTATTATGCAATTATTGTTATTAGTAATGTTATTATTGAATTATGCGACTAACCGTGAGAATTTGAGCAAGTATATTTCAACTATGACTTGACAAGGCATTGATATCACAAAGTCCATGGCTATACCATGGCGATTAAGGAAGAATTGACGAAAAAGTCCATGTTCATAACATGGCATTTAAGAAGGAATTGACGGTTAAGGATACCATGTAAGACCATGTCAAGACATGGCATTGGTCAGACAAGGATACCATGTAAGACCATATTTGGAACATGGCATTTGGTAAGACAAGGATACCATGTAAAACCATGTCTGGAACATGGCATTTGGTAAGATAAGGATATCATGTAAGACCATGCCAAGGCATGGCATTGATAATTTCTAGAAGGCAAGGAAATCATGTAAGACCATGTCAAGACATGGCATTGATAAGTTACTATAAGGCAAAGGTCCCATGTAAGACCATGCCAAGGCATGGCATTGGTCAGTTCATAAGGCAAGGATACCACGTAAGGCCATGTCAAGACATGACAATGGTAAGTTCAAAAAGGAAAAGGTTCCTAAGTAATCTAAAGAGTAAGTCAAAGAAATGACAAGGTGAGAACATGAAGAAAGAGTACAGGTATGCATTTAAGGCTTATTTAATATTGAGATTGTAAGTAATTGAGATTATCAAGTATAAAGTAAGTGATGAGTTTTCAGCTATGCTTGTGACACTTTATGACATGATTGACAATATGCCTATATTATGAAAGATTACTCATGTGTTAAGTGAGATGTTGCAGGTATGTAAGCAAGCTATTAAGTAAGGTGCCTTTTGTATTCTGAGCCCTTGGTAAGGTTACCGATGAGTTCAACAAGAAATTTACTACGTGAAAATACATGTGATTATGTAACGACTAAGTGTAATTGAATATGATTATGTGAAGAATAAGTGTAGGTATAAGTGTGAAAAATTATGAACAATGTACTCGATATTTGATCGAACCTTCGGCAAGATGAGATCTAATAAGTGAAATTATGAACTAGTAAATTTAGCAATAAAACAGTTTTGGACAGCAGTAGTTGTTTGATTTTGAAAAAGCACCAAAAATGGTGAAAATCGAATTAGAGGTTGAATAAGATGTGAAATTAAAGATAAATGAGCCTATTTTAATATAAAAGAAACGGTGTAAACAAAAGAATTTCATATCCCGTGATATTTGAATTTTTTTGAGACAAGGTCAGAATGATGTTGGAATCCCCTGTTTCAACTTTAGAAAATCATTAAAAATTATACAAAAATAATTATGGGACATGATTTATATGCTTGAAATATTAAATGAATCTAGTTTTAAATTAACTAAACAAGAATGTTATCTAAATTTTGTATGAGGAGAAAATTGATTCGTAGTGAAGAGAGGTTAGAATAGTCAAATAGTGAAATAGGGGAAATTTTAATGAATAAACTGTACTAATTGAAAAGACCAAAAATTCTATAAATTTTATGGTATGAAGATATGTGAGTCTAGTTTTAGGTAAAATTAGCAGTTTGTAATTCGGAGCTTTGTAGTTCAAGAAATAAATAATTTAGTAACAGCGATTCAAGTTGACAGATTAATGTGAACATGAGTAATAAGGTATAAGCATGTGGTTTAATGATTGTATCAATTAGAGAACTTTGTTGTGAGGATTTTTGTCAATGAGGCTTTGGTAAGGCTACAAATGAGTAAGTTGGGAAAGTAAGAACTTAGCATTATTTATGCAAGATATGACAGCTTAGTAGTAAGCTAAATTCATTGCTAATGCTTACTATTTTTACATGTGAACTTACTAAATTTTATAAGCTTACCCCTTTTTCTTTCCCATGTTTCAGAGTCTTATTAAACAAGCTCAGGCTGAAGGTCGTCGGAGATCGCTTCACACTATCAAGATATCTATGGGTATCTTTATTTATAAATGATTTAAGTTATGGCATGTATAGGGGCTTGACTAAGTCATTTTGTATATGTGTTAATTAATTTGATCAAATGTATTGCTTCATAACGGCAATAAGGATTATTCTGTATTTAGCCACGAGTTGTGGCTCATATTGGTCATGGAGTTATAATGCTTGTGTATGCATGTGTTTGTTAAAGTTTAAATTATAAGTGAAATTTTGTGGCTCGAGATTTGGCTGAATGTATTGTTAAGTCTCGTAATGCCTCGTACCCGGTTCTGACATAGTATACGGGTAAGGGGTTTTATATTTAATGGTATCAGAGCTATGGTTTAGTCGGTTCTCAGACTACCATAGTGAGTGTGAGAGTCTAGCTATACATGCCATATTAAACTGTGATAGTGTGACGACTCCCGACCCTGATGTAAATTATTTTAATAGACAGATGCGCACTTCAACTGAGCTAAATTTGATAGTGCAAACAGTGTGTTTATAATGAGTTGAGACTCGTAAAAAGTAAAAATAAGATTTTTATAATGTTTATGTGATGATGAATAAATTGTGGATAGGAATTTCTCTTGAAATATGAAAGATGAGATGAAAGGAAAGTTTATACTATGGTAAGTGTTCATGTTTGATTGGCATTTGTATGATGCTATGAGTATAACTTGTGAAATAAAGTGAATGTTATGAGTAATTTTACTCTAGATTTATGAATGAAAGTATAAGTGCACTTGTTTGTATAAGATGATAGGAAGGTTGTGTAAAATGAGTATGCATGTTAAGTTACTTGAAACAAAATATATATATTGATGAGTGTTAAGTTATATGCATGAATATATAAAAGGCAAGTCAGAGGCATTACAACCTCACCCCTTTCAATGAGGTATGTTATAAAGAAATTTCATGAAATTCAGACAAAATGGGTTTACAAGTGGAAGACTAAAGAGTTGAGGTGTAGATTAATTGACAGCGTTATCAGAGTTGAGAATGGTTTAGTAAATGAACGCAGTTGTAGAAAAGATGTCAGATTACTATGAAGATCATTCGGATTCCTAAATGTTATAGTTAAAGAAAGGTCAGGCTCAACTAATTAACTTATCCAGGTATGAGGCTTCAAGTATGTGATTGCTGGAATTTATTTTGAATTTATTTCTGTTTGCAATTGGAATAATATCAGACTAGTAATGACAGAATTAGATAGTGCAATCATGATCGAGATGTATTAATGACTGAATGCAGTGTTTATGGTAGAGAGATTACAGCAATGTCTTCCGACTTTTATATGTTTCCAGTTACTCTCAGAGGTATATATATCGGTAAAATTTCGAATGAAATTCCTATAGTATGAGAATGTCAACTAAATTAACAAGTAGATGAAAGCATTGTAGTCTATATGAGCTGTGATCGAAATTGCTCAATCTTTTCTGGTTTTCTGCATCATGCACAGATAGAAAGTTGACGGTAAGGTCCTTATGATGTTAGTGTCCCATTTTACTAGCTATTGCTCAATGAAAATAAAGGAAGATTGTGTGGCTTTTGTTAAGATTATTTTCAGTACTTATGAGTATTTTCTGTGTAGATCCATGTTCTAAGATTTTGTTATTTCTGTTTCCTTAATAAATTATTGTTCAAAGTATCAGCCATGAGATATCAGTAGGAAATGTTCTATTGATGAAAATGGTTTCTTCTTCTTATTAAAATGCTTATGATGATTATAAGTTTTGACTTGATGGCGATAGTACGTTGATACAATTACCAGAGTTATAAAGATTGTGCTTTTGTATTGGTTGTTATGGAAATTTGTGTTTAAATTTCTCCGATGATCGAGATGTTCTATTTTCAGCCAGGACATTACCTACTAAAGTAATTGAGAAGTTAGTCTTGTTATGGCACTATGATTTTTAAGCTGTATGAGTATTGTGGCATCAGTATAGTTAAGTGCTTCGACGAGTAACAGTTGAAGTAAATTCTATTATAAGTTTAATCTTTCTCTATATTTGAGAAGAAATTGAAGTTGGCAAAGTGTGAATGATAGCAAGTTCAACTTAGACATGTGTATTGGTTTTCATTTTTCAAATGATCTTGATACATATATCAACGAGTTAAGTATAGAATTTTATGATGTCTAGCACAATGATAGTTATATGTTCATTTAAGAAGCAAGATGTTGAAGATGCTGAGGCTATATGAGAAGCTGAAAGTGACATGTGAAATTAGACCTAAATCCATTAACTGGTGAGATTTTCGGGGACGAAAATCCCTAAAGGGGGGAGAGTTGTAATAGCCCGATTTTGGGCTTAGTCGGAACAGTGGTTTCGGGACCACAAATTTGATATTGAGAAATTTATTTTATTTATATTTGTATGGTCTAGAATTTCACGGAATGATTTCGTGAAAATCTCATTCGAAAATTTTGACGTTTGGGCATTCAATTTAGTTAAAAGGACTAAATTGTAAAAAGTGCAAAAGTTGAGTTCTACATGTTAGAGGTGTCCAATTGTTATGAAATTTTAAATTGGAGGTCCTTAAATGATAATTAGACCATGGGTTAAGTTGGTGGACAAAAATGGACATGGATGGGTATGTTTCAAAAGATTTTTTTAAGGGGCATTTTGGTAATTTAGTGAATTAAATGAATTAAAAACAAAATTTAAATGCCAAATTTGTCCATCTTCAAGCTTAGGCTGAATTTCACATGTGGGAAGCCATGGATAGGGTTTTCAAGCTTTCTAAGCTTCATGGTAAGTCCATTGTAGCCCCGTTTTTCATGTTCTTTACATTTTTGGAGTCTCGGTAACTTGATTTAGCTTATTCTAGCAATAATTTAACCTAGGGTTCATATTTGGAAAAATACCCATAGGTGAAATGTGTTTATTTTGATGTTTTATGGCAGAATATGAAGCTTAGATTTATGTTAAACAACTTTTACTAAGCGATTTTAAGTAAAAACGAGTAAAACGACATAATCGGCAAAAATACCTAATGTACATAAGTGCATGTTAGAGAAAGAATTTGATGTTTCCATAAAAGGGAAAAATGACCAGCATGTTATAGAACATAAGAATAAGGGATGAAGTTTAATTTTCGAGCCTAGGGGCAAAATCATAATTATGCAAAATTTTAGGGACAAAATTATAATTTTTCCAAAGTTTGAGTTAGGGACTGTTTAGAGTAGTACATTAATTAAATAAGTGAAATGTGATATCTTAGACCCCGAAAAATGAGATTTGGACCTAGAACGGGAGGAAAATAAAAAATCAAGAATGTTGGTAAAATGACCGTTTTAGTATCGAGGTAAGTTCATATGCTTAATAAGCATTTAATTATGCATATTTGAATGATAAATTGATATGTTGGCCATAAATACTTTAGTATTGAGTTTCAGATATAATGATTAATGTTCGATAATAATTCGATATTGGAAAGAGAACTTGTATAATTTATATGTAAGACCATATTTTGTATTATGGCTTTGCATGATAACAACAAGGTATTGAATAGCATAGTTTGATGAGAATAAGTTAAGTTGATGATATGATGAGATTGAGAATGTAAGTATGTAAGTTGATTAGCATTTTATTATTATGCATTTAATGTTATTAGTAATGTTATTATTGAGTTATGCGACTAACCTTGAGAATTTGAGCAAGTATATTTCAGCTATGACTTGACAAGGCATTGATATCTCAAAGTCCATGGCGATACCATGGTAATTAAGGAATAATTGACGAAAAAGTCCATGCTCATAACATGACATTTAAGGAGGAATTGACGGCTAAGGATACCGTGTAAGACCATGTCAAGACATGGCATTGGTAAGACAAGGATACCATGTATGACCATGTTTGGAACATGGCATTTGGTAAGACAAGGATACCATGTAAGACCATGTCTGGAACATGGCATTTGGTAAGATAAGGATATCATGTAAGACCATGCCAAGGCATGGCATTGATAAGTTCTATAAGGCAAGGAAATCATGTAAGACCATGTCAAGACATGGCATTGATAAGTTACTATAAGGCAAAGGTCCCATGTAAGACCATGCCAAGGCATGGCATTGGTCAGTTCATAAGGCAAGGATACCACGTAAGACCATGTCAAGACATGATAATGGTAAGTTCGAAAGGGAAAAGGTTCCTGAGTAATCTAAAGAGTAAGTCAAAGAAATGACAAGGTGAGAAAATGAAGAAAGAGTACAGGTATGCATTTAAGGCTTATTTAATATTGAGATTGTAAGTAATTGAGATTATCAAGTATTAAGTAAGTGATGAGTTTTCAGTTATGCTTGTGACACTTTATGACATGATTGACAATATGCCTATATTATGAAAGATTACTCATGTGTTAAGTGAGATGTTGCAGGTATGTAAGCAAGCTATTAAGTAAGGTGCCTTTTGTATTCTGAGCCTTTGGTAAGGTTACCGATGAGTTCAACAGGAAATTTACTAAATGAAAATACATGTGATTGTGTAACGACTAAGTGTAATTGAATAATATTATGTGAAGAATAAGTGTAGGTATAAATGTGAAAAATTATGAACAATGTACTCGATATTTGATCGAACCTTCGGTAAGATGAGATCTAATAAGTGAAATTATGAAAGAGTAAATTTAGCAATAAAACAGTTTTGGATAGTAGCAGTTGTTTGAATTTGAAAAATCACCAAAAATGGTGAAAATCAAATTATAGGTTTAATAAGATATGAAATTAATGATAAATGAGCCTATTTTCATATAAAAGAAACGGTGTAAACAAAAGAATTTCATATCCCGTGATATTTGAATTTTTTTTGAGATAGGGTTAGAATGATGTTGGAATCCCCTGTTCCGACTTTAGAAAATCATTCAAAATTGTACAAAAATAATTATGGGATATAATTTATATGCCTGAAATATTGAATGGGTCTAGTTTCAAATTAACTAAACAAGAAGGTTATCTAAATTCTGCATGAGGAGAAAATTGATTCAAAGTGAAGAGAGGTTAGAATAGTCGAATAGTGAAATAGTGGAAATTTTAATGAATAAACTGTACTAATTGGAACGACCAAAAACTGTATAAATTTTATGGTATGAAGATATGTGAGTCTAGTTTTAGGTAAAATTAGCGGTTTGTAATTTGGAGCTTTTTAGTTCAAGAAATAAATAATTTAGTAACAGCGATTCAAGTAGACAGATTAATGTGAACATGAGTAATATGGTATAAGCATGTGATTTAATGATTGTATAAATTAGAGAACTTTTTTGTGAGGATTTTTCTCATTGAGGCTTTGGTAAGGCTACAAATGAGTAAGTTGGGAAAGTAAGAACTTAGCATTATTTATGCAAGATATGACAGCTTAGTAGTAAGCTAAATTCATTGCTAATGCTTACTATTTTTACATGTGAACTTACTAAGTTTTATAAGCTTACCCCCTTTTTTCTCCCATGTTTTAGAGTCCTATTAAACAAGCTCGGGCTGAAGGTCGTCGGAGATCGCTTCACACTATCTAGCTATCTATGGGTATCTTTATTTATAAATGATTTAAGTTATGGCATGTATAGGGGCTTGACTAAGTCATTTTGTATATGTGTTAATTAATTTAATCAAATGTATTGCTTCATAACGACAATAAGGATTATTCTATATTTAACCACGAGTTGTGGCTCATATTGGTCATGGAGTTATAATGCTTGTGTATGCATGTGTTTGTTAAAGTTTAAATTATAAGTGAAATTTTGTGGCTCGGGATTTGGCAGAATGTATTGTTAAGTCTGGTAATGCCTGGTACCCAGTTTCGACATAGTATATGGGTAAGGGGTGTTACATTTAGTGGTATCAGAGCTATGGTTTAGTCGGTTCTCGGACTACTATAGTGAGTGTGAGAGTCTAGTTATACATGCCATTTTGAACTATGATAGTGTGACGGCTCCCGACCCTGATGTAAATTGTTTTATTAGACAGATGCGCACTTCAACCGAGCTAAATTTGATAGTGAAAACAGTGTGTTTGTAATGTGTTGAGACTCGTAAAAAGTAAAAATAAGATTTTTTATAATGTTTATGTGATGATGAATAAATTGTGGATAGGAATTTCTCTTGAAATATGAAAGATGAGATGAAAGGAAAGTTTATACTATGGTAAGTTTTCATGTTTGATTGGCATTTGTATGATGCTATGAGTATAACTTATGAAATTAAGTGAATGTTATGAGTAATTTTACTCTAGATTTATGAATGAAAGTATAAGTGCCCTTGTTTTTATAAGATGATAGGAAGGTTGTGTAAAATGAGTATGCATGTTAAGTTACTTGAAACAATATATATATATATATATATATATTGATGAGTGTTAAGTTATATGCATGAATATATAAAAGGCAAGTCGAGGCATTACAACCTCACCCCCTTCCAATGAGGTATGTTATAAATAAATTTCATGAAATTCAGACATAATGAGTTTACAAGTGGAAGACTAAAGAGTTGAGGTGTAGATTAATTGACAACGTTATCAGAGTTGAGAATGGTTTAGTAAATGAACGCAGTTGTACAAAAGATGTCAGATTAATATGAAGATCATTCGGATTCCTAAATGTTATAGTTAAAGAAAGGTCAGGCTCAGCTAATTAACTCATCCAGGAATGAGGCTTAAAGTATGTGATTGCTGGAATTTATTCTGAATTTATTTCTGTTTGCAGTTGGAATAATATCAGATTAGTAATGACAGGATTAGATAGTGCAATCATGATCGAGATGTATTAATGACTGAATGCAGTGTTTATGGCAGAGAGATTACAGCAATCTCTTCCGACTATTATATGTTTCCAGTTACTCTCAGAGGTATATATATCTGCAAGATTTCGAATGAAATTCCTATAGTATGAGAATGTTAGCTGAATTAACAAGTAGATGAAAGCATTGTAGTCTATTTAAGCTGTGATCGAAATTGCACTATCTTTTCTGGTTTTCTGCATCATGCACAGATAGAAAGTTGACGGTTAGGTCTTTATGATGTTAGTGTCCTGTTTTACTAGCTATTGCTCACTGAAAATAAAGGAAGATTGTGTGGCTTTTGTTAAGGTTGTTTTCAGTACTTATGAGTATTTTCTGTGCAGGTCTATGTTCTGAGATTTTGTTATTTCTGTTTCCTTAATAAATTATTGTTCAAAGTATCAGCCATGAGATATCAGTAGGAAATGTTCTATTGATGAAAATGGTTTCTTCTTATTATTAAAATGCTTATGATGATTATAAGTTTTGACTTGATGGCGATAGTACTTTGATACAATTACCAGAGATATAAAGATTGGGCTTTTGTATTGGTTGTTATGGAAATTTGTGTTTAAATTTCTCCGATGATCGAGATGTTTTGTTTTCAACCAGGACGTTACCTACTAAAGTAATTGAGAAGTTAGTCTTGTTATGGCACTATGGTTTTTAAGCTGTATGAGTATTGTGGCATCAGTTTAGTTAAGTGCTTCGACGAGTAACAGTTGAAGTAAATTCTATTATAAGTTTAATCTTTCTCTAGATTTGAGAAGAAACTGAAGTTGGCAAAGTGCGAGCGATAGGAAGTTCAACTTAGACATGTGTATTGGTTTTCATTTTTCAAATGATCTTGATACATATATCAACGAGTTAAGTATAGAATTTTATGATGTCTAGCACAGTGATAATTATCTATTTATTTAAGAAGTAAGATGTTGAAGACGCCGAGACTATATGAGAAGCTGAAAGTGACTTGTGGAATTAGACCTAAATCCATTAACTGGTGAGATTTTTGGGGACGAAAGTCCCTAAAGGGGGGAGAGTTGTAATAGTCCGATTTTGGGCTTAGTCAGAACAGTGGTTTCGGGACCACAAATCTAATATTGAGAAATTTATTTTATTTATATTTTTATGGTCTAGAATTTCAGGGAATGATTTCGTGAAAATCTCATTCGAAAATTTTGACGTTTGGGCACTAAATTTAGTTAAAAGGACTAAATTGTAAAAAGTGCAAAAGTTGAGTTCTACATGTTAGAGGTGTCCAATTGTTATGAAATTTTAAATTGGAGGTCCTTAAATGATAATTAGACCATGGGTTAAGTTGGTGGACAAAAATGGACATGGATGGGTATGTTTCAAAAGATTTTTTTAGGGGCATTTTGGTAATTTAGTGAATTAAATGAATTAAAAACAAAATTTAAATGCCAAATTTGTCCATCTTCAAGCTTAGGCCGAATTTAACATGTGGGAAGGCATGGATAGGGTTTTCAAGCTTTCCAAGCTTCATGGTAAGTCCATTGTAGCCCCGTTTTTCATGTTCTTTACATTTTTGGAGTCCCGGTAACTTGATTTAGCTTATTCTAGCAATAATTTAACCTAGGGTTCATATTTGGAAAAATACCCATAGGTGAAATGTATTTATTTTGATGTTTTATGGCAGAATATGGAGCTTAGAATTATGTTAAACAACTTTTACTAAGCGATTTTAAGTGAAAACGAGTAAAACGACATAATCGGCAAAAATACCTAATGTACATAAGTGCATGTTAAAGAAAGAATTTGATGTTGCCATAAAAGGGAAAAATGACCAGCATGTTATAGAACATAAGAATAAGGGATGAAGTTTAATTTTCGAGCCTAGGGGCAAAATCATAATTATGCAAAATTTTAGGGCAAAATTATAATTTTTCCAAAGTTTGAGTTAGGGACTGTTTAGAGTAGAACATTAATTAAATAAGTGAAATGTGATGTCTTAGACCCCGAAAAATGAGATTTGAACCTAGAACGGGAGGAAAATAAAAAAATCGGGAATGTTGGTAAAATGATCGTTTTAGTATCGAGGTAAGTTAATATGTTTAATAAGCATTTAATTATGCATATTTGAATGATAAATTGATATTTTGGCCATAAATACTTTAGTATTGAGTTTGAGATATAATGATTAATGTTCGATAATAATTCGATATTGGAAAGAGAACTTGTATAATTTATATGTAAGACCATATTTTGTATTATGGCTTTGTATGATAACAACAAGGTATTGAATAGCACAGTTTGATGAGAATAAGTTAAGTTGATGATATGATGAGATTGAGAATGTAAGTATGTAAGTTGAGTAGCATTTTATTATTATGCAATTATTGTTATTAGTAATGTTATTATTGAGTTATGCGACTAACCTTGAGAATTTGAGCAAGTATATTTCAGCTATGACTTGACAAGGCATTGAGATCTCAAAGTCCATGGCGATACCATGGCAATTAAGGAAGGATTGATGAAAAAGTCCATGTTCATAACATGGCATTTAAGGAGGAATTGACGGTTAAGGATATCGTGTAAGACCATGTCAAGACATGGCATTGGTAAGACAAGGATACCATGTATGACCATGTTTGGAATATGGCATTTGGTAAGACAAGGATACGATGTAAGACCATGTCTGGAACATAGCATTTGGTAAGATAATGATATCATGTAAGACCATGCCAAGGCATGGCATTGATAAGTTCTATAAGGCAAGGAAATCATGTAAGACCATGTCACGACATGGCATTGATAAGTTACTATAAGGCAAAGGTCCCGTGTAAGACCATGCCAAGGCATGGCATTGGTGAGTTCATAAGGCAAGGATACCACGTAAGACCATGTCAAGACATGGCAATGGTATGTTAAAAAAGGAAAAGGTTCCCGAGTAATCTAAAGAGTAAGTCAAAGAAATGTCCAGCTGAGAACATGAAGAAAGAGTACAAGTATGCATTTAAGGCTTATTTAATATTGAGATTGTAAGTAATTGAGATTATCAAGTAGTAAGTAAGTAATGAGTTTTCAGTTATGCTTGTGACACTTTGTGACTTGATTGACAATATGCCTATATTATGAAAGATTACTCATGTGTTAAGTGAGATGTTGCAGGTATGTAAGCAAGCTATTAAGTAAGGTGCCTTTTGTATTCTGAGCCTTTGGTAAGGTTACCGATGAGTTCAACAAGAAATTTACTAAGTGAAAATACATGTGATTGTGTAACGACTAAGTGTAATTAAATATGATTATGTGAAGAATAAGTGTAGGTATAGGTGTGAAAATTTATGAACAATGTACTCAATATTTGATTGAACCTTCGGTAAGATGAGATCTAATAAGTGAAATTATGAAAGAGTAAATTTAGCAATAAAATAGTTTTGGACAACAACAGTTGTTTGACTTTGAAAAATCACTAAAAATGGTGAAAATCGATATAGAGTTTGAATAAGATATGAAATTAAATATAAATGAGCCTATTTTTATATAAAAGAAACGGTGTAAACAAAAGAATTTCATATCCTATGATATTTGAATTTTTTGAGACAGGGTCAGAATGATGTTGGAATCCCCTATTCCGAATTTAGAAAATCATTAAAAATTGTAAAAAAATAATTATGGGAAATAATTTATATGCCTGAAATATTGAATGGGTCTATTTTCAAATTAACTAAACAAGAAGGTCATATAAATTCTGTATGAGGAGAAAATTGATTCGTAGTGAAGAGAGGTCAGAATAGTCAAACAGTGAAACAGAGGAAACTTTAATGAATAAACTGTACTAATTTGAAAGACCAAAAATCCTATAAATTTTGTGATATGAAGATATGTGAGTCTTGTTTTAGGTAAAATTAGCGGTTTGTAATTTGGAGCTTTGTAGTTCAATAAATAAATAATTTAGTAATAGCGATTCAAGTAGACAGATTAATGTGAACATGAGTAATAAGGTATAAGCATGTGATTTAATGATTGTATCAATTTGAGAACTTTGTTGTGAGGATTTGTCTCATTGAGGGTTTTGTAAGGCTACAAATGAGTAAGTTGGGAAAGTAAGAACTTAGCATTATTTATGCAAGATATGACAGCTTAGTAGTAAGCTAAATTCATTGCTAATGCTTATTTTTTTTACATGTGAACTTACTAAGTTTTATAAGCTTACCCCCTTTTCTTTCCCATGTGTCAGAGTCCTATTAAACAAGCTCTGGCTAAAGGTCATCGGAGATCACTTCACACTATCAAGCTATCTATGGGTATCTTTATTTATAAATGATTTAAGTTATGGCATGTATAGGGGCTGGACTAAGTCATTTTGTATATGTGTTAATTAATTTGATCAAATGTATTGCTTCATGACGGCAATAAGAATTATTCTGTATTTAGCCACGAGTTGTGGCTCATATTGGTCATGGAGTTATAATGCTTGTGTATGCATGTGTTTGTTAAAGTTTAAATTATAAGTGAAATTTTGTGGCTCGGGATTTGGTAGAATGTATTGTTAAGTCCGGTAATGCCTCGTACCCAGTTCCAGCATAGTATATGGGTAAGGGGTGTTACATTTAGTGGTATCAGAGCTACGATTTAGTCGATTCTCGGACTACCATAGTGAGTGTGAGTGTCTAGCTATACATGCCATATTAAACTGTGATAGTGTGATGACTCCCGACCCTGATGTAAATTATTTTATTAGACAGATGCGCACTTCAACCGAGCTAAATTTGATAGTGCAAACAGTGTGTTTATAATGAGTTGAGACTCGTAAAAAGTAAAAATAACAATTCATAATATTTATGTGATGATGAATAAATTGTGGATAGGAATTTCTCTTGAAATATGAAAGATGAGATGAAAGGAAAGTTTATACTATGGTAAGTGTTCATGTTTGATTGGCATTTGTATGATGCTATGAGTATAACTTGTGAAATTAAGTGAATGTTATGAGTAATTTTACTCTAGATTTATGAATGAAAGTATAAGTGCACTTGTTTGTATAAGATGATAGGAAGGTTGTGTAAAATGAGTATGCATGTTAAGTTACTTGAAACAAAATATATATATTGATGAGTGTTAAGTTATATGCATGAATATATAAAAGGCAAGTCAGAGGCATTACAACCTCACCCCCTTCCAATGAGGTATGTTATAAATAAATTTCATGAAATTCAGACATAATGGGTTTACAAGTGGAAGACTAAAGAGTTGAGGTGTAGATTAATTGACAACGTTATCAGAGTTGAGAATGGTTTAGTAAATGAACGCAGTTGTAGAAAAGATGTCAGATTAATGTGAAGATCATTCGGATTCCTAAATGTTATAGTTAAAGAAAGGTCAGGCTCAGATAATTAACTCATCCAGGTATGAGGCTTAAAGTATGTGATTGCTGGAATTTATTCTGAATTTATTTCTGTTTGTAATTGGAATAATATCAGATTAGTAATGACAGAATTATAGAGTGCAATCATGATCGAGATGTATTAATGACTGAATGCAGCGTTTATGGTGGAGAGATTACATCAATCTCTTCCGACTATTATATGTTTCCAGTTACTCTCAGAGGTATATATATCTGCAATATTTCGAATGAAATTCCTATAGTATGAGAATGTTAGCTGAATTAACGGGTAGATGAAAGCATTGTAGTCTATTTGAGCTGTGATCAAAATTGCTCCATCTTTTCTGGTTTTCTGCATCATGCACAGATAGAAAGTTGACGGTTAGGTCCTTATGATGTTAGTGTCCCGTTTTACTAGCTATTGCTCAATGAAAATAAAGGAAGATTGTGTGGCTTTTGCTAAGATTGTTTTCAGTACTTATGAGTATTTTCTGTGTAGCTCCATGTTCTGAGATTTTGTTATTTCTGTTTCCTTAATAAATTATTGTTCAAAGTATCAGCCATGACATATCAGTAGGAAATGTTCTATTGATGAAAATGGTTTCTTCTTATTATTAAAATGCTTATGATGATTATAAGTTTTGACTTGATGGCGATAGTACTTTGATACAATTACCAGAGATATAAAGATTGTGCTTTTGTATTGGTTGTTATGGAAATTTTTGTTTAAATTTCTCCGATGATCGAGATGTTTTGTTTTTAGCCAGGACATTACCTACTAAAGTAATTGAAAAGTTAGTCTTGTTATGGCACTATGATTTTTAAGCTGTATGAGTATTGTGGCATCAGTATAGTTAAGTGCTTCGACGAGTAACAGTTGAAGTAAATTCTATTATAAGTTTAATCTTTCTCTAGATTTGAGAGGAAACTGAAGTTGGCAAGGTGTGAACGATAGGAAGTTCAACTTAGACATGTGTATTGGTTTTCGTTTTTCAAATGATCTTGATACATATATCAGCGTGTTAAGTATAGAATTTTATGATGTCTAGCACAGTGATAATTATCTGTTTATTTAAGAAGTAAGATGTTGAAGACGCCGAGAATATATGAGAAGCTGAAAGTGACTTGTGAAATTAGACCTAAATCCATTACTTGGTGAGATTTTCGGGGACGAAAGTCCCTAAAGGGGGGAGAGTTGGAACAGTCTGATTTTCGGCTTAGTCGGAATTGTGGTTTCGGGACCACAAATCTAATATTGAGAAATATATTTTATTTATATTTTTATGGTCTAGAATTTCACGGAATGATTTCGTGAAAATCTCATTTGAAAATTTTGACGTTTGGGCACTCAATTTAGTTAAAAGGACTAAATTGTAAAAAGTGCAAAAGTTGAGTTCTACATGTTAGAGGTGTCCAATTGTTATGAAATTTTAAATTGGAGGTCCTTAAATGATAATTAGACCATGGGTTAAGTTGGTGGACAAAAATGGACATGGATGGGTATGTTTCAAAAGATTTTTTTAGGGGCATTTTGGTAATTTAGTGAATTAAATGAATTAAAAACAAAATTTAAATGCCAAATTTGTCCATCTTCAAGCTTAGGCCGAATTTAACAAGTGGGAAGCCATGTGTAGGGATTTCAAGCATTCCAAGCTTCATGATAAGTCCATTCTAGCCCCGTTTTTCATGTTCTTTACATTTTTGGCGTCCCGGTAACTTGATTTAGCTTATTCTAGCAATAATTTAACCTAGGGTTAATATTTGGAAAAATACCCGTAGGTGAAATGTGTTTATTTTGATGTTTTATGGCAGAATATGAAGCTTAGAATTATGTTAAACAACTTTTACTAAGCGATTTTAAGTGAACGAGTAAAACGACAAAAGCGGCAAAAATACCTAATGTACATAAGTGCATGTTAGAGAAAGAATTTGATGTTGCCATATAAGGGAAAAATGACCAGCATGTTATAGAACATAAGAATAAGGGATGAAGTTTAATTTTCGAGCTAAGGGGCAAAATCATAATTATGAAAAAGTTTAGGGGAAATATTGTAATTTTTCCAAAGTTTGAGTTAGGGACTGTTTTGCGTAGTACATTAATTAAATAAGTGAAATGTGATGTCTTAGACCCCAAAAAATGAGAGTTGGACCTAGAACGAGAGGAAAATAAAAAATCAAGAATGTTGGTAAAATGACCGTTTTAGTATCGAGGTAAGTTCATATGTTTAATAAGCATTTAATTATGCATATTTGAATGATAAATTGATATTTTGGCCATAAATAATTTAGTATTGAGTTTCAGATATAATGATTAATGTTCGATAACAATTCGATATTGGAAAGAGAACTTGTATAATTCATATGTAAGACCATATTTTGTATTATGGCTTTGTATGATAACAAGAAGGTATTGAATAGCATAGTTTGATGAGAATAAGTTAAGTTGATGATATGATGAGATTGAGAATGTAAGTATGTAAGTTGAGTAGCATTTTATTATTATGCAATTATTGTTATTGGTAATGTTATTATTGAGTTATGCGACTAACCTTGAGAATTTGAGCAAGTATATTTCAACTATGACTTGACAAGGCATTGATATCTCAAAGTCCATGGCTATACCATGGCAATTAAGGAAGAATTGACGAAAAAGTCCATGTTCATAACATGGCATTTAAGGAGGAATTGACGGTTAAGGATACCATGTAAGACCATGTCAAGACATGCATTGGTAAGACAAGGACACCATGTAAGACCATATTTGGAACATGGCATTTGGTAAGACAAGGATACCATGTAAGACCATGTCTGGAACATGGCATTTGGTAAGATAAGGATATCATGTAAGACCATGCCAAGGCATGGCATTGATAAGTTCTATAAGGCAAGGAAATCATGTAAGACCATGTCAAAACATGGCATTGATAAGTTACTATAAGGCAAAGGTCCCATGTAAGACCATGCCAAGGCATGGCATTGGTGAGTTCATAAGGCAAGGATACCACGTAAGACCATGTCAAGACATGGCAATGGTAAGTTCAAAAAGGAAAGGGTTTCCGAGTAATCTAAAGAGTAAGTCAAAGAAATGACAAGGTGAGAACATGAAGAAAGAGTACAGGTATGCATTTAAGGCTTATTTAATATTGAGATTGTAAGTAATCGAGATTATCAAGTATTAAGTAAGTGATGAGTTTTCAGTTATGCTTGTGACACTTTATGACTTGATTGACAATATGCCTATATTATGAAAGATTACTCATGTGTTAAGTGAGATGTTGCAGGTAGGTAAGCAAGCTATTAAGTAAGGTGCCTTTTGTATTCTGAGCCTTTGGTAAGGTTACCGATGAGTTCAATAGGAAATTTACTAAGTGAAAATACATGTGATTGTGTAACGACTAAGTGTAATTGAATATGATTATGTGAAGAATAAGTGTAGGCATAAGTGTGAAAATTTATGAACAATGTACTCGATATTTGATCGAACCTTCGGTAAGATGAGATCTAATAAGTGAAATTATGAAAGAGTAAATTTAGCAATAAAACAGTTTTGGATAACAGCAGTTGTTTGAATTTGAAAAATCACCAAAAATGTCGAAAATTGAATTAGAGGTTGAATAAGATATGAAATTAAAGATAAATGAGCCTATTTTCATATAAAAGAAATAGTGTAAACAAAAGAATTTCATATCCCGTGATATTTGAATTTTTTTGAGATAGGGTTAGAATGATGTTGGAATCCCCTGTTCCGAATTTAAAAAATCATTCAAAATTTTACAAAAATAATTATGGGATATAATTTATATGCTTGAAATATTGAATGGGTCTAGTTTCAAATTAACTAAACAAGAAGGTTATCTAAATTCTACATGAGGAGAAAATTGATTCGTAGTGAAGAGAGGTTAGAATAGTTGAATAGTGAAATAGGGGAAATTTGAATGAATAAACTGTACTAATTGCAGGTATGAAGATATGTGAGTCTAGTTTTAGGTAAAATGAGCGGTTTGTAATTCGGAGCTTTGTAGTTCAAGAAATAAATAATTTAGTAACAGCGATTCAAGTAGACAGATTAATGTAAACATGAGTAATAAGGTATAAGCATGTGATTTAATGATTGTATCAATTTGAGAACTTTGTTGTGAGGATTTGTATCATTGAGGGTTTGGTAAGGCTACAAATGAGTAAGTTGGGAAAGTAAGAACTTAGCATTATTTATGCAAGATATGACAGCTTAGTAGTAAGCTAAATTCATTGCTAATGCTTATTATTTTTACTTGTGAACTTACTAAGTTTTATAAGCTTACCCCCTTTTCTTTCCCATGTTTTAGAGTCCTATTAAACAAGCTCGGGCTGAAGGTCGTCAGAGATCGCTTCACACTATCAAGCTATCTATGGTAACTTTATTTATAAATGATTTAAGTTATGGCATGTATAGGGGCTTGACTAAGTCATTTTGTATATGTGTTAGTTAATTTGATCAAATGTATTGCTTCATAATGGCAATAAGGATTATTCTGTATTTAGCCACGAGTTGTGGCTCATATTGGTCATGGATTTATAATGCTTGTGTATGCATGTGTTTGTTAAATTTTAAATTATAAGTGAAATTTTGTGGCTCGGGATTTGGCAGAATGTATTGTGAAGTCTAGTAATGCCTCGTACTCGGTTCCGACATAGTATACGGGTAAGGTGTATTGCATTTAGTGGTATCAAAGCTATGGTTTAGTCGGTTTTCGGACTACCATAGTGAGTGTTAGAGTCTAGCTATACATGCCATATTGAACTGTGATTGTGTGACGGCTCCCGACCTTGATGTAAATTGTTTTATTAGACAGATGCGCACTTCAACCGAGCTAAATTTGATAGTGCAAACTGTGTGTTTATACTGAGTTGAGACTCGTAAAAAGTAAAAATAACAATTTATAATGTTTATGTGATGATGAATAAATTGTGGATTGGAATTTCTCTTGAAATATGAAAGATGAGATGAAAGGAAAGTTTATACTATGGTAAGTGTTCATGTTTGATTGGCATTTGTATGATGCTATGAGTATAACTTGTGAAATTAAGTGAATGTTATGAGTAGTTTTACTCTAGATTTATGAATGAAAGTATAAGTGCACTTGTTTGTATAAGATGACAGGAAGGTTGTGTAAAATGAGTATGCATGTTAAGTTACTTGAAACAAAATATATATATTGATGAGTGTTAAGTTATATGTATGAATATATAAAAGGCAAGTCAGAGGCATTATAACCTCACCCCCTTCCAATGAGGTATGTTATAAAGAAATTTCATGAAATTCAGACAGAATGGGTTTACAAGTGGAAGACTAAAAAGTGGAGGTGTAGATTAATTGACAACGTTATCAGAGTTGAGAATGGTTTAGTAAATGAACACAGTTGTAGAAAAGATGTCAGATTAATATGAAGATCATTTGGATTCCTAAATGTTATAGTTAAAGAAAGGTCAGCTCAGCTAATTAACTCATCCAGGTGTGAGGCTTAAAGTATGTGATTGCTGGAATTTATTCTGAATTTATTTCTGTTTGCAATTAGAATAATATTAGATTAGTAATGACAAAATTCGATAGTTGGGTATGTTTCAAAAGATTTTTTAGGGGCATTTTGGTAATTTAGTGAATTAAATGAATTAAAAACAAAATTTAAATGCCAAATTTGTCCATCTTCAAGCTTAGGCCGAATTTAACATGTGGGAAGGCATGGATAGGGTTTTCAAGCTTTCCAAGCTTCATGGTAAGTCCATTGTAGCCCGTTTTCATGTTCTTTACATTTTGGAGTCCTAGAACTTGATTTAGCTTATTCTAGCAATAATTTAACCTAGGGTTCATATTTGGAAAAATACCCATAGGTGAAATGTATTTATTTTGATGTTTTATGGCAGAATATGGAGCTTAGAATTATGTTAAACAACTTTTACTAAGCGATTTTAAGTGAAAACGAGTAAAACGACATAATCAGGCAAAAATACCTAATGTACATAAGTGCATGTTAAAGAAAGAATTTGATGTTGCCATAAAAGGAAAAATGACCAGCATGTTATAGAACATAAGAATAAGGGATGAAGTTTAATTTTCGAGCCTAGGGCAAAATCATAATTATGCAAAATTTTAGGGCAAAATTATAATTTTTCCAAAGTTTGAGTTAGGACTGTTGAGTAGAACATTAATTAAATAAGTGAAATGTGATGTCTTAGACCCAAAAATGAGATTTGAACCTAGAACGGAGGAAAATAAAAAATCGGAATGTTGGTAAAATGACGTTTTAGTATCGAGGTAAGTTAATATGTTTAATAAGCATTTAATTATGCATATTTGAATGATAAATTGATATTTTGGCCATAAATACTTTAGTATTGAGTTTCGATATAATGATTAATGTTCGATAATAATTCGATATTGGAAAGAGAACTTGTATAATTTATATGTAAGACCATATTTTGTATTATGGCTTTGTATGATAACAACAAGGTATTGAATAGCTAGTTTGATGAGAATAAGTTAAGTTGATGATATGATGAGATTGAGAATGTAAGTATGTAAGTTGAGTAGCATTTTATTATTATGCAATTATTGTTATTAGTAATGTTATTATTGAGTTATCGACTAACCTTGAGAATTTGAGCAAGTATATTTCACTATGACTTGACAAGGCATTGAGATCTCAAAGTCCATGGCGATACCATGGCAATTAAGGAAGGATTGATGAAAAGTCCATGTTCATAACATGGCATTTAAGGAGGAATTGACGGTTAAGGATATCTGTAAGACCATGTCAAGACATGGCATTGGTAAGACAAGGATACCATGTATGACCATGTTTGGAATATGGCATTTGGTAAGACAAGGATACATGTAAGACCATGTCCGGAACATGCATTTGGTAAGATAATGATATCATGTAAGACCATGCCAAGGCATGGCATTGATAAGTTCTATAAGGCAAGGAAATCATGTAAGACCATGTCAAGACATGGCATTGATAAGTTACTATAAGGCAAAGGTCCTGTAAGACCATGCCAAGGCATGGCATTGGTGAGTTCATAAGGCAAGGATACCACGTAAGACCATGTCAAGACATGGCAATGGTATGTTAAAAAGGAAAAGGTTCCAGTAATCTAAAGAGTAAGTCAAAGAAATGTCAAGGTGAGAACATGAAGAAAGAGTACAAGTATGCATTTAAGGCTTATTTAATATTGAGATTGTAAGTAATTGAGATTATCAAGTATAAGTAAGTAATGAGTTTTCGTTATGCTTGTGACACTTTGTGACTTGATTGACAATATGCCTATATTATGAAAGATTACTCATGTGTTAAGTGAGATGTTCGGTATGTAAGCAAGCTATTAAGTAAGGTGCCTTTTGTATTCGAGCCTTTGGTAAGGTTACGATGAGTTCAACAAGAAATTTACTAAGTGAAAATACATGTGATTGTGTAACGACTAAGTGTAATTAAATATGATTATGTGAAGAATAAGTGTAGGTATAGGTGTGAAAATTTATGAACAATGTACTCAATATTTGATTGAACCTTGTAAGATGAGATCTAATAAGTGAAATTATGAAAGAGTAAATTTAGCAATAAAATAGTTTTGGACAAACAGTTGTTTGACTTTGAAAAATCACTAAAAATGGTGAAAATCGATTAGAGTTTGAATAAGATATGAAATTAAATATAAATGAGCCTATTTTTATATAAAAGAAACGTGTAAACAAAAGAATTTCATATCCTATGATATTTGAATTTTTTGAGCAGGTCAAAATGATGTTGGAATCCCTATTCGAATTTAGAAAATCATTAAAATTGTAAAAAATAATTATGGGAAATAATTTATATGCCTGAAATATTGAATGGGTCTATTTTCAAATTAACTAAACAAGAAGGTCATATAAATTCTGTATGAGGAGAAAATTGATTCGTAGTGAAGAGGGTCGAATAGTCAAGCAATGAAAAGAGGAAACTTTAATGAATAAACTGTACTAATTTGAAAGACCAAAAATTCCTATAAATTTTGTGATATGAAGATATGTGAGTCTTGTTTTAGTAAAATTAGCGGTTTGTAATTTGGAGCTTTGTAGTTCAATAAATAAATAATTTAGTAATAGCGATTCAAGTAGAGCATTAATGTGAACATGAGTAATAAGGTATAAGCATGTGATTTAATGATTGTATCAATTTGAGAACTTTGTTGTGAGGATTTGTCTCATTGAGGGTTTTGTAAGGCTACAAATGAGTAAGTTGGGAAAGTAAGAACTTAGCATTATTTATGCAAGATATGGACTTAGTAGTAAGCTAAATTCATTGCTAATGCTTATTTTTTTACATGTGAACTTACTAAGTTTTATAAGCTTACCCCTTTTCTTTCCCATGTGTGAGTCCTATTAAACAAGCTCGGCTAAGGTCATCGGAGATCCTTCACACTATCAAGCTATCTATGGGTATCTTTATTTATAAATGATTTAAGTTATGGCATGTATAAGGTTGGACTAAGTCATTTTGTATATGTGTTAATTAATTTGATCAAATGTATTGCTTCATGACGGCAATAAGAATTATTCAATGTAGCCACGAGTTGTGGCTCATATTGGTCATGGAGTTATAATGCTTGTGTATGCATGTGTTTGTTAAAGTTTAAATTATAAGTGAAATTTTGTGGCTTGGATTTGGTAGAATGTATTGTTAAGTCCGTAATGCCTCGTACCGTCAACATAGTATATGGGTAAGGGTGTTACATTTAGTGGTATGAGGCTACGATTTAGTCGATTCTACTGACTCCATAGTGAGTGTGAGTGTCTAGCTATACATGTTCTCATATTAAACGTGATAGTGTGATGAACTCACCACGTATGTAAATTATTTTATTAGAGGATCGAGCTTCAACCGAGCTAAATTTGATATGTGCAAGCATTGTTTATAATGAGTTGAGACTCGAATAAGTAAGCTAAATATATCAATTCATAATATTTATGTGATGTATGAATAAATTGTGGATTAGGAATTTCTCTTGAAATATGAAAGATGAGATGAAAGGAATAGTTTATACTATGGTAAGTGTATCATGTTTGATATGGCATTTGTACTGATGCTATGAGTATAACTTGTGAAATTAAGTAGAATGTTATGATAAGTAATAAAATTTACTCTAGATTTATGAATGAAAGTATAAGTGCATCTTGTTTTGTATAAGATGATAGGAAGGTTGGTGTAAAATGAGTATGCATGTTAAGTTACTTGAAACAAAATATATATATTGATGAGTGTAAGTTATATGCATGAATATATAAAAGGCAAGTTGGATTACAACCTCACCCTTCCAATGAGGTATGTTATAAATAAATTTATGATAAGTAGTGGACATGACAGTGTGGAGAATCTTCAAGTTGAAGATGCTAAAAAGAGTTGATGGATGTAGATTAATTGATTCTAAGTTATAGTTAGAGAATGGTCATTTCAGTATAATGAACTCAGCGTTGAGGAAAGATGTCGATTAATGGAATATCATTGGATTCTTCTACATTGGATATATAGTTAAAGAAAGTTGATCGCAATCATGATAGATTAATCATCCGTAATGAGCTTAAAGTGAGGATTCTGAATTCTATTCGAATTTATTTTCGATTTGATTGAATAATATCATTGTAATGAGAATTCTATAGAGTGCAAATGATCGAGATGATTAAGTGACGAAGCATTTATTGGTGTGAAATTCATCAATCTTTCCGTTTATATGTATAGAATTACTGTAGGCTATATATATCCGTTCATATTTCAATGAAATTCCTATAGGATGAGAATGTTGTTGAAATTAGGTAGATTGAAAGATTTTGTAGTCTATTTGAGTTTTGATCAAAATTGCTCCATTATAATTACGTTTTCAAGATCATGCAGATAGGAAAGTTATGTAAAAGGTTCTCTTTATGAAAATGTTAGTGTTCGTTTTGACTAGCATTGTCAATGAAAATTAAAGGAAGATTAAGTGTGGCTTTTGTAAGATTGTTCAGTTATGAATTTTTGTAATGCTCCATGTCGAGATTTTGTTATTTCGACTTCCTAATAATAAATTATTGTTCAAAGTTATTTAAGCATGGATTGCATCATAGAGAAATGTTCTATTGAGAAAATGAGTTTAATTCTTATTATTAATTAATGCTTTAGATTTAAGTTTGACTTGATGGCAGATGTACTTGATACAATTCGAGATTAAAGATTGTGCTTTTGTATTGGTCAATGTTTGGATAATTTGTGTAGTTAAATTTTCCGATGATCGATGATTTTTGTTTTTATAGCGTTGAATACCTCTAAATAATTGAAAAGTTAAGTCTTGTGAAATAGCACTAATCATTTTGTAATTTGGCAAGTCCAAGAGATTGTGGCATCAGATAGTTAAGTGTGACGGAATTGTGTTGACATAAATTATATTGAATAATTTGTTTAATTTTTGCTCTAGATTTGAAGATTGAAAACTGAATTGGCAAAGTGTTGACGTTTAGGAATTCAATTAGTAAGTGTAAATTGGTTTGTTTCAAAATGATTCTATGTAAGATATCGAATGTTAGTATAAATTTTAATTGAGGTCTTAATGATAATTACATGGGTTAATTGTGAAAAGTAAGATGGTTGTTCAAAAGATTTTTTAGGCTTTTGGAATATTATGGAATAAATGAATTAAGATGAAAATTTAAGACCAAATTTCCATTAGCTTGGTGAGATTTACAAGGGAGAACAGTCTAAGGGATTAGATCGAGTTGAAAGTCATTTCTTGCTTTTATGTTCTTGAATTTGGTCGGTATTGATGTATCCACAAATTACCGGTAATATTTGAGAAATACGTAATTTTATTTATGATTTTTATGGCTAGAATTTAGAATGAATTTGTAAAACTCATTTAAAATTTTAGTTTGGGCATAATTTAGTTAAAAGGAAAATACTAATGTAAAAAGTGCTTAAAAGATTGAGTTCCATTTAGAGGAAAATGCCAATTGTTATGAAATTTAAAATATGGAGAGTCTTAAATGATAATTAGACCATGGGAAATATAAGTTGTGGAAAAATTTAGGAACATGGATGGGTAATTTTCAAAAGTTTATTTAGGGCATTTTGGTATTATAATTAAATAATAAAATTTAAATGCCAAAATATTGCATCTTAACTTAGGCGAAATAAAAAATCAAGATGTGGAAAGCCTTGTTAGGAGTATTTAAAGCATTCATAGCTTAATGATAATGTCATTTGCCCTAATATTTATAGTTTTTACATTATTTAAGTCCGATAACAATTGATTTGAAGACTTATATTCTAGATAATTTAACCTATTTGTTAATGCTTTGGATAACATACGTAAGGTTGAAATGTTGTTAATATTATTGATGTTTTATGGAGAATATGAAGTTAGAATTTATTTAAATACTTTTATAAGATTTTAAGTGACGAAAACTGAAATAAGCAAAAATTACCTAATGACTAAAGGCATTTGAAAAATTATGTTCCATGAATTAAGGAAAAATGACAAAGCATGTTATAAACATAGATAAGGGATGAAGTGTTAATTCAGTAAGGCTGTCAAAATCATAATGTAAGAAAGAACGATTTAGGACAATATTTGAATGTTTGTACAAAGTCTTAGACTTAGGGAACTGCTTTGTAAGTAAGATTAATTAATAAGCTGCAAGATGTTGATAGTCTTAGAAGAAACAGCCCAAAAATGAGAGTTGGACTAGACAGAGGAAAGTCATAAAGACATCAAGAATGATTGGTATAAATGACGCTTTAGGTACGAGCTGTAAGTGCATATGTATTAAAAGTAAGGTTCATATTAAATATAAAATGCAAGTTGAAATGATAAAATTGATATATTTAGGCTATTTAAATAGATTTAGTATTGAGTTTCAGATAAGTAAATGATTTTAATGTTGCTTGATATACAATTCATATTTGAAAGATACTTGTAATAATTCATATGTAAGAACTACTATAAGCTTTTGTATTAGGCCTTTGTAGTTGATAATCATAGAAGGTATATGAAATAGCATGTTTGATAGAATAAGTTAATTGATATATGATAGATTGAAGAATAGTAGTAGGTAAGTTGATAATTTTATTATTATGACAATTATTGTTATTGATAACTGTTATTATTGAGTTATCAATAACTTGAAATTTGAGCAGAGTAAATTTACAATAATGATTTGGACAAGTGCTTGATATTAAAGTCCAAATGGCTATACCATGGAATTAAGTGAAGAATTGAATTAAGATAAAAGCCTATTTCATAAAAATGGAACAAATTTAACGGATGGAATTTTTGAAGGTTAATGGATACCATGTAAGACCATGTAAAGACATGCAAAATTGGTTACAGAAAGACACATGGTAAACTATATTTGGAAATAATGGGCATTTGAATTAAAGACAAAGGTATCATGTAAGATCCATGTCGAAAATGGCATTTGGTAAGAGTAAGGAATATTAATAGTAACATGCCAATTGAATGGATAATGATAAGTTCGTATAAGGAAGAATCATGTAAGCCATTAGAAAATGGCGTTGATAAGTTACTTTATAAGGCAAAGTCCATAATTAGACATGCCAAGTGATGGATTGTAGTTAAAGGCAAGATACAGTAAACCATGTTCAAATGTACAATTGGAATTGTGTAGATTGTTCAAAAGAAAGGGTTTAGTAAGCTAAAGAGTAAGTGGAAAGAAAGAAAGGTTGAGATATTATGAAGAAAGTAGTATAGTAAATGCATTGCTAAGGCTTATTTATATTGAGATTCTAAGTTAATAATTACCTTTTTCCAGTTTAGCTATTAAAAGTAAGTGAGTCGAGTTTCGATTAGCTTTGAACTTTATTTGACTAATGATTGAAATATGCTTATAGGGTTTGAAAGATTTTATCATGTGTTAAGTAATGTTGTAGAAGCATGCTTATATGAAGTAAGGATCCTTTGTATTTAGCCTTTGGTATAGGTTTACAATGTTAGTTCAATAGTTGTAAATTTAAATTAAGTGAAATATATGGTGATTGTGTACGACTAAGTGTAATTGAATATGTCTATGTTAAGAATAAGTGTAGGCTAAGTGTGATATTTATGATCAATGTATGGTTATATTTGATCGACCTTGTAAGATGTAGATCTAATAAGTGCAATAATTGTATCGACTGAGTAAATTTTTTAGCAATATAACAGCTAATTTGGATACAAGATTGTTTAATTTGAAAAATCGTACCAAAATGTAAAAATAGAATTAAGGTTGAATAGATATGAAATTAAATGATAAATGAGCATTTTCATATGAAAATGAAATAGTGAAAGCAAAAATTTCATATCAGTGTATTTTGATGATTTTTGAGTAGGTTATGAATAATGAATGTTGGATTTACTCAGATTTGAATTTAAATAATCATTCAAAATTTTAAAATAAAGTTTGAAAGGATATAATTTATATCTTGAAAAATATTAATGGGTTAGTTTTCAAATTAACAAAGCAAGAAGGTTATACTACAATTCTAATGAGGAGTAAAATTGAATTTCAGAAATTGAAGAGGGTTAAAGTGAAATAAAAGGGAAATTGAATAATAAACTGTACTAATTGGAATGGTAAGTAAAGTGAGTCTAGTTTTAGGTAAAAGAGTCGATTTAATTGAGATCTTTGTATTCAAATAAATAATTTAGTTAAAGATTCAAGTAGCATGATTAATGTAAACATGAGTAATAAGGTAAAGATGTGATTTGATTATGATTATTGTTCAATTTGAGAATTTGATTGATGAGGATTATGTATCATTGAGGGTTATGGTAAGGTACAAATGAGTAGTTTGGGAAATAAGAACTTTCATTATTTATGTTCAAATTACTACTTAGAGTAATAAATTCCAATTTGATAAATTCTTATTGAATTTTACTAATGTGAACGTTAGTAAAGTTCTTATTAAGCTTGACAACCCTTTTCTTTCCCTTTTTGAGTCCTATTAAAAAGTCGTTTAAGGTCCCAATGTAGATCCTTTACAAGCTATTCTAGTAATTATTTAAAGATGATTTAGTTATGTAGATGTTTAGGGCTTACTAAGTATTTTGTATCATGTTGGTTTTAGTTAATTTGATCTAAAATTATTGTTCAATACATGGCAATTAAGGAAATTATTATTTGCAGGTTTGCTCTATTATAAATGGTATGGATTTATAATTTTGCTTGTGTGCATGTTTTGTAAATTTTAGAATTATAAGTGAATTTTGTTGTGTTGGAATTTGCGTTAAATTATTCGATGAATCAGAATGCTTGTTTTCACGACATAGTACTACGTAAAGTAATTGATTTAGTGTATAGACTATGGTTTAGTCGGTTTGATCATAGTGATGTTGAGTCATAGCTTAATGCTCATATTGAATGATTGGTATATTCCACTTATAGTTAAATTGTTTTATTTGAGATGAACTTAACGAGCTAAATTTGATGAGTCAATAGCTGTGTTGTTTATCTTTTAGACTGATAAAATAATAAATAACAATTTATAATAGTTTATGTGATGATGAATATTAATTAGTAGATTGAGAATTTCTTTGAAATATGAAAGTGATGATGAATAGGAAATCTTAACGTATTTTGGAAAGTCAAGGGAGTGTTCATGATTTGATTTGGCATTTGATATAGATGGCTATGGGACAAACATTGGAAATTAAGTAATGTTATATATTTTAGTCTAGATTTCATGAATGATAAGTAAATCATCAAATTTGTTTGGGTACTAAGATTTGAGAAGGAATTGTAAAAGTAAAATGAGTATCATGTTAAGTTCATTGTAAACATTTAAATGAGCTAATATATTGCATGAGGTTAAGTTATAGTAGAAATATAAGACAGGCAGGAGTTCAAAGGCATTATAACCTCACCCTTGCCAATGAGGATAATGATTATAAAGAAATTTCAATGCAAATTTAATGGTTTACAAGTTAGGCAAGACTAAAAGTGGAAGCGTGTAGATTATTCAAGCTTATCCAAGTTAGAATCGTTTAGCCTTTAATGTAACATTTGAGTTGTAGAATTAGTATTCGATTAATTACAGATCATTTGGAAAATCCGTAAATGTTATTTGAGTTTTAGAAGAAAGAGTTATTATTAATTAACTTTCACGTTGAAGGCTTAAAGAGTAAGCGAATTTATCAAAATCTTATTTACATATGCAATTAGAATAATATTAGATTTAGCTAAGTGAAAAATTCCGATATGAACATAGATCGAGATGAATTTAATTTGACTGGAAAATCGTTATTATGAAAGTTGGAAATTTAGAATCTTTTCAATTATAGTTCACTTTACTTTGAGGTATTATAATATCGAAGATTTGCCCAAAATGAAATTCTGACTAGAGGAATGTAATAAATTAATCGAAGTGATAAAACTGCGTCTTTATGTGATCGAGAATTCTTTATTTTATACGTTTATTTGCATATTTGAGATAAAATTGATGATTAGGTCCTAATGATGTTAGTGTCCGTTTTATAGTAATTGTCAATAAAATTAATGGAAAGATTGTGATTTTTTAACATTGTTTTAGCTTTAGTATTACACAGTATGATCCATGTTAGAGAATTTAGTTATTGATGTCTATAATTAAATGTAATGTTAAAGTATATAGATTTATTATAGGAATATGTTCTATTGAGAAAATGGTTTCTTATTATTATTAAAATGATTATGATGATTATTTAATTTGACTTGAATGGTTGATAGTCTAATCTGATCAGCAATTACGGAGATATGAAAGATGTGCTTTTGTAATGGTTTTAAGGAGAATTTGGTTAAGATTTCTCATGTGAGAATTTTGTTTTCACAGACATCTTAGCTAAGCTAAAGGTACATTGAGAATACTTGTTATGGACTATGGTTTTAAGCAGTATGAAGACTTGTCGGACATGCATTGTAATAGGTTAGATGTAGACATGCAAGCATGGCATTGATAAATTCTATTAGTAAGAATTTAACCTTTTCTAGATGTTGAGTCTAAGGAAAGGCCTGTAAGCTGCAAGAGTTGTGCGATAGGAAGTTCAACTTAGACATGTAGTATTGGTTTTCATGTTTTCAAATGAAAGTTCTTAATACATATATTAAAAGCGAAGTAAATAAGTAAGAATTTTATGATTAGGCTTATTTAATGTTGATAATTATCTATTTATTTAAGAAGTAAGATTTGAGTAGCTGGAGACTATATGAAGAGCTGAAATGACTTGCTGAATTAGAACTAAATCCATTAAGGTGAGATTTTGGGACGAAAGTCCACAATGGGAGAGTTGCCTATGTATTCGACTTTGGCTTAAGGTTACAAAAGTGGTTATCGGGACCACAAATCTAATTGAGAAATTTATTTTAATATTATATTTTATGGTCTAGAATATTCAGGAATGAAATTTGTGAAAATCTCATTCGAAAATTTTGACGTTTGGGCACTAAATAATTAGTTAAAAGGACTAAATTGTAAAAAGTGCAAAAGTTTGAGTTCTACATGTTAGAGGTGAAATCCAAATTGTTATGAAATTTTAAATTGGAGGTCCTATAAATGATAATTAAGACCATGGCGTTAAGTAAAAATGGTGGACAAAAATTGGACATGGATGGGTATGTTTCAAAAGATTTTTTAGGGCAAATTTTGGTAATTTAGTGAATTAAATGAATTAAAATACAAAATTTAATATGGCCAAATTTTTCCAAATCTTCAAGCTTAGGCCAAATTATAACATGTGGGAAGGTCATGAATGATAGGGAAATTTTCAAGCTTTCCAAGCTGTCATGGTAAGTCCATTGAATAGCCCGAATTTTCATGATATCTTTACATTTTTGGAAGTCCAGTAACTTGATTTAGCTTAATTCTAGCAATAATGTTAACCTAGGGTTCATATTTGGAAAAATACCCATAGGTTGAATATTGTAGTTAAATAATATTTGATGTTTTATGGAGTAATATGAAGCATTAGAATTATGTTAAACAACTTTTACTAGCGATTTTAAGTGAAAACTTGGTAATAGCGATTCAGGTTAATAAGGCAAAAATACCTAATGTACATAAGATGCATGTTAAGCAAAGAATTTGATGTTGCCATAGAAGGAAAAATTACCATGCATGTTATATTGAACATAAGAATAAGTGGATGAAGTTTACCATTTTTCCTTGAGCCTAAAGGGGCAAAATCATAATTATGCAAAAGTTTAGGGATAAATTATAATTTTTCCAAAGTTTGAGTTAGGGTGACTAGCTTTTGAGTAGTACATTAATTAAATAAGTGAAATGTGATGTCTTAGACCCAAAAATGAGATTTAGGACCTAGAACGGAGTAAAATAAAAAATCGGAGTAATGTTGGTAAAATGATCGTTTTAGTATCGAGGTAAGTTAATATGTTTAATAAGCATTTAATTATGCATGGATTTGAATAATAAATTGATATTTTAGGCCATAATACTTTAGTATTGAGTTTCGATATAATGATTAATGTTCGATAATAATTCGATATTGGAAAGAGACTTGTATAATTTATAATGTAAGACCGATATTTTGTTTATTATGAGTTCTTTGTAGTGATATTGTGTATGCATGTGTTTGTTAAAGTTTAAATTATAAGTGAAATTTTATGGCTTGGGATTTGGCAGAATGTATTGTGAAGTCTGGTAATGCCTCGTACCTAGTTTCGACATAGTATACGGGTAAGGGGTGTTACAATTACTGTAATGGGCTAAGGCTCACACTGTACTGTTACTACTAAAGGGCTCAAGCCCCAGACTAATTTTGTTTTTGTATACTGAATGTTTCTTCAGTAAGGGGATTACACACTAAGTTTTCTTAAACTCACCCCGTTTTTTACCTTTTAGGTAATCCCCAGCGTTAGACGGTTCGGAGCTGCGAGGGACTCGGAGAGGGCCACACAACTGCACAAGTTTTATTTTGTTTAGCTCATTTACTTAAGAATGAGCTTGTTGGTCCGGGTTGTAATAAGGCCTTTATAATTTTTGAATTTTAAATTTGGGATTTGATTTGATTGTGATTTATATCTGCTAGAAGTAGAACACGATTTTCCAAAATAATAACTATTTTCTAACACCACGTTTTCGCAACTCAGTTTTTTAAATAACATGTCTTCGTAAATAATTGCTTTAAATTAAGCTTCCACAACAATAAGGTTTTGATGGAAATAACTTTTTAATAAACCTCGATTGAAAATAAACAAACGTAAACTGATTTTTTGTACAAGTTTTAAATGGGAAGAAGTTTGAAATTTCAAGAAGGGTTTTTAATGAAAACATGGTTTTCGAAAGACACTTCAATGTGACACGCTAGATTCGGGCATAACGTCTAGGTAGGGTTTGGGGTGTTACAAGATGCATAGTGGGTGAGACGCTTAATATAATGAGGTGTGGCAGTGGTGTCAGGTGCTGGAGAGGTACGTCCTGGGTTGCATAACAGACCTTGAAACAGTCCCTATGTACTACAACGACTGCTTGCTCCGTGGATGCCAAGTGTTCAAGCATCTGTTCTAGAGCTTTAAGCAATGCCGAGACGCATTTGTATACTGCAAGCCATTGGTACAAATTGATGGTACCTTTATGTATGGTAGATATACCTATCGACTATTGCTAGCTGTGGCACAGGATGGCGGTGGGAGAATCCTTCCAATTGCATTTGCAATAACACCGAAGGAGTTAGGTGATGACTGTGATTTTTTTCTTTCTAGGTTAAGGAGGCATGTCTGCCCCAACCTGATATCTGCGTTATATTGAATTAGGGGACTGGAAAACTAGCTGCAATTGAGCGACAGGGAAGCCTATGGGATTGCACATACCATTGGTATTGTCTAAGGCACGTTGCATCCAACTACTACGTGCAATATCGATCTAAACGGCGACAAGAGACCAACATGGGTACTTAATATCTATTAATATAGTTTTATTTGTAATATTCAATTTATTCTGAATGGAAGAGTGGTATGTAATTTTCTCTATCAACTTATATTGACAGGGTATGAGATTAATAATGACCATTTTCATGAGATGTTGCCGATTTTGCTGTCAGTTAACGAATAAGGCACACACTACCTCTATAACGTACCGTTCGATTAGTGGATACAAGAATACAACAGCAGCTTACGATATGGTCATATGACCTCAAACCTAGCTGAATGCATAAATTCTATTTTAAAATGAGTGCATCATTTATAGATAACCTCGGTTGTGTGGGAGACATACCATTTGGCGACAATATTTCCAAAGTGAGCAGCGAGTTATAAAGGCCAAATCCAGGGAGGCCATGTATGGTGTCGGAAGGTATTGTAAGAAATTAACAAGGCGAAGGCGCGTGTATGGAACGGTGGAAATGTGCAAGTGTACACAATCGCAACAAGTAATAAATTGACAAGTAAATGTCGAGTTATCGTATCTACGAGTGGACCAAAAAGAATTATTTATGAAAATGATTTCAAACACTTTGGTGAGGGAAAAATATTTGGATTCGAGAAATATTTAAAAACTAGACAACAAAGTAAAATAAATAAATAAATTCTAGTGCACGATTTCAAAATATGATTTAATCAAGATGATATAATTGTGCTGGAATAATTACATTTCTTACCTTAGAATTATAAAACTTCATGCTTATACTTGTTACGAATGAATCACAGAAACTCGGTAATTTGCTAACTTATGAACATATTTACAAATAAAAAATCTATTCATCTCTTGTACATATTCCTATGTCAATTCGACCGATTAAACAGATTTATAAAGGTAAACATGTTATTGCACATACATACTTATTAAACTAAAAAATCTCTCGCATATTCCTATGTCGATTCAAATGATTAATTCAATTTAATAAGCATATAAAAGACTATGTGAGGTAACAAAGTATCCCTACCTTGAGACAGTTTAATCACAAGAATCTTGCAAGTTATGCAAGGCATATGTATCACCAAATACAATGCTAATTTAACCTTCAGCTCCCTTAGAAGAATTAAACATGCACTGACTAAGTACTGTGTCCATTAATTACAATTTCATTGCATTTAAATAATTAATTCTTTAGTTATCTAAACAATTATAATGCCATAATAACTTAAGCATGAATTTACTTAATCAAGCATTTTACCGAGGCCTATAACAGCATAAACACAGTTTTAATAATTTAAAAGTACGAAATGCAATCAAACCAACACGAATTAAATTCAAGATAAGATGATTAAATTAACCATTCCATCAGCATAATTATTCATAAACATGTTCATAAAAACAACAACGAAATTTAAAGAGATAGGGAACAAGAAGCAAATCTGGTGTTTCTCCGTGGCTTGACTGATTGCTCCGTTCTTCGTCCTCCATTGTCCTCGGCTATCAAGGTGCTATGAACACTCAATTGCTTCTCAAAATTGGCTGAAGAAGATCTCTTTTTCAAGAGAAGAAATCGGCACTTGAACAAAAAGGGAAATAGAAGGGAAAAGTTGAGAGAAAGTGAGAGAGGAGAAGAGAGAATGAGAGTGTGAGGGATTCTTTGAATGATCAGCCAAGGGGGGCTTTTATAGTTGAATGTGGCAGCTTAATTTTGATAAAAATATCAGCCAAAGAGCCACACCTTGGCCGGCCATCAATGTGGTAAAGTTGATGGTTTCAACTTTGCTAAAAATGGCATGGGGAAAATCTTCAAAGCCACTAATTGTGGAGGGGTTTAAATGCAAATTTGACAAGTCTTCATGGGCTTCTTTGCAAGCTTAATTTATCAGATAATAAGCTGATTTGGGCCAGCTTATGGACGGTTTGGGCTGCCCAATTGGTGGGTGGTTCGGTTCACTAAACTCGGTTCAACCAGTGCGGTTTAACTAGACCCTTTTTTTCCATAATTAATTAAGATTAATTTATTTAGCCCAAATTAAATTGGGAATAAATTAAAATTAATTATATTATGATTTAATATTCATAATCAGGCCGTCTTGGGCTGGAAATAAATTTGTATTGATACTTCAAATTGCTTCTCGGGTTTATTCTTCGAGCGGTGTCTGCCAAGCCAATTTTCGCCCTTCATGCAAATCTGTCGAAAATAGTCAAAATTAATCAAAATTAACTATAAAATTAATTAAAATTCATCATGTTCATATTTTTGGCACAATTTAATTATTTTATAATATTTAATTATTTTTCGACAAGAATTTAACCGAAATAGCATGACTTTAAGTTAAAAAGGGCATGTTGAAACACGTAAATTTTCGTGTTCCACACCCCCAAACTTAATTCATTGCTCGTCCCGAGTAATGCACAAATTTGAAAAGAATTTTCTCAGAAACACTTTTGAAAAACTTCTTCAGAACTACTTTCTTCTCAAAATTATGAATTTAATATACTTAGGCTCAAAAATAAGAAATTTGATAATTACGCTACTTAAGTATACATATCGTTCAAATTACATCCAACAACTATTATACTAGAAATGTAACACCCCAAACCCGGTCAATACACCACGACCGAATCTGGCATGCTACGGAGTGAAATCCTTTTTAAACCAAAAGTTTGTCGGATAATTTTCTTAGAAGACCCTTTTGTAGTATGAAAAGTTTAGAAAACCTTGTTTAAGATAATTTTGAAATCGTGTGATGGCTGCTTTAAAACTCATGCTTGAAAATTCACTTATTGTTGCAAGTTTTAGAAAACATACAAGTTACCTTTGTTTCTTATAAGTGGTGTTACCCGATGACAACATTTAGAAAACCGAAGGAGTTATAGTTTTGAAACATTGCTTTTTACCGATTAATTTAACAAGACCATATATCCAACATATGTATAATATAATCAGGATAAAAGCAAATAATACTTAGCGGCCTTATTACAAACCAAAACCAACTTGAGGTAAATAGATAAAATTGAAATAGTAACTAAAAGAAATCAAAACCCAAACGAGCATGCATGGCCGCATCGAGTCCTTCCCGGCTCTGTATCCGCAATCTACGCCTCATCTGCAAAATATAAGGGAAGGGGTGAGTCACCAAGACTCAGTGTAAAAAATCCCCAACCCGATAGTGCAAGCACTTACACAGATTATCAGTGAACATGCAAATCATGCAACCCATAACCTAACCATCCAATCTCCTTTACCTACCCGTGTGGTCAAAACTACTGGTGGTCAAAACCACTGGTGACCGTAGTCACAAATATATAACGGTGTGGTCAAAACCACTGATGACCGAAGTCACAAATCAAGTGATGGGGCCAACCCATCGTGTGGTCAAAACCACTGATGACAATCCCATAATTAACATGTGGGGCCAACCCACTATGGCATCAAACCACTGGGACGAGTCACAATATTCATATGTGGTCAAAACCACTAGTGGTCAAAACCACTGGTACTTAGTCACAAAATATAATATCAAGACGGGGCCAACCCATCGTGTGGTCAAAACCACTGGTGACAGTCCAAATATCTCTTCCCCTTCCTCTCAACAATCCCACCATCATGTCCATATCAATCATGGCATAATAACATATAGTGATGCAAATAACACATGGCATACATTTAACAGTGACATGATGATGTATATCAAAAATCACATAATAGGGGGACTTACCCGGAATCCAAGCTCATACCCACAAGGCATAATCACCGATTTCATTGGCTATAATAGTAACATAATAGGCATATTATACTAATAACGTGTGTAAGCGTTACACACCTGTTACTAACGCAATCACTAAATCAAGACCGATTATCGCACCAAATCCCCTTGATCCTATATTCGGCCAAACCCAAAATCAGTAACAAGGCCATTTGGCCACACTAACAAATCCTGAAGGGTTAACACATGGAACCCCAAACCTTACCTTGATGCTCTTTGAATACTAGCCACCACCCAAAGTATGTGAGATTGAGCCTTCCCCTACAATCGGAAATCATTAACACTCATTTCAATAGCCTTTGGCTTTTCAAATAACTAATGGTAAGACTGAACTAACATGGATCCTTCCCACTGACTTACCGAATTCGATTGTCAGAGAATAGAGGGCTCAGATCTACTGCTTCAAAACCCCGGAGATCCTAAAAGAAATCGGTCCCTATAGACGATTAGCATTACTTATCAATAAATGCCGAAATTCTGCTTTTACTCTAATGGGAGTCGACAGATAGAAGAGAAAAGAATAAAGAAATTCGGCCAAGAACACTTACCCTCTTCCAAAACCGATTGGAGAAAAACCAAAAGAAGATCTAGACTTTGATCGGTATTCGGCCAAAACAAAACAAGAGAAAGAAGGGAGATTCGGCTATGGTTGATTGAAAACAACCCAATAGGATTTGGCTAGAGTGAAAGAAGAGAAAGGAAAAGAAAGTGAAAGGGGAGAGAGAGGATTCGGCAATGGGTTTGAGAGAAGAGAACCGAAAAGTGAAAGGGAGAGAATGGCTACCAAGTTCGGCTTTTCAAAGAAAATGCTCAAAAGATTCAGCCAATTACAAGAGCTGCCGAAAAAAGGGAGAAAGCAAAAAGGGCAATTGGTGGTTTGGCTTTGACACAAAACGAAAAGAGAAGACCCTCTCCTCACTAGCCGAAATACCCCCTTAACCCACCAAAGACATTCGACCACCACCTAAAAGCTCCCCAAACCGACTACACTTCCTCCACCCTAGAGTCCAAATTCGGCCAACCTCTCCAAAGCTCTCCCATCCACTCATTCAAATAAATTTGAATGAGTCAACCACCAAATTTTTCTCCCTTCCATCCATTTCAAATTGGTTGACTCAATCCTCATCTATCTATGAGAGTCCCACTTGATCACACCTCTGCTTGCCTGTGGCGTCAAAAATAATTGGGCAGAAAGGGATTTCTGCAGCTCGAACCAAGGTCTTCCTTGCTCCTTGTGGTGTCACCTCCCTTGTGACTTAAGTGACACCTCCTTGCCACTTTACCAAGGAAGTTCTTGTGTCTAAAACCTCAAATTAATTCTTTTAACCCCTATTTCCCCTATCTCCTTTCTCTTAAGTGCTAGGCAAAAATTTTGGCCATGACCCAGGACTAACCCGAGGTCAAGCCTAGACCCCAAAACATGCCAAACAAACACAGCTGACACCACATCACATGCAAACACACTCAAAATACAAAGACCCCATTTTAAGGATGTTACAGTTTTACCCCCTTAAAAATAATTTTGGCCTCGAAATCACCTGATCAAAAGAGTTGAGGGTATTGCTGCCGCATCACATCTTCGGGTTCCCACGTGGCCTCTTCTGTACCATGGTTCTGCCATAATACTTTCACCAAGGGAACTGACTTCCTACGCAAGACCTTGACATCCCGATCCAAAATTTGTACCGGTTCCTCTTCGAAAGACAAGTCTGAGCTCACCTCAATCTCCGAAACTGGCACAACGTGTGACAGATCTGATCGATAGCGCCTAAGTATCGAAACATGAAAGACGTCATGAATTTGACTTAACTCTGCTGGCAACTCGAGCTGATAAGCCACCGGTCCTACTTGCTTCAACACTATGTACGGCCCGATAAACCTAGGGCTTAGCTTCCCTTTTCGCCCAAATCTCAACACTTTCTTCCACGGCGATACCTTCAGGAAGACCTTATCACCCACTGCATACTCCATATCCCTGCGTTTAAGATCGGCGTAAGACTTCTGCCTGTCTGACGCTTCCTTAAGACGAGCCCGAATCATCTTAACCTTATCCTCAGTTTCTGCCACCAATTTCGGACCTAATATCTGCCGTTCACCCAACTCTGTCCAACACATAGGAGTACGACATTTTCGTCCATACAGTGCCTCATATGGTGCCATCTGGATACTCGCTTGATAAGTATTGTTATAAGCGAACTCTGCCAATGGTAGATACTCCTCCCAACTACCACTGAAATCCAGAACACAGTCCCTTAGCATATCCTCTAAAATCTGAATTACTCTTTCAGACTGTCCATCGGATTGCGGGTGAAAAGCTGTGCTGAAATCCAACCTCGTACCCAAAGCCTAATGTAAAGCCCTCCAGAACCTCGACGTGAACCTCGGATCCCTATCCGAGATAATTCACACTTGCATACTATGCAACCTTACTATCTCGGCCACATATAACTTAGCTAACTTCTGAAGCGGATAATCAACCCTCACTGGTATGAAATGAGCTAATTTAGTCAAACGATCCACAATCACTAGACTGAGTCCTTCTTGCTAGGCATAAGGGGTAGCCCACTGACAAAATCCATGGTAATCCTTTCCCACTTCCACTGAGGAATCGTCACCGGCTGAAGTAAACCTATTGGCAGCTGATGTTTAGCTTTGACCTGCTGACACGTGAGACACTTACCCACGAACTCAGTCACTTCCCGCTTCAACCACGCCACCGTAATCGCCAGAATCTCGGTACATCTTGCTACCTCCAGGATGCATAGCGTATGGGCTGCTATGTGCATCTTGAAGAATCCTTTGCCTCAACTCGACGTCCTACGGCATACAAGCTCTCCATTGGAAACACAACACTCCATCGTGAGTCAAGCTGTATCCTTCCAAATCATTACTCTATACTTGCAACCTCCGAGCATTCAAACCCTCATCCACTAACTGTTTCTCTTTAATCTGCTCTACCCAAGTCGGCTTAATCCGTAATTCCGCCAACAAACTCCCATCGTCATACAGACTAAGGTGAGCAAACATCGCTCGCAGGTCTGTGACCACCTTACGGCTCAACGCATCAGCTACTACGTTAGCCTTGCCCGGATGGTACTCAATCGAGTAGTCGTAGTCCTTCAACAACTCAATCCACCTTTGCTGTCTCAGATTTAAATTCTTCTACGTCAAAAGATACTTCAGACTCTTGTGGTCTGTGTAGACTATCGACTTCTCTCTGTAAAAATAGTGTCTCTATATTTTCAAGGCGAAAACCACTGTAGTCAACTCCAAGTCATGCGTCAGGTAGTTACTTTCATGCGGTCTCAGCTGTCGAGACACATATGCCATTACTTTCCCTTCTTGCATCAGCACACATCCCAAGCCAGTATGTGATGCATCACAGAAGACCGTGAATACCTTTCCTACCTCAGGCTGAACCAGAACCGGAGCTTCTATCAGAATCTTCCTCAACTTGTCGAAACTTTCCTGTTGTTTCTCCGACCACACAAATGGAACTTCTTTCCTTAATAACTTGGTCAATGGCACCACGATCAGAGAAAATCCTTCCACAAATCTCCGGTAATATCCCACCAGACCTAGAAAACTCTAAATTTCTGCAATCGACCTAGGCGGTTTCCAATCCAACACCGCCTCAATCTTGCGAGGGTCCACTCTAATCCCTTCAGCGGACACTACGTGACCCAAGAAAGTCACTTCCCGAAGCCAGAACTCACACTTACTGAACTTGGCGAATAACTGCTTCTCCCTCAGAATTTGCAAAACCACCGCAAGTGCGTATCATGATCCTCCTCAGTCCTTGAGTACACCAATATGCCGTCTATGAATACTACGACAAACTGGTTCAAGTACTGTTGGAACACCCGATTCATCAAGTCCATAAATGCTGTCGGTGCATTGGTTAACCCGAACGACATCACCAGAAACTCGTAATGCCCATACCGAGTACAAAATGCCATCTTATGAACATTAGCCTCCTTCACTTTGAGTTGATGGTACCCCGACCTGAGATCTATCTTCGAGAAAATTGATACACCTTTAAGTTGATCAAGCAAGTCGTTAATCCTGGGCAACGAATACTTGTTTTTGATCGTCAACTTGTTCAGCTGGCGGTAGTCTATGCACATCCGCATTGTGCCATCTTTTTTCTTAACAAAGAGCACAGGTGCTCCCCAAGGGGATATACTTGGTCGAATGAAACCTCGGTCCAACAACTCCTGGATTTGGGCCTTCAACCCCACCAATTCCTTTGGTGCCATTTGATACGGGGCTATAGACACTGGCGCAGCTCCAGGTAACAAGTCTATACCGAATTCAACTTCCTATCCGGAGGCAGACCCGGAAGTTCTTCTGGGAACACATCCGTAAATTCCCCTATGGTTCGAAAACTCTCCACTACTGACTCCTTGGCATCCAAAGCACACACGAACCGTAAAGCGCCTCACGACCTTTTTCGACTATTTTCTCGCCTTCAAGGGGGACTACATTGGATAAGTAATCTTTCCTATTACCTATCATCACCACCTCCCTACCTTCCATCATTTTCAATACCATGCGCTTGGCCTCGCAAACAAACTGGCCTAATACTTCACTAGCCAATCCATTTTGAGAATCAGATCGAACTCCCCAAACGGTAGTTCCATCAAATCAGCCAAAAACATGACCCCTTGAAGTTTTAGGGGTACATCCCTATATAGTTTACTTACTTCTACAGAGTGACCTAAAGGGCTTATCACAGTCATCTTCCTAGAAGTAATCTCAGAGTTCAAGTTCATAGTTTCCACTATGCTACTGGCTACATATGAGTGCGTTGAACCCACATCTATCAAAATATTATAAGTTAGTCCAAAGATTAAGAACGTACCGGTTATGACGTCCGGTGTGTCACCCTCCTCTCGACGCCTCGCTGCGTAGACTAATCCAGGCTGTCTCGCCTCTGTTCCCACCGCACCTCCTGCGGTGCTCCCGAGCCTCTGCCAGAGCCATTACCTCCCCTAGCAGCACCACAGCCCCTCTGTGGCTGCTGACCATCCCTCCTGTTTTGAGTACGATTCTGATCCCAGACTGCAACCTACTTGACCTCTATGGACAATCCCTCACTCGGTGCCCCATCGATCCACACTTAAAGCATCCCCTATTTCCAGTCCAACATTCTCCTGTGAGACTTCCCACATCGAGTACATCGTGGCAGCCACTAAGTATCAGCAGTAGTAGGCCTAGTAGCTTGATTCAGCCCACTATATCTACCCCTTTTCTGCTGATTCCCGGTAGACCCAGATGATCCAGAATTCTTCTTATTCCAACCTTTGTCCTGATTCCATCTAACCGACTGTTTCACTTCATCCGTAACTTTGGCCTTTTCCACTAAGACCGCAAACTCTCTCTCCTGGTGTAAAGTAATCAGCAACCTCAAATCATCCCTTAATCCACCCTCGAATCTGACACATCGCTCATGCTCTATAGCTATAATGCCCTGAGCATATCGGCTCAACCTTAAGAATTTCCCTCGTACTCGACTGGACTTACTCCCGAACCGACCTCGTAAACGCCTTCCTCTACACATCAATGTAACTGGTCCCAACATACTTCTTCTGATAACTGCCTTGAAATAATCCCAAGTGAGATCATCCGCTGTAGCACCATCCCGAACCGTGAGCCACCACTGGTATGACTCATCTCGGAGAAGCGACACTACTCCCTTTAGTTTCTCCTCAGCCGTCAGATCCAGATCGTCCATGATTCGTTCTGTCGCCTCCAACCAATACTCAGCCGTATTGGGTGCCACACCAGATACACCTCGGAATACCTCAGCTCCATTGGTTCGGAGTCGCTCAGATACAGATTTTTGAGCTCCCATACCTCCACCTACTCTAGCCACTCTTTCTAGCACTCGCATGACGATCGCTGCGACAATGCATCATCCCACATCGATCTCGGTACTCAATACCGATGGTGGTGGTGGTGGTATCTCATTCTCTAACCCTTGACCAGACCTAACTGGTTCCGATATGGTCATTCTTCCTCTACCATGACCTCGCACATTACGACCACGTCCCCTAGAACTCATGACTATGCTCGCGCCTTATTCTGTTTTAAAAATTTTATGCATTAGTTTCTGTTCCACTGATTACCCACGAGCAAGTTTTATGTAAAGAAGTTCAGTAGTAGTTTTTTCGATCATCACCAAGTTTTCATTTCCAATCCTCTACCCTCGTTCCACGTGTAGGGGTATTCTCGTCATTTCACTACCCGAGGGTATTTCCGTAATTAACGTATCAGGGTATTTTAGTAATAAACCAGGGTTAATTTGGAAATCTTTACAAATCATAGGTATTTTAGAAATTCCAAAAATCAAGGGTATTTTGGTAATTTCATAAATCAAGGCTATTTTGGTAATTTCATAAACTAGGGGTATTTTCATAATTTTTCCAAAATATGGTTCCAGGTGATTTTACGAAATAAGGGTATTTAAAAATTTTCAATTCGGGGGTACTTCGGTAGTTTTCCATACCGAGGGTATTTTGGTAATTCTTACAAGTCAGGGGTAATTTGGTCATTTTTCAAATCAAGGCTACTGGGGTAATTTCGAAACCAAGGTTTAATTTTTTTTAGAGGGTTACAAAACAAGATGGCTGGTCCCTTTCGGGTTTTAGTTATTGAATTTAGCCTGTGAATAAGTCGTCTCAGTGAGGGTGAAACGTCACTACGCACCAGGTAGGATTCGAGCGGAGAGGAGGTGAGTCACTAGGACTGCTTAAATACCAAGCTCCCCCTGAATCCAATCCTAGACATGCGCACAACGGTTACAACACCCTTAACTTAGCGACATACCCATAAGTTTGTTTAGTGGATCTTTAAGTCTTATGTAATTTGTATTTGAGTAAGCTATTCCTAGGGTTTAATATCTCCTAATCTACTAATCTACGATCCCGAAACACCCATTTCCCACACATATAATTCATACAAAGGTTAGGGATACTTACCTGGGCGGATTGGTGCCGGAGACTCGGTGCCATGCTATTCAAACCATGTACCTTTTCCACCAAACTTTTCAAAACCCTACTTTAAAACATTTTGGGCCTCGGGCCCACAGCTGAGCTTTTGAACTTGACTCTGATACCAAAATTATAACACCCCAAACCCGATCAATACACCATGACCGAATCTGGCATGCTACGGAGTGAAATCCTTTTTAAACCAAAAGTTTGTCGGATAATTTTCTTAGAAAACCCTTTTGTAGTATGAAAAGTTTAGAAAACCTTGTTTAAGATAATTTTGAAATCGTGTGATGGCTGCTTTAAAACTCATGCTTGAGAATTCACTTATTGTTGCAAGTTTTAGAAAACATACAAGTTACCTTTGTTATCATCTCATAAGTGGTGTTACCCGATGGCAACGTTTAAAAAATCGAAGGAGTTATAGTTTTGAAACATTGCTTTTTACCAGTTAATTTAACAAGACCATATATCCAACAGATGTATAATATAATCAGGATAGAAGCAAATAATAAAAACCCAAAATAATACTTAGCGGCCTTATTACAAACCAAAACCAACTTGAGGTAAATAGATAAAATTGAAATAGTAACTAAAAGAAATCAAAACCCAAACGAGCATGCATGGTCGCCTCGAGTCCTTCAAACTCAGATCCGCAATCTACACCTCATCTGCAAAATATAAGGGAAGGGGTGAGTCACCAAGACTCAGTGTAAAAAATCCCCAACCCGATAGTGCAAGCACTTACACAGATTATCAGTGAACATGCAAATCATGCAACCCATAACCTAACCATCCAATCTCCTTTACCTACCCGTGTGGTCAAAACCATCGTGGTCAAAACCATGATGACCGTAGTCACAAATATATAACGGTGTGGTCAAAATCACCGATGACCGAAGTCACAAATCAAGTGATGGGGCCAACCCATCGTGTGGTCAAAACCACCGATGACAATCCCATAATTAACATGGGGCCAACCCATCGTGGTACCAAACCACTGGACGAGTCACAATATTCATATGTGGTCAAAACCATGGTGGTCAAAATCATGGACTTAGTCACAAAATATAATATCAAGACGGGCCAACCCATCGTGTGGTCAAAACCACGGTGACAGGTCCAAATATCTCTTCCCTCCTCTCAACAATCCCACCATCATGTCCATATCAATCATGGCATAATAATATATAGTGATGCAAATAACACATGGCATACATTTAACGGTGACATGATGATGTATATAAAAATCACATAATAGGGGACTTACCCTAATCCAAGCTCATACCCACAAGGCATAATCACCGATTTCATTGGCTATAACAAGAATATAATAGGCATATTATACTAATAAAGTGTGTAAGCGTTACATACATTACTAACGCAATCACTAAATCCCAAGACCGATCTCATCGCACCAAATCCCCTTGATCCTACATTCGGCCAAACCCAAAATCAGTAACAAGGCCATTCAGCCACACCAACAAATCCCTAAGGGTTAACGCATGGAACCCCAAACCTTACCTTGATGCTCTTTGAATACTAGCCACCACCTAAAGTATGTGAGATTGAGCCTTCCCCTACAATCGGCAATCATTAACACTCATTTCAATAGCCTTTGGCTTTTCAAATATCTATTGGAAAGACTGAACTAACATGGATCCTTACCACTGACTTACCGAATTCGATTGTCAGAGAATAGAGGGCTCAGATCTACTGCTTCAAAACCCCAGAGATCCTAAAAGAAATCGGTCCCTAGAGACGATTAGCATTACTTATCAACAAATGCGAAATTTTGCTTTTGCTCTCATAGGAGTCGACGGATAGAAGAGAAAAGGAATAAAGAAATTTGGCCAAGAACACTTACCCTCTTCCAAAATCGATTGGAGAAAAGCCAAAAGAAGATCTAGACTTTGATCGGTATTCGACCAAAACAAAACAAGAGAAAGAAGGGAGATTCGGCTATGGTTGATTGAAGACAACCCAATAGGATTTGGATAGAGTGAAAGAAGAGAAAGGAAAAAAAAGTGAAAGGGAAGAGAGAGGATTCGTCAATGGGTTTGAGAGAAGAGAACCAAAAAGTGAAAGGGAGAGAATGGCTACCAAGTTTGACTTTTCAAAGAAAATGCACAAAAGATTCAGCTGATTACAAGAGCTGCCGAAAAAAGGGAGAAAGCAAAAAGGGTAATTGATGGTTCGACTTTGACACAAAATGAAAAGAGAAGACCCTCTCCTCACTAGCCGAAATAACCCCTTAACCCACCATAGACATTCGCCCACCACCTAAAGGCTCCCCAAACCGACTGCACTTCCTCCACCCTAGAGTCCAAATTCGGCCAACCTCTCCAAAGCTCTCCCATCCACTCATTCAAATAAATTTGAATGAGTCAACCACCAAAATTTTCTCCCTTCCATCCATTTCAAATTGGTTGACTCAATCCTCATCTATCCATGAGAGTCCCACCTGATCACACCTCTGCTTGCCTATGGCATAAAAAATAAATAAGCAGAAAGGGATTTCTGCAGCTCGAACCAAGGTCCTCCTTGCTCCTTGTGGCGTCACCTCCCTTGTGACTTAAGTGGCACCTCCTTGCCACTTTACCAAGGCACTTCTTGTGTCTAAAACCTCAAATTAATTCTTTTAACCCCTATTTCCCCTAGCTCCTTTCTCTTAAGTGCTAGACAAAAATTTTGGCCATGACCCAAGACTAACCCGAGGTCAAGCCTAGACCCCAAAACATGCCAAACAAACACAGCTGACATCACATTACATGCAAACACACTCAAAATGCAGAGACCCCATTTTAAGAATGTTACAAGAAAAATTAGACTAAATGTATCTTAATAAAGACATGTTACTCCCTACCAATTCGATTTTAATTCCTTATTCAAAATTAAACTGCAATCATTAAGCTTAACTGATGTCTTCATATGTTGAACAGAGCAATAGGTCTTTAATTTGAACAGAGCTTAACATTGGAACTTTAAATCAATAGGTCTTTAATAAGGTTGTAACATGGCTGGGCTTAGGGGTAGGTAAAAGATAGATAATTTTTTGGCTTAAAAAAAACCCTAGACTCAGCACAAATCGAACCTTCAGGGTTTTTACCGTCGATACACCAACTTATTCTCTTTCGTATATCTATTTGATTTTGAGTACATTTTTTTTTCAATTTAAGCACTTGCTTCATGTACTACAACTTTTGAGCAATTGATGCTTCTTTTCAACTCCCCCAAACTTATTTTTAAACGATATTCTGAATAATACTGAGTCTAGTATTTGGGACAATTTTAAAGATAATGAAGAGAAAAGTGATGGCTAAATATTGCAAAGGCCCAAATAAAATTAGGCCATATAGTCTCAAAGTTAGGTTTCAACGGATAGTTTTATCAAGGTCGGCTTGAAAGGCTCAAATGGTCCAAAAAATAGTTGCCTAAATCGTTTTCAATATTCCATGCTTCCTAGGATTTCGCCTCAAGAAATTACTAAGTCAATTCTAAAGACTTAAACTTTCATGCATGCCTAATTTTTTCGTAGGGAACTAAAAATTTTATGGTACGAATTTGCATGTTTTATTAAAAGTACGTTCATATCATTATTAAGCTAGCATAATAACTTATTGAAATAATAGAACTTTATTAATACTGAAGTTTAGCATACTTAACAAAATTCAAATTTATTGAACAAAATACATCCTAATCATAATTAAAAGAAAATTTTATTCTGAGTGGAATCAATTCAAATTTTCAGTCCCCCTACTTAAAGTGAACAATGTCCTCATTGTTTAAAGTGAATAGATAATATACACCAGGTATGATTTTTAGAAAAGAGGAGGTGGGTCAGATTGACTGCTTAAGTACCAAGCTCTCTCTAAGATCCAATCCTAAACATGTATATATCTAATACCACATTTTAGCCTTTGTGAGTTGTTCAGATTTTATTCATGATTCCTATCTCTTGTTTTATTGTGCAAAAATGAAAATTCCTAATAAACCTAATCCTAAAATGACTTAAGAATAAAAATAAGCTAAAGTTGAAGTCCTCCCTTTTTATTTGTTTGCCATCCTTCCGAATTCAACTCATCTTTTGGTCCATCAGTATTGCCTTTGCATGAATCACCTTGCTCCTTCTTCGATAATGAGATCCATGGTTCAAATATGAAATCTGGAAACTCAGGAACAAAAATAAATAGGTCATTACAAATTTTCTTAAAGGCACTCATCATCGAGTCATCCCTTATTTTTGAGTATCTCCAGTAGGCTTGTTGCTGCCATTGCATGTGTTGCATTAAGTCCATCAGCTTTGATAGCTCATCACGAAGATCTGGGCTAGGTGGTGGAGCTCTAAACATTGAGGTTTCGACATCAGGTTCAGCTTCTGGTTCCATTGGTTCTGCCTCATTAGGGACTTCAATTGAGTGCTCTACCGGGATTTTTTTCGGTTCATCCTATGCTTCTTCGGGATCCTCACACTCTTCCACTCGTTGCTGTAGAACAGAATCTCTAGCTACTCGGTAGAGGTCCTAATCGGTGATTATGCCTTGACTATACCCTGTCTTTTTCACGTCCGCAAGGATTTTTGCTTTTAAGCACAGAATTGTTATCGTAAAGGGGAAATAGGCCGGGCCAGAACGTCTAACGGCGTAATTTCGTTTGGATGATTTTACCCACATCAATGGTCTTTCTAGTTAGAATTGAGTATAATAAGACCATTCGCTCTAATGATATTGCAGTCCCATGTGAGCTAGGCATAAGGCTGAAACGAATGAAATAGAACCATACCTTCGCAAGTGGTGTCAAATACTCTCTTCGGCACGTGTGGTTTCCTTGCATTGACACAGTCCACTTAGAACTTGGAACTGTAAGTTCCTCGAGAATTTCTTGCAAATTTTAAGGCTTAATATTGCTCAACAAGGAAAAATATTCATCGTTTTCAAAATCAGGTAATTCAAAGAACTCATTAATAGCATTTGAAGTTATTGGTACCTTTATCCCATGAACTGGAACTTCAGTCAATTCGCTTGAGGTTAAGTTTGCATAAAATTCACGAACTAGTTCCTCATCCACACTTGGTCTCTTTTCACAAAACAATTCCCAATTGAGGGCTTCAGCAACTTGACGAATACGTGCCATAAAGTCTTTGTAGTTGCTTTCCTTCAATGTGAAGCCTTTATCTAGATGCATCTGTTGATTCTTGAAGATACTTTCGTATCTTACTTTGGCTTCTTCATAGTGGAACTTATTTTGCGTTTCATCGATTTGAGCGGAGGCACGAGTTCTCTTGCGAGGCATGATTAACCTGAACATAAGATGGGAAAAAATTATTTTCTCAAAAATTTATTTAAAAAAATTATTAATAATTCAATGAATTAAAAAAATTAAATAACTAAATAAATTGAAAGAAAATTAGGTCTTACCACCTTTTTTTTTTAAAAAAAATAAGAGAACTCTAAGAAAATAGTGGAGAAATAGATAGTAAAATGGAAGGAGGGTTGGAGGGTTTTGGCTTAGGTTGGCTGAAGGAGGAGTGCCGCATAAGAGCACAAGGTAGCAAGGTGCATCGCTGATGGAGCTGGAGCGAGTAGCAATGTCTTGAGAGTCGCAAGGTGTAACGCAGTCCTTGTTGACCACGCTTTGGTGTGCATTGGGTCTGTCAATGCAAATCTTTGCCGATGTGTGATCGAGCTCAGGTAGTGAAATGAGGCAAAGAAACACATCGGTGTGTTCGATGTGGGCGTGCGGCGTGTGCTGGCCGAATGGCTATTGTGGCTAGGGACTTGCGACACTTTGATGAGTTGGTGATTTTGGGGTTGAATGATGCATGAATGAGAGGAAAAGAGTTGCTGGTATTTATACTAGGAGTAATGGGACTTAAAATAGAACTCTTAGTATAATTTAATGATTAAAAATAAGAGTCCAATTCTAATTTTACTCAATATTAACAACAATTAATAATTGAATATATGCATATGAACTTATCAATTGCTATTAAGATAAACATGAAATATAATCAAATAAATTAATCCTAATTTAAGCTAAGTTGATAAAAATTAATATATAAATTATAATGGATATAATTATATATTAAAGTTTATCAACAATTTATATAATATTAAGTAAAAATATTTATTCTAGATGCCTTTTAAAAATATTTACAAAAAGAGGCTTTGGGTTTTATTATTTACGTAATTAGCGACCAAATTTTAAAAATAATTCAATTAAGTCCCTAAACTTAATGAAAATTTGAAATTGAGTTGCAATTTAAACTTAGGTCAAAATTGACCTTTTTATTTAAAAAAATTATTTTTTCATTTAGGGGATAATTTCTCGGAAAATTATGTAAAAATCAATTCCCAAGAAAGATTGGAGAGGTCACAAGCGGTCCCGCTTAAGTTCTAATCTCATAGACAGAATTTATTTAAACATAATAAACCTTAAAATATACCCTAAATAATTTATTAAAAACAAGAAAATTGAATATCTAATAAACTGAACAAGATTTGATCCGTTCAGGTTTTTCTCCGTAGTAATGTTTCAAACGTTGAGCATTGACTTGAAAATTACCTCCCTTACCTTGGAGTTCAAAAACTCCATATAGATAGACGCGATGAATCATGAATGGACCGGACCAACGTGATTTTAACTTAGGGAAGAACTTCAATCTAGAATTAAATAACAAGACTTGCTGACCTACTTCAAATTCTCTAACTCGAATGTGTTTTTCATGCCATTTCTTGAGTCTTTCCTTGAGTAATTTGGCATTTTCGTACGAGAACATTCGAAATTCCTCTAGCTTGTTGAGTTGGAGCATTCATTTCTCTCTAGCAAGCTGAAGATCCAATTTGAGTTGTCGAAGAGCCCAATAAGCTTTGTGCTCTAACTCCAGAGGTAGATGATAGGCTTTTCCAAAGACCAACCTGTAGGGTGACATTCCTAAAGGTGTCTTGTATGCTGTTCTGTAAGCCCATAAAGCATCATCTAGTCTCTTGGACCAATCTCATCGGTTTGGACAAACTACCTTCTCAAGTATGCCTTTGATCTCCTTATTTGCCAGCTCAGCTTGCCCATTTGTCTGCGGATGGTAAGCTGTAGCAACCTTGTGTTTCACTCCATGTTTGTCTAACAACCATTTTAATTACTTGTTCACAAAATGGGTCCCTTCATCATTGATAATAACTCTTGGGGTTCTAAACCTTGTGAACACATGTTTCTGGAAGAACTTCATCACAACCTTAGCATCGTTCTTCTGATAAGCTTTAGCCTCGACCCACTTGGACACATAATCTACTGCTACCAATATGTATTTGTGACCAAAAGACAGAGGGAAAGGACCAAAAAAGTCAATACCCCAAACATCGAACAATTCTACATCAATGATATTTGTTTGAGGCATCTCATTTCTGTTGGTGACATTTCCAACCCTCTGACATTGATCACAACTCTTTATGTAAGCGTATGCATCATTGAATAGTGTTGGCCAAAAGAATCTGGCTTGCAATACTTTGGCCGCTGTGCGTGTACCTCCGAAGTGTCCCCCACTTGGAGCTGAGTGACAGTAGTATAAAATATTCGGTATTTCATCTTCTGCCACACATCTCCTGATCATTTGATTTGCACACTTTTTAAACAAATATGGCTTTTCCCAAAAATAGTACTTCGCATCGTGAAGAAACTTTTTACTTTGTTGATACATTTTATCAATCGCCATCAAACCACAATCTAAATAGTTAGCAATATCAACAAACCAAGGAATATTATGGACATGATTTACCTTCAGTATGTGGTCATCTGGAAATGTTTCCTGAATCGGTACAAGTGGAGAATTTCCCTCTTACGGCTCCAATCTAGACAAGCGATCTGCTACTTGGTTCTCTACTCCCTTTTGATCTTGAATTTCTAGATCAAACTCTTGAAGCAGTAGTACCCAACGAATCAATCTCGACTTAACGTCTTTCTTGGCTAGTAAATATTTAATTGTCGAGTGGTCTGTATAGACAATCACTTTGGTACCTACAAGATACGATCGAAATTTGTCGAAAGTAAACATAATAGGAAGTAAATCTTTTTCCGCTACCATATAATTTAGTTGAGCTCCAGTTAGAGTTCGACTTGCATAGTAGATGGGATGAAAAATTTGTTCCTTCGCTAGCCCATGACAGCTCCAATTACGAAGTCACTTGCGTCACACATCAATACGGATGGCAAATCCCAGTCTGGTGTGATGATTATGGGTGCCGTGACTAAGCGACTCTTCAAATCGTTGAAGGCTTTTAAGCATTCCTCATCAAACTTGAATATCGAGTCATTCTCCAATAATTTGCATAAGGGTTTAGCTACTTTGGAGAAGTCTTTGATAAATCTTCAATAGAAGCCGATGTGGCCCAAAAAGCTTTTAACACCTTCTAGAGATGTTGGAGGTGGGAGTTTCTCAATAACGTCTACCTTTTCTTTGTCTACCTCGATCCCATGTCTCGTTATCTGATGGCCTAAAGCAATTCCTTCTCATACCATGAATGGAACTTTTCCCAATTCAGTACGAGAGTTGTTTCTTCGCATCGCCTTAGCACCTTAGCTAGATTTGGCTAAGAAATCATCGTAAGTATCTTTGAATATTGAAAAATCATCCATAAAACTTCCAAGTACTTCTCAACCATGTCAGTAAAAATAGACATCATACATCTTTGAAATGTATTAGGTGCATTACATAAACCAAATGGCATGCGTCTAAATGCAAACGTACCATACGAGCAGGTGAATGTCGTTTTGTGTTGATCTTCGGGTGCTACTGTAATATGATTATAGCCTGAGTATCCATCGAGAAAATAGTAGTAATCTTGTCCTCCGAGTCTATCCAGTATCTAGTCCAAGAACGGTAAAGGAAAGTGATCTTTCTTAGTCGCCTTGTTTAGCTTCCGGTAATCGATGTATATTCTCCATCATGTAACCGTTCTAGTCGATATCAACTTGTTGTTCTTGTTCTTTATGACCGTGATATCTCCTTTCTTTGGCACGCACTAGACCGGACCCACCCATAAACTGTCTAAGATAGGGTAGATTATAGTCGCATCTAACCACTTGATGATCTTGTAACATCCTAAAATTCAGGAGTCTATGATATTTGTGTAAATGCATGTTATGGTTGCTTTGCGGGTTGTTTGGGTGTGTTTGGGGGTCCTGGGGAGGCTCAGGTTCGAGCCCATGCCTTGGTGAAATTTTGGTTTTTGGGCACTTTAGTGGCGAGAGCTAGTGGAAGCAGGACTTAAGGTTAATTAAATGTGTTTGCTAACACAAGGAGCAAGGTGGCCTAGTGGTGTGGCATCACAAGGGAAGAAGAGAGGGAGGGTGTTTGAATCCCTCAAGTAGCATATAAGGGCTTTTATTTTATGCTGTAAGAGGAGAAGAGGTAGAGTTAGATTATAACTCTCTAGAGAGAGAGAAGACTCAGTCAAATTATTTGAATGGGTGATGGAGAGGAAGTTGGGGAGCAAATAGGGGAGAGAATCAAGGGATTGAGGTGAGAGGTGGTGGTGGCCGATTGTGGGAGTGTTGGAAGGAAGAGAAATTCAGCTAAGGGGGGTGGTGTTGGGCACTTTCAGCAAGTGAGGGGTAGGTGCCGAAATTTCTTTATGCTTTCAAAGAAACCTTTTGTTTTTTTCTTTCTTGGGCATTTTCTACTCAAGTGGTTTCGGGTCTTTTCTTTTAATTTTCTTTTTCCTTCTTGCTATTGCCAAATTTTGTCAGTTTCACCTTTCCTCTTTTTTTCGCTCGATTTCCATACTTTGCTCTCTTTTGCTAGTTACCTAATCACTCTTGGCCAAAAAATTATCTTCCATCTCCTCCTATTTTCTCTTTTCTATACTATAGCCGAAACCTCAACCCCCTTTTTCTTCTAGTTCTCAATTGATTTACTTCATTTCTTCTCATCTTTGGATATTTCATTTTGGTTAATCTCATATCTAAACCTTGAGTTCTTTTGTTTTGCTGCGGGTGCCGAATCATTTCTTCCCATTCGACTCATCTCTGATCTAAGGTTTGGATTGCTCCTCTATTCGCGCTTTCTTCTCTTTCTTTTCTGTACTAAAGCTGAAATTCTCACCTTCTTGTCTAAGGGCCGAACCTAAGTGCTCTTCTTCATCTTGATTATCGTTGGTTCTTTCTTTTGTGTGGAAGATGGACCTTGGAACAACTGCCGATCTTGTGGCAGTTTGGTAAAGGAGTTATGGCCGAATAGGGGGAATGGACGATTGCTCTCTATTTTAGGTTCATAGTGGCCGAAAGGCCGTTTCCTTGTTATTTTGAAGCAACATCACTAACTCATGCTTTCATTAGGGACTCAATCTCGTAATCAAAGGGAGTAAATCGAACATTCAAAGCATAACAAGGAGTTTCCGTCATTCTTGGTGCATCGAAAAGTATCGTGATACGTATTTCAAATCAAGTGTGTAATCTCACACTCCTCTGAATGATATGATGTTTTGTGAACCGGCCAAAAGCTAAAAAGTCGAAAAGCCAAAAAACCAGCAACTGTGACCACTCGAGCGTGCGAGTTCTCGCAGTGGTAAATCGAGAATCGAATAATGATGATAAGCTGTTGAGAGTGTCACGAGTACTCCCGCGAAACTAAGGCTGTAACTGGCTTGATTGAGCTGAAATGGGCCAAATGGGCCCAATAAGCTATCTGGCCCACTGAGGGAAAATTATTGGAAAACTATCAAACGATAGGTTTAATTGCAAAATCTGCAAATCTAAAATCGAAACCATACGTTTTGGGCCACACAAGCGTGTGGGCCCGTTTGGGCCTGAAATGGGTTTTAGGCCCAATAGTTCTGTAGAGACCCAAAAAGGGTCCTGGTCGCTCAAGGCGACAGTAGGCCATCGGAGAGGCCGTTAAATGCGAAATTATGAAAATACCCTTAGAGGGTAAAATTACCAAAATACCCTTAGAGGGTAAAATTACCAAAATACCCCTAGAGGGTAAAATGACCGTTATACCCCTGATTATGGTTTGTTAACATGTATATACTTTATTTACATTTTTGTACGTATGATTCATTACATTTATGGTATGTTGGATGGGGTGGGATTGATTGATCAGAGGAAGTGTAATATTGTGGCTCTGCCACATTTTGTTCTGATGGCTATACCACATAAATATTCTGTTATTCTGGTGGCTTTGCCACAAATTCTGTATTTAGCATCTTGTCTGCAATATTGGTGTGTTTTGGCAGGGTGGGTTAACTTGGTCCCCACAGGTGTGTTGGGCTGGTACGGGGGTGTGTAGCGGATGGATTATTAGGTTGGGTTGCATACTCTATTGCATTATCATGCTTATAAGGCTAAGGCCCAGATTGTTACTGAATTAGGCTTTGGCCGATCTATACATCAGATAAAGGCTTGGCTCGACCGCATCAGATGGGCTTCGGTCCAGTTTACTTTTGTATGGGCTCGGGCCCAGTTAATGACTAATTAGGGGATTACATACTGAGTTCTCGTAACTCACCCCTCTGCTTAAACCTTGCAGGTGATCCCCAACATTGAGGATTTAGAGCTGCGGAGGACTCTGTGGTGGCCATACATCGGTGTACTTCTCCCAAACCTTAGTAATTTTTGTTTTACTTTGTTTTGAGATTTATTTTAATATGGGGTTTAATTTTTTTTGTAATAAGGCCATTGGATTTTAAATTTTCTTTTAAGCTTTTATTTCAGTTATAATCAATCTATAAACGACTAAACTCTGGATTTTCTTAAAATGACAATAACTTGTTTTCAAAATATCACATTTCTGCAATTCACTGAATCTGATTTCTGTTATAAATAGAGTTTTCAGAAATAAGTATAATAATAATAACATTTTTACAATAAAGCCATGAAAGCAAATCCAAATTTCACAAACAACAAAGCTCAAAGTTTTCAAAAAGAATACGAACTCTTTAAACGATCACGCAGTTTTTAAACAACCCTTTATGTGACATGCCATATCCAGACGTAACATCTAGGCCAGATTTGGGGTGTTACATTTTATGGCATCAGAGCCAGGTTGCAAAACTCGATAGTGGAATGGGTTCGAAAATGTTTTCAAAATTTTCTTGTAGTATGATTTAGAAAAAAAATACTGTTATTGGAAGTATGGCACACAGAGTCTCCGGCACCAAATCCGTAAGTCCTCTTATTTTATGTCAGATGATATGATGAAATGTCTGTAAGAGAGAAAACTACTAGAGTTAGTGGTAGTACACTAAGACTGTTAGCTAGAGGAGCTAAGACTATAGAGATTGAGACATTAGGAAATTCGATCCACGAGAACAACTTTTATACCTGTTTTCATATGACACTTGTTAATAAACATTGGAATTATAGACCGATTCATAAAACTCTTAATTAGATCAATACGATTCAGCAGTATGAGTACAAGAGGACGTGGACGTGGTACACACGGCCGTGGTAGAGGCCAAAATGCTAGGGCTGGATCCTCAGCATTGGGGCATATGCCAAAAACAGGGTCTCGTGATTGAGCTGGGGGGGATGACGCTCTGCTTCAAGCAATGCTGCGGGTCTTAGAACGGGTTGCTGGATACTGGGTCAGCAACTTGGGGGGTCTATTTCTGAGCGACTCCTGGTCGAATGGGGCCGAAACTTTTAGGGGCATCTTTGGTGTAGCCCCGAATGTGGTAGAATATTGGCTTGAGGTTGTGAAATGAATTATGGATGATTTGGATTGTACAGCAAAACAGAAACTAAAAGGGGCGGTGTCTCTATTGAGAGATGAGGCATATCAGTGGTGGCTCACTGTGAGAGAAGGCACACAAGTAGATCATTTAATCTGGGATTTCTTTAAGACTGCTTTTTAAGGAAAATATGTCGGCGCTAGCTATGTGGACGCTCAGAGAAAAGAATTCTTGAATCTAGCTTAGGGGAATAAATTGGTGGCAGAATAAGAGGCGAAGTTTTTGCGCTTGAGCCGTTATGCTCGGGTAATAGTTTCGACCGATTATAAGCATTGTGTGCGGTTTGAATATGGGTTGCAGGATGAGTTACGGGTATTGATAAGCCCTGCAGAGGGAGAGAGATTTTGCTACGTTGGTGGAAATGGCCAAGATTGCTGAGGAGGTAAAACGCTCTGAGCTTCAGAACCGTGACAAGGAAAATGGTAGGAATAAGACAGATTTTAGTCCTTCCAATTCTTCAGATAGATTTCAAAAGAGGCCTAAGTTGGATGGCCCAGCTCGAGTTAGGGCGCCAGTTGTTGTGGGTCGATTGCAACCCTGTGTTCAGTGTGGGAAGACACATCTGGGGGAGTGTTGGAGAAGATCTGGTGGGTGTTTTATATGTGGGTCCAAGGATCATCAGATAAAGGACTATCCTCGGGAGCCTGTTAGGGCACAAATAGTAGGTCAAGGATTTGTGCAGCCAGGGAGAGGTGGTCAGCAGCCACCGAAAGGTCGTGGTCTGCCCAGAGGTGGAAATGGGTTTGGATGAGGTCGTGGAGCACCGGGCAAAGGTGCTGGTAATATAGATGCAGGACAGACGGGACTGGTTTATGCGGCTTGACGATGAGAGGATGGCGATGCATCGGACGTCATAATCGATACGCTTTTCATATTTGATGTGCCATTTATAGCTTTAATTGATATTGGATCTACACACTCGTATGTTGCCTGTACTGTGTCTAGGGCTCTGGGTATGCAATTTGAGTTTGTTGATAGAGAAATATCAATAATTAGTCCCTCAGGACAATCTGTGGTAGTGAATAAGCAGTTTAGAAATGTGCCACTAAAAGTTTAAGGAGTGGTATTCCCGGCAGATTTGATGGAACTGCCGTTCGGTGAGTTTGATCTTATACTAGGCATGGACTGGCTAGTTAAACACCGTGTGAATTTGGATTACGCTACTAAGCGTATGGTATTAAGGACCACAGAGGAGAAGGAAGTGATTGTGGTAGGAGAAAGAAGGGATTATCTGTCCAATATGATTTCGGCACTAAAGGCCGGAAGATGGTACGTAAAGGGTGTGAGGCGTTTCTAGCTTTTATCAGCACATCTGATGTTAAAGAATTATCTGTTGAGGATGACAAAACTGTGAAGGAGTTCCCAGACATTTTTCTTAAAGTGCTTTCGGGGTTGCCCCCAAATCGCGAGGTCTAGTTTTGGCAATGAGCTACTATTGGGAATGGTTCGATGTCCATCGCCCCTTATAGAATGGCACCGAAGGAGCTAGTAGAACTAAAAGCTCAGATCCAAGAGTTGTTGGACCGAGGATTTATCCGACCAAGTGTATCTCTATGGGGAGCGCTGGTATTATTCGTGAAGAAGAAGGATGGGTCAATGCGTACGTACATTAACTATCGTCAGTTAAACAAGCTAATTGTTAAGAACAAATACCCGCTACCAAGGATTGGCAACCTATTTGATCAACTACGGGGAGCTTCGGTCTTCTCGAAAATAGATTTAAGATTGGTGTATCATTAGCTAAGGGTCAAGGAGGCAGATATTAACAAGATTGCATTCCGAACTCTTTATGGGCATTATGAGTTTTTGGTTATGCCATTCAGATTAACAAATGCACCCGCTACTTTTATGGATATGATGAATTGGGTCTTCCAAACCTATCTGGACCGGTTCGTGGTGGTCTTCATAAATGACATCTTGGTGTATTCAAGAACTGAGGAGGAGCATGATTCACATCTTCGGGTTGTTCTACAGATATTGAGAGAGAAGCAACTTTATGCCAAATTCAGTAAGTGCGAGTTTTGGTTGAAGGAAGTGACATTTTTGGGACATGTTGTGTCTGCCGAGGGGATTAGAGTAGATCCTTAAAAAGTCAAAGCTGTACTAAATTGGAAGCCACCGAAGTCAGTATCAGAAGTTTGAAGTTTTCTAGGTTTGGCTGGATACTACAGGCTGTTCGTTGAGGGGTTTTCTTTGATTGCTGCACCCTTAACTAAGTTATTGCGCAAGGGGGTACCATTTGTTTTGTCTGATAAGAAGCAAGAGAGTTTTGAGAAGTTGAAGAAGATTCTGACTGAAGCACCGGTATTGATTCAGCCTGAGGCTGGTAAAGAATTTGTTGTTTATTGTGATGCATCTCACAAAGGTTACAAAACTCGACTGTGGAATGGGTTCGAAAACGTTTTCAAAATTTGCTTGTAGTTTGATTTAGAAAAAAAATACTATTATTGGAAGTATGGCACATAGAGTCTCCGGCACCAAATCCGTAAGTCCTCTTATTTTATGTCTGATGATATGATGAAATGTCTGTAAGAGAGAAAACTACTAGAGTTAGTGGTAGTACACTAAGACCGTTAGCTATAGGAGCTAAGACTATAGAGATTGAGACATTAGGAAATTCGATTCGCGAGAACAACTTTTATACCTATTTTCATAAGACACTTGTTAATAAACATTAGAATTATAGACTGATTCATAAAACTCTTAATCAGATCAATACGATTCAGCAGTATAAGTACAAGAGGACGTGGACATGGTACACACGGCCGTGGTAGAGGCCGAAATGCTTGGGCTAGATCCTCAGCATCGGGGCATATGTCAGAAACAAAGGCATCCGCATCGCCAAGATCTTGAAATAGGGTCTCGTGGTCGAAATTTGGAGGGGACGACGCTCTGCCTCAAGCAATGTTCTTGGTCTTGGAGCAGGTTCTTTGGAGCAAATCATCGGGTCGAGAACTCGAGGGTCTATTTCGGCGACTCTCTATCGAATAGGGCCAAAGTTTTTAGGGGCATCTCTGGTGTAGCCCCGAATGTGGCAAAATATTGGCTTGAGGCTATGGAACGAATTATGGATGATTTGGATTGCACAGCAAAAAAAAATTGAAAGGGGCGGTGTCTCTATTGAGAGATGAGGCATATCAGTGGTGGCTCACTGTGAGAGAAGGCACACAAGCAGATTGTTTAACCTGGGATTTCTTTAAGATAACTTTTTAAGGAAAATATGTCGGCGCTAGCTATGTGGACACTCAGAGAAAATAATTTTTGAATCTGGTTTAGGGGAATAAATTGGTGGCAGAATAAGAGGCAGAGTTTTTGTGCTTCAGCTGTTATGCTCGGGGAATAGTTTTGACTGATTATAAGCGTTGTGTGCTATTTGAAGATGGGCTATGGGATGAGTTACGGGTATTGATAGCCCTGCAGAGGGAGAGAGATTTTACTGCATTGGTGGAAAAGGCCAAGATTATTGAGGAGGTAAATCACTCTAAGCGTCAGAAATGTGACAAGGAAAAAGGCAGGAATAAGAGAGATTTTAGTTCTTCCAATTCTTCAGATAGATTTCAAAAGAGGCCTAGGTTGGATGGGCCAGCTTGAGTTGGGGTGCCAGTTGTTGTGGGTCGATTGCAACCCTGTGTTCAGTGTGGGAAGACACATCCGGGGGAGTGTTGGAGAAGATCTGGTGGGTGTTTCATATGTGAGTCCAAGGATCATTAGATAAAAGACTGTCCTCGGGAGCCTGTTAGGGCACAGATAGTAGGTCAAGGATTTGTGCAGCTAGGGAGAGGTGGTCAGCAGCACCGAAAGGTCGTGGTCCGCCTAGAGGGGGAAATGGGTTTGGACGAGGTCGTGGAGCATCGGGCAGAGGTGCTGGTAATACAGATGTAGGACAGTCGGGACTAGTTTATGCGGCTTGACAACGAGAGGATGCCGACGTACGGGACATCATAACCGGTACATTTTTCATATTTGATGTGCCATTTACAGCTTTAATTGATATTGAATCTACACACTCGTATGTTGTTGGTACTGTGTCTGGGGCTCTGGGTATGCAATTTGAGTTTGCTGATAGAGAAATGTCGATAATTAGTCCCTTAGGACAATCTGTGGTAGTGAATAAGCAGTTTAGAAATGTGCCACTAGAAGTTCAAGGAGTGGTATTCCTGGCAAATTTGATGGAACTGCCGTTCGACGAGTTTGATATTATACTAGGCATGGACTGGCTAGTTAAACACCGTGTGAATTTGGATTGCACTGCTAAGTGTACGGTATTAAGGACCACAAAGGAGGAGGAAGTGATTGTGATAGGATAAAGAAGGGATTATCTTTCCAATGTGATTTTGGCACTAAAGGCCGAGAAGATGGTGCGTAAAGGGTGTGAGGCGTTTCTAGCTTTTGTCAGCACATCTGATGTTAAGGAATTATCTATTGAGGATGTTAGAACCGTGAAGGAGTTCCTAGATGTTTTTCCTAAAGTGCTTTCGGGGTTGCCCACAAATCGCGAGGTCGAGTTTTTGCATTGAGCTACTATCGGGAATGGCTCCGGTGTCCATTGCCCCTTATAGGATGGCACCGAAGAAGCTAGTAGAACTAAAAGCTCAGAGCCAAGAGTTGTTGGACCGAGGATTTATCTGACCAAGTGTATCTCCATGGGGAGCGCTGGTATTATTTGTGAAGAAGAAGGATGGGTCAATGCGTATGTACATTGACTATTATCAGTTAAACAAGCTAACTGCTAAGAACAAATACCCACTACCAAGGATTGATGACCTGTTCAATCAGCTACGGGGAGCTTCGGTCTTCTCGAAAATAGATTTAAGATTGGTGTATCATCAGCTAAGGGTCAAGGAGGCAGATATTCACAAGACTGCATTCTGAACTCGTTATGGGCATTACGAGTTTTTGGTTATGCCGTTCAGATTAACAAATGCACCTGCTACTTTTATGGATATAATGAATCGGGTCTTCCAACCTATCTAGACCGGTTCGTGGTGGTCTTCATAGATGACATCTTGGAGTATTCAAGAAGAGGAGCATGATTCACATCTTTGAGTTATTCTACAGATATTGAGAGAGAAGCAACTTTACGCCAAATTCAGTAAGTGCGAGTTTTGGTTGAAGGAAGTGACATTTTTAGGACATGTCGTGTCTGTCGAGGGGATTAGGGTAGATCCTCAAAAAGTCAAAGCTGTACTGAATTGGAAGCCATAGAAGTTAGAATCAGAAGTTTGAAGTTTTCTGGGATTGGCTGGGTACTACAGGTGGTTCGTTGAGGGGTTTTCTTTGATTGCTGCACCCTTAACTAAGTTATTGCACAAGGGGGTACCATTTGTTTGGTCTGATAAGCAGCAAGAGAGTTTTGAGAAATTGAAGAAGATTCTGACTGAATCACCAGTATTGATTCAACTGAGGCTGGAAAAGAATTTGTTGTTTATTGTGATGCGTCTCACAAAGGTTACAAAACTCGACTGTGGAATGGGTTCGAAAACGTTTTCAAAATTTGCTTGTAGTATGATTTAGAAAAAAATACTGTTATTAGAAGTATGCCACAGAGAGTCTCCGACACCAAATTCGTAAGTCCTCTTATTTTATGTCTGATGATATGATGAAATGTCTGTAAGAGAGAAAACTACTAGAGTTAGTGGTAGTACACTAAGACAGTTAGCTATAGGAGCTAAGACTATAGAGATTGAGACATTAGGAAATTTGATCCGCGAGAACAACTTCTATACCTATTTTCATCTGACACATGTTAATGAACATTGGAATTATAGACTAATTCATAAAACTCTTAATCAGATCAATACGATTCAGCAGTATGAGTACAAGAGGATGTGGATGTGGTACACGCGGCCATGGTAGAGGCCAAAATGCTAGGGTTGGATCCTCAGCATCAGGGCATATGCCGGAAATAAAGGCACCGGCATTGCGATCTTGAAACAGGTCTCGTGGATCGAATTTGGAGGAACGACGCTCTGCTCAAGCAATCTTCGCAGTCTTGGAACAGGTTCTTTGGAGCAAGTACTAGGTCAGTAAGTCGGGGGGTCTATTTCTGAGCGACTCCGGTCGAACGGGGCTAAAGTTTTTAGGGGCATCTCTGGTGTAGCCCCAAATGTGGCAAAATATTAGCTTGAGGCTATGGAACAAATTATGGATGAATTGGATTGCACAGTGAAACAGAAACTGAAAGGGGGGTGTCTCTATTGAGAGATGAAGCATATCAGTGGTGGCTCACTGTGAGAGAAGACATACAAGTAGATCGTTTAACCTAGGATTTCTTTAAGACTGCTTTTTAGGGAAAATATGTCAGCGCTAGCTATGTGGACGCTCAGAGAAAAGAATTATTGAATCTGGTTTAGGGGAATAAATCGGTGGCAGAATAAGATGCGAAGTTTTTGTGCTTGAGCTGTTATGCTTGGGGAATAGTTTCGACGGATTATAAGTGTTGTGTGCGGTTTGAAGATGGGCTGTGGGATGAGTTGCGGGTATTGATAGCCCTGCAAAGGGAGAGAGATTTTGCTGCGATGGTGGAAAAGGCCAAGGAGGTAAAACGCTCAGCGTCAGAACCGTGACAAGGAAAAGGGCAGGAATAAGAGAGATTTTAGTCCTTTTAATTCTTCAGATAGATTTCAAAAGAGGCCTAGGTTGGATGGTCCAGCACGAGTTGGGGTGCCAGTTGTTGTGGGTCGATTGCAACCCTGTGTTCAGTGTGGGAAGACACATCTGGGGGAGTGTTGGAGAAGATCAGGTGGGTGTTTCATATATAGGTCCAAGGATCTTCAGATAAAGGACTGTCCTCGGGAGCCTGTTATGATACAAATAGTAGGTCAAGGATTTGTGTAGCCAGGGAGAGGTCGTCAGTAGCCACCGAAAAGTCGTGGTCCGCCTAGAGGGGGAAATGGGTTTGGAAGAGGTCGTGGAGCACCGGCGGAGGTCTTTGTGTATCTGATCTTGAGGACAATCGGATTTGGTTTATGCGGCTTGACGACGAGAGGATGGCGACACATCGGATGTTATAATTGGTACGTTTTTCATATTTGATGTGCCATTTACAGCTTTAATTAATATTGGATCAACATACTCGTATGTTGCCTGTACTGTGTCTGGGGCTCTGGGTATGCAATTTGAGTTTGCTGATAGAGAAATGTCGATAATTAGTCCCTTTGGACAATCTGTGGTAGTGAATAAGTAGTTTAGAAATGTGCCACTAAAAGTTCAGGGAGTGGTATTCCCGGCAGATTTGATGGAACTACCGTTCGGCGAGTTTGATCTTATACTAGGCATGGACTGGCTAGTTAAACACCATGTGAATTTGGATTACTGCTAAGCGTATGGTATTAAGGACCACAGAGGAGGAGGAAGTGATTGTGATAGGAGAAAGAAGGGATTATCTGTCCAATTTAATTTCGACACTAAAGGCCGAGAAGCTGGTGCGTAAAGGGTGTGAGGCATTTCTAGCTTTTGTCAGCACATCTGAGGTTAAGGAATTATCTGTTGAGGATGTCGAAATCGTGAAGGAGTTCTCAGACATTTTTCCTAAAGTGCTTTCGGGTTGCCCCCAAATCGTGAGGTCGAGTTTTGGCATTGAGCTACTATCGGGAACGGCTCTGGTGTCTAAGGAGCTAGTAGAACTAAAAGCTCAGATCCAAGAGTTTTTGGATGGAGGATTTATCCGACCAAGTGTATCTCCGTTGGGAGCCCTGGTATTATTTGTGAAGAAGAAGGATGGGTCAATGCGCATGTACATTGACTATCGTCAGTTAAACAAACTAACTGTTAAGAACAAATACCCGCTACCAAGGATTGACGACCTATTCGATCAGCTACGGGGAGCTTCGGTATTCTTAAAAATAGATTTAAGGTTTGTGTATCATCAGCTAAGGGTCAAGGAGGCAGATATTCACAAGACTGCATTTCGAACTCGTTATGGGCATTACGAGTTTTTGGTTATGCTGTTCAGATTAACAAATACACCTGCAGCTTTTATGGATATGATGAATCGGGTCTTCCAACCCTATCTAGACCGGTTCATGGAGGTCTTTATAGATGACATCTTGGTGTATTCAAGAACTGAGGAGGAGGATGATTCACATCTTCGGGTTGTTCTAGAGATATTGAGAGAAAAGCCACTTTAAGCCAAATTTAGTAAGTGTGAGTTTTGGTTAAAGGAAGTGACATTTTTGGGACATGTTGTGTCTGCCGAGGGGATTAGGGTAGTCCTCAAAAAGTCAAAGCTGTACTAAATTGGAAGCCACCGAAGTCAATATCAGAAGTTTGAAGTTTTTTGGGTTTGGCTGGGTACTACAGGTGGTTCGTTGAGGGGTTTTCTTTGATTGCTGCACCCTTAACTAAGTTATTGAGCAAGGGGGTACCATTTGTTTGGTCTGATAAGTAGCAAGAGAGTTTTGAGAAATTGAAGAAGATTCTGACTGAAGCACCGATATTGATTCAGCCTGAGGCTGGGAAAGAATTTGTTGTTTATTGTGATGCATCTCACAAAGTTTTGGGTTGTGTGTTGATGCAGGAAGGGAAGGTGGTGGCGTATGCATCCTGTCAACTAAGGGCACATGAGGTGAACTATCCCACTCATGATTTGGAACTAGCTGCTGTGGTGTTTGCACTGAAGATATAGAGACATTACCTGTATGGAGAAAGGTCGATTATCTACACCGACCATAAGAGTCTGAAGTATCTCCTTACCCAAAAGGAGCTTGTGTTATGGTGGCAGATGCACTAAGTCGGAAGGTGGTATCTGATTTGAGAGCAATATTTTCTCGTATTAGCCTTTATGAGGATAGTAGCTTGTTAGCAGAACTTCAGGTGAAACCAATGTGGGTTGGTCAGATTAAGGAGAAGCAGTCGTTGGATGAATCGTTGGGTTCTCATTTTCAACAGGTGAAATGTGGAGAGACAGTGGATTTTGGGTTGAACAGTGAAGGGGTGTTATGTTTTCGTAGAAGAGTTTGTATGTCGAGGGGCTCTGAGTTAAGATAGATGATTCTACGGGAGGCGCATAGTAGCCCATACGTTATGCATCTCGGTGGAAATAAGATGTACCGAGATCTACGAGAACAGTATTGGTGGCCAGGATTGAAAAGTGAGGTTACCGACTTCGTACGCAAGTGTTTGACATGCCAGCAAGTGAAGGCTGGGCATCAGTTACCTTTCTGGACTTCTACAACCGGTGAAGATTCCACTCTGGAAGTGTGAGAGGATAGCAATGGATTCTGTTAGTGGGTTACCCTTGAAGCCTACTAAAGAAGATTCAGTGTGGGTGATCGTTGATCGGTTGACTAAGTTTGGTCACTTCATACCAGTTCGCACTGACTACTCACTACAGAAGTTGGCCAAGTTGTATGTGGCAAAAATTGTGAGGCTACATGGGGTACCAGTGTCCATCATATTGGACATGGACCCTCGATTTACATCTCAGTTCTGGAAAGTGTTACACGAAGCTTTAAGCACAAGGCTAGATTTCAAAGACAAATGGCATTTCATCTACAGACTGATGGTCACGGAAAGGGTAATTCAGGTGTTGGAAGACATGTTAAGGGGCTGTGTGATTGATTTCAGGGGTAGTTGGAAAGATTATTTACCGTTAGCAGAATTTGCGTATAACAACAGCTACCAATCCAATATTTAGATGGCACCCTACGAGGCGTTATATGGTCATAAGTTTCGTACCCCTACTTGTTGGATAGAATTGGGTGACCGACGATTTTTGGGTCCAGAGCTGATTTTGAAAACTGAGGAGACGGTGAAATTGATTCAGGCTCAGTTAAAAGAAGCTTCCGATAGGCAGAAATTGTATGCTAATCTTAACCGTAAAGAAATCGAGTACTTAGTGGGAGATTATGTTTTCTTAAAGGTTTCATCGTGGAAAAAGATCTTGAGATTGGTACAGAAGGGCAAGTTAAGCCCTAGGTCCATCGGACCTTATCGGGTGTTGAAACGTATTGGACTAGTCGCGTATCGGCTTGAGCTACTCCCTGAGTTAAACTGGATACATAACGTAGTTCACGTTTCTATGTTGAGGTGCTATCGCTTAGATCCTTCTCATAGACTGCCGGTGGAAGAAATTGAGGTAAGACCTGATCTGACTTTTGATGAGGAACTCGTGCAGATTTTAGCTCAGGATGTGAAACTGTTGAGGAAGAAATCTATTTCGTTGGTCAAAGTGCTGTGGCGTAATCATGGTTCAGAGGAAGCAACGTGGGAGCCGGAGAAGGCAATTTGACACAATACCCTCACCTCTTTTGATTAGGTAAATTTTAAGGTCGAAATTTCTTTAAGGGGGAAGAACTGTAACATCCTAAAATTTAGGGGTCTGTGATATTTGTGTAAATGCATGTTATGGTTGCTCTGCAGGTTGTTTGGGTGTGTTTGGGGGTCCTGGGGAGGCTCGGGTTCGAGCCCATGCCCTAGTGAAATTTTGGTTTTTGGGGACTTTAGTGGGGAGAGCTGTAACACCCATAACTCATATCCAAATCATAGGAATAGAGTTATGATGCATTCTAGAACTAGACTCGGACCATCATAGGCATTTATAACAATTCATACATTTATTAAATCCCCAAATTTTAACTCAACTTTTCAATGTCCAACTAATAATTCATACCAAACATTTAGATTAAAACAAATAATCACTCAACTCAAAGTTCACATGAAGTCATTTGCATGCATATAAATGAATCTCGAGATGTTTATACGATACATATATCCTTTCATTCCATTACTAAATTATCATATAGTCTATAATCATTTTAAACATTTATACACAATTAACAAATACAAATACGCATAATTGAATAACTAAATAGAATAATTTAAAATTCACACGTTGAACTAATAAATAACTACCTATTAGGTCACATTCATTATTTCTAACCAAATTTAATCATACCAAATTTCCTATATATATATATAAACCAAAGATTCCACATTTACCAATTTCAAATGTTATTGCATGTTTTACCACAAGTGGTATTAAAACTCCATCAACATACTTGAATACCAATTATAAACATAACAAATATATCATCCTTATATCCCTTGACTAATTTCATATGAATAAGACATTTATAGTGGCTCGTGGTGTCACCGCCACAAGACCAAATTGTATCTATTACAAATATCTAGGCCATGGCCAAATATAAAGTAAGAAAATCCTTACTAATTTTGCATCACAATGACATACCCATATACAATCTAGTCATTTAAAAGAAAATCATATATATATATCCTCATTATAACACAAAATAAAAGCTATGTTCATATGATCTGTAATGCCTATGACTAAACTTCATATTCATTTGTAAACATATTGGACGTAAAGAACATGAATTCATTTAATCTCAAACATACTCTCTATGCATCATACAACAACCTAAATTAGCAGATAGCAAGCCAAGAATAAATTGTCGAGCACCGAGCATGTCAAGCATTTAACTATTCATGCATATTTCCAGCTAACATATCAAAGAGCACAATAACTAATATTAGTTAAAGAAATAAGCCTTTTTCGCAAGGCTAAGTTATGCTTATAAACAAGTCCAGAGTTCATGGATTTAACAACTTAGTCTAACCTATACATGCCTTTTGATCCAAAACCACATATATAAATACCAAAAGAAAGGAGTTGATAGTGTGGATGATTCTTCCGACGATCCTTTGAGCCCGTAGCTTGAGCGAAATCTATAAAATAGACAAGAGATACACACAAGGTAAGCTTACTAGCTTAGTAAGTCCAAGGTAAATTCGGACTTAACTAAACATTCAAACAATACTATACATACCACCCAATATCCATTCGAGTAGGATTTTAAATACAATAATTTATCACATAAATGCTACCAAAGCCACAAGTCATGAATCTCTCTTAGCAAATTAGCTAACCATCTATTATAAGCATGGAATCTCAACACTATTTGCATATTTATCACATAAATGCTATCAAAGCCGTAAGTCATGAATCTCACTTAGCAAATTAGCTAACCATCTATTATAAGCATGGAATCTCAACACTATTTGCATATTTATCACATAAATGCTATCAAAGCCGTAAGTCATGAATCTCACTTAGCAAATTAGCTAACCATCTATTATAAGCATGGAATCTCAACACTAAAATACTTTAAGTATTTGTATAATTCAAACTATTAATATAACATATTTATACCACATATGCTCATTATTCACTTATACAAATTATACATATACTAGAATCTCAATTTCATAATCAAACTCATACTTCAATACACATATCATATTCATATTTCAATATGAATGAAAGTGCCTTTAACATTTCAACAAAAGCTTGACCATACCTCAATTTACTTGATTCGAAAGGTATTTATATATATATATATACCTATTTACTTACATTTTAAGTACAACTTAGGCTTACCCGAACCTTTACCTTATTGTTGTAGTTATAACCCACCTTGTAAATAATCCATGGCTTTTTTTTGCATTTATAAATGTCACCGACATTACGCACGCGCTAGGCATCAAGGGCCAAGTACACTGCGACATTAAGCTCGCTAGACCCAAGGTGCGAAAATCATTCCACCCAAGACAAGGCACGCTAGGCATTAAGCTCGAAATAATTCACCAAGACTAGGCACGCTAGGCAATAAGCCGAAATAATTCACCAAGCACTAGGTCGCTAGGCATTAAAGCGAAATAAATCACCGCACGAAGCTCGCTAGCATTAAAGCGAAATAAATCACCCAAGACGAAGCTCGCTGAGCATTAAAGCGAAATAAATCAACCAAGACGAGGCGAAATAAATCGCTGAGCATTTAAAGCTCGATATGTAACAAACACGAGGCACGCTAGGCATCAAAGCCCGATAATAACACCAACACGAGGCACGCTAGGCATTAAAGCCCGATTATCAAACCAATCAACATTTTCATACACATTACTTAATGCTAAAATCACATCCATCTCAGTATACTTTATTTTACAATTTCATGTTAAACCAACATAATTATTCACATCACATTCAACAAATAAATTTACCAAGATTTCATACCCCACATTCGCCTACCTCTATTTTCTTGCCTTCAATACCAATTTTATCATACACTACTTTCATAAATAATTTCTCAACATAAATTTGCTTAAGGACTTGCCTCAAATATCGATGGACTGATTTAAGAAGGCTTATTTGATAACCTTCGCCTTTCCCGATCCAAATTCATTTTTTCTTTATTCTTGATCTAAACATATTTAAAATAAGCTCATTCAAGTACATTTCATCTCAATTTAGTCCCAAAATACATAAATGGGTAATTTACCATTTTGCCCCTATTATTTCATATTTTGCAATTTAGTCCTATTTGCTTAAAACACAAAATACACACAATTTGTATAAATACCTTAAGGGCCAAATATCTATAGTACTCATACAAATCCTTATATTTTGTTTATTTCACATTTAAGTCCCTCTAAAATTTTATTTTCACAATTAAGCCCTAATCTCTCAAAATCACCAAAATCCAAAAACAAAACATATCAATTTAACATATATCTTTCATAATCCATCAAATAACATCATAAAACTCATGAAATCATCAATGGTAAATTTCAAAATATTGATCAAAATCAAAAATTCAAGCATGGGTATTGAAGTATTCGAAGCAACGATCACAAAAACGGAAAAATTAACAAAAACCGAAATCAAACTAACCTTGATTTTTAGCTTAGAAATGCCGAAATTTAAAGAACTCCAAAGCTTATTTCTTCCTTAAACATTCGGCTATCAAAAGTGAAAAAAGATCATGGCTTGTTTTTATGTTATTGTAACATATAATAAATTATTTAACTAATTACCTATTTAACCTTTAACATATAATTTCTTAACATATATCTTAAGGTTAGTTATGACAAATGCCACCCACTAACTTAAAAATGGGCTAATTGCCCTTTTAATGCTCCACTTTAAAAAGCCATCATCAAATAGGTACTTTTCACTATAGCATGCAACTTTTACGCTTTACGGATTTAGTCCTTTTTGTTAAATTGAACACACAAACGATTGAATTTTTCTACGAAACTTTCACAGACATTAATTCACTTATAATAAGCACATAATATAATATTTAAAAATATTTCTGACTCGGACTCGTGGTCTCGAAACCACCGTTCCGATTAGGGTCAAATTCAGACTGTTACAACTCTCCCCCCTTAGGGATTTTTGTCCCCGAAAATCTTACCGTTAAACAAAGTCGGATATTGTTGCCTCATTGAATCTTCAGTCTGCCATTTCTTATTTCTCAACTCCTATATCTCACGGCTAAGATATGGATCAGCTCTCTTCATATGTCATATTAGATCGGATCTCTGTTTCAGATGGGGCAATCCCACGTGACAGATCAGGCCGATATTTACGAAATATTGAAACATGAAATACTTTGTCGTCGATCTCAAATTCTATATCTTTTTGTTCCAAGTCTATAAAGGACTTTTGACGATCAAATACTGCTTTCAAACAATCTCGGATCAATTTCATTTCCTGTTCTGTATCCTTTATCAAACTAACCCCGTGTAACTTATTCTCACTGAGTTCAGTCTAATACAGAGGTATACGATTTAAATTTTTTTTTTATGTCCGTACAAATCTTCATGCGGTGCCATTTTGATATTCATCTGAAAACCACTATTATCATGCAAATTTTAATCAATGGTAGATATCTGTTCCCATGAGCCATAAAACTCTAATACGCAAAGACCTTAGTATATCTTTAAGAATCAATAGTTTGTTTAGAATGATCATCATTTGCAATTGAAAGGCTGTATTGAAATGCAATTTCGTGCCCAAAGCTTCTTGCAAATTTCTCTAGAATTGTGATGGGAATCTCGTACCTCTACCTGACACAATAGATAGTGGTACCCCGTGCAATCTCACAATCTTATTAATATAAATCTCGGTCAATCTCTAGTGAGAATTTTAGACCTAACTTAGGAATGAAATGGGTAGATTTAGTTAATCGATCAATTTTGACCCATATCACATCTTTCTTTCTCGGAGTCAGGGCCAATCAGTGACAAAGTCCATTGTTACTTTATCCCATTTTCCACTCAAAAATCAAAATTGGCTGTAATAATCCAGATGAAACTTGATGTTCGGCTTTCGTTTGTTGACAGACTAAACATTTTAAAATCAAATCAAAAATGTCTCGTTTCATACCAAACCACCCGTAGTGTTGCTACAAATTATGATACATTTTAGTACTTCCTAGATGAACAGTTAAACGACTATTATGTGCTTCATTCAATCGATGGAATTAACTCTAAATTTCTCGAATACAATCGTGATCCCGGTATCTCGCACAATCATCAAAACTTTTGAAATTCGGACTAGAATTCACTTCACATTGAGCTCGATTCACTAACAATTTATTATCAAATTTACGAGCTTTATATATATATCTGTCAAAAACATCGGTTTTGCTCTCAATTCCTTCTGTAACTATCATAAGACAAGTCCAACCGAGTATTCAAAGCACGTAATGCAACGATGACTTTCTATCCGCACCATTAGTCACAACATTTGTTTTGCCCGAATGATAATCTAACAATAGCTCATAATTTTTTTTAATATCTCAAGCCATCTTCTCCGTGCAGTTCAAATCTTTTGAGTCATCAATTATTTTAAACTTTATGATCCGAATAAACATGACATTTCTCCCCAAACAAGTAATAACGCCAAATCTTCATCGCTAACATAATAGCTGCTAGTTCCAACTCACATGTCAGATAATTTCTTTCATGCGACTTCAATTGTTTCGAATCTTAGGCTACGACTTTGCCTTCTTGCATCAAAACACAATCCACAAAGAAGCATCACTAAATACAACAAATTCTTTACCCGATTTAGGCTAGACTAACACCGAGCTTTAATCAAAAGGGCTTTCAACCGATCGAAATTTTTCTAACACTTTTTGATCATCCAAACATGACATCTTTCCAAAGCGGTCTCATTAACGTAGTAACTATCATCGATCTAATCGATTCCAAAAGTGACACAATATGTCCCGTAAAACTAACTTCGCATAATCGAATTCACATTCTCGAATATCATATATATATTTGTTCTTTTTCATAGTTTGCAAGAAAATTCTCAATGTTCAAGATGCTCCTTTTCATCAAGTGAATAAATAAAGGGATCATCCACAGTTTCCACAACAACTCAATAACTGATTTAACTTCACAATCAAAGGCAAACCGGTAACTCTTCAGAAATATATCGGAAAACTCACAAACAATAGGCATTGAGTAAATTTTCTTCCCAAATACTTTCAAATCAATCACGTAGGCAAAATATGCTTCATAACCCCTTTTTTTTATATATAAATGTATATATAATTTTGAGCTTTCAAAGCAGATATTACGAAGAGTCAATCTACTCAAACCATTAGACTCAATTGTACTTTCTTATCTTTCGGACATATCAAATTTATAGTCTTTCTTTTGCGTTCATAGCAAAGTATCATGCATAACAACCAATCCTTCCCGAATAATATTGAACTCATTAAATGGTAAAAGCATCAAATCGGTGGGGAAACAAATATATCAAACATTAATGGACAGCTTCTCGCATACTTTATCAACCATGACACTTTTATCTAGGGTTCAATACTTTTATAGCGAACTCGGAAGATTGAGAGTCAAAGTCTTCTTTGAATACTAATTTCATGCATACATACGGATATGCGTAACCAATGTTTATCAAAACAATCATAGAAGTATCATAAAGAGTAAATGTACCGCTTATGACATCGGTGATGAGGCATCCTCTAGAACTCGAATAGCATACACTCTGACTCGCACTCTGGCTTCAAATATGTTATTATTATTGTCTTCTAATGAAGATATGGTACACTTTAAACATTGATCCGGAATATAAGATAGCTCGTTGAACACACAAATAGTATTGTCAAAACACAACTTAATTGCTCGCATTATTATCATCATCATTAGTTTTAAATTCTTGACCCTTTGTTTCGATTTTTTAACTATAGGATGTCTGTCAATCTAATCAATTCACTATCTGAGGTACCATAGGTTTTGAGTTAGATTATTCGGGGAAAGGTTGTTGCCGGTCGGGTTAGTCTAGATATATGGAGTAAATCATTCGTTCATCATCTAGTAGAAGGCTTACTTAGCCTCCCCTCATGGCTACTAAAACGGATCGAGAGTCTATATATTTGATTTACATGTGCGATCAGCGCTACACTCTCTACATCATCCGCTCTGGCTCTATCGGGATCAAGATCCATTTACAATATAAAACACATTCGAAATGTCAAGTCACCACACTATCAAATATATACAATTTAGGCATGTATAGCTAGACTCACAAGCGCTCACGGTAGTCCTAGAATCGACTAAACCGTAAGCTCTGATACCAATAAAATGTAACACCCATAACTCATATCCATCACCGAATAGAGTTATGATGCATTCCGAACTAGACTCGAGACCATCATAGACATTTATAGCAATTCATACATTTATTAAATCCCCAAATTTTAACTCAACTTTTCAATGTCCAACTAATAATTCATACCAAACATTTAGATTAAAACAAATAATCACTCAACTCAAAGTTCACATGAAGTCATTTGCATGCATATAAATGAATCTCGAGATGTTTATACGATACATATATCCTTTCATTCCATTACTAAATTATCATATAGTCTATAATCATTTTAAACATTTATACATAATTAACAAATACAAATACGCATAATTGAATAACTAAATAGAATAATTTAAAATTCACACGTTGAACTAATAAATAACTACCTATTAGGTCACATTCATTATTTCTAACCAAATTTAATCATACCAAATTTCCTATATATATATATATAAACCAAAGATTCCACATTTACCAATTTCAAATGTTATTGCATGTTTTACCACAGTGGTATTAAAACTCCATCAACATACTTGAATACCAATTATAAACATAACAAATATATCATCCTTATATCCCTTGACTAATTTCATATGAATAAGACATTTATAGTGGCCTGTGGTGTCACTGCTTACAAGACCAAATTGTATCTATTACAAATATCTAGGCCATGGCCAAATATAAAGTAAGAAAATCCTTACTAATTTTGCATCACAATGACATACCCATATACAATCTAGTCATTTAAAAGAAAATCATATATATATATATATATATATCCTCATTATAACACAAAATAAAAGCTATGTTCATATGACTGTAATACCTATGACTAAACTTCATATTCATTTGTAAACATATTGGACGTAAAGAACATGAATTCATTTAATCGCAAACATACTCTCTATGCATCATACAACAACCTAAATTAGCATATAGCAAGCCAAGAATAAATTGCCGAAACCTTTGAGCATGTCAAGCATTTAACTATTCATGCATATTTCCAACTAACATATCAAAGAGCACAATAACTAATATTAGTTAAAGAAATAAGCCTTTTTCGCAAGGCTAAGTTATGCTTATAAACAAGTCCCGAGTTCATGGATTTAACAACTTAGTCTAACCTATACATGCCTTTTGATCCAAAACCACATATATAAATACCAAAAGAAAGGAGTTGATAGTGTGGATGATTCTTCCGGCGATCCTTTGAGCCGTAGCTTGAACGAAATCTATAAAATAACAAGAGATACACACAAGGTAAGCTTACTAGCTTAGTAAGTCCAAGGTAAATTCGGTACTTAACTAAACATTCAAACAATACTATACATACCACCCAATATCCATTCGAGTAGGATTTTAAATACAATAATTTATCACATAAATGCTACCAAAGCCATAAGTCATGAATCTCTCTTAGCAAATTAGCTAACCATCTATTATAAGCATGGAATCTCAACACTATTTGCATATTTATCACATAAATGCTATCAAAGCCGTAAGTCATGAATCTCACTTAGCAAATTAGCTAACCATCTATTATAAGCATGGAATCTCAACACTATTTGCATATTTATCACATAAATGCTATCAAAGTAGTAAGTCATGAATCTCACTTAGCAAATTAGCTAACCATCTATTATAAGCATGGAATCTCAACACTAAAATACTTTAAGTATTTGTATAATTGAAACTATTAATATAACATATTTATACCACATATGCTCATTATTCACTTATACGAATTATACATATACCGAATCTCAATTTCATAATCAAACTCATACTTCAATACACATATCATATTCATATTTCAATATGAATGAAAGTGCCTTTAACATTTCAACAAAAGCTTGACCATACCTCAATTTACTTGATTCGAAAGGGTATTTATATTTATATATATATACCTATTTACTTACATTTTAAGTACAACTTAGGCTTACAGAACCTTTACCTTATTGTTGTAGTTATAACCCACCTTGTAAATAATCCATGGCTTTTTTTTGCATTTATAAATGTCACTGACATTACGCTGCTAGGCATCAAGGCCAAGTACACACCGACATTAAGCTGCTAGACCCAAGGTCTCGAAAATCATTCCACCAAGACAAGGCACGCTGGGCATTAAGCACGAAATAATTCAATCAAGACTAGGCACGCTGGGCAATAAGCCGAAATAATTCATAAGCACTAGGTGCTGGGCATTAAAGCCGAAATAAATCATCGCACGAAGCACGCTAGGCATTAAAGCTCGAAATAAATCAAACAGACGAAGCACGCTAGGCATTAAAGCCGAAATAAATCAAAGACGAAGCACGCTAGCATTAAAGCGAAATAAATCACCGACGAAGCACGCTAGGCATTTAAAGCCTGATATGTAACACCGGCACGAGGCCTGCTAGGCATCAAAGCTCGATAATAACAAACCACGAGGCCTGCTAGGCATTAAAGCCCGATTATCAAACCAATCAACATTTTCATACACATTACTTAATGCTAAAATCACATCCATCTCGTATACTTTATTTTACAATTTCATGTTAAACCGAACATAATTATTCACATCACATTCAACAAATAAATTTACCAAGATTTCATACCCCACATTCGGCCTACCTCTATTTTCTTGCCTTCAATACCAATTTTTATCATACACTACTTTCATAAATAATTTCTCAACATAAATTTGCTTAAGGACTTGCCTCAAATATCGATGGACGACGAAGACCGGCTATTTGATAACCTTCGCCTTTCCCCGATCCAAATTCATTTTTTTCTTTATTCTTGATCTAAACATATTTAAAATAAGCTCATTCAAGTACATTTCATCTCAATTTAGTCCCAAAATACATAAATGGGTAATTTACCATTTTGCCCCTATTATTTCATATTTTTGCAATTTAGTCCTATTTGCTTAAAACACAAAATACACACAATTTGTATAAATACCTTAAGGGCCAAATATCTATAGTACTCATACAAATCCTTATATTTTGTTTATTTCACATTTAAGTCCCTCTAAAATTTTATTTTCACAATTAAGCCCTAATCTCTCAAAATCACCAAAAATCCAAAAACAAAACATATCAATTTAACATATATCTTTCATAATCCATCAAATAACATCATAAAACTCATGAAATCATCAATGGTAAATTTCAAAATATTGATCAAAATCAAAAATTCAAGCATGGGTATTGAAGTATTCGAAGCAACGATCACAAAAACGTAAAAATTAACAAAAACCGAAATCAAACTAACCTTGATTTTTAGCTTAGAAATGCCGAAATTTAAAGAACTCCAAAGCTTATTTCTTCCTTAAACATTCGGCTATCAAAAGTGAAAAAGATCATGGCTTGTTTTTATGTTATTGTAACATATAATAAATTATTTAACTAATTACCTATTTAACCTTTAACATATAATTTCTTAACATATATCTTAAGGTTAGTTATGACAAATGCCACCCACTAACTTAAAATGGGCTAATTGCCCTTTTAATGCTCCACTTTAAAAGCCATCATCAAATAGGTACTTTTCACTATAGCATGCAACTTTTACGCTTTACTGCGATTTAGTCCTTTTGTTAAATTGAACACACAAGCGATTGAATTTTTCTCTGAAACTTTCACAGACATTAATTCACTTATAATAAGCACATAATATAATATTTAAAAATATTTCTGACTCGGACTCGTGGTCCTAAAACCACCGTTCGATTAGGGTCAAATTGATTATTACAACTCTCCCCCTTAGGGATTTTTGTCCCGAAAATCTTACCGTTAAACAAAGTCGGATATTGTTGCCTCATTGAATCTTCATCGCCATTTCTTATTTCTCAACTCCTATATCTCACGGCTAAGATATGGATCAGCTCTCTTCATATGTCATATTAGATCGGATCTGCTTTGGATGGGGCAATCCCACGATGATCGGTAGATATTTCTGAAATATTGAAACATGAAATACTTTGTCGTCGATCTCAAATTCTATATCTTTTGTTCCAAGTCTATAAAGGACTTTTGACGATCAAATCGCTTTCAAACAATCTCGGATCAATTTCATTTCGCTCAGATCCTTTATCAAACTAACCCGTGTAACTTATTCTCACTGAGTTCAGTCTAATACAGAGGTATACGATTTAAATTTTTTTTTTTTATGTCCGTACAAATCTTCATGCGGTGCCATTTTGATATTCATCGAAAACCACTATTATCGCAAATTTTTAATCAATGGTAGAATCTTGTTCCCATGAGCCATAAAACTCTAATACGCAAACACCTTAGTATATCTTTAAGAATCTGAATAGTTTGTTTAGAATGATCATCATTTGCAATTGAAAGGTTGTATTGAAATGCAATTTGCGCCCAAAGCTTCTTGCAAATTTCTCTAGAATTGTGATGGGAATCTCGCACCTCTACGACACAATAGATAGTGGTACCCGTGCAATCTCACAATCTTATTAATATAAATCTCGGTCAATCTCTAGTGAGAATTTTAGACCTACTTAGGAGTGAAATGGGTAGATTTAGTTAATCGATCAATTTTGACCCATATCACATCTTTCTTTCTGAGTCGGGGCCAATCGGTGACAAAGTCCATTGTTACTTTATCCCATTTTCCACTCAAAAATCAAAATTACCGTAATAATCCGGATGAAACTTGATGTTCGGCTTTCGTTTGTTGACAGACTAAACATTTTAAAATCAAATCAAAAATGTCTCGTTTCATACCAAACCACCGTAGTGTTGCTACAAATTATGATACATTTTAGTACTTCCTAGATGAGCAGTTAAACGACTATTATGTGCTTCATTCAATCGATGGAATTAACTCTAAATTTCTCGAATACAATCGTGATCCCGGTATCTCGACAATCATCAAAACTTTTGAAATTCGGACTCGAATTCACTTCACATTGAGCTCGATTCACTAACAATTTATTATCAAATTTCGAGCTTTATATATATATCTTTGTAAAAACATCGGTTTTGCTCTCAATTCCTTACAGAACTATCATAAGACAAGTCCAACTGAGTATTCAAAGCCTGTAATGCAACGATGACTTTCTATCCAGACCATTAGTCACAACATTTGTTTTGCCCGAATGATAATCTAACAATAGCTCATAATTTTTTTTTTAATATCTCAAGCCATCTTCTCTGGTGCAGGTACAAATCTTTTTGAGTCATCAATTATTTTAAACTTTATGATCTGAATAAACATGACATTTCTCCCCAAACAAGTAATAACGCCAAATCTTCATCGCTAACATAATAGCTGCTAGTTCCAACTCACATGTCAGATAATTTCTTTCATGCGACTTCAATTGTTTCGAATCTTAGGCTACGACTTTGCCTTCTTGCATCAAAACACAATCCACAAAGAAGCATCACTAAATACAACAAATTCTTTACCCGATTTAGGCTAGACTAACACTGGAGCTTTAATCAAAAGGGCTTTCAACTGATCGAAATTTTTCTAACACTTTTTTGATCATCCAAACATGACATCTTTCCAAAGCAGTCTCATTAACGTAGTAACTATCATCAGATCTAATCTGATTCCAAAAGCTGACACAATATGTCCCAGAAAACTAACTTCGTACAATCAGAATTCACATTCTCTGAATATCATATATATATTTGTTCTTTTTTCATAGTTTGCAAGAAAATTCTCAATGTTCAGTATGCTCCTTTTCATCAAGTGAATAAATAAAGGGATCATCCACAGTTTCCACAACAACTCAATAACAGATTTAACTTCACAATCAAAGGCAAACCCGGTAACTCTTCAGGAAATATATCAGAAAACTCACAAACAATAGGCATTGAGTAAATTTTCTTCCCAAATACTTTCAAATCAATCACGTAGGCAAAATATGCTTCATAACCCCCTTTTTTTTATATATAAATGTATATATAATTTTGAGCTTTCAAAACAGATATTACAGTAGTCAATCTACTCAAACCATTAGACTCAATTCGTACTTTCTTATCTTTCAGACATATCAAATTTATAGTCTTTCTTTTGCAGTTCATAGCAGTATCATGCATAACAACCAATCCCTTCCCAGAATAATATTGAACTCATTAAATGGTAAAAGCATCAAATCAGTGGGGAAACAAATATATCGAAACATTAATGGACAGTTCTCGCATACTTTATCAACCATGACACTTTTATCTAGGGGTTCAATACTTTTATAGCGAACTCAGAAGATTCAGTAGTCAAAGTCTTGCTGAATACTAATTTCATGCATACATACGGATATGCAGAACCAATGTTTATCAAAACAATCATAGAAGTATCATAAAGAGTAAATGTACCAGTTATGACATCAGGTGATGAGGCATCCTCTAGAACTCGAATAGCATACACTCTGACTGGCACTCTGGCTTCAAATATGTTATTATTATTGTCTTCTAATGAAGATATGGTACACTTTAAACATTGATCCGGAATATAAGATAGCTCGTTGAACACACAAATAGTATTGTCAAAACACAACTTAAGCTGCTCCGCATTATTATCATCATCATTAGTTTTAAATTCTTCGGCCCTTTGTTTCCTGATTTTTTTAACTACGGGATGTCATCCAATCTAATCAATTCACTATCGGAGGTACCATAGGTTTGAGTTAGATTATTAGGGGAAAGGTTGTTGCCGTAGGGTTAGTCCAGATATATGGAGTAAATCATTCGTTCATCATCTAGTAGAAGGCTTACTTAGCCTCCCCCTCATGGCTACTCGAAACAGATCGAGAGTCTATCGGTGCTGATTTACATGTGCGATCAGGCGCTACACTCTCTACATCATCCGCTACGGCTCTATCGGGATCAAGATCCATTTACAATATAAAACACAGTTCGAAATGTCAGAAGTCACCACACTATCAAATATATACAATTTAGGCATGTATAGCTAGACTCACAAGCGCTACGGTAGTCCTAGAATCGACTAAACCGTAAGCTCTGATACCAATAAAATGTAACACCCATAACTCATATCCATCACCAGAATAGAGTTATGATGCATTACCGAACTAGACTCAGACCATCATAGACATTTATAGCAATTCATACATTTATTAAATCCCCAAATTTTTAACTCAACTTTTCAATGTCCAACTAATAATTCATACCAAACATTTAGATTAAAACAAATAATCACTCAACTCAAAGTTCACATGAAGTCATTTGCATGCATATAAATGAATCTCAGATGTTTATACGATACATATATCCTTTCATTCCATTACTAAATTATCATATAGTCTATAATCATTTTAAACATTTATACATAATTAACAAATACAAATACACATAATTGAATAACTAAATAGAATAATTTAAAATTCACACGTTGAACTAATAAATAACTACCTATTAGGTCACATTCATTATTTCTAACCAAATTTAATCATACCAAATTTCCTATATATATATATAAACCAAAGATTCCACATTTACCAATTTCAAATGTTATTGCATGTTTTACCACGGTGGTATTAAAACTCCATCAACATACTTGAATACCAATTATAAACATAACAAATATATCATCCTTATATCCCTTGACTAATTTCATATGAATAAGACATTTATAGTGGCTGTGGTGTCACCGCTTACAAGACCAAATTGTATCTATTACAAATATCTAGGCCATGGCCAAATATAAAGTAAGAAAATCCTTACTAATTTTGCATCACAATGACATACCCATATACAATCTAGTCATTTAAAAGAAAATCATATATATATATATCCTCATTATAACACAAAATAAAAGCTATGTTCATATGGTGTAATACCTATGACTAAACTTTATATTCATTTGTAAACATATTGGACGTAAAGAACATGAATTCATTTAATCGCAAACATACTCTCTATGCATCATACAACAACCTAAATTAGCATATAGCAAGCCAAGAATAAATTGCGAAACCTTGAGCATGTCAAGCATTTAACTATTCATGCATATTTCCAACTAACATATCAAAGAGCACAATAACTAATATTAGTTAAAGAAATAAGCCTTTTTCGCAAGGCTAAGTTATGCTTATAAACAAGTCCCGAGTTCATGGATTTAACAACTTAGTCTAACCTATACATGCCTTTTGATCCAAAACCACATATATAAATACCAAAAGAAAGGAGTTGATAGTGTGGATGATTCTTCCGACGATCCTTTGAGCCGTAGCTTGAAGCGAAATCTATAAAATAACAAGAGATACACACAAGGTAAGCTTACTAGCTTAGTAAGTCCAAGGTAAATTCGGTACTTAACTAAACATTCAAACAATACTATACATACCACCCAATATCCATTCGAGTAGGATTTTAAATACAATAATTTATCACATAAATGCTACCAAAGCCGCAAGTCATGAATCTCTCTTAGCAAATTAGCTAACCATCTATTATAAGCATGGAATCTCAACACTATTTGCATATTTATCACATAAATGCTATCAAAGCCGTAAGTCATGAATCTCACTTAGCAAATTAGCTAACCATCTATTATAAGCATGGAATCTCAACACTATTTGCATATTTATCACATAAATGCTATCAAAGCCGTAAGTCATGAATCTCACTTAGCAAATTAGCTAACCATCTATTATAAGCATGGAATCTCAACACTAAAATACTTTAAGTATTTGTATAATTCGAAACTATTAATATAACATATTTATACCACATATGCTCATTATTCACTTATCTGAATTATACATATACAGAATCTCAATTTCATAATCAAACTCATACTTCAATACACATATCATATTCATATTTCAATATGAATGAAAGTGCCCTTTAACATTTCAACAAAAGCTTGAGCCATACCTCAATTTACTTGATTCGAAAGGGTATTTATATTTATATATATACCTATTTACTTACATTTTAAGTACAACTTAGGCTTACCGAACCTTTACCTTATTGTTGTAGTTATAACCCACCTTGTAAATAATCCATGGCTTTTTTTTGCATTTATAAATGTCACTAGCATTACGCTGCTAGGCATCAAGGCCGAAGTACTGCGACATTAAGCTGCTAGACCCAAGGTCCGAAAATCATTCCACCCAAGACAAGGCACGCTAGGCATTAAGCACGAAATAATTCAAAGCACTAGGCACGCTGGGCAATAAGCCGAAATAATTCAGGCACTAGGCACGCTGGGCATTAAAGCGAAATAAATCAACGACACGAAGCTGCTGAGGCATTAAAGCCGAAATAAATCAAGACGAAGCACGCTAGGTATTAAAGCCGAAATAAATCAATAGACGAAGCTTGCTGAGGCATTAAAGCGAAATAAATCACCGAGACGAAGCACGCTAGAGCATTTAAAGTCTGATATGTAACACCGGCACGAGGCCTGCTAGGCATCAAAGCCCGATAATAACACCGGCACGAGGCCTGCTAGGCATTAAAGCCCGATTATCAAACCAATCAACATTTTCATACACATTACTTAATGCTAAAATCACATCCATCTCGTATACTTTATTTTACAATTTCATGTTAAACCGAACATAATTATTCACATCACATTCAATAAATAAATTTACCAAGATTTCATACCCACATTAAACCTACCTCTATTTTCTTGCCTTCAATACCAATTTTATCATACACTACTTTCATAAATAATTTCTCAACATAAATTTGCTTAAGGACTTACCTCAAATATCGATGGATGACGAAAAGGCTATTTGATAACCTTCGCTTTCCCCGATCCAAATTCGCTTTTTCTTTATTCTTGATCTAAACATATTTAAAATAAGCTCATTCAAGTACATTTCATCTCAATTTAGTCCCAAGATACATAAATGGGTAATTTACCATTTTGCCCCTATTATTTCATATTTTTGCAATTTAGTCCTATTTGCTTAAAACACAAAATACACACAATTTGTATAAATACCTTAAGGGTAGAATATCTATAGTACTCATACAAATCCTTATATTTTGTTTATTTCACATTTAAGTCCTCTAAAATTTTATTTTCACAATTAAGCCCTAATCTCTCAAAATCACCAAAATCCAAAAACAAAACATATCAATTTAACATATATCTTTCATAATCCATCAAATAACATCATAAAACTCATGAAATCATCAATGGTACATTTCAAAATATTGATCAAAATCAAAAATTCAAGCATGGGTATTGAAGTATTCGAAGCAACGGTCACAAAAATGTAAAAATTAACAAAAACCAAAATCAAACTAACCTTGATTTTTAGCTTAGAAATGCCAAAATTTAAAGAACTCCAAAGCTTATTTCTTCCTTCAACATTCGGCTATCAAAAGTGAAAAAAGATCATGGCTTGTTTTTATATTATTTTAACATATAATAAATTATTTAACTAATTACCTATTTAACGTTTAACATATAATTTCTTAACATATATCTTAAGGTTAGTTAAGACAAATGCCACCCACTAACTTAAAATGGGCTAATTGCCCTTTTAATGCTCCACTTTAAAAGCCATCATCAAATAGGTACTTTTCACTATAGCATGCAACTTTTACGCTTTACTGCGATTTAGTCCTTTTGTTAAATTGAACACACAAGCGATTGAATTTTTCTCTGAAACTTTCACAGACATTAATTCACTTATAATAAGCACAGAATATAATATTTAAAAATATTTTTGACTCGGACTCATGGTCCCAAAACCACCGTTCGATTAGGGTCAAATTGAGTTACTTTATCCCATTTTCCTCTCAAAATCAAAATTGGTTGGTAATAATCCGAGATGAAACTTGATGTTAGGCTTTCGTTTGTTGACAGACTAAACATTTTAAAATCAAATCAAAAATGTCTCGTTTCATACCAAACCACCCGTAGTGTTGCTACAAATTATGATACATTTTAGTACTTCCTAGATGAGCAGTTAAGCGACTATTATGTGCTTCATTCAATCGATGGAATTAACTCTAAATTTCTCGAATACAATCGTGATCACGGTATCTCGAGACAATCATCAAAACTTTTGAAATTAGGACTAAATTCACTTCACATTGAGCTCGATTCACTAACAATTTATTATCAAATTTACGAGCTTTATATATATATCTTTGTAAAAACATCGGTTTTGCTCTCAATTCCTTAGAACTATCATAAGACAAGTCCAGCGAGTATTCAAAGCACCGTAATGCAACGATGACTTTCTATCCGGACCATTAGTCACAACATTTGTTTTGCCGAATGATAATCTAACAATAGCTCATAATTTTTTTAATATCTCAAGCCATCTTCTACGAGTGTATTTCAAATCTTTTGAGTCATCAATTATTTTAAACTTTATGATCCGAATAAACATGACATTTCTCCCCAAACAAGTAATAGCCAAATCTTCATCGCTAACATAATAGCTGCTAGTTCCAACTCACATGGGATAATTTCTTTCATGCGACTTCAATTGTTTGAATCTTAGGCTACGACTTTGCCTTCTTGCATCAAAACACAATCCACAAAGAAGCATCACTAAATACAACAAATTCTTTACCCGATTTAGGCTAGACTAACCTTGGAGCTTTAATCAAAAGGCTTTCAAGCGATCGAAATTTTTCTAACACTTTTTGATCATCCAAACATGACATCTTTCCAGCGGTCTCATTAACGTAGTAACTATCATCGAGATCTAATCGATTCAAAAGTGACACAATATGTCCGAAAACTAACTACATTACAATCGAATTCACATTCTCAGAATATCATATATATATTTGTTCTTTTTCATAGTTTGCAAGAAAATTCTCAATGTTCGTGTGCTCCTTTTCATCAAGTGAATAAATAAAGGGATCATCCACAGTTTCCACAACAACTCAATATGATTTAACTTCACAATCAAAGGCAAACCGGTAACTCTTGAAATATATCGAAAACTCACAAACAATAGGCATTGAGTAAATTTTCTTCCCAAATACTTTCAAATCAATCACGTAGGCAAAATATGCTTCATAACCCCCTTTTTTTTATATATAAATGTATATATAATTTTGAGCTTTCAAAACAGATATTACAGTAGTCAATCTACTCAAACCATTAGACTCAATTAGTACTTTCTTATCTTTCGGACATATCAAATTTATAGTCTTTCTTTTTTGGTTCATAGCGATTATCATGCATAACAACCAATCCCTTCCCGAATAATATTGAACTCATTAAATGGTAAAAGCATCAAATGGGTGGAAACAAATATATCGAAACATTAATGGGCGGTTCGCATACTTTATCAACCATGACACTTTTATCTAGGGTTCAATACTTTTATAGCGAACTCGGAAGATTGATAGTCAAAGTCTTCTTTGAATACTAATTTCATGCATACATACGGATATGCAGAACCAATGTTTATCAAAACAATCATAGAAGTATCATAAAGAGTAAATGTACAGTTATGACATCAGGTGATGAGGCATCCTCTAGAACTCGAATAGCATACACTCTGACTAGCACTCTGGCTTCAAATATGTTATTATTATTGTCTTCTAATGAAGATATGGTACACTTTAAACATTGATCCAGGAATATAAGATAGCTCGTTGAACACACAAATAGTATTGTCAAAACACAACAAAATTTGCTCGCATTATTATCATCATCATTAGTTTTAAATTCTTGACCCTTTGTTTCTGATTTTTTTAACTACAGGATGTCATCCAATCTAATCAATTCACTATCGGAGGTACCATAGGTTTGAGTTAGATTATTAGGGAAAGGTTGTTGCCGGTAGGTTAGTCCAGATATATGGAGTAAATCATTCGTTCATCATCTAGTAGAGGCTTACTTAGCCTCCCCTCATGGCTACTAAAAGCAGATCGAGAGTCTATCGGTATTTGATTTACATGTGCGATCAGCGCTACACTCTACATCATCGCTTCTGGCTCTATCGGGATCAAGATCCATTTACAATATAAAACAGATTCGAAATGTCGAAAGTCACCACACTATCAAATATATACAATTTAGGCATGTATAGCTAGACTCACAAGCGCTACGGTAGTCCTAGAATCGACTAAACCGTAGCTCGATACCAATAAAATGTAACACCCATAACTCATATCCATCACGAATAGAGTTATGATGCATTCTAGAACTAGACTCGAGACCATCATAGACATTTATAGCAATTCATACATTTATTAAATCCCCAAATTTTAACTCAACTTTTCAATGTCCAACTAATAATTCATACCAAACATTTAGATTAAAACAAATAATCACTCAACTCAAAGTTCACATGAAGTCATTTGCATGCATATAAATGAATCTCGGATGTTTATCACGATACATATATCCTTTCATTCCATTACTAAATTATCATATAGTCTATAATCATTTTAAACATTTATACATAATTAACAAATACAAATACACATAATTGAATAACTAAATAGAATAATTTAAAATTCACACGTTGAACTAATAAATAACTACCTATTCAGGTCACATTCATTATTTCTAACCAAATTTAATCATACCAAATTTCCTATATATATATATAAACCAAAGATTCCACATTTACCAATTTCAAATGTTATTGCATGTTTTACCACGGTGGTATTAAAACTCCATCAACATACTTGAATACCAATTATAAACATAACAAATATATCATCCTTATATCCCTTGACTAATTTCATATGAATAAGACATTTATAGTGGCTGTGGTGTCACTTCTTACAACCAAATTGTATCTATTACAAATATCTAGGCCATGGCCAAATATAAAGTAAGAAAATCCTTACTAATTTTGCATCACAATGACATACCCATATACAATCTAGTCATTTAAAAGAAAATCATATATATATATATCCTCATTATAACACAAAATAAAAGCTATGTTCATATATTTGTAATACCTATGACTAAACTTTATATTCATTTGTAAACATATTGGACGTAAGAACATGAATTCATTTAATACATAAACATACTCTATGCATCATACAACAACCTAAATTAGCATATAGCAAGCCAAGAATAAATTGCCGAAACCTTGAGCATGTCAAGCATTTAACTATTCATGCATATTTCCAACTAACATATCAAAGAGCACAATAACTAATATTAGTTAAAGAAATAAGCCTTTTTTCATAAGGCTAAGTTATGCTTATAAACAAGTCCAGAGTTCATGGATTTAACAACTTAGTCTAACCTATACATGCCTTTTGATCCAAAACCACATATATAAATACCAAAAGAAAGGAGTTGATAGTGTGGATGATTCTTACGGCGATCCTTTGAGCGTGTAGCTTGAGCGAAATCTATAAAATAACAAGAGATACACACAAGGTAGCTTACTAGCTTAGTAAGTCCAAAATTAAATTCGTTGCCAACTAAACATTCAAACAATACTATACATACCACCCAATATCCATTCGGTAGGATTTTAAATACAATAATTTATCACATAAATGCTACCAAAGCGCAAGTCATGAATCTCTCTTAGCAAATTAGCTAACCATCTATTATAAGCATGGAATCTCAACACTATTTGCATATTTATCACATAAATGCTATCAAAGCCGTAAGTCATGAATCTCACTTAGCAAATTAGCTAACCATCTATTATAAGCATGGAATCTCAACACTATTTGCATATTTATCACATAAATGCTATCAAAGTAGTAAGTCATGAATCTCACTTAGCAAATTAGCTAACCATCTATTATAAGCATGGAATCTCAACACTAAAATACTTTAAGTATTTGTATAATTGAAACTATTAATATAACATATTTATACCACATATATCATTATTCACTTATCTGAATTATACATATACAGAATCTCAATTTCATAATCAAACTCATACTTCATACACATATCATATTCATATTTCAATATGAATGAAAGTGCCCTAACATTTCAACAAAAGCTTGACCATACCTCAATTTACTTGATTCGAAAATTATTATATTTTATATATATATTTACTTACATTTAAGTACAACTTAGGCTTACCGAACCTTTACCTTATTGTTGTAGTTATAACCCACCTTGTAAATAATCCATGGCTTTTTTTTGCATTTATAAATGTCACTAGCATTACTTTGCTAGGCATCAAGGCCAAAGTACACGCGACATTAAGCACGCTAGACCCGATGTGAAAATCATTCCACTTAGGCACAAGGCACTGTGGGCATTAAGCACGAAATAATTCAAACCTTGGGCACGCTGGGCAATAAGCGAAATAATTCATAGGCACTAGGCTTGCTGGGCATTAAAGCGAAATAAATCACGACCACGAAGCACGCGCGCTGGGCATTAAAGCCGAAATAAATCACGAAGCGCGAGCACGCTGGGTATTAAAGCGAAATAAATCACGAAGGCAAGCTTGCTGAGCATTAAAGCGAAATAAATCACGACCACGAAGCACGCTGAGGCATTTAAAGCACGATATGTAACCGACACGAGGCACGCTGAGCATCAAAGCGATAATAACACCGGCACGAGGCACGCTGGGCATTAAAGCCCGATTATCAAACCAATCAACATTTTCATACATTACTTAATGCTAAAATCACATCCATCTCGTATACTTTATTTTACAATTTCATGTTAAGCAAAACATAATTATTCACATCACATTCAATAAATAAATTTACAAGATTTCATACCCCATTGATACCTCTATTTTCTTGCCTTCAATACCAATTTTTATCATACACTACTTTCATAAATAATTTCTCAACATAAATTTGCTTAAGGACTTACCTCGAATATCGATGGAGACGAGGCCATTTATTTGATAACCTTCGCCTTTCCAGATCCAAATTCGCTTTTCTTTATTCTTGATCTAAACATATTTAAAATAAGCTCATTCAAGTACATTTCATCTCAATTTAGTCCCAAGATACATAAATGGGTAATTTACCATTTTGCCCTATTATTTCATATTTTTGCAATTTAGTCCTATTTGCTTAAAACACAAAATACACACAATTTGTATAAATACCTTGAAGGTTAGAATATCTATAGTACTCATACAAATCCTTATATTTTGTTTATTTCACATTTAAGTCCCTCTAAAATTTTATTTTCACAATTAAGCCCTAATCTCTCAAAATCACCAAAAATCCAAAAACAAAACATATCAATTTAACATATATCTTTCATAATCCATCAAATAACATCATAAAACTCATGAAATCATCAATGGTACATTTCAAAATATTGATCAAAATCAAAAATTCAAGCATGGGTATTGAAGTATTGAAACAGCAGTCATAAAAATGTAAAAATTAACAAAACCAAAATCAAACTAACCTTGATTTTTAGCTTAGAAATGCCAAAATTTAAAGAACTCCAAAGCTTATTTCTTCCTTCAACATTCATTTATCAAAAGTGAAAAAAGATCATGGCTTGTTTTATATTATTTTAACATATAATAAATTATTTAACTAATTACCTATTTAACGTTTAACATATAATTTCTTAACATATATCTTAAGGTTAGTTAAGACAAATGCCACCCACTAACTTAAAATGGGCTAATTGCCCTTTTAATGCTCCACTTTAAAAGCCATCATCAAATAGGTACTTTTCACTATAGCATGCAACTTTTTACGCTTTCTGCGATTTAGTCCTTTTGTTAAATTGAACACACAAGCGATTGAATTTTTCTGAAACTTTCCGAGACATTAATTCACTTATAATAAGCACAGAATATAATATTTAAAAATAAATCATCTTAAAACCAATTATTATCAAATTATTTAAACAATTCCCCCTTGGGATTTTTCCCCGAAAATCTTCCTTAAACAAATGGTAGGCCCATTGAATCTTATCGCCACTTATTTCTCAATCCATATCCACCAAATTGGATACCCCAATGCAAAGACATCCTTTTTTGGGCAATCCCAAATTGGGGAAAAATATTTGAAAATTAAACTAAATACTTTGTCGTGATTAAATTCTATATCTTTTGTTCCAATTATAAAGGATTTTGGTAAATCGCTTTAAACTTCCGGACAATTTATTTCGTTTCCTTTATCAAATAAGGTAACTTATTCTCCCATTACAAATCTTATGATTTAAATTTTTTTTTTCCAAAATCTTCACGGTCCATTTTGAATTCTCAAAACCACTATTTAAAAAATTTTTAACAATGGGAATTTTTCCGGCCTAAAACCTTTTGAACCCGAATCTTTAAAATCTATTTTTAGAATGATCACATTTTCAATTGAAAGGGTATTGAAATGCAATTTGTCCCAAAAGCCTTTTGCAAATTTTCCAGAATTTATGGGAATTTACCTTAACCAATAATATTACCCGCAATTACAATCTTATTAATAAAATCTCTCAATTCTTAAATTTTAACCTACTTATAAATGGGTGATTTATTAATATAATTTTACCCATATACATTTTTTTCTTGGGGGCCAATGGTAAAACCATTGTTATTTACCCATTTTCAAAAAAAAATTTTGGTAATAATCCCAAATGAAACTTATTTGGCTTTCTTTTTTGGACTAAACATTTTAAAATAAACAAAAATTCCGTTTCATACCAAACCACCCGAGTGGCTAAAATTATGAACATTTTGCCCAAAAGGTTAAACAAATTGCTTCATTAAGTGGAATTAACCAAACTGAATACAATTAACGGACCGGCAATACAAAACTTTTAAATTAATTTCATTCACATTACTATTCCTAAAATTTAATCAAATTTGACTTTATTTTAATTTTGTAAAAACATTTTTCCTCAATTCCCAAAAATTCAAAGAAACCCAGCATATTCGATAATCAAATATTTCTCCAATTGTAAACTTTGTTTTCAATATAATCTAACTAGTTAATTTTTTTTAAATATTCAACCTTTCTAAAAATTAAAAAATTTTTAGTACAATTTTTTAAATTTTGTCCCAATAAAATGAATTTCTCCCCAAAAATAATCAAATTTCTGCAAAAAAACCCATTAATACGGAAATTTCTTTAGGACTTCAATTTTTAATTTGGGAACTTTGTTCTTCTAAAAAAATCCACAAAAAGCTACTTCAAAAATTCACAACAAAATTTACTTTAACAAACTTTTAAATCAAATTTTCTAACTTTTTGATCATCCAAAATGAATTTTCAAATTATTAATAAATACATGATTAAGATTAAAAGGACACAAAGCCCGAAAATAACAAAACGAAATTCAACTAAACTTTAATTTTGCTTTTATATTTAAGAAAATTGAGGATTTGGAGTGCGGAGGACTCTGTGGTGGCCATACATCGGTGTACTGCTCCCAAACCTTAGTAATTTCTGTTTTACTTTGTTTTGAGATTTATTTTAATTTGGGGTTTAATTTTTTTTTGGTAATAAGGCCTTTAGACTTTAAATTTTATTTTAAGATTTTATTTCAGTTATAATCAATCTATAAACAACTAAACTCTAGATTTTCTTAAAATGACAATAACTTGTTTTCAAAATATCACATTTCCGCAATTCACTGAATCTGATTTTTGTTATAAATAATTTTTTTTAGAAATAAGAATAATAATAGCGTTTTTACAATAACAACATAAAAGCAAATTCGAATTTCACAAACAACAAAGCTCAAAGTTTTCAAAAAGAATATGAACTCTTAAAATGATCACGCGATTTTTAAACAACCCTTTATGTGACATGCCATATTCGGACATAACGTCTAGGCCGGGTTTGGGGTGTTACAGATCTCCTTTTTTACTACGTCCTTCATGATGGGGTTCAATCACCGTTGTCCATTGATCTTCCCTTTTTTCCATCTTCTAGGATAATCTTGTGCATGCATACAGATGGACTAATACCGCAAATATCGGCTATGGTCCATCTGATGGCCTTCTTGAATTGTTTCAAAACTAAGATAGTTATCTTCTTGCTCAGTGGTCAATTTTGCTGAAACAATCACAAGCAGAGTAGAAGCATTACCTAAATAAACGTATTTTAAATGAGAAGGTAATACCTTGAGTTCTAATTTAGGTGGCTCCTCGATCGATGCTTTTGGCTGGGTGTAATCCCTTTTTTCTAACTCCAAAGATTCAAAATAGGATTGTGGATTAAATCCCTTTTGATTAGCTCCTAGCAAAGCTAAGTATTCATCCTCCTCTTCATCATTTGGAGGGTCTGATGTCAGGACTTGTTCCAACGGATCCTCAACAAAGTTGATTTCTCTCTCCACTTTTAAATCCTCTAAATCGGATACTGCAGAACAATCATCAATTGTGTCAAGAAATTGCATTGACTTAAAAACATTAAATGTTACCTGATCATCCTAAACACGCATAGTCAGTTCGCCCTTCTACACATCAACAAGAGCCCTTCCAGTTGCTAAGAAAGGCCTTCTTAGGATGATTGGTACTTCCTTATCTACTTCAAAATCTAGAATTACAAAGTCACAGGAAAGATAAACTTATATACATGTACTAATACATCCTCGATTTTTCCTTCTGGATGCACTAAGGATCGATCTGCTAGTTGAAGCGTGACTGTAGCTGGTCTAACTTCTCCTATCCCTAACTTCCTAGATATTGACATAGGCATCAAGTTAATACTTGCACCTAAGTCACATAATGCTTTACCATAATATGTTGCTCCAATGTTGCACGGTATGGTAAAACATCCAAGATCCTTCAATTTTAGGGGTAGTTTGTCTTGAAGATATGCACTGTATTCCTTTATTAGAGCTACCGTCTAAAATTCTCCAAGTCTTCATTTCTTAGAAAAAATGTCTTTCATGAACTTGACGTAGTTTGGCATTTTCTCAAGTGCTACAACCAACGAGATGTTGATCTGATGTTGCTTGAGTACGTCAAGGAACTTCTTGAATTTAATCTCTTGCTTCTGCTTCTAAAGTCTTTGAGGGTAGGGTGGTGGTGGTTTCATTACTGGAACTGGTTCTGGTTGATTCGTCTTTGGCGTCAATTCTGCATCTAACGAAATTGTTAGTTGGTCAGAATTAGCTGGTCCTGAGGCTACTTTGTTGGGTTTTGCAGATTCTGTTATGGTGAAACTGGGATTTCAACACTTGGTTGAACTTGTTCTGGATCTTGAGCATCCACTGGCTCCTTTTCAACTTTGACAGTGTTGAGCTCTACTGTCTTTCTGCTCCTCAATGTCAACACTTTGCACTGTTCCTTCCCCAGATTTCTCGGATTCTCTGTGTCACTAGTAGAGCACCTTGTGGTTGGTTCCTGAGTTCAGTAGCAAGCTGGCCCACTTGATTCTCCAAATTCTTCAATGTAGCTGCTTGGCTCTGGATTAAGGCATCATTCTTTACCATGTATGCCTTCAGTGGACTCTCTAAGCTATTGGATGCTTCAGCTTGAACTAGTTTTTGAACTTGTTGAGGGAAACTAGGTGGTTACGTTGGTATGGGTTGGGTGTAAGCGGTACTGGTTCCAGCCCCTTGGTTACTCCAAGAGAAATTCAGGTGGTTTCTCCACGGTGGGTTATAAAAATTGGACTGCAGCTCTTGCCTTCCTCGATTTTGGTTCTGATTACCCATGTAGTATACAGATTCTGAGTTCGATGGACTTTCTTTGAAAAAATGTCCCTCCCCGCAATAGACACAGGCTACATTCTCAAATTGATTAGGCGGCTGTGCTGCAAAACTATTAGGCCCATTAGTAGTAAGATTTTTAAGCATTGAGGATATTGATGATACATGAGATGCGAGTGAAGTAAAAGCGTCTACTTCATCTATTCCAGTGACTCATCTTTTTGACGCTGCTCGACTGGTTGGCCATTGATAATTATTGCTGGCAAACCTCTCAATAATTTCATAAGCCTCGTTATAAGACTTAGAAAGGAGAGCACCATTAGTAGAGGCGTCCACTACCATCCTTGTGTGAGTGTTGAGACCATTATAGAATGGCTCAAGTTGAATGAAATGTGGGATTCCATGATGAGGGCATTTTTGTAATAATTCTTTAAATCTTTCCCATGCCTCATACAAGGACTCATCATCCATTTGGTGGAAGGTAGTGATCTCGTTCTTCAGCTTAGCATTCTTGCATGGAGGGAAATACTTTATGAGGAATCTCTCGGCTAATTCTTTCCATGTAAAAATGAAGTTCGGTGGCAATGAGTTCAACCAGGCACGAGCTCTGTCCCTTAACGAATATGGGAATAGCTTCAGTCGTAAGGCATCTTCGGGAACTCCGGCTAACTTGATAGAATCACTCACTTCCATAAATAGTCTTAAGTGAAGATGAGGATCTTCAGCAGGCATTCCACTGAATTGGCCCACTTTCTAAAGCATCTGGAACATGATTGGCTTCACCTCAAATTGTTGTGCCCCGATTTGAGTCTCCTAATACCCGGATTAAGATCATTGAACAATGGCACAGCATACTGTCGTAAAGCTTTATCCTTATTATTAGCAATAAGGATAGGATTCTGAGCAAGGTTTGCCCCGTTTCCTTGATTCATATTCTCAAATTTCATCTCTTCGATCCTTCTCTGGTTCACTTGTCTTCTTCGCTGTCGAAAGGTTCATTCTATTTCAGGGTCCACAGGGAGTAAGCCAATAATCTGGTCAATGCTCATAAACACCTGAAATAATCACAGAAAAATTAAGTAAGTAAAAATTAAAAATAAAGAAACCAAAAAGTAAAAACAGATTCATAAATAATGGTTTTAAAATAGTCCCCGGTAACAGCGCCAAAAACTTGGAACGGTGGAAATATGCAAGTGTACACAATCGCAACAAGTAATAAAGTGACAAGTAAATGTCGAGTTATCGTACCCACAGGGACTGTAAAAGAATTATTTATGAAAATGATTTCAAACACTTTGGTGAGAGAAAAATATTTAGATTCGAGAAATATTTAAATACTAGAAAACAAAGTAAAATAAATAAAGAAATTCTAGTGCACGATTTCAAAATATGATTTAATCAAGATGATATAATTGTGTTGGATTAATTACATTTGTAACACCCCAAACCCGGTCAACACACCACGACCGAATCAGGCATGTCACGGAGTGAAAATGTTTCGAAGAAAACAAGTTGTCGGTTTAGTTTCAGCGAAAAGATCATCTTGATTTTGCTTTGAAATTCCGAAAGGCTTTTTAAAATTCATTCATCATTCATTGCTCAATAGAAAATGTTAAACCTGTTGAAACCTGAGTAATTCTTACTTAGTTAAATTAAAACCGTTTGTCTTTGAGCAAGGAAAACATAGATTTTTCTTAAAAACATTCGAGCCAACTTTGTTATCCTCTTGAAAATATTGTTACCCGATGGTAAGATTTGAGAAAAAACCCGTTGTGTTGTATACTTTTTGAAAACTTTAGTTATTAAGTTATTTAAAACACGCTAATCAGTTTACTTAACAACATCCAGAAAATTAAAGCAGATATAATAAAACCCTAAATAAAAAAAAATACTAATGGCCTTATTACAAACCCAAATAAAATCAATTTAAAATGGAAGTACCCCAAACCGAAAGTCTAAATAAAATAGGAATAGATGTCGCATGGCCACCTCGAGTCCACCCGGCTCCGCATCTGCGATCTACGAGTCACCTGAAGAGATAAGGGAGAAGGTGAGTCACCAAAACTCAGTGCATAATCCCCCTCCCGATTATAGCAACATACTTACACAAGTTATAATCAAGTAAACATATCATGCACCCAAACCTAGCCATCCACAACTCTTTTTTCTACCCCGTGTGGTACCAAACCACTGGTGGTGCCAAACCACTGGTGACCCAAAGTCACTGATATCAATAATAATGTGGTGTCAAACTACTGGTGACCCAAATTCACAAATAATCCATATGTGGGGCCAACCCACGTTGTGATACCAAATCACTGGCGATAATCCCGTTTTATCAAATGTGGGGCCAACCCTTGTGGTGCGAAGCCACCTGGGATGAGTCGCTATGAGGTGCTAAACCTCCGTGACCCAAAGTCACGAAATCATCTATGGTACCAAACCTTTGGAGGTGCCAAACATCCGTGTCCCAAAGACACGAGATATCAAATCTTCCTCCTCTCATATCACCCATAATTATGCAACATATATATAAATCATGCCAACATGCTTTAATATTACACATATATCAATTATATCGTAGATCATAGCATCAAATATCATATGACATAATCTCATCAAAATGAACTTACCCGAAATCCATGCTCATACCCGTTAAGGTATCATATCGTGATCTATACAACTTTCGGTTTTTAACATGTTTAGGTTATTAGCATATCTACTATGATTAAGAAGTGTGTAAGTTACACACCTGATCACTAATGCCATTACTGAATCCCGAAGTTCCCGATCTAACACACTAGATCTCCTTTATCCTATATTCGACCAAACTAATATCATTAACAAGGTTATTCGGCCACACTAACAAATCCCGAAGAGTTAACACATGAAGCCACAATCCTTACCTTAATGCCGATTTGGTTTCCAACCAAATCCTGAAACTACGTGATGATCCCCCCTTGCAATCGGCCACACACTATCAAATAAAAATAATTAGCCTTCGGCTTTTCAAACCACTAATAGAATGATTGAATCGGCATGAACCTTTACACTGACTTACCGAAATTGCTTGATAGGGAAATAGATGACCCCGATCTACTGCTTCAAAGTCTCGAAGATCCTAAAAGAGACCAATCGCATGGTTGATTAAAAGCCAAGACAAATGCCGAAATTCGGCTTTTGTCTACACATGTCGACAGAGAGAAAAGAAAGTGAGAATAAAGTTTCGGCCAAGATTACTTACCCTCTTCAAATCCGATTAGAGAAGAACCAAGGAAGATCTATGCTAGACTAATATTTGGCCAATAATGAGAAGGGGAGAGTTTGAAAGATTCTGGCAATGGTAGAGAGCAAACAAAGGAGATTCGGCTATGGTTTGAGAAAAAAACAAATAAGATTCGGCTAAAAAAAATGAAAGAAGAGAATAGGAGAAAGATGAATGGTATTCGGCTTCTGCTAATGAAAAAGATGGAGAAGAAAATGAAATAGGAAAGAGGGAATTCAGAAAAGGAAGAAAGAAGAAGATTTGGCACAAGGGTTTGAGAAAAGAAAAAGATGAAGAGAATAGAATAGATTCAGCTTTTGAGCAAAAATGGGAGAAGAGAAGTGAAACAAGTTTAGGCTTCAAAGAAAATGAGAGGAAAACAAAGGGAATTCGGCTTGCTATGCTAGAGGGAAAAATCGACAAGTGCCCAAATGAGGTTTCGGTTTTGCCTCAACAACTTGCGTAAAATTTTGCTTAGCCGAAAGTGCCTACCTAATATGATTATGGAAAATCAGCGCCTCTCCTAAGTCTCCCAACCGATTACTCCTCTCACACGAGTTTGATTTGACAAACTCCCGAATCACTCTGCCAACCATTCAAATGAGTTTGAATTGATCAAACTCCTAAATCCCCTCTTCTCCACTCATTTAAATCTTATCTGACAGAGTTTGAGCTGAGCACAACTCCTCCTTCCTTGGCGTCAAAATGGTGAGCAGAAAATGGGATTTCTGCTGCTCGAACCTGAGCTCCCCCTTCCCTATATGTGGCGTCACTTTCAAGGCCCTAAGTGGCTCTTCCTTGCCACTTTCCAAGGCACTTCTTGTACTTAAATTCCCTACGAAATATACTTAACCCCTAGCTCCTTCAGCTCCCTTAAACTAAAGCTTAAAAACAAAATTTTTCCTGTAGCTCGGGCCTACCCTTGACTTATAACTAGACTCTAGAACCCCTCAATTAATAACACAATTAATCAATACTTATGCAAAGAAGTTCAAACCCAATAGCCCCTATTTAAGGATGTTACAGTTCTACCCTCCTAAAAAATAATTTCGGCCTCAAAATTACCTGGTCAAAAGAGTTGAGGGTATTGCTGCCTCATCACATCCTCTGGCTCCCACGTAGCTTCTTCCACGCCATGGTTTTACGATAATACCTTCACTAATGGAACTGATTTCCTGTGCAAAACCTTCACATCCCGAGCTAGAATCTGTACTGGTTCCTCTTCCATGGTCAAATCTAGGCTCACCTCAATTTTCTCCATCGATACAACATGCGATGGATCTGAACGGTAGCACCTAAGCATGGAGACGTGGAATACATCATGTATCTGACTCAGTTCCGCTGGCAACTCGAGATGATAAGCTACTGGTCCTACACGTCTTAACACCTTATATGGGCCAATAAATCTTGGGCTTAGCTTGCCTTTCCTTCCAAACCTCAGCACCTTCTTCCATGGCGAGACCTTCAGAAAAACCCTGTCACCCACTGCAAACTCAATATCTCTCCGCTTAAGATCGGTATATGACTTCTGCCTGTCTGAAGCTTCCTTTAGATGAGCCTAAAACAACTTGACTTTATCCTCGATCTCAGTAACCAACTCTGGTCCCAACATCTGACGCTCACCCAACTCTGTCCAGCATGTAGGTGTACGACACTTCCTACCATACAACGCCTCATATGGTGCCATCTTAATGCTCGCCTGGTAACTATTGTTGTATGCAAATTCATCTTAATGCTCTGATAACATAATTGTAACACCCCAAACCCACAAGAATACTACTGATGGCCTCAACTATCGCGTCGAAGCCCCACACGTGCGCTCGCACGCTCGTGTGTCTACTATTACCGTGACCGACACTTCGACATTTGCCACTCTACAACTAGAGTAAAGAGAGTTACACACCTGATAGGACTCTGGTGCAAAATCGCGCTGCGACCACTCCTGTGCCCAACGCCCACCAAGGTATGTTAACTCTCCTCTTGGCATGCTCTTTATATAGCTAGCTCTTCACCTTCATTCCTTGTATCTTTCCGATGTGGGATCCCTTCACAAGAGAGTTTAAATTCAATGAAACTCCTACCGTCAATCCAGTAAAATAAATACTCCCTTGCTTCTCATGAGATTCAACCTGTGCTCCTCAGAGCAGTAATCCACGCCACTAGCCACTTTACCAACTAGCTCCTTGTGTCTTAAACCATGCAACTAAATATAACCCTATGGCCAAGGTCTAAATTCATTTAATAAAAATAATCTAAAAGGAATGCAAACGCAACAACTAGAACCTTGGACCTCCTTCCTTCCTTGTGGCGTCATTCCCTTGTCCTTAAGTGGTGTCACTTTGCCTCTACACCACACACTCCACTTGTGTCATTTTTCTCCACATTTTACTCTTAAGGCCTACCTGCCAACTTCTAGGGTTTTTTCACCTAAAACCAAAATGTCCCCAAAGCCAATATTTGATCCCAGGACTTCATAGAAGCCCCCTAACCTTCCAAAATCACTTATCTAAAAGGTCCAACTTGCACTTAAGCCGATCTCCTGTTCTCTAAAAATTTTAAACGCTACTACGCCTAAGGCCCATTGGGCTTAATTCTCCTAGGCCCAATTTCAGGATATTACAACATTTCTTACCTTAGAATTATTAAACTTCATGCTTATACTTGTTACGAATGAATCACAACAACTTGTTAATTTGCTAACTTATGAACATATTTACGAATAAAAAATCCCTTCATCTCTTGTACATATTCCTATGTCAATTTGACCGATTAAACAGATTTATAAAGGTAAACATGTTATTGCACATACATACTTATTAAACCAAACAATCTCTCGCATATTCCTATGTCGATTCAAACTATTAATTCAACTTAATAAGTATATCAAAGACTCTGTGAGGTAACAAAGTATCCTACCTTGAAACAGTTTAATCACAAGAATCTTGCAGGTTATGCAAGGCATATGTATCGCCAAATACTGTAACACCCCAAACCCGGCCTATACGTTTAAGACCAGACTTGGCATGCCACACAATTCGAACTTACGTCCAGTCATCAATGCTTTTAATGAAAACAATTCTTCAAAACGATTTTGAAGATTTAGTTTATCAAAAATCGAGATTTATTTGAAAACCATGATTTTAAAACATAAGAGTTTACAATTTGATTTTCGAGAAATAATTGGTTAAAACTTAAATAATTGGTTGAAATAAATTTATAAAAGAGTTTTCACAAAATTTTACGAGTGAGTGATATTTAAGAAAAAACCCTTTTTATATCATAAGTTTAAGAAAACATAAAAAAAAAATTAAACAACCCCATTTAAGTAACTAAAACATATTAAAATCCATCCATGCATAAAAATCCATAAAAATAATACCAAAGGCCTTATTACATCGCAATTGAAATAGTACTTAAATAAAAATACTTAAAAGAGGTTCAAAGTTTTTATAACTCATCATTTGTAGTATGGCATCCACACGAAGTCATCCCTGGCCTAAGCCTCCATCAATTATTATTACCTGAGAAGGGTAAGAAAAACGGTGTGAGTTACTTAGAACTCAATGTGTAACCCACTTACCGTGTTCACTGGGCCAAAACCATTTAAGCAATTAGTTGGGCTTGAGCCCATTTACAAATGTACAATATAAAAATAATGCATGTGATATGCAATTCCCAACCAAGCCTAATTTCCATCCGTTAAACACCACCCGTACCAACCAACACACCTGTGGGGATCAAGTCAACCCACCCCGCTAACACACCAATAGCAGGCATTAAGCTATTTAAAATATTTGTGGCAGAGCCACTAAACTAGATTTTGGCAACAGGCCTTTCTTCTTTTCGTCAATTACCCCAACCCATGCAGTCATGTATATATAGATAATGCAAAACAATATATTCATAAGGTAAATTTCAACAAAAATCCCATATTACAAGTTATCAATTTGGCCCATTAGTCAAAATAGAAATTTTGGCCCATTTAACGATCTAGCAAATTTTGGCCCATTTAACGATCTAGCAAATTTTGGCCCATTAAACATATGAGGCCCTTTTCAAAATTTTCTCACTTGGCCAGCTTATCAAAATAATCCATAAGGTCCAAAATGTCGTATTTTTACAATATAGCCCATTAAGGGCAAATCCGTAATTTTTCCACAACTTTAATACTGTTTTCATGCATTCACACAAAAAGTGCTAATATTTCGTATTTTCCAATTTTACTGATTTTACGATTTTTATTCTATGCTTACGTTATAATATAACCCATGAGATAAGTGTGAAGTTACACACCTGATTACGGTGAGAACTATACCTTTCCGCTCGTCGATACCTAAATATTTATCACGCTTGATTAGAACACTAATATTTAATAAAAACTATACTATTGATAAACGATCTAGATCTTTACCCTCGAAATCTCGAATGACAATTATTTGTCGGTTCTCCCCGGTTGACGGTTCACAACCCAATGGGAAATCCTGAACCGCTAATGGCTCCGAACTACGAACAACTTCGAATAATCAATTCTCCTCGAATGAGGGTCCACAACCCGGTGGAAAGTCTCGGATTCCCGAAACAGCCCTTCGCTTGAATTTAGGGGGAATGGCAGAACCACCCCTCTTCCAAACGCTATTAACAACTCTTTTCGTCTCTATCTTGCTTGCCTCCATTGACAAAGGATTATTAGTCCTACAGTATATCGAAAATTTTAATACTAATGGCTTAAAAGGGCGAACTCAGCTTACCTTAAAATCCCGAGTGATTTCCAAAGGATTCCTATACATGAAAACTTTCGGTTATAGCAAATCCCAATGATAGTCATTGATAAAAACGAGAGTGATAAAAAAATCCTTGAAGAGTTCCTTCTTACCTTGCTAAATATGATCCGAACTTGGATAACTTTCAAGATGACTTGACAAGATGGTGGTTCGGCCCTCCACTATCTTACGATTATCCAAAGCTTAATGAAAGAAATGATTGAGAACAAGGTCAAAGAAGAATAAGAGATTCGGCTATGATATAATAGATAGGAAAATAAATTTTGGCTATGGGGATGGTTACAAGCATTCGGCCATGAAAGGAAAATGAAGGAAGGATGTGTTTGAATGGTAAATAAAATGGAGAGGAAAAGAGAAGAGAGAGAAGAGAAAAGAAAATGGAGATGAGAGGTTTGTATTTCAGTTCTCAAGGATGGAAGATGAATAAAAAAGAAACTTTGAGACCAAAATGCATTCGGCAATGAAGAGGAAAAAGAGAAGAAAAGAAATGGTCCTTGATGGCTATGTGGTTTCGGTCACAAAGAGAAGAAAAAGGTTTGGAGAGAATGAACAACCTAAGACCGAAATGGTCAAAAGAAATGGCAAAAAGAAATTGAAACACCCCACACCCGGCCCACGAGAATGGACTGGATCTGGTATGTTCCTCGAAGTAACCCGATTCAAATTCATTCGAATATTTTGAAAATCGTGAGTTTTGGAAGATAGCTCGTTGTGGGTTGGGCTTTGAGTTGAAAACAATTTATTTTTATAACAAAAACCCATTTGCTTCAAGTGACAAAATATTTAAACTTATTTCATACTAAGTGGGCTTACTCTTTATAAAGCCCTAAACTCATAACATAGTAATTATAGTAGAAATAAAAATTAAATCACGGTGGCCTTATTACATAAAATGAAACCCAAAATAATAAATTGTACAGATTTTAAAATAAAATAAATATTCAAATTAAACTAAACTTCAAGTCGATCATGGCCACCACAAGTTCTCGTCCTGGTCCATTATCGCTCATCACCAAAACATATTCCCACAACGGGTGAGTCGATAGACTCGTGTGTAACCAACACTAAACATAATAGAAATAGGCACACCATAAAAATCATATGCATATAACAATTTCAAGGTAATGATGCAAACCCGAACCCAAACCTATATGCCATCCGCTACACTCCACCCGTACCAACTTCAGACACCGTGGGGACTACTAAGTCAACCCTCCTTCCGCTACACTCCATCGAAGGCGTAGCTGCAATGACGTGCTCATCGCCCATCGATAATATTGTGGCATAGCCACCCTGTAATGTAACCGAAATTACCACTTAGTGAGACCAAGTCATCACATTCACTTAGTGAGACCAAGTCATCACATTCACTTAGTGAGACCAAGTCATCACTTTCACTTATAACGTTGGTGAGACCGTAGTCAACACCTTCTTCCCTTTCACATAAATCCCGAATGCCCCAAATTATAAATATCATGCATAACATATTTTTATTTCACTTTCACATCACTTTTCACTTGTATAACATTTATTTCAAATCCTAGTAGAAGTAGGAAAACGTATTCGAATACTTTGTACCATAATATGGCACTTTAGCCACTTTCTTTCACTTTCACATTAACATATATAACATATTTAAACCATAAAACTATTAAGAATAGTGTGGAATACACACCGATTTGTTTAGCGATTCCTTGAGATTTGAAAGCAAGATCTAATGTTTAGATCCTAATTCCTACATTTGGTTTATCAAATATTACTTAGCATAAATTCTATTTTGGGTTATAATATCCAAATCCTAGTAGGATTTGTAAAGAGGCTTACCTTTGATGCCGATTTGATGTTTATTCAAATCCGAAACTTTGTTTTCCTTCACTTGATATTCGCCAACCTTAAATCTCAACAAAATTAGTTTTTGGCTTTTTAATAATTATAGATCTTATCTATGTAATCACACAACCTTGGTCAATACTTTCAAATGCTTACCTTATGGATTTTAAATCAAAACTTCACCTTCCCTTTTTCCTTATAATCGGCCAACACCTAGATCTCCGAATAGGTTAGTTTTGATCAATTTGATCTAATTGACTAAGATTTGGCCTTGGTCGAATGTATAGACTTACTTACCTTGAAGTTCTCAAATCCCGAAGTTGATCTTTATTTTTAATTCCTGCCGAAATCACTTGTTAGATTCGAACTTTTATTCAATTATGGAAGGAACCTTTTTGCCGAATGCATGATGATGTACTTACCTCGTTTTCGAATCCCGGATGATCTCTTTTAATATTCGACTATGGCACTATTTGGGATCTCAAGGTTTTGGCTTTTGTGGAGGGATAGTAGAAGAAAAGAAAAAGAAAGGAAAAGAGATGGAGAGACCTTTGACAAGGAAGTTCGGCTAAAGAAAAAGAAAAAGTTGTTGTTGCTTTGATTAGGAGGTTTCGGCAAGAAGATGAAGAGAAGAGAATGGCTTTTACTTTTCTCTCTTTGGCCGAAACTATTAGTCTTAGAGTCCCTAAATCCTCCAACTCTTCATTTGTGATAAGTTTTAATTTTATCAACTATGAAATTCCATCAAATCTCCTAATTAGCCAAAAGTTTTATTGAATAAAATTCTCTTCTTAGCTCCCCTTGTGCCGTCTAACTCCCCATTCATGGAAGCAAAATAAAATTTCTTTTATTTGTTTCCTAGATGACTCAAACTCGTGCCCAAAACCTCTTGCATTTGGGCCATTTCCTAGGGCCTTAGATGGCATCTTGAGCCACATTTCCAAGTCCGTTATTGGGTCAAATTTTATGTTCTTTATATTTTAGGGTCACTTGGCCCTAAGCTCCCCTTGGGCTCTTAATTTCGACATTCTTGGGTCAATTTTAAGTTTCCTAAAATTTTCGCATGGCTCAGATTTTCCAAGTTTCCAAAATGTTTAGTTTCCTATTTTGGCTTGGTTTCCAAAATGTTTAGTTTCCTATTTTGGTTTGGTTTCCAAAATGTTTAGTTTCCTATTTTGGTTTGGTTTCAAAATGTTCACTTTCCTAATTTACTTAGGTTTCCAAAATGTCTAAGTTTCCAAAATGTCCATTTCCATTTCCATTTCCATTTTCATTTCCATCTCCATTTTCATTTCCATTTTCATGCATTTCCTTGGTTTTAAAAATGCACACAATGGGATTCGAACCTCTTCCTTCAAAGTACTTCACTTGATGCCATAACCCTTGCACTTTAGGTGGCGTCCCGTGCCACTTTTCCACATCACTTCTTGTTTTTAACTTAAAACCAATAATTGTCCAAAGCTTTCTCTTCCATCCTAGGATTTTAAAAACTTTTAATTCACTTCCAAACACTGCCAAAACCTACTACTCATGAATTATGTACAAACGCATAACCCCTAATCTAGGATGTTACAGTTCTACCCTCCTTAAAAATAATTTCATCCTTGAAATTACTTACTATCGTTCATCCGTATAGTCTAACTCACCACACTACGCTATTGCTGCGCACTCTGATCTTAAAGAACTATCATACTTTTTAGGCACATTCTCTAAGTTCACAATCAAGGTTCCATACACTTCATTAGCAACATAAGATCGAACTAATCTTGTAGCGAGTGAAGTAATGAAGTATAATCCATAAATAAGAAACTTACTCGTTGTCTCATCTCGCACGCCACTATCCTCGCGACGGTATCGCATAAACTAACCTTGGCGCCTTGCTTCAACCTTCAACACCTCACTTTGGTGCTCCACGACCCCAATTTAACGATTACCTCTCAGAATTCAAACCTCGACCTCGTTGAGGCTGCTGTCCTCCCCTACCGGCCTGATTAACATTCTAAGTTACTGGCTGTCTATCATCTGATATCTTTGGACAATCCTTGAGCATATGGTCCTTAGACCCACATTTAAGACATGCTCCTATCTTTTTCCAACACTCACCTGAGTGTTTCTTTCCACAATACTCACAAGGACGACATCGCCTCCGGTATCAACTTGTCAACCCTTTGATCCCTCGCCTGGGCCTTTTCAGACGCTTCCGACGATCCATAACCTCTCTTGGGTCTATTCCTGTCAGAGTTCTACCTAGTCGAGTCCTTGATTCCTTCAGCTACCTTAGCCTTTTCAACCAACGTGGAGAACTCCCTCTCCTGATGTGGAGCTATCAATAACCTTAGGTCATCCCTTAATCCATCCTCAAAACGGACACAGCGTTCATGTTCAGTCGCGACTACTCCTCGAGCATATCGGCTTAACATCAGAAATTCAGCCTCATATGCCGCTCTCGATTTGTTTCGAACTAGTCCTAAAAAGCTTTTCACGCTCATCAATATACCGAAGTGCCGACATACTTCTTCTAATATGCCCCTTAGCATACTCCCACGTCGGATCCTCCGCCGTGGCACCATCATGAACAGTTAGCCACCATTGGTATGCTTCATCACGTAATGGCTACCATCCCTTTCAACTTCTCTTCGTGGGTCAGTCGAGTTCATCCATAATACGCCATTGCTTCCAACCAATACTCGGCAGACTGGTGCCACACCGGACACTCCACGGAACACCTCGGCCCGTTGGCTCGAGTCGCCGGCATGATTTTTGAGCTCCGATTTCCGCACCAGACCACCATTTCCAATACTGCAACATGGCTGCGACACGCCTCATCCCCGTCCGAGCCTTGCGCCGACATTAACGGTGGGGGTGGTGGTGGCGGTAGAACTCATTGTCGAACCTTGACCGATCTAACGGGTTCGACATAGTTATTCTTCCTCTATCTGCGTCCTTGACGCATCGCGTCCTCTAGAACTCATTTTCTAGCGTCGAGATCGATTAAGAAATTTTATGGATTAGTCTTTGTTCCACTTATTTATCGGAAAGAAGTTTTATGAAAAGGATTTAAGAGTGGTTCTTTCAGATTCATACAAACACACGTCTTTTTCCATTCATTCGCTCATCCATCAAACAAGTATGAACTTTCGTTCATTCGGAGAAACGTTGTAGTTTTCGTTGTTGTTGTTGTTTTTCTCTACCCGGGGTATTTTCGTAATTTTGTCCTACAGGGGTATTTTTGTAATTTTCACAAATCAGGGTAAATTTGTAAAATTTAATAAATCAGGGATATTTCAATAGTTCTAAAACTCGAGTGTTCTTTTCGTAAATTGTTCCTTCAAAAAAATGGGAATGTTGCAAAAATTTTGAAATTCGTGGTCATTTTGGTAATTTTGTAAGTCAGGGGCAATTTTGTAATTTTTTTCCAAAATCGAGGTATTTTGATATTTTGCAAGTTAGGGCTTTTGGAATGCTTATAAAATACTAAAATTTTGGTAAAACTGTTGAGTAGTTGAACATTTTACAAGCCAAGGGCATTTTTGTAATTTTACCACTAGGGGTATTTTAGTAATTCTACAAATCAGAAATTTTTCAGAAAAATGTTGTAAAACAATAGTTCTCACAAATTAAAAAGAAATTTTAAGAGTTTTAAAACTAGGGTTTTTATGAAAATACGGCTAGTTCCCTTTCGGGTTTTAGTTAGGGTTTAGCTCATGAATAAGTCCTCTTGGTTAGGGTGAACCGAAGCTACGCACCATGTAGGATTCGAGTGGAGAGGAGGTGAGTCACGCGATCGCTTAAATACCAAGCTCCCACCAATACCAATCCTAGACATGCGCACAATGGTTGCCACACCCTAACTCGTGACTTAATCACGTGTTTGTTTATTAGGCATTTAAGTCTTATGTGGTTTTGTGTTTGAGTAGTCTAACCCTAGGGTTCAAGTTTCCTATCATGCTATTCTCGCTCCATGCCTTTTCTACCCTTATATAAATCACGAGAATCACACATAGAGTTAGGGGTACTTACCGGTGGATCATGGTCTGAGACTTAGGGCCATGTCTTTATACCTATCTATTTGTAAAAATACTTTCATAAAACTCATTTGGCCTTGTTAAAAAAACGTTTTGGGTCAGAGTACATGTGCCGAGAGTTTGAACTGGCTCGATATTAAATGAAACACCCCACACCCTACCACGAGAATGGATGGATCTGTATGTTCCTCGAAGTAACCCGATTCAAATTCATTGAATATTTTGAAATCTGAGTTTTGGAAGATAGCTCGTTGTGGGTTGGGCTTTGAGTTGAAAACGAATTTATTTTTATAACAAAAACCCATTTGCTTCAAGTGACAAAATATTTAAACTTATTTCATACTAAGTGGGCTTACTCTTTATAAAGCCCTAAACTCATAACATAGTAATTATAGTAGAAATAAAAATTCGTCACGGTGGCCTTATTACATAAAATGAAACCCAAAATAATAAATTGTACAAGACTTTAAAATAAAATAAATATTCAAATTAAACCGACCTTCAAGTCGATCATGGCCACCACAAGTTCGCCAGTCCGGTCCATTACCGCTCATCACCAAACATATTCCCACAACGGGTGAGTCGATAGACTCGGTGTAACCAACACTAAACATAATAGAAATAGGCACACCATAAAAATCATATGCATATAACAATTTCAAGGTAATGATGCAAACCCGAACCCAAACCTATATGCCATCCGCTACGCTCCACCAGTACCAACTCAGACAACCGTGGGGACTACTAAGTCAACCTCCTTCCGCTACACTCCATCAAAGGCGTCACTGCAATGACGTGCTCATCGCCCATCGATAATATTGTGGCATAGCCACCATCGTAATGTAACCGGTTACCACTTAGTGAGACCAAGTCATCACATTCACTTAGTGAGACCAAGTCATCACTTTCACTTATAACGTTGGTGAGACCGTAGTCAACACCTTCTTCCCTTTCACATAAATCCCGAATGCCCCAAATTATAAATATCATGCATAACATATTTTTATTTCACTTTCACATCACTTTTCACTTGTATAACATTTATTTCGAAATCCTAGTAGAAGTAGGAAAACGTACCTGAATACTTTGTACCATAATATGGCACTTTAGCCACTTTCTTTCACTTTCACATTAACATATATAACATATTTAAACCATAAAACTATTAAGAATAGTGTGGAATACACACCTGATTTGTTTAGCGATTCCTTGAGATTTCGAAAGCAAGATCTAATGTTTAGATCCTAATTCCTACATTTGGTTTATCAAATATTACTTAGCATAAATTCTATTTTGGGCTATAATATCCAAATCCTAGTAGGATTTGTAAAGAGGCTTACCTTTGATGCCGATTTGATGTTTATTCAAATCCCGAAATCTTTGTTTTCCTTCACTTGATATTCGGCCAACCTTAAATCTCAACAAAATTAGTTTTCGCTTTTTAATAATTATAGATCTTATCTATGTAATCACACAACCTTGGTTAATACTTTCAAATGCTTACCTTATGGATTTTAAATCCGAAAACTTCACCTTCCCTTTTTCCTTATAATCGGCCAACACCTAGATCTCCGAATAGGTTAGTTTTTGATCAATTTGATCTAATTGACTAAGATTTGGCCTTCAAGAATGTATAGACTTACTTACCTTGAAGTTCTCAAATCCAAGTTGATCTTTATTTTTAATTCTGCGAAATCACTTGTTAGATTCGAACTTTTATTCAATTATGGAAGGAACCTTTTGCCGAATGCATGTTGATGTACTTACCTCGTTTCGAATCCCGGATGATCTCTTTTAATATTCGGCTATGGCACTATTTGGGATCTCAAGGTTTTGGCTTTTGTGGAGGATAGTAGAAGAAAAGAAAAAGAAAGGAAAAGAGATGGAGACCTTTGACAAGGAAGATTCGCTAAGGAAAAAGAAAAAGTTGTTGTTGCTTTGATTAGGAGGTTTTGCAAGAAGATGAAGAGAAGAGAATGGCTTTTACTTTCTCTCTTTGGTCAAACTATTAGTCTTAGAGTCCCTAAATCCTCTAACTCTTCATTTGTGATAAGTTTTAATTTTATCAACTATGAAATTCCATCAAATCTCCTAATTAGCCAAAAGTTCTATTGAATAAAAATTCCTCTTCTTAGCTCCCCTTGTGCCATCCAACTCCCCATTCATGGAAGCAAAATAAAATTTCTTTTATTTGTTTCCTAGATGACTCAAACTCAGGCCCAAAAACCTCTTGCATTTGGGCCATTTCCTAGGGCCTTATGTGGCATCTTCAGGCCACATTTCCAAGTCCGTTATTGGGTCAAATTTTATGTTCTTTATATTTTTAGGGTCACTTGGCCCTAAGCTCCCCTTTGGGCTCTTAATTTCGACATTCCGGGGTCAATTTTAAGTTTCCTAAAATTTTCGCGCGGCTCTGTATTTTCCAAGTTTCCAAAATGTTTAGTTTCCTATTTTGGCTTGGTTTCCAAAATGTTTAGTTTCCTATTTTGGTTTGGTTTCCAAAATGTTCACTTTCCTAATTTACTTAGGTTTCCAAAATGTCTAAGTTTCCAAAATGTCTAAGTTTCCAAAATGTCCATTTCCATTTCCATTTCCATTTTCATTTCCATCTCCATTTTCATTTCCATTTTCATGCATTTCCTTGGTTTTAAAATGCACACAATGGGATTCGAACCTCTTCCTTCAAAGTACTTCACTTGATGCCATAACCCTTGCACCTTAGGTGGTGTCGTGCCACTTTTCCACATCACTTCTTGTTTTTAACTTAAAACCAATAATTGTCCAAAGCTTTCTCTTCCATCCTAGGATTTTAAAACTTTTAATTCACTTCCAAACACCGCCAAAACCTACTACTCATGAATTATGTACAAACGCATAACCCCTAATCTAGGATGTTACAGAAATAATTGCTTACTCAAAGTTTATGGCACATTCGGCTAGGGAGGGGGAAAATTAGAGAGAAAAAATTTGATAAAAGCACCAAATGACCAAATGGAAAATGTGCTCATCAAGCACCTAATCCTACCAAACTAACACCAAAAACCGGCCATCCCCCCCAGCCCCCTATGCCGTCCACATTCATGGTCAAAAAGGCCATTCAAAAGTTTCCAAAACACCTTCCCTTATTTCAAGCCTTATGTCCCCCTTACATACCAAAACCTTTTGATTCCTTACCTTAAGTTAACACTTGCCTTTTCCCTTAGTCTACTTTCCATAAAGAATTAGTCCAACCTTACCATAAGTAAGGCTTGACCGACACATGCCATATAGGTGCAAAATAAAAGTCACCAAATGCTATCCATGGATTCAACCTCTCCCTCAAGCAATCACTCATGCGCCAACACCACCTTGCTACTAGTTCATCTTATGCTAGCTTTTTACACTTAAATTACCTTAAGCATCGGGATCACTTATTCCACTTCAATAAAATTCTCATTACTAAAAATTATTCTACTTCCGAATAATTCCGTTCCTTCTCAAGGCTATATTAAACACACAAAATTTAATCATTCACAAGCTAAACACCAAAACATGCAACATATCGATACTCAGATTTTTAGGATGTTACAAATACAATGCTAATTTAACCTTCAGCTCCTTTAGAAGAATTAAACATGTACTGACTAATTACTGTGTCCATTAATTAAAATTTCAATGCATTTAAATAATTTATTCTTTAGTTATCTAAACAATTATAATGCCAGAATAACTTAAGCATGAATTTACTTAATCAAGCATTTTACCGAGGCCTATAACAGCATAAACACAATTTTAATAATTTAAAAGGATGAAATAAAATCAAACCAACACAAATTAAATTCAAGCTAAGCTGATTAAATTAACCATTCCATCAGCATAATTATTCATAAACATGTTCATCAAAACAAAAATGAAATTTAAAGAGATAGAGAACAAGAAGCAAATCTGGTGTTTCTCCGTGGCTTGACTAATTACTCCGTTCTTTGTCCTCTGTTGTCCTCGGCTATCAAGGTGCTATGAGCACTCAATTGCTTCTCAAAAATGGCTGAAGAAGATCTCTTTCCCTAGAGAAGAAATCAACACTTGAACAAAAAGGGAAATGGACGGGAAAAGTTGAGAGAAAGTGAGAGACGAGAAGAGAGAATGAGAGTGTGAGGGATGCTTTGAATGATCAACCAAGCGGGGCTTTTATAGCTGAATGTGGAAGATGAATTTTGCTAAAAATAGAAGCAAAAGAGCCACTCCTTGGCAGGCCATCTATGTGGCAAAGTTGATGGTTTCAACTTTGCTAAAAATGGCATGGGGCAAATCTTCAAAGCCACTAATTGTGGAGGGGTTTGAATGCAACTTTGACAAGTCTTCAAGGGCTTCTTTGCAAGCTTAATTTATCAGCTAATAAGCTGATTTGGGCCAGCTTATGGACGGTTTGGGCTGCCCAATTGGTGGCTGGTTCGGTTCACTAAATTGGTGCCGTTTAACTGGACCCTTTTTTCCATAATTAATTAAAATTAATTTATTTAGCCCAAATTAAATTGGGAATAAATTAAAATTAATTATATTATGATTTAATAATCATAATCAGACCGTATTGGGCTGGAAATAATTTTGTATTCATACTTCAAATTGCTTCTTGGGTTTATTCTTCGAGCAGTGTTTATCGAGCCAATTTTCGCTCTTTATGCAAATCTGTCGAAAATAGTCAAAATTAATCAAAATTAACTATAAAATTAATTAAAATTCATCATGTTCATATTTTTGGCACAATTTAATTATTTTATAATATTTAATTATTTTTTGACAAGAATTCAACTGAAATAGCATGATTTTAAGTTAAAAAGGGCATGTTGAAACACGTAAATTTTTGTGTTTCCAGTGTAACACCCCTAACTTGTAACTATCGCCGGTCGAAGGTTAAGAGGCATTACCGGACAAATCGAAATTTTTAACAACCATTTCACAACACAAAGTACATCATTATCAGAACATAACAAAATATAATCATATAGTCCCTTAATGAGGTCTACGAGACCTTAAACATGCATTAGAAAGGGATTGGGACTAAATCGAACACATACGAAATTTTTCCAAAACTTAACATTTTTCAAAGTTACAGAGGTCACACACCCGTGTGGGCAGCACACGGCCTCAAACACGCCCATGTGTCCAAGCCGTGGTCGAAACTGACTTACATCACACGGCCTGTCACATGCCCGTGTGTCTAGCCCGTGGTCGAAACTGACTTGCATCACACGGCTAGACACACGCCTGTGTGTCCAACCCGTGTGGGAGCCTGACTTGAATCAAATAACAAATTTCAGGGACAAGGTCTAGCCACATGCTCGTGTGCTCAACCGTATGGGCAAAAATAGGCCATTTTCAAGGCCAATTTGCCACCCACACTTTGGGTCACACCTACAAGCATAAACCAATTCAATTTCATACCCCAAATGACCTTCAAACATACCAAAACATACTCAATTTGATATCTTAACATCATCATTCATCTTCCTATGCAATTCCATCTTAACATACCAACACATAGTATCAATTACACAATCAAAATCATGTAAATCATGTATCATTTAATCCATACCAGAAAGCACACATTTAAACCACCATTCTCATCAACCAATTTAAGCATGAAACATACTATTACCATTTTCACTATTTCATACTATATTCATCATTCACATATCTCATATATATATATATATATATATACACCAAATTCATTTAATTTTCAAGCCATATCACATGGAAAGATCTAACAACTCAAAATATACCACAATCACTAGCCTATACATGCCATATACCAAATATATATACAACTTCCAAAAATAACAAATAGATAGCCGATAGTGTGATTGATTTGCCAATGATCCCTTGATCCGAGCTAACTTTAAATACACTGTAAAATAGAGAAAACTTCACACAGTAGGCTTTAAAGCTTAGTAAGTTCTCCATATAATACATTTAACTCAATAATTCAATTTCAATATACAAAATAGTCATCACATAGATAAATTCAAAAATATACACAATTTCATCCTTAGCTAATATGCTCACTTAACCATCCATATATCCATTTACAAAATCATCAACCACATAGGTTTCGTACATACCTTTGCCAACACTTAGTTAACGATCATTCTTCCTACTTAATGCTCAATACCACATTTCGATCAATCTTCATTATTCATTTGATTTAGTCGCACACTTAGTGCCAATTTTCTTAGCCGAAGCTTAAATATCATCTCACACTTAGTTCCCTTACTTTAAACCGAATTTAACTCAGTATCGCGCACACAGTGTCAATCAATGTAGTCGATACTTTCTTTATTTCACACACACAGTGCCGTTCCCTACTATATCAATTCTATTTCGCACACTTAGTGCCACAACACTCAACATATAGAGTTACTAATTCATCAACTCCATATATTCATTCATCACATAATATTTGAACACGATTTAAACAATTTGTATTATACACGAACTTACCTCGGACTTAGAAATACGAGACTAGTCTATCAATCAAGCACTTTGTTCTTGCCTCGATCTCGATTCGAATCTCTCTTTTCTTAATATATATATATATATATTCAAATTTAGCTCATTTATTCACCAAACCATTCACTTCAATCCAAACACACATATTTAGGGCCTTTTACAAAATAACCCTCATATTTTCACATTTTGACATTTTAGTCCGTATTTCATAAAATCACAAAATACACATAATTTCCATATACACATGCTTAGCCAAATTTTCCCCTAGCTTATACAAGCTCACATTTTAACTTATTTTACATTTTAGTCCTCCAATTTCTCATTTTCTCAATTTAGTCCAAATTACTCAATTTTACCAAAAATTCAAAGACAAAATATGTTAATCTTTCACATATCTTTTATATTTCATCATCAACTATCACAAAGCTTAAACATTCATCAATGGCACATCTCAAAATCTTCATCAAATTCTAAAATTAAAGCATGGGCTTGATAATACACTATGCAACGATCACAAAAATCGAAGCAAAAACATACCTTAATTAATCAAAATGTGTGTCGAACCCTAACTTGCTTATTTTCTTTCTTTTTCTTTCAAATTTCCACAAAGATGATGATAATGGCTTCATTTTTCTTATTTGTTTTATTAATATTAACTTAATAATTCATTTACCATTTTAACCATATTATAAACATTATATATTCATCCATTTAATGACCATTTATGTCCATCACCACTATCAGAGGTATAATTACAACATAAGGACCCCTCATTTTAAAAGCCATGCCAAATAAGCACTTTAACAATCCGCACACATCTTTTACATTTTATGCGATTAAGTCTTTTTGTAAATTAAGCACACAAACGATAAAATTCTCACACAGAATTTTAACACATGCTTACTCACACACCATAAACACAAAAAATAATATTAAAATATTTTTTTGACCTCAGATTTGTGGTCCTGAAACCACTGTTTCGACTAGGGTCTAAACCGAGCTGTTACAGCACGGGCCAACACAATGCGCACAGTGTGTCATGATCACGACAACCTATGGTTTCGTGTGACGGAGTTCGACAGACTAAACCAAGGTATTACCTACGGGAAATATCGTATACACCTGAGAAATAAGACTTGCAACTATGGGACGTTTGACGCACTTTGTTATCCATAAGCTCATGCAATTGTAACTTGTTAGAATCTCCATTTGGATCCCATGAGCTATGTCGACAAAGTGTACAAAATAGAATACATGTACAATGTGTAAAGACGCGTATTCCCACCGGTCCCAAATGAATGTAAGTGGCCATCTGTATCTCTTGCTCCGTTTAAGTTGTTATCGGACATTGAATTGCGTCGCAAACCAAAAGGTCGACCTTGCTCGAGTAGAATACGTGATAATATGGATATCCGGGAAAAAAACAACAGAAGTTGTGCGGATGGTGTAGGAACCCAGGTCATACAATTCAAACATGTCAATTGCTTAAATGAACCTATGTTGCATTTTTTCTATTTCCTTATTCAAAAGAACTTCTATTTTATCAAATAGGACAAAATATAAAAATAATTTACTATTAAAATATTTAAAAAAATTATTTTATTAAAATCACTGCATGTGTTAGTCAAAATCAGTGTCACATTAGGGTGGTTGACAATTACGTGTTGGATTCCTTATTGGTTTAGCTTCTGGCGGGGGTTGTGGTTATTCTGGATGTGGGTGTTGGGAGGATGACCTGCCTTGATAGAATAAAGAATGCGGAGGTGTTTGCATCACCCACAGCGGAGGTGTTTGAATCCTATAAGGCGATGGGGATTGGAAATGAGATGAGCTCCCCGATGGTGCCTCGTGCAATCCCTCCTACGATGATGGCCTATATATCGTCGATTGAGTCGGAGTCATCGGGAAAAAAGATGCACCGGGCCATGCATTCCAACCTGGCATAAGATTGGGAAAAGGAAACATATAAGGGGCTGTGGTGTGGGCGTCGTCGCTTGAGGCGTTGGGCTGGTGACTGTATGGGCACTTTTGATGGGCCCGTGCCATCATCCCATCTCATTGGATTTAAAAGACCCCGTTGTTCCCTTTTGACACGGATTTGTTAATGCATCTGCTCTTTCAAGAGTAAATATGGCTTGCCATGGATCCTAAACCATGACATGTAATCCAGCACGCAGCTAACTCTGGAATGATGATCGGTTCGCGAGTAGGTATATGATCATATCGATTTTTTCCAAATTTCAATATATTCTAAGAATAATACTGGCCAATGAGTATTCAATTATCGTAATTTGATTTTGTGCTCATCATTGAGCACCCCAGGTGTCACGGGAATCGGTTGTTAGAATCCAAATTGCTGCAACACTCTATCCGTGTGGTGCATCTCGACAGTAGCATAGTTGACCAATGGGACCTTAACATGCTAAATGTTTAGATTTTGAAAGAATTCATTTGAAATTACTGTCTGAATTGTCGGATCCTTATATGGTTTCCATTGAAACTATATGAACATGATAAAAATAGTAGTTATATATATAATACTAAATACTAAATATGAAATGACTATGTTATGTAAATATATTTTATTTAATACTTAAATGCGCTTCCAACCGTTGGTTTAATAGAAGCTGTACATCATCAGGAGAGGTAGGTATTCCAACATAACTCGCCGAATGGTTCCATCTAATTAATAAATTTTTAGCAAAAAATTATATTTTAAATCTATGTAATAATTGTAAAATCTAATATAAATTTTACCTCGTTTTGAGTGGGAATGTATATGGGTGGTTCACTCGAGGACGTAAAAATGGAAAGCGAGACCGAGCCCATGATTGAAGTAGTGATAGACAACTTTCGATTTTGGCTTTGTTTAGTTTCGTCACCCTGCACATCTCTTTGTATAATGTTGCCAACACGGTAGACCCGCAACTAAGTTCGCTAGCTACTCTAAAATCAATAAGTTTTAGTAGCCACCTCAGATGTATGAGGTTTTCTAACAATTTCGGCATCAGATAACCTCCAATAATCTTAAGGATGTATGCCCGAGCATATCGTATTCTTTCTACTTCAGTCGAATCATCCCTCAACTCTGGGAATGTGTCTCATAACCAGCCCATCTCGATTCAACCTCCGTAAATATTATTTAGAATCGCATCCAAAAGATCGTAGCATATGGCTCCCCAATCAACAAATTGAGCGGACTCGGTGAGTACGAACCCATCCACCAGCAATCCTAATTGTAACTACACATCTTCCAAAGTGATGATACATTCTCGCATGGAAGATGAAATATGTGCGTCTCAGGTCTCCACCTCTCTATGAACGCGTTGATGAGTTTTAGGTCCAACTTGCACCCCCGGCCTATATTAGCCACTTGCCCAAAACCCGATTCCCACAAGTAAATTTCTATCAACGGTGATAGAGGACCAGACATATTACGAATATAACATTGTAACACCCCATCTACAGTTGTTATAAAAATATAAAATAAAAATTAATTAAAATTACATAAATTAAAAAATATTAAATAATATTCAAAAATTAAAAGTAACCATTGCCATTTTCATTTGTTCGACGGATATATTTTTATGAGCGAGACGAATTAATTCTCCGGCCGTTGCTAACATGATCAAATATTTTGAAATTACAAAAAAAATAATACTAATTTAGAAAAAAATTAAAGGAAATAATTAATTAAAAAGAGCTTTTAGAAATTTAGGAAGAAATTTGAGAGCTTTTTTGAAAATTTTGGAAGAGATGTTTGTGTGAAAAAAATAATAAGGAATTTTTTATATATATTTTTATCGTTGGACCCGTCAATAGTCACCGAAACAGGGTTATGGAGCATTACCAGAGTTTACAGAACAAATATAATTAATTCATGTCATTTACTATTTATATCCGAATCCAATTATATTCAATCATATTTCCCCTTAAATACATCCTTGAGGCCCAATTTATACATTAGAAACAAGTCGGGACTAAATCAGAAACTCAGAGAATTTTTCACGAAATCTAAAAATTTTTCTTAGATGCAGGGACACACGTCCGTGTGGGTAGGCCGTGTGCCCGTGCCTTAGGCCGTGTCGGCATTCAATGTAAGGCACAAGACTATGTCCTAGCTCGTGCTCAAAATTAAAGTAGCTACTGACTTGGGTCACACGGCTAAGCCACACGCCCTTGTGCTAGGCCGTGTGAACATACTGTCTCGCATTAATTAGGTGCAGGGTTCACAAGGCCAAGCCACACACCCGTGTGCTAGGTCGTGTGTCACACACGGCTGAGACGTATGCCCGTGTCTTTGCCCGTTTGAAAATACCTGGGCATTCTTTTTCTCAATTTTAAGGATGCAGGGGACACACAGCCAAACCACACGACCATGCACATGGCCGTGTGTCACACATGGTTGAGACACACGCCCATGTGTCTACCCGTGTGGACGAAAATAGGCTATTTTCAAGGCCAGTTTTCTCACCCAAAATTTGCATTCAACCTACAACAACACTTAAATACATTCACCAACAAATTCAAGACATTAAAACCAAGCTAAAACCAATCTTATACATGATATATCATCACATGTATTTAAGTGTTCAAACTTACCTATTTGTATAATCATATAAGTTTATCAAAATTCAATCTATCATACCAAGCACATACATATTAAACATGATATAACCTCCTACACAAACATCAAATATACCATCACTAGCCATTCCAATGGCTAGTAACAACTAACCATATACATGCCATCATTGGGAAAAATAACCTATACATGCCATTATCCTAAAATAAGTTTGTTATTTATACCAAAATGAGCTGAAGGATATATTGATGATGCTCTGACTGTAACAGCTCGATTTTAGCTAAATCAGAACAGTGGTTTCGGAGCCACAAATCTGATGTTAAAAAATTATTTTAATATTATTTTTGGTGTTTATAACATGTGATTATATATGTGAGAAAGTTTCGTGAAATAATTTTAGAGTTTGAATGCTTAATTTGAGAAAAAAGACTTAATCACATACAATCCAAAAGTTGCATTCTAATTGTTTAAGTGCTTATTGCTATGAATAATTAAATGTGAAGTCCTTATGTTGTGAATAGACCATGGAGAGTGAAAATTGACATGAATAGCCATCCATTATGTGTTTTTAAATGATATTAAATAAGGTTAATTTGGTAATTAGCTAAATAAATCATAATTTAACAAAACCATAGCTAAAATTATGTTCATCTTTTCCATTTTCAACCGAAAATAAAGAAGAAAAGAGAGATTTAAAGCATTCTAGGGTTCAGCACCTTTAATCTTTGATTAAGGTATGATTTTTGATCTGTTTTTAATTATTTCTACGTTTTTATGATCGCTACTTTGAGTACTAGCTAGCCCGTGCCCTAATTTTTGAGTTTGTTGGTGCTTTTGTAAAATGCCATTAATGAATCCATGAGTTTTGTGATAGCTGATGATGAAAAATGATAGATAAATTATAGATTTTTCATATTTTATCAAGTGATTTTTGAAGAAAACACAAGTTAGGGATTAAATTGTAAATTTTATAAATTGGGATTTTGAAATGTGAAATAAATGATGAATATGGGCTGTTAAGGACCCATGTGAAATTTGACTAGTTTAAATTGGGGTGAAATTATGTAAAATTTGTGTTTTTGTGAAATGGGGACTAAATTTTAAAAATATAGAACTTTAGGGGCTAAAGTGTAAAAATACCCAAATATGTGTTTGTGGACTGAATTGAATGATTTGATGAATAAATGAATTAATTTTTAATGTATATAGATCAAGAACAAAAGAAATCGGATTTAGATCGGGGAAAATCAAAGGTTATCGAATAGTCGATCCAGTCCGTTTATCCCTAATACGAGGTAAGTTCATATGCAAATAAATGTCTTTAAATTGAATTATATATGCTTAATTATCATTAAACTACTATGAATGTTGAATGATCGAATACGAGCAAGAATCGACAGGGTTACAATATCCAAAAGTTCCGTACAAACCTTAGGAACAATATAGGATACGAATGTCATGACATTAGGATTATCGAGATGTGATTATGTGTAAGACCATGCCTGGGACATTGGCATCATTTTGTGATTACGTGTAAGACCATGTCTAGGACATTGGCATTTTTATTTGATTTCGTGTAAGACCATAGCTGGGCTATCGGTATCGATATGTAATAACATGTAAGTCCATATTTGGGATATGGCATTGTATGAGCTATATGTGATTTCTGAGTATCCTTAACGATTCCGATTGGCTCAACAGGCAAAGTCAAGTCAAGAAAGAATGTGTGAATAAGATAAGTGGCCCAGGTATGTACGAGATTCATACGAGTATTGAAAAGAGAAGTATTTGATGAATTCACTTATGATTTTGAATATATGTTCAATGGGAAGGGTTTGTGAGCTTTTATATGCTTATTCATGATTTGCCTATTAATGAAAATAATGTTGATTCATGTAGTAATTTTATTTGTATATGGCTCACTAAGCTTTTAAAGCTTACTTTTTGTGTTCATTCCCTATTTTATAGTTAACTGAAGCTAGCTCAAATTCAGGGATCATCAAGAACATCGTCACACTATCGATCAACTTGTTGGTATTTTTGCATGTATAGGCTAGTGATATGATGATGTGTTTTGAGATATGATATTAGCCATGAGATTTGGCTCATGAATGATGTAAATGTTGATGTGTGTTTGGCCTTTTAAGTTGGCTTATATCATAAGTTTGATAAGTGATATATGATGTATATATTTCCTTGTGTTTTGGTATGTTTGGGATGATTGTTGTGATGGTTATATGGTTGCTCAATTAGCTAGTTGTCAGTTGGTGTATTATTTCTTGAAAAATGGCATGTTGTGGCTTGATTTTAAGATGATGATTTGGTATGTTTTATGACATGAATAAGTTGATAAGATGATGAGACAAATGCATAGAGAAGATAGGTGAAATTGTTGGTAATGGCATATTGTTTTAGTATGTTTTTTATTATGATTTAAGTAGTGAAATGGATGGATTTTAAATGGCATGATTTTATATGAAATAGCATGTTTTGGTTGCCTATAAATGTGTTGAAATTGTATTATTTTGGTTGTTTAGGTGAGCATGAGAAAGGGTGGCAAATTGGCCTTGCAAATGACCTATTTTTGTCCACACGGGCAGAGACACGAGCGTGTGTCTCAACCGTGTGCTACACATGATCATGATACATGGCCATGTGTCCCCTACTGTCAAAATTGAATTGAAGTCAGTATGCTCCACACGGCCTCACACACGGGCGTGTGACCGGGCGTTTGGCACAAGTCAGTATACCCCCTAAATGGCAAATGGCCTAGCACACGGGCGTGTGACTTGGCCATGTTGCATAAGTCAGTATATCCTACAGGATTGACACGGCCTAGCACACGACCTGGCACACAGGCGTTTGAAGGGCACACAGGTTAAACACACGGGTGTGTGGTCAACCGTGTGACCCAAGTCAGTATGTATGCCCTATTTTCACACGGCCTGGGGCACAGGCGTGTTTGAAGCTGTGTGAGGCACACGGCTTGTTCACACGGGCGCGTGACCCTTGTATGTTTGAAAAATTTCTAAGTTTTTGAGAATTTTCATATGTTATCAGTTTAGTCCCGAACCATTTTTAAAGCATGTTTAAGGCCTTGATTGAATGGTGTTTGAGAATGGATGCATAAATTTATGTTGTATGTTGTGATTTGATAGGTAATGCCTTGCAAACTATTCCAGTGAATGATACAGGTTAGGGGTGTTACACTGACCGACTTCCAACCTTTACGAGCTTTTGACCACTATAAAACAGAGGAAAATAAACAAAGTAATCATATAATGCTTATTAAGTTTGTATAACTAGAAATTTAACTTACCATTCATTTCCACTAAAATAAACATGCAAAATACATCAAATAAGTTTGGCTAATAGCCTAAACACCCAACTTCATCAAAACATGTTAGTCATTATAATTCACACAATTGCTAAGAAACATGAATGAGCTCATCATGTAATAACTTTTATAGACATATACTTTTCTTATCATATTTCCATATAACATATACATTTCTATGATAAATCATCTCAAGTTCAGTTTAGCCATGTTAGAACTTTGTATGTTGAATTTATTTGAAATATCGATGGATACACTTGTAGTACACTTAAAGTGTACAAAACTCTAATTCGTCAATTCATATTCAGGGGTACTCATTAGATCACATAATCAGGAAGCACTCTCTTAAGCCATATAATAGGAAGCTTATCCGGGCTTAATAACAGGAAACTCATAAGAGTTTAAAATAGAAAGCTCATGTGAGCTTAACGGGATAACTCTGAAGAGTTATTATCAGGAAGCTCCGGATAGCCATATAACAGGAAGTTCAAGCAAGCCATATTAGGAAGCTCACAAAGAGCATATATTGGGACACTCATAAAGAGCTACGGTATGTCTGTAATACATGTAGGATCAATACCGATCATATAACAGGATGCTCACAAAGAGCTGTGATATATCCCCAACACATGCAAGATCAATACCAATCAGGATGCTCACAGGAACCATATAACAGGAAGCTCAAGAGGGCTTATAACGGGATGCTCGTAGGAGCTGTGGTGTGTCCACAACACATGCAGGACCGCAACCAATCAGGAAATCTTGTATCCAGAGAATTCCATTATTCAAACGAGATTTAATATTTATCGGGCTTTGCTGGATATGTAACCAATTTCATATATTTGGCATTTATACAATTCAAATATGCAACATTTAATTCAAGCATATAAATATACACAATTTAGTTACACGAACTTACCTCAACACTTATTTGTATACAAGAATCTACTAATCCGATATTTTTTGTTTTCCTCGATCCAACTCCATACTAGGTCTATCCGGATCCAATTAAACTTGCTTGAAGTTCTCTCTCTTAGCTAGGGTTTCCATAGAAATTTTGGGGAAGATGATGATATGAAATTATTTTATTCATTTAATTAACTTATCATCCATTAATTTTTCAACTTCCCAACTTAGTCCTTTTCTTTTTCTAATTTTCCATGGATGAATCATCATAAATATCTACTAACCCTTCTTAATGGTCTATTTACCATAAAAGGACCTCAAATTTTGAATTCCATAGCTATTTGATCCTCCTAGCTACTAGAATTCAACTTTTGCACTATATGCAATTTGGTTATTTCCTCATAATTAAACATGGAATTTTCATACGTTATTCCTATCATAATGCAGACCATGCAATAATATTAAAATAATTTTTTTTCTAACTCAGATTTATGGTACTGAAACCACTATTCTGATTTCATTGAAAACAGGTTGTTACAACTCTCCCCCCTTAAAGAATTTTTGTCCTAAAAAATCTTACCAGTAAAGAGGTTTTTCCTCTGGTTCCCAAGGAGCTTCTTCTAATCCGTGTCATTGCCAAAGAACTTTTACTAAAGTTACCTCTTTATTTCTTAGTTCTTTCGTCTCCTATTCCAGAATTTTGATCGGTTCCTCACTGTAATCATGTCAAGCTAAATCTCAACTTTTGTTGGAGAAATAACATATAAAGGATCTGACCGATACCGTTGCAACATAGACACATGAAAAACATTATGAATTCTATCAAGCTCTGGTGGTAATGCCAATTGATACGCAACAGGTTTGATTCTTTCAGTGATTTCATATGGTCTGATAAACCGTGGACTCAGTTTTCCTTTACGACCAAACCGGAGAACTTTCTTTCAAGGTGATACTTTCAAGAATACATTATCAACGACTTGAAATTCTATCTCTTTTTGTTTAAGATTGGTATAAGACTTTTGACGATCAGAGGATGCTTTCAAACTATCCCAAATCACTTTCACCTTTTCTTTAGTTTCAGGGAATAAATTTACTCCATGTATCTTTTTCTCATTGAGCTTAGTCCAATACAACAGAGTTATACATTTACGACCATATAGAGCCTCATACGGTGCCATTTTAATGCTAGATTGATAGCTATAAGGCAAATATCTTTCCCAATTACCTTCAAATTCTAGCACACAGCACCGAAGCATATATTCTAAATTTGTATTACACTTTCAGATTGGCCATCAGTCTAAGGATGAAATGCGGTACTAAAATGTAGCTGTGTACACAGATCTTCTTGCAACTTGTTCCAGAATCGAGATTAAATCGTGGATATCTGTCTAAAATAATGGAGATCGGCATTCCATGAAATCTAACAATCTCAGAAACATATAACTCTACTCATCTGTCCAGGAGAAATTCATACGTACTGGAATAAAGTGTGTAGAATTTGTCAAATGATCAATGATTACTTAAATAGCATCTTTACTTTCGGAGATAAGGGTAATCCTGACAAAAAGTCCATGGTAATTCTTTCCCATTTGCATTCTGGTATCGTAACTGGCTGTAACAATCCTAAAGGCACCTGATGTTTAGCTTTAACCTGCTGACATATCAAACATTTAGATACAAATTCAGAAATATCCCGTTTCATTCCCAGCCACCGGTACATCATTTTCAAATCATTATACATTTTTGTTACTCCACGAATGAATAGACATAGTACCGCTATGAGCTTCGAGTAGAATCTTCTGTACTAGCTCCAAATTCCTCAGTACACATACTCGACCCCTGTACATAAGACAATCACCAGATCCAATCTGAAATTTAGAATCTGAAATTGACTCACATTGTACACGTTTAGCTTGTAATTCATCATCATTTTTCTAAGCCTCGTAGATCTGTTGCAAAAATGTCAGTTTAGATTTTAACTTAGCTATGATTGAACCATCGTCAGACAAAGATAACCGGTATTCATTGCTCGCAAAGCAAATAGAGATTTTCTGCTCAAAGCATCTGCAACCACATTGGCTTTTCCTGGATGATAATCAATACCCAGATCATAATCTTTTATTAATTCAAGCCACCTACGTTGTCTTAAGTTCAAATCTTTTTGCGACATCAGATATTTTAAACTTTTATGATCAGTGAATATATGGCATTTTTCACCAAACAAGTAATGTCGCCAAATTTCAAAGAAAATACAATACCTACTAATTCCAAATCATGTATCGGGTAGTTCTTTTCATGTGGTTTTAACTGTCTAGATCCATAAGCAATCACTTTACCTTCTTGTATCAATACACAGCCTAAACCATTCAATGATGCATCACTGTAAATTACAAATTCTTTACCCGATTCAGGATGAACTAGTACGGTTGCTTCAGTCAATAAAGTTTTTAATCTGTCAAAACTCTGCTAGCATTTATTAGGCCATTAAAATTTTACATCTTTCTACAACAAGCAAGTCATCGGAGAAGCTGTCATCAATAACCCTTTTACAAATCTTCGATAGTAACTAGCTAATCCTAGAAAATTTTTGAGTTTAAAAGTATTTTTTGGAGCTTTCCAGTTAACAATTACTAAAATTTTATTCGAGTGCACTCTGATGCCTTCAGCAACTACTATTTGTCCAAGGAAACCAACTTCCCGAAGCCAAAATTCACATTTACTAAATTTGGCATACAGTTTTTTTCTCATACAGAGTTTGCAACATGATTCTCAAATGATCAGCATGTTCACTTTCATCTGGGAGTATGCTAGAATATCATTAATAAACATCACAACAAATCTATCCAGATACGGTCTAAAAATTCTATTCATTAAATCCATGAATACCGTAGGTGCATTAGCCAAGCCGAACGGCATCACAAGAAACTCATAATGCCCGTACCTGGTTCTGAAGGCGGTCTTTGGCACATCTGAATCTTGCACTCGAAGCTGATAATAGCCAGAATAAAGATCAATCTTCAAAAATATAGTGGCACCTTTTAACTGATCAAACAAGTCATCAGTACAAGGAAATGGGTACTTGTTCTTTATTATGACTTTGTTGAGTTGTCTGTAATTAATACATAATCTTAATGACCCATCTTTCTTTTTAACAAATAAAATCGGTGCACCCCAAGGTGAGAAGCTAGGTCAAGCAAAGCCTCTGTCAGTTAGTTCTTGTAGCTGTGCTTTTAATTCTTTTAATTCTGTTGGAGCCATTCTGTAGGGTGCTATAGATATCGGTGTTGTCCCTAGAACAAGATCTATGGAAAATTCCACTTCTCTGACCGGTAGTAATCCAGGTAATTCTTCTGGAAACACATCAGGAAACTCACAAACAATTGGCACTGACTTAATCTTCGATTCGGATACTTTAGTGTCCAACACATATGCAAGATAGGCATCATACCCTTTTCTGATATAGTTTTGTGCTAACATGGCTGATATCACATTAGACAACCCTTCCATTTTATCAGATTCAATACGGAGCAATTTACCATTCTGACATTTTAACACAATATACTTTTGTTTACAATTTACCACCGCATCATGCTGAGTTAATCAGTCCATACCCAGAATCACATCAAATTCATCAAATGGCAACAACATTAAATCAATTGGGAAATAATAACTCCTTACCACCAACAATTTCTACAAATTTTATCCACCATTACATATTGGCCCAGGGGGCTTGAAACTTTAACCATGAATTTAGTGGACTCAACAAGTAAATTTTTAACAGACTAAATTCGTACATATATGAATTTGTTGAACCATGATCAATCAAAGTAGTAATATCAATATCAAGAAAGGAAAAAGTACCAGTAATGACGTCTAGTGTAGAGGCATCCTCTCTTGCATGGATAGCATATGTCCTTGCTGGTGCTCGTGCTTCAGATTTGACAGTTGAATCTTTAGTCACACCTCAGCTACCACTGACATTATCGGGGTTACAGGTGGTCTACCTCTCGAGGAAGAATTACTCGGCCTTGAATTCTGAACAATATCTTTTTTAGGCTTTTTCGGGCAGTCTCTAAGATAGTGATCAAGAGAACCACATCTAAAGTAGGCTACACTTCTTATATGACACTCACTGAAATGAAATTTATTACAATGTTTGCATTTCGATTTGAGGTTTTGAACACTTCCTACACTTGTTACGGATGGGGACGGAGATCTCAGATTAGAGCTTTGCATTCTTCAGTCTCTACCAAAGTACCCCGTAGATGTGACCGAACGTATTTCTTTGATTTCTTTGAAGTCAACGAATCTGATTTTCCCATAAATCTTTTACTTGAAGTCCGGGCTTCCATCTCTGTCGCCTCTATTCATTACTTAATTCTTCGGCTTTATGTGACCGATCAACCAGTACCACAAATTCTTTCTGTTCTAAAATTCCAACTAATAATTTAATATCTTCATTTAATCTTTTCAAAATGTTTACACATGGCAACTTCAGTTGGGATACATTCTCTATCATACTTGCTTAATCAGACAAATTCTCATTCATACTCAAATACTGTCATATTTGCCTATTTAAGCTCTAAAAATTATTTTCTTTTCTGATCCAAAAATCTCTGGCTAATATACTTCTTTCTGAATTCTGTTCAGAAAAATTCCCATGTAACACTTTCCCTCGGTACAATAGAAGTCAGGGTATTCCACCACTAATAAGATGGATCTTTTAACAGGGATACAACACATTTCAGACATTCATCAGGTGTGCAAGACGATCCATCCAAAACCCTGATGATATTTTCTAACCAGAATTCAGCTCTTTTTGGATCATCTTCAGTAGTAGCCGTAAATTCTTTTCCCCGTATTTACAAATTTTATCTACCGGAGGCTTTTCAGTTCTAACAGATTCAACACCTTGTGGCATATCAGAAACTGATTGAGGAGCAGGAGGGGGAGGTTTTTGTATAGCGAGATTTGCTCTCAAATATTCAGTGAACCATTCATTCATCATTTGAAAGAAGGCTTCTTTAGCCTCCTCACCTCGACCCTCAGATATGGGCCTTCTACTACTAGAAGTAGCTATTTGAACTGAAGCTTAAGTATTGCTCTCAACTTCCTCGGATTCAGCTCGGTTAGATGACATTACTATATGAAAAACATGTTTAAAATGGTCAGGAGATATCACATTATCATAATTTATATAATAGCATGTATGAATAAACTCGTACTTGCTACGTTAGTTCGAGAATTGGCTAAATCGTAGCTCTAATACTAATAAATGTAACACCTCTAACCTATATAAGTCGCCGAAACAAGGTTACAGAGCATTACTAAAGTTTACAAAAAAATATAATTTATTCATGTCATTTACTATTCATATCCGCATCCAATCATATTCAATCATATTGTCCCTTAAATGGACCATCGAGGCCCAATTTATTCATTAGAAACAAGTTGGGACTTAATTGGAAACTTAGAGAATTTTTCGTGAAATTTCAAAGTTTTTCTTAGATGCAGGGGACACATGCCCGTGTGGGTAGGCCATGTGGCTCATACGGCCAAGTGACACACCGTGTGGGCATTCGATGTAAGGCACACAGCCGTGTCCCAGCCCGTGCTCAAAATTAGGGTAGCTGTTGCCTTGGGTCACACAGCCAAGCCACACGCCCGTGTGCTAGGCCGTGTGAGCATACTGACTTGTATTAGTTAGGTGTAGGGTTCACACGGCCAAGCCACATGCCCATGTGATAGGCCATGTGTCACACATGGCTGTCACACATGCCCGAGTCTCTGTCCGTGTGAAAATACCTGGGCATTTTGTTTCTCAATTTTAAGGATACGGGGGACACACTGTAACACCCCTTGTAACACCCCAAACCTGGCCCATGAGTCCTGACCGGATCTGGTATGTCACGGAGTAAAACGATTTGAAACATTTTGAGTGTCTGGTGAAAACTTAATAAAATATGGTTAAGGTATTAAAACAGTGTTTGATAAAACTCAAGAGGGATTGAATTTTTATTTATAAACTTGGTTGTGTTGGAAACCTTTGAAACCATTTTTCCATTCAAAATTTAAAGAGCTTTCAAAACCATGGTTGACTTGGTGAATTTTGCTACCCGATGGTAACATCTTTGAAAACTCGTAAAAGTTACTTAATTTGAGAATGTTGCTTTAAACCGATTTACTTAACATTATATAATCTCATTTGTAATATAGTATAAGTAGAGTAAAAATAACTATGTAAACATCCCAAAATAATAAACTAGCGGCCTTATTACAACCCAAATTAAAAACTTAGAAAAAATAAATAAACTTAACTATAATAAATTAAATTCAAAAATCATAAGCATGGCCTCGAGTCCTCTCCGGCTCCATCTCGCGATCTACTCATCGCAAAATAATATGGGAAGGGTGAGTCACCAAGACTCGGTGTGTAAATCCCCATCCGAAATGCAACTCATACACAAATTATTAATAAACATGCAAACATGCAACCCCACTAACCATCCGTCCTCCTTTAACTACCCCGTGTGGTCAAAACCACTGGTGGTCAAAACCACTGGTGACTAGAGTCACAAATCAAGTGATGGAGCCAACCCATCGTGTGGTCAAAACCACTGATGACCATAGGTCACAATTATCATAATGTGGTCAAAACCACTGGTGGTACCAAACCACTAGGACTTAGTCACGATTTATCAATGGTGTGGTCAAAATCACTGGTGACCGAAGTCACAATTAAACTGATGGGGCCAACCCATCTTGTCATCAAAACCACTGGTGACAGTCCATAGAGATCATCCCCCTCCTTTCATCAATCCCACCATCATCATGCTTATATAACAAATATCATAATCCCATATATCATGCATTTATGTATAGCATAGCATTCAACAGCATATGATGGCATACACATACATCATAGATCATGTAATAGGGGACTTACCCGAAATCCATGCTCATGTCCACGAGCAAAACTACCACAATGATTAAAAAGGCAACAATATGGTCATGTTAACTAATAAAGTGTGTAGTGAATTTTACACACCTGTTACTAACGAAATTTCTAGATTCCAAAGATCCGATCTACTGTGCTAGATCCTTTGACCCTATATTCGGCCAACAACAAGATTAGTAACATAGGCCTATTCGGCCATAACAACATAATACCAAAGGCTCATTTGCGACACTTACCTTGAGCAGATTTGGTTTCCAAACAAATCTCGAAAACGTCACTTGTTTAAGACTCTGCCGAAATTCCTTAAACAACCCACAATAAAAATTGGTCACCACTTAAAATACATAACATGGCCTTTGGCTGAATGTCAACCTACATACCATATTCACCTTAAATCCCGGAAGACCTCTCAATTCCCCTTAACGCTGGCTTCCAAAAAGGGTTACAAATCCAAGACCTTGAATAGGTTCGGTCATACACAAAAATACAGGGTTAAGCCTCATGGTTTCGGCTGGCCAAATCAAGAATAAAAGATTTAAACACATGGAGAGTCCTTACCACACTATTGAAATCGGCAGCACCTTAGTTAGGGGGGATTCGGCCTATGCCCTTTATAGTAGGGAATATTCGGCTAGCAACACCAATGGAAGGTGAAATTTTAGTAGAAGAGGGGGGTAGGTTCGGCCAAGTAGAAGAAAAGAAGAGAGGAATTTTGGAGAATTTTGGCAAATGAGGCTAGGGAGAATTCGGCCAGTAACTATTTAAGAGAAAAAAAAAAAGAAAAGAAACTTGATGAATTTCGGCACCTCCCTGCTTTATCAAAACCGATTATGGATGGCCCCAAGGAGTCCTATATTCGGCCATCTCCGCTCTTTTTGTGATAATTTCCAGCTTTCAATTATCACCCAAAAATGACATTTATCTTTCATTTTTATCTCCTAGCCACTCTTCAAACAATTAAAATGAAAATAAACTACTAACACTTACTCTTCCAGCCGAAAATCAAAAGGAAAAAGCAAGGTTTATCCTTATCACATTAAGAGTCCAAAATCAGGCCATTAGCTCCCTCTCCCATTCACGCCTGGCTTAAAAAAAAATAAAATACCAATTGCTGCTCCCTTGGTTCGAACATGGGACCTTAAGGAGCAAACTGCCGCAGCCCCTTTCAATGCCCCAAGCCACTCTTCCACATCAACTTTCATGCCTCAAAACCTCGCCATTTATTCTTAAGGCCTTCCTAGGCCGATTCCCTTCCTAATGCAAAAGAAAATAAAACTCCCAAGGCGTAAACTCGGCAGCTCGAACCCAAGACCTGCTCCCATTGTCACCTCCAAGCTCTTAAGTGGCGCATGAAAGCCACTTTGCCACTTTATTCCTTGTGTCCAACTTCTCCAAAACTATCTCTTAACCCCCATCTCACCTAGCTCCCTCCTCTCAAGCACTAAAAATAAATTTTAGCCCTAAGTCCGACTAGTCCGGGGTTATGACTAAACCCTTAAATATATCAGGCAATCAAGCATACATATTTCTTCAAGCACACACATGGAAAAAATAATTAAATTACAAACAACCCCTAATTTAGGATGTTACACCCCTAACCTATAACCATCGCCAGTCTAGGGTTAAAGGCATTACCGGACAAATCAAATCGTTTACGAACATTTCACATCAAAATTTTATCAATTTAAATCAAAGTGTCCCTTAAATAGGTCTACGAGACCATAAACATGCATTATAAAGGGGTAAGGACTAAACCGAATACGTACAAAAATTTCCAAAAATTAAACATTTTTCAAAAGTTACAGAGGTCACACACCCGTGTGGGAAGGCTGTGTGCCTCACACGGCTTCAGACACGCCTCGTGTGTCTAAGCCGTGGCAAAACATGGCATACCTACTGACTTGTCCACACGGCCTAAGACACGCCCGTGTGCCTCACCCGTGGTCGACACTTACTTGCACCACACGGCCAGTCACACGCCCGTGTGTCCAGGCCGTGGTCGAAACTGACTTGTTTTGAAATACAACCATGAAGAACACGGTTGAGCCACATGCCCGTGTGCTCCACCGTGTGGGCAAATATAGGCCATTTACAAGCCCAATTTGCCACCCACACTTTGGATTATACCTACAAGCATTGTACCAATTCAAATCATATATCCAATGCAAACAAAAAAAAAAAACCAAAATGACCATCTTTTCTAACCATTCAAGAGCATATCAGCCATACCAACTTATGCAACATTTATCTCATTCTCATCACAAGCATTTCTAAGTATAAACCATTCAAAAACTTACCAATTCAATGTGACAACTTTTCATCAATAATATAAAAATTTTGCATCACAAGACTTATCATAAATTTGAACATTTCATTAGTCCAACCATTATCCATCAACCCATACCAAACTATGCATCACAAAACATAATTGGCATTTACCATATTCACAACCATTATCAAGCCATATCATGGCTAATTGCATCAAATACATAGACATCAATTGCCCAAATTACAACTACTCATCAAATAATCATAAAGCCTATACATGCCATAAAATCAAGTCATAAAGTGTATAGTTACCAAAATCATTAGCCAGATAGTGTGATACGATCTCCGCCGACTTCCAACCTGAGCAAATCTCGAAGAATCTATAAGCATAGGAAAAACACACAGAGTAAGCTTTGAAAGCTTAGTAAGCTCGTATCTTAATAAACTTAACATATCAAATAATTTAAAATCAATGTCATAAACATAATATACTATCTCACATGCCAAAACACATCTTATCACAAGTTTATAATATGTTTTCATATCAAATCATCACTCTTTGATAATATACTTACTGACTTACTCACTTTATGTTTCACAAGCTTATTAAATTCTATTCTCATGTAACATTCAATTTACACTATCTTAAACCAAATAAGCACATTATAGAGAATAACTCATCTAGTCATATATCTCTTTTTCATATGAACCTCATTTCAAAATTTATACCTAAATTCATATTTCATTCATAAAGTATCTGACAATTTCACATATGCCACTTTATAAGCCACAACTTGTTCATTTGTTCATGTTTCATTTGCACATATTCACATTTCTTTTGCATATACATCACATCACATTATTTGCACGTATATATATATATACTTACCTTTCATTATCAAATATTGCATACATATCAACGTACCTGAATCGGAATGCTATTCACTTATTCAATTATTTCTCAGAACGCTCGTTGAACCGTTCGGAATCAATAGGATACTCAGATAACTCGAAAAGCTTGTACAATGCCAACGTCCCAGGCATGGTCTTACATGTAATCAAATATCGATGCCACTGTCCCAGACATGGTCTTACACGTAAATCTCAAATCGATGCCAACGTCCCAGATGTGGTCTTACACGATAACACATATCAGAATCCTATGTCATGACATACGTATCCTAACTATTCCTATGGCTCACACGGGGCTTTCAGATGTCATCATATTGTCGATGCTTTCTCGTATTCATATAATCTGATCCTCGAACAATTCAATATCATAATAATATATATATCTTACTCAATATACATACATTTGCATAACCATTTAGCATGAAATTCAATCACACAAATAATACACATTTAAAACATGATTTTGTAACGTCTATTAAAATACAAACTTACCTCGTTCGCTGTAACGACGAATTAGGTCGACTATCCAATACTTTGATTTTCCTCCGATCTAGATCCAAATTCTATTTTTCTCAATCTAGATAATATCAAAATTAAGTAATTTATGCAAAATTTCATTGAATTTCATCCAAGACACATAAATGGGCATTTTGCACTTTAGCCACTAAAATTTCACATTTACGCACTTTAGTCCTTATTACACAAATACACAAAATTCACAAAATTACTTAAATACCCATGCTAGCCAAATTCTCTTTATTACTAAAACAACCCATATTTTTCATTTATTTCATATTTCAACCTCATATTTTCACATTTCATAAATTAGTCCAAAATTGAAATTTTTACTCAAAACACTTTATTAAATTTGATAATCAAACATCAAAGATTTATTTTCTATCATCAAACTACAAATTCATCACATTATCAGCAATGGTAAATTTCAAATTCATCATCAATTCCAAAAATTAATGCATGCATTTGCTAGCACTCGAAGCAACGATCACAAAAACATAAAAATTATTAAAAACCGAACAAAAATAGGCTTACCAATAAGCTAAGAAGCTTGTCCGAATGCTTGAAGCTTCCATGGCTGTTCATCTTTCTCATTTTCAGTGGAAGATAATGAATAGAAAGATGAAATTTGGCTTTATTATATTTTTATTATCATTATTTACCTTTTTACTAAATTAACCTTTAAAATAAATCAAATTTACACAAATGCCAAACCAAATATCATCCACTAACTCACAATTGGATTAATTATCACATAAGGACCTTTAATTTATTGTTCTATAGCTATTTGATACTTTTAAATTATAGAACCCAACTTTTACGCTTTACATGATTTAGTCCTTTTTACCAAATTAACCACTTAAACGATAAAATTTCTTTATGAAAATTTCACACAACTCTAATATCATGCTATAAATATTAAAATAGTAATAAAATAAATTTTTCAATGTCGATTGTGGTCCCAAAACCACTATTCTGACTAGAGTCTAAATCAACCTGTTACACACACAGCCAAATCGCACGCCCGTGTGTCACACACGGTTGAGACACATGCCCGTGTGTCTACCCGTATGGACGAAAATAGGCCATTTTCAAGGCCACTTTTCTCACCCAAAATTTGCCTTCAACCTACAACAACACTTAAATACATTCACCAACCAATTCAAGACATTAAAACCAAGCCAAAACCAATCTTATACATGATATATCATCACATGTATTTAAGTGTTCAAACTTACCTATTTGTATAATCATATAAATTTATCAAAATTCAATCTATCATACCAAGCACATAATTATTAAACATGATATAACCTCCTACACAAACATCAAATATACCATCACTAGCCATTCCAATGGCTAGTAACAACTAACCATATACATGCCATCATTGGGCAATTTAACCTATACATTCCATTATACCAAAATAAGTTTGCTATTTATACCAAAATGAGCTGAAGGATAGTGTGATGATGCTTGAATGACTTCCAAACTTTATAAGCTTTCGAGCACTATAAAATAGAGGAAAATAAACAGAGTAAGCATATAATGCTTAGTAAGTTCGTATAACTAGAAATTTAACTTACCATTCATTTCCATTAAAATAAACATGCAAAATGCATCAAATAAGTTTGGCTAATAGCCTAAACACCCAACTTCATCAGAACATGTTAGTCATTATAATTCACACAATTGCCAAGAAACATGAATGAGCTCATGTAACATCCTAGATTAGGGGTTATGCATTTAGTGCATAATTCAAGTGCTAGTGGGTTTTAAGGGTGTTTAGAGATGTTTTAAGAGTTTTAAGAACTTTAGAATGAAGGTGAAAGCTTTGGGAAAATTTTGGATTTAAGTGTAAAAACAGGAAATTAGGCTGAGGAGGCCTTAAGAATAATTTGTGGGCGTTTTGGGTCATAAAAAGGGGCTTGGTAAAGTGGCTTAAGGACGCCACTTAAGGGCCTAAAAATGACGCCTTGAGCAGGGAGGTTCGAGTCTGGGTGATGGCATGGGAGTGTTTTATTTTTCCTTTTTGCGTCAACAAGTGAAATTGGGCTAGGAAGGCCTTAAAAATAAATGGCAAGGTTTACGGACATGAAAGTCAGTGGTAAAGTGGCAAGGGACGCTACTTAAGGTACAGGGTGGTTGCGTGAAGGAGTGCCAAGGGTAGGGGTTGATTGCAGGAATCGCATTTGGGAGTTTTATTTTTGGCGTTAAAAGGAGCAAGATAAAGAGGTCTTAAAAGAATTTGTGGCGAGTTTATGTCACAAGAAAATGCCTTGGCAGAGTGGCTTGGGCGCTATATGTGGCTTCATGAATGAGGGCCTGAGTTCGAGTTCTGAAGGAAGCAAGAATAGGCATTTTATTTTTGTGCGGCAAGAAAGCACTTGGGCTAAGTAGGTCTTAAAAGAAATTCAGGGTGAATTATGTCACAAAGAGGCGCCTTGGCAAAGTGGCCTGGGCATTACCTGTACATTTTCTCCAGCAGGTCTTGGGTTCAAGGTGTGTGAGCAGCAGTGGGTGTTTTATTTTGGCTTTTTGCGCCAAGAGAGAAGGAAGTGATGGACAGTAATTGAACTTCTAATTAGATAAAGATTAAGCTAGTTTTGGTTTTAAATTTTCGGTTGGGATGAAGGGATAAAGATTTATTTATTTTAAATTCTTTTTGGATGGATGTTGAAGAGGTAAAATAGGAGATTAATTTGGGATTGGATAAGTAAGGATGTGGTGGCCGAAATAGGGTGTCTTTGGTTGTTGGAATTTGGTCATGTGGGGAAGATAAATGCTGAATTATTTTATTTAATTTAAATGGGTATTGAAGAGATAATAGGAGATTTATGAGGAATTTGATAATGGATTGATAAGGTGGCCGAATATAGGACTTCCTAGGGTGGTATTTTGGCTTTGGAGGTGTGCTTATTTTGTGTGCCGAATTTGCTTCTTCTTTCTCTCTTTTATCTCTTTTAGGTAGCCGAATATTCAATCTTTTTTTAAAAGGATTGGCCGAACCTTGTAGCATCTTCTTCTCTTCTCTTTGCTTGACACCTTAAAGGAAAACCATAGCCAATATTTTAATTCCATCTTGAAGCCATAGCCGAATAGCAAAAAGGGCTCTATTCTCTTCTTTTTGTCGCAAGTCTTATAAGCCGAAGCAGGAAAGCCGAAACCTTTTTCTCTGGTAGTCTTTGCGAACTTGTAGTGGTAAGTTCTCTATCCTAGCAATCGGTTTGGGATTTGTTGGTGTGCCGAATCAAGTGTTAAGGCTTTGGTTTTGGTTTAGCCGAATATTCTTAAGCCATGTTATGTGTGTCTTTTGGTTGTAGCCGTCGAAGAAGGAGCATTAAAGGAGTTCTTGAGTTTGAAAGTATCAAGGTAAGCGTTATGTAATTTTGATCAAGGGCCATTATTCATGGGTTTATGTGCTAGTCGATTTTAACATATGGTATATGTAGGGATTTCGACTACTCAAAGAACTAGTATTAGTTCTCGGGTTTCAGTGAGGTAAGTGATTGGTGACTTTCGGCCATAGGCCATACTACGTGATTAAGTGTGACCAATTCTATCTATGGATGTTAGGGGTAAATCGACAGAGATAACCAAAGCCTCCGGGATTTGGTAGGAGACCAAATCGACATTAAAGGAGGAGGAAAAACCCCGTTCATCGTGTTAGAATCAAATAGTTCAGGATTCCGCTAAATAGTCAAGTGTGTGATTAACCCACTATTTTCGGGGTTTTTGCTATATCTGTATGTGTTGATGGTGTACTAACAAATGCAGTAAAAGTTATGAGATGGATACCCTAAAATGGGGTATATCGATAAACAGGTTAGTATTACCTGTTGATAAGAATGTGAAAATACCGATGTGAATGTGACTATGCTTGTGGAATTGTGATTGTCTGCCTTAATAACATGTGCATGCATTTACTATTATGACACTATTACATGTTGCATGTGCATGGGTTGGGATATGAAAGAAGGTGCGGTGTACTTGAGTACGTGGTTTGATGTTAGCCTTAGCTACATCGTGGCTTGATGAGTAGCTCGTGCCTCATCGTGGTTGATATCGGCTAAGTGCCATATCGTGGTTGATGAGTGACTATGTGTCCCATCGTGGTTTTGGTGTTAGCTATGGCTACATCATGGATTGGCGCTGACTGAGGTCTCGTTGTGGATTTTTGTGCTTTACTGCACGTGGACGGCATTGATTGCCTTTTGGAGTGAAAAGGAGAGGGTGATTTATTAATCCTCTGGTGTGTGGTAGGCTGGGTAAGGGGGTGTGTAGAGGATGGACCCTAGGTTTGGGCTGGGTGCACTTTGCATAATTTTATTTGATATGTGGATTAATGTGGAAATGGGCCAAGCCCAGTATGTGAATGTGGATTTGAATAAGAAATGGGCTAAGCCCAGTATGTGGAAATTATGTTGTTAATTACATTGTTACTTGATAAGTGATTTGAATATGGGCTAAGGCCAGAATGTGATAATATGGGAATATGATAATTATTATCTGATATATGTGTTAATATGTGGTTAACATGTGGGTGGAATTCAGTGGTTTAATTACACACTGAGTCTGTATGACTCACCCAATTTTTTTTACCAACATCACAGGTGATGCTTGGACCGGGTTTGAAGTGGATACGAGGTGGCCCATGCAGAAGACATTTTATTTAATTAATTAAGTACTTATATTTTCAGTATTTTGATTAAGTGTTTATTGTAATAAGGCCCATTAAAGTATTTAAGTATTTTTAATAAGTATCTTTATTATTATGTTTTATTATGGATTGACAATTGAGATATCTTTCGCAAATCGTTTTATTTTCTTAAATCTATATATATAATAAAGTTTTAATTTGGATATTTTTATCAAGCTTATATTATTTAAAAATTTTAAATGGACATGGTTTTTGAATAAGAACAAAATTTTCAAGTTCCACCACAAGTTAGGATATTTTTAAACATTTTCCGCAGTGGCATTTCAAATTCAGTCGTAACGAATGGGTCGGGTTTGGGGTGTTACAGCTCATCATGTAATAACTTTCATAGACATATACTTTTCGTATCATATTTCCATATTTCCATATACATTTCTATGATAAATCATTTCAAGTTCAGTTTAGCCATGTCAGAACTTTGCCTATTGAATTTATTTGAAATATCGATGGATACACTTGTAGTACACTTAAAGTGTACAAAACTGTAATCTGTCAATTCATATTTAGGGGTACTCATTAGAGCACATAATCAGGAAGCATTCTCTCTAGCCATATAATAGGAAGCTCATGTGAGCCATGTAACAGGAAGCTTATTCGGGCTTAATAACAGGAAACTCAAAAGAGGTTGAAACAAAAAGCTCATGTGAGCTTAACGGGATAACTCCGAAGAGTTATTATCAGGAAGCTCCGGATAGCCATATAACAGGAAGTTCTAGCGAGCCATATCGGGAAGCTCACAAAGAGCCTATATCAGGATGCTCATAAAAGTTGTGGTATGTCTGCAATACATGTAGGATCAATAGTGATCATATAACAGGATGCTCACAAAGAGCTGCTGTATATCCACAACACATGCAAGATCAATACCGATCGGGATGCTCGCAGGAATTATATAACGGAAAGCTTGTGAGGGCTTATAATGGGATGCTCGTAGGAGTTGTGGTGTGTCCATAACACATGCAGGACCACAACCAATCAAGAAATCTTGTATCCATCGAATTCCATTATTCAAACGGGATTTAATATTTATCGGGCTTTGTCAGATATGTAACGAATTTCATATATTTGGCATTTACACAATTCACATACACAACATTTAATTCAAGCGTATAAATATACACAATTTAGTTACACAAAGCCTTGGAAGGCAGATGAATCCACAACCCCCTTCTAACGGCTCTAATTTCCCCTCTAAGAAAGAAAACTTGGCAAGAAAAAGCTTAAAGATAGTCTCCATAATTTGAAAAGATTGTTAAGACTCTTCTAAAAGAAAACTCAAGAGAAATTCATAAAAACAAAACTCAAATAGAATTTTATTAACTCAAAGTGAATAATGAATGAATTGATTGCTTACAATGAAGAGGCCTTTATATAGGCCAGCTAAGTAAACCCAAATAAAACTCTTAAGTATATCGAAACTCTAATTAACCTAACAAGTAGTTTTAAACTAAGCTTTATTGTTCACATAAATCTCCTAAATAACTTAAAACACTTTAAATGTAACACACCTCACTAGTATTCAACGCCGAAATAGGGTTACAGAGCGTTAGTGAACATATCACACATTTAACATACATTTCTAAAACATTTTCAATTTCATGCAACTATCATTCAAACTCTATCATAATGTCCCTAATACAAGCTTACGATGTTCAAAACATGCATTTGGGGTGGTTCGGGACTAAACCAATAACTTAAGAAACTTTTGAAACACTTAGAAAATTTTTCCAAAATACAAGGGTCACATGCTTGTGTGACCAGGCTGTGTGTCACACATGGCCAAAGACACGCCCATGTCACAGGCCATGTTCAAAACATGCTACTTACTAACTTGGGTCACACGGCCAACAACACGCCCATGTGTCCAGCCCGTGTGCCCATTCGAAATGGCCTCACACGTCCGTGTGCCAGGCTGTATGCTAGTCGTGCCAAACTTGTAGGGTATATTGACTATTGTAACAAGGCCAAGTCATATGCTTGTGTGCTAGGTCGTGTCAAAATTGTAGGGTATATTGACTTATGCCACACTGCCAATCAAATGCCCGTATGCTAGGCCATGTGGAACCTACTGACTTGGGTATTAATTCAACACCAGGGGATGCACGGTTGTGCAATATGACCGTGTGTCACACATGATTGAGACATATGTCTGTGTCTCTCTGCCCGTGTGGACAAAAATAGGCTATTTACCAAGCCAATTTGCCACCCAAATTTGTACACACCTACATCAAACCAAATGGTACCAAAACATAACACTTATAAGCATTAAAGTCAACTTCAGCCAAGCTGCATTTATACCATTTCAATACCAACCAATATCAAAGATATCAATATCACAACGTGCCATTTAATTTACACTAAAAACTTATAATTTCAAATCATCAATATGACCATTTTCAATCATGCTTCATTTAGCCTAATCTCACAACCATATCAAACTTAATTTACAACTAATTAGTACCCCTAATTTCCAAATACCAACTAGCATCACATATTCAATAATCAAGCACATAACAAGAGCCATTTACACAAGTACATACACAACCAAATCAATCAACACAAGCCAACTCTCATGGCTATAAATACAAACCAAACACTTAACATTTACAAGCCATTTCAAATGACCAAAGTCATTAACAACACATATATCAAAATGACAAAAATCCTATACATTCCATATACCAAAATACCAAAGTTCAAAAGTACTAAGGGATAATAGGATAGTGTGATGAAGTCTCCGACAATCCCCGAATCTGAGCTAGCTTTGAAATCACTATAAAACACGGTAAAATAGACAAAGTAAGCTATAAAGCTTAGTAAGCTCTTATGAAAATAATAAGCAAGTCTCAACATTCATTTACCAGTAAAATTAAATGACATAATATGCAACAATGCATTACTATCAAGCTACATGAACTTAACCACATACTTGATCATAAAACTCACAATTTTCTTTGACGTAATGCTCGTATAGTTTTTCGTACATACCTATACTGACACGTATCTATTTATCACCATTTTACATCTTCAATACACCTGTTGAACCATTCAGAAGAAAATTCAGATACTCGAAAGTCTCGCACCCTAAGGGCCAATATCATGGCCCGAAGTCAAATCAATGAACTCACACCCGAAGTGCTAATATCATGGCCCGAAACCAACTCAATGAACTTGCACCTGAAGTGCTAATATCATGGCCTGATGCCAACTCAATGAACTCGCATTCGAAGTGCTAATATCATGGGCCGAAGCCAACTCAATGAATTCCCTAATGACATGTCATTCGTATCCTAATCTATTCCTAAGGTTCAACCGGGATTTCCAATGCTGAATATTCGTCGAATGTGTCCGCAAGTTCATAATTCACAATTTATGCAATATCAAAGCATTTAAAACACAAATATAACAATGCCTAGTACATACGAACTTACCTAGGATACAAAAACAACAAAACAAATCGATCAATCCAAAACCTTTTTCTTCTCCCGATCTAAGTCCGTATTTCATTTTTCTTGATCTTAATGACCTATATAACTATGGCCGAGTGGAAAACCTAACTATGGCTTTTCTTTCCTCCCAATTTTGGTTGAAGAAGATGATTAAAAGATGATGCAAATTGTTGTTTTTATTTAATTTACCTTAATTACCAAATTACAAAATTAACCTTATTATTAATTCAAAATTTCAATTATGCTAAGCCATTATCATCCACTATCTAATTAATGGTCTATTTACCATATAAGGACCTTAAATTTAAGGTTCTCTAGCTATTAGATACCTTTATCTATTAGAACATCACTTTTGCACTTTACACGATTTAGTCCTTTTTTATCAAATTGACTAATCAAAAGATAAAATTTCTAAATGAAACTTTCACACAATCATATTTTCATGCTGTAGACATTAAAATAAAAATAAAATAACATAAAGCTTAGTAAGTTTGCATGAAATAAACAGCAACATAAAGGCTCATGATAACATCCATTCATCACACTAAAGAATACACAAGTTCTCAAGCACATCGACATAACTTACTCATGCTTACTTTTACCAAATCACATTTCACATTTTGCATTCATTTCTTGTAAGTTACTCATGGGTACCTGTATCACTTCATCACATAACTTTAGCACTTTTATTCTCTTGAATATAGACTTGCTCACGTCATCTTTAACATAAACTTAGCTCTTTACTTGTTGAACTACTTGGAATATCGAAGGATATTCAATCTCATCATACATGTAACACGATGCCAATGCCATATCCCAGATATGATCTTACACAGGATCACATTTAAATATCGATGTCGTATCCAATATATGGCCTTACACGGGATCTCATGTCTCGATGTCGAAGCCATATCCCAGATATGGTCTTATATGAGATCGTATATCGATGTCGATGCCATGTCCCAAACATGGTCTTACACGAGATCTTTCTTTGGTGCCGAGGTCACGTCCCAGACATGGTCTTATATAGGACCTTTATTTGGTGCCAATACCATGTCCCAGACATAGTCTTACACTGGACCCTCTTTGTCTCATGTTGTGACAATGGTATCCTTACTATTCCTAATGTTCAAGCGGGACTTCAACTTGACATAAATTCATTATACTTTCATCGAGGCATCATTAATTGATTTCATAGAAATAATATTCATTTCTCATAATATCAAGCAATAAAAAACATAATAACATTGTAACACCCCAAACCCGGCCAAAAAGTTAGGCCCAAATCTGGCGTGCCACATTGAAGTGTTTTTCGAAAACCATGTTTTCATTGAAAACCCTTCTTAATTAAAAGCTTGAGTAAAATCCCAGTTACATCAGTTTATTATTACTATTTTGAGGTTTATTAAAAAGTTATTACCTTCAAAACCTTATTGTTGCGGAAGCTTAATTTAAATAAAATGATTTACGAAAATGTGATATTTACAAATTGAGTTGCAGAAACGTAGTGTTTTGAAAACAGTTATCATTTTGGGAAAATCGCGTTATACTTCTAGCAGATTTAAATCGTAATAAACTAAAAATCCCAATTTATAAACCTAAAATTAAAAAAGGCCTTATTACAACCCAATAAGAGAGTGGTTTAAGTAAGGTAAAATAAAATACTAAAATTTAAAACTATTCGTAGTGTAGCCACCTCCGAGTCCTCCAGTTCGTTGAACCGCTTACTGAGGATTACCTGAAAAATTAAAAAGAGGGGTGAGTTTACGAAAACTCAATGTGTATAACCCTCATCGATCATAAAGCATGCTCATATCAATCTGGGCCTAAGCCCATTACAGTAACAGTGGTAATTGGGCCTGAGCTTATAATAGCCTCAGTTGGGCCTTAACCTATATCCAATGTCACATATCACATCTATCTGGGCCTAAGCCCATCTCAATATTAGAATCAGTATATGCAATGTATGAATACCCAAACCAACCCTGCACTCCTGTAGGGATTTAATCGACCTACCCATCCCTACACTACTTATGTAGCACCGGTTGCGGCACTAACTAATGTTGTAGCAGAGCTGCCAATCACATAATCGGCTTAAAGCCATCAGTGGATCCATAGTCATCAAGCGACCATGTGACCCTAACAAATCATATACTTCCTCCAAATCAATGATCTCATCCCCCATGCAGCATAATATCACATGAATGCAAACATACCACAAATGGCATACAATAACAATCATATAACAAGTAGGGGCATTTTAGTCATTTTGCCCTTTAGGGGAATAACGGTTATTTTACCCTATAGGGGTATTACCATCAATTTACAATCTTTCCAAAGTTCTACAGTCGCCTCGAGCGACACAGATGACATATATAATCAAAACGGTGTATTTGGGCCCAAAGCCCAATATTCGACCTAAGTGGGCCCACACTCTCGTATGTCCCATTTAGCCCAAAACAGCCTTTAGCCATGTCTTCATCATGGTCGGCTCATTATCTCCTATCCATCCATAAAATTTACTCCTGTAGGGCCCATGGGCCCATTGGGCCCACTCGACCCATTCTGATCCATTTGGCCCCAAAAATGGCCTAAGACCACGAGATGCTCATAGTGACCTCTATCGTTGTATCGCCCTACCCACACGCACGTTTGTATGCTCGTGTGATAGTCGTAGCCATACTTTTGGCCTTTTGGCTTCTCAGCACTTCGGGATTTTGACATTTGTCGATCTACAATTGGAGTGGTGTGTGTACACATGTTCGTGAAAATAGCTAAGATCCATGCTCTCCGAATCCTTTAATCAACCAAAATATCGTATCAAATTTACAACTAATAAGGTTAATAACTTTCCAAGCCCAAAACGACAATCCATACTTACCTTGACTGATCGCTAATCAGTTTATTTCCCTTAGATATCAAGCTAGAGTTGATCACACTCCTCTTTGATGATTAACTACATTACAAATACAACCTATCAACCACGATGGTCTAAAACCATGGTTTAGCACACAATAGTCTAAAGGAAGTACACGCAACCCTTCCCCCAAAAAGGGAAAAGTAACATTAGGCCAACCACTTGAGAAATTACAAGCCTTCAACTTTTACCTTTGATCGCGAGATGAGCGAACGATTCGCACTCCTCGTGGAATTATATGAACCGAAGCCACTACCAAGCATAAGAAGGGAAAGAGAATCGGCCAACAGAGAACATAAAAGAAAAGAGCATATGTTTATGAAAGGAGTTTGGACATAGCGAAGGAATAGAAAATAAAAAAGAAGAAATCTAGTAACTCACCATTTGCTAAAGCCACTCCCAAACTGAAACTGATCAAAGAAGAAGAAGATAGAAATTGGTAACAGAATCAAGACACTAGAGGGGAGGAGAGATAAAAAACAATCGATTAAAAAAATTATTAACTAAAAGCGACACACAAAATGGAGAATGAGAGAAATAGAAAATGTTTGGCAAAACGGGAAGAAGATTGACAGGCCAAAATCAAAAAAGAAGAGGGGGGAAAGAGAATGATATATATTCAGCAGTAAAGGATAATCCCCTAAATGGTCAATTACCCCAACCCAAAATAGTGTACTCAAACTCCCAATCCCAAAATTCTGAGTAGTCCCCACTCAAATTCGGCACAATACACTCATTACACACCAAATTCCTTCTTTTTCTCCCCAAAATCCTCAACCAACAACCCTTTTATCCAAATCCCCCAAAACCCTCCTAATATCACTCCATAAATCCCTCAAAGACCAATTCAAACTCCCCAACAACTTCATCCAAGACCAAGTCAACAACCACCCCAGGAGAGTTTTAATCTAACTCTACCTCTCTCACCTCATGGAAATAAAATAAAATCCCTTTGCATTCCATGCGATTCGAACTTAAGATCCCCTTGCCACCATAATGACGCCACTACCACTAGATCACCAACCCTTCTTGTGTCATGATTTCCCCAATAATATTCTTAAATCCTACTTACTTACATCCAGGGTTTTAGTCACCTAAAACCAAAATTTTTCTAAAGCCCAGGTTTGAACCCAAGACTTCTCCAATACTTCTCAGGACCTTTAACCACCATAGCAGACATACTTTTGTGTTATTCACATGCACAGCTAAATTCCAATTCCTTCGGCATACGAAGCCCATTTCTTCTAGGCCCAAAATTTGGGGCGTTACAACTCTACCCTCTTAAAGAAATTTCGTCCTTAAAATTTTGACTATCTAATAACCGCACAACATAGGTTACACCACTAAGCTTTTGCTGCGTACCAGAATTCACATCTGGAGCGTCTCAATCTTCTCAGCGACGTGCTGCATAAACCAAAGCTAGCTGCCTCACCTCCACATGGCCAGCACCTCTACCTGGAGCTCCACGACCCAAACCGTTTCCACCATTAGCCTATCCATGGCCTTTAGGTGGCTACTGTCCACCCCTAGGTGGTTATACATCACCCCTACCAAAAACTTGTATCTGATCTAGTCTTTTGGGACACTCTTTGAGACGGTGTTCCATGGAATCATAACTCAGACAAGCTCCCGTCCTCCTTCAGCACTCGCCTGCATGATCTTTCCCATAAATAGCATAAGGTGGTAATCCAGTAGTAGCAATAGGGGGCCCAGATCTGACTAGCCCATCCACTTCGGCCCTTCTCCTAGGTCTCTGATCAGAATTGGAGGGCTCAGAATCCCTCTTATTTTTGCCCCTTTCTCTTTCTCGGTTTAGGCACTTAAAGCTCTTCACATCTTCAGCGATCTTTGCTTTCTCCACCAATGCTGCAAAATTTTGCTCCCTTTGGGGAGCAATCAGTACTCGAAGACTGTCTCTGAGGCCATCTTTGAACCGAACACAACGTTCATAGTCTGTTGCCACTATTCCTTTAGCATACCAATTGAGTCGTAGGAACTCTGCCTCTTATTCTGCCACAGATTTGTATCTCTGAGTCAAGTTCAAGATTTCCCTCTTCTGGGTATCCACACAGCTTGCACCCATGCATCCCTTAAAATGTGGACTTGAAGAACTCCCAAGTGAACCGGTCAGGCTGAGTGCCCTCTTTTATGGTAAGCCACCACTGGTAGGCTTTCTCTCACAACAACGATACCGCACATTTTAGTTTCTATTTGGAAGTGCAATCCAAGTCATCCGTTATCCTTTCGGTGGCCTCCAACCAATATTCGGCCACATTAAAGGCCACTCCCGCGATACCTTTGAAAATCTCTGCTCCATTTGATCGAACTCGCTCTGAAATTGACCCACGGCTTCCAATGCCATTGTTGGGCCTAGTGACCCTTTCTAGAATTCTTAGCATTGCTTGGGAAAATGAGTTATCCCCAGCTGCCCAATCATACGACCCTGTCTTGATTACTGGTGAAGCCAGAGCCTCTCTCACTTCAACGTTGGGTATATGGCCTGATGCCGAAGATCTAGCCCTAGCACTTCTACGGTCTCTGCCGCAGCCTCTTGCACCTCTTCTAGTGCTCATTATCGCTTCGCGTATTATCTGAATTAGAAATTTTATGAATTTAGCTCATAGTTTCAATAATTAAACAGATGTTTTATGGAAGTAGTAGTTAGGAGTTGTTTTCGCAATCGCAAGCTCACTACAATTTTTGTTTACTATAGTTTCTTAATTTACTCTAGCTAAAGAGTCTCGATACAGTCTATCATCTAAAGTAAGTCCAGTAACTATTTACAATATAACAGTTTAAAATAGATTCAGTATCAGGAGAACTTACTTGGTCTGACGCCGGGGACTCGGTGTGCCACACTTTTCAGAGGAAATTTATCAAACCCTTCACATATTGAAAAACAACTTATTGAAATCCAAGATTTGAAAACTAATTCCACAGTCGAGTTTTACAACTTGGCTCTGATACCACTAAATGTAACACCCCAAACCCGGCCTAGAAGTTAGGCTTAAATCCGGTGTGCCACATTGAAGTGTTTTTCAAAAACCTTATTTTCATTGAAAACCCTTCTTAATTAAAAGCTTGAGTAAAATCCCAGTTACGTCAGTTTATTATTTTTTGAGGTTTATTAAAAAGTTATTACCTTCATAACCTTATTATTACGAAAGCTTAATTTAAAGCAAATGATTTATGAAAATGTGATATTTAAAAATTGAGTTGCGAAAACGTAGTGTTTTGAAAAAAGTTATCATTTTGGGAAAATCGTGTTCTACTTCTAGCAGATTTAAATCGTAATAAAATGAAAATCCCAATTTAAAAAATAGATATTAAAAGAGGCCTTATTACAACCCAATTTAAAATTTAAAGCTGTTCGTAGTGTAGCCACCTCCAAGTCCTCTAGCTCATTAAATCACTTACTGGGGATTACATGAAAATTAAAAAGAGGGGCTGAGTTTATGAAAACTCAGTGTGTACAACCCTCATCGATCATAAAGTATGTATCACATCAATCCGGGCCTAAGCCCATTAGAGTAACGGTGGCAATTGGGCCTTAGCCCATAATAGCCTCAGTTGGGCCTTAACCCATATCCAATGTCACATATCACATCTATCTGGGCCTAAGCCCATCTCAATATTAGAATCAGTATATGCAATGCATGAATACCCAAACCAACCCTGCACTCTATCTCCTGTCCAACCCTGTACTCCGTGGGGATTTAATCGACCCACACATCCCTACACTCCTTATGTAGCACCGGTTGCGGCACTAACCAATGTTGCGGCAGAGCTACTTGTAACACCCCTTACCCGCATTCTACGCCGAAACTAGTACGAGGCATTACCATGCTCAACCTTGCCTGAACATGTAATAACAGACTATAAAATTTCGTTCAAAACTCATTTCTTGCTCATTCTCGGCCTACGTGGCCCTAAACATACCTCCAAGAGGTTTTGGGATTTAACCGAGGATTTTTATGAATTTGGAAAACTTTTCATCAAAACTGGGGCCACACACCAGTGTGGAACTAGGGACATGCCCATGTGCCCCTAAGATATGCCCATGTCTTCCACCCGTGGTCGACACTGGATAATTTCACACGGCCTCGACTGTAACATCCTAGATTAGGGGTTATGCGTTCATGCATAATTCGAGTGATAGTAGGCTTGGAGTATGTCTGGTTATGTTCTAAGGGTTTCGGGAACTTTAAAATATAAGGGAATGCTTTGGAAAAATTTTTGGATTTAAGTGTAAAAAGGGGAAACTAGGTGAAAGAGGTCTTAAGAAAAGTTTTGGGGAGTTTAGGACACAAGGAACCATGTGGTAAAGTGGCATGAAGGCACAAGGGTGCAAGGGGGAAAGTAGCGTCAAAGGGAGTGCCAAGGGCCTTGGTAAAGTGGCTTCCATGCGCCACTTAAGGGCCTAGAAATGACACTGGACAAGGGCCTTGGTTCGAATCCCGTTGGCGGTATGGGCGTGTTTTATTTTTGCAAGATTGGCGTTAAGGGAGAAGAAGGTCTTAAAAAGAATTGTTGGGAGTTTATGACACAAAGGAGCTAGCAGCAAAGTGGCTGGTAGCATGTGGTGTTTCCAGCAGGTCTCGTGTTCGAAACTCGGGGGCAATAATGGGTGGCTTTTATTTTGCTTTTGCGCTGAGGTAAAAAGGGGAAGCTAGCCAAGGAAGTCTTAAGAAAATTTGTAAGGGATCTATAGCATAAGAACCTGCTTGTTAAAGTGGCTGCAAGGCGCCACTTAAAGCTCTGGAAATGACGCCACAAGTTGGGTGCGAGTAATGAGTTTGAGTCACGTGGGAAGCAAAATTTTTGAGGCTTTTATTTTTGGCTTTTGACGTCAACAACAGGGTGAGTAGTGGGACGGCATATGGACTCTCAAATGATAAGGATAATGCTTGGTTTTATTTTTATTATTATTGGCTAAGAATAGGAGATAAGTTGTTGTTTATTTTATTTATTTTGAGTAGGTGATTAGGAGATAAAGATAAGGCTTGCTTTATTTTTTTTAATTTGGCTAAAAAGTGGGATAAGTGTAGATTTATTTTATTTAGTTTAAATAGGTAGATAGGGGATAATGGTTGTTTGATTATTATTTTTTTAAATGAAGTGATAAAGGTTGAGTTATTTTAATGGGAAGATAAGAGATTAAATTGGGATTTGATATGGGATGAGCAATGGCCGAATATAGGACTCCTTGGGGTAGCAAATTTGGCTTGGAAGTGTGAAGGAGGTAGGTGTGCGAATTTGTTAAATAGGGTGACCATCTTTTGGCTATTCTTTTCTTCTTTTATTTTCTTTTATTTGAAAATTGTTCCTCTCTTTTCATTCTCCTTTGTGCGAAAACCATCAAGTGTTCAACATATTTTCTTTTGGTCATTAGTCAATTTAGGGAGGCTATCAAGGTGGGTTCTTTCATTTTTTCCTTACTACTTTTCTTTGCCAAAACGCTATCGCCATAAGTCTTTTTTATTCTCTTCTTTTTGAAATCTATAAGCGAAATTGTGAATACTTACCCTTTTGATAGCGAATGTTCCATCTTCTTTTGGAAGCCATAGCCGAACCTTATAGCCCCATTTTCTATTCGTTTTCTTTCCACCATTAAAGTACCGATATACCGTTACCATTCTCAAGCACTGAATCTCTAAGGAGGGCATCGGCTACTCTTTCCTAGTCTTAATCGTTGGTAAGTATGCTCTCTTTAAGCAATTAGTTTGGGTTCTTTTCTATTAGTGTGCAAACCAAGTGAGGGAGGCCTTGATTTTTTAGAACATGGTAGAATGTTCATAGTGCCTTACCAATGTATCTTTTGTATATAGTGACAAGAGGAGCATTAGAGGAGTTTTCGGGATTTGGAGCAATCAATGTAAGCCTATGTAGTTTCGGCCAAGGGCCAATTGTTATGGATTATTGTTAATAGCCAATTCTAATATGTGACATATAGGGATCTCGACAATTCTATAAGACAAGTGCAGTTTCGGGATTCGAGTAAGCTTGGTAGGTGGTGAGTAATATTCGGCCATAGGCCATATTTAGTATTTAATGGATGACTGATTCTATCTATGGATGTTAGGGGTAAATCGGCAGAGATAACCAAAGCCTCCGGGATTTGGTAAGAGACCAAATCGGCATTAAGGGAGGAGGAAAAACCCCGTTCATCGTGTTAGAATCAAATAGTTTAGGATTTCGCTAAATAGTCAGGTGTATGATTAACCCACCGTTTTTGGGTTTTTGCTATATTTGCATGTGTGAATTATGTGCTAATCAGTGCAGTGGCAGTTATGTGGTGATTACCCTAAAAAGGGGTATATCGATAATCAGGTTAGTATTATCTGTTGATACGAATGTGAAAGTGCCGATGTGAATGTGACTATGCCTATGGAAATATGATGGTCTGCCTTAATACCATGTGCATGCATTTATTATTATGCCACTATTACATGTTGCATGTGCATGGGTTGGGATATGAAAGAAGGTACGGGTGTACTTCGAGTACGTGGTTTGATGTTAGCCTTGAGCTACATCGTTGATTGATGTTGACTGAGGTCACGTTGTGGATTAATTACGATTTAGTTCGCGTGGTTGATGAGTGGCTATGTGCCTCATCATGGTTGATATCGGCTAAGTGCCATATCGTGGTTGATGAGTGACTATGTGTCCCACTGTGGTTTTGGTGATAGCTACGGCTACATCGTGGATTGGCACTGACTGAGGTCGCGTTGTGGATTTTTGTGCTTTATTGCACGTGGATGGCATTTATTGCCTTTTGGAGTGAAAAGGAGAGGGTGATTTGATAATCCCCTGGTGTGTGGTAGGCTGGATACGGGGGTGTGTAGAGGATGGACCCTAGGTTTGGGTTGGGTGCACTTTGCATAATTCTATGTGACCTGTGAAATGAGGTATTAATGTGGAAATGGGCCAAGCCCAGTATATGATATGTGGAATAATGTGGTAATGGGCCAAGCCCAGTATGTGGAAACATGTGGTTATTTACACTATTATATGAATGTGATATGAATGTGGGCCAAGCCCAGAATGTGGCAATATGTGATTATGATATTTGTTATCTGATATATGGGTTAATATGGGGTTAACATGTGGGTGGAAATCGGTGGTTTAATTACACACCGAGTGCATATGACTCACCCAATTTTTATCAACATCGCAGTGATGCTTGGACGGGTTTGGAGTGGATACGAGGTGGCCCATGCGAAGACATTTTATTTAATTAATTAAGTATTTATATTTTCATATTTTGATTAAGTGTTTATTGTAATAAGGCCTATTAAAGTATTTAAGTATTTTTTTAAGTATCTTTATTGTTATGTTTTATTATGGATTGACAATTGAGATATCTTTCGCCAATGGTTTTATTTTCTTAAATATGTATATAATAAAGTTTTTATTTTGGATATTTTATCAAGCTTATATTATTTAAAATTTTTAAATGGACATGGTTTTTGAATAAGAACAAAATTTTCAAGTTCCACCACAAGTCGGGATATTTTCAAACGCGTTTTCGCAGGTGGCATTTCAAATTTAATTCAGTAACGAATGGGCCGGGTTTGGGGTGTTACATCGACATGCCTGTGGCCCTTGCCCATGTGCCAAACGTTGGCATTCTGACTTATCCACACGACCTATACACAAGCCCGTATGCTTCAGCCGTGTGGCGATTTCAATTCCAAGTGCAAGGTGCAAACTTCACACGGCCTGGGCACATGCCCATGTGCTAGCCTTGCCTCCCACACAGAGTAGACATACGCCCGTGTGTCTATCCATGTGGACAATTAGCAGGCTATCTACCAAGCCCTTTAACCACCCACACTTGCATACATTCATTGCAACACCCCAAACCCGGTCAAAACGCTACAACCGGAACTGGCGTGCCACGGAAAAGGAAACATTTTTGGAAATCGATTTGTTTATTTGTTTAAAAGGTAAGTTGTTGTAAAATTTTAAAGAAAACGTCGTTGTGTTTTGGTAATGCATAAAACATGTTGAAACCCGATTTAGAAAAACTTAGCTACCTTATTGATACTTCGTATTCACTACGTAGTCATTGTTTATTTCAAAAAAAAGTATTTATTTAGCTTTTGAAAACATCCAGTTCATAGTTTAATCAACATACTTAATAGAAACTTGAAAATCAGCTAAATAAAAGAACCCAAAATAAAACTTAAGCGGCCTTATTACAGAACTGAAAACCAAAATTAAATAAAATAACTATGTCCGAATGGAAAACTTTGTAATAAACCAAATGTTGTGCATGGCCACCTCGAGTCCACTCGGCTCCATATCCACGATCTAGGTCTGATCTATAAAATGTAACGGAAGGGTGAGTCACCTAGACTCAGTGTGTAAGTCCCCATCCCAAAAGAAAATATGCTCTTACATAGATTCAAATACAAATATGCATGTCATGCAACCCATCAACCTAGGTATCCATCCATGTTTCCCAAATCTACCCCTTGTGGTACCAAACCACTAGTGGTGGCAAACCACTGGTAACCGTAGTTACAAAAATAACATATGTGGTACCAAACCACTGGTGGTGCCAAACCACTGAGACTTAGTCACAATTTTTATAATATGTGGGCCAACCCAATCGTGTGATACCAAATCACTTGGTGACGGTCGATAGATCATACTTCCCCCTCCTCTCATCACCCATAACACATATTTATGCCAACAACATCAATATGATCATGCTTAACATACAAAATTACACATACAGAATAACATGCTTTCATAGATCACAATTATCGCGAGAAATAATAACAACTTACCCTGCATCCTCGCTTTTACCCACAAGGGTATTCTAGTAACCATTGTCATCACTCCGGCCTTTAACAACACACAACATTTAACATATTAAGTATAGAAAGTGTGTAAGAGTTACACACCTAGTTTTCGTACTAACGCTTTTACTGCTTTTATGCTACTGTCACTCGAGACTACCACTATTGGCCTATGATCTAACTCCGATGTTGGCCCACACCGGATGGCCAATCGCGCACTCCTGACACAGATCGCATCTTGTTTTTTGGCGTTGTGTTTATAGATCCAACCCCTCCTACTACTTGACTGCTATTAGAGTCCATAATAATCCTTGGTCACTAAACCAATCAAACCGATGAGATCTAATCAATAATCATAGTGTTTAAACGAAACTCTTACCTAGTTTTCGGATCCCGAAAAGCCTTTAAGAAAGTCCACCTTCCTACCTACATTCGGCCAAGCCCAAAATATTAAACCAAATCACTGATTACATCCAACCAAATACCTTATGATATTCGACCAAAAAGAAAGGGATAAGAAAGGCCATTCGGCCGAACCTACCACCTACCTTCGGCTTTTCCACAAATCAAGACACTCTTGATCCTTTGAAGATGATTCAACTTCAGGAACAGAGAGGGGAAATCGATAGGCCTTAGAACAAATGATTCAGGCTAGCAACTTAATGAAAATAGAGAAATCACAGAGAAACAAAATCCCAAAACTCACCATATTAAAGAGGAGTACTCGGCTTATGGTGCACCTTCGGGAAAAATCCACCCTTGTGGATTCGGCTATGGGAAGAAGATGATATGCACAAGGAGTATTTGGCTTTTAGAGAGTTTTCGAGGAGAGGAGAAACAACTAGGAGTTTCAATTTTCACAAAAGAAGAAGAAAAGAGAGAAGCCTAAAGAGGTTTCGGCTATGGGAGGAAAAAGAGAAAAGAGGAGAAAAGCTTAGGTGATTTTCAGCAAAAGAGAGATTGAGAGAATAAAAAAGTTTCATGAAGTAGAAATCCACCCAAAAATGTCGAAAATACTATCACCTTAGCACTAAATTTTGGCACACACAAAACACATACAGAGTTGGAGTTTCGGCCAACTCTCTCCCTCTTGATAGCCTTTATCTCACCTGATAACCCAATCATTATCTTACCTTTAGAAGAGGCCACCTTGAAACCAACTCTTCCCTCTTAATTATCAGCTTTTAATTCCTCAAAAATAAAAGAAAATAAACTCCTAAATTGTAGCCACTATGTCGTCCACCCCTTCCCCCTTGGAGTGCCAAATCTTGACCCATCCATTTTGGCTCCAAGCGGCCACACAAGGCCCAAACTCCTCCCCCTTTTGACGCCACCTTCATGCCCACTTATAGCACCTCCAACTTTGGGCTGCAAGCCCAACTTGCTACTAATTTAATTATCTTACTTAGATTACACATTAACACTATTTATCAGCAGATTAACCCGGGTTTAAGCCCAATCCTGAGCCTAATACACACCTCAAGGCCTTAACCTACTAATTTAGCCATGAACAACCAAATGCACAGACCCCCAAAATCAGGATATTATAGTTCTACCCCCCTAAAAAATAAATTTCGACCTCAAAAAATAAATGTCGCTTCCTTTGATCCATTATTCTGTACTTGTAACCTTCGTGCGCTTAAAACTTCATCCACCAATTGTTTTTCCTTAACCTCGTTAATCCATTTTGGCTTCACTTGCAATTCCACTAACAGGCTTCCATCATCATACAGACTAAGGTGAGCAAACATGGCTCTTAACTCTACCACCACCTTATGGCTCAAGGCATCCGCTACCACATTAGCTTTTCTCGGGTGGTACTCAATCGAGCAGTCATAGTCATTCAATAACTCGATCCACCTCCTCTGCCTTAAATTTAGCTCCTTCTGTGTAAGAAGGTACTTTAAACTCTTGTGATCCATGTACACTACAGACTTCTCCCCATACAAATAATGTCTCTAGATTTTTAGGGCAAAAACCACTGCAGCCAATTCCAGATCATGCGTCGGGTAGTTCACTTCGTGAGGTCTCAACTATCGAGAAGCATATGCTACTACTTTCCCCTCTTGTATCAGCACACATCCCAATCCTCTATGGGACGCATCACAATAAATCGTAAACTCCTTCCCGGCTTCCGGTTGAATTAACATCGGAGCTTCCGTCAAAATCCTTTTCAACTTCTCAAAACTTTTCTGTTGCTTATCTGACCACACAAATGGAACCCCTTTCCTCAGAAACTTGGATAATGGTGCCGCAATCAAAGAAAACCCTTCCACAAACCTTCGGTAATACCCTGCTAAACCCAGAAAACTCTGAATCTTTGCCACAGAGTTCGTTGGCTTCCAATCCAAAACTGCCTCAATCTTCTGAGGGTCCACTCTAATCCCCTCAGTTGACACTACATGACCCAAAAAGTAGCTTCCTTCAACCAGAACTCGTACTTACTAAACTTGGCATATAACCGCTTCTTCCTAAGGATCTACAACACCACTCGCAAATGCGTGCCCTGCTCCTCCTCCGATTTTGAGTACACCAAAATATCATCTATAAATACCACCACAAACCGATCCAAATACGGCTTAAACACCCTATTCATCATATCCATAAACGCTGCTGGTGCTTTCGTCAACCCGAACGATATTACCAAGAATTCATAGTACCCGTATCAAGTACGAAATGCCATCTTATGTATATCTACCTCCTTTACCTTAAATTGGTGATACCCCGACCTCAAATCTATCTTGGAAAAGACCGATGCTCCATTAAGCTAGTCGAACAGGTCATCTATCCTAGGCAAAGGATACTTGTTCTTAATCATCAATTTATTCAACTGACGGTAGTCTATACACATTCGTATCGACCCATCCTTTTCTTAACAAAAAGCACAGGCGCTCCCCAAGGTGAAACACTTGGCCAGATAAAACCTCGATCCAGTAACCCCTGGATCTGTGCTTTCAACTCCACCAATTCCTTCGGTACCATCCTATACGGAGCAATTGACACTGGCATAGTTCCCGGTAGAAGGTCTATACCAAACTCCACTTCGCGATCCGGAGGTAAACCCAGAAGCTCTTCCAAAAAATATCAATAAACTCATTCACTGTTCGAACACTTCCTATAGCCGGTTCCTTACCTTCCAAAGCACAAACATAAACTACAAACGCCTCACATCCTTTTCTTACCATCTTTTCCACTTTCAGGACGGACACCATATTAGATAGGTAATTCCTTCTCTCACCTATCATTACCACCTCTACACCCTCGACCGTTTTCAACACTATGCGCTTAGCTGCACAGTCCAGTTCTGCCTGGTACTTAACAATCAATCCATTCCTAAGATTAAATCAAACTCCCCAAAGGGTAGTTCCATCAAATCCGCTTGAAACACGACCCCTTAAAGTTCTAGGGGTACATCCCTATATAGTTTGTCTACCACCACAGAGTGTCCTAGAGGGCTAGCTACTGTCATCTTCCTATCAGATATCTCATAGGCTACTTTCAAAGTTCCCACTACACTACTAGCAACATAAGAGTGTGTCGAACCAACATCAATTAAAGCAATGTAAGGCAACCCAAAAATTATAAACGTACCGGTTATAACATCCGGTGCATCGCTCTCCTCTCGACGCTTGGCTACGTAGACCAACCCAGGCTGTCTGGCATTAGCACCTCCAGCACCTCGGCTAGCTGCTCCACGGCCCCGTCTGCTACCATTTCCACCCCTACCTGCACCTCGACCCCTCTGTGGTTGCTGGCTATCTCTCCTGAATTGACCACGTCCTTGACCCTCAGCTTGAGTCCTGGTTAACCTCATGGACGGTCCCTTACACGGTGCTCGACGACCAGACTCAAAACATCCTCTATTACCAGCCCAACATTCTCCCGAATGAGACTTTCCACATCGAGTACATTGAGGTGGCCACTGAGCAGCAGCAGTAGGCTTTGCAGCTTGATCCGGCCCCCCAAATTTAGCCCTTTTCTGAGCACTTACACCAGACCCTGATGGCCCAAAACTCCTTTTATCCTTGCCCCTATCCTGATTCCATTTCTCAGTCCGCTTCACCTCCTCAGCTATTTTGGCATTTTCCACCAGAACAAAAAATTCGCTTTCATGCTGAGGTGCAATCAACACCTGCAGCTCATCTCTTAGCCTATCCTCGAACCTAACACAGCGCTCATGTTTCGTAGCCACCATACCCCGAGCATACCTACTCAACCTCAAAAATTTAGCCTCATACTCGGGTACCAACTTATTTTCCTGAACCAAATTTAGGAACGCCCTACGTTGCGTATCAGTATAACCAGTCCCCACATACTTTCTCTGATAGGTTGCCCTAAAATAATCCCAGGTGATATCACCGACCAATGGACCATCCCTGATCGTGAGCCACCACTGGTACGACTCATCCCGGAGAAGAGACACTATCCCCTTCAACTTCTCCTCAGCCAAGAAATCTAAGTCATCCATTATACGCTCCGTCACCTCTAACCAGTACTCGCAGTGTTAGGAGACACACTAAAACTCCCCTAAACATTTCTGCTCCATTTGCCTAGAGTCGCTCAGCCACAAATTTTCGGGCTCCTGAACCCGCTCTTGCCCTGGCAACTCTCTTCAAAACTTACAATACTGCTTGAGATACTACATCGTTACCACCAGTTTGGTCCTGAAACTCTGTTTTCGCTGCCGATAGATCCGATATCACGTTTCCTGACCCATGGCCAGACCTTGCTGGCTCTAACAAGGTCATCCTACCCCTACCACGGCCACGCGGCAGACGTCCACGACCTCTTGTACTCATTCTTCTCGATCGCGCTTATCTGGTTAAGAATTTTATGAATTATTAACTCATTCCTTTGCTTATCCACGAACAATTTTATGAAAGATAGTTTTAAAAGTGATTCTTTGAATTGAACCTATCTATAGTTTCAGTTTCAGGCTTATCTCCTAATTCTAAGTACATTCATCATACAAACAACATCCATGAGCCATATTCAACTTGTAGGGGTATTTTCATCATTTCACTGCCCGGGGGTATTTTCATAATTTTAACCTACAGGGGTATTTTCGTAATTTTTCAAAATAAAGTTTCGGGTGATTTTTCAAACTAAGGGTATTTTGGTAATTTTGTGAAGTAGGGGTAATTTGGTAATTTTACAAACCAGGGTTACTTTGGTCATTTTTCAAATTCAGGGTAGTTTTCCCAAATCAAAGGGTAATTTGGTAATTTCAAAACTAAGGTTTTTACAAAACCGTGTGGCTAGTCCCTTTCGGGTTTTAATTGTCGGATTTAGCCTGTGAACAAGTCCTCATGGTTAGGGTGAGCAAATACCACGCACTGGTAGGATTCGAGTGAAGAGGAGGTGAGTCACTAGGACTGCTTAAATACCAAGCTCTCCTTGAATCCAATCCTAGACATGCGCATGGCTGTTGCCACACCCTAACCCGGTGACTTTCTCACAGGTTTGTTTAATTATTCTTAAGTCTTATGTATTTAAAGAGTTGTGTAAACTAACCTTATGGTCCATCAGTACTATCATACTTGTCTATGTCTAAAGCCCACAAAGCCCAACATATAAACATTAAATCAAAGGTTAGGGTACTTACCTGGGTGGATCGGCACCGGAGACTTAGGTGCCATGCTTTTCGAAAAGATAATTATTTCACAAACTTTTAAAACATATTCTGGGCCCTAAGCCCACAACCGAGCTTTTGAACCTGGCTCTGACACCAAAATGTAACACCCCAACCCGGTCAAAATGCTACAACTGGATTTAGCGTGCCACGAAAAAGAAAATGTTTTTGGAAACCGATTTGTTGATTTGTTTAAAGGGTAAGTTGTTGTAAAATTTTAAAGAAAACGTCGTTGTGTTTTGGTAATGTATAAAACATGTTGAAACTCGGTTTAGAAAAACTTAGCTACCTTATTGATACTTCGTATTGTAACACCCCAAACCTGGCCCATGAGTCCTGACCGGATCTGGTATGCCACGAGTAAAATAATTTGAAACATTTTAAGAATTTAGTGAAAACTTGATAAAATTTGGCTAAGGTATGAAAGCGGTGTTTGAAAACTTAGTTGGGCTTTTATAAATCTGATTGGGTTGACAAATCCTTTGAAAACATTTGATCATGTAAAATTTAAAATCGTTTAAGTTACAATTTGTTTGGTTTATTTGTGTTACCCGATGGTAACATCTAAAAAAAACTCGTAGAAGTTACTTAGTTGAAAAAGTTGCTTTTAACCGGTTCAATTAATATTTATCAAATTCCATTTGTAATATAACATGAGTAAGATAAAGCAATAAAATAAACATCTAAACAATAATTATCGGCCTTATTACAAACCCAAAACGAAAACTTAGAAAATAAATAATATTAACTTTAATAAAATGAATTTAAATCCATCGACAAGCATGGCCGCCTCGAGTCCTCTCCGGCTCCATCTCCGCTTTCTACTCATCTGCAAAATGTTAAGGGAAGGGGTGAGTCACCAAGACTCAGTGTGTAAATCCCCCACCCGGAAATACAACTCATACACAAGTCATTAATAAACATGCACATGCAACCCAACCTAACCATCCATACTCCTTAACTACCCCGTGTGGTCAAAACCACTGGTGGTCAAAACCACTGATGACTTAGAGTCACAAATCAAATGATGGGGCCAACCCATCGTGTGGTCAAAACCACTGATGGCCATAGGTCACAAATAATCAAGTGTGGTCAAAACCACTGGTGGTACCAAACCACTGGGACTTAGTCGCAAATAAATCAATCGGTGTGGTCAAAACCACTGATGACCATAGGTCACAATAATCTGATGGGGCCAACCCATCTTGTGGTCAAAACCACCTGATGACCATAGGTCACAAATAATATGATGGGGCCAACCCATCTTGTGGTCAAAACCACTGGCGACAGTCCATAAAATCTTCCCCCTCCTCTCATCAATCCCACCATCACATGCTTATACATCAATTATCATATATCATGTCATAGCATTTAACATCATGTGATGGCATGCAAATCGATATCAAAAATCACAAGTTAGGGACTTACTCGAAACCATGATTATGCCACAAGCTAATCACAACCAAAAGATTAAAGGCAAACAATTAAGTCATGTAAATTAATAAAGTGTGTAGTGAGTTTTTACACACCTGTTTCTACCGAAATCCCTAGATCCCAAAAAGCCGATCTACGATGCTAGATCTTGACCCTACATTCGACCAATTGTCAGTGTTAATACCAAAGGCCTATTCGACCATAACAACTTAATACCAAAGGCTCTTACCTTGAACGGATTTGATTTCCAAACAAATCCTAAAAATGTCACTTGATTTGTCGAGATCCCTATCAAAACACTAGTTAAGAATCGACTTGTATAATCACACATAATCAAGGCCTATGGCCGAATGTCACTTACCTCCTTACCTTGGGGAATCAAATCCCGAAATATCTCCTTACTCCTTTAATGTTGTCCTCTCTTGGCTACAAAACAAAGCATGAATCCAAGGCCTTAATAAGGTTCTACCAACCCAAAAATATATGGTTGAGCCTCAAGGTTTCTACCGCCATAATAATTAAAGAATTAACTTAGAGAGATCCCTTACCACACTTATGAAAATCGGCAGCACCTTATTGGGGATGTGAGATTCGGCCCAAGCACAATTGGAAGGGCTGGAATTTTTAATGAAGGAGGAGGGTAGGTTCGGCTACTAGGGAAAGAAAAAGAAAAAGAAAAGATATAGGGGAAATGGTGGTTTCGGCTTAGTAGAAAGAAAGAAGAAGAGAGCTTTTGGAAGAATTTTGTCAATGCAACAAGGGGGATTTCGGCAGCAGCAAATTTGGAGAAAAAGAAAAGAAATTGGTTGAACTTTTGGCACTTCTTTGCCAAACAAAAACAAATATGGACAGCACCCCCAAGGAGTCCAAAATTTGGCCAGCACCCTCTATTTTGTGATAATTTCCAGCCTCTAATTATCACTAATAAAACATGATTTATCTTACTTTCTATCCCTTAATCTCCTCTTTAACAAATTAAATGAAAATAAACTGCTAAAATTCCCTCTTCCAGCCGAAAGTAAGAGTCCAAAACTTAGTCAACACTCTCCTTCACGCCAGCAGCAAAAAGAAAAAAATAAAATACATTTACTGCCTCATAGGTTCGAACCTGGAACCTCTTGCTGCAGCCTTCCCTTAAACGCCGCTAGCCACTTCTCCCTTTAGACTTTTATGTCAAATCACCTCTTTTTTTAATTATAAGGCCTTCTTTCCTGGCCCTCACCCTTTAACGCCAAAGCCCAAAAAATAAAACTCCTTGCGTCCCTTATGTCTCGAACCCGAGACCTGCCGCTTCTAAACTCTTAAGTGGCGCCCCAAGCCACTCCACCATCCTGGACTTTCATGTCATGAGCCCTTACCAATTAATCTTAAGGCCTTCCTACTTAAGCCCATCACCGCATAAAAAAAATAAAACGCAAGATGCCCCTCCAGTCACTCGAACCTGCGACCTGCGCCCCTTTTCACCTCCAACACTTAAGTGGCGCATGGAACCACTTAGCCAATTAATTCTTTGTGTCAAATTCCTTTCGAAAATTTTCTTAACCCCTATCTCACCTAGCTTCCCTCCTTTAAACACTTAAAAATAAATTTTTGGCTCCAAATCGACCTAGCTCGGGGTTAGTTCTAAGCCCTAGAACATGCTTAATAATCCTAGAATTTAATTCTTCAAGCACACACATGGGAAAATATTTGAATTACAAATAACCCCTAATTCAGGGTGTTACAGTTCTACCCCCCTTAAAAATAATTTCGTCCTTGAAATTACTTACTAACGAATAGTCGTACATCTTAACTCACCGTACCACGCTTATGCTGCACACTTTGATCTTAATAAAACTATCTTACTTCCTAGGCACAATCTCTAAGTTCACAACCAAGGTTTCAGGCACTTCCCTAGCAAAACAAGAAAACTTTACAATAATCAAAGCAATTAAGGGTATTCCAGAAACAAGGAACATACCCGTTGGCACATCTTCCTCCTCGCGATGGCCAATTGTATAAACCAACCTTGGTTGCCTCGCCTCTGCACCTTCAGCACCTCAGCCACGTCCGTTACCATTTCCATTACCCCTAGCTGCACCTCGACCCCTCTATGGTTGTTGGTTACGCTCCTATTCGATGTACGATCCTAACCCTCGATTTCAGTCTAGCTGCCTTTTTCGGACAGTCTCTAACTCGATGCTCCATAGACCCACATTCGAAGCATCCCCGATTACCATTCCAACATTCCCCCGTGTGAGACTTGCCACACCGAGCACACCGTGGCGGCCATTGAGGATTAGTAGCAGCAGTAGGCCTAGCAGCTTGATCCGACCCATCAAACCTCGTCCTCTTCTGCTCATTACCCGAGAACCTTAAAGGTTCTGAGCTCCTCTTATTCTAATTTCTATCTTGGTTTCATCTAACTGACTGTCTTACCCCTTCAGCAACCTTCGACTTCTCCACTAAGACAGCAAACTCCCGTTCCTGTTGTGGATCTATCATCATCATCAGCTCATCCCTCAGCCCATCTTCAAATCTAACACAGCGTTCATGCTCGGTACCCACAATACCACGAGCATACATACTCAACCGGAGGAACTCGGCCTCATATTCTGCCACTAACTTATTACCTTGAACCAGGTTCAAGAAAGCCTTTCGTGTGCATCCACGTAACTGGTTCCGATATACTTCATCTAGTAGGCATCCTTGAAGAATTCCCAAGTAAGATTTTCTGCCACCGTTCCATCCCTCACGGTGAGCCATCACTGATATGACTCATCCTGAAGCAAAGATATTATGCCCTTTAACTTCTCCTCAGCCGTGAAATCTAAATCACCCATAATCCTTTCAGTGGATTCCAACCAATACTCTGCCGCACTAGGTGCCACTCCGAAAACCCCTCTGAATACTTCTGATCCGTTAGCCCGGAGTCGTTCAACCACAGATTTACGGGCTCCTACACCCGCACCTGCCTCAATAACTCGTTCCAAAACCCGTAATACAGCTTGAGATACCATATCATTACCACCAATCTGATCTCGGAACTCAGTTTTCGCCGCCGACAGATCCGGCATATCATTTCTAGACCCATGTCCGGACCTTGCTGGTTCAGACAAGGTCATCCTACCCCTACCACGGCCACGCGACGGACGTCCACGACCTCTTGAACTCATTCTAACGACTGCGTTTATCTGTTTAAGAATTTTATGCATTAGTATTTCACTTGGTTATCCGCGAAGAAATTTTATGATAAGAGTTTTAGAAGTGGTTCTTTCGTAATCAAACAAGCACACAGCCTTTCATTCATTCATTCCAAAGAGACGTTGTAGTTTCGTTGTGATTGTTTTTCCACTACCCAGGGGTATTTTCGTATTTTATCCTACAGGGTATTTTCGTAATTTTTCAAAAATATAGGTTCTCGAATGATTTTGTCAAAATTTATTTTGGAACTCTTAAATTCTCGGGTATTTGAAAAAAAGTTTGAAATCCTGGGGTCTTTCAGAAATTTTGAAACTTAGGGGCATTTTGGTAATTTTTCACAAATCAGGGTAAATTTGTAAAATTTTAAGGAATCAGGGATATTTCAAAAGTTGTAAAACTTTGAGGGCTTTTTGATAATTGTATTTTCCAAAATAGTGATGTTGCAAAATTTTGAAAGTCAGGGGTATTCTGGTAATTTTGTAAGTTAGGGGCAATTTTGTAATTTTCTAAAATTATGACGTTTTTGCAATTTAAGATTTTTGAGCACTTTTTATGTGATGAAATTTTTTATTAAAACTGTGGGTATTTTGGGAATATCATAAATACCCCTAGGGGTATTTTAGTAATTTCACATAATCAGGGCATTTTCACAAAAATGATTTCCAAAAATTGAGTTCTAAGTGATTTCACAAAAGAAAGATATTTTGAAAATTTCTATTTGAAAACTTTTCATATGAAGGGTATTTTGGAAATTTTCAAGCCAGGGGTATTTTGGTCATTTTTCAAATTGAGGGGTATTTTGGTCTTTTTTTCTTTTTCTTTAAACAAGGTTTTAATTACTTATAAAACAAAACGGCTAGTCCCTTTCGGGTTTTAGTTATCGAGTTTAGCCTGTGAGTGTGTCGTCTCAGCTAGGATGAACCGTTACTACGCACCAGGTAGGATTCGAGTGAGTAGGAGGTGAGTCACGAGGACTGCTTAAATACCAGGTCCCCACCGAATCCAATCCTAGACATGCGTATAACGATTGCCACATCCCTCGCTCAGTGACAACTCATAGGGTTGGTTTAGGTAATTATTAAATCTTATGCATGTTTGTTGGGGTATGCTAACCCTAGGGTTCAACAATAGTCTACGTTCCCAATTTTTCCCTTCTACATCAAAATTCACAGAGAAATGGATAGACGTACTTACCTGGGCGGATTGGTGTCGGAGACTCAGTGTCATGCTGTTCAAGCCAAAACAGTTTCTCAAAACATCATAATAAGGCCTACTAACAAAAACAAAACATTTTGGACCTTGGGCCCCCCACAGCCGAGTTTTGAACCGGGCTCTGATACCAAAAATGTAACACCCCAAACCCGGCCCATGAGTCCTGACCGGATCTGGTATGCCACGGAGTAAAATAATTTGAAACATTTTAAGAATTTAGTGAAAACTTGATAAAATTTGGCTAAGATATGAAAACGGTGTTTGAAAACTTAGTTGGGCTTTTTATAAATACAGTTGGGTTGACAAATCCTTTGAAAATGTTTGATCATGTAAAATTTAAAATCGTTTAAGTTACAATTTGCTTGGTTTATTTGTGTTACCCGATGGTAACATCTAAAAAAAAAACTCATAGAAGTTACTTAGTTGAAAAAGTTACTTTTAACCGGTTCAATTAATATTTATCAAATTCCATTTGTAATATAACATGGGTAAGATAAAGCAATAAAATAAACATCTAAACAATAATTATCGGCCTTATTACAAACCCAAAACGAAAACTTAGAAATAAATAATATTAACTTTAATAAAATGAATTTAAATCCATCGACAAGCATGGCGCCTCGAGTCCTCTCCGGCTCCATCTCCGTTCTACTCATCGCAAAATGTTAAGGGAAGGGTGAGTCACTAAGACTCATGTGTAAATCCCCACCCAAAATACAACTCATACACAAGTCATTAATAAACATGCACATGCAACCCAACCTAACCATCCATACTCCTTAACTACCCTGTGGTCAAAACCATCGGTGGTCAAAACCACCGATGACTTAGAGTCACAAATCAAATGATGGGGCCAACCCATCGTGTGGTCAAAACCACCGATGACCATAGGTCACAAATAATCAAGTGTGGTCAAAACCATTGGTGGTACCAAACCACCGGGACTTAGTCGCAAATAAATCAATCGGTGTGGTCAAAACCATCGATGACCATAGGTCACAATAATCGATGGGGCCAACCCATCTTGTGGTCAAAACCACCGATGACCATAGGTCACAAATAATCTGAGGGGGCAAACCCATCTTGTGGTCAAAACCACTGGCGACAGTCCATAAAATCTTCCCCCTCCTCTCATCAATCCCACCATCACATGCTTATACATCAATTATCATATATCATGTCATAGCATTTAACATCATGTGATGGCATGCAAATCATATATAAAAAATCACAAGTTAGGGGACTTACCCAGAAACCATGATTATGCCACAAGCTAATCACAACCAAAAGATTAAAGGCAAACAATTAAGTCATGTAAATTAATAAAGTGTGTAGTGAGTTTTTACACACCTGTTTCTATCGAAATTCCTAGATCCCGAAAAGCCGATCTACGATGCTAGATCTTGACCCTACATTCGACCAATTGTCAGTGTTAATACCAAAGGCCTATTCGGCCATAACAACTTAATACCAAAGGCTCTTACCTTGAACGGATTTGATTTCCAAACAAATCCAGAAAACGTCACTTGATTTGTCGAGATCCCTATTAAAACACTAGTTAAGAATCGACTTGTATAATCACACATAATCAAGGCCTATGGCCGAATGTCACTTACCTCCTTACCTTGGGGAATCAAATCCCGAAAGATCTCCTTACTCATTTAATGTTGTCCTCTCTTGGCTACAAAACAAAGCATGAATCCAAGGCCTTAATAAGGTTCGGCCAACCCAAAAATACATGGTTGAGCCTCAAGGTTTCGGCTGGCCATAATAATTAAAGAATTAACTTAGAGAGATCCCTTACCGCACTTATGAAAATCGGCAGCACTTTATTGGGGATGTAAGATTCGGCCCAAGCACAATTGGAAGGGCTGGAATTTTTAGTGAAGGAGGAGGGTAGGTTCGGCTACTAGGGAAAGAAAAAGAAAAAGAAAAGATGTAGGGGAAGTGGTGGTTTCGGCTTAGTAGAAAGAAAGAAGAAGAGAGCTTTTGGAAGAATTTTGTCAATGCAACAAGGGGGATTTCGGCAGCAGCAAATTTGGAGAGAAAGAAAAGAAATTGGTTGAACTTTTGGCACTTCTTTGCCAAACAAAAATAGATATGGACAGCCCCCCCAAGGAGTCCAAAATTCGGCCAGCACCCTCTATTTTGTGATAATTTCCAGCCTCTAATTATCACTAATAAAACATGATTTATCTTACTTTCTATCCCTTAATCTCCTCTTTAACAAATTAAATGAAAATAAACTGCTAAAATTCCCTCTTCCAGCCGAAATTAAGAGTCCAAAACTTAGCCAACACTCTCCTTCATGCCAGCAGCAAAAAGAAAAAAAATAAAATACATTTGATGCCTCATAGGTTCGAACCTGGAACCTCTTGCCGCAGCCTTCCCTTAAACGCCCCTAGCCACTTCTCCTTTAGACTTTCATGTCAAATCACCTCTTTTTTTAATTATAAGGCCTTCTTCCTGGCCCTCACTCCTTTAACGCCAAAGCCCAAAAAATAAAACTCCTTGCGTCCCTTATGTCTCAAACCCGAGACCTGCCGCTTCTAAACTCTTAAGTGGCGCCCCAAGCCATTCCACCATCCTGGACTTTCATGTCATGAGCCCTTACCAATTAATCTTAAGGCCTTCCTACTTAAGCCCATCACCGCATAAAAAAATAAAACGCAAGATGCCCCTCAAGTCACTCGAACCTGCGACCTGCGCCCCTCTTCACCTCCAACACTTAAGTGGCGCATGGAACCACTTAGCCAATTAATTCTTTGTGTCAAATTCCTTTCGAAAATTTTCTTAACCCCTATCTCACCTAGCTTCCCTCCTTTAAACACTTAAAAAATAATTTTTTTGGCTCCAAATCTGACCTAGCTCGGGGTTAGTTCTAAGCCCTAGAACATGCTTAATAATCCTAGAATTTAATTCTTCAAGCACACACATGGGAAAATATTTAAATTAAAATAACCCTAATTAGGTGTTACACGTATTCACTACGTAGTCATTGTATATTTCAAAAAACAAGTATTTATTTAGCTTTTGAAAACATCCAGTTCATAGTTTAATCAACATACTTAATAGAAACTTGAAAATCACTAAATAAAGAGCCCAAAATAAAACTTAAGCACCTTATTACGAACGAAAAAACAATTAAATAAAATAACTATGTCCAAATGGAAAACTTTGTAATAAACCAAATCTGTGCATGGTGACCTCGAGTCCACTCGGCTCCATATCCACGATCTAGGTCGATCGCAAAATGTAACGGAAGGGGTGAGTCACCTAGACTCAGTGTGTAAGTCCCCATCCCAAAAGAAAATATGCTCTTACACAGATTCAAATACAAATATGCATGTCATGCAACCCATCAACCTAGGTATCCATCCATGTCTCCCAAACTTGTGGTACCAAACCACCGGTGGTGGCAAACCACCTGTAACAAGTAGTTACAAAAATAACATATGTGGTACCAAACCACTGGTGGTGCCAAACCACTGAGACTTAGTCACAATTTTTATAATATGTGGGGCCAACCCACTGTGTGATACCAAATCACTGGTGACAGTCTGATAGATCATACTTCCCCCTCCTCTCATCACCCATAACACATATTTATGCCAACAACATCAGTATGATCATGCTTAACATACAAAATTACGCATACAGAATAACATGCTTTCATAGATCACAATCACCGCGAGAAATAATAACAACTTACCCGGCATCCTCGCTTTTACCCACAAGGGTATTCTAGTAACCATTGCCGTCACTTCGGCCTTTAACAACACACAACATTTAACATATTAAGTATAGAAAGTGTGTAAGAGTTACACACCTGGTTTTCGTACTAACGCTTTTACTGCTTCTACGCTACTGTCACTCGAGACTACCACTATTGGCCTATGATCTAACTCCGATGTTGGCCCACACTCGGATGGCCAATCGCGCACTCCTGACATAGATCGCTTCTTGTATTTTGGCGTTGGGTTTACAGATCCAACCCCTCCTACTACTTGACTGCTATTCGAGTCCATAATAATCCTTGGTCACTAAACCAATCAAACCGATGAGATCTAATCAATAATCATAATGTTTAAACGAAACTCTTACCTAGTTTTCGGATCCCAAAAAGCCTTTAAGAAAGTCCACCTTCCTACCTACATTCGGCCAAGCCCAAAATATTAAACCAAATCGCTGATTACAACCAACCAAACACCTTATGATATTCGGCCAAAAAGAAAGGGACAAGAAAGGCCATTTGGCCGAACCTACCACCTACCTTCGGCTTTTCCACAAATCGGACTACTGTTCACTATAAGACAGATTCAGCTTCTAGGAACAGAGAGGAGAAATCAAAAGGCCTTAGAACAAATGGTTCGAGTTAGCAACTTAATGAAATTAGAGAAATCACAGAGAGACAAAATCCTAAAACTCACCAGATTAAAGAGGAGTACTCGGCTTATGGTGCACCTTCAGGAAAAATCCACCCTTGTAGAGTCGGGTATGGGAAGCAGATGATATGCACAAGGAGTATTCAGCTTTTAGAGAGTTTTCGAGGAGAGGAGAAACAACTAGGGAGTTTCGATTTTCACAAAAGAAGAAGAAAAGAGAGAAGCCTAAAGGGGTTTCGGCTATGGTAGGAAAAAGAGAAAAGAGGAGAAAAGCTTAGGTGATTTTTGGCAAAAGAGAGATTGAGAGAATAAAAAAGTTTCAAGAAGTAGAAATCCACCCAAAAATGCCGAAAATACTATCACCTTAGCACTAAATTTCGTCACACACACAAACACACACAGAGTTGGAGTTTCAGCCAACTCTCTCTCTCCTGATAGCCTTTATCTCACCTGATAACCCAATCACTATCTTACCTTTAGAAGAGGCACCTTGAAACCAACTCTTCCCTCTTAATTATCAGCTTTTAATTCCTCAAAAATAAAAGAAAATAAACTCCTAAATAGTAGCCACTATGCCATCCACCCCTTCCCCCTTGAAGTGCCGAATCTTGACCCATCCATTTGGGCCCCAAGCGGCGACACAAGGCTCAAACTCCTCCCCCTTTTGACGCCACCTTCATGCCCACTTATAGCACCTCTAACTTTGGGCCACAAGCCCAACTTGCTACTAATTTAATTATCTGACTTAGATTACACATTAACACTATTTATCAGTAGATTAACCCGAGTTTAAGCCCAATCCTGAGCCCAATATACACCTCAAGGCCTTAACATACTAATTTAGCCATGCAACAACCAAATGCACAGACCCCCAAAATCAAGATATTACATTCATACACCATCACATGAACTTCCACATCATCAATCATAACTTTTGAATTATCACATTTAAACTATAAAATGAAGTCTTCATCCCATACACGGGGGAAAACTATTTCTAGTATAATTACAAACGAATTAAGCCATCATCTATAGCTATACACAATCGAACCATAAACTCACTTAGGCCAACACATTTGGCTACATCAACTATTACTTAGTCAACATTAAATACTATCCTTATACATGCCATAACTTATAAGAACTTGAAGCCTCATGCCAAGTGTCTGCTTGATAGTGTGAAAACATCTCCTGCGATCTCCAACCCAAGCTAGTTAAGCTAACCTATAAGAGATAGGAAAAGAAAAGGAGTAAGCAATAATGCTTAGTAAGTTCATATGCAAAATAATAATCGGTTATTAATGTTCACATGATAATAATCAATCACAAGGTATTATCATGAGTTTTACTCTTAACTCATGGTTACCCATTCAATCATTCATAATGCTTACTCATTCCGTCTTTTGCCACGTTCTAACCATATCTCGAGCTTAATGCTCGCATTCATTAACTTATACCCCTGCACTTAACATCACATAGTTACATGATACCACACATCGTAACTTCAAGATGTACCATTTATATTACCAGTCACTCAGTGGTTTCGCACTTAGCCCACCATCAATCTCTAATAGGGTGGTATTGCACATAGCCCACCAAAGAGGTTAGTTACGGTGGTATCGCACATAGCCCACCAAATGATAAATAAACAATGGTATCGCACATAGCCCATCGTGATTAAGTATTAAGGTGGTAACGCACACAGCCCACCATTAATAATATTGTTGATGGTATCGCACTCAGCCCATCACTAACAACAAATGAGGTGGTATCGCACATAGCCCACCATTATTTCTCATCCACGGATAGTTATCCACATACATTTCCCTATTTCAAATGTTCATCCGAGAACATCCTCACACACATCATTCTTAATTAGATTTCTACAATAACCATTCGCATTCACGAAATCTATTTATAAACACAACATATGCAATAAAGATGCATCATCTACATACAACCCACTATGGGTTCATCATATACCAAACTCACCTCAATTTAGTTCTAACACATACCTGTACCTCTCCTGGTACAACCACATATTTTCTCATTTTCCTCGTGCCTGTTGAATAACTCAAAATGCTAAATAATATTCGTGAGTATCATACACATAAGATCACATTGACATCATGCCGATGCCATGTCCTTGACATGGTCTTATACAATATCTCACACTGAAGTCATATTTTAATATGGTCTTACACAGAACCTTAATGAACATCATATCATACCATTTGCATTTCCCACTATTCTTAGTCTAAGTTAAGACTTTCGTTTCTTGACATCACGTCAAAACATATTTAGCGTATACATAGAGCAATAGACCATCCATACAACATCAAAATATTAAATATTTCATTTAGAATTGCATAATTTAACACATGAACTTACCTCGATACTGAAAAGGGTAAAAAGAAAATCTATTCGCCCACATTTCTCTTTTCTCCCGTTCTAGGTACGAATCTTCTTTTTCATTGATCTAGAACAATAGAATTTACTCATTTAATCACTTATAAATCATAATACATCATAATCTACACTTAGGCAAAAATAACTATTTTGCCCTTATACTTTGGCAAAATTATGATTTTGCCCCTAGGCTCGTAAATCACTTTTCATCATATTTTCTTATCAAGCAAGCCTAGTTGAACATTTAATCCTCTTACAACTATTCGTAATTCCAATCATCTCATGCATTAATGAACAAATTATAACATTTGCATCTTAGTCCTAATTAGGTGTTTTCATGACAACACATTTCACAAAAGTTGTTTCTCATCTTCCCAACATTCATTTTCTTCCATAAAAACTCAGAAAACAACACAAACTCTCTTATGGCAAGTCCCTAGACTTTCAACCATACTGCAAATTAGTCCCTTCATTAGCTAGCTTAAGCTTTGGGGACTCCAAAAGTACAAAAATTATCAACTAAAACCATTAAAATTACTTACTTGTAGAGAAGATGAGTTGCTAAAATTTTAAGCTTCAAGAACCCCCATTCTTGCTTGTATTTTCGGTGGGAAAAGAGAAGAAAATAAAAAGATGATAGCCTTTTGCTTATTTTTATTCATTTAGTCAACAAAAGTTACCAACTCTTTTCAAACTTTTAACTCCTTGTCCCCTTGACCATCCATCTCTCTTAAAAAGACCTCCAATTTATAGACTTTGGCTATTAGACACTCTACCACTTATAATGGAACTTTCGCACTTCATGTGATTTAGTTCCTTTTCATAATTAATCATGCTATCGCTCAAATTAAAACACCAAAATTTCCACATAGCCTTATAAACATGTTATAACACATAAAATAACATGAAAATAATTTTCTCTAACCTCAAATTAGTGATCCCGAGATCACTGTTCTGACTAGCCCCTAAATCGGGCTGTTACACTGTCAATCACATAATCGGCTTAAAGCCATCGATGGATCTACACTCGTCAAGCAACCATGTGACCTTAACAAATCATATACTTCCTCCAAATCAATGATTCCATCCCCTATACAGCATAATATCACATGAATGCAAACATACCATAAATGGCATACAATAATAATCATATAACAAGTAGGGGCATTTTAGTCATTTTGCCCTTCAGGGGCATAACGGTCATTTTACCCTATAGGGGTATTACGGTCAATTTACAACCTTTCAAAAGGTCTACAATCTCCTCGAGCGACACATATGACATATATGATCAAAACGGTGTATTTGGGCCTAAAGCCCAATATTCGGCCCAAATAGGCCCACACTCTCATGTGTCCCATTCAGTCCAAAACTGCCTTTGGCTATGTGATAGTCAAGGCCGACTCATTATTTCCTATCCATCCATAAAATTTACTCACGTAGGGCCCACAGGCCCACTCGGCCCATTGCGGTCCATTTGGCCCTAAAAAACGGCCTAAGACCACGAGATGCTCATGGTGACCTCTATCGTTGTATCGCCCTATCCACACGCGCATTCGTGCGCTCGTGTGATAACCGTAGCCATACTTTTAGCCTTTCAGCTTCTCAGCATTTCGGGATTTTAGCATTTGCCGATCTACAATTGGAATGGTGTGTGTACACACCTGTTCACGAAACTAGCTAAGATCCACACTTTTCAAATCCTATAATCAACCAAAATGTCGTATCAGATTTACAACTAATAAGGCTAATAACTATCCAAGCCCAAAACGACAATCCATACTTACCTTGACTGATTGCTAATCGGTTTATTTCCCTTAGATCACAGCTAGAGTTGGTCACACTCTTCTTTGACGATTAACTGCATTATAAATACAACCTATCAACCACAATGGACTAAAACCATTTGTTTAGCACACATTAGTCTAAAGGAAGTACACGCAAACCTTCCCCCAAAAAGGGGAAAGTAACATTCGGCCAACCACTTGAGAAATTACAAGCCTTCAACTTTTACCTTTGATCATGAGATGAGCGAACGGTTTGCACTCCTTGTTGAATTCTATGAATCAAAGCCACTACCAAGCATAAAGAGGGAAAGAGAATCGGCCAACAGAGAACATAAAAGAAAAGAGCATATGTTTATGAAAGGAGTTTGGACATATCGAAGGAATAGAAAAAATAAGAAGAAATCTAGTAACTCACTATTTGCAAAGCCATTCCCAAACTAGAACTGATCAAAGAAGAAGAAGATAGAAATTGATAACAAAATCAAGACACTGGAGGGGAGGAGAGATAAAAAAATCGATCAAGAAAATCATTAACTAAAAGTCGATAGAAAAAATGGAGAGATGAGAGAAACAGAAAAGATTCGGTAAGAAGGGAAGAAGAAGATTGACAGACCAAAATCGAAAAAGAATAAGAGGAAAGAGAATGATATATATTGGCAATAAAGGATAATTCCCCAAATGGTCAATTACCCCAACCTGAAATAGTACACTCAAGCTCCCAATCCCGAAATTATGAGTAGTCCTCACTCAAATTCGGCACAATACACCCATTACGCACCAAATTCCTTCTTTTTCTACCCAAAATCCTCAACCAACAACCCCATTATCCAAATCCCCCAAAACCCTCCTAATATCACTCCATAAATCCCTCAAAGACCAATTTGAACTCCCCAACAACTTTATCCAAGACCAAGTCAACAACCACCCTAGGAGAGTTTTAATCCAGCTCTACCTCTCTCACCTCATGGAAATAAAATAAAATCCCTTTGCATCCTATGCGATTCAAACTCAAGATCCCCTTGCCACCATAATGACACTACTACCACTGGATCACCAACCTTTCTTGTGTCATGATTTCCCCAAAAAAATTCTTAAAGCCTACTTACTTACATCCGGGTTTTATTCACCTAAAACCAAAAATTTTCTAAAGCCCAGGTTTGAACCCAAGACTTCTCCAATACTTCTCAGGACCCTTAACCACCAAAGCAGACATACTTTTGTGTTATTCACATGCACAACTAAATTCCAATTCCTTCGGCAGGCAAAGCCCATTTTTTTAGGCCCAATATTCAGGGCATTACAAACATTCTGTAGTTTTAATTTCACATAAACTTACCTCGGTACCAAAATATATGTGGAATTGTTCAATTTAGTCCACCACATTGTTCTTGCCTCGGTTTCAGTCCGGGCTTCATTTTTCTTGATCTATAATAACAATTTCACTTGTTTAATAATCACATTGACTGAAATAACCAATGAATCATGCTTTGGAAAAATTATAATTTTGCCCTTAAACTTTCATATATTTACACTTTTATCCCTAGGTCGTAAAATGATTTTATCCAATTTCTTTATATTTCAAGCCTAGCCAAACCATTTTCATAACTAAAACATTCAGCAATTTCCACTAATTCACACTTTTATGGTAATTTTCATAACTTTTACAATTAGGTCCTTTTACGAGTTTCTCATGAAAATCTCTTAGAAAAAGATGTTTATCATTCATAAAACTTCCATATTCCTCCATAAATCATCAAAATACATGCATGTCATACATGGGTAAATTTTTGAACATGAACCATAACTTAAAATATAGCTAGAAATAGCTAAATCGAGCTACGAGGATCTCAAAAATACGAAAAATATTAAAAACGGGGCTAGGAGGTACTTACAATCAAGCTTGAAAGTTGAAGAAACCCTAGCTATGGAAGCTTGAAATTTTTGGCTAGCATGAAGAAGATGGACATGAATTTTGACTTCATTTTTCCTTTTAATTCTTTTATTAACCAAATGACAAAAATTCCCTTAAGGCCCCTTTCATGAGATTTTTCCTTCCCATTTCTTTTTTTTTTGTCCATCTTGACATATAATGGTCTAATTGCTAAATAAGGACCTCTAACAAATTTTCTAATGTTATTTCAGACTTAAATCTTCTAGAATCTCATATTTTCCAATCTTTGCAATTTAGTCCTAATGGACAAATTGTTCACTAAATTATAAAAATTCTTCATGAAATTTTCACACAATCATGCAAGCATGCCATAGACCTCATAAAAGCCATAAAACACATATTTCTACCTTGGATTTGTGGTCTCGCAACCACTATTCTGAGTAGGCCCTAAATCGGGCTGTTACACATGATCTTCAAACTCTCACACCATGCCCAAACAAGCACCATATATGGATATCACAACTCTTTTGAGAGAGGCTCGTGCAAAGGAGAGAGCTATTGCTTCTTCATCGAAAAATTCAGTAGCAAAGAAAAATAAAAAGAAACTTAGAGTAGATTGGAGTACTTAAGAATTCGAAGAGAGTGAACGCCCCACAAATAACATGGCGTAGACTTAGAAAGGGGCTCTCACCACCAAAAGTTCCTTCTCCCCTAGTTCCAACATTTCTTGTAGTTCTTGTAGTTCCAATGGAGTCTGCCCTTTCTGTCGACTCCCCAGTTCAGAATGATGATCCTCCACTAGTTGTGGTCCCAGTAGAAACATTACCCTCGGAACAGTAAATGGTTCCCACTAGCTCTCAACCCAGCAGACCTCCTCTATAGAAACAAATGAATTCTTCCCATGGCGTGACTTATATACATCAGGGCCATCTTCTGTTTCTCTGAGTTCTATCTTCCAAGGTTAGAATAGTATGATACCACATCAGATGAAAGAGTCCCTTCACTCCTATCTTTCTTCCAATTGAGAATTGCCTCCTTTTCATTAATGGCAAAGTCTGCACAAGCCCTATCTGTGGAGTATAGGTTATGGAGTGGGCCCCTTTAAGAAATCAGTAATTACCATAAAGCCAAGGTTGCAAGCTTAGAGGCGGCAATCAAAGCTGGTAATCAGACTATAGATGAGCTACGCCGAAATGATTAGATTTATAATAGTAAAACTGAACAACTCGATTCCTGCATCATGGCTTGGAGGGCTAAGTTCAAAGACATTAAGACCCAATGTGTGTTGTTTGAAGGAAAAGTTAAATCACTAGAGGAAAGTGAATCCTCTCTAAGGGAGCAACTCAAGGCTCAAGACCTACACCACAAGGCTGAGATGGATGGTCTATGCCAATCCAATGCGGAAGCCTTTAGAAAATATTAGGAAGATACCACAAGGAACATAAGTAAAGCCCTACCTGAGTTAAGGTCCAATTTAGTTCTTCACACTCAATGGTTGTTGTCCAATGAATCCAAGTTAAGTAGAGTTCGATTTTCTTAAAGATATACCTACTAGTTCTCTGAGCTTTAATGTATACCATCTCAAGGGAAAAGATTGGGAAGACTTTCAACAGAAATAGAAACAAATTATTGGTTTCTTCTTCCCTAACACGCCTGAAGCTGAGGATGAAGAAGAAATTTAGAGGGTTTCCTTGACTTAGAAGAAGCTCTAGAGGATTTGGAACAAGTAGAAGAGGTCCCTGATGAACCTACTGATCATAATGCTGAGGGAGGAAATTAGATTTTCTTTATATACTATCTTGTACTTTCTTGTTCTGTAACAATATACTATTTTTGCAGACTTCATCAATGGATTTATCCTTTGTTTCTCCTATTGTCTTACTTATCACAGTATTACTTTATTAATTATCTTACACACAAACATAGATTTCAACATACTTGAGGGACTAAGCCAGGCTTGACGTATTATGCGTACAGGGCTGATTCACTTATTTTCTAGAGAATCGATTAAACTATTAGCTCTAATACTAATTTGTAAAACCATCAACCCAACCCGATTCTCTATGTCCTTAACAAAATATTGAAACAGATGATGAATATTCTTTAATGAAAACATCATTGAACACCCTGAAAGTCACAACACTCACAAGCAAAGTGATATTAGCACTCTAAGGATCAAAGAAAAATAATAAGAATCTAAAACTTGTTAATGCTCAAAGTTTCAAGTTTACTCAAAATATAATCCAAAATTAAGGGAGGTCGTTCGCTAGCAAAAGAGATCCTAAGCTCGAATAAGCCATGGAAAGCTCGACACCAATCGAATTAAGTTGCATGGAAGTAGAGAAGTGCAACTTATTCATTCCTACTAACACAAGGAAAGAGGATTCGTTAGTTAGCATAAAAGAATCAATAAAAAGAAAAAGAAAAGAAATCCTAAGGTTAAAAATCAAAGAAAAATTTAGATTTACCCAAAACCCCAAAATACTGCAAAACAACTCAAATTTTAGTTCTTGATGTTCCCGACATGTTAAAATCATGAAATTTTGTGGAAACCCTCCATAATTAATGAATTTAATATTTGAAAATTTTGGGCACTGAATTTCAACCACAAAATATTTTTCAAATTTTTTTCGACTTTTTTGACTGAAAATATTTTTTTCACTATAATCTAGTTCCAAAAATATAGGATTAAAATTTCAAGTCAAAATAACATTGGTTATCCTCTATGTCGAATTAAACAATATAATTTTTTCAAGCAAAAATTAGTTTCAAGGCACCGAAAAAAAGTTCAACAAGAATATTGATAATGCACGAGTCTAGGGATATCAAGAGGCCTGAAATCTAATACCAAATGGTATGCGGCAGCGTCCATACAATCCCAGATGTCCCAAGATGATTTGAAGTTGTTTTGAAGGAGAAGATTCAATTCAACTCTATATTTCTAAACTAAATCCTCGTATCTTAGGTAGCAAGCAATGTGAGTTTTTAAGCTTTGAAAGATGCTTTCTTGATATATAAGAACACGAAAACAAAAATATAATAATTAAAATGAAAATAAATAGCAAGATCAATAAAAGAAAATGGAAGCAAAGGTGGGAGATGGAACAAATAAACTGATGAAGATGAATAGAAGGATAAGTGTCCGATTGAACCTTTCAAAAGAGATTTCCCGAAAAACTCAATTAAGGACTCTAATCGACACTCGAAGAGTGAATTCTTGGAAACCTAAAGTATGAAGAACTTCCCCAATAATCTTGAATAAGATTTAGTAAAAAAAAAAATATTTTGAAAGAGAACAAGAATTGAATTTTGCAAAATAAAATACTCTAAAAAATGCTTTTATTAATCAAAAAAAAAAAATATTATACCTAAAAATATCTTTATATAGGCTAGCTAATTACATCAAAATAAAACTCCTAACTACAATGGGCTCATATATAATCAAAATCAAACCTAAATTGATTTAAACACGAATCAAAAATCAAAATTAGTAATTCTCAAAAAAAATCTCGTTTAGAATTTTCTGTTTGCATAATTTTTATTAAAATAATCATAACTTGAGCTCTTGAACTAAAAATTATGTAATTCTATTTCGAAGCTAAAAAATATCCCTTTCATTTGTTAGAAGACATTTCAACTTATATATTCATGGATCCCACCCAAAAATGAATTTCACATCTAAGCATGCTTCGAATAGAATTATAAACTCCTTCAATTCTATTCCTTATTCTTCTCTTCTTGGTCGTAAGATAGAAGAATTTAGTGTTCGTATCTCCCAATTTATTCCATTTAAGCCTTGATTTTTGGAGCCAGTGCAATTGTTCCTGTTGCTTAAGCAATTTAAGATTTGCTCTAATGTCTTTTCTTTCTTAAGAGATTAAGAGAGATCATATTGAACTTTTATTAGAGCATTTTCCAGATAAAGATTTCTCTTATGTAAATTATCGAAGACATCTTAGTTCCATTTACGAAGAAAAGAGCTAGTAATGGTAATTCTACAGATCCAGCTATATGAAGGGAAACCCTCAATTTGTGAAATCCATGTCTCTTGTATAATCTCTTTACACTGAAGGTGAAGAGTCCACATTACCTCAAAATGATAAGGTCTTCTTTGGAAAGGAAATATTTTATTGGTAGACACAATCATTGGGCCATGATCCGAATGAGTGATCGGGAGATTAATAACCGACAAATTCAAGCAATGGGAGAAGTAATTATCAGCAACAAAGGCCCAATCACGTCTTTCGCATACAGCCTCTTCCAGATTTCAATTGTTGGTCTAAGTGAAGTAGGAACCCTTTGCAAGAATTTTCGATAAATTACCAGAATTAAGACACTGAAAAAGGTCAAAAGCTCTTTTAAGATCATTTGAATGAAGGAAAATTTTCTCCTCGTACCAAATCACTTGGTTGAAGTCCCCTAGAACAATCCAATTGTCATTATCATTGAAGTTAATAGAAAAATGAACAAGTTGATCGCAAACAAATTTCCTCTCATTGACTTTAAGGTGACCATAGATGCAGGTTACCCATATCTTAAAGTTTTTCTCCTCGATATAACAAAAAAGCATACTTTCATTCATAGAAATGACGGAACAATTAATGCTTTTACGCCAAAGGAAAAGGGTACCACCACTACATCCACTACAATCAGTACCCACAAGATGCTCAAAATTCCATATTGACCTAAGTCTAAGATAGCAATTATGCTTAGCTTTGGTTTCTATAAGAAAGCAACAATCAACTTTGAATCTATCAATTAGCCGAGAGCAGCGGAACATTGTTAGGGGATTTCCCATTCCCCTAACATTCCAGCTAAGGACCTTCATAGCTACTTGGGAGGCTGATCAAGGACAACCTGCCCGAACCTTTCGGCAGAGGCAATAACAGCAGTATCATTTTCAACGGTTACATCAAATTAAAAAATTATTAGGACAAACAACATTGATAAAAATAGCGAAAGAAACAATTGTCGAAACCATTTTTAAATCGGGTTTTAAATAATGGGGATCGACTTTTAAAAACGAAAGTGGGAGTCGCCACCAATCCTTTTTACTTAGGTGTGATTGGATCACCTTGTAAATCGTTTTATTTTAAAAACATATTTGGTCCACAAAAAAAAAAAAGAAAATGAGTTCGGAGTCGATTATGTATGAGGAAGGGTTAGCACCCTCATAATGCCCAAAAATTGGTACCAAATCGATAAGATCATGTCCGAATGTTAAAAATAAAAAAGAGTACAAAATATGATCCTTTTATTAGAAAGAAAACCAAGACTTACTTATCTCAAAGAAATAAAGTACTTTACCCAATAAGTTAAGGTATAGCACCTCATGACTTTGAAATTAAGCTCTTCTTTATTTTAAGAAATCTCTATCTCAAAACGCAAAATAGCGAACCCAATAAGTTAAAGCACAACACCTTGAATTCCCAAGAATAGATTTTTTATTTAAACTTGAGATTTATTTTTATTCCGAAGGAATATAAACATCACATCCAGTACGTTAGGACACGACATTTTTTAAACCCTCGTAATTAAAGTCATCTTATGATTTATAAAACTTGTTAAAAGGATATTTAGTTATTTAGCTAAATGTAAAATCGTAACTCAAAGACGTTAGGGCACTATTTTCGAATTTCTAAATACCAAAACATTGCCTTATTTCAAAAACCTTTAAATAAAATATCAATTTTGCAAAATATTTTTTTTATATTTTAAAAATAACCATGTAACAATATTACATTTATACACTATCAAACATAAATATTAAAAGTAATTAAGACATACTAACATTTCATATTTACAATAATGTAGAAAAGTGATTAATAAAAATAATTACATAATGGCAATCATAAATAAATAAATAAAAGAGTATACATAAAACCATAAATATCAAAATAGAAATTACTAAATAAATATGAAAATTTTCATGCAAGATTAATAATAGATAAATAAATAAGAATAAATAAAATTACATACTTAAGTGATATAAACAATATAAACAATGCATAAATAAAAAAATATGTAATGATTTTAAATATAATATAAACAATATGAATAAAACATATTTTTCAATATATTTTATAAGAATAAAAATATGATATAATATTATACTATACAATGTATAAAATTTTAAAATATATAATATAATAACTAAAAATACTAAAATAATTTTATAAATAAAAATAACTATAATAAAATAATAAAATAATAATAATAATAATAAAATATGATAAATAATATGCTAATTTATAAAATATAAGTAATAAATAATAACAATTACATTAATACTTATAAAAACTATATATAAGTTTTATACTATACACAAATTAATATAAATAATGAATATAATATTTTAATATAATAATAATGTTAAAATAATCTTAAAAAATAAAGACAGAATGATTAAATAGCAACTTACAAAAAATAAAAGGGATTAAATCAAAAATCATTTTATACCACAAGGTCCAAAATGGAAATTATACCAAGTTTTAAAACGGCAACGTTTTATGTTTAGCCTTCAAAGAAATCCGAGGGTTTAATTGAAATAAAAACAAACTATCGGGGTTAATTTTAAAAATAAAAATGCAAATTGGACTAATTTAAAAAACAATAAAATTGCGGAAGGACTAAATGGAGAAATAGACCATTAGCATAAAAAACACACGGATCTTTTCCCCCTGTGCGAATCGGGTCACGGGTAAAAGCCAAACGGCTCCGTTTTGAGGCTTGTTGCATAAAGCCAAAACGACGTCGTTTTGAATTTATTATATAAGTTAAAAAAATTTAAAAAAAAATCATTTTTCATTCATTCTTCAAAACTCAGAGAGAGAGAGTCTTTCCATTCTTTCTTGCTGGGTGATTTCTGGCGATTTCCGGCGCCTCCCTTCATCGTCTGCTTGTTGTCATGAGCCACCATGTGATGGTAGGAACCCTATAAATGTAAGCTTTTTTTCTCTTTTTTTTTAAAGTATTTTATATGGATTATATATATATGATAAATAAAATAAAATAAAATATAAAAAAATAGTATGCGAAAATGAAAATAAAAATAAAAATAATCAAGACCTTTGCTTTTTATTTCTGAATCTATCTGTGTATTTGCATATATTTTCCTCTCTGTTTATATGTGTCTTTTTGTATTTGTGTATATCCATGTGTAATCCCCCTATTACAGATTTTACATGGGGTTTTATAACCCTTGAAATGAAAAAGGAAAGAAATTGGTCCATATTTGCTGTCGATTTTCTTTCTTTTTGTGCAGGAAAAATAGAGATCTCGCGGTGATGACCAGGCGCGCTAACTGCGGCACGATTCGGTGGTACGCTAAATATGGCGTGATCAGAGGCCAGACAAAATTGCGGCACGGAGGCTAGAGGCTGTGACGTGATGATCGAGCTTCTGCATTGCAGCAAGACGATTGGAATGGCCCCTGTTTGCGGCGCCTAGGGTTTCAAAAAACCTTAGGCCATTCCGACTTCTGTTTAGGGATTTGGGCCTTTTGGGCCGTGTTTTTGCTTGGGCTAATGGGTCACAAGCTTAGGTATTGGGTCTATTGGGTAGTTTAGGATCCGGGCTAATTGTTGTCTTGGGTCAAAGGCATAATTGGGCTAATCGAGTAATGGGTCATCTGTTTGGGGTATTGGGTAGGACATTAGTCATTTGTTTTGGTTTTATTTCAGCCCAGTCAAAATTGGGCTACTACAACAATAATAGAAACAACAGTTGTAAAAGCAGTAGAAACAACCATAGAAAATTTACTAATTTAGAAACAGAAGAGACGTTTAAAGCAGCAGTAGTTGAATCATCTTGAATAGAAAGAGGAGGTTCATTCGAGTTTGCAGCTAGATCAATATTTGGGGAAAATGGGGGAGATAGCCTTCTTTGTGGCAATGGGGGGCTAGTTGCAGTGGAGCTTTCCTCTGCAAATATTTTTTTCTTTTTTTGATAAACACATAGACTGGAATCATTGATGGACATAGCATCAAATCTTGCTTCAGCATCACAGAGAACAATAGTGGGAAATGAGTTGGGTTCCGGACCTTCAAGGTTGGAAGTGTGTCTTCGTTTTGTATCCTCATGACCATAAAAGGCATCAGAAGAGTGTTGCTAATAGGGGAATCAAATCTAGGTACTAAAAAGGCAAAATTACCACATTTTGATTGGGGAAGATTGTGATAAACCGCCTCTCTAGGAACTTTCTAAATCTAAAGCGATGCAATCAATACTAACACATGTGATTGTAGATTAAGAAATTGTTTAAGGATGTTTAAGGATGAGATTATATGAGTTTGGATGGGCAGTGCATTTATTTGTACTTAGTGTAAAAACAGCGGTGACGATAAGATTAATTACTGTAATATATTATAGCGAGAACCAAAATGTAAATTAAACGTAGCGTATCACATCCCACTCCACCATCCATTCAAACTCACTCTTGTAACCCACAAAAACAAATAAACAGAGGGAAATTGCTAATTCATGCATCCTACTCATTTAATGAATCCATAGAAAAAAGTCTCTTAAAAATCTTCTACCCAAATTAGGCTCTTTGTGTTGCAGACCATTAGACTTTCCAAGCCCAAAATATGTGTAGCTTCATCTTCTTCAATTTGGGCCAGAGTAGTTAACTACCCAATAGATGCTCCTGCATCAATTCCTCTCCCGAACTGTTACTAGTGGGGAACCACTAGAAAAAACAATTTGGCATATAGTTTTCAGGTCTAAGAACGTCTTTTGACTCTAGCCCAACCACCTGCACAGAATTCAATCTATCAAACATAGTGATGTCGTCTTAGTAGCCATGGTATCAATATTAGTAATTTCAAAGTGAACATTAGTAGATTGACTATCAACATAGATAACAATGTCAAAAGAATTTCTACTAGAATTATCTTCATTGTGAATGACAGTGTCAGTTGAAGCGTTTAACTGAGCATCAATAACTGGGGCATTTCTTTTTCTTTCTCGCCTAGATCCCTCAGACTGGACTCAGCGTGATTGCCCTCATTTTCAAGGAGAAAACGAGCATTCGTGAACGTAAATTCAGTGTTAGAGAGTCCAATAAATCTGGGAATATTTCTCCTCGAATGAATAGAGGCCTCAGCTAAGGCAGCGGTTCGAAGATGCACTTGTCTAGGCATGTAGAACATTGACAATTCAGTAAGGATCCTTTCAATCTGAATAAATTGTCTATCTGCCCACCATTGTTGATTCCTTTCTCTGTATCAGGCAGCGGTAGCAGGAAATTGTGTATGGATCCTTTCTTCTAAATCATCTTCAGAAGGGATGGCTTCATAATAGGGTATAGGGTGACTGGAAGGATTTGGTTGTGGGGAAGAGACAAGAGGGGGGTTAAAATGAGGAACAAATGCAAGAGAAAGGGGGCCTGCATCGCGATCTTGGTTTTGAGTTTGCTCAGAATCAGTTGGGGGGCTTCTTCATTAACGAGAACACTGTTAGATGGGTTGCGCTCATCACTATTATCCTCTTTCTCAACATCTATCGAAGGGTCAGTATCCTCATCATTCTCTTTGTGTTCCAATTATTCCTCTTCAACATTGTTGTTCTCATTAGGACGGTTAAGAGCATCATTTCCAGCCAAATCATTATTATTTGCAACATCATTACCATCGTCATGAATATTAATAACATTATTAACACCAAAATGGAAATATCCTCTGGCAAAAGGATATGAAGAACAAATGCGAACAGAGACAGAAGGAACTAGCTCCACATAAGTGGAACGCTATGAAGCACCGACACGGGAAAAATCCCCTCGTATCAGTGTTGTATTGGTGTTCGATATGGACATGCTGCCGACACGACCAAATACGTACCGGACACACCTCGACGCGTGTCAAAAAAAAAAAAGGAGTTTCTTTTGGCCTGAATCAGAAACGAAAAGAAACTCATATAGAACTTCAGAAAACGGATTAAAAGAATAACTTTAACATTTAATCATGATAATTTATGGGATTTTTGACATACTTGTTTTGTTTATATGAAGTGAAGATGATGGTGTTAAAAGTTTTGTAGATGAATGTTTTGCAGAGAAGAAATATAGAGGCAAAGTCAAAAGTAGTAAATGAGGAGGAAAAAAAAAAGATAGTAAATGGGGAGAAAATAATAGGTATATGAGTGTATGGCTGTCCGCGTAAAAAAAAAAAAAAAAAGTAGTTAATGTATTATATAGTTATAATGGGGTAAGAAAGTCAAAACAAACTATAGTAGTTTAAAAATAGTGAAAATATCAATATTTTCATTTACATTGAGTATTTTAACATAAAAAATATATATAAATAATAAAAATATTTTTTTATTGACATATTCTACTGTATTTGTATCTTTATTTTTTAAAAATTACTGTGTCATCGTATCCGTATCGTGTTGTATCCGTATTACGTGTCCGTGTCCATACTTCATAGGTGGAACGCTTAAAACTTATTGATCTCGAGGCTCGAATGGTACCTCTAAAATGTATCTGATTAACTTCAAACTCTCTTTCATAACCCAGGCTGTCTAATTTCCTCCATTTGTTCATTGATCATATCCTCTACTTCCTGACTATCATGGGGGCAGCTATTTCTGGTGTGGCCAATAGTGCCGCATCTAATGCAAACCTTGCATATTCTTTCATATCAGAAGTCAACCCATTACCTGACTTTGTCATCCCTATGAACGGTACAACCTGCAATCAAAAGAAGCAAGGGGTTAATGTTAACACGTACTTTAAGAAATTGGATGTTTAGAGGATTTCTACCATCGTCATCAATATGGATTACTCGCCCTATTATTTTTCCCAAGCGAGTTGCAGCTATACCATTTATGGCCGCTTAAAAAGTGAAAGGATTTGATTAAAAATATAAGCCTGAAAATGAGCCTGAACAAAAAATTAAGATTCGTTTAGAAAATAGGTTGAGGCTCAGGTAAGACTTTTTTGGCCCGAGTCCGGCTCTGCCCAAATGTACAAAAAAAAAATTTTTTTTTACTATTTTGTTGCTAGTTTCTTGTTATTTTTTCACTATTTTACTACTATTTCACTATTTATGTTATTACTATTTATGTTGTTATTGTTTGGATATAGTATAATTCTTGTTTTATTATTAATTTTGTTACTATTTTAGAGGCATTTGCTTGTTAAATTGCACTTATCACTACACCAAATCAGACTTTTAGCGGCGTTTTAAACAAAACGCCACCAAGATTACACAATAGTGACGTTTGAAGGAAAATGCCGCAACAAAGCGATCAATAGCGGCGTTTTTAAATAAACGCCGCTAAAAACGATATATAGCGGCGCATTCGAGAAAACGCCGCTAAATCTCCGACGTATAGCGGCGCTTTTAAGAAAACGCCGCTAATGCTCCGACCTATAGCGGCGCTTTTGAGAAAACGCCGCTACATATCCGACCTATAGCGGAGCTTTTAAGAAAACGCCGCTAATGCTCCGACCTGTAGCGGCGCTTTTGAGAAAACGCAGCTACATATCCGACCTATAGCGGCGCTTTTTATAAAACGCCGCTAATGCTTTGACCTTTAGCGGCGCTTTTTACCAAACGCCGGAAAATATTTTTTATTTCAAAACAAAAACGACGACGTTTTAATTGCAATGTGAAAATGGGAAAAAATTAGTGGCGTTTTTTACAAAAAGGTCGCAAAATGTGATCGTTAGCGGCGTTTTTAACAAAACACCACTAATTTTTTTCTTTCAAAACAGAAACGACGCCGTTTTAATTACAGTGTAAAAATGGGATAAATTTAGCGGTGTTTTTAAAAAAAATGCCGCTAAAGCCTGACTTATAGCGGCGTTTGTTATAAAAACGCCGCTAAATGTGATCTTTAGTGGTGTTTTTAACAAAAACGCCACAACATATTTTTTATTTCAAAACAAAAACGACGTCGTTTTCATGTAAATATAAAAAGTATAAAAAATTTGCGGCGTTTTTTTTATTCAATCTATTTCAAAACAAAAAAGCATTGTTTTGATCATTTTATAATAATTCAGTTTTAATTTACGTTGAGTGTTGAAAATTTTTGCCTTAGTGTTAAGGGTTTAGCATTTAGGGTGTAAGATGTGGGTCGTATGGTTTAGCGGTTAATGTTTATACTTTAGTGTTTTAGTGGTTTAGAGTTTTTAATTTAAGGTTTAGTATTTGTGGTTATAGGGTTTATATATTTGTAAGGGTTTATGATTTAGGGTTTTATGGTTTATAGTGTTTAAGGTTTAGAGTTTATAAAGGTTTGTGGTTTAAGATTTTGGGTTTAGGATGTTTTAGGGTTTAGAGTTTGGAGTTATGTATTTAGAGTTTTATAGGGTTTAAGGGTTTAAGGCTTATAGTTTAGGGTTTAAAGTTAAGGGTTAAGGGTTGATAGTTTAGGAGTTATGATATAGGGTTTAGGGTTTAAGGTCAAGGTTTTAGGGTTTAAGGTATATGACCCTCAATTCCGAAACCAAAATCCTTGAAATCAGTTTCTAAATAGAACGGCGTCGTTTTGGTATCAATATAAAAATAAAATAGTGGCGTTTTTGTTAAAAACGCCGCCAAATATTTAGAAATAGCGGCGTTTTGCCTAAAAACGCCGCAAATACCTATTTTATTCGAGAATATAAATGACACCGTTTTGGTATCAATATAAAAATTTGGAAAAAAAACTCAGCATTAGTGTTTATAATTTGTGGTTCAATTGTTTAATGTTTAGGGTTTATAAGTTTAAAAGGTTATGAGTTTAGGGTTTAGAGTTCATGATTTAATGTTTAAGGTTTATAGTCCATGATTTAAGGTTTAAGGGTTATTCGTTGGGGAATAAGGGTTAAAGTATACATTTTTAGGGTCTATGGGTTTAGGTGTTATGGGTTTAAGAGTTAAGAGGATAGAGGTTAGGGTTTAAAGTTTTAAGGGTTATGATATTAAAGTTTAGGATTTTAAGGTTTATGGTTTATGGTTTAGGGTTTAGGGTTTTAAAGTTCAGAATTTAGTGATTTAGGGCCGAGGGTCGAGGGTTTATGGTTTAAGGTTTATAAGTTTAAAATGTTATGGGTTTAGGGTTTAGATTTCAAGATTGAAGGTTTAAGGTTTAGAGTTTACGATTTAATGTTTAGGGGTTATTGGTTAAGGATTATGGTTTAAATGATATGGGTTTAGGGTTTCTGGTTTAGGTGTTCGATGTTAGAAGTTTAAGTGTTAAGAGGACGGAGGTTAGGGTTTAGGGGTTAATGGGATAGGGGTTAGGTGTTTAGGGTTTTTTATGTGAAAAATATATTAACAATTTGAAATACTATTAATGAAATAAATTTAATGACTTTTGAGTATATAACTGCTTTGTTTTTAATTTATATTAAATAAATTCAAATTTTAAATAATTATCAAGATTTCAAATTTGATGTAATTCTTTTAAATATTAATTAAATTTTAAAAATTATTTATTTAAATGAAAAATTAAAATACTATTAATAAATAATTTTATATTGTTTTTATTTTATATATTCTTTTAAATATTATTTTATTTAAATAAAAAAATTTATATTTTTATTTTATATATTAAATAATTGTAAATTTTAAAGGCATTAGCGGCGTTTTGTTTAAAAAGCAGTAAAAATCACGTTTTGAACAAAAGCGCTACTGTTGGATTAGAATTTTAGTGGCGTTTTGGTAAAATGCATAATAGGTTCCCATTTTAGCGGCGCTTTTGGTTAAAAACGCCACAAATGGTAAATTTCTCTGGGCAAAACAGTGTCGTTTTGCTCTCTTGTTTTTTACCTACACGATCAGACTTCCCTTCGTTTCCCATTTTGTCGTTCTGCAGGAACCCTAAACCCCCCTTTTCCCTAATCCTAAATCCCTAAGTATTTTCACCCCGTTTTCCCCAATTGACATCCGTTTTGCTCTATTGTTCACCATTTTCCCCAATTTTAAATCCCTAAAATTCACCCTTCCTACCGGCCATTCATTTCCCATATAGAAAATCCCTAAACTATCGGTAAGTTTTTTTCAAGCTTTCCCTTTGCTTTGCTTACGATATTTTGAGCTTCAACTTGTATTTTTGTTATTGGTAAGTTTTTTTATAACTTTGATTTTTGTTATCAGCGGATTTGCATTTCGATTAATTTTTTAATGGTTGAAAATTGAGAAAATTGAAGCTTCGTTGTAATGGGTTTTCTGTTTTTGTAAAGTTCAATACCTCTTCTCATCTCTCTTAACGCATCCGCGCCCCCACCTATCTGTCGCAGCTTCCTCCGGTGGCTGATCTATTCCATCTATTGCATTCAAGTTGTCGACAGACCCAGCAAATTAAATAAGGTAAATATTGAAACCCTAAACGTTTTTCTCCTTACACTGCTATTTGGGGCCGCGATTTGCTGCCATTGATGTGATTTTATCCCTCCCACCTGTTAAGGTCTTTAGCGGGTGCCACTATTTGGAAACCCTAGTATTGATGTCAAAATGATGTAATTTTTTTTAATGAAATCTGGACTTAGTTTGACCTTTGTTGAAATGCCATTAATTTAACTCTTTAAAGTATTTATTTTTTGAATTATATCTTATCTGTGAACTTGCCTTTGCCCTGTCATTGCTATTTTTACATTAAGATCCTTTGACAATTCTGGACCTCTGGTTGTTGCTTGGCTGCCCTTGCACCTGCTTACGGTGCTGTTGAATCGAGGCAAGCTCAAGCCATAAGAAGCTTAAGTATAAGTGAAGCTTAAGTTTAGTACAGCCCATTTTAGACCTGGAACTTTTACTGTTAGAATTGATTAATCTCGCTTGAGTCTAATTCTTATGCTCAATTTCAAATATGATAACTTATGGTTGAACTTGAATTTAAGTTAGAATTGAGATATTTCGATCTAATAAAGAATAGAAAGACCGATTAGACTCAAAAATTACTCACCTAAAGTATTAGGGTGTTCAAATTCAGCCCATACCATAACTTAAGCTAACTTGCTAATGATCGAGACAAATTTGATTTTTTGTAAATTGTTGTTAATTCTTCGATTACAAGTTATGCTAGTTCTAGGGACAGTAATCCGGTCGAGGGGAATTTGGAATATTACGGACTTATTACTGACATCATTGAGTTGGATTATTACGGCAATTGCAAAGTTGTCTTATTTCGAGGTGATTGGGTGATGTGAATACCGCTTCATGAATTAAAAACGATCAATATGGCTTTACAATGGTGAATTTCTCTCGATTGATTCACACCGGAGAACAACTGATGGACGAGCCGTATGTGTTTTCTTCTCAAGTTAAACAATTTTTTTACTCCGAAGATCCAACTGATGAGGGTTGGTACGTTGTACTTCAAAACACACCTAGAGACTTGTTCGACATTGGCAGTGGAAGTAGAGATGACATAGTCGAAAGATCAGAAACTTTCCTTTTCGAATAAGACTTAAGCGAAAATATCCCTAGTACTAGTCAACAATTTCAATGGGTTTGTCAAGATGTGGACGAAGATATTTACGAAATATGATGTAGTGAGATTTAACGATTTATTATTTATATGTTATATTATAATTTTCATATTGGTCATGTTACATAATTTAACTGTTTTAAATGCCCTATTATTGTTGTTATTTGTTACTAAAATTTTGAACTATTTTATGTGTATTGCGAGGAAAATGCCTAGAAAGGCGATTACGAGGTTTAAATATTGTCCGAGTACTCCAAATCCGGAAGAAGTAAATAGTGGACGAGGATACGCTTGTTGGATCTTCTACTCTGGGACATAGATGACGAGCATGGACAAATCCAAAGTAATGTTAAGTTTATTTTACATGCATGTTGAATTTTATTATTGATTCATTTTCAATTTTAATATAATAATATATCATTTTTCAAATTGAGGGTGGTGGGACGAGCAGAGCTCGGGGACGGACATTACTTACAGATTTATACGACTTAGAGCCTACTGACCGTGTTAAAGTAACGAGAAACAATCATGGCCAGCCTATCGGATCTGAAGCTCGACTGTTGGCAGGCTATTTGGGCATTGTAGCACGAAATGCGAATATGTTGCCCATTAACTACGAATCATGGCATCACGTGCCTGATGCCAACAAAAATTAGGCTCTCGATAATATTAAGGTAATAAAAGGTGAATGTAATTTATAATACTTTAATTTAACCTTCATTTATATTAACTTTTTAAAATTTTTTCTAGGTAAATTTGCTTTAGAGGTCTCCAATGACTATGTTAAGAAGGCGTTGGGTAAAAAATGGAGAGACAATAAAACACCCTAAAAAATAATATTTTAAGAAAGACATAAGCCTCGACGAAAAATTGCGAAATGTCCCACGGAATGTTGAGGTACCAATGGGAAGATCAAGTTAGATTCGAATTCAAAGAAAGAAGAGGTATTACGTACTTTCAAAGTCTTATAAATTTTTCGGTTTATCGTATTTACTATATACATAATTCAAATTTCATTATGTAGGACCGTGAGCGAGTTGGAAAAATAGTAGACAGAAACAATAATTTACGCACACGGCAGGTTCCAAAAGTTTTGCTCGTGTAGCTGAGGCCGAGGTATTATAATTTATTACTTCTTTCAAATATCAATTACTTTATACTATTAAATTATATTTTTTCTGCTATAATGTAGGAAGTTTCGTCAGGTCAAAAAGTTGGATGCCTTCAGCTTTTTGACATTACGCATAGGAAGAAGGATGGATCTCCGATGACATCTGAGGCTGCAAAAATTTTGGTATATTTACTTAATAAAATTTGATTTATTATAAATATTTATAATGTTTTATTACAATAGTTTAATTCATCGTTTATAGTTGTAAATTTATAATTTTAAGTTATGTTCCATTCCTTTTATTATATATTTCATTTCTAACTTTTTATTGATTTATTAGGATAAACTAAAGGAGAAGAAGGCGGAGTATGAAGCGGTTGCTTCGTCGCGATTCTGTTAATCTCGAGGAGATTGATAATGTAATTATTATTGATGTTTTGGGTCCTGAAAGGTACGACTGCTTCCATTGATAGTTTTGTTAATCTTGAGTATATTTATAACAAAATTATCACTAATGTTTTTTGTATTACAAGGTATGGTCGAGTTCGATGTCAAGGATCAGGTGTTACCCCGACTCAATATTTTGGATCCGGCTCCCAACAATACATGCCTTCCGGGAGTCAATCTCGTGCTGAAGTTCAGAGACTGAAAGACCAGATATCTCTGATGGAAGCGAGCACAGCTGAGCAAATTTCTCAGCTTAGAGCGGAGGCAGCAGCGAGGGAGGCGGAGCATATTGCTCAACTTAGAGCGGAGGCAACAGCGCAGGAGGTAGAGCAGAACAAAAAGGATGAAGAACTCCAGCTACAGCTGCAGACTATGATGCAGCTATTCCAACAGCAGTCGCAGAGGCCGCCCTCTTAGACATTTGTTTTATTGTTGTAAGATTTTTTTAACATTGTTACAATTAACATTATTGTAAAATTGTTTGGATTATTATTCATTTATTAATAAATATCATATATCTTTTATTAAATTTGAAGTATCGTTTAGATTTAATGCTTTTGGTGAGATTTCAATGTTTTATTTGCTGCCTTGGGTTGGAATTATATGCAATTGCTGCTGTTTTTGGTTGGTTTTTAATGTAGGGAGGGTAGGATATTGCAGAAAAATAGCACTGCAAATTTGTACAAATTAGCGGCGTTTATTGCAAGACCAGACCTTTAGCGGCGTTTCTTTAAAGCGCCGCTAAAAGCGCGCTAAAGGTCCGACTCTTTAGCGGCATTTCTTATAAAAGCGCCGCTAAAGGTCTGGTCTTTAGCGGCATTTCTTTAAAAGCGCCGCTAAAGGTCGGTCTTTAGCGGCGTTTCTTTGAAAGCGCCGCTAAAGGTCAAGACTTTCTTAGAAAAGCGTCGCTAAAGGTCAAGACTTATAGTGGCTTTTAACGCTAATAGCCGCTGTTTTAGTGGTGTGTTTTAGCGGCATTTTTAAGCGCTTTGAATTATATTAGTGGCGCTTAAAAACGCCGCTAAAAGTTTGTTTTGGTGTAGTGTATATTAGTGTTATTTAAGTATTCATATTTTTTAATTTATTTTCAATTTTTTGGGAAACATTTATTTTAATATTTTTAGTATTTTTGTTGTATTATATATATATAATAATATAAAAAATTTAATACGGGCAGGTCGGGCCCAGATTTTAGCATTTTTATCTGGGTCGAGCTAGGACAAAATGTTAAGCCTTTTTTTAGGTCGGGCCTAACATACGAATTCAAAATTTTGGTTGGGCCTAGCATGGCCCATGAGCACCTTTAGTTGAAACAAAGGAATTAAGATATTCAATAGGAAGACCTAATATTTATATCCACACATTTAGTGAGCTAAAAAGGTCCAAACTGGGGAAATAATTAGGGGTCCATCTAACAGTCATCGACAAGGCTCTATCAACTGCCTAGAGACCTTTCATTTGAATGAGTTAAGGGTTAAAAATAAGGTCAAATCGAAAATTTTAAAAACACCATCTCTAGAGGAAACAGTAACACTACCCTAAAGATTCCAAATCTTAATTCTTTGTAACAGGCGAGAGAAATTTTTATAGTCATAGATGTGACCAATTAAATAGTGACTCCAATTGGCACCACTAAGTTCAAGCTCTTGGCGATCAAATGGGGCAATAGGCCCTCTTCTTATAGCAACATTGTTATGGAGATGTAACTCAACTTGAAGGGTGTGCTGCGTAGAGTTGCCTTCATCGGCAAAAGACTCCAATTTTGAACTTTCAAACCAACTGCAATCCCTTAAAAGGTTGTTGCACATCTTTGATAGAAAGGCAAAAAGGAACTATTTTAGAGGAAAGGAGAGTTCAAATTGATCAGAGGAGAAGGGGAGATATGGATTATTAGTTGGAAGAAAGGATCAACTAGTGTGAAATGTTCCATGCTATTAAAATTTCTAGTGTTTTAAGGGACTGAAAGCCATGATGGAGGGATGAGGGAGATGAAAGGGTGACCAATCAGTAATGGAGAGTTATAAGAAAAAGGGGAAATAATGATGAAGATGAAAAAGGAGATGAAAGGAGAGGGAGAAATCGAAGAGTCATATAAGGAGGCATTTAAGTATAGAGAAATAAATGCATATGATGTTTAAAAAGTTGAGACACACAAAAGACGAGAGGTGAAGGAGGTAGATCTTTGGCGGAGGGTTTAGGCAAAGAACCCTAAGAGCAGAGCTCTTTTGGAAGAAACTCGATAGAAAGTTAGTTATGCTCCATCTAAAGCAACTAAAGTATTGTTGTTTAAAGGCCCACAATGGATTTGTTTTTTCATTTGGCTCGCCTTCGAGCAACGTTTGCTTACAAATGCTAAAAGGGTAAGGTAAGAAGTTGGGAAAAACAACGCATATGGTTTTTGTAGACAAGAATTTAAGGAGGTGTTGCATGTTCTCAAATATTGCCCTGTAGCTAGGAGCATTTGGGACAAGCTCATCCTAGAAGGAACGCTCCCTATGTCACACCCCAAAATTAGGCCTAGGAGTTTCGAGGGTAAAATGGGAATTTTAACTTGTATGTGTTTAGAATTTCGTAGTGTGGTAAACCAGAAATGTATTCGTCTATGGCTATTAGGAAATTAAATCAATTTTTGCAAATATGATTCAAAATACCTTTAACTTTGAATGAGGACTGTTTTGTAAAAGGGTTCAAATAATAGTAGTTATAAAGAAATTATACCAAATTTTTTAAAATACCCTATTTTCCTCTTCCATCTATATTAAACTCACTATACTTTTTCTCCATATTTTTGTTGTTGTCATCCTTTACTCTCTCAAACCCTAATCATTCAATTTTATTTTACAAACTTTTTTCATTTAATATCTATTATCACCCAATGTTGAACTACAACACCAGCTGGAAGAAATCTCCTTAATTGCTGTTAAATAAATGCTGAGATATATTTCAATTAGTTATTGATTTCTAGCATTTGAATTAGTCACGTAAAAATTAGGGGAGTCCTATTCTTTAGCAGTTAGTTGAGTATTAGTCAGTAACAATATCTGCTAAAATTATGGAGTCAAGTTATATTTTTCGCTATAAATACTAGTGTTGATTAAGCAATAAACATGTCCTTTCATTTTTTTACTTGCATTATTCTACCATTCCTAGTTAACAATCTGGTATCCAGAGCCAGGTTAGATTAAAAAGCCTGCATATTATTTTTTTTTTGAAAGTTGTTAGTGTTGCTGGTGAGATGGCTGATTTATAGGTCATTGGTGGAATCAAAAAGCTGAGCAATCAAAATTATAGTTCATGGTCTACATGCATGATGTCATATCTGCAAGGCCAATATCTATGGGAAGTAGTTAACAGGAATGAAAGTACACAACCAGACGATGACGAAAATGGTAATCTGCAGAAATGGAAGATTAAGGCAGGTAAAGCCATGTTTTCCTTGAAGACAACGATAGAAGAGGATGTGTTGGAACACATTCGGAATGCTAAGACTCTAAAAGAAACTTGGGATGCATTTGTTATTCTGTGCTCAAAGAAAAATGAGACCAGGCTCCAACTTCTAGAGAGTGAATTTCTGTCAATAATGCAGTGTAATATGACAATTGCTCAATATTTTCACAAGGTGAAATCCTTATTTCCAGAGATCTCAGAATTGGATCCAGAAGCTCTAATTGGTGAAACTAGAATGAAAAGGGTAATCATTCATGGTTTAAGGCCAGAATACCGAGGCTTCCTCACAGCAGTACAAGGATGGCAGAATCAACCATCACTTGTCGAGTTCGAGAATTTACTGGCTGGTCAAGAAGCATTAGTTAAGCAAATGGTAGGAAATCCATCGAAAAGTGAAGAAGAAGCTTTTTATGCTAGAAGGAGTAAACAGAGTTACAAGCAAAATGCTGTCTAGGGATCAAAAAGAAATCAGGATAAAAAGGGTAATCGTGAAGGGGCATCATCAAAGCACTCTAGTAGCACCAAGAAGTTTGAAGGGAAGTGTTACAATTGCAGAAGAGGGGTCACATGGCTAAGGACTGCTGGTCAAAGAAAAAGACTGTTGAGAGCAATGTTGCTATGTCCAAAAGCGAAGAAGAATGGGATGCTGAAGCTTTTGTTGCGATAGAAGAATAGGAGTCAGCTCTAACTATGACAACAAAACAGATCAATTACAAGGAAGACTGGATCGTTAACTCAGGCTGCTCAAATCATATGACAGGTGACAAAGAGAAACTACAAATTTTATCAAAGTATAAGGGAAATCGTGTAGTGGTGACAGCAAGTGACTCAAAGTTGCCAATAGCTCACACTGGTGACACAATTATCTCTCCGAAGCATAATGATGATGATGTATCTCTTCAAAATGTCTACCATGTTCCAAGTATGAAGAAGAATTTGCTTTCAGTAGTGCAATTAACATCTATGGGTCATTTTGTCCTGTTTGGTTCAAAAGATGTGAAGGTATATCGAGATATTAAAATTTTAGAATCACTAATAATGGATGGGTAGAGATTAGAATCAGTGTATATGATGTCAACAGAGGCTGCATATGTAGACAGGACTAGAAAGAACGAGACAACAGACTTGTGGCACATGCGATTGAGTCATGTAAGCTATTCTAAGCTTGATGTGATGATGAAGAAATCAATACTGGGGGGTCTTCTAGAACTTGAAGTAAGAATGATGCGATTTGCGCTGGCTGCCAACACGAAAAAGCCCATCAATTGCCATATGCAGACTCTAAGTTTCAAGCAAAAGAACCATTAGAGCTGGTGCATTCTGATGTGTTTGGACCTATCAAAAAACATCAAATGGTGGAATGAAGTACATGGTGACCATCATTGATGATTTTTCAAGGTATGTGTGGGTTTATTTTGTAAAAGAAAAATCTGACACATTCTTGAAATTTAAATAATTCAAGGGGACAACTAAAGTAGAGGTTGAGGAAAAAATTTGTTGCTTACGGACGGGTAATGGTGGAGAATACAACTTGATGAATTTTCTCAATATCTTAGGGAGAATATAATACATCATCAGCTTACATGTGCCAATACGCCACAGAAAAATGGTGTAGCTGAGAGAAAGAATAGACACTTGGCTGAAGTTTGTCGGAGTATGCTTCACACGAAGAATGTACAAAGTAGATTTTGTGTAGAAGCAATGAGGACTGCTGCATTTGTCATCAATCATCTCCCACAAAAAAAGGTTAGGTTTTCTATCACCTTTTGAAAAATTATGGAATAGAAAACCTTCAGCTAGTTATTTTCATGTTTTTGGATGTGTATGTTATGTGTTTATACCTAACCATTTGCATAGTAAAATGGACAAGAAAGCTATAAAATGCATCTTTATAGGATATGACAGCCAAAGAAAAGGTTGGAGGTGTTGTGATCCTATAAGTGGTAAATGCTACACATCTAGAAATGTAGTGTTCGATGAAGCTTCTTATTGGTGGACTTTAGAAAAGGATGAACCGCTGAATCTAGAAATTTTTGATGATGTACAACATTCTCAAGTTCAGTTGAGTTTTGATGAGTCTAAGAATGAAGACAATGCGTGTGATAGTGAAGGTGGAATAGTTCAAAATCGATGGAAAACTGGTGTTTATCAACAGCCACATGAAGTAGTTGAACATATTGAAGCAAGAACACCAGCTCAATTGAGAAGGTCAACAAGAATAGAGAAGGCAAATCCTAGATATGCTAATGTTGCCACAGCAGAAGAGACAGATCTAGTGGAACCAGAGACGGTTGAAGAAGCATCCAAAAATGCAAAGTGGAAGAAAGCCATGGAAGAAGAAATCACTGCACTCAGACACAACCAGACATGGGACCTTGTGCCAAAGCCAAAAGATGTAGAACCAGTTTGTTACAAGTGGATTTACAAATTAAAGCATCGCACTGATAGATCGATTGAAAGACACAAGGCTCGATTAGTAGCTCGTGGATTTTCTCAGCAATATGGACTAGATTATGATGAAACGTTTAGTCCTGTTACTAAGATCACTACGGTTCAAGCATTAATTGCAATAGCAGCTACCAAGAATTGGTGTTTGTGGCAAATGGACGTGAAGAATGCATTTCTGCACGGAGAGTTAGATCGTGAAATTTACATGAATCAGCCAATTGGGTTTCAAAGTGCAGCTCATCCAGACTATGTGTGCAAGCTTCGAAAAGCACTCTACGGATTGAAGCAAGCACCAAGGGTTGGTATGGTAAGATTTCAGAATTTCTTACTCATGATGGGTTCTCTGTGGCAGCTGCAAATTCTAGCTTGTTTGTTAAAAGCAAAGAAAGGAAGATAATTACTGTCCTAGTGTATGTGGATGATTTAATAGTAACGGGAGATTGTGAAGAAGAAATTCTCCAAACAAAAGAGAATTTGTCAATTTGGTTTCAAATGAAGGAATTGGGGCAACTCAAGCATTTTCTCGGTCTAGAGATTGATCACACATCAGAAGGAATTCTTCTCCATCAGCAAAAGTATTGCAGAGATTTATTAAAAAGGTTTGGAATGTCTGAGTGCAAGCCTATCACAACTCCAATAGAGCCAAATGCAAATATTTGTTCTCTTGATGGGAGAGATTTAGAAGGTGACTATGTATCGACAATTGATAGGTAGTCTAATTTACCTAACTCTAACCAGGCCTGATATCTCTTATGCAGTGAGAGTGATGAGTCGTTATATGCAAAGTCCAAAGAAATCACATCTAGAAAGAGTTCGACGGATTTTACGATATGTGAAAGGTACACTTGACTATGGTATCTTCTATAGGAAAAGTGAAGACTGCAAATTGCTTGGTAACTGTGATGCTGATTTTGTAGAAGACCATGATACTCGACATTCAACTACTGGGTATGTTTTCATGCTAGGAGCAAGACCAATTTCATGGTGCAACAAAAGACAACAAAGTGTTTAACTCCCTACAGTAGAGGCGGAATATCGAGCAGCTGTAATGGTAGCTCAGGAAAGTACGTGGCTCATACAGTTGCTAAAGGATCTTAAATGTTCAGTTAATTATGTTGTTCCATTATTTTGCAATAACCGGTCAGCAATATGTTTAGCGGAGAATCCAGTTTTACATGCTAGAACCAAGCATGTGGCAATCCGTTATCACTTCACTAGAGAGAAGGTTTTGCTAGAAGAGATTGAGTTGAAGAAGGTTAAGACAGAAGACCAAATTGTAGATGTGTTCACTAAAGGGCTAAGTGCTAATAAGGTTGAGAACTTTCGTTATATGCTTAGTATGATGAGAATATCATAAGCTGGTATTGAGAGGGAATGTTGAACTACAACACCAGCTGGAAGAAATCTCCTTAATTGCTGTTAAATAAATGCTGAGATATATTTCAATTAGTTGTTGATTTCTAGCATTTGAATTAGTCACGTAAAAATTAATGGAGTCTTATTCTTTAGCAGTTAGTTGAGTATTAGTCAGTAATAATATCTGCTAAAATTATGGAGTCGAGTTATATTTGTTCTGTTATAAATACTAGTTTTGATTAAGCAATAAACATGTCCTTTCATTTTTTACTTGCATTATTCTACCGTTCCTAGTTAACACCCAATCAATAAACCTCCATAGAACTTCAAGAAAAATGAAAAAAAAAAAAACTATTGATTTTGTCATCTCTCAAGCTTGTGGGTTTTCCTTATTTTCAATCAAATTTCCTTTTTTCTCCCATTGAAGGCAAAAATTATTTTTCTATTAGTTTTTTATGTTATCTCATCTTTTAAATAGAGTTTTTACCCCTTAAATTGAATGTTTTGAATAAAAGTCAAATATTAGGGTGTTAATGGAGGATTTTGAGATTTTGAATAAAAACAAGGTTTCAAAGTGTTTTTCCATGAGTTTTGATGTGATTAGAAGGTTTCTAAACATTATTTAAAGTTTCGCTAAAAAATTCCAACGTCTAAATAAATTTTCGTGAAAATTGTCATTGTATGTCGAAATTTTGAATCCATGAATCTGAATAATTTTGAGTAGTTTGAAGGTTGGGAATTGTTATTAGATGTATAATTAGATGATTGGAATTGATTATAGGCAACAAGAACGAGTAAATATTAAAATATTTGAGTTTCAAGTTTGCTAGTCAAATTTCAGTTTCATGAGGAATATAACTTAGGCTTGCGTTTTTGGTTGGTGTATGTGAGTCTTTGGCTGAATGTTGATTGTGTTTATCATGTGATTTGTTTTGGTGAAGATACGAAGTGTTGGAGCCTTCTGTGAGCAAGGCGAAAGGCAAGGAAAAGCTAGTTTATGTTTTCGGCAATTAGGCGAAAGCGTGATCGGTGAGTGTTTGGAATCGCTTCTAGTAGACACAATTCATAGTGTTAATTAGGAGCTTAGAAATAGCCTAAACCCCTATCCTAAATTATGAGTGTAAGCTTTCTCTTTCCCTTATTTTATTTTGGCAATTTATGTTATTATGTGAATAATTGTAGATTGGTTATTATCATGCGACAGTGTGATATGAGACATGTGTGATGACTATTGGAAATTGTGTTGTATTATGGGCATGATGTACATGCCAAATGACCGTGATAGTGACATGCTAATAATACAAATATGCAATAAAAGTGAGCGGAATTTTAGTAAGTACATATGTGTTGAATTGTGGAATGTGATATTATTGTGGCAGGTAATATGTGAGAATACTTGTTTGTGATATATAATGTATTGATTTTAATGCACACATATGTGGTTGGATATGTGATGGTTCAATGAGAATTATTGTGGCACTTAAAGTGCAGTTAAATGTGAATTAGATAAGCATGCATTGTGTACAAATTTGTGATGTAAATTGATGAACATGAACAGAGATGATGTGTATTAAACCATTAATTAAAATTGTGTAATTGTGGATATTTTGGTTTTCTGATCTCTTGAAACTGTTGGATATAGTTGGCATGCCAAAGGATTGTGAGAAATCACTCTTGTGTTTTATGATTTAGGAATTGAGACCCGGGACAGTTTGGAGAGATAAGGGAATGTGAGCCAAATCCATTCACCGGGATATGTTGGTGTGTTATAGAGTGTTTGTAACACCCTTTACCCGTATTCGACAACTGAATCGGGTACGAGGCATTACGGTACTTGACTTGCTTAATCATGCAACATCGATTCATAAAATTTCATTTCAAATTAAAACTTTTCATTCAAGACCTTAATATCCTTATTATAGGTCTATGAGACCCTAAACTTGTACCCAGAATGATTCGGGACTAATCTGGAAACTTTTGAACATTTAAACAAATTTGACATAAAACGGGGCCACATGCCCGTGTGAAGGATGGAAGACGCCCGTGTGGCATATCACATGCCTATGTTCCATACCCATGTGGATTTATTTTCCACTTCGAACCTATAGGGGTTTTCACACGGCCTGACACACGCCCGTGTCCATAGCTCGTGTCTCTCACATGGCCATGACACGCCCGTGTCTTCGCCTGTGTGTGGAAACCTTAACATTCTATTTATGACGTCATCATCTCAATAAGGTCACACGACCAAGGAACATGCTCGTGTCCTTAGACTGTGTATCGAATTAAATTTCTGATTTCAAGTGCAGACCTCACATGGCCTAGGCACATGCCCTTGTCTTAGGTCGTGTCTCCTACACGGTTGAGACACATAGTCATGTCTCAGCCTGTGTGTTTACTACTGAGCATACTGACTTGCCAACTTAGCATGCATGGGGACACACAGCCTATCAACACGCCCATGGGGCTGACCGTGTGTCACACACGCCCGTGTGTCTACCCGTGTGGACATTTGTAAGGCTATCTACAAAGCCAAATGCCACCCTACAAAGAAACCATGCTTATACCAATTCAATTAAACATATAACATGACCATAAGAAACTTCTAAGAACTCATAATCAAGACATCCACAAAAACATACACTTCATGTGTTTCATCATCATTGAATATATAAAACTTGTCAAGTATTGGCCCATTTCCAATGACCACTTACAAAATGATTTTCACAACATTAATAGCCAACACTTTGGCTAACAAATATGACATAATAAAATGATCAAGTCCTATACATGCCATACTCAAAATAAATCTAATTTTGCTATACCAAAGAGAAGTTGATAGTATGATTTTCGAACTCCAAAATTCACGAATTCCCGAGCTAGCTTGGCAATACTACAAGGAAAAGGGAAATGAGAGGGGTAAGCATAAAGCTTAGTAAGTTTGCATGAAATAAATAGCAACATAAAGACTCATAATGCCATCATCCATTGCATTGAATAAGAGCACAAAGTCTCAAGCACATTGCTATAACTTACTCCTACTTACTCTTACCAATTACATGTCATATCACATACCTCATACATTTCTCGTGAATTATTCACATATACCTGAATCACTTCATCACATATCTTTAGTACTAATCTCATCTCTATTATAAGCTTAACTATTTATCTCAATGAATCACTTGGAATGCCTGAGGATACCCAATCGTTAACATACACATAAACATGACGCCAAATCCATATCCCAGATATAGTCTTACATAGAGTCACATCTCGATGCCGATGCCATATCCCAGATATGGTCTTATATGGGATCTCGTATCAATGTCGATGTTATATCCCAGATATGGTCTTATATGATTTTCATATTCAATGTCGATGACATATCCCAGATATGGTCTTATACGGGATCTCAATTTGATACCGAGGCCACGTCCCATACATGGTCTTACACCGGACCTTACCAATCTCGCGTCTCGATGATAATATCTTTTCACATCTTAAAATTCAATCGGGACTTCAACATCGTAAATTTTTATCATTTTCTCAGTCAACATCATTGTCAATTTCATGGAAATGATATACATCTTAACTAATATCAACTTTCTAGAATTCAATAACATGATGTTGAATTTATTACACACAAACTTACCTCGGTTTCAAAATAGGCCAAATTTTCGATCTAGTCCGATACCTTGCCTTTTCCTTGGTCAAGGTTAATTCTTCATTCTTCTTGATCTATAATAACAATTTAGCTTATTTAATCACCATATTAATCAACACATTTCAATAATCATACTTTGGCAAAATTACCATTTTACCCTTAGACTTTCACAAAATGACTATTTTACCCCTAGGCTTGTAAATCGATTCTAATCGAATTTCCTTCTTTTAAAAGCCTAGATGAGCATTTATTACTCTTTTGGCAACCCTCAATACTCATTATTTCACAGATTTAACACCTATTATATAACCCTTACAAAAAGGTCCTTTTAGGTGTTTTCATGGTAACACCTTTCACAAAAGTTGTTTATTTAACAGCTAAGACTCATTTTATTCCATAAAAATGCAGCAAAAAACATAAATTACCACATGGAAAAACTCTAAACTTTTAACCATTTTGCAAAATAGTCCCCTATTTAGCTAGCTTAAGCTTTAGGGGTTTCAAAAGTACAAATATTATCAAGAAATGATCATCAAAGCACTTACTTGTAAGGAGAAAAGCTTGCTGAAATTTTTGAGCTCTCAAACCCATATTTTTCTGCTAATTTTCGGTGGAGAAGATGAGTGAATAGAAGGATATCATCTTTTCTTTATTTTATTCTATTTCATCAATTTAATCCACCTAATCCACCAACTTTGACTAATTTTGACTTCTTTGTCCCCTATGGCCTGCCACCCTATTTTCTAATGGTCTAATTGCACATTAAGGGCCTCCAATTAATATTTAATAGCTATTAAACACCTTTAGCTTGTAAAATAGAACTTTTGTACTTTATGCAATTTAGTCCTTTTTCATAATTAAGCATGCAATCGTTAAAATTTAAGCACCAAAATTTTCATGCACCTATATAATCATGCTATAACCCATAAAAAAACATTAAAATAATTTTATCCAACCTCAGATTAGTGGTTTTGAAACACTATTCTGACTAGCCCCTAAATCAGGCTGTCACAATGTTAGCTAAATGCTACATTTATGGGATATGTTTGACTCTACAAGTCATTTGGTGTGTTGGAGATATATATATATCTGATGTGTTGTGGTACAGCCCACTTTTATGTTTCATAGCCTCAAGTGCCAAATTATCATAATGTGATTAATATATGGAAATAATGTGTGTAAATGCATGTGAATATATAAGCTACACTTGTGAGTTATTAAAGCATGAATACGTTTTTTTGTCCTGATTAATTATCATTTAGTGAATTATATATATATGAGTTGTGTGTAATTGCATGTGAGAGTATATGTTAGTTTTATGATTTAATGAAGCGTGAATTTGTTATTGTGACTTGGTTAGAATATAGTTGTGAATGTGTTATAGCATGCTCTTGTTTAATCTTTGGTATTGTGTATGCTTTGTGGTTACTCCGGCATGCACTGAGCTTGCTTAAGCTCACCCACTCTCTCTAACCATTGTAGATATTTAGCGTTTTCGGTGTGAGCGATGCGGGGATACAAGGAAGTGATCCAAGTTAGGCTTTAGTTTTTGTGTAGGTGATATTATTATTCTTTGAACTGTAGGAATAAGGCAATGTGGTAGACTTTTACCTGACTATTTCCATGATGTTTTGGATGTTTACATGACTTTATTATTCTTAGGATTTATGGATATCGAGCTTGGTATATTTATTTCCTGCTCGGACATAATTACGATGATTTGAATTGTCATTATAGTTGATTTGGTGATTATCTGATGTGGTATTTGTTACATGTTGAATAGTTTATGGTTAGAATGGATTATATGCCTTACTATGCTATATTTTTATTGTCTGGAGCAGAGGTATTGATGTTTGGGTTTTAAAAATGATACCTCTATGATACTTCGATGTGTAGGGAGTCAATAACGTAATTTGGTATCGATACCATACCACAAGTATAGGTACTCGAGGTAAAATAATCGGTACTTTATGAAGGTACCAATAATTTTAGAAATTTTAATTTTTAGGCGAGAAACAAAATATTGTTTTGGTATTGATTTTTCAAGCAGTATTGATACCATTTGAGAGAAATATCGATACCTTTGATTCTATATCCATACCTACATGAATAATTTGAAATTTCTATCTAGTGGTCTAAAAGCATGTGTAAAAAATAGAACGTCAATAATGAAAATATATCGCAAAGAAAAGAGAAATAAAAATAAAGAACATACAAAATTTTACGTGGAAACCCTTTCAAGAAAAAATCACGGGCAGAATAGAAGAAAATGCAATATGTTGAATTTGAATTATTACAAGAGGAGTTTTGACTACATCATTTATAGGTTGAAAAAACCTAATTCTAATCAAAGTCAAATATATTATGCTAATAAATGCTAAATATATTATACTCATAAATACTAACTCTTTTAGAAAGAAGATTTATTTTGTTTAACTTGACTTGCAAGCAATCTCTTAAAATTTGGGTCACACAACTCTAACAATCTCTACCTTGACATGAATTCTCAACGAACAAGTTTTTCACCTCTTCTATAAATCCCCTTAAGGGTTTAAATTCAATAATGAACACCAATCAAGTCTAAGCAATACTCAAACTTGGTTATAGGAAGTGACTTAGTCATCATATCTGCATGATTTTCATGAGTACTAATTTTGCTCACAACAATATCACCACGAGCAGTAATATCATGAACAAAATGATACTGAACATCAATGTGTTTTGTTCTTAAATGAAACATTTGATATTTTGCAAGAAAGATGGCATTCTGACTATCACAAAATACTGTACTGATTTGAAGGTCTTCATTAGTTCACTAAGAGTCCCTTCAACCAAATAGCTTCTTTACAAGCCTCAGTAATCACCATGTACTCAGCTTCAGTGGTAGACAAAGCGACTGTAGTTTGCAAAGTAGCTTTCAAACTAATTGGACAACCTCCGATTGTAAAGACATAACTTGTGAGAGATCTTATTCTATCAAGGTCTCTAGCAAAATCAGCATCAACATACCCAATGACTCCATCTCTAGCTCTTCCAAACTATAAGCAAACATTAGTAGTACCTTGTAAGTATCTTAAAATCCACTAAACTGCTTTCCAGTGTTCTTTATCGGGATTCGTCATGTATCTACTAACTGCACTGACTGCATATGATAAATCCAGATGTGAACAAACCATAGCATACATGAGAGATCCCACTGCACTAAATTATGGAACATGTGAAATGTACTCAATCTCATCATTTGATTGTGGAGACAAAGCCAATAAAATTCTGAAATGGGCTGCTAAAGGAGTACTAACAGGCTTAGCACTCTGCATATTGAACCTGCAAAGAACTTTCTCAATGTACCTCTTCTGACCTAGGTACAAGTTTGTAACACCCCTAAACCGTATCTATCGTCGGAACATGGTTACGGAGCATTACTAAAGTTTTCAGAACATTTACAAATAATTCATAACAATTTCTATTCATTTCCTGAGATTATTCATAACGTCCCTTAAATGGACCCTCGAGGCCCAATATGAGCATTAGAATCGAGTCAAGACTTAATCGAAAACTCTAAGAATTTTTCTCGAAATTTCAAAAATTTTTCCAAGGTACAGGGTTCACACGCCCATATGGTCTAAGGGGCACGCCCGTGTCTCTGCCCATGTGTTAAATTCTGAGCATTCTGTTTTCTCAAATTTAAGATGTAGGGGACACACGGCCTAATCACATGCCCGTGTACCAGGCCGTGTGCACACACGGTCAAGACACACGTCCGTATGTCTACCCGTGTGGACAAAATAAAGCCATTTCCTAGCTTTATTTCTCACCCAAACTCTGCCAATGACCTACACTAAAACTTTCATTCATATACTAACCAATCAAACATCATAACCAAGTTAATTCTATTCATCTAACATGATATATTATTACATGCATTCATGCTTTTAATCGTACCTTTTATAAGCATACTCGTTTAACCTTTCTCAATCAATCAATAATAAACACTTATGTTATCACCATGAAATAATCTTAATACATATATACCAAAAACATAATCATCACTAGCGATTCCAACAGCTAGATTACATTAACCATTTACATTTACATGCCAATATGGCTAATTTAACCTATACATGCCATTATAACCATAACTGATTTACCATATGTACCGATATAGGTCGATGGATAGTGTGAGTGATCTCCACTAAGCTTCCAATCCAACGAGCTTCCAATTTGATATAAAATAGGAAAATAAAACTGAGTAAGCATATAATGCTTTGAAAGTTCATATAACATGGTACTTAACTTACCATTCATTCTATTTCAAGATAAACATGTAAGGCACATTCAATCAATTTGATCTCAAGCCCTACACATATCCTCATTGCCCTTGTTAGTCATATAATCCATAATAACATCAAGAAACATATATGGGCTCAACAATAATCAGATTTCCAGATATATATATACTTTCCATATCAAATATTCATATAACATGTATAAATCATATCTTTATATTACAAGTATATTTTCATAAAAATTCATCTTGAGTTTAGATTATTTCATGTCCGAAATTTACTCATATCATTCGAAATATCAATGTCACACGAGTCATACACTCAAGGTGTACAAATCTATAATCAAGGATGAACATATTCATCAAATAAATTCCATGTACAAATATCATCAGCTCATGTTTCCATATATCAATTGTCATGTATCATTATTTTCATGTATTTCAGGCAGATAAGTATAATAACTCAATTCTTATTCATATATTCTCATGTTAGGATTTTTACTCATTGAATTTATTCAAAATATCGATGGATACACAGGTAGTACACTCGAGGTATACAAATCAGGATCCATCAATTCATATTCAAGGTACCTTGTAACTTGTAACACTAAGAAGATTTTATAAAGTGTACAAATCCATCAATTCATATTCAAGGGTACCCTTGTAACACCCTAAACCCGGCCCAAATACCCCGACTGGATCTGGCATGTCACTAAGAAGATTTTATAAAACATGTCGCATTTTTTTTGAAAAGCATAGTTTAAACATTTATACGGGAAAAACTTAATACTTTGATAATTTGTAAAAGAAATAAGTTTTAATTAATGCCTTAATGAATAAAACCGAAGTTTTTCCTCTGAGTTTTATTATTTAAACACATGCCTTAATGAATAACCCTCCATGGTTGAATACCTTGATGCATACGAAACTCATTCACCTCTTCGTGATTGATCCTTCGTGGGCGAGTACTTTGGTGCATACGAAGAATTACTTGTGCTTTCTCGTCTGCTACCTCGAAAGGCTTCAAACTTGCAATTTTATTTACTTCAACTTGAATCCCATGAAAAATAGGAATCAAGTTGTGGCTCTCTACTAATTGAATCTTTTCGCTCGTTTTGCACAATGACTTCTTTGAGAATCTTCTTTCTACACGATCCAATCTTTTAAGCAAAGTTCTAGGTTCCCTTTGAGCATTCGGTCCATCTCATGAATAAATGTATGTGATCGTGTGTCTATCGAGTTTTAAAATTTATAATGAATGAGATCGAACCTGGAAACTAACTCTGACAACGATTAAAGGCAAGTGTACCTATCGAACAGTAGTATAGCTTAGGCAAGACCGGATTGTCGAACCCAAAGGAACTAAAAGTACTAATACTAACTTTCTTTTTATTATTTAGCCTAAAATAAGTGAAGTTACTTTAATCTAAATTAACGACTACTAAACTAAAGACGCAAAGACAAAGAGAACGAATTGGGAAATAACTTGAAGAGAAACTCAGTTGATCACGATAATACCCTCAGGAAGAATCCACCTAGACTTCACTTGTTGTTTAACACTGAACCATACGATTTTTTCACTTAGTTTGATCCGTAAGACTCCCTAACATATATTAAACCCTCTCTCGAGGTGAATAACGTCTAACCCTAGGTTAATTAACGAAAATCTCTTTCTCAAATAATAACCCCCTAGAATAGTAGTAAATTGATCTATGGACTCCCATATTAGGTTTCACCCTAATCGGCAAAATCTTGTCACCCTATCTCTAGGCGTGCGATCAACTCCACTTAATTATGCTAGATCTACTCTTAAGTAGGGTCTATTCCTCCTCCACCTAAGCACATCAAATTTGGATTAAGCACATATAATTATGAACAAACTAAGTATTTATCATATAATTCAGAAAACAATAACAAGGTTCATATAGGTTTCATCCTCTTCAGGTAGCTGAAGGGTTTAGTTCATAATGAATAAAGAAAACATTTCAAGAGAAAAGATAAAACAAAACATAAGAAATCCCTAAAACCCCCTGAAGGAATTGAAGGAGAAATCCGCCGTCTTGAGTAGAATTTCGGCTCCTTGAGATGGATCAACTGGCTATCTTCGATTAATTCCCACAAATCTGACTTTTGGCTCGACTCCTTGGCCTAGCTCACCGCCCCTCTTTCAGGTTACACTTAGGGTGTTTATATAGACTTTTGGAATGCTTTACTTGGCCTCTAAGTGTCCCAATTCAAGTATACTTCCTACTTGGTGTTTGAATAGGCTTTGGAATGTGTTTTTTTACCTCAAAGTATCCAAATCCGAGTGAAATTCCTTTTTTCCATGACAGGGGCACGGCCATGGCACACGCCCGTGTAAATTGACTTTAAGCCGTGTTTCGATTCTGTTGATTGAGGCACGATCATGTGAATTGGGGTTTAGGTCGTGTGAAGTAAATTGATGAGGCACGACCGTGTAGCTTGAAGTCCAAGCGTGTCGATTTCCTCTTTGGCCCAAATTGGCCCATTTTAATCCTGTTTCTTATTCTTTTCATCCTCGGGGTGCTTTCCTGAGTAAAAACATGAAAAGAAAGGATTAAGAGCACCTTTTTACATAAATCAAGGGCTAAATAATCCAAAAGCATACTAAATGTGGGCCTAAAATATGTCACTTTTACGGTTTATCAAATACCCCCACACTTAAGCTTTTGCTTATCCTCAAGCAAAATTCTCAACTTATAATTAAAACAAACTTTCCATAATTCACAATTCCTATCAATAATGCCTCATCATAATTCACAGATAATTTATACATGGATAATATAACTCAAAGACTCTTAAAGGCTCAAATAATTCTAAGTTATAAATTTTTAGCATAAAAACATAGGCGTCTCCCCTTATCAAAATAATTACCTTTAATTCAAAACCGACAAGGATTGACATCCTCACTAAAGATTCACTCAAAGCACTCGAAGTGTTTAAGTTTCAAGAAAAAGCACTCATAAGTCAAACCTAAAATTTAATCCCATAGGCTTGCCTGAAAATCAAATCTCCACCACTGTAATATGAGATGATACACAAATCAAAAGGTCTTTGTGAGGTTGTAACGGGCTTAGGTTAAAGGTATGGATAAAGGCTGAATTAGAAGGTTTAGAATCGAGATTGACGACCAATTACCTAACTAAAATAATGAACTTGAAAATAAATGACTATATCATTTGAAACTAATAATACTACGAGCTTTTTCTTTAATAATTGAAATTTAAATGTACAAGCTCACTTTTTATACTACTAATGTTGAATATACTTTGATTTTTCTATTTTTTAAGATCAAATAGAAACATAATAAAAAAACTTTATCAACTGAAATAAACTAATTGATGGCGATCAAATCAATTCTCGATAGAAGGGTAGTCAAAAGAATGGTGATAACAAATACAAAGGGTTTTGGGTTAATATTAGCGGGTAAATCAATAAGAAGGGTTGTTAGGATCAAATGGGTTCACTAAGGGTTAATTTGTGAAGGTAGGCTTTTTATTGGAGTGAATGGGTTAAAACCTAGGTGCCTTTATCATCTTAGTATATCAAATCATTAATGTGGTCTCGATATATATAATCTAGGCAAGTTCTAGTATAACAATTCAGTGTTGACACACTCATAACCAATAAAGTGAGCATAAGAAAAAAATATATGCTCTATAAGGCTCAAGTCTCACAAAAATTATGGGTATTTGACATCAATCCTTTAAATTTCAAACTTCAAGGTAATATTCAAATTCAGTTCAACAACCTAGAAAATTTTTTGATTCTTGAAAAATAGATTTATCATGCTTGATTCTCTAGTATTTTTCAAGTATAAATCATCAATGCACAATTATCAATGACTTACTCAAAAACATATCAATAAAAATCATATATCATTAGAAATTTCACCCTAATTTATAATATGAGAAAATTATTTAGGAACAAGACTAAAATTCAGGATTTTGGAATAATGCAAAAAGTTAGGTACTTTTAAGTCCCCCCACACTTAAGATGTACATTGCCCTCAATGTACAAAGATAGATAAACTATTATGTAATAAAATCAAAAGAGAAGGGGAGAAGTAACACTTCCTGAATCTTTGGATGGCTCAGAGAGTAGACAGAGGTCGTGGTGGAAGATGACTTATGTAGTAGTGAAGTACTCCTAGTGATTTGTTCGTGTATGTGGACTGTGTGATTGAAACTGTAATGTCATCAATTAGATATTTTAGTGGTGTAAATAAATATATGTTAGATATACTCGAAGATTAGATAACCAATGATAAACATAATAAAAGTTTGCAATGAAGAAAAGTTTCATATTATGACAAATAAAAAATTTAAAATAAAGGAAAAATAAAAATAAAAATAGAATAGAACTAAAAATGAGAAAATAAAATTTAGATAATCAAAAGGACTCAGAGGTCCTCATCATCGGTCGGGTCTTGTGGTGATGTTGGTGATGATATATGGAAGTGATGGCATATTTGCTAGAGTTTGGCCTCAATCCCATCAAAATGTCGAGCGGTGTCAGTGAACTGTTGAGTACAGTACTGCTCAAACTGGGAGAGGCGTGCAGAGATATCTTCCATCGAGGTTCTTGGCCGGGACTGGTGGGACATCATCAATAATGTCCCCGGGCACATCCTCATTTGTAGCTAGTCGGTACTAAAAGGGGTCGGTCCCACGATGATATTTGATCATCCTCATGTGTAGCATTGTTTGGATGCCCTGAGGCACCATATGGCCGGTCATTGTCAATGAGGAGATCTGAGCCTCGGTGTTGAGGAGGCCAAAGTGTTGAGCTAACCGAGTGATGTATGGCCCCATCGATAAAATGCCCTTCCTATGCGGTTCTGTTTGGTGTTGAATTGCACAGGCGATAAAGTAGGCAAGGTCAAACACGTGCCCTTCTGACATGCATGATAGGTAGTAGACATCGTGCTTATTTACCACGCCGGTGCTCTCACGTCGGCCGGTGATAATATGAGCTAAAATGACGTGGATATACTGCAGGGATGGTCCAATGGATGTCGCCTTAGAGCGACTTGGGTCGTAGACTCCCGTGGTGGAGGGCTAAGCTGCGCCAGCAGTTGAGTGGAGTGCGGTGGAGTTGATAGTCTAACTTGGAGAGAGATTTTCTACTATAAACTCCTCTGTATAGAGTCCGAGTGCTGTGTCAAATTGCAGCACGCTTAGTCGACGTACCGTGCCCCTAAACAGAAATGGACTGTGACTGGATCGTCATATCTGGTCATCACTGTTTGAAAGGTGAAAGTGGTGCAGAACTCGAGTGTGAGTTCCAAATATGTGGGCTTGATTATAGAGAAAAATTGCTCCCACGGCTTGGTTGATATAAGGGCTCGAATATCGGCTGCTAGTCTAACTTGTTCAACTGCATTCCAGTCAATGCACCTTCCAGTGCCAAGAGGTCTTTTTCAGAATGCCTGGTATCGTTCTTCCTGGGCTTCCTGAGAGAATTGGAGGAAGTGGTGTCGTATTTTAGAGGAAGCACTGGCTGAAGATGAGCCGGGTCCTTTTCGCTTTTTCGACATTGTACCTGAAATCAGTAATCAAATATAAAACAAGTTCTTTTTTATCAAACCTCAACAAAAAATATAGCAAGAATATTGCACACTAAATCAAATGAAATTAAAATTTTGAGAAGTTAGAATACTAAAACTAACTTAAGCATGTTAATCACCAGAAATTATTTTGACAGCAGTGATTATTTCAAACAAAGAAATGTATCAATCATATTAGTTCTAAAATGCAAGAATTTATTCCTAGATCTTTAAAAGGAGAAAGAAACTAAATCATAAAAATGAAACAATGGTTAGAGCATGATAGCAGTGAATTAATGTAAAGTGACCAGTAGTATTTTGGGATGGGGTGACGTGAATGGATAGTGCACGGTCATGGAGTGGTGGCATACGGTGGTATCACGACTTTTCTACAAACGTACGGCTATGGCGAGGGCGTGGGCTGCTGCGGCCCGGTGGTGGTGAGGGTGTGGAGTGCAATTTTGTAAGGTTTTCTTGGAGAAAAGTGAAGGTTGAAAGTTTTTAGGGGATTGAGGGTGTGGGTGTGGCCGAAATGGGGAGAAGAAGGCTGAAAAAAATTTTATGGTTGATTTTGGGGGATGAACGATTTAAGTTTCTTAAATAGGGGTGAGAGCACGGGAAGGGGCCACGCCCGTGCTCGATTTTTGTGTGCCCGTGCTTTTGTGATTTTAAATTTTGGGCGCGTTCAGGTATTAGGCCACGGTCTGGGTATTTGTGGCACGCTCGTGTTTTATTCACACGGTCCTGTAGAACGAGCGTGTTCCGCTCGTGTTCGATAAGTCAGTATGTTGGCACGGTGAGGTAACACGGGCGGGTGTAGCCTGTGTGTGGCAAGTTAGTATCTTCACATGGTCGTCAGGCATGGGCGTGGTTTTTTTTATCGCAAGCCGTGTTGGGAAAATAAATTCTTCTTTGTCGTGCACGACTATTGGCTCACCCGTGGTTTATCTCCTGGCTTCCACACAGCCACGGGCACGCACGTGTATAAGGCCGTGTGGTTTAAAACCTGCACTTTATTAGATTAGTTAGATGCTAAACAATTAAAAGTATGATGTTAGGGAAGTTAATGCTCGGGTTGTCTCTTGAGAAGCGCTTGTTTATAGTCTTAAGCTAGACTTTCCCTATTTTCGGTTCTAAAAGAAGGTTCATGGAGCAGAAGCTCCTCTCTCATATCTCTAAAATCTGCACCATTATAAATTTTGAGTCGATGACCATTTACCTTGAATGTGCCCTTAGTGGGGTGAGTTACCTTGATTGTGCCATATGGAAAAATTGTTTTGATCATGAATGGGCCTGACCATCTTGATTTTAGGTTCCCAGGGAACAATTTGAGCTTTGAGTTGTAAAGTAGGACCAAGTCCCCTACTTCGAATTGTTTCGACTTCTTTAGATGAGAATCATGGCATTGCTTTGTTGCCTCTTTGTATAGTTTCAAGTTCTTGTAGGCCTTAGCTCTCCATTCATCTAGTTCGTTCATCTGCATTATTCTTTTTTTCCTGCAGTTTTAAGATCAAAATTTAAAAACTTTATGGCCCAAAAAGCTTTGTGTTTTAACTCGAATGGTAGATGATAGCTTTTCCCGTATACAAGTTTGTATGGGGATGTCCCTAGAGGTGTTTTAAATGTTGTTCTATAGGCCCATAAGGCATCATCTACTTTTAATGCCCAATCTTTTCTATTCAATTCAACCGTTTTTTCTAGGATGCACGTAAGTTCTCAGTTTGCTACTTCAACTTGCCCACTGGTTTGAGGGTGATATGGGGTAGCTGTCCTGTGGTGTACTCCATATTTCTTTAGAACTTTTTAAAATTGAGTATTACAGAAATGAGTACCCCTATCACTAATGATAGCTCTAGGTGTCTCAAATCGAGAAAATAGTTTCTTGAGAAATTTAACTACTACCCTAGCATCATTGGTAGGTAAAGCTTCCACTTCTATCCATTTTGACATGTAATCAACTGCCACTAGGATGTATTTATTTCCAAATGAACTAGGGAATGGTCCCATAAAATCAATACCCCATATATCAAATAATTCACATGATATCATATATGTTTGAGGCATTTCATCATGTTTAGAAATATTACCTGTTCTTTGGCATTTATCACACGAGGTAACATACCTGTTGGCATCTTTAAATAGAGTGGGCCAATAAAAACCTAAATTGAGTATTTTGTGTGCTGTCTTAATGCCACTGTAATGTCCTCCTGAGGGTCCTGAATGGCAATGTTCCAGGATTTTGCTTGCTTCTGCCTTTGTAACACATCTTCGAATTACCTGATCTGCACATATGCGAAAAAGAAAAGGATCTTCCCAAAAATAATTTTTCACATCAAGAAAGAATCGCTTCGTTTGGTAATGTGTTAGTCTTTTTGGCAAGATGTTAGCTGCTAAATAATTCGCAATATTTACAAACCATGGTGCCTCATAATGTGTTATAGAAAAGAGTTGTTCTTCATCGTTTATCTCATTTTTATCGAGCTCCCTGATATGTGGATTCTCAAGTCTGGAGAGGTGATCTGCCGCAAGATTCTCAGCTCCATTCTTATCTTTTATTTCCAAGTCAAATTCCTGTAAGAGTAAAATCCATCGTATGAGTCGAGGTTTTGCATCAGGTCTATTTAAGAGATAACGAAGAGCTAAATGGTCAGTGTAAACGAAAACTTTAGACAATATTAGATACTGCCTAAATTTGTCAAAAGCAAAAACTACAGCTAGCAATTCTTTCTCTGTGGTGGTGTAGTTTTCTTGCGCAGGAGTTAATGTTCTGCTAGCGTAGTAAACTGGCTGAAAATGCTTGTCTCTTCATTGTCCCAAAACTGCACCTACTGCAAAATCACTTGCATCACACATTAGTTCAAAGGGTAAGTTCCAATCAGCTGCAATTATAATCAGAGTATTTATTAATTTATCCTTAAGGATATTAAATGCATCTAAACATTCCTGATTGAAATTGAAAGGAACATCTTTTTCTAGTAATTTTGTCAAAGGCTTAGCTATTTTAGAAAAATCTTTAATAAATCTTCTATAGAGCCTTGCATGTCCTAAAATGCTTCTAATAGCCTTAACTGAACTAGGGGGAGGTAATTTTTCCATGGTTTCAACCTTTGCTTTATCTACCTCAATCCCTTTACTAGAAATCTTATGTCCTAATACAATCCCTTCTCTAACCATAAAGTGACATTTTTCCCAATTCAAAACAAGGTTTGTTTCCTCACATCTCATTAGAACTCATTTTAGAAGGCAAAGATGGTGTAACAGCCCGAACTCGGCCCAAACACCCCGACCGGATCTGGCATGTCACTTAAAAGGAAGTTTATAAAATATCATGAACTTCAGAAAAGTCTAAGTTATTTTTAAAACTCCAAGTTTAGTGGTTCAATTGAGAACTCGTTATTCATTTAAGGAAAAACCTAATTAGCGAAATCCTTGGGTTTAGATGACATTTGAAAACACATGTTATTACGTCTGATCAAGCCAGAGGGTTGTCGTAAGAAGAATCTGTTTGTAAACTCGTTATTTCAGTTGCATGAAAAATTTTATTTGAATTTTGTAAAAACATCATATCAATTATCTTATATTTAAAGCGTCCAAAATTTTAAACCGAAATTTTAAACCAAATTAATAGTGGCCTTATTACAACATAGAATCCCAAAAACAATTTAAAGATAAATAAAGTTCTTATTTAAAAAGAAAATAAACCATGCATGGCCACCACGTAGTCCTCTCCGGCCCGGTCCATTTCACTATGTACTACCTGCAAACATTAAGCAAAAGGGGTGAGTCAAAAGACTCAGTGTGCAATTTCCAAACACCAGCATTGGGCCCAAGCCCATTCATTAACCATCTGGGCCTTAGCCCTACAGTACAAAATAGCAGATATCATATGCAAAATGATGCAAAAGCCCAACCTAACCTAAATTTCCATCCGCTACACACCACCCGTTCCTGCCAATCACACCAGTGGGGATTTCTACAATCGACCCTCACCGCTACACACCATCGATGGCAGTCATGCTGCAGTCAGCTGCTCATCGCCAAAATATATGGCATAGCCACCAAAATAATGTGACAATGTCACCGGAATATATGGCAAAGCCACCGAAATAATGTGACAAAGTCACCAAAATACGTGGCAAAGCCATCGAAATACACTGCCTCTTTCATTAATATCATATCCCCCCCATGTCCATGCAACATACGATCATAGTAATGTAAATGCAACATTTAAGGGCATACTCAAGATATTCAGGGTATATGCATATTTATGTATCGATAACACTTATCAAGTATTTTCAGAGAATAAGCGCACTTGGTGTTACGATTCTACCCTTTATGGGTACACAATGACTGTTACTATGTTTTCGGCTTCCAACAACATACATATATATATAATAATGTACAAAGAAGGTATGGGAATTACACACCTGTAAACACGAAGAACTACACTATCAAACTCGTTAACACCTTCACTCGCAGAGATCATAGCGATCTGCTATCCTGCCCTGAAGCAGCCCACAACCCGTGGAAAGTCTCGAATAGCAGACACTACATGTTTTTTAAACTTAGGGGTAGGGACTACGAGTCCAACCCTCTCCTTTGCTTGGCTGGTACTCGAATCCATGAAAGAAATCTTGGTCAGAAGATCAGGTTAAGGCATTGAAGCAGAGAAAATAAGGATATACGCTCAAGATGTAAAGATTTCTTACCTAGATCGACAGAACACGAAGGCTATAAGGCTTGGATTAAGGAGTCGATTGAGTACCTAAATAAATACCATGTAAGAATCTATTTAAAAGAAATAGATTAGAAAAGGTGGCCTTTCGGCCAAACGAACGACATAACCTTCTCACCTAAATCGACTGAAACTGATTATCCTTAAGACCTTTCAATCGCTGACCAGATGCAGAAAGAATATGGGAACAAGGCCCCTCCACAACTAAGGAGAGTCCAATTGAAAAGGTTGGGAAACTGAGTGACGACAATCTTCTAAGATAAGAATGAATGAATGAGATGAACATACAAGGAGATTCGGCCAAAAGAAAAATGAGAATCAACACAAAGAGAAAGAAGAGAGAGTGGATTTTGGCTTGAGAAAATAAGAAAATAAAAGATAAACTATTAGGATCAGAAATGAAGATTTGGCGAAGAAGAACAAATAAGATGAAAATAATGAGATGATGTAGGTGGTAAGAGGTTTCGGGTTAAGGTGATTAAGAGATGTGCAATGAATATGAACAAAAGAAAAAATAAAAGGGAACAAGAGAGAGAGTTGGGGTTCAGCTCTTGAAGAAATAATTGAGTGAAAGAGGTATAATGGAAAAAGTGGTAGGAGGGTTCGGCTTTAGGTGATGAAGCAATGCACACACGTTACCAAAAATGCTAAAGAGGGGAGGAGATGGTTTCGGTTTTGGCTAAATGAAGAATGAACAATGACCTTAGGGGTTTCGGTTATTCAAAGAAAAGGATCATAATTTACCAACATAAAAAACACTAAATGCCGAAAAGAAAAGAACTCTCAATACTTAGCTGCTAATCACTTTAAAATTTCGCACCTACAATCTCCAAAACCGAATGCCACCCTTTCTCCTTTGACCGAACCCCCCCAACACCAACCAAAAATTTGGCCACCCCCTACTCCTCTCCTACATTCACTCCACACCCCACCTTTGAATTAGTTTGAAACGTTCAAATCCCACCTTTCTCTCATGGCCTACCATTCAAAATTTTTGACCAATTCAACACCCACTCTTCAAGGTTCCAAGCCGAATCCATCATTACTCCTCTTGACGCCAAAAATAGTTCCTAAAATGTGAACTGCGCGACTCAAACCTGCTCCCTCACTGCTCCCTGTGGTGTCACTCACCTGCCTCTTAAGTGGCGCCCCATTGCCACTTTACTACTACATTTTTTTTGTGTCATCAAACCCAAACTAAACTACTTAAAGCCTGCCTCAGCTAGCTCTCCCCTAAAGTTCCCAAAATTGAAATTTTGGCCAAGGCTTCGGCTTACCCCAAGCCTTCCCTGGACCCTCAAACACACCAAATCAACACACCAAGCATAGCATACACACAGGAACATAATAAATAAAAAGTCCCTAATTTAGGATGTTACAGATGGAAAGAATTACCAAATACCGAGAAATCATCCATAAATACCTCTATGATGTCTTCCATGAGTTCGTCAAATATTGCCAACATGCAATGCTGAAAAGTAGCAGAAGCATTACATAATCCAAAAGGAATTCTATGATAAGCAAACCTACCATATGGGCATGTAAATGTTGTGTTCTCTTGATCTTCATGAGCTATGGGGATTTGAAAGTAGCCGGAGAGTTCGTCCAAGAAGCAGTAGTACATATGCCTGGATAGTCTTTCTAACATTTGATCTATGAAGGGTAGAGGGAAGTGATCTTTTCTGGTGGCATCGTTAAGCTTTCTATAGTCTATACAGACTCTCCAACCTGTAACTGTTCTTGTTGGGATTAATCCATTCTTTTCATTGGGCACCACCGTCATACCTCCTTTCTTTGGAACTACCTGCACAGGACTTACCCAAGTGCTGTCAGAAATAGGATAAATTATTCCTGCATCTAGAAGTTTAATTACCTCGACTTTGACCACGTCTTTCATGTTGGGGTTTAGCCATCTCTAGGGCTACACACACGGCTTTTATTCTTCTTCCATTAAAATTTCGTGGGTGCAGAACGAGGGGCTTATATCCTTGATGTTAGAGATTTTCCAAGCTATGGCTTTTTTATGTTCTCTTAGTACTTTTATCAACTCCTCTTTTTCCTTAGGTTCTAGTTCTAAAGAGATAATTACCGGTAGCATAGAATTTTCCACGAGGAATGCATATTCTAAGTGTTTTGGCAACTGTTTCAATTCCAGTCTAGGTGGCTCATCAATGGAGGATTTCTATTTTATTTAGTTATCGTTTTCAATGCTTTCTTCTTTCATTTGTCTGAATGACGATGTATTCAAATTCATCTCATCACCTTCATCTTCTTCCCCCTCTTATTGAGTCAAGCGCAGTTCCATCGTGTCATCATGTATGACTTCCTATAATGAATTTTGAATGATATGATTAGTAGAATCAACAAAATAACAGGAATCATCTTGCTCTTTAGAATATCGCATGGCATCATAAATTTGAAAAATAATTTCTTCATCGCCTATCTTTAATGCAATTTTACTGTCACCTACATCAATAACATCCCTAGCAGTGGCTAAAAAAGGATGCCCTAAAATTAAGGGAACATTAATGTCTTCATCCATGTCTAACACAACAAAATCAACAGGGAAAATAAATTTATCAATTTTCACCAAGACATCTTCGATAACTCCTCTAGATTATTTAATGGATCTATTGGCTAACTGAATACTCATCCTAGTGGGTTTTAGTTCCCCAAGATCTAATTGTTTAAACATTTTATAAGGCATTAAATTAATACTGGCACCTAGATCAGCTAATGCTTTCTTAATATTTAAGCTACCAATTAAACAAGGAATAGTAAAACTTCCTGGGTCTTTTAATTTGGTTGGTAACTTGTTTTGGAGGATGGCTGAGCATTCTTCATTAAGTTCCACCGTCAATACTTCTTTAAGCTTCCTTTTATTCGTCAAGAGTTCTTTTAAGATTTTGCATACTTCGGCATCTGTGAAATAGCTTCAACAAAAGGTAAGTTAATATGTATTTGTTTAAAAAGTTTAAGAAACTTACCGTATTGGGCATCTAATTGTTGCTTCTTTAACTTTGCTGGTTATGGAATTGGTGGTTTACTTTCTTTGCGTACTGGATTTACATCCTTAACTCCCTCATCTCTTGCTTTGTTATCTTCGTGTGGGATTTGTTTCTTTGGTTCAACTAATTCCTTTCCACTTCTTAGTGTAACTGCTTTTACCTGTTCCATTTCTTTAGAAAAAGTCTCTTCCGTATTTCATAGATCATCTCAGTAAGTAGTCCAATCGACTTAGTGAGCTCCCCAAATGACTCAATAAGTTTTTCAACTGACGCTTGTTGATCTTTAAGTGTTCTCTCAGTATCTTGGAAACAGTTTTCTATGTCTGCTATGAATTTTGTCAGCATCTCTTCGAGGTTTGGGTTTTTCTCTTATGGATATGGCTGATTTTGGAAATTTTGAGGAGGTTGTTGTCTTTGACTTCCTTGATTTCCTTGGCCTCCCCATGAAAAATTTGGGTGGTTCCTCCAACCTGGATTGTAGTTATTACTATAAGGATTATTATTGGATCTAAAATTATTACCTATATAGTTCATTTGTTCACTCTCTGCGTCCAGTTGGTAAGGTCGATTTTCAGATTCGCAGTTCAGCCCACGTTACCTTAATGCATGTTGGATGTACTGCGAAGAACACAACTATCAAGCTTTTATTCATCATCTCTACCGTGTTGATAGCATGGTCACTGCATCGAGGTTGTAAACTCCAACTAATTTTGTCGATTTTGTCCTTGTAACTTGTCACTGATACTTATTCAGTGACATCTCTTCAATGAACTCGTAGGCTGCTTCAGGAGTTTTGTTGTTCAGGGTTCCACCGATGGCTGAATCGATTAGTTGCCTTGTTGAGGGGTTCACACCATTATAAAAGTTTGGACTTGTAGCCACAAGGGTAGACCATAGTGTGGACACATTCTCAAGAGATCCTTGTATCTCTCCCATGCGTCGTATAATGTTTCTAAGTTCATCTGCACAAAAGAAGAGATATCATTTCATAATTTGGCCGTTTTGGCCGGTGGGAAATATTTAATAAAAATTTTGGTCATTTGGTCCCATGTAGTGGTTGACCCTCGTAGTAACGAATATAACCACTGTTTGGATTTATTCCAACTGAAGACGAATGGCATCATCAGAAACGCCATTTATTTTGAAAGTATCACAGAACTCTAAAAAATTGGCTATATGAGTATTAGGGTCTTCGTCCTGCAAACCATCAAATTGAACAAATTGTTGAATCATTTGTATTGTGTTAGGCATTAATTCAAAATTATTAGCAACTATAGCAGGCCTAACAAAACTAGATTTCACTCCTATTAAATGAGCTTTAGCATAATCTTACATAGTACACGGAGCATTGTTTTTTGCCACATCTCGTGGTGGATTATTCTCGTCCATCCCTTCAGTAGGATTGGATCTGCCTTCTCGCTCTTCTTCTGTGTAATTTAGGGCTCACCTAATTTCTCTGTAATTCCTACGAGTGGTAGCTTCAATATCACTATTGTATACTAGGGGTCCTGTCGGGTTCCTTCTAGTCATAAACTAGAGGTACCTGCTAGAAAAAGGAAGAATTTTTTAAAAAATAATAAAATAAATTGCAAAATAAAAAAATAATGGATAAAGTAATAAAAATAGAGCTTTCTTAATATTTTAGATCCCCGGCAACGGCGCCAAAAACTTGATCGTGTGTCTATCGAGTTTTAAAATTTATAATGAATGAGATCGAACCTGGAAACTAACTCTGACAACGATTAAAGGCAAGTGTACCTATTGAACAGTAGTATAGCTTAGGCAAGACCGAATTGTCGAACCCAAAGGAACTAAAAGTACTAATACTTTCTTTTTATTATTTAGCCTAAAATAAGGGAAGTTGCTTTAATCTAAATTAACGACTACTAAACTAAAGACGCAAAGACAAAAAGAATGAATTGGGAAATAACTTGAAGAGAAACTCAGTTGATTACGATGATACCCTCAGGAAGAATCCACCTAGACTTCACTTGTTATTTAACACTGAACCATACTATTTATTCACTTAGTTTGATCCGTAAGACTCCCTAACATATATTAAAACCTCTCTCGAGGTGAATAATGTCTAACCCTAGGTTAATTAACGGAAATCTCTTTCTCGAATAATAACCCCCTAGAATGCAGTAAATTGATCTATGGACTCGTATATTAGGTTTCACCCTAATCCAGCAAAATCTCGTCACCCTATCTCTAGGCGTGCGATCAACTCCACTTAATTATGCTAGATCTACTCTTAAGCGGGGTCTATTCCTCCTCCACCTAAGCACATTAAATTTGGATTAAGCACACATAATTAAGAACAAACTAAGTATTTATCATATAATTCAAAAAACAATAACAAGATTCATCTAGGTTTTATCCTCTTCAGGTATCTGAAGGGTTTAGTTCATAATGAATAAAGAAAACATCTCAAAAGAAAAGATAAAACAAAACATAAGAAATCCCTAAAACACCCTGAAGGAATTGAAGGAGAAATCTGCCATCTTGAGTAGAATTCCGGCTCCTTGAGATGGATCAACTGGCTATCTTTGAGTAATTCCCACAAATCTGACTTTCTTGCTCGGCTCCTTGGCCTAGCTCACCGCCCTTCTTTCAGGTTACACTTAAGGTGTTTATATAGACTTTTGGAATGCTTTACTTGGCCTCTGATTGTCCCAATTCAAGTATACTTCCTACTCAGTGTTTGAATAGGCATTGGAATGTGTTTCTTTGCCTCAAAGTATCCAAATCCAAGTGAAATTCCTCTTTTCCACGACAGGGGCACGGCCATGGCACACGCCCGTGTAAATCGACTTTAGGCCGTGTCTTGATTCTGTTGATTGAGGCACAGCCGTGTGAATCGTGGTTTAGGCCGTTTGAAGTAAATTGACAAGGCATGGCCGTGTGGCTTGAAGTCCAGGCCGTGTTGATTTCCTCTTTGGCCCAAATTGGCCCGTTTTAAGCCTATTTTTATTCTTTTCGTCGTCAGGTGCTTTCTTCAGTAAAAACATGAAAAGAAAGGATTAAGAGCACCATTTTACATAAATTAAGGGCTAAATCATCCAAAAGCATACTAAATGTGGACCTAACTTATGTTACTTTTACGGTTTATCAGTATGATATGTTGGATCGGACAAAACACCGTCATCATCAACAATCCTATCGGTACTTCTTGACAATTTGGTTTAATCACACAACAAATCTCACAACTTCTCTCACAAAGAAATTTTCACAGACTTTGGCTTTTTACTCGCTTGAATAGTCTCACCGCACTCTTGCCTTTTTCCACTCAAGTTTGTCTCTCAAAATTCTCAATGGACTACTAAGACAAATTAGCAATCGTTGTGGAATCAATTTTTTTTGCAAAAGTAATGATCAGTTTGGATATGGATTGATGTTAGGAAAAAAGGGTAGGCTAGGAAAAAATGAAAAGGTTTGAAGTGTGGCCAAATTGGGTGAGATGGTAAAGTAGAACTGGGCAGCAAGAACTTGGTACAATTAGCTTCTCTTTTTTTTTTTTTTTTCATAATCCTTTCTCTTTTTCTTTTTTTTTTTAATATTCCAAATTTTTGCACTTCAAATATATATATACCTTTTTCTTTTTTACACGAAATTTTTTTTGAAAATTTTTAAACTAATCACAACCCGAGAATGCTAAGAACGCCAATACTTATTTAATTTTCACCAGCTCTGATACCAAATGATACGAACATAATTCGTGTTGATTCGAGTCATTTAGGTTGCCCGATCATAAAAATTAAGTAAGAACAGGTTGCTTCAAAAATGGTTAAAGAAAGGTTGAAAGATAGGTTCAAAATAAAGGGTTTAAGGATAGTTTGGTGATGTATGGATGAATTCGGCTAAGGAAAATATTGAACCAACAATATAGATGATTGTTGACTCGAGTCTTAAATAGCACTTAGGCGAAATCGGTAGAAATGGTGATAGAAGTGAAAGTAAACCTTGACCCACTATCTATGTCAAAAAAGAACCACGGTTATAAACAAGCGCCACACTTAGACAAGTGATAAGTTCGAAACAAAGGAAGGAATGACGCCACAAGACTAGTCTTGATAAGTCAATTCAGTTCTAGAGAGAACAAGGAGAGTATGAACACTCACGAATAGTATAAAGTTCATAAAATGAGTAAAAGTCTCAACAAAGTCTAAAATACAAATTAAGAGCTTCATATGTAACACCCCTTACCCGAATTCTATGCCGAAACTGGGCACGAGACATTACCAGACTTCATCTACTTAAATCGCACAACTTCAATCCCAACTTGACATTTCTATTTCATCATCAAAACACACGTCATTAAGGACCTACGATGCCTTAAACATACATACGAGGGATTTCGAAACCCTACCGAAAACTTTTACGATCTTAAAATTTCTTTCATCTAATCAAGGGCCACACACCCATGTGTAATGGGACACGCCCGTGGGGTTAGGTCGTGTGGTCACACACGCCCATGTCCCTACCTATGTATAAAAACTTGGTAAATCTATTTGTGTCACACGGCCTAAGAACACGCCCGTGTTCTACACCCGTGGTGAACACTGACCATCTCACACGGCCTAGGCATACGCCCATGTGGCTAGCCCGTGGTCTAATCTGACTTAAAACACTAACATGCAGGGGACACACAGCCTATTAACACACCCATGTGGGTTGATCGTGTGTCACACATGGCCTAGACACACGCCCGTGTGTCTACTCGTGTGGACGAATTCAAGGCTATTTTCCAAGCCATTTAGCCACCCTATCTTGCTTATACTTATACACCATCACACAACATTCTTTAATCATCAATACTATTCTTGAATTAAACACATTTGATTCATACAAATGAAATCTTCGTCCCAAACATAAGGGAGAACTATTTCTAGCACAATTACAATTGACTTAAGCCATCATCTATGGCTATTCACAACCAAATCATAAACTCTCTTGGCCAACACATTTGGCTATATTAACTATGACTTAATCAACTATAAAAGAGATCCCTATACATGCCATAACTCATAAGGACTTGAAATCTCATACCAAGTGTCTACACGATAGTGTGAAAACATCTCTGGCAGTCTCCAACCGAGCTAGCTAAGTTAACCTATAAGAGATGAGAAAGGAAGAGGAGTAAGCAATAATGCTTAGTAAGTTGATACGCATATAACAACCAACTATTGATATTTATTGATTTCACTCTACCACAAGGTATTATAATGAGTTTTACTCTTAAACTCATGGTTACTTTCTCAATCATTCTTGAAGCTTACTCATTTCGTCTCTTACCACATTCTAACCATGCCACAGCCAAACGCTAATGTTAATTAGCATACATCCCTACACTTGTCACCACATAATCATATAAAACAACACATCAAACATTTTTTCTTCCATAAGCCACTCATACTACCAATCACTCGGTGGTTTTGCACTTAGCCCACCCTCAAGAATAATTACAGTGGTATCGCATTTAGCTCTCCCTAGGAATAATTACGGTGGTATCGCACACAACCCATCATTTAATAATTAATAAGGTGGTAATGCACATAGCCCACCGTTAATAATATTGTTGATGGTATCGCGCAAAGCCTATCACTAACAATTAATAATGTGGTATCGCACATAGCCCACCATTATTATACACTCATGGATAGTTATCCACATGCATTTCTCTATTTCAAATGGTCATCCAGGAACATCCTCACACACTACTATTTGTTCTTAGCTTTCTACGATAATCGTTCGCATTCACGCAATGCATTACTAATTATAACTTATGCAACCAAGGTGCATCATTTACACATAACCCACTATGGTTTCATCATATACCGTGTTCATCTCAATTCAGTTCTAACACATACCTATACCTCTCATGGTATAACCATATTCATTCTTATTTTCAACATACTTGTTGAATCACTCAAATTGTTAAATAACACTCTTGAGTCTCATACACATAATGTCACATTGACATTATACCCCCGATAGAGTCTTACATGATTTAACATATCGATGCCATGTCCTCGACATGGTCTTATACAAAATCCCACACTGATGCCATATTCTAAATATGGTCTTACACGGAACCTTAATTACCATCGTATCATGCTATTTGCATTTCCACTATTCATGGTTTAAATCAAGACTTTCATTTCTTGACATTACATCAAAACTTATTTAACGTATACATGGAGGCAATAAACAATTCATACAACATCGAAATATTAAAAATACTTCACTTAGAGTTGTACAATTTAACACATGAACTTACATCGATACCGAAAAGGGTAAAAAAAATCTATTTGTCCACTTTTTTCGTTTCTCCCGTTCTAAGTTTGAATCTCTTTTTCTTGATCTAGAACAATAGAATTTTACTCATTTAATCACTTATAAATCATAATACATCATAATCTACACTTAGGCAAAAATGACTATTTTGCCCTTATACTTTGGCAAAATTATGATTTTTCCCTAGGCTCGTAAATCACTTTTCATCACATTTTCTTATCAAACAAGTCTAGCTGAACATTTAATCCTCTTACAACTATTCATAATTCCAACTATTTCATGCATTAATGAACAAATTATAACATTTGCATCTCAGTCCTAATTAGGTGTTTTCATGACAACACCTTTCACAAAAGTTGTTTCTCATCTTCCCAACATTCATTTTCCTCCATAAAAACTCAGAAAGCAACACAAACTCTCTCATGGCAAGTCCTTAGACTTTCAACCATCTTGCAAAATAATCCCCTCTTTAGAAAGCTTAAGCTTTGGGGACTCCAAAGGTATAAAAATTATCAACTAAAACCATCAAAATCACTTACTTGAAGAGAAGATGAGTTGCTGAAATTTTAAACTTTCAAACACCCCTTGTTTGCTGAAAATTCCGGTAGAGAAGAGAAGAAAATAAAAAGATGATAGCTTTTTGCTTATTTCATCTTATTTTATTCATTTATTCAACAAAAGTCACCAACTCTTGTCAAACTTTTAATTCCTTGTCCCCTTGACCGTCCATCTCTCTTAGGTAGGTGTAATTGCACTTTAAAGACCTCTAATTTACACTTCATGGCTATTTAATACCTTTAGCCTATAGAATGGAACTTTTGCACTTTATGGGATTTAGTCCTTTTTCGCAATTAAGCATGAAATCTCTAAAATTAAAACACCAAAATTTCTATACATCCTTATAAACATATTATAACACATAAAACAACATGAAAATAATTTTCTCAAACATCGAATTAGTGATCTTGAGATCACTGTTCTGACTAGTCCCTAAATCGGGCTGTTACATCATATTTATAGCTCAATGCTTATGCTAGCCGAGTGGACACTAAGTAATCTAAATTGACAGCTTGTGATCATCTTAATTGAGCTGAAATTGTTTGGAAGCTTCCTTGAACGTCCCTTGTAGTTTCCTAGGCTAATTAGCTTAATTTAGAATGAATGATGAGCTGAATGGACACTTTAGGTTCAGCCAAGAGGAAAGAACAAGCTTTAATGTGCTTCTTTGATTAGCTAAACAGTTTTTTAGCTATTAAAATTAGCTTGGCACTTCAATAGGCTTTAGGTGCAAACACAAGAATTTAATCAGCCTCCCAAGTGTGAACATACGAATTTAGGCAACCTCTAAGGTGTGAAATCAGCTGCAACTGAATGGTCTAGTGTGAATGTGTTGGTGGCCTTTGTTCTCCACGAAAATGGCACTTGGAGGAGAGTAATCAGCAACTCCCTATTAATGCCATCCATGAACTAGCTGAGTACATGTATTCTCTTTAATGCCATCCCATGAATTTGACTAGCTAATCAGCTGGTGTGAACTCCTACAAGCAAAATGAACAATCGGTTTAGGACATATTCAAGACACCAATTAAGTTGTCTACACTTTAGACACAATTAAAATATGTGATCCTAGGACATATTAAATAGCTGTGCTAACTAAGGAATATTAAATAAACTTAAGACATAATAAATTGTTGAACTAAATAAAACACATTAAATAAACTCAAACACATTAAATACATTCAGATTAATGCATATTTAAATCCTACTTAATTTATGACACAACTTAAACATTACCTTCATTATTTGAGCTAATTAAACTAATTTAACTAAACCCAAATTAATTATTCCAGCAGCTTAAATGCATAAACTAAAGAAAGCTAAAATTGATCTAAATCGAATTAAATATTCTAGCGAATTGAAGCACAAGCTAAAACTGAATAATGTTGAGTTCAATGAGCTAGGATGAGCTATGAACAAGTTAAATGGGCTTGTAACAAGTTGCATGGAACACTTGAGTTGAACATCCTTAATTATTCGATAAAGCCAGCAATGGTTTCCACCCCACATTCAATCAATTAAGACATGCACACAATTTAACAAACCAAAATTAAATTTCATTTTGCACTTGGGCCCCTCGTGTTTAGGCCATTCCTGGTGTTGTCGATTTGAGTCATCACATGATGCAGTCGGGATCACATCAAGGCATTATCATTTATAATTTGACGGGCATTGTTGGATATGTTTTCAATGTCATATATATATATATATATATATGATATTTATATAAATCACAAACACAACATTTAACTCAAATATATAAATTTACACAATTCAGTTACTCTAACTTACCTCAACAAATGTTAGTGTACGTAAAATCTACTAATCAGACATTTTCCTCGTTCTAACTCCGAATTTGGTCTATCAGGATCTATACGAATAAATTTAACATCAATTTAATACAATTTAAACTCAATTTTGTCCAATTATATCTTAGGTAAAATTACCATTTTGCCCCTAAACTTTTAATTAATGACGATTTCATCCCTAGGCTCGGAAAATGAAATTCATGCAATTTACTCCTTATTCCAAGCCTAACCAAAATTTCAATATAAACTTTACGGCACATGTATTCTATAAAATTTAGAATTTTTCTTCAATTTTCACAATTTTACAATTTAGTCCCTAAATCATGTTTTCATCAAAATTCACTTTGTAAAAGTTGTTTATCTATTATCACCTTTCATTTTCTACCATAAATTTTAAATTTTCAGCATATTCATCCATGACATAACTTTTATATTTTGATAACTTTTCAAATTAATCCCCCAAATAGATAGATTAAACTATCCCAGTTTTAAAAATATAAAAATTACTAAAAACGGGGCTTGAATACTTACCTAATTTGGCCAAGAAAGCTTGTTTTCTCTTTCCTAAATATTTGGGGAAGAAGATGATATAAAATGATTTTTATTTATATTTAATTTTATCACTTTCCAATTTAGTCCTTAGCCTTTTTTAATTTTTCCATGGATGAATCATCAAAAATATCTACTAACTTTTCTTTAATGGTCTAATTACCACATAAGGACCTTTAGTTTTGAATTCCATAGCTATTTGATCTTTCTAGCTACTAGAATCCAACTTTTGCATTTAATGATCTAATGGTCTAATTACCATATAAGGACATCAAGTTTTGAATTCCATAGCTATTTGATCTTTCTAGCTACTAGAATCCAACTTTTGCATTTAATGCAATTTGGTCCTTTATCAAATTAAACATGTAATCGATAAAATTTCTTTACAAAATTTTCCCACAATATTATTATCATACTGTAGATCATAAAATAATATTAAAATAATTTTTCTTTCTGGACTCGGATTTATGGTTCCGAAACCACTGTTCCAATTTTATAAAAAATGTGATGTTATAAATTTACTTGCTTTTCTATCTCTGAGAATCTCCATACCAAGTATCTTCTTTGCTGTCCCAAATATTTAATCTCAAATTCTTCACTTAGTTGGGCTTTGGCCTTTCTTATCTCTTCCTTACCTTTTGTTGCTATCAACATGTCATTAACATAAAGGAGGAGATACACAAAAGAACCATCACTATTTTTCTTAAAGTAAACACAACTGTCAAAACTACTTCTTTTGAAATCATGAAAGGTCATAAAGGAATCAAACCTCTTGTACCACTGTCTTGGTGATTGTTTCAAACTGTAAAGGGACTTTTTTAGCAAGCAAATATAGTCCTCTTTTTCTGAGACTGTAAAACCCTCTGGTTGTTGCATGTAAATATCCTCCTCATGTTATCCATGCAAAAATGCAATTTTACATCTAACTGCTCAAGCTCCAAATCATTCATGGCCACAATACCAAGTAAAGCTCGAATCAAACTATGTATCACAACTGGGGAGAGCACATTGTGAAGTCCACTCTTAGAATTTTACTGTAGCCCTTTGAAACAAGCCTTGCTTTATATCAGGGTTCTTCAACTCCTGGAGTCCCTTCTTTCTTTTTAAACACCCATTTACAATGAACAACCTTTTTACCTTTATAAAGTTTCACAAGATCCTATGTTCTATTTTTATGGAGTGATTCCATCTCATCTTGCATAGCAAACATCCACTTTTCTGAGTCTTCACAGTTAATCGCATCAGAATAATTAGATGGCTCTTGGTTTGCATCTATATCTTTAGCCACATTTAAAGCATAAGCAACTAGATCAACCTCGTCATACTTCCTTGGAGGTTTAATTTCTCTTCTAGTTCTATTTTTGGCGATAGAGTATTGTGGTAAAGAAGCAACTCTATTCTAAATTTTTTTACTAGCTTAAGGAGTCGACTCTGTTATAGATTCTAGATTAATCTGATGCTCTACCTGCTTTTGATTTTCTTTATTGGAAGAGTCTTTAAGAGATAAGTTAGGTAGCATAGCAGTTTCATCAAAAACAACACCTCTGCTAATCACAACTTTTTTATTTTCAGGACACCATAACTTATACCCTTTTACACCAGTTTTATAACCAAGAAAAACACATTTAATGGACCTTGGTTCCAATTTTCCATTATCAACATGAGCATACGCAGGACACCCAAAGATCTTCAAATCATAATAGCTAGCAGAATTACCAGACCATGCCTTTTGTGGAGTCTTTTTCTCAATGGCAACGGATGGAGTTTGGTTGATCAAAAAACATGCAGTAGAGGCTGCTTCGGCCCAAAATGACTTTGGTAAGTTGGTATTTGACAACATACATCAAACCTTCTCTATGATCGCTCTGTTAATTTGTTCTATAATGTCGTTTTGCTGTGGAGTATGACGAACTGTCAAGTGTCTCACAATCCTTTCTGACTTGCACAGTTTATTAAACTCATCAGAACAGAACTCCAAGCCATTATATGTGCGGAGGTATTTTATTTATTTTTCCGTCTATTTTTCAATCATAGTTTTCCAAGACTTAGATGTGGAAAACACATTACTTTTCTGCTTTAGGAAGAACGCCCAAACTTTTCTAGAAAAATCATTAATAAAAGTTAGCATATAATTAGCTTCACCTCTCAAAAGCACTCCGGATGGCCCCCACGGATCAGAATGAATATACTCCAATATTCCTTTAGTGTTATGGATTCCTCTAGTGAATCAAACTCTCTTTTGCTTCCTAAAAATGCAGTGCTCACATAACTTTAGTCTGCAAATTCCTTGTCCATTAAGAAGTCCTCTTTTGCTCAATTCTGCCATGACATTCTCACTCATATGCCTTAGGCGCATATGCCAAAATATAGTAATATCATCATCTAACAAGGAAGAGGAAGCAACAGCTGCATCACCAGTAACAGTAGAACCCTGCAAAACATATAACTTGGCAGTCTTTCTTTACCCTTTCATCACAATGAGGGAACCTTTGGAAATCTTCAAAACCCCACTTTCAGCTATGTATTTGTACCCTTTTGAATCAAGAGTACTCAACGAAATTAAATTTCTCTTCAATTTTGGAACATGTCGCACGTCACTAAGTGTTCTGCCAACTCCGTCAAACATCTTAACTTTAATCGTTCCAACATCTGCAATTTTACACAAAGCATTATTTCTCATCAAAATAATAGCTTCAGACACTATTTCATAAGTTGTAAACCAATCCCGATTGGGACTCATGTGGAAGGTGCAGCCCGAATCAAGAATCCAATCCTCGCTCACTTTAGAATTATTGACAGAAGTGACTAGAAGTTCACCATCGCTGTAGTCTTCTACAACATCAGCCTCACTAGAATTTTCTAGTTGTTTATCATTTTGATTCGCAGCCTCCCTTTCTAGTTCTGTTGCAGAAGTTACAAGTTTTACCTCTATTTGAAAACTTTGACCTACTCTTAGATTTATCGTGAGGATTTTGTTCTTGTGTCCTTTCACAATCGTCATCATCATTTCGATCTTGTCTCCCATGAACAATGAGACCCTCTCCCTTAGAGTCGAGTTTAACCAAAAGATGCTTCATCTTATCATACGAGGTTAAATAATCATAAACCTCATCAATTGTGAGAGACTCGCTACTATATAAAATCATGTCTCTAAAGGTTGTATAAGTCGGGGCAACAAACAGAGTAGAATCAACCCTAGATCTTCCTTATCATACTGAATCTCCATGGCCTCCAAGTTTGAGTGAATTTTTTTAAACACTGTTAAATGTTTGTGCACAGACGTACCTTCCTCCAAACGATGAGCATAAAGACGTTGCTTCATATGTAACTTGCTTGTTAGAATTTTTGACATACATATTTATTCCAGCCTCTTCCATAATGCAGCGATAGTCTTCTCCTTCATCAAATCTTGCAAAATATGTTAGACAAATGCAAATGTAATTGTGTTAACTCCTTTCAATCCTAACACTTCTTCTCTTCATCCGTTAGTGATGAAGGCATATTATCTATTCCTAGCAGGGCATCCTCTATATCCATATGCGCAAGAACTACTTGCATCTTAATCTGCCACAATACAAATCTGGAGTTGTGATCCAACAACGAAATTTCATACATCAAAGATGTCACTACTGTGATCGAGATGTGATCGCTGCAAAATAGTCTAGTTTTAATATTTATAAAAGAGTGATCGAACCTGTAGACTGACTGCGACAACAATAGAGGCAAGCGCACCTATCGAACAGTAGTATAGCTTAGGCAAGAATATCTTATCGAACCCAAGGAACCTAAAAGTACTACTACTCACTTTCTTTCTATTATTTAGCCTAAAATATGGAGTGATTGGTTTATTAATCTAAAACAAATGAAATACTTTAAACTTAAATACAAAGACAAAAGAAACAAAACTTTGGGAAAAGACTTTGAAGAAAACTCAATTGATAAAGACGATTCCTTCGGGAAGAATCCACCTATGACTTCACTTATTATCTACCTTTTCAATTCATATGATTTCTTTACTTAGCTTGATCCGTGAGACTCCCTAACCTATATTAAACCTTCTCTCGAAGTGAATAATGTCTAACCTTAGGTTAATTAGTGGAACTCTAGTTCTCTTATAATAACCCCCTAAGGAAGCATTAAATCGATCAATGGACTCCTATATTAGGTTTCACCCTAATCCGACAAAATCTCCTAACCCTATCTCTAGGCACCTGATCAACTCCGCTTAATTATGCTAGATTTACTCTTAGGTAGGGTCTATTCCTCCTCCACCTAAGCATATCAGATAAATTTAAGCAACATAATTAAGAACAAACTAAGTATTTATCATATAAACTGAAAGAATTAAATAACAAAATCCATCATAGGTTTCATCCCCTTCAAGTATGTGAGGGGTTTATTTCATAACCAAATAAGAAAATATCTCAAGAGAAAAGATAAAACAAAACATAAGAAATCCCTAAAACCCCCTGAAGGAATTGAAGAGGAGATCCTCCTTCTTGAGTGGAACTCCGACTCTTCGAGATGGATCAATTGGCTATCTTTGAGACAATACCTAAATGAGGAAGGCTTGGCAGAAAACTCTGCTCAATGATCGACCCCCTTGAATAGCCACCTTGGGGTGTTTTTATAGACTTTAGAATGCTTTACTTGTATCCTAAGTACTCATAATTCAGGTATAATTCGTCCTAGGTGTTTGAGTAGACTTAGGATTGCGTTTCTTGGGCTCCAAGCATCCTATTCCGAGTGAAATTCCTCTTTCCTATGGCAGGGGCACGGCTAAGGCACGCCCGTGTAAATTGAGGCTTAGCCCGTGTCTCTATTCTGTTGATTTAGGCATGGGTGTGAGGGTCAGGCCGTGCTTCAGTCTGTCAATTGGGGCACAGCCATACAGATCAGGGATAGACCGTGTTGGGCTTTTTGTCGATGAGACACGGCCGTGTAAATTGGTGATAGGCTGTGTTCTAGGTGGATAGCAAGGCACGACAGGTGTGGAATAAAACCAGTGCCGTGTCGACTTCTTGGGTTGGCCCAATTTGGTCCGTATTAAGCCTGTTTTACGTTCTTTTTATCCTTAGGTGTTCTCCTGAGTATAAGACATGAAAAGAAAGGATTAAGAACACCTTTTTACATAAATCAAGGATAAATTCATCCAAAAGCATACTAAATGTGGGATTAAAATATGTTACTTTTACGGTTTATCGAATACCCCCACACTTAAGCTTTTGCTTGTCCTCAAGCAAAATTCTCAACTTACAATTAAAACGAACTTCCCACAATTCATAATTCCTATTAATAATGCCTCATCATAATTCATAGATAATTTATACATGGATAATTTAATTGAAAGAGCCCCAAAGATTCAAACGAGATAAGTCATGATTTTGTAGCATGAAAATATAGGTGTCTCCCCTTATCTAAATAATTACCTTTGATTCAAAACTGACAAGGACCGACATCCTTACTAAAGATTCACTCAAATCACTCAAAAGTGTTTAAGGTTCAAGAATAAGCACTCTAATTCAAACCTGAAAAGTTAATCCCATAAGCTTGCCTGAAAATCAAATCTCCACCACTGTATATGAGATGATACACAAATCAAAAGGTCTTTAATTAGGGTTGTAACAGGGCTAGGGTTAAAAGGTGTGGATAAAGGCTAAATTAGAGGTTATAATCGAGACTGTCTTGACAAATTGCCTAACTAGAAATACTGAACTTAAATATGAATATTGACTTTGAATGAAAACTACTAATATTACTATTGATAATTACTCTATAATAAGGAGTATTTTTTATAATACTTGAATACGAGCTTTTTCTTCAACAATTGGAGTTTTAAATGCTCTAAGCTCTTTTATTTACTACTAATATTGAATATACTTGGATTTTTTTAAGAACAAACTAAAATAAACATAATAGAAGGAACTTTGAAATAGCCTAATTAGGCAATTGATCAAATCAATTCTCGATAAAGGGGTAGTCAAAGGAATGTTGATAACAAATACAAAGGGATTTTGGGTTAATATTAGTGGGTGAGTCAATAAAAAGGTTGTTAGGATTCAATGTGGTTCACTAGGGATTAATTTGTATGGGTAGGATTTTTAGTGTAGTGAACGGGTTAAAACCTAGGTGCCTTTATCATCTCAGTGTATTAAACCATTAATGTGATCTCGACATGTATAAACGAGGCAAGTTCTAAAATAACAGTTCAAAGTTGACACACTCATAATCAATTAAAGTGAGCATGAAAAAGGGTATATGCTCTATAAGGCTCAAAATCTCACAAAAATTGTGGGTGTTTTGACTTCAATCCTTATAAATTTTGAACTTCAAGGTGATTCTCAAATTAGGTTCAACAACCTATCAATTTTAATTTTAGAAAGTAGACTTATCATGCTCGATTCTCTAGTATTCTTCAAATTTAATTGTCAATGCATAATTAACTATGACTTACTCTAAAACATATCAATAAAAATCATAAATCATTAGAAATTTCATCCTAATTAGGAATATGAGAAATATACTTAAGATCAAGACTAATTTCAGGATTTGAGAATTATGCAAAAAGTTAGGTACTATTACCCCCACACTTAAGATGTACATTGTCCTCAATGTACAAAAGATAGATAATGAAATTTATGTGCCAAATCAAAAAGATAAGTTGGGAAAGTAATACTCCCTGAAATCTGGATGATTCTGGCGTCTTTGGTAGCGGTGATGGTGTTTTCTATGGGCTTAGTGGCGTGGCTACCGAAAAGCAATTTGCTAGATGAAGAAATTGGGTAGCCTGTGAAGATATGGTCAAGAGATCTAGAGAAATAATAATATACTAATAATATATTTAAAGATTAAGGAAATAAAAAGAAGGAGACTAAGAAGAAAACTAAAATTGAAAGAAAAGACTAATGGACTAAGGAGTCCTTATTGTTGAATGGTTTGTGAAATGGGTGTGACCTCGAAGGCTGTGGTGCGTGATTCCCAAGCAGCCTTTAGAAACTAAAACCAAGAAACAAATATGAAATAAATTAATTTAAGCAGGAAATAAGTAAATATAAGGAAAATAAAGGAGACGAGAAAAGAAAAATAGAACCGAAAAGGTTTCTGAGACCCTTGGCGTGTCAATTAAGTGAAGCTATCGGCATGAACTCATGTTGAGGCCTCCTCTAAGGAGATGATGCTTACGTTTCTTCGGCATGATCTTTGTGTTGCTCAAGTGTCTTGGATCTTTTCTATGAATAGGAAGAAAAATTTGAAAGAAAAGAGAGAGAAGGAATAAGAAAGAAGATGGGACAAAGAGGACGGGCTGTGGGGATTTAAATAGGATTTTAAATCTGGCACTTTCCCATGCCCATGTACCGAGGGTGTGTCGATTCACACGGCCGTATCGCACGGCCGTGTTGTGGGGTATGTTGTCCTTTCACGCCCATTTTGTTGGTTCGCACACCCATTCCTAAAAAAATCAGTATAGAAGCACGGTTGGACTGCACGGGTGTGGTCTTCCCGTGCTAAATAAGTCAGTATCTTAGCACGATTATGAGGCACGGCCGTTCTATTTTTGTCGGTGCCCGTGCTTCAAAGGTGGTTGGACTCGTGACGTCGGGGAGTGGTTGGACTGACTTGCATGGCCCTGCTCTTGTCAGTGTGGCAGTTTCTGGTGGTCCACACGGACACAGCCGTGTGTAAGGCCGTGTGGTCTGGAAATCTGTACTTTTGTGTTAGTTTCCAAATAAATACTTAGGAAAAAAAGATGGAAAGAAAAGAAACTGAAAACAAATTTGAAAATAAATAGTGTTAATATTCGGGTTGCCTCCCGAGAAGCACTCGTTTATAGTCTTAAGCTAGACTGTCCTCATGTTTGAAAATTTCAGGGAGGTTTAAAGGTTTGGATATCTTCCCTCATGCTTGCGATTTTATTTTTATGACAAAGTTGAAGTCGAGAAGCATTTACCTTGAATTTATCGAATTTTGGGTTACTTACCTCGACTGTGTTGTGGGGGAAGATTTCGTGTACCTTGGGAAGAATTTCTCCCTTTGTCCTCAAGTCTGTTGAAGTGATGTGAAGATTGGCTTTGTCTAACAGCACCTGGTCTCCTATTTTAAAGTGATTTGATGTTCCTATGAGCTCTTCTGGTGGTTCCTTAGGTTTTACTTCGTGTGGATCCGGCTTTTCTTTGGTGTATATCTTCTGCTCTTCTAAATTGTTGATCGTACGCTTTTGTGTTGGCTTAGTTTTGATGCTTCGTGATGTTTCCTGTGATGGAGGTTGAATAATTTGATTATCTATTGAAATGACTTTCTTACCTTCATCTTCTGTGGTTCTGGCTAAGTCGAGAGCTTGAAGATTGATTGATTCATCTCCGACACGAAGTATGAGTTCTCCTGTGGCAACATCAAGTTTAGTCTTGGCAGTTGCAAGAAAAGGTCTTCCTAAAATTAAAGGGATTGAATTTTCCTCATCCATGTCTAAAACAACAAAATCTACTGGGAAAACGAATTTATCGATTTTTACTAGAACGTCTTCAATAATGCCCCTAGGAATTCTAACAGTTTTATCAGCTAGTTGGATACTCATCCTAGTTTGTTTGGGCTTCCCTAGATCTAGTCTTTTAAACAGTGTATAAGGCATGACATTTATAGTTGCCCCTAAATAAGCTAACGGATTATCAATAGTTAAACTACCAATTAAACATGGAATCGTAAAACTCCCTGGATCTTTTAATTTCTGCAGTAGTCGATTTTGTAGCATTGCTGAGCATGTTGCGTTAAGTTCCACATGGTGCTCTTCATCTATTTTGCATTTGTTTGTTAAAAGCTATCTTAAAAATCTCCTTGCATCGAGCATCTAAAAAAGAGCTTCCAGAAGAGGTAAGTTAATGTATAATTTCTTTAGAAGTTTTAGAAACTTACCAAATTATTCCTCTGAATCATCTCCTTTCAATGCTTCGGGATAAGGTATTCGAGGGTGGTACTCTTTAATTACCGATTTTTCTTGTGCTACCTCTATTTTACCTGTTTCTTCCTTGGTTTCTTGTATTGGGGTGGGCTTGACTACCTTTGTATCCTCTTGAGATGTGATGGCTTGTATCTATTCTTTTGGGTTTATTTCTATGTTGCTTGGTAGACGTCCTTGTTGTCGTTCTGAAACAAGCTTTGTAAGTTGTCCCACTGACCTAGTGATTTCCCTGACTTGTTCCTTGATTTCTTTGATCGATATTCCTTGGTTATCAAGCGTTGTATCAGTTCTTTGGAGACGGCATCTGTGTCTGCCATGAACTTTTTCAACATCTCTTCAAGGCTCGGCTTCTTTTTCGGTGGATAAGGTTGATTTTGGTAATTTGGAAGAGGCTGCTGCCTTTGATTTCCTTGTCCTCCCCACGAAAAATTTGCGTGGTTTTTCCAACCTGGATTGTAAGTGTTACTATAAGGATTATTATTAGATCTGAAATTGTTACCTATATAGTTTGTCTGCTCGTTTCCTGCTCCTGGTTGGTAAGGTGGGTACTCAGAATTCGCCACATTCCCGCTCGTTTCGCATTGCATGACTAGATGTACCTGTGAAGAATATAAATTATCAAGCTTTTTATTCATTAACTCCATTTATGTTGACAACATTGTCACTGCGTCTACATTAAAAACTCTGACTGATTTTGTTGGTTTAGCCCTTGTAATTTGCCATTGATAGGTGTTCAACGACATCTCCTCAATAAAATCGTAATCCGCTTCAGGAGTTTTATTATTCAAAGTTCCACCGACTGATGAATCAATCATTTGCCTTGTTGGAGAATTCACACCATTGTAAAAAGTTTGGACTTGAAGCCACATAGGTAATCCGTGGTGTGGGCATCTCCTTAGGAGATCCTTATATCTTTCCCATGTATCATATAATGTTTCTGCGTCATTCTGCACAAAAGAAGATATATCATTCCTAAATTTGTCTGTTTTGGCCGATGGAAAATATTTTAAAAGAAATTTTTTGGTCATTTGATCCCATATGGTGATTGACCCTCGTGGTAACGAGTTCAACCATTACTTTGCTTTATTCCTTAATGAAAAAGGAAATAACCGAAGACGTATGGCATCGTCAAAATGCCATTTATTTTGAAAGTATCACAGAATTCTAAAAAATTAGATATATGAGTGTTGGGATCTTCATCCTACAAACCATCAAATTGAACAAATTGTTGAATCATTTGTATTGTGTTAGGCTTTAATTCAAAATTATTAGCAGCTATAGCGACCTAACAATACTAGATTCCGCTCCTGTTAAATTAGGTTTAGCATAATCATACATAGTACGCGGAGCATTCTGTTCTTGCACATTTGGCGGTGGATTGTTTTCGTCCATCCCTTCAGAAGGATTGGATCCTTTCTATTCTCCTCTGTGATAGTCTAGGGCTCGTCTAATTTCTCTGCGATTTCTGTGAGCGGTAGCTTCAATGTCACTTTCGTATTCTAATGGGCCTCTCTGATTTCTTCTAGTCATAAACTAGATGTACCTGTTGTAAAAAGAAAGGAAGAAATTTAGAAAAAAATATATGTATAAAAATAAGAGAAATAATAAAAAATAAAAATAATAAAAATAATGGCTAAAGTAATAGAAATAAAATTTTCTTAATATTTTAGGAGTTCCCCGGCAACAGTGCCAAAAACTTGATCACTGTAAAATAGTCTAGTTTTAATATTTATAAAAGAGTGATCGAACCTGTAGACTGACTGCGACAACAATAGAGGCAAGCGCACCTATCGAACAGTAGTATAGTTCAGGCAAGAATATCTTATCGAACCCAAGGAACTTAAAAGTACTACTACTCACTTTCTTTCTATTATTTAGCCTAAAATATGGAGTGATTGGTTTATTAATCTAAAACAAATGAAATACTTTAAACTTAAATGCAAAGACAAAAGAAACAAAACTTTGGGAAAAGACTTTGAAGAAAACTCAATTGATAAAGACGATACCTTCGGGAAGAATCCACCTATGACTTCACTTATTATCTACCTTTTCAATTCATATGATTTCTTTACTTAGCTTGATCCGTGAGACTCCTTAACCTATATTAAACCTTTTCTCGAAGTGAATAGCGTCTAACCTTAGGTTAATTAGTGGAACTCTCGTTCTCTTATAATAACCCCCTAAGGAAGTAGTAAATCGATCAATGGACTCCCATATTAGGTTTCACCCTAATCCGGTAAAATCTCGTAACTTTATCTCTAGGCGCCCGATCAACTCCGCTTAATTATGCTAGATCTACTATTAGGCAGGGTCTATTCCTCCTCCACCTAAGCACATCAGATAAATTTAAGCAACATAATTAAGAATAAACTAAGTATTTATCATATAAATCAAAAGAATTAAATAACAAAATCCATCATAGGTTTCATCCCCTTCAGGTATCTGAGGGGTTTAGTTCATAACTAAATAAGAAAACATCTCAAGAGAAAAGATAAAACAAAACATATGAAATCCCTAAAACCCCCTGAAGAAATTGAAAAGAGATCCTTCGTCTTGAGTAGAACTCCGACTCTTCGAGATAGATCAATTGGCTATCTTCGAGACAATACCTAAACGAGGAAGGCTTGCCAAAAAACTCTGCTCAATGATCGACCCCTTTAATAGCCGTCTTGGGGTGTTCTTATAGACTTTGGGGTGCTTTACTTGTCTCCTAAGTACTCATAATTCAGGTATAATTCGTCCTAGGTGTTTGAGTAGGCTTAGGATTGCGTTTCTTGGGCTCCAAGCATCCTATTCCGAGTGAAATTACTCTTTCCCGCGGCAGGGGCACGGCTAAGGCATGCCCGTGTAAATTGAGGCTTAGCCCATGTCTCTATTCTGTTGATTTAGGCATGGCCGTGGCACGCCCGTGCAAATCGAGGGTCAGGCCGTGCTTTGGGTCTGTCAATTGGGGCACAGCCATACAGATCGGGGATAGGCCGTGTTGGGCTTTTTGTCGACGAGACACGGCCGTGTAAATTGGTGACAAGCCGTGTTCTAGGTGGATAGCAAGGCACGGCCGTGTGGAATAAAGCCTAGGCCGTGTCGACTTCTTGGGTTGGCCCAATTTGGTCGTATTAAGCCCGTTTTACGTTTTTTTATCCTTAGGTGTTCTCCTGAGTGTAAGACATGAAAAGAAAGGATTAAGAGCACCTTTTTACATAAATCAAGGATAAATTTATCAAAAGCATACTAAATGTGGGATTAAAATATGTTACTTTTACGGTTTATCAAGATGTGATACCAATTTGTAAAAATAGAACGTCAGTAATGACAATATATCGCAAAGAAAAGAGAAATAAAAATAAAGAACACACAGAATTTCATGTGAAACCCTTTCGAGAAAAAATCACGGGCAAAGGAGAAGGAAATTCACTATGTCGAATTTGAATGATTACAAGAGGAGTTTCGACTACATCTATTTATAGGTTGAAAAAACCTAATTCTAATCAATGTCAAATATATTATGCTAATAAATGTTAAATATATTATACTCATAAATACTAAATCTTCTAGGAAGAAGATATATTTTGTTTAACTTGACTTGCAAGCAATCTCTTAGAATTTGGGTCACAAAACTCTAACAGCAAGTTTAACTCTTGTTTTAAAATTCGTTTGATGAATGTTTAACATGTTTTAATGATGACTGGAATATGTATGACTTATAACTATTTCGAAAGCTAAAATGGAATATGTTTACTTAATAATGAGACCATTTGTATTACATGTGATGTGTAACAATCTGGTTTATACCCTAGTCGAAACAGTGGTTTTGGGACCACAAATTCGAGTCTGTAAAGTTTTTTATATTATTTTTTGTGTCTATGATATGTAAATTAGTATGTGTGAAATTTTCGTAAGCTAATTTGTCTGTCTGTGTGTTCAATTTGACAAAAGGACTAAATTGCATAATTTGTAAAAGTGGTCTTTCATTTGATTAACGGCTAAATTGGTGCGGCTTTTAAGTGTTAAGGACTTATGTGGCAATTTAGCCACTATTTTGGTTAGTGGACGGCATGGGTAAAGAAATATGTATATATATGTGTGTGTGTGTGTGTGTGTGTGTGTGTGTGTTTATATATATATTAAATATTATAAGTTAAAGTTATATTATATATATTTTTAAGTTACATTTATATTATAATAAAAGAAACATGGTTAGTGGATGAATGAAAGACAATCATACCCTTATTACATGTTTGTTTTATTTGTTTAATGAAAGGCTAAATATGTAAATGAATTATTATGTATGTTATATTGGATAAAACATAAAAAAATGGTCATTTTTAGTTCATCTTTTGACTAAAATAAGAAAAAGAGAAAGCAAGGGTTGAGTTTTACATATTCGGCCATTTGAGAGCCAAATTGGAGGTATGTTTTTAGTTGGTTTTCGATAAGTTCTACGTTTTTGAAATCGTTGCTATGATATGTACAAGACCCATGCTTTAATTTTAGTGTTTGATGAATATTTTGAGTTGAGCTATTGTTGGTAGTTGGATGTTTATGTTGTTTAAGGTTGAATTATGAAATATATGTGTTATATTAATATGTTTTGTCTTTGGATTTTTGATGAATTTGAGTATTTTGGGCTAAATTACAAAAATAAATTCTTGAGGGACTAAAATGTAAAAGAAATGACATGAATGGACTTGTATGAGGACTAGGGATATTCGGCCCTTAAGGTGTGTGGCCAAATTTTGTGTATTTTGTGTTTTGTGCAAATAGGACTAAATTGTAAAAGTGTGAAATATTAGGGGCAAAATGGTAAATTACCCATTTATGTGTTTTTGGGCTAAGTTGAATAGAAATGTGTTTGAATGAGTTTATTTTAAATATGTTTAGATCAAGAACAAAAGAAAACGGACTTGGATCGGGGAAAAGCTAAAATAATCGAATAGCCAGTTTTTATCGTCCGATAATATCCGAGGTAAGTCCCTAAGCAAATAATCATCGTAAATTATTTTCGTAAATTAGCATATGCTGAAATTTGGAATTATTGTAACTATATGTGAATTAGCCGAATTTAGCTAAGTATAAATTGATTCGGTTAAGTTATTTGTGTGATATCTACTATTGAATGTTCGTATAATGAGTTCGAAATGAGTACAAGATTCGATATATGAAATGATTCAGGTGAGAAAATTTAAAGTATTACTACTCAGGCTATGAGCCTAGCAAGCCTTGAGCTGGTGAACTTATCGGGCTTTATGGCTAGAAGGCTTATTGCCGGTGAATGATTATCAGACCTCGGGTCTAGCAGGCTTAGTGCCGGTGTGTGATTCAGGCCCATGCCTAGCAGGTTTTATACCGGTGACTTATAATACGAGCTTATGCGTACGAAATGATTGAATTATAATGGCAAAAGAACAAGCTAAAGCTTATTCAAGTGAATTAGATTATTTGGCCATAAGGTACGTATTGACTTAAGTACAAGTTATATGTGATGTTTATTGATTAAGTAAGTTGATAGATAATGTGTTTCTGTATTCGACATTTTTGGATATGTGGATAATATGATATTGATTTGATGTTGTTTACTTGCAACATTAGAGTATTCAATGGATGTATGAGTATTTATACATAATTAAGTCCGTCCATATGGAGATTTTATGGATATACATTCGGACATGTGGAATTAATTATATGAGTATATGTACATTCGATTGTATGGAGTTAAGTTGTATATGGTACTTATTAAATTGGTGGTATTTGGCTAAGATGATCAAATTGTACTATGTGATTTTATTAAGGTTATAAAATGATTTGGTGTATAATAAAGAATGTTTGATCATGTAGTTATAATTGCTTAAGACTTACTAAGTGAAGTTAGCTTACTCTGTGTATTTGTCATCCTGTTTTATAGATATAAATCAAGCTACGAGCTCAGGGGATTGTCAACGAAGTCATCTACACTATCGACTTACTTTGGTATATTTAACGTTTGGATTTTTGAACTTAAGGCATGTATAGGATACCTTAATATTTGGATGATATTTTGTTAATGTATATAAGTCATGCGAAAATGGCTATACTTTTGTTTATAAGTATGATTAATGTATGGAGTTTAAATGAAACAGTTTTTAGTTAACAGCAGTAACGTGATTTTGAAAAATCACCAAAAATAGGAGAAATGGAATTAGAGAGTGAATAAGATATAGAATTAAAGCTTATTATGTCTATTTTTATTTGAAAGAAACAAAGTAGGTAAAGGAATTTTATATTATGAGATACTTAAATTTTAGTGAGACTGATTCTGAATGACTTTGTGATTCCCTGTTCTGTCTTGGAAAAATTGTTAAAAATTGTAAAAAATAATCATGGAGCATAGTTTATATGCTTAGAATCTTTAATGAGTCTATTTTTGATTGGAATAAACACGAACATTATTGAAATTCTGTACAATGAGATAACTGAGTTTTTGTAAAGATAGGTCAGAACCATCAAACAGTGAAATAGGGGAAACTTTGATGAATAAACTGTACTAATTGACCATATGAAAAATTCTGGAAAAATTATGGTAAGAAGATATATGAGTCTAGTTTCAAGGAAAATTTACAGATCTAAATTTTGAGTTTCGTAACTCGAGTTATGGTCAATTTAGTCAACATGATGCAGTTGGACAATTTTAATTTCTATGGCCCAAATTAGTAGTCAAGTCTAGTAATGCCTCATACTCGACTCCAGCAACAATTTCGGGTAAGGGGTGTTACATTTTATTGGTATCAAAGCTTACAATTTAGTCGATTCTAGGACTACCATAGCACGTGTGAGTCTAGCTATACATGCCTTAAAATTATAATGCGATAGTGTGATGACTTCTGACATCTGAATTGTATTTTTATATAGTAAATAGATCCCGATAGAGCCGTAGCAGATGATGTCGAGAGCGTAGTGCCTAATCCCATGCATGGGACAGCGCCAGTAGAATCTCGACCTATCTCGAATAGCCATGAGGGGGAGGCTAAGCAAGCCTTCTATCAGATGATGAACGAATGGTTTATTCAATATATCCGGACTAATCCGGCTGTGCAACAACCTCTGCCCCCGAATAATCCACCTCCGATACCCATGGTACCTCCGATGATAGATCCGATGAGATTTAGTAGGCCTCCTGTAGATAAAATTAGAAAATATAGGGCCGAAGAGTTTAAGGCTAATGACGATGATGATGCGAACGAGCCGAGCTGTGGCTTGATAATACTATTCGTGTGTTCGACGAGCTATCATGTACTCCGGATGAATGCTTAAAATGTGCTATATCATTATTACGAGACACCACATATCACTGGTGGAATACACTAGTATCAATGGTTCCAAAAGAGAAAGTCACCTGGGAATTCTTCCAGACTGAGTTCCGTAAGAAATATATCAGTCAAAGATTTATCGATCAAAAACGTAAAGAATTTCTAGAATTAAAACAAGGTCGTATGACTGTGACTGAGTATGAACGAAATTTGTGAGATTGAGCCGATATGCTCGTGAATGTGTTTCAACCGAGGCTATTATATGTAAAAGATTTGAAGACGATTTGAATGAAGATATTAAGTTGCTGGCCGGCATACTTGAGATTAAAGAGTTTGTAGTACTTGTTGAACAAGCCTGTAAGGCTGAAGAGCTTGGAAAAGAGAAAAGAAAAGCCAAATTTGAAGCTAGAGACATCCGTAAAAGATCATTGAGTAAAACTTTTCATTCAGTATCAAAGAAGTTTAAAGATGAACTCAGTCGACATAAGCTACTTCAGACTTTTCTAGACGAGACCGAGATCGACCTCCTGCGGGTTCCTGAGCCACTTCAATGGCTATCGTTGGAAATGTTTAGCAGAACCGGGTTGAGTGCAAGCATTGTGGGAAATGGCATTCTAGGAGTTGTAGATTGCATGATCGATCCTGTTTTAAATGTGGATCGATAGATCATTTTATTCGGGAGTGCCCGATGTTAGCAGAGCAAAACACTATTACGAATGTAAGACCGAGCAATGTATCAGTACAAGGCAGACCACCCAGACACTCGGGAAATGTAGGTGGCAGTCAGAGAGGGACAAAGGATACTGCGGTTCGATCAGAGGCTCGCGTACTTATTAGAGCATATGCTATACGCACTCTAGGAGGATGCTTCTTCCCCAGATGTTATTATTGATACTTTTACTCTTTATGATACTACTGTTGTTGCATTGATTGATCCTGGTTTGACTCATTCTTATTTGTGTGAAACTTTAGTATCCAGTAAGACTCTGCATGTTGAGTCTACTGAGTTTTTAATTTGAGTATCAAACCCCTTGGGCCGGTGTGTTCTGGTCAACAAAGTGTGTAAAAGTTGCCCATTGATGATTCGGGATCCATGTTTCCCAGCTGATTTGATGTTGTTACCTTTTGATAAATTCGATATAATTCTGGGAATGGACTGGTTGACTTTGAATGATGCTATTGTTAATTGCAAAAGAAAGACCATTGATTTGAGATGTCAGAACGGTGAAAGAATTTGGATTGAATCTAATGATCTGAATGGGTTACCAGCGGTAATATCTTCGATGTTAGCTCGGAAATATATGAGAAAAGGGTATGAAGCTTACTTTGCTTATGTACTTGATAGTAAAGTGACTGAAAAGAAGATTGAATCCATTCCAGTCGTGTGTGAGTATCCAGATGTGTTTCCTGAGGAATTACCGGGTTAACCACCGGTCAAGAGGTAGAGTTTGGTATTAAATTAGTACCGGGGACGACTTCGATTTTGATAGCTCCGTATCGGATGGTACCTACAGAATTAAAAGAGTTGAAAGCACAGTTGCAAGAATTAACAGATAGGGTTTTGCACGACTGAGTTTCTCTCTATGGGGTGCACCAGTCTTATTTGTGAAAAAGAAAGATGGAACTATACAAATGTGCATTGATTACCGACAGCTAAATAAGGTGACTATAAAGAATAAATACCCGTTGCCAAGGATTGACGACTTGTTTGATCAGTTAAAAGGGGCTTCAGTGTTTTCAAATATAGATTTGAGGTCAGGTTATTATCAGTTGCGAGTCAGAGATTTTGATGTGCCAAAGACTACTTTTCGAGTGAGGTACGGACACTATGAGTTTTTGGTTATGCCTTTCGGACTTACTAATGCACCTGCTATTTTTATGGATCTGATGAATCAAATTTTCAGTCAGTATTTGGATCAATTTGTGGTAGTGTTTATAGATGATATACTGATCTACTCTAGAGATGAAACCGAGCTTGCCGAGCACCTGAGACTTGTGCTACAAACTTTGCGAGATGAACAATTGTATGCAAAGTTTAGTAAATGTGAGTTCTTGTTGAGTGAAGTCAGTTTTCTCGACCACGTTGTTTTAGCATCAGGTATTCGAGTTGATCCGAATAAAATATCGGCTATACTCGATTGGAAACCACCGAAAAATGTTTCAAAAATTCGAAGCTTTCTAGGACTTGCTGGTTACTACAGATGATTTGTGAAGGGTTTTTCTATGATAGCTACCCCGTTGACAAATCTATTACAGAAAGATGTGAAGTTTGAATGGTCGGAAAAGTGTCAGAAAAGTTTTGATCAGTTGAAAGCTCTTTTGACTGAAGCTCCAGTGTTAGTCCAGCCTGAATCGGGTAAAGAATTTGTTGTTTATAGTGATGCATCTTTGAATGGTTTGGGTTGCTTTTGATGTAGGAAGGCAAAGTTGTAGCCTATGCTTTGAGATAATTGAAGCCACACGAAAGAAATTACCCGACGCATGATTTAGAGCTAGCAGCTATTGTGCTCACGTTAAAGATTTGGCGTCATTATCTGTTTGGTGAGAAATGTCATGTTTATTCAGATCACAAGAGTTTGAAGTATTATGACTCAGAGAGATTTGAACCTGAGACAACGCAGATGGTTAGAGCTGTTGAAAGATTACAAATTAGTGATTGACTATCATCCGGGAAAAGCTAATGTTGTTGCAGATGCTTTAAGCCGAAAGTCATTATTTGCTCTTCGTGTGTTGAACGCGCATATGGTTATGTTTGATGATGGTTCGATAGTATCTGAATTAAAAGCAAGACCGTTGTTTATTCAACAAATTAGTGATGCTCAAAAAGTTGATAAAGATTTGTTGGAAAAGCGAGCTCAGTGTGAAAGCGATGTTGAGTCAGATTTTCGAATTGATGAGAATGACTGCTTAAGGTTCAAAGACCAAATATGTGTTCCAAGGAATTCAGATTTGATTCAGATGATATTTAATGAAGCTCACAGTAGCCGGTTATTTATTCATTCGGGTAGCACAAAAATGTATAACGATCTGAAACAGATTTATTGGTGGCCTGGTATGAAACGGGACATATCTGAATTTGTCTCGAAATGCTTAGTTTGTCAACAAGTAAAGGCCGAACATCAGGTGCCTTCTGGGTTACTTCAGCCGATCATGATACCTGAATGGAAATGGGACAAGATTTCTATGGATTTTGTATCCGGCTTACCTATAACCCCGAGCAAGAAAGACGCAATTTGGGTTATAGTGGATAGGCTAACCAAATCAGCTCACTTTGTTCCAGTTCATATGGACTATTCGCTTGATAAGCTAGCTGAGTTGTACATATCTCAAATTGTGAGATTACATGGTGTGCATATTTCTATTGTTTCAAAAGAAACCCGAGATTCACGTCATGGTTTTGGAAGAAATTGCAAGATGCTTTAGGTACTAAACTACACTTTAGCACAGCTTTTCATCCGCAGACAGATGGTCAGTCTGAATGAACCATTCAGATACTTGAGGATATGTTGAGATGTTGCGTCTTCGAGTTTGTTTAACGGTAAGAATTTTAGGGACGAAAATCCCTAAGGGGGGAGAATTGTAACAGTCCGGTTTATACCTTAGTCGGAACAGTGGTTTTGGGACCACAAATCCGAGTCTGTAAAGTTTTTTTATATTATTTTCTGTGTCTATGATATGTAAATTAGTATGTGTGAAATTTTCGTAAGCTAATTTGTCTGTCAGTGTGTTCAATTTGACAAAAGGACTAAATTGCATAATTTGTAAAAGTGGCCTTTTATTTGATTAACGGCTAAATTGGTTGGCTTTTAAGTGTTAAGGACTTATGTGGCAATTTAACCACTATTTTGGTTAGTGGACGGCATGGGTAAGGAAATATGTATATATATATGTGTGTGTGTTTTTATATATATATTAAATATTATAAGTTAAAGTTATATTATATTTATTTTTAAGTTATATTTATATTATAATAAAAGAAACATGGTTAGTGGATGAATGAAAGACAATCATACCCTTATTACATGTTTGTTTTATTTGTTTAATGAAAGGCTAAATATGTAAATGAATAATTATGTATGTTATATTGGATAAAACATAAAAAAAATGGTCATTTTTAGTTCATCTTTTGACCGAAATAAGAAAAAGAGAAAGCAAGGGTTGAGTTTTACATATTCGGCCATTTGAGAGCCAAATTGGAGGTATGTTTTCGGTTGGTTTTCGATAATTTCTATGTTTTTGAAATCGTTGCTATGATATGTACAAGACCCATGCTTTAATTTTAGAGTTTGATGAATATTTTGAGTTGAGCTGTTGTTGACAGTTGGATGTTTATGTTGTTTAAGGTTGAATTATGAAATATATGTGTTATATTAATATGTTTTGTCTTTGGATTTTTGATGAATTTGAGTATTTTGGGCTAAATTGCAAAAATAAATTCTTGAGGAACTAAAATGCAAAAGAAATGACATGCATGGACTTGTATGAGGACTAAGGATATTCGGCCCTTAAGGTGTGTGGCCAAATTTTGTGTATTTTGTGTTTTGTGCAAATAGGACTAAATTGTAAAAGTGTGAAATATTAGGGGCAAAATGGTAAATTGCCCATTTATTTGTTTTTGGGCTAAGTTGAATAGAAATGTGTTTGAATGAGCTTATTTTAAATATGTTTAGATCAAGAACAAAAGAAAACGGGCTTGGATCGGGGAAAAGCTAAAATAATCGAATAGCCGATTTTTATCGTCCGATGATATCCGAGGTAAGTCTCTAAGCAAATAATCATCGTAAATTATTTTCGTAAATTAGCATATGCTGAAATTTGGAATTATTGTAACTATATGTGAATTAGCCGAATTTAGCTAAGTATAAATTGATTCAGTAAAGTTATTTGTGTGATATGTGCTATTAAATATTCGTATAATGAGTTCGAAATGAGTACAAGATTCGATATATGAAATGATTCAGGTGAGAAAATTTAAAGTATTACTACTCAAGCTATGAGCCTAGCAAACCTTGAGCTGGTGAACTTATCGGGCTTTATGCCTAGCAGACTTATTGCCGGTGAATGATTATCAGACCTCGGGTCTAGCAGGCTTAGTGTTGGTGTGTGATTCATGCTCATGCCTAGCAGGTTTTATACCGGTGACTTATAATACAAGCTTATGCTTACGAAATGATTGAACTATGATGGTAAATGAACAAGCTAAAGCTTATTCAAGTGAATTAGATTATTTGGCCATAAGGTATGTATTGACTTAAGTACAAGTTATATGTGATGTTTATTGATTAAGTAAGTTGATAGATAATGCGTTTGTGTATTCGACATTTTTGGATATGTGGATAACATGATATTGATTTGATGTTGTTTACTTGCAACATTAGAGTATTCAATGGATGTATGAGTATTTATACATAAATAAGTCCGGCCATATGGAGATTTTATGGATATACATTTGGACATGTGGAATTAATTATATAAATATATGTACATTCGATTGTATGGAGTTAAGTTGTATATGGTACTTATTAAATTGGTGGTATTCGGATAAGATGATCAAATTGTACTATGTGATTTTATTAAGGTTATAAAATGATTTTGTGTATAATAATGAATGTTTGATCATGTAGTTATAATTGCTTAAGACTTACTAAGTTAAGTTAGCTTACTCTGTGTATTTGTCATTCTGTTTTATAGATATAGATCAAGCTACGAGCTCAGGGGATTGTCAACGAAGTTATCTACACTATCGACTTACTTTGGTATATTTAAAGTTTGGATTTTTGAACTTGAGGCATGTATAGGCTAGCTTAATAATTGGATGATATTTTGTTAATGTATATAAGCCATGCGAAAATGGCTATACTTTTGTGTACAAGTATGATTAATGTATGGAGTTTAAATGAAACAATTTTTAGTTAACAGCAGTAACATGATTTTGAAAAATCATCAAAAATAGGATAAATGGAATTAGAGAGTGAATAATATATATAATTAAAGGTTATTATGTCTATTTTTATGTGAAAGAAACAAAGTAGGTAAAGGAATTTTATATTATAAGATATTTAAATTTTAGTGAGACTGGTTCTGAATGACTTCGTGATTCCCTATTCTGTCTTGGAAAAATTGTTAAAAATTGTAAAAAAAATAATCATGGAGCATAGTTTATATGCTTAGAATCCTTAATGAGTCTATTTTTGATTGGAATAAACAAGAATATTATTGAAATTCTGTACAATGAGATAACTCAGTTTTGTAAAGATAGGTCAGAACCATCAAACACTGAAATAGGGAAACTTTGATGAATAAACTATACTAATTGGCCTTATGAAAAATTCTGGAAAAATTATGGTAAGAAGATATATGAGTCTAGTTTCAAGGAAAATTTACGGATCTAAATTTTGAGTTTTTTAACTCGAGTTATGGTCAATTTAGTCAACATGACACAGTTGGACAGTTTTAATTTTTATTCCCCGAATTAGTAGTCAAGTCTAGTAATGCCTCATATTCGACTCCGGCAACGGTCTCGGGTAAGAGGTGTTACGTGATGTGTGACGGTGGTGTGACATATTGATATTCGGGCTCGGTGATCGAGCCGAGTATAGGGTGTTAAACCCTAGATTCTACATTGGATCCCTCCGTGATTGGATGACAGAAAACCTTCAAAAACATCAGACTCCTTTATTGGGTAGGGTGGGTTGGTCGTGCCTTTTTGGGATCATTTCTTTGCACATTTGGAGGAATCACAACTTGTTTACTTTTCAAGGTATTTCTTGGAGTATTGATGAAGTCCTTAAGGTCTCCCATAGTTGGGCAAGACAGTAAACTTCAATTTCAAATGAGATACAAAGTTCTTTCACTAGCCCTTCCATAGCTAACGGTTAGGTATGCTTGAGCACGGATGGTTCGGTTAGGAATGAAAAAGGTTTTGCTACAGCTGGAAGATTAGTGCGGGATCATAATGGTAGGTGGATCACTGGGTTTTGTAGATTCTTGGGAAATTGCACAGTGATAGAAGCTAAGCTTCAGGGCATTTTGGATGGATTGAAGCTTATTTTATATAGGAGATTCAAAAGGGTCTCAATTCAAACGGACAACCTTGAGGCAACTAATACCATTTAAGATGGTTCTTCTGAAAACTATAATTCTGCTATAGTCAGAAGAATTCATCAACTCCTGAAAATGGTAAAGCAATGAAATATTCAACATATTCTCCAAAAACACACAATCGTAGATAGTCTTATTAAGATGATTCGTGACAGAAAACTAGATTTAAGATTGTTTAAGGATCCCCTTAGAAGATCTAGTTTAATTGATTTTGTATTCTTTATCTAAAACAAAAAGTATTGATGTTGTATAAAATTACTTGACTTTTGATAAACTCTATATTGAAGAGTCACACTAATTCAATAACAATCTTAAATATAAAAACCCTTCAACTAATTTCGCTATACATTTCACATAAATATGTTTTAAATCCACATTTGAAATTTAATAAAAGAATAAGCTCATTAAAGTATTAATATTTTTTATTTTAAAACCACACAAATGAAACAATAATAACTAAATCTAAATTTTAAATTTTAAAATAAAAATTAAATTCTTAAAACTAAAAATAAAAAATTAAATTTCAAATTTATAAACCTAATTCTACTTGGTCAAAGTAACGCCGGTCCTTGGGTTCTGTCGCACCAATCTCTTCCTTTTGCAAGTTTAAAGTCTCTTCACGGTTGACGGTTCTCTTCCACCGCCATTCCATCAACTAGCTTCCAAGACGGCCAATGACAGTTTTTTGGTTGTTGGCCAACAAATTTTTTTATTCCCGACCACAACATGGTCTTTCTAGTGATCCTCATTGCGTCAAGACAGCCTTCAATCGGTCTCCCTACTGCTCCCATCGGTTATGGGTGTTTGATATTGTTGCTAGGTTACTTTGCTTGTAATCGAGTCAAGATTGGCTTGACTTATCTTCAGAAGTATTTTTTATCTTTGTATCTAATTTATTTCATTACAAGCGTAATTGATTTACTTCATTGCCTTGCCCTCGCGAAAAGCATCAAAATTAAACCTAATTCGTTCTATTTTCCTGGTTACTGTCTGTAGTACATAATTCTTAGGACCTAAATTTCTGAGTAGGATATTCCACTGGAAGATGCTATGATTGCAAAGGAGGCAGAGGGAAGCATCCTGCGGTAAAATCCCACATCTTTCAGAAAAAAAAAAAAAAAAAAAAAAAAACCCCATCAGAGAAGCAGCCGTGATTAAGTGGCAAGGAAAGGAACCACAGAACTACAGATCGAATTCTTCTGAGCAAAGACACATCAAACATGTTTGGAATTCAAATCCTAGCAACACCTTTTCTCACCAACCTGTAGCTTAAATTTTGAAGGAAAAAAAAAAAAAGTAATGCAACTATAGTCCATCGACCATTTATATTTTAGATGATTTATCAACAGAAATGTTGTTATAAATGCAAGCTTTATCAATGCCACTCATAGAAGATGAAATTATTCAAGTTCCAGCTTCTAGAAGAGAGTATCCTCGTGCCGTGACTAGTTTAAGCTAGCAAGTTACTTCTCACATGAATTTACTCACTACGCTAATATCAGTGTTCACACTAACAAATTACCAAGTAAAATTGAAAAAGCACTGGCTATCCCATTAACTAGCTAGTAACAGTAGATTGGTTCCATAAATATTGCTCCTACGGTCATACCCTCATAAGCCTACAACCCTACAAGTTGAACCAAAAAGAAAAAGTCTACAACCCTACAAAATTAACAAGCTGCAAGCATGCAGTGAACAAATTGGTCCTACCCTAATAAGCCGGACAAGCATAAGATGTTACAGATTATGTGAATTTCTCTACTTCACTATACAAAACCAAGATATAACATAACCTTGTAATACATCCAAGCTTCTTCTCATTCTCAACTGTGCTGTTTTTGTGATATTCACAAATCTGGGTGTCTCAGTTTGAGCATTATGACAATGAACATAAGGAACCTCAGTTCCTCCAGCTTGTGTTTACCAAATTGATTGCCTAATCCCAAGACCGTTACATGTTAAAATAAGGCCTTTGTAACGGTTAAGGTACTCCTGCAGCCAGTGAATTAAAACTTAAGATCTGAACCATCCAGAAGTATAAAAGTAGACATACCTAATTCAAAGTATGATGGAAGTTCTTACAATTATGTCATAGTCATACACATGCAACATCCCCTTCTTATCATACTCACTCCTTTTGACTGGATCGATGAGAACTGGTAAATGAAAGCCAAAACACCCAATGGTTAATTTCAAATTCATTTTCACATGCTTACCAATGTAGTCTGTTTTTTAATCAAATGTTAGCAGTTCAACTATAGCTTCAAGGCTTCAACTATCATTGATCGTATAAACTCAGTTCAGCTATTCATTCCATTAGACAAAGCATGATCATAGTTTGCTAGCTACTATCTTGACCATGCATGAATTCAACTCCTCTCTTTAGGCCTCCAAAACCTTCATGTAAACACATAGCTACTAAGTCATGAAGAAATAGCAATGCACGACACCAATAATGTGGCAACTTTAAACACCAATTATCATACCAAATAAGAACATACTTCCATAAGTAACTGTTATAAATGAGATGACATTGTACCAGCAGATTTTCATAAGAGTAAGATGTTGTGCATCCTTGTTGAAATGCACAAAAATAAAGAAAAAGGATTACCTAAGACAGAAGACGAAGCATGAAAAAGGATTTGCAGCCAAGCCCAATAATAACTGCCTAATTTAAAATCCTTGCTCGTGAATATGCAATGTGCATACTAGACATATGAGCAAACAACATAATTATCTTTCAAACCAATCCATATGAAGGGTAGGGCATGAAATTGTAAACTGAAAAGCAAAGATCAATCAAGAGCATATTAAAGTTAACTAGATGTAGCACCTTATAATTTGCAATTATCTTATAGCGACCCAAACTCCTCTTTGCTCTAATGCTAATGTTGCTTATCATCCTCATCTGTTTCTCTTTTGGGATAAATTTTTTTTTTTTTTAATTTACTTGAACTAGCAATATGATAACATATCAACAAATGAGAGGCAGATGTAGACAAAATCTTTCAAGCAAAAAATAATATGCAAACTGTGGAAGATATATAGCATATAAATTAAATGGTTCCCCTACTCAAAAGATTCAACGAAAAATATAATATTGAAATTATGAAACTAATATAGAAATCCCATATAGAAGAATGAAGTACTACAAAAAAAATAAAAGCCCAAAGAAAAAATTTACTCAAAAATGAAGCAAACACAAGCCGAAAGGAACCGAGAGGCAAAGATAGTTACCTTGGTAAGCCTCATTTATCTCTTGAAATCTTGAAGTGGCGCTATCCCCGTCGTCCTTTTGCTTATCAGGATGCCATTTCTGCATAAACAACCTCATACTAATCAATTAAAAAAAAAGGAAAATTATGAATACATATATCAATTCAACTTTTGAAGAAAAGAAAAAAAAAAAAAAGGAAAAATAGAACCAGTGCAAGACGGATATAATTGGAGCGAATAGCATCCTCCGTAGCATCGTAATCAACTTCCAATATCTTATAATAATCCTGCATTTACACAAGCAATTCGATAAATATACAAATTTCGAGATTTTCTCCTTTTGTTTTCCTTTAAATTTTAAGCGAACGTTTGAATTGAGTTTACCTTGGGCTTGGAAACAAGAGAAAAAAAGTCGAAATTGAGGTTAGATTCTTGCTCCGGCTGTTGTGGTTCTTCAGGAAGATCGTCCCAGTCGACCCTCATCGTCGCAGTAAGGTCGCGGTATGAAAAAATAAACGGCCGTCGGCTGCGGCGGTGTATAGGATTGAGATACTACTACAATTTTTCTACGGAGGAAGGGAAGGGTCGTGGATTCTCGGCCTGCTTGCGTAAAGCGTAAAATGACAACATACAACCGTCCTGTTTTTTTTAGCTTCCTTTTTTTCCAGTGTTTTTAAATACGGGACAAAGTAGGAAGTTTCTAGATATTAAATAAAATCACAAGAATAATATAGTATTTTTTACATTCAGCACCTAAATTTCGTAATTGAATATATTTTAATTTTTGAATTTGAATTTTGTCAAAATTTAACTGTATAATCAATACTCTTGGATTATAATTGGACTGGTCAATCAACCCGATTGAATCAAGTTTATCAATATACAGTCCAAATAAAGAAAATTGATCAGAGTGAATCAAGACTAGTAAATTCTGAAAATAGGGACAAAAATCAATAATTGAGCATGTTGAATCGACTTAATTTTTTAATATTTTATAAATTTTAATTAATTAATTAATTATTATTAGTCTAACAATTGAACTTATCAAACTGATTAAATTGATAATCAATGGTTCGACCAATTTAACCATTAGTATGGTTACTAAAAATACTATATGTGAATTTTAGGATTGTACCATGTCACCACCTGAAAATTTATATATATTTTTTAATTTTCAAGTGATGATGTGACATAATCTTAAGTAACACGTCATTATTATTTTTTTATTTCTTAAGGTATCTACCGAATCGAACCCTCGATCACTGATTAAAGTAGGAGAGACCATTGCCATCTCACCTAACTCCCATGGTTTAAACTTTTATATTTGTCAAGTTTAGTATCAAAATCAATTTAGTTGCTAAGTTTAGGTACCAAAATGAATCAAAGAAAAAATATAATAACCAAAGCGTAAGGGTGAGCAAAACTTGATTTGATTTGAAAAAAAAAATTTCGAGTTAATCGATCAGCTCGAATAAATATTTGAGTTTCAAGTTTGAGTCGAATTGAATTTTACAATTCGAATGACTTAAATAATTCAAATAACAGATTGGTGTAACTACCCTTTTGGTCATTGTCAGTTTTGAAAATAAGCAAATTGGTCTCTTTCTCAACAAAAATTACAAAAAAAATTAAAATAATTTTCAAAATTCAAAATAATATTTTAAATTCAAAATATTTATAAAATTTCAAATTTTATAGTTTTTAAAATTGTAAAATTATAAAAAATTCTAAAAAATATAAAGAAAGTTAATTTTTTAAAAAATTCTAAAATAATAAATTTGTAGACTTGAATAATTTAATTAATAATTCAAGTTTATCATATTAAAGTACATTATTTTTCTTTGAAAAAGTTTTAATTATATATGGTTTCAAATTGAGGTACTCTAATATGGAATTAGTTATACAATAACAATATTTTAATTTGACATGTTTAAATTTTTTTTATTCAACTCAAACAATTTCACTCGATTCGACTCAACTCGACTCGAATTTCATTTCACTCGACTCGATTCGAAAAAAATCAAATCGAGTTAGGATAATAAAATAAGAATCGTCAATTCGATTAGCTCGAAATATTTTCATTCGATTCGACTCGATTTAATCGAATCGAACGCTTATCCTACCAAAGTGAACCTAATTGCCCAGTTCAAAGACTAAAATTTGTATTATCCCAATCCAAAAAAAAAATATATTAAGGTAATATTTGAAAAGCTATCAAGTAATAATTTAATTTGAATGTAATTGATTCTAAATACACAAGGGTGACATTTTGGGTAACCAAAATAATTGATGGGTCCCATCAAATTGTATGTAATTGAAGCATCACAATTACACTTTTCAATTCTTAGGAAAGAGTAATAATTGAAGTAAATATGTAAATGGTACACTCATATCCAATTTTTTATACATGTTATAAAAATTATACTATAAATATCAACATATATTAGTGTTTATAAAGGTTATGATAAAAGTTTTTATATTATAAGTCTTAAAACTTATATTATAAAAATAATTTGTGTATTTTATAATGTTATAACAAAAATATTATTTAAATCTTAAAAAATTCTAAAGTTATGAAAAAAAATTATTATAAAAATAATTTACATGTTATAAAAGTATTATCATATATTTATTTATAAAAATTTATGATTAAGAATTATGAACATAACTTATTTATGTGTTCATGTTATATATTATAAAATAATATACTTAATCATAAAAAGTGTGATAGTTTTTTTATCATAACTTATGTATAAAAATATTTTTCTAAAGTTATGACAAAAATTATATTTATCATAATAAATATGCACCGAGCAATTAAATATTTTTATATGATGTTTATTTTCTTGTTACTTTTATTAGTAATGGCATTATCAATTCTTTTTAGACTAACATGCATAAAATGATTTGATTTTAATTTTTGTTACTGATTTAGAAATTATTTTTATCATACAAATAATTTTTATACTAATTAATATTTTTAAAATATAAATTATGTAACTATTAATTATAATTTATACTACTAAATATGACACAAAAATTACAATATAATTACACTTCATTAGCCAAACAAGTGTAAAGAATTACAATTCTTTTAATTACAAAAGAGTGAAATTATTATCCTAATAATTATATTTTCATTTAATTATTTTGTGCTAACAAAAAACAAAGTAAATACAATGGGCATAACCTAAATTGCAAAAATAGAAACTAAATTAAGCTTAAAATTAAGTTCAGTCATCAACTTTAAAAGAGTTTATATTTTTATAATTTTAACTGTAATTTTAAAAGGAAAAATTCTAAAATGTATATCAAAATTCATAATTTATATTTTAAAAATTATAAAAATATTTTTAAAATTATAATTATGCGAAAATTTTAAAATTTTAAAAGATTCTAATAAAATATTACAATTATAAACTTACTTTAAAAAAGAAAATTTTGTGATTCTTTCAGCAGCGAAATTATTTGGTTTTCAAAATCTCATTTCTCTTTAAAAATTTAAAATCCAGAATGACTATTCCAAATTCATAACAATCGGGAAAGTTTTTAGTAATTTTCTTAATTATATCAAAAGAACAAATTGTTTCGAATTAATATCAATCTGTTAATCCAAAATGCAAGTTGTCTAAGCATATAATAAAACCTTTGACATGAAAAACAATGGTGAACTGCTGCAGAAACTGAATCACCTCAAATAGGATGAAGAGAAAAGAAAACTGGGGTCTTCACTCTTCTGGTTTTCTGCAATCTAGGTCTCTATACGAATCCCTGATTCATTTGTGGCTTCAATTGAAAAACTTCCTTTTTTTGAAAGTTCAATCGAAAAACTTCCAACTGCACAAGTTAGGAACGTTTCAATGATGTTAATGTTAAGGTGGATAAAAGTTCTTACGTCCTTGTTTGAGGAAATTCATGAAAGAAACAGTCTGGCACCGCCTCTTTCATTGGACAAATAATTATTATTGACATAGTACACAAATCACTACAAAATCACTATTAGGACCAAAATTAAAATAGATTTGAACTATGAATATGTTCAGGGACAAAGTCAGATTTTTTTTTTTTTGTGGAATTAAAAAATATATTTTTATGATAGTAAAAATATAATTTTACTGTTTTAATAGCTTATATATTTATAATTTTTAAATAATTAAATTTAAAATTTATCATTTTGGGAGGTTAAAGTGTATTTTTACCATTACTAATTTAAATTCTATAAATTATAAAGGGGCTAAAAACAAAAATTTTCATATTAGGGGGGTTGAGGCCCCTGTCAGGCCCCTAGCTCCGCCACTGAATATCTATAACTTTGTATTTCAATTCATTTTTAGATATTAAATATTATACCATCTTTACAGACATTTATATGTGGAATCTTTGGATGAACTTCACACTAGGCGAACCTCCAACATCGAGCTACCCTAGGGTGGACCTCGTACTTGACGAGCCTTCGCTGCGGACTACCTTGTCAAGAGCACATGGAACCTATTGCCATTGATTACTAATCTATCCTAAGGTGTCACGTCATTGATCTATAAAATCACATCACTGCCTCCACAAGGAGACAAGAAGTAATTTTACCGCCAATGAGATTTTGACACGTGGTACTTCCTTTATCCTATGTATATAGGCCTTCTCACTCCACTAATAGTAGAGATAAAGAATATATATAAGATAGTAACCAAATCATCAAGCTTCTAGCATTTCCTTCCTTCTTCCTCCTAGTCACTCTAACCACCACTCTGATCACTAAGACACGACGACTCTCCACCCTATAGGGTAAACCGCCAAATCACCATCTATTTCCTTCCCCTTATGGATTCCCCTCATGTAACGCCCCAAAATATGGCCTAGGAGTTTTAGGAGTATTTTAAAGATTTTAGCCTTAGAGTGTTCAGAATTTTGCGACATGGTATATCAGAAATGTTTTCAAATATGGTTTTTAGAAAATTAAATCTATTTCTGAAAATGAGTTTTAAATACCTTTAATTTTAAAAATAGGTCTGATTTGTAAAAGAGTCAAAACTTAGAGTTTTAATGAAGTAGTTTAACCAAAATTTAAAAACCACCTTATTTTCCCTTCTATTTATATTACGGTCATGATAGTTCTCCTTCATATTTTAGTGTTGCCGCCCCTTGAGTTTCCTAAACACAAATCTTCCAATTTTGATTCCTAAGCTCTATTCCTTTGATTTCTATTATCACCCAATCCAAAACATCTCCATAGAATTCCAAGAAAAACATTATAAATTCCTCCACTGTCAAGCTTATGGGTTTTTCATATTTTTGATCAAACTCTTGGATTTTCGTCGTCTAAGGTAACGATTCAACTTCTAATTAGTTTTAAATGTTATATTGTCTTTTAAACAGAATTTTAATCTATTAAATCGCATGCTTTAAATAAAAGCCGAAAATTGGGTCATTAATGGTGGATTTCGGGAATCTGGGTAAAAACATGGTTTCATAGTGTTTTTCAACTTATTTTAACATGATTATAAGGTTTCTAAATTTACTTTAAAGTTTCGTTAAAGATTTCTTGAGTTTTAATGAATTTTCAAAAAATAGCCATAAACATGTTGAAAATTTCGATACCTTAAATTGAGTAGTTTTGTATAGTTCAAAGGTTGAGAATTAGTCGCAGGTGAATAATTAGATGAACAGAATCGGTTGTAGCCAAAAAGATTAAGTATAAAGAAAGATATTTGAGTTTCAAGTTTGTTAGTTGAAATATCAGTTTCATGAGGAATATAGCTTAGACTTGCGTTTTTGGTTGGTTTAAGTGAGTCTTTGGCTGAATATTGATTGTGTTTATTGTGTGGTTATTATGTGTAAAGCTCCAAAAAAGTTGGAACCTTCTTCGAGCAAGGCGAAAGGCAAGGAAAAACTAGTTTAAGCTTTCGGCTTTTCGGCGCAAGCGTAATCAGTGAGTGTTTGGAATTGCTGCAAGTAGACACGATTCATAGTGTTAATTGGAAACTTAGGAATAGCCTAAATCCCTAACCTAAGTTCCGAGTGTAAGATTTCTATTTCCCTTATTTTATTTTTGGTAAATTTTGTGATAATGAGAATATTAATGGATTGATTATTATGATGCGATATTATGATATAAGACATGTGTGATGACTATTGTGAATTGGATTGTGTTGTGGTCATATTAAATATGTTGAACAATAGTGATAATGCTGTGTTAACAATATAAATGTGCAGTGAAAGTGTGCAAAAATCGGTAAGTATGTATGTGTTGAATTATAGAATGAAATGCTAATGTAACAGGTTATGTATGTGATAAATTAGTTTTAATGCACTCATATATGGTTGGATATGTGATGGCTCAATGAGTATTATTGTAGCACATTAAGTGCAATTAAATGTGAATTCGATAAGCATGCATTGTGTACAAGTTTGTGATGTGAATTGATGAATATGAACATAGATGATATGTATTAAATCAGTAATTAAAATTGTGTAATTGTGACTATTTTGGCCTTGTGACCTTATGAGACTGTTGGATATGGTTGGCATGCCATAGGATTGTGAGTACTCACCTATATGTGTTTTTTGATTTGGGTGTTGAGGCCCTAGTACATGTTGGAAAGATAAGGGAATGTGAGTTAAGCTCCATTTAATAGGACATGTTTGGTGTGTTGGAGAGTGCTAGCTTTATGCTTCACTTTTGGGATATGTTCGACTTTATGAGTCATTTGGTGTGTTGGAGATCTGTGTATGTGATGTGTGGTGATAAAACCCACTTTTATGTTTCATAGCCTCAAGTGCCAAATTATCTTAAACTGTATATATGTGAAATGTGATGTATGCCTAAAGGAGTGTGTGGTTGCTATGTAAATTATCATTTAAATGTGATCTTATATATTGTGATAATAAGTTGTGAGATGGTTGCAAAAACATGAGAATAATATGCTAAATGAGTCAATTTAAGTTTCATGAAAATGTTAGTATGTTCTTATAGTAAATTGTGTATGTAATTGTGGTTTGGATCATTTCCATTTAACTTATGAATGCATGTGAATATATCAGCTAGACTTGTGGGTTATTGAAGCATGTATACGTTGTTTAGACTTGATGAATTATTGTTAAATGAATTATATATAAGCGAGTTCAGTGTAATTGCATATAGGGGTATATGTTAGTTTTATGATTTAATGAAACGTGAATATGATATTTTAACTTGATTAGAATATGGTTGTGAACGTGTTGTAGTATGCTCTTGTTTAACCTTTGATATTGTGTGTGCATTGTGGTTATTCTGAGCATTCACTAAGCTTGTTAAACTTACCCACTCCTTAAAACCCTTGCAGAGTAGTTAAGTGCCAGTGTGAGTGGTGTGGTTCCAAGAGGTGATCCAAGTAAATCCTTTTCCGTTATTTTTTATGTTTTATTGTTATTTGTTTTTGTTTTGGGAATAAGGCAATGTGGTAGACTTTTGCTGATATTTGCCATGATGTTTTGGATGCTTCCATATACTATTTGTTCCTAAGTTTATGAGATTCGTTTTGTATTACGTTGATTATTGCTCAGACTTACTTTCGATGTTTGAGACTATTACTACGACCGTTTTTATGTTTATTTGATGATGATATGATAGCATGATAAATTGATACAAGTTGGAATGACTTATATGCTTAAAAATGTTGTATTTTTCTTGTCTGAAGCAGAGGTATAGACATTCGTGTTGTAAAAATGATACCTCTATGATTTTGAAATGTGCAGGAAGTCAGAATCGTCAATTGGTATCGATAGCCTATCATTAGTATCGATACTCGAGGTAATCTTATCGATACTTTTTCAATTGTACAGACATTTTCTTATGTTTTTATTTTAGACGAGAAATAGGATGCTAATTTGGTACCGATTTTCCATAAAGTATCAATACCGTGCAAGGAAAATATCGATACCCATGTTCTAGTATCGATACTTACGTGATTGGCTTAAAAATTTTGTTAAGTGATCCTAATGCATGTTCAATTATTACTATAAGTTTATTTAATGTACGTTTGGCATGTTCTAATGATGATTGATTTATGTTTGACTAAAAATATGTAAGATCTATGATAAAGAGGATGATTTCTTAATAATGTGACAATTTACTATGAGTATGACATGAGACGGTGGTGTGGCATCCTAATATTTGAGCTTGGTGACCAGGCCGAGTATAGGATGTTACACATCATCAACAATTGATGGAAAATTGTAGACCGACCATGGCTGATCCAAATATAAACATGTCATCAATCACAGAGTAAAACCCTAGTGCCAACTGCCAGACACCTTCAAGTAACACTGATCGTGACTAACACAACAAGTACTAGGCAGGCAACTCAAGAAACTCAATATATTAACTCAATCCTTACAACAACATTACCAGTGCCCAACACTTTATAAATATAACTAATTTACTCAAAACCATACTAGTGCCCCCCAACAAATCCCAAAATCCCAAAAAAATATCACAATAGCTTGCAAAAATGCAAGAAAAGATAAAGGCACTGGAAACACAAAAATATACACACTTTTTCATGCCCTTTTTAACTCAAATTCATGCAAGTTCGGTAAAATTCTTGTTGAAAAATATATAATTATTATAAAATAATCATTTTCTACTTAAATTATTAACATAATGAATTTTAATTAATTTTATAAGTAATTTTGATTAATTTTGATCATTTTCGACATATTTGCACAAATGGCGAAAATTGGCTCGGCAGACACTACTAGAAGCACAAAACCACGAAGCGATTTTTGAAGCATCGAGGAAAATTAATTTTTCAGCCTAAGACGGTCCAAATTATGTGTATTAATTCATAATATAACTAATTTTAATTTATATCCAATTTAATTTGGGTTAAATAAATTATTATTAATTAATTATGAAAAGTGGCCCAGTTGAACTGAACTGACCGAGTACTGGGCAGCCCAAAACCGTCCCACATGCTGATCCAATCAGCTTGATTGGCTTATTAATTATCTTGCAAAATGGCCCTTGAAGAATTTTTCAAATTGCAAACAAACCCCTCCACTATTTGTGCCTTTCTAGATTTGCCTACCTTAATATAGCAAGTTTGAAAACTTCAAACTTGCAACATGTGTGGCCGGCCATGGGGGGGCTCTTTGGCTTCTGATTTTGGCTATTTTTAGCAGCCCTCTCAACCTATAAAATCTCCCCTGGCTACTCATTTCAGACACATCTCAACCCTTCTCATCTCTTCACTTCTCTCTCACTTCTTTCTCTTCATTGTTCTTCATTTTCTTCCCCATTCCCTTGCCGATTTCACCTCTTGAAAAAGAGTCATTCATCCACCATTTGGAGCAGCATTAAAGTGTTTGTAGTAGTCTCTATTCAACAAGAACAAGCGAAGAAGAAAGAGTGGAGCAAATCGGTCAAGCCACAGAGAAACACCAGATTTGATTCTTGTTCCCTATCCTTTTTAATTTTTGTTGTTGTTATGAAGATCATGTCTATGAATATTTGTGATGTTGAAGTGTTTAATTTAATTGATATGGCTTAAATTTAATTAGTTTCAGGTTGATTGCATTTTTTTCTACTTAATTTATTAAAATTGTGTTTGTGTTGTTATAGGCTTCGGTAAGATGTTTGATTAAGTAAAACCATGACTAAGTTATCATTGCATTACAATTGTAAGGTAACTAATGAATTAATTATTTAAATGGATTGAAATTGTAATTAATTGACAAGATACTTAATCAGTACATGTTTAATCATCTAAGGTAGCTGAGGGTTAAATTAGCAACGGTACCTAACAATACATTTGCCTTGCATAACTTGCAAGATTATTGTGATTAAACTGTTTCAAGGTAGAAATACATTGTTACCTCACGTAATCTTTTATGTGCTTATGAGATTGAATTAATTATTTGAATTGGCATAGAGATATGTATAAGAGATTATTTTAATTTCATAAGTATGTATGTGCATTAACACATTTGCCTATTAAAATTTGTTTAATCGGTTGAATTGACATAGAGATATAGTCAAGAGATGAATGGATTTTGGTAGGTGAGTATGTTCATAAGTTAGCAAATTACTGAGTTGCTGTGAATTTATTCGTAACAACATAAACACAAGTTTAATAATTCTAAGTTAAGAAATGTAATTAATCTAACACAATTATGTCATCTTGATTAAAATCATCTTTTGAAATCGTGCATTGGAACTTTATTTTATTTTATTTACTTTACTTTGTTTTCTAGTTTTTAGTCACCTTTTCAAAACAAAATATTTTTATTCACCAAAGTGTTTTAAAATGCATTCATAAATAATTCTTTTCACAGTCCCTATGGGTACGATAACTCGACATTTACTTGTCACTTTATTACTTGTTACGATTGTATACACTTGCACATTTCCGTCGTTCCAAGTTTTTGGCGTCGTTGCAGAAACTGTTTAAATCTTAATTGTGAACTTGTTAATTTTGCATTTTGGTCTATTTTTTTCTGTTAAATCTTAATCCCATTTTTTTTTGTGTTTGTTTCAGATGTTTATGAGTATTGATAAAATTATTGACTTACTCCCGTTAGACCCTGAAATTGAAAGAACTTTCTGACAAAGGAGAAGACAAGCCAACCAAAGAAGAACCAAAGATATGAATTTCAAAAATCTAAACCAAAACCAGGAGGAACATTCGCTTATAATACTCACAATCCGACCATTGATGCCAATGATAGAAATTGTGCCATCCGACAGTATGCCATTCTTTTATTCAACAAGCTTAATCCGAGTATTAGAAGACCCAAAATTGAGGCACAACAATTCGAGCTGAAGCCGGTCATGCTCCAAATGTTGCAAAATATGGGTCAATTTAGTGGGACTCCTAATGAAGATCCACATCTTCATCTTCGGCTATTCATGGAAGTGAGTGACTCATTTAAACTAGTTGGGGTGACTGAGGACGCCTTGAGACTGAGATTATTTCCATACTCTTTAAGAGATAGAGCACGAGCGTGGTTGAACTCCCTACCGTCTAGTTCCTTAACTATATAGCAAGAATTGGTTGAATGTTTCTTAATGAAATATTTCCCTCCATTTTTAACCGCCAAGATTCGAAATGAAATGACTTCATTTCAACAACTTGACAAAGAATATTTATATGAGGCATGGGAGAGATTCAAGGAGTTATTGCGAAAGTGCCCTTATCACGACATTCCTTGCTGTGTTCAAATGGAGACTTTCTATATTGGTCTCAATATTCATACTAGAATTGTAACACCCCTAACCCGTAACCATCGCCGGTCTAGGGTTAAAGGCATTACCGGACAAAAAAACCTTTTACAGACATTTCATAATATTATTCAATGAATCAAATCAAAGTGTCCCTTAAATAGATCTTCGAGACCTTAAACATGCTTTAGAAAGGGCCCGGGACTAAACCGAACACATACAGAAATTTTCAAAAATTTAAAAATTTTCAAAGTTACAGAGGTCACACGTCCGTGTGGGCAGGCCGTGTGCCTTCTACGGCCTTAGACACGCCCGTGTGTCTAAGCCGTGTCAAAACAGGGCATACATACTGACTTGTCCACACGGCCATAGACACGCCCGTGGTCGCTACTGACTTGCACCACACAGCCAGTCATACGCCCGTGTTTCCAGCCCGTGGTCGAGTCTGACTTGTTTTGAAATGCAACCACGAGGGACATGGTCGAGCCACTTGCCCGTGTGCTCAACCGTGTGGGCAATTTTAGGCCATTTGCAAGGCCAAAATGCCACCCACACCTTAGGTCATCCCTACAAGCACATACAAGCATCATTCCAAACACTTATGGTAACCAAAAACATACCTAATTGACCATCTATTTTGCTCACTCAAGAACATTTCATCATAACATCTTATATGCCATTTAGCTAAATTAAATCACAAGTATATCTAAGTAATATTAACCTATAAACTTACCAATTCATTATGGCATCACTCCATCAATAATATACCATATTTACAACACCAAAACATAGATCAATATTACCAAATGCTCAACCACTAACAAACCACATCACATAGCTTATCTACTTATTCACAACATATCATTAACTAGCCATATCACATGGCTATTCAAATATCCCAAACATATTTCAAAACTTTCTAGACTATACGTGCCATACTTTAGTATATACACTTTCAAAAGGTACCAAAATAAGATTGGGTAGTGTGATGATGATCCTCGACGATTCTTGAGTCTTTTGTAGCTTTAATGATCTATAAAACAAATCAAACACACAGAAAGTAAGCTTTCTAAAAGCTTAGTAAGCCATAGACAAAAAAACTTAACATATAACATACATAATCATATCAAATACAAAATCATTAATGTAACTCAATTACATTTTCATAACATTTTCTTTGGCTCATTTGTTTAGCATTGTTCACCCATATATCATAACTCAAGTATCACTTTTGCTCATGGCACATTCATGCATATATCATATATTCCTCATCAATTCTATACACATATTTCACCTTGGTAAGTTCATATATATACTTACATTTCATACACATACTTAGTGTACAATTCAAAGTACCCGACTCGTTTATACATTTCACATAGTCTTTCATTTGTCGGATTTTCCTGTTGAACCATTCGGAATCAGATAGGGTACTTAGAATACTCAGAATAGTCGTACAATGCCAACATCCCAGATGTGGTCTTACATGTAACCAATATCGATGCCACTGTCCCAGACAAGGTCTTACACGAATCAATACGGTGCTAATGTCCCAGACATGGTCTTACACATGAATCTCAAATCGACACCAATGTCCCAGACGTGGTCTTACATGATATCACATATCAGAAATATATGTCATGACATATGAAATCCCATCTATTCCTAGATTCGGACTTTTAGATTTTGACACATTGTCGATACTTCCTCAGATTTCATATACAAATCATCTCGAACATATTCATCACAATCCAAATTTCATAGATGCATAAATAAACCAATTCTAATGCATTTATTTGTATATCGACTTACCTCGCACGGGAAGAACAGATACAAATGACTATTCAACTATTTTCGACTTTCCTCGATCTAAATTCGTTTTCTTCAGTTCTTGATCTTAATTTTCTTGAACAAGAGCCGAATACCCTAACTTGGTTTTCTTCTTTTCTTTTCTTATGCGTTTCGGCCAACAAGATGATAATGACCTTAATTTATGCCTTTGTTTTATTTAATTAACTTTATTAACTAATTTACAATTTTAACCTTTAATTATTAACATATAAAGCTTATAATATCAAGGCCATTAATGTCCATTATCCATCATAATGGTTTAATTACTTCATAAGGCCATTACATTATAAAGACATAACACATAGGTGTTTTTAACATATGACATGCTAATTTAGCATCTTTCATAATTAGGTTCTTTTATCAAATTAAGCACACAAATGGATAAATTAATTTACAGAAATTTCATACATGCTTAATCACGTACTGTAAACACAAAAAATAATATTAAAATATTTTTTTGACTAGGATTTATGGTCTTGAAACTACTATTTCGACTAGGGTCTAAACCGAATTGTTACAATTCTCCCCTCTTAGGGATTTTCGTCCCCGAAAAACTTACCGTTAAACAAATTCGGATATTGTTGTCTTATTACGTCTTCGGGCTTCCATGTAGCCTCTTCTACTCCGTGTCAATGCCACAGTACTTTTATTAACGAAATTTTCTTATTTCGTAATTCTTTCACTTCACGAGTTAAGATACGGATCGGTTCCTCTTCATAAGTCATATCGGATCAGATTTCAATCTCAGACGACGTAATCGCATGTGATGGATCGGATCTGTATCGACAAAGCATTGACACGTGAAATTCATTATGAATCTTTTCCATCTTAGGTGGCAATAACAATCTATATGCTATAGGTCCGATACGCTCGATAATTTCATACAACCCAATAAACCTCATACTCAATTTGCCTTTACATCCGAATCTGAGTACTTTCTTCCACGGAGATACTTTCAAGAACACTTTATCTCCAATCTCAAACTCGATATCTTTCCGTTTCAAATCTGTATAGGATTTCTGATGATCAGACGCTGCTTTCAGACTATCACAGATCATTTTCACTTTCTGTTCAGTGTCTTTTATCAAATTGACCCCGTGTATCTTATTTTCACTTAACTCAGTCCAATACAAAGGTGTTCGACATTTACGTCTGTACAAAGCTTTGTAAGGTGCCATTTTGACGCTTGACTGAAAACTATTATTGTACGCAAATTCAATCAATGGCAAATATTGTTCCCAAGTACCATGAAATTTAAGAATGCAATATCTTAACATATCCTCGAGAATCTAAATAATCTACTAAGACTGACCATTAGTCTGTGGGTGAAAAGCTGTACTGAAATGCAATTTAGCACCCAAAACTTCTTGCAATTTCTTCCAAAATCGTGAAGTAAACCTCGGATCTCTGTTAGATACAATAGATAGTGGCACCCTGTGCAATTTCACAATTTCAGAAATGTAAAGCTCAGCTAACTTATTAAGTGAGTAATCAGATCGTACCGGAATAAAATGGGTGCATTTTGTTAATCGATCAACTACAACCCAAATTGCATCTTTCTTTCTCGGAGTCAAAGGCAACCCTGGAAGAAAATCCATCGTCACTCTGTCCCACTTCCATTCAGGAATCAGAATTGGTTGTAACAAACTAGATGGAACCTAATGTTCAGCTTTAACTTGCTGACAGACTAAACATTTCGAGACAAAATCAAGGATATCTCTTTTCATACCATACCACCAATTGTATTGCTTCAAATCATGATACATCTTTGTACTTCCTAGATGAACTGATAGGCAACTATTATGAGTTTCATTCAAAATTAATTGTAATAACTCTAGATTTCTCGAAACACAAATTTGATCTCGAAATCTCAAACAACCATCATCATTAAATTTCAATTCAGAATCGGAGTTCAAATCACACTGAGCTCATTTCATTAGCATTTCATTATCAACTTTCTGAGCATCACCTATTTGTTGTAAGAACAAAGGTTTCACTTTCAATTCAGCTAAAATTGAACCATCATTGGACAAGTCTAAATGAGCATTCATAGCACGTAATGCAAACAGTGATTTCTGACTCAGTGCATCAGCAACAACATTTTCTTTACTCGGATGATAATCTATCACAAGCTCGTAATCTTTCAACAGCTCTAACAATCTTCTTTGTCGCAGATTCAAGTTTTTTTGAGTCATTAGATACTTCAAACTTTCATGATCTGAAAACACGTGGCATTTCTCACCGAAAAGATAATGGCGCCAAATCTTTAATGCAAACACAATCGCAGCTAGCTCAAGGTCGTGTATTGGATAATTCTTTTCATGTGGCTTTAATTGTCTCGAGGCATAAGCTATAACTTTGCCCTCCTACATCAGAACACATCCCAGACCATTCAATGAAGCATCACTATAAATCACGAACTCTTTACCTAATTCTGGCTGTATCAAAACTAGAGCTTCAGTCAAAAGGGCTATCAACTGATCGAAGCTTTTCTGACATTTATCGGACCATTCAAATTTCACATCTTTTTGAAGCAATCTAGTCAACGGAATAGAAATCATCGAAAAACCTTTTACAAACCTTCGATAGTAACCAGCAAGTTCTAGAAAACTGCGAACTTCAGACACATTCTTCAGAGGCTTCCATTACAAAATAGTAGAAATCTTTCTCGGATCAACTCGTATTCAAGGGCTAATACAATATGTCCCCGAAATCTAACTTCTCGCAACCATAATTCACATTTACTAAACTTTGCATACAATTTCTTATCTCGTAGAGTTTGCAACACAATTCTCAGATGCTCAGCATGCTCAATCTCATCTCGTGAATATATAAAAATTTCGTCAATGAATACAACAAAAAATCGATCTAAATACGGTCTAAAAATTCTGTTCATCAAATTCATAAAAACAGCAGGAGCATTTGTTAGTCCAAAAGGCATAACTAAAAACTCATAATACCCGTACCTCGTTCTGAAAGTAGTTTTCGGAATGTCTGAATCTTTTACTTGCAATTGTGATTTCAACTCTTATAACTCTGTTGGTGCCATTTTATATGGAGCTATCGAAATAGGAGTCGTACCAGGCAACAGATCAATACCAAATTCAACTTCGCGTATCGGAGGCAATCTCGATAATTCTTTAGGAAACACGTTAGGGAATTCACAAACCATTGGCACTGATTCAACTTTCTTTTCATTTACTTTCAAGTCAACCAGATAAGCAAACTAAGCTTCATAACCCTTTTTCACACAATTATGAGCTTTCATCACTAATATCACAGCCGGTAACCCATTCAAATCATTAGACTCAATCCAAATTATTTCATCATTCTGACATCTCAAATCAATAGTCTTTCTTTTGTAATTCATAAAGCATCATGCAATGTTAACCAGTCCATACCCAAAATTATATCAAACTCATCAAATGGTAATAGCATCAGATCAGCTGGAAAACAAACATCTCGAAACATCAACAGACAGTTCTTGCATACTTTATCAACCAGGACACTTTTACCTAAGGTTCAATACTTTAATAACAAATTCAGTAGACTCCACAGGAAAAGTCTTACTGGATACTAAGTTCATGCATACATACGAATGAGTAGATCCTGGGACTATGAATGCAATCACAGAAGTATCATAAAGAGTAAATGTACGCGTAATAACATCTGGAGATGAAGCTTCCTCAAGGGCTCGGATGGCATACGCTCTAGCAGGCACTCTAGCTTCAGATCTCACAACTATGTCTTTAGTACCTCTCTGACTACCATTAACATTCCTTGTATTTTGAGATGATCTACCTCTAGCTGAAAATTATCAGATCTTGGATTCTAAACTATCTCTTGCTCAACAGACTCTGGGCAATCTCAGATAAAATGATCTAATGATCCACATCTGAAACAAGCTCGGTCATTTAACCTACAACTTCCTGGATGTCTTTTACCACAATGTTTACATTCAGGTTGCTCGAATCATACATTTCCAACACTAGCAATCGAAGTTACTGGAGCTTTGAGTTCGACAACGATCTAGCTCGATCTCTATTTGAATATCCCACATTAGCCTTTGTACGGCTATGCCCATCTCTGATTTTCTTTGAAGCAGACTAAAATGGTTTACTTGAAAACATCTATCTCACATCTCTAGCTTCAGATTCAACTTTTCTTTTATCTTTCTCGAGTGCCTCGGCTTTACATGCTCGGTCAACAAGCACAACAAACTCTTTTATTTCCAGAATCCCAATTAGCAAATGAATATCTTCATTTAGGCTGTCTTCAAACCGTTTACACATTATTGCCTTGGTTGAAACACATTCCCGAGCATATTGGTTTAATCTCACGAACTCTCGTTCCTACTCGGTGACAGACATGCGACCCTATTTTAATTCCATAAATTCTTTTCGTTTCTGATCATTAAATATTTAATTGATGTATTTCTTTTAGAATTCAGACTGGAAGAAATCCCATGTAACCCATTCTTTCGGAATAACAGAAATCAAAGTCTTCCACCACTGGTAAGCTGCATCTCGTAGCAAAGAAACAACATATTTTATGTATTCTTCAAGAGTCAACGACATTTCATCAAACACTCGAATAGTATTCTCGAGCCAAGACTCAGCTCTCTTAGCATCATTATCACTGGTGGCCCTAAACTCTTCAGCCTCATATTTATGGATTTTATCGACTGGATGCTTATTCAAAAAATTCAAATTCATAACCGGAGGTACAGCAGAAGTCTGAGGAGGATTGGGTGGGAACGGAGGTTGTGAAACGCCGAATTTGTTCTAACGTATTGAGTGAACCACTCGTTCATCATTTGGAAGAAGGCTTGTTTAGCCTCTCCCTCTTGACCACTAGTAGCCGGTCTTGAATCAGATGGTGTTGTCCCTTGAGCGGGAACATGCTCATTACTTTCAACATCGTCAGCTATGACTCTTTCGGGATTGTAATATCCTGGATCGTGGCTTATGCATTTATGCTTAATTATATGAAATAGCATGCTTGAGTGCGTTGTGAATGTGTATTGTGAATTCTGTGAACCTTCGAATGTAGGAAAATGCCTTAGAAAATATTTAATTTTAAGTTTTAATAAGGGAGCTAAGCTTAGTAGGGCCTTAAGAGAAATTGTATGTGGAATATGACATAGAAATGGGCTTGTCTAAGTGGCTTACAGGCGCCACTTAAAGCCCAGGTAAGTGACGCCATATGTAGGGGGCTGAGGACTTGAGTTCGAGCTGCATGGGTAGCAAAAAGAATTTTTATTTTTGGCTACAAGGAGCTAGAGAAGTGGACGGCAAAGGGGCACTTAAAAGATGAGTTTTATTCTTTTTAGAATTCGACTAGAAGAGTAGGGGATAATTATGTTTTTTTATTTATTTATTTTGAATAGGTGATTAAGAGATAAATAGGAAAAATATGAGGGATATGATAAGTGAAGATAAAATGGCCGGCCAAGGGACTCTGTTGGTGAGTAATTTCGGTCATGTAGGGGACAGGATAAGTGCTGAATTTTATTAGGAAAAGTGTCCATCTTTTATTTTTCTTAGTCTCCATTGTCAAATTTTTGAGTTAAGAGAATTCATTCTTTTCTTTGAAGCAAGAACCGATTATTGAGTAGCCATATGTGCATGATGTGCATCTTTTCTTCCTCCCATTTGCTTTTCCAAAGCCGAATCTAATAAGCCCTTTGTCACTTTCTCTTCTTCACACATCCTAAAAACTAAAAACTCTCCCCCATTACTCACCATTGCCGAATATTCCAACTTTATTTGATGAGCCATAGTCAAATCTTTATTTGAATCTCCCTATCACTTCTTTTACTCTCCAAAGCCGAAAGTTAAGGGCCAAACTCAGTTCCTCTTTTGTGGCCGAACCTAGGAAGGTGATTTCGGGAAGTTGAACGTTAGTGGTAAGCAACGAGAAGGGGTAAGTGTTTCTTTCTTTAGCAATCGGTTTTGGATTCTTTTCACAAGGGAGCCAAATTTAGTGATTAGGCCTTGGTTAAGGCATGGCCGAATATCGTAGCATCATAATATTGTGTCTTTTGTATGTAGCCGATATCAAGGAGCATTGAAGGAGTCATCCGGGATTTGAAGTGATCAAGGTAAGCAAGTATAGTATTCGGCCAAGGGCCATTTTGCCTAGAGTTATGTGTTAAGCCGATTCTAACAGGGGTTAAGCATGGGATTTCGACAGCTTCTAAGGTAAATGATAAATTCGGGATTTTAGATTCACAAGGTAAGTGAATCTGACATTCGGCCAAGGCCCTATTGTGGCATTTAAATCTGTTTCTTATTCACTTTAAAGCCAAAAATTAACCAAGCCAATTGATCTAGTGCTTACCGATTACCAGGAAAAAGGATTACGATGTTTCGAGATTTGGTTAGGAGACAAATCGGCAACAAGGTAAGTTTAGGATTTGATTACTTGCCCGAATGGCCTTTAGCTAAAATATTGTATGTTGGCCGAATGTAGGAACTTGAGGTCTAAGGCTTTAGATCGGGCTTTTCGGGATTTGGAGTGAATTTGCTAAGTATATCAGGTGTGTACCCTACACTAAATCTTAATAATTTTATGGCTTGAATTTATTATATGAGTTAATAAGAATGTGGAAAATAAGGCTAAAGTACCTTGCCATGGTACAATGTACTCAGGTACGTTTTCCTACTCCTACTATGAGTATGACTTGAGTTGTTATGGCACCTATGTGCACTTATAAGAATGTGAATATATAGAACATGGCATGTTAATGTATGACCTGTATAACATGGGCATTTGGGAGATTATGAAAGGGGAAGTAAATGTGGTGGTTTTATACCACGATATCTGAATGTGGTGACTTCGGTCACATTATCTGAATGTGGTGTCACATGACACAAAATAACTATCTGGTGGCTATGCCACAAATTATAAGGGCGATGAGCACGTCGACTGCAGTGACTGCCTTCGATGGTGTGTAGCGGATGGAGGGTTGACTTAGTAATCCCCACGGTGTGCAGGTTGGTACGGGTGATGTGTAGCGGATGGCATCTAGGTTGGGTTCGGGTTTGCATAATTTTTTTTTTATTTTTATATTTGTACATATGATTCTGTATGCCATAATCTGTTGGGCCTTAGTGTTGGCCGTACACATTGAGTCCGTTTGACTCACCCCATTGTGGGAATATTTTTTTTAGGTAATGATCGGTGATGGACCAAGATTGGCGGGAGCTTAGTGGTGACCATGCTCGAAGGAATTTATCTTATTTGGACTTTTATTTTAAGTACTCGAATTTAATTTGGGTTTTATGTTGATGTAATAAGGCCATAGTATGAACCATTTTATGCATGCATGTCATTTATTTCAAGACGACACAATTTCTATAAAATCTTAAGTTAAGTAAGTTTTCTTAAAATAAACCTTCAAATATTATGACATCTATATACAAATGCTTTAAATTCAAAAGTAAAATTCTTAAAACAAAATTGGCATGTGTTTTTGATATAAAAACCAAGTTTTAATAATTCTCCGATTTCAAAATTTACAAAGTTTCCAATTGGACCCAACATAATCAATTTTTCCTTCAAAACCATTCGAATTTTTCCTAAGTGACAAACAGTTTTTCAAGTGTTTTACTCGAGGAACATACCAGATCTGGTCAAGGCTCGTGGGTCGGGTTTGGGGTGTTTCAACTTGGTATCAGAGCCCGGTTCAAAACTCAGCCTTGAGGGCTTTTAGAGCCCAAAACGTTTTCTCTCTTTTGAAAGTGGATTTTTCTAAGAAATTGAGCAGGTTTTCTGGCATGGCACCTGAGTCTCTGGCCCGAAGTCCACCAGTTAAGTACCCCTAAGTTTTATGTGAATTGTATGTGGGAATTGATAGGGACGTAGATTAGTGGACTAGGAATTAAACCCTAGGACTAGTTTACCCCAACATGAGAATTACATAAAACTTTAATACATAACTAAACAAACCTGTGACTAAGTCACCGAGTTAAGGTGTGGCAACCGTTGTGCGCATGTCTAGGATTGGTTTTATTGGGAGCTTGGTATTTAAGCAGTCCTAGAGACTCACCTCCTCTCCACTCGAATCCTACCTGGTGCGTAGTGACGGTTCACCCTAACCAAGAGGACTTATTCACGGGCTAAACCCAATAACTAAAACCCGAAAGGGACTAGCCATGTTTTTAAACCCTAGTCTTAAAATCACCAAATTATCCCCTTAAGGTGTAGGAAAACTATTTTGAAAATTTTTCCAAAATGTTCTCGATTTACTAAAATGACCCAAATACCCCTGGTTGGAAATTTTTTTCTAAAATGCCCTTGATTTCCCAAAATTATTATACTACCCCGATTTCAATAACAATTTCTGATTTTGCACAAATATACAAAGACTTTACAAAACATCAAGACACCCTGATTTGGAAAATTTACGAAATTACCCCTGATTTGCAAAATGACCAAATTACCCCCTAACTTGTACAAATGACCAAAATACCCTCAAAAAGAAAAACAACCAAAGTACCCTCAATCTAGAAATTTTTAAAAATACCCTCATTTTGGAAAGTCACCAGGAACCACATTTTGCAAAAAATTATCGAAATAACCCTGGCTTGTAAAATTACAAAAATACCCCTAGTGTATAAAATTACCATGTCACCATTGGAATTTATTTAGCAAGTATTTTAATTTTTGTAAAATATCAACAATCTTTATTTTGCAACATTTTCAAATACCTTAATTTGAAAAATTACCAAAATACTCCTATAGGACAAAATTACAAAAATACCCCTAGGTAGTGGAAAATAACAAATAACGATAACTACAACATTTCTCTGTAATGGACGCAAGTTCATGTGTATGACTAAATGAATGATGTGAGACTGTGTGTGTATGAAATGAAAGAACTACTTCCTAGAACTATAAACATAAAATTGCTCATGTTAAATCAGTGGAACAAAACTAATTCATAAAATTTCTTAATCAGATTAACGCGCAATCGTAAGAATGAGCACAAGGGGGCGTGGTCGTAATATGCGAGGACGCGATCGTGGTAGAATGGCCGTGTCGAAACCCGTTAGATCGGGTCAAGGATCTGAGAATGAGGTAACACCGCCACCACCACCACTAGCTGTTGGTGTTGAGCAGCAAGATCAGACGGGAGAGGATGTCAGATCGTAGGTCAGGTCTTTGCGAGTCCTTGAAATGGTGGTGGTCTTTGGAGGGAATATGGGAGCTCGAAAATCTGTACCTGAGTGACTCCGAGCCAACGGAGCTGAGGTGTTCCGTGGCGTATCTGGTGTGGCACCCAGTACAGCTGAATATTGGTTGGAGGCGACCGAACAAATTATGGATGAGCTCGATCTAACCCCTGAGGAGAAATTGAAAGGAATGGTGGCACTATTGCGCGATGAAGCATATCAATGGTGGCTCACAGTTGGGATGGTGCCACCGCTGAGGATCTAACCTGGGAGTATGTTAAGGCAGCGTATCAGAAGAAGTATGTGGGAACCAGGTATACTGATGAACAGAGGAAGGCTTTTCTGGGGCTGGTTCAAGGGAACAAGTCCGTAGTGGAGTACGAAGCTGAATTTCTAAGGTTAAGCCGGTATACTCGAGGAGTAGTGGCTACGGAGCATAAGTAATGTGTCCGATTTGAGGACAGACTAAGGGATGACCTGAGGTTATTGATAGCCCCACACTAGGAGCAGGAGTTTGCCGCATTAGTAGAAAAGGCTAAGGTAGCCGAGGGTATCAAGGATTTTGTAAGGCAGAACACTGATCGGAACAGACAGAAGAGAGGTTTTAGGTCATCTGGATCGTCGGAAATGTACAAAAGAGGCCTAGAGTTGATGGGCCGCAAGGTCAGTGGGCTGTGACAGGAGGGCAATACCGTACTTGCGATCAGTGTGGAAAGAAGCACTTAGGTGAATGCTGGAAGAAGACAGGGGGATGTTTCAAGTGTGGGTTAAAGGACCATATGATTAAGGACTATCCGATGAGACCAGATGGGAATCGACCAATAGCTCAGAATGTTAATCAGGCTGGTAGAGGTGGTCAGTAGCCTCAGCGGGGTCGTGGTCTGAATAATAGAGAAAATGGTACTAGTAGAGGATGTGGAACACCGGGTCGAGGTGTTGCTAATACTGAGGCAAGGCAGCCGGGTTTGGTTTATGCGGTTCGCCGGAGGGAGGATGGAGACGCACCGGACGTTATAACCGGTACGTTCCTTATTTATGGCAAGCCTTACGTTACTTTAATTGATGTGGGCTCGACCCATTCTTATGTTGCATGTAGAGTAGTTGAAAGTCTAGACATAACCTCTGAACTTTCTAATAGGGAGATGACTGTAGTAAGCCCACTATGCCAAATTGTAGTGGTGAATAAGATCTTTCGGAGTGTACCTTTAGAAATTCAAGGCGTAGTATTTTCTGCCGACTTGATAGAATTTCCCTTCGAAGAATTCAATCTCATACTTGGTATGGACTGGCTAGTGGAACATCGAGCTGTTTTGGATTGTGCTGCTAAGAGAATGGAGTTAAGGACCCCGAAGGATGAAGTGGTGATTATGATAGGAGAAAGGAGAAACTACTTGTCTAATGTAGTTTTTGCTTTAAAGGCTGATAAGATGGTTCGGAAGGGGTGCAAGGTGTTTTTAGCTTTCATTAGTACTTTGGATGGGAAAGAAGGGGGAGTTAGTGGAGTTAGAACTGTAAGGGAGTTTGAGGATGTTTTAGGAGGAATTACAGAATACCCCGGACGGGGAGGTGGAGTTTAGAATCGACTTGTTTGCAGTGCAGCTCCGTGTCCATTGCCCCATACAGAATGGCACCAAAGGAGTTGGTTGAGCTTAAGGCTCAGATCCAAGAATTGCTAGACCGTGGGTTTATTCGACCCAGTGTGTCTCTATGGGGAGCATCGGTCTTATTCGTAAAGAAGAAGGATGAAACTATGCGTATGTGCATAGATTATCGTCAGTTGAACAAGCTGACCATCAAGAACAAGTATCCATTGCCAAGGATAGATGACTTGTTCGATCAGCTTAAAAGAGCCGCGATATTTTTTAAGATAGATGGAAGGTCTGGATATCATCAGCTTAAGGTGAAGGAGGCTGATATCCATAAGACGGCTTTCCGGACAAGGTATGGCCATTTTGAGTTCGTGTGTAATATCCCGGGTTATGGGCTATTTTATTTTGGCTTTGCTGCATGTGCATGATGTGCTATGTTGTTATTTTGGATGTTGTTGGGGCTTAGTTATAAGCTAGGTGTAAGCCCGAGTGGTAGGAAAAATTTTGTTTTTAGGCTTAGGTGAGAGGAGCTGAAGGAGCTGGGGTTTATAAATATTTTAGGTGAATTTTAACACCAGAGGAGCCTTGGTGGAGTGGCAAGTAAGGCGCCACTAGGAGCTTGGCTTGGCGTCAATTGCAAGGGGGGAGAGGTCCTGTGTTCAAGCTGCGGAGTGCTCCATTTTGGCTTCCATTTTGACGGCATGGAGGGGAAGAGTTGTAGGCAGTTCAAACTCTACCTTGGACCAAGTCAAAAGTTTAAATGGTGGGTGGTGAGTGATTGTAGGAAGGGGACTAATTCAAAGTGATTTGAATTAGTGGCTTGGAGTGGATGAAGGAGTTTGGCCGGATTTTGGAGAGGTTTTGGGGGAGTGGCCGGTTGGTAAGTGTTGTGGGGGAGTGTGCCAAATTGTCATGTTAGCAAAGTGTGCATTTTCGGTCAAAAACTCTTTTGTGAGCCAATTCGCATTTAGTCAAAAACTAGCCAAAACTTCAAGTTACTTCTTCTCTTTTTCTCCTTCAACCAAATGTTCAAGTAGCTTTTTGCCAAAATTGCTTTGCATCTCTTAATTTGGTGTGTGTGGCCGAATATTGTTCTCATTTTTTTCTCTTATTTGCATCTTGTGTGAACTGAAACTAGCAACCCTTCTTCTCATACATGATCACCTTTCTCTCAAGCTTGTGCCGAAACTCTATTCTTCAAAGAGACCTTCCTCCATTCCTTCTTCCTTCAAACCGAAAGCACCATTCCTCTCATCACCTTTTAGTTTCTTTCTTTTCCTAAACGTGTTAGCCTTTGTCACCATCTGTTCTACTCATTTCTCTCAAGCCGAAACTCAACTTGTCCCTTCAAATCTCCTTTTCCTTCTCTCTAACCCCCATTATCGCAACTTTTGCCTCTTCTCATTCTACTCTTCCTTTTTTTTCCCACACTAAGACGTGCATAGGAGTGTTATACACATTGGCGAATCTTTCCTCTCCTAGTAGTGGTCTTGTGGCCGATTCTTGTGGGTGGTGTTAATATTAGGTGTTGTTTCAAGCGGGTTGAGGAAGGTAGGTTTTGGCCGAAAGGCCATCTTTTCTCTCTTGTGTGTTGTTGATTCTGGTTTAGGCAAGCCGATGTTGATTGGTTGAAAAGAGTTAACTTGCTTGATTAAACTTATCATATAGGGCCTTTGGATTTCGGAAGTAAGCAAGAAGGGTCCTTCTTTCTCTGTTAAGCAATCGGTAAGTGGTGGTAAGAACGAGTTCTTTTAGTCGGTTTCGTTTAGTTTTCTTTAAGTCAAGTTATTAAGAGATTAACCATTTTTCATTTCTAGGGTGTGACCGATTGGTAAGGGAACCAGTGTTGGTTCGGGTTTGGTTGGAAACCGAACCATTTGCAAAGGTAAGGGTTTAACACAAACCCCTTTGGTTTATCTATTCTGGCCGAATGGTTTTAAGTGATTAACCCTGTGTTTGGCCGACTTTAGGAGCAAGATATCCGAGGGGTATAAACTGGTTCTTCGAGATTAAGCGTGCGATCTATCAGGTGTGTAAACTAACACACCTTCTTAACTGAGTAATGTAATAACTTTGATTGTGTAAGTGAAGCGGTGTGGTTGGTGATTTAATACCCAATGAGGTATGGATACGGATTCGGTAAGTCCGTTTCATTACGAGTTATGTGATGATATGTGATATCATGATTATTGGTGTATGTACTTTGAGATGTCATATTAAGCATGTGAGCATGATAGCATGATTGCACGATTTTGCATTAGTATGATATGTTATTGGGTGATATGAGAGGAGGGAATATGATATCCGTGTCTTTGGGACACCGGAGGTTTGGCACCTCCGGTGGTTTGGTACCACAGATTGATTATTGTGACTTTGGGTCACGGAGGTTTGGCACCTCGCGCCTCGTCAATGGCTTAGTACCACGATGGGTTGGCCCCACGGTTGATTGTAACGGATTGACGCTAGTGATTTGGTATCACACGATGGGTTGGCCCCATCATTTTAATTGTGACTACGGTCACCGGTGATTTGGTATCACACTTGTGTCTTTAGGACACCGGAGGTTTGGCACCTCATAGCGACTCGTCCCTGTGGTTAACGCCACCGTGGGTTGGCCCCACTTTTGAGATATGGGATCGTCGCTAGTGATTTGGTATCACACGTGGGTTGGCCCCACAAATGGATCTTTCGTGACTTTGGGTCACCAGTGGTTTGGCACCACATCTATGGATATCGTGACTTTGGGTCACCGGTGGTTTAGCACCACCGGTGGTTTGGTACCACACGGGGTAGAAAAGGTGATATGGATGGTTAGGATGGGTGCATTACTTGCATTGCTTTGTTATGATGTGTGTTAGCATGTTATACGGAGAGGATTTATGCATCGAGTCTTGCGACTCACCTTCTCCCTTATCATTTGGTGACACTTAGATCGCGGACACGAGCCTGGTAGACTCGAGGTGCCCATGCCAAAATAAATTTGGACTTGCACCGATTTTCAAACTTGGTACTTTACCTTATTTAATTTCATTTGATTATGTTGGGATTGTAAAGGCCTCTTTAAAAATTTTAAACTTATATTTTGTTATTTACTTACTTAGATTGGATTTCAAATATGCCTTAACAAATTCTTGGGTAATATTCGATAAAACTTGGAAAGATAAGGTTTTCAAAGCGCAAGCGATATGTTTTAAACTTTACCATCATCATTTGTAATATGAAACTCAATTGTCTTCCAAACTTGACTGTGATTTCTTTCTAACTTAAAAGAAAAAATGTGTTTAAGCAACAACAAGGATTACTTAAATTTCTACATGAGGTAGACTTGTCTACTTACATAACGGATTAAGTTTTCAAAATTTTGGGTTTCCAAATACACTATCGCTTTTATACAATCATGCTCAAGTTTTCTACAAAAACAAAACATACGAAAGAGTTTTCATCAAACTTTTAAACAGAAACCTAAACCTCTCAAATACCTTTTTCCTGTAGCATACCAGATTCGGTCGTGGTGTATTAACCGAGTTTGGGGTGTTATAATTGTGGTATCAGAGACAAGTTCAAAGGCTCGACCGTGGGCCCGGGGTCCAAAATGTTTTAAATTCTGGTTTTTAAGTGTTATGTTTTAAAAAGCATGGTTTGAAAGGCATGGCACCGAGTCTCCGGCACCAATCCGCCCAGGTAAGTACCCCTCACTATTGTTTGTGATAATGATATTGATGAGATGTGATTGGGTGGCTAGTGATAGTAAGACTACCTTAGAGACTGAAACTGATAGGACTCAGTGGACTCGCGAAAACAAAACTTCTTTAATAAGCAATATTCATAAGACTTTGCTTTTAAACAGTGGAATAATTACTGATGCATAAAATTCTTTAAATCAGACGAGATTTAGTCATGAGTACACGAGGTGGACGTGGTCGTGGACGTGGTCGAGGTAGGATGACAGTTTCTGAGCCCGTAGGTTCTGGTCAGGGGTTAGAGAATGAGATCTGCATCGCCACCAGTTGGAGGTGGTGAGTTTGAGAATGATCGGGACGACGCAGTGTCACAGCGATCTGCGGAGTTCGGAGAGGGTAGTTGGAGTAGGTGGAGGCGCAGAGCTAGAAAATCGTGCTCGAACGACTTCGGCAAACGAGGTCAAGTTTTTCGAGGTGTCTCGGTGTTGCTCCCAAAGATCTTGAATATTGGCCGAAGCGACCGAGTGGATCATGGATGATCTGGACCGACCGTCAAGAAAAGTTAAAGGGATAGTATCACTTCTCGAGATGAGTCATACTAGTGGTGGCTCACGGTTCGGGAAAGATACCGCAATGAAAGATCGACTTGGGACTATTTCAGGGCTACTTATCAGAAAAAGTACGTGGGAGCTAACTACATTAATGAGAAACGGAAAGCATTTCTGAGGTTAGTTCGTGGAGTAAATCGTGTCGAGCACGAGGCGAGTTTCGAGGTGAGTCGGTATGCCAGGGGTATGGTGGCTACTGAACACGAGAGGTGTGTTTGTTTCGAGGATGGCCTGCGAGATGAATTAAGGTTGTTGATTGCGCCCCAGCAGGAGCGTGAATTTGCTGTTCTAGTTGAAAAGGCGAAGGTAGCCGAGGGTATTAAGGAGTCTGTGAGGCAAGGCATGGATAGGAACCGACATAAGAGGAGTTTTGAATCTTCTGGGTCGTCAGGTAATCCAGAAAAGGGCTAGACCGAGTGGGCCGAATCAGTCTGGTAGGTTTGTTGCTGCTAGTCAGGGACCACCGCAGTGTAACCGTTGTGGGAAAGCTCATTGGGGAGGATGTTGGACTGGTGGTAAAATTTGTTTTGAGTGTGGCTCATTGGACCACGTGTGAGGGACCGTCCGCAAGTTGGCTAGGATTCACCGAGAGTCGGGCCGTACTCGATAGGAATAATGGACCACCACCGCAGAGGGGCCGAGGTAATGGCAGAGGAGGTAATGGTTACAGTGGGGCAGTGGAGCACCGCAAGGAGGTGCAGTAGTCTTGAGACCAGACGGTAGGGGCTAATGTATGCAATGAGGCGCCGAGAGGAGGGGACTTGCCGGACGTCATAACCGATACATTTTAATCTTTGGTTCTCTATTTATCGCTTTGATTGATGTGGGTTCGACGATTCATATGTTGCAAGTAGCATAGTGAAGACCATGGATTTAGACTCGAGATATCTTCTAGGCGGATGACCGTAATAAGCTCTCAGGTCACTCTGTAGTTGTAGATAAGTCGTATAGAGGCGCACCTCTAGAACTCAAGGGGTAGTGTTTGTGGTCGATCCGATGGAGCCGCCGTTTGGGGAGTTCGATCCGATTCTGGATGGATGGTGGTGGTTAAGTACCGGCGAAGTTGGATTGTGCTTGACTAAGCGCATGGTTCTAAAAATAGCTAAGGGTGATGAGGTAGTCTGATCGGTAATAGAAGAAATTATCCGTCTAATGTGGTATCTCGCCCAAAGCCAGAAGATGGTCGAGAAAGAACGTGAAGCATATGTGGTTCATGTGTATGCCTTGGAGGCTAAAGAGTCTGCTTGTGGAGACAGTTGACGCTTAGGAATTTGTTGATGTGTTTCTGAGGAGCTTCGGGTTTGCCACCGGATCGGAGGTAGAGTTCGAGGATAGATCATTACTTAATCGCGCGAAGATCTATTACTCCGTCATGTGATGGCGCTAAAGAGTTAGTGAAGCTTAAGGCTCGAGATCCAGGAGTTGTTGGACCGAGGCTTTATCAGCCAAGTTTTTCGCCTTGGGAGCGCTTAGGTACTCTTTGTCAAGAAGAAAGAGCGGTACTATGCGAATGTGTATATACTACCGCCAATTGAATAAGTTGACGATCAGAAACAAGTATCCGCTGCCTCGGATAGATGACTTGTTTGACCGCTGAAGGGTGCGTCGATTTTCTCGAAGATTGATTTAAGGTCTAGGTATCACCAGTTAAAGGTGAAGGAGGTGGATATCTGCAAGACGGCATTTCGTACTCGGTATGGGCACTTTGAGTTCTTAGTTATGCCGTTTGGGTTGACTAATGCCTACTGACTTTCATGGATATAATGAATAGGGTGTTTCAACAAAGATTTGGATCGTTCGTAGTGGTTTTTATCGGCGACATCTTGGTATATTCAAGGACCGAGGAGGAACATGATGCATTTGGGTGGTATTGCGAGTTACGAGGGAGAAAGCGACTTTATGCAAAGTTTAGTAAATGCGAGTTCGGCTTAGGAGGTGACGTTCTTGGGTCATGTAGTATCGGTGAGGGATTAGAGTGGATCCTCAAAGATTGAGGCGGTTTTGGATTGAAGCCGCCTAGGTCAAGAGCTGAGATTCGAGTTTTACGGTTTGGCGGGATACTAGAAGGTTTGTAGAGGGTTTTCATTGATCGCCGCACCAATGACCAAATTGTTAAGAAAAGGGTTCCGTTCATTTGGACCGAGAAGCGCAGGAGAGCTTCGACAAGTTGAAGAAGATTTTGACCAAGCTCGGTTCTAATTCAACCCGAGGTGGGAAGGAATTACGAGTTTATTGCGATGCATCACATATAGGTTTGGGTTGTGTCTTGATGCGGAAGGAAGGTTGTGGCTTCGCGATCTCAAAGGTGAGAGGCCACATGAGGTCAATTATCCAACGACGATCTGGAGCTTGCGGTACGTAGTCTTTGTCTTGAAGATTTGGAGGCATTACTTATACGGAGAGAAATCGATAGTCTACACGGATCATAAGAGTCTCAAGTACCTTTTGACTTAGAAAGACTTAAACCGAGACAGTAGCAGATGGATTGAGTTCTTGAAAGACTACGAACGCTCAATTGAGTATCATCCGCAAGGCTAACGTTGTGGCGACGCGTTGAGCCGTAAGGTTGTTTTGGATCTAAGAGCGATGTTTGCCCACTTGAGTTTGTATGACGACGGAGTATTCTCGCAGAGCAGCGAGTTGCCTACTTGGGTTGAGCGATCCAGAAAAACAGTTGATGGATGAGGTTTTGAGTGCGCAGAGGACACAAGTGCAGAATGATGGTTTGGAGGGATACAGTTTGTCTAGTGATGGAGTGCTGTGTTTTCGGGGGAGAGCTTGCATGCCGAGGGATACGGAGTTAAGGCAAAAGATTCTTCAGGATGCACATAGCAGTCCCTACGCTATGCATCCTGGAGGAAGCAAAATGTATAGGATCTCAAAGAACGATTCGGTGGTAAGGTGCGAAAAAGGAAGTGAGCGAGTTTGTAGGGAAGTGTCGACATGTCAAGAGGTCAAGGTCGAGCATCGATTGCGTCGGTTGTTTGACCGATGAAGATCCCATGGAAGTGGGAAAGGATAACTATGGATTTAAATCGTTGGATTACCTCTTACGCCTAGCAAGAAGGATTGATTTGGGTAATTGTGGATCGATCGACTAAATCACTCACTTTATCCGGTGAGGGTGGATTACTCACCGCAGAGGTTGGCGAAGTTGTATGTGTCGAGATAGTGAGGTCGCATGGGGTGCCAGTATCAATCATCTCGGATAGGGATCCAATTTACGTCAAGGTTCGGAAAGCGTTGCATCGAGCTCAGGCACGTGGTTAGATTTTAAGACGGCATTCATCCCAGATCGAGGCGATCGGAAAGGGTTATCTGAGATCTTGGAAGACATGTTACGAGGTTGTGTATTGGACTTGAGGGTAGTTGGGAGGAGTATCTACCATTAGCCGAGTTCGCCTACAATAATAGTTACCAAGCAAGCATCAAGATGGCACCATATGAGGCTTTATGCGGTAGGAAGTGTCGCCACCTACTTGTTGGACGGAGTTAAGTGAGCGTCGCTTGTTGGGACCAGAGTTGGTTCTTCGAGACCGAAGACAAGGTTAAGTTGATTCAGCTCGGTTGAAAGAAGCTTTGGACGGCGAAGTCCTATCCGATCTTAAGCGAGAGATATTGAATTCTTGTGGGGATCAAGTTTTTCCGAAAGTCTCATCGTGGAAGAAAGTGTTAAGGTTAGGAAGGAAAGGTAAGCTAAGTCCAAGGTTTATTGGGCCGTATAAGGTACTGAGACGAGTGGGACCAGTAGCTTACCAGCTCAAGTTGCCAGTAGAGCTAAGTTAGATTCACGACGTGTTCCACGTTTCAATGCTTAGGCGATATCGCTCAGATCCATCGCACGTGGTGGCGATGGAAGAGATCGAGGTAAACCCAAATTTGACCATGGAGGAAGAGCACATGCTGATTTTAGATCGGGATGTAAAGGTTACTGCGTGGGAAGTCTCGTGCCTTTGGTTAAGGTCTCGTGGCGGAATCATGGCGTGGAAGAAGCTACGTGGGAACCCGAGGATATGATGAGACAAAGAATACCCATAACTCTTTTGACCGTGTAATTTCGAGGTGAAATTATTTTTAAGGGGTAGAAGCGTAATATCCGGGTTATGGGCTATTTTATTTTGGCTTTCTTTGCATGTGCATGATGTGCTATGTTGTTATTTTGGATGTTGTTGGGGCTTAGTTATAAGCTAGGTGTAAGCCCTTAAGTGGTAGGAAAAATTTTTGTTTTTAGGCTTAGGTGAGAGGAGTCAAGGAGTGGGGTTTATAAATATTTTAGGTGAATTTTAACACCGGAGGAGCCTTGGTGGAGTGGCAAGTAAGGCGCCACTAGGAGCTTGGCTTGGCGCCAATTGCAAGGGGAGAGGTCCTGTGTTCAAGTCTGAGTGCTCCATTTTGGCTTCCATTTTGACGACATGGAGGAAGGAGTTGTAGGCGGCTCAAACTCGCCTTGGACCAATTCAAAAGTTTAAATGGTGGGTGGTGAGTGATTGTAGGAAGGGGACTAATTCAAAGTGATTTGAATTAGTGGCTTGGAGTGGATGAAGGAGTTTGGCCGGATTTTGGAGAGGTTTTGGGGGAGTGGCCAATTGGTAAGTGTTGTGGGGGAGTGTGCCAAATTGTCATGTTAGCAAAGTGTGCATTTTCGGTCAAAAACTCTTTTGTGAGCCAATTCACATTTAGTCAAAAACTAGCCAAAACTTCAAGTTACTTCTTCTCTTTTTCTCCTTCAACCGAATGTTCAAGTAGCTTTTTGCCAAAATTGCTTTGCATCTCTTAACTTGGTGTGTGTGGCCGAATATTGTTCTCATTTTTTTCTCTTATTTGCATCTTGTGTGAACCGAAACTAGCAACCCTTCTTCTCATACGTGATCACCTTTCTCTCAAGCTTGTGCCGAAACTCTATTCTTCAAAGAGACCTTCCTCCGTTCCTTCTTCCTTCAAACCAAAAGAACCATTCCTCTCATCACCTTTTAGTTTCTTTCTTTTCCTAAACGTGTTAGCCGTTGTCACCATCTGTTCTACTCATTTCTCTCAAGCCGAAACTCAACTTGTCCCTTCAAATCTCCTTTTCCTTCTCTCTAACCCCCATTGTCGCAACTTCTGCCTCTTCTCATTCTACTCTTCCTTTTTCTTCCCACACTAAGACGTGCATAGGAGTGTTATACACATTGGCCGAATCTTTCCTCTCTTAGTAGTGGTCTTATGGCCGATTCTTGTGGGTGGTGTTAATATCGGGTGTTGTTTCAAGCGGGTTGAGGAAGGTAGGTTTTGGCCGAAGTGCCATCTTTTCTCTCTTGTGTGTTGTTGATTCTGGTTTAGGCAAGCCGATGTTGGTTGGTTGAAAAGAGTTAACTTGCTTGATTAAACTTATCATATAGGGCCTTTGGATTTCGGAAACATGCAAGAAGGGTCCTTCTTTCTCTGTTAAGCAATCGGTAAGTGGTGGTAAGAACGAGTTCTTTTAGTCAGTTTCGTTTAGTTTTCTTTAAGTCAAGTTATTAAGAGATTAACCGTTTTTCATTTCTAGGTGTGACCGATTGGTAAGGGAACCGGTGTTGGTTCGGGTTTGGTTGGAAATCGAACCATTTGCAAAGGTGAGGTTTAACGCAAACCCTTTGGTTTATCTATTCGGCGAATGGTTTTAAGTGATTAACCCTGTGTTTGGCCGACTTTAGGAGCAAGATAACCGAGGGGTATAAACCGATTCTTCGAGATTAAGCGTGCGATCTATCAGGTGTCTATTAAGTGTGTAAACTAACACACCTTCTTAACTGAGTAATGTAATAACCTGATTGTGTAAGTGAAACAGTGTGGTTGACTGATTTAATACCCAATGAGGTATGGATACGGATTCGGGTAAGTCCGTTTCATTACGAGTTATGTGATGATATGTGATATCATGATTATTGGTGTATGTACTTTGAGATGTCATATTAAGCATGTGAGCATGATAGCATGATTGCACGATTTTGCATTAGTATGATATGTTATTGGGTGATATGAGAGGAGGGGGAATATGATATCCGTGTCTTTGGGACACCAGAGGTTTGGCACCTCCAGTGGTTTGGTACCACAGATTGATTATTGTGACTTTGGGTCACGGAGGTTTAGCACCTCGCGCCTCGTCCCGATGGCGTAGTACCACGTGGGTTGGCCCCACGGTTGATTGTACGGATTGACACTAGTGATTTGGTATCACACGATGGGTTGGCCCCATCATTTTAATTGTGACTACGGTCACCGGTGATTTGGTATCACACTTGTGTCTTTGGGACACGGAGGTTTGGCACCTCATATCGACTCGTCCCTGTGGTTAACGTCACCGTGGGTTGGCCCCACTTTTGAGATATGAGATCGTCGCCAGTGATTTGGTATCACACGTGGGTTGGCCCCACAAATGATCTTTCGTGACTTTGGGTCACCAGTGGTTTGGCACCACATCTATGGATATCGTGACTTTGGGTCACCGGTGGTTTGGCACCACCGGTGGTTTGGTACCACAGGGGTAGAAAAGGTGATATGGATGGTTAGGATCGGTGCATTACTTGCATTGCTTTGTTATGATGTGTGTTAGCATGTTATACTGGGAGAGGGATTTATGCATCGAGTCTTGCGACTCACCTTCTCCTTATCATTTCGGTGACACTTAGATCGCGGACACTGAGTAGGGGTGGACTCGAGGTGCCCATGCCAAAATAAATTCGGACTTGCAATCGATTTTCAAACTTGGTACTTTACCTTATTTAATTTCATTTGATTATGTTGGGATTGTAAAAGGCCTCTTTAAAATTTTAAACTTATATTTTGTTATTTACTTGCTTAGATTGGATTTCAAATATGCCTTAACAAATTATTGGGTAATATTCGATAAAACTTGGAAAGATAAGGTTTTCAAAGCGCAAGTGATATGTTTTAAACTTTACCATGGGTATCTTGTTGTAATATGAAACTCAATTGTCTTCCAAACTTGGTGTGATTTCTTTCTAACTTAAAAGAAAAAAATGTGTTTAAGCAACAACAAGGATTACTTAAATTTCTACATGAGGTAAACTTGTCTACTTACATAACGGATTAAGTTTTCAAAATTTTCGGGTTTCCAAATACACTATCGCTTTTATACAATCATGCTCAAGTTTTCTACAAAAACAATACATACGAAAGAGTTTTCATCAAACTTTTAAACGGAAACCTAAACCTCTCAAATACCTTTTTCCTGTAGCATACCAGATTCAGTCGTGGTGTATTGACCGGGTTTGGGTTGTTACATCGTGGTAATACCATTTGGATTGACGAACACCCCATCCACGTTCATGGATATGATGAACTGGGTTTTTCAACCCTACTTGGATAGGTTCGTCGTTGTGTTCATCGACGACATCCTAGTGTACTCCAAGTCTGAAGAAGAGCATGATGAGCATCTTCGGGTTGTGTTGCAAGTGTTGAGGGAGAAGAAGCTTTATGCCAAATTCAGCAAGTGTGAATTTTGGCTTAGGGAAGTTGCCTTCTTAGGGCATGAGGTATCCGCAGAAGGAATAAGGGTGGATCCTAGGAAGGTTGAGGCGGTGTTGGATTGGAAACCCCCTAAGTCAGTGTTGGAAGTCTGGAGTTTCTTAGGATTGACAGGCTATTATAGACGGTTTGTGGAAGGGTTCTCGTCAATAGTCGCGCCTCTGACAAAGTTGTTAAGGAAGGAAGTGCCTTTCATTTGGACTGATAAGCAATAGGAGAGCTTTAAGAAGCTTAAGAAGGTCTTGACCAAGCTCGATTTTGATTCACCAGAGGCGTGAAAGGATTTTGTAGTGTCTTGTGATGCTTCCCACGAGTTGGGAGGTGTCCTTATGCAAGATGGGAAGGTAGTTGCTACACATCTCGACAACTAAGGCCACACAAGGTTAACTACCCGACGATGATTTGGAATTGGCAAGATGGTCTTTGCCCTTAAGGTATGGAGGCATTACCTTTATGGAGAAAAGTCGGTAATCTACACAGACCACAAGAGCCTTAAGTACCTGCTGACTCAGAAAGAGCTGAATCTGAGACAGCGAAGGTGGGTGGAATTATTGAAGGACTATGATTGTTCGATAGAGTATCACCCGGGCAAAGGAAATGTAGTGGCGGATACCCTAAGCCAGAAAGTTGTGTCGGATCTGAGGGCAATGTTCGCACATCTGAGCTTGTATGACGATGGAAGTCTGCTGGCAGAGCTGTAAGTTAAGCCAACGTGGTTGAATGAAGTGAATGAGGGACAGTTGGTGGATGAAGATCTAAGTGTTAAGTTGAGACAAGCGCAGAATAGAGAGTTGGAAGGTTATGGTGTTAATGACGAGGGGGTATTATACTTCAAGGGTAAGGTGTGTATGCCGAAGGACGAGGAGCTTAGGCAAAGAATTCTTCAGGAATCTCATAGTAGCCCTTATGCTATGCATCCCGGAGGTAGTAAAATGTCTAGATTTAAGGAGCAGTTTTGGTGGCTCGGTCTTAAGCGGGAAGTGACTGAATGTGTTGGGAAATGCTTAACGTGTCAGCAAGTTACGGCTAAACACCAGGTTCCGTCAGGATTGCTTCAACCGATAATGATTCCATAGTGGAAGTGAGAGAGAATTACCATGGACTTCGTTAGTGGGCTTCCCCTTACGCCTACTAAGAAGGACTCGATATGGGTGATAGTGGATCGGTGACCAAGTCCGCGCATTTTATTCTAGTGCGGGTTGACTACTCCCTACAAAAGTTAGCAAGGTTGTATGTAGCGGAGATTGTAAGATTGCATAGAGTACCGATGTCAATTATCTCGGATAGGGATCCGAGGTTCACGTCTCGATTTTGGAAAGCTCTACATCAGGCTTTAGGCACCTAGTTGGATTTCACTACGGCTTTTCATCCACAGTCGGATGGCCAGTCTGAACGAGTAATCCAAGTCTTAGAGGATATGTTACGGGGCTGTGTGATGGATTTCAGAGGAAGTTGGGAGGAATATTTGCCTTTAGCAGAGTTTGCCTACAATAACAGCTATTAGGCAAGTATTCAAATGGCACCGTATGAAGCATTGTGCGGTTGGAAATGTCAAACTCCTACATGTTGGACCGAATTAGGGGAGCGTCGAGTTTTGGGTCTCGAGATTGTGGCAGAATCTGAGGAGAAAGTTGAGGTAATCCGGGCACGGCTGAAGGAAGCATCTGATAGACAAAAGTCGTACGCTGATCTCAAACGGAAGGAGATAGAATTTGATGTGGGAGATCAAGTGTTTCTTAAAGTTTCGCCTTGGAAATAGGTAATGAGATTTGGTCAGAAAGGGAAGTTAAGTCCAAGGTTTATAGGACCTTATAAGGTTTTGAAGCGAATTGGACCAGTGGCATATCAGTTGGAGTTGCCACCGGAGTTGAAGCAGATGCACGACGTATTCCATGTGTCCATGCTATGCCATTACCGATCGGATCCATCTCATGTAGTACTAGTTGAAGAGGTGGAGCTAAGGCCAGACTTGTCTTACGAAGAAGAGCCAATTCAGATCTTAGAGCGAGATATGAAAGTGTTACGGAGGAAGTCGGTTCCTCTAGTCAAGGTGTTATGGCGCAATCATGGATCGGGAAGAAGCTTCGTGGGAGCGAGGAAGAGGCAATGCGACAAACAATACCCTCACTTATTTCAGCCTGTAATTTCGAGGATGAAATTATTTTAAGGGGGTAGAACTGTAATATCCTGGATCGTGGCTTATGCATTTATGCTTAATTATATGAAATAGCATGCTTGAGTGTGTTGTGAATGTGTATTGTGAATTCTATGAACCTTCGAATGTAGGAAAATGCCTTAGAAAATATTTAATTTTAAGTTTTAATAAGGGAGCTAAGCTTAGTAGGGCCTTAAGAGAAATTGTATGTGGAATATGACACAAAAATGAGCTTGTCTAAGTGGCTTGGAGGTGCCACATAAAGCCCAAGTAAGTGATGCCATATGCAATGAGGGCTTGAGTTCGAGTGCATGGGTAGCAAAAAGAATTTTATTTTTGGTACGCAAGGAGCTAGAGAAGTGGATGACAAGGGAACTTAAAAGATGAGTTTTATTCTTTTTAGAATTCTAGAAGAGTAGGGGATAATTATGTTTCTTTATTTATTTATTTTGAATAGGTGATTAAGAGATAAATAGGAGAAATATAAGGGATATGATAAGTAAAGATAAAGTGGCCGGCCAAGGGACTCTGTTGGTGAGTAATTTCGGTCATGTAGGGGACGGGATAAATCTTGAATTTTATTAGGAAAAGTGTCCATCTTTTTATTTTTCTTAGTCTCCATTGCCGAAATTTTTGAGTCAAGAGAATTCATTCTTTTTCTTTGAAGCAAGAACCGATTATTGAGTAGCCATATGTGCATGATGTGCATCTTTTCTTCCTCCCATTTGCTTTTCCAAAGCCGAATCTAATAAGCCCCTTATCTCTTTCTCTTCTTCACACATCCTAAAAATCGAAAACTCTCCCCCATTACTCACCATTACCGAATATTCCAACTTTATTTAATGAGCCATAGCCGAATCTTTATTTGAATCTCCCTATCACTTCTTTTACTCTTCAAAGCCGAAAGTTAAGGGCCAAACTCAGTTCCTCTTTTGTGGCCGAACCTAGGAAGGTGATTTCGGGAAGTTGAACGTTAGTGGTAAGCAATGAGAAGGGGTAAGTGTTTCTTTCTTTAGCAATCGGTTTTGGATTCTTTTCACAAGGGAGCCGAATCTAGTGATTAGGCCTTAGTTAAGGCATGGCCGAATATCGTAGCATCATAATATTGTGTCTTTTGTATGTAGCCGATATCAAGAAGCATTGAAGGAGTCATCCGGGATTTGAAGTGATCAAGGTAAGCAAGTATAGTATTCGGCCAAGGGCCATTTTGCCTAGAGTTATATGTTGTGATTCTAATAGGGGTTAAGCGGGGATTTGACGACTTCTAAGGCAAGTGATAAATTGGGATTTTAGATTCACAAGGTAAGTGAATCTGACATTCGGCCAAGGCTCTATTGTGGTATTTAGATCTATTTCTTATTCACTTTAAAGCCAAAAATTAACCAAGCCAATTGATCTAGTGCTTGCCGATTACGGTGAAAAAGGATTACGACGTTAAGGATTTGGTTAGAGACAAATCGGCAACAAGGTATGTTTCGGGATTTGATTACTTGGCCGAATGGCCTTTAGCTAAAATATTGCATGTTGGCCGAATGTAGGAACTTGGGATCTAAGGCTTTAGATTGGGCTTTTCGGGATTTGGAGTGAATTTGCTTAGTATATCAGGTGTGTACCCCACACTAAATATTAATAATTTTATGGCTTGAATTTATTATATGAGTTAATAAGAATATGAAAAATAAGGCTAAAGTACCTTGCCATGGTACAAAGTACTCAGGTACATTTTCCTACTCCTACTATGAGTATGACTTGAGTTGTTATGGCACCTATGTGCACCTATAAGAATGTGAATATATAGAACATGGCATGTTAATGTATGATCACATATAACATGGGCATTTGGGAGATTATGAAAGGGAAGTGAATGTAGTGGTTTTATACCACGATATCGAATGTGGTGACTTGGTCACATTATCGAATGTGGTGTCACATGACACAAAATAACTATCTGGTGGCTATGCCACAAATTATAAGGGCGATGAGCATGTCATTGCGATCGCGCCGATGGTGTGTAGCGGATGGAGGGTTGACTTAGTAGTCCCCACGGTGTGCAGGTTGGTACGGGTGATGTGTAGCGGATGGCTTCTAGGTTGGGTTCGGGTTTGCATAATTTTTTTTATGTTTTTATATTTGTACATATGATTCTGTATGCCATAATATATTGGGCCTTAGTGTTGGCCATACACATTGAGTCTATTTGACTCACCCCGTTGTGGGAACATTTTTTTCAGGTGATGATCAGTGATGGACCAAGATTGGCGGGAGCTTAGTGGTGACCATGCTCAGCAAGGAATTTATCTTATTTGAACTTTTTATTTTAAGTACTCTTAATTTAATTTGGGTTTTATGTTGATGTAATAAGGCCATAGTATGAACCATTTTATGCATGCATGTCATTTATTTGATCGACACAATTTCTATAAAATCTTAAGTTAAGTAAGTTTTCTTAAAATAAACCTTCAAATATTATGACATCTATATACAAATGCTTTAAATTCAAAAGTAAAATTCTTAAAACAAAATCGGCATGTGTTTTTGATATAGAAACCAAGTTTTAATAATTCTCTGATTTCAAAATTTACAAAGTTTCCAATTGGACCCAACATAATCAATTTTTCCTTCAAAACCATTCGAATTTTTCCTAAGTGACAAACAATTTTTCAAGTGCTTTACTCGAGGAACATACCAGACCTGGTCAAGGCTCGTGGGTCGGGTTTGGGGTGTTTCAGGGATCCATTACTATACAAAAGACACATTTTACACGTCAGGATTCATCACACTATCACATTTCATATATATGGCATGTATAGCTAGACTCTCACACGCTACGTTAGTCCTAGAATCGACTAAATCGTAGCTCTGATACCAATCAAATGTAACAGCCTTAACCCGTAACCATCGCTAATCTAGGGTTAAAGGCATTACCGGACAAAACAGAACCTTTTACGAACATTTCATAATATTATTCAACGAATCAAAGTGTCCCTTAAATAAATCTTTGAGACCTTAAACATGCTATAGAAAGGGGTCGGGACTAAACCGAACACATACAGAAATTTTCAAAAATTTAAAGTTTTTTCAAAGTTACAGAGGTCATACACCCGTGTGGGACACGGCCTCAGACACGCTCGTGTGTCTAAGCCGTGTCAAAACAGGGCATACCTGACTTGTCCACACGACCGTGGGCACGCTCGTGGTCGCTACTAACTTGCACCACACGGCCAGTCACACGCCCGTGTGTCCTGCTCGTGGTCAAGTTTGAGTTGTTTTGAAATGCAACCACGAGGGACACGATCGAGCCACACGCTTGTGTGCTCAACCGTGTGGGCAATTATAGGCCATTTGCAAGGCCAAAATGCCACCCACACCTTGGGTCATCCCTACAAGCACATACGAGCATCATTCCAAACACTTATGGTGAAAAAAACATACCCATTTGACCATCTATTTTGCTTACTCAAGAACATTTTGTCACAACATCTTATATGCCATTTAGCTCAACTAAATTACAAGTATATCTAAATAATATTCACCCATAAACTTACCAATTCATTATGGCATCACTCCATGAATAATATACCATATTTACAACACCAAAACATAGATCAATATTACCAAATGCTCAACCATTAACAAACCACATCACATAGCTTATCTACTTATTCACAACATATCATTAACTAGCCATATCACATGGCTATTCAAATATCCCAAACATATTTCAGAACTCTCTAGACTATACATGCCATACTTTAGTATATACACTTTCAGGTACCAAAATAAGATTGGGTAGTGTGATGACGATCCTCGACGATTCTCGAGCCTTTTGTAGCTTTAACGATCTATAAAACAAATCAAACACACACAAAGTAAGCTTTCCAAAAGCTTAGTAAGCCATACACAAATAAACTTAATATATAACATACATAATCATATCAAATACAAAATCATTAATGTAACTCAATTACAATTTCATAACATTTTCTTTGGATCATTTGTTTAGCCATTGCTCACCCACATATCATAACTCAAGTATCACTTTTGCTCATGGCACATTCATGCATATATCATATATTCCTCATCAATACTATACACATATTTCACATTGGTATGTTCATACATAAACTTACCTTTCATACACATACTTAGTGTACAATTCAAACGTACCTAACTCGTTTATACATTTAACGTAGTCTTTCATTTCTTGGATTTGCCCGTTGAACAGTTCAGAATCAGATAGGGTACTCAGAATACTCAAAGTAGTCGTACAATGCCAACATCCCAAATGTGGTCTTACATGTAACCAATATCGATGCCACTGTTGTAACACCCCTAACCCTTATCTGTCGATGGAATAGGGTTAAAGGCATTATCAGACAGATCAAAAACTTTTATAGACATTTTAATAATACAAATCATCATTCACAAATAGGCCAACGAGGCCTTAATCATACTTCAGAATAGGGTCGGGACCTAACCGAACACATATGAAAGTTCTCAAAAATTTAAAACTTTTCTATATTACAGAGGTCACACGCTCGTGTCGGTAGGCCGTGTGCCTTCCACGGCTACTAGACACAACCATGTGTCCCAGCCATGCCAAATCAGAGCAAGTATACTGACTAACTCACATGGCCACTAGACACGCCCGTGCACCTTGGCCGTGTGCCATAAGCTATGTACTGACTAAATCACATGGCTGCCAAGCACATCTGTGTGCCAAGGCTGTGCACACATAGGCTGGCTACTGACTTTCACCCACGGCCACTAGGCACGCCCGTGTACCACGACCGTGTAGGCAAAACAGACCACTTGCAAGGTCCAAATGCCACCCACACAAGATTCAATCCCTACAAGCAAATTACCAATTCATTTCATACACAATTGACAACCAAAGACATGTTCAATGATCATCAAATCTTCACATTCAATCTCATTTCTAAAAATGTTAATTTGCTTACCAATTTGCACAACTAAAACACATATATATTCAAGCATGATACATCCATAATTTACCCTACATACAACCATTTCATTGATCAAACATGTGCACTCATATTTCATTCATATACTTACCATAGTCTTGACCATTTCACTTGCCATCAAGCCATTCAAAACATGCATCATGTATCATATTTACTCATGAATATATCCACACTTATCTAGCCACATCTCATGGCTACATTATACACATTTCAAACATAAACCAAGTTACTAGCGTATACATGCCATATCTAGCTATATACATTTCAAAAGTACCAAAATGAGTTAAGTAGTGTGATGACGATCCTCGATGGTCCCGAGCCTTCAGTAGCTTTGATGATCTATAAAACAGAGCAAACACACACAGTGTAAGCTTTCAAAAGCTTAGTAAGCCATATACAAATAAACTTAGCATACAATGCATATAATTAAATTATACAATGGTATTTATAATTCTCATGGTTAATTCATTACATAATCTTTGGCTTATTTGCTTACACAAAGCTTGCCACATACTTCTATTTCACAAATAACATATGTACTTAGCTCATTCAAACATATTTCCATTCTTGTATCTCATTCACATTCTCGTATTCAAATACACATTTCATCATAGTAAATTCTTATAGATACTTACCTTTTATACACACTTAATGTACATATCAAATGTACTTGAAATGGATATATAGATCACATAATCGTTCGTATCTCAGATTTGCCTATTAAGCCATATGAAATTTAATAGATACTCAGAATGCTCAGAATAGTAGTACAATGCCAACGTCCCAGATGAGGTCTTATATGTACTCAAATATCGATGCCACTGTCCCAGATAGGGTCTTACACGAATCAAATAGGATGCCAATGTCCCAGACATGGTCTTACACGTAAATTTCATATCGATGCCAACGTCCCAAACATAGTCTTACACGAAATCTAAAATCAACGCCAACGTCCAAGACGTGGTCTTACATGATATTAAATAACAGACACCTATGTTATGACATAGTTAATCCTATCTATTCCTAGGTTCATACGAGACTTTTCAGATATTAACTATTTCTCGATACTTTCTTGGAATCCTTATATTCAGCATTTCATACACATTCATCACAATGTAATCTCATATGAATATACATAATTTAATACAAATATGTTTATTTGTATATAGACTTACCTCGAATTCGAATATTCTTTCGGACTCAATTATTCGACTACTTTCGCTTTCCCGTGATCTAAGTCCGTTTTCTTCGGTTCTTGATCTATACATATTCAAATGTAATCCACTTATTCACTAATTCATTCAATTTAATCTATGAAGACACATTTAGGGCAATTTGCAATTTAGCCCTCACATTTGCACATTTTATCAATTTAGTCCATTTTTCTCAAGACAACAAATATACAAAATCACTATAAACCCATGCTTAGCCGAATGCTCATGTATCTCACACAAATCCAAACATTTCATTTATTTCACAATTTAGTCCCTCAAAATGCTATTTTCACAATTTCGCCCTAATTAGCTAAATTCATCAGAAAATTCAAGAACAAAACATGTTCATTAAACACCTATCTTTCATTTAACACCAATATTCATCACAAAGATCACCATTTCATCAATGACACATCTCATAAACATTATCAATTCTTCAATTTACAACATGGGTTTTATAGCATACGAAGCAACGATTGCAAAAACGTAGAAAATATCAAAAATCGAAATCAAACATACCTTGAATTGAGTTTAGAAGTGGCCAAATGCCCTAACTAGTTTTCTTCTTTTCTTTTCTTATGAATTTCGGTGGTGGATGAATAGAAATGGCCATTTTAATGTTTTATTATGTTATAAAATAACTTAATAACCAATTTCCAAATTTAACCTTCAAAACAATATATATAACATATAATACAAAGTCATTTTTAACCATTACCATCCACTAACTAAATAGTGGTCTAATTGCCTCATAAGGCCTCCACCTTTAAAAGCCACTATACATAGGTGCCTTTTCATGAAGCATGCAAAATTTTCTTTTAATGCAATTTAATCCTTTTATCAAATTAAACACACAAATGATCAAATTTTAATACGAGGCATTCACACATGCTTAATTACATATCAAAGGCATAGAAAATAATATTAAAATATTTTATTAACTCGGATTTGTGGTCTCAAAACCACTGTTCTAACTAGGGTCTAAATCAGACTGTTATAATTCTCCCCCTTAGGGATTTTCGTCTCCAAAAATCTTACCGTTAAACAGATTCGAATATTGCTGTCTCATTGAATCTTTAGGCTCCCACGTAGCCTCTTCTATTCCATGTCGATTGCACAACACTTTCGCTAATGATATTTTCTTATTTCTCAACTCTTTCAAATCACGAGCTAAGATACGGATCGATTTTTCCTCATAAGTCATATCAGATCGATTTCAATTTCAGACGGGGCAATCACATGTGACGGATCAGAACGGTATCTTCGGAGCATCGAAACATGGAATACATTGTGTATCTTTTCAAGCTCAGGTGGCAACAACACGCTCAATAACCTCATATAGCCCGATGAATCTTGGACTCAACTTGCCTTTACATCCAAATCGGAGTACATTCTTCCACGGGGACACTTTTAAAACACTTTGTCACCGATCTCAAATTCAATCTCTTTCCGTTTCAAGTCTACACAAGACTTCTGACGATCAGATGCTGCTTTCAGACTATTACGAATTATTTTCACTTTCTATTCAGTGTCTTTTATCAGATCAACCCCGTGTAGCTTATTTTCTTTGAGCTTGATCCAATACAGAGGTGTACGACATTTATGTCCTACAAAGCTTCATATGGTGCCATTTTAATGCTCGACTGAAAACTATTATTATAACCAAATTCAACCAATGGCAAGTACTGTTCCCACGTACCATCAAACTCAAGAATGTAGCATCTCAATATATCCTCAAGAATCTGAATGATCCGCTCAGATTGACCATCCGTTTGTGGATGAAAAGTTGTACCGAAATACAGTTTCATGCCTAAAGCTTCTTGCAATTTCTTCCAAAATATTGATGTAAATCTCAGATCTCTATCTGATACAATGGATAGTGGCACCTCGTGCAATCTCACAATCTCAGAAACATAAAGGTCAGCTAATCTATCAAGTGAATAGTCGGATCGCTTAGGAATAAAATGGGCAAATTTTGCCAATCGATCAACTACGTCCCAAATCACATCTTTCTTTCTGAGTCGAGGCAATCCCAAACAAAGTCCATCGTTACTCTATCCCATTTCCATTCGGGAATCGAATTGGTTGTAACAAACCGATGGAACACGATGTTCAAACTTTAACTTGTCGATGACTAAACATTTCGAAACAAAATCAGAAATGTCTCGCTTCATACCAGACCACCAATAGTGTTGCTTCAAGTCATGATACATCTTTGTACTTCCCGGATGAATAGATAGACGATTGTTATGTGCTCCATTCAAAATCAACTGAATTAATTCTGGATTTCTTGGAACACAAATTCAATCTCAGAATCTCAAACAATCATTATCATCTACTCAAAATTCAGAATCAGAATTCGAATCACACTGAGCTCGTTTCGCTATTATTTCATTATCAAATTTTCGAGCTTCACTAATCTGCATTAAAAACAAAGGTTTAGCTTTCAATTCAACTATCACTGAACTATCATCAGAAAAATCTAATTGAGCATTCATAGCACACAATGCAAACAGCAACTTTCGACTCAATGAATCGGCAACAACATTAACTTTACCCAGATGATAATTTATCACAAGCTCGTAGTCTTTCAACAGCTCTAACCATCTTCTCTGACGCAGATTCAAATTTTTCTAAGTCATCAGATATTTCAAACTTTTATGATTCGAAAACACATGGCATTTCTTACCGAACAGATAATGACGCCAAATCTTTAATGCGAATACAATCGCAGCAAGCTCGAGGTCATGAGTCGAATAATTCTTTTCATGCGACTTCAAGTGTCTCGAAGCATAAGCTATGACTTTCCCTTCTTGCATCAGAACACATCCCAGACCATTTAACAAAGCATCACTGTATATCACGAATTCTTTACCCGATTTTGGTTGTACTAAAATCGGAGCTTCAGTCAATAAAACTTTCAACTGATCAAAGCTTTTTTAAAATTTATCGAACCATTCAAAACTCACATTTTTTGAAGCAATCTTGTTAACGGAGTTGCAATCATCGAAAAGCCTTTTATAAATCGACGATAATAACCAGCTAATCCTAGAAAGCTACGGACTTTAGACATATTTTTTGGAGGTTTCCAATCCAGAATAGTAGAAATCTTGCTCGGATTGACTCGTATTCCAAAAGTTGATACTATATGTCCCAAAAAACTAACTTCATGCAACCAGAATTCACATTTACTGAATTTCGCATATAATTGCTTTTCTCTCAGAGTTTACAACACAATACTCAGATGTTTAGCATGTTCGATCTCATTACGTGAATAAATCAAAATGCCATCAATGAAAACTACAACAAATCGATCTAGGTACGGTCTGAAAACCCTGTTCATCAGATCCATAAAAAATAGCAGGAGCATTCGTTAGTCCAAAAGGCATAACTAAAAACTCATAATGCTCGTACCTCGTCCTGAAAGTAGTTTTTAGAATGTTTGAAACTTTCACCCTCAACTGGTAATAACCCAATCTCAGATCTATCTTTGAAAACATAGTATCTCCTTTTAACTGATCAAACAAATCATCAATCCTGGGCAACGGATATTTATTCTTTATGGTCACTTTGTTCAACTGGCGGTAATCAATCCACATCCTCATCGTGCCATCTTTCTTTTTCACAAACAAAACATGAGCACCCCAAGATGAGAAACTCGGTCTAGCGAACCCTCTGTCAGTCAATTCTTGTAGCTGTGACTTTAACTCTTTTAATTCTATTGGTGCCATTCTATAAGGAGCTATCGAAATAGGTGTCGTACCAGGCAACAATTCAATACCAAATTCAACTTCACGTATTGGAGGCAATCCCGATAATTCTTTAGGGAATACATAAGAGAACTCACAAACAACTGGCACTGATTCAACTTTCCTTTCAGATACTTTTGAATCAATCACATAAGCAAAATAAGCTTCGTAACCCTTTTTCACATAACTCTAAGCTTTCAATACAGATATTACAGCAGGCAATCCATTCAAACCATTATATTCAATTCGATCTATTTCATCATTCGGACATCTCAAATCAATAGTCTTTCTTTTACAATTCACAGCAGCATCATGTAATGTCAACTAGTTCATACCCAGAATGATATCAAACTCATCAAATGGAAAAAGCATCAAATCAGCAGGAAAACAGATATGTTGAAACATTAATGGACAGTTCTTGTATACTTGGTCAACCAAAACACTTTTACCTAAAGGGTACGATACTTTTATAACAAACTCAGTAGACCCTATAGGCAAAGTCTTACTGGATACTAAGTTCATGCATATATACGAATGAGTAGAACCAGGGTCTATCAATGCAATGATAAACCATAATATGTTCATATTTTAATCCCACATTTAACATACTTTTGGATGATTTATTCCCTGAATTGTGGAATTTGGTACTCCTAATCCTTTAATTTCATGTTTTATACATAGGAGAGCACCGGAGGATGAAAAGAATGAGAAACGGGCTAAAAATAGAGAAAACGGGCTAAACACGGGTGTGTCCCTACCGTAGCAAAGAAGAGTTTCATTCGGATTAGGGTACTTAAAGTTAAAGAAAGACATTCCAAAAGTCTATATAAACACCCTAGAGGCCAACCTTCAACGGGGCATTCAGCTAGGCCAAGGAACCAAGCCGGGGAGGTCGAATTGTGGGATTCACTCAAAGAAAGCCAGTTGATCCATCCCAAAAGCCGGAATCACACTTAAGACTGAGGATCTCTCCAATTCCTTCAGGAGGTTTTAGGGTTTTCTTTATGTTTTGTTATTTTTCTTCTAAGATGTATTATTTATGATTATGAACTAAACCCCTCAAATACCTGAGGGGGATGAAACCTAAGACAGATCTTGTTCTTATTTTCTGAACTATATGATAAATACTTGATTTGTTCTTAATTATGTGTTCTTAATTCTTTTTTTGATATTTTAGGATATTGATTCAAGTATTGATGTGCTTAGATAGAGGAGGAATATTCCCTGTTTGAGAGTCGATCTAGCATAGTTAAGCGGAGTTGATCGCAACCCTAGAGATAGGATGACGAAAATCTGTCGGATTAGGGTCAAACCTAATTTGGGAGTCCATAGACCGAGTTAATGCAATTCCAGGGGTTTTAATTAGAAAGAGATTTCAATTAATCAACCTAGGGTTAGACGTTAGTAGCCTCGAGAGGGGCATTAATATAAATTAGGGAATCCTACGGATCAAGTCAAGTGAATAAATCGTCTCGTTCAGAGTTAGATAACAAGTGAAGATCCAAATAATCACTTGGCAAATTTCCTAGAAATTTGTAATACTTTCAAAATTAATGGTGTTTCTGATGATGCCATTCGTATTCGGTTATTTCCCTTTGCTTTGAGGAATAAAGCTAAACAGTGGTTGAATTCTCTTCCACGAGGATCAATCACTACATGGGAAAAATGATCGAAAATTTTTTATTAAAATATTTTCTACTGGCCAAAACAGCCAAATTAAGGAATGATATCTCTTCTTTTGTGCAGATGGATTTACAAACACTATACGATGTATGAGAGAGATACAAAGATCTATTGAGGAGGTGCCCACACCATGGATTACCCTTGTGGCTACAAGTCCAAACTTTTTACAACAGTGTGAATTGATTGTATCAAACAGTCGAGTTTTAATATTTATAGAAAGAATGATCGAACCTGTAGACTAACTATGACAACGATAGAGGCAAGCGTACCTATCGAACAGTAGTATAGTTTAGGCAAGAATATCTTGTCGAACCCAAGGGAACCTAAAAGTACTACTACTCACTTTCTTTCTATTATTTAGCCTAAAATATGGAGTGATTGGTTTATTAAACTAATGAAAAACTAAACTAGATGCAAAGACAAAAGAATGAATTGGGGAAAGACTTTAGGAAAACTCAGTTGATTACGATGATACCCTCAGGAAGAATCCACCTATGACTTCACTTATTATTTATCCCTAAACCATATGATTTCTTTACTTAGCTTGATCCGTGAGACTCCCTAACCTATATTAAACCCTCTTTCGAGGAGAATAACGTCTAACCTTAGGTTAATTAGTGGAACTCTCGTTCTCTTATAATAACCCCCTAAGGAAGCAGTAAATCGATAAATGGATTCCCATATTAGGTTTCACCCTGATCCAGCAAAATCTCGTAACCCTAACTCTAGGCGCCCGAGCAACTTTGCTCAATTATGCTAGATCTACTCTTAGTAAGGTCTATTCCTCCTCCACCTAAGCACATCAGACTAAATTAAGCAACATAATTAAAAACAAACTAAGTACTTATCATATAATTTAGAAATCAAATAACAAAATCCATCATAGGTTTCATCCCCTTCATGTATGTAACACCCCTAACATGTGAATCACACCGGATTAGGGTTAAAAGTGTTACCAGACAGATCGAAAACATTTACAGAATTAACATGTAGTCATTTATAAATCTCAAACATAATGTCCCTTAAGAAGGTTATCGAGACCCTAAGCATGCTTATAAATCGAGTTGGGACTAAATCGAAACACATAAGTAATTTCATTAAAAATTGAAACTTTTCTAAGATACAGGGACACACGGCCGTAGGGGTAGGCCGTGCCTCACCCACAGCTACTTAACACTTTCGTGTGTCCTTCCCGTGGTAGTATACTGCCAAAATCAACACGGTCACCAAGTATGCCCGTGTGCTAAGGTCGTGTACTACTAGATCACATAATGCCATTTCTCAAACGACCATCAAGCACACCCGTGTCGAGGCCGTGTGCAATTTAAGCCACATTCTACCAGTTTACCCACGGTCTTAAACGCCTGGTGTGCCTCAACCGTGTGACATCATAGGCCATTTTACAAGGCCAATATGCCACCCAAAGGGTCATACTTACAAGCAATGTTTTCCAGCACGTATTATGCATATATGGCAACCAAAACATACCAATTTGACTCATAAATCAACACATTCACAGACCATCTCAATCATGCCAAATTACCACTAAATATTCATATCATCATAGGCATAAACCATCCATTTGCATAGTCAAAACTTAAGCATTTCATATGCAACAACCATATCAAGATTTGCATCATCTATCTCATCCATTCAAGTATATATAACCTCAAAACTTACCAAAGCACAAGGCTAGATTCACTTCATAATCATATACACATACCTAGCCTATACATGCCATAATTAACTATATACATTTTCAAAAGGGTACCAAAATGAGCTTAATAGTGTGATGACGATCCGTGACGGTCCCGAGCCTTCAGTAGCTTTGACGACCTATAAAATAGAGAAAACACGCACATAGAAAGCTTTCCGAAAGCTTAGTAAGTCATAATACAAATAAACCTAGCATGAAGGCATATATGCATAAAGTACATTGACACATAACATTTACTTAGCAACTATCACATATTGTTTTGGTTCATATACTTGGACCCAATTGCCACATTCATCCATACCAGAATCATATGTTTATATATACAACTCCTTCTTAAGCACTCTTGCATCTTATTCTAGTACTCATATTCAATCATACTTTTCTTTAATTCAAAGTCATATAGGTACTTACCTTTTATACACCTTTACTGTACATACCTAACATATCTGACACAAATATACATTCACGTAATTGTTCATAACTCAGATGTGCTTATTGAACAGTTCAGAATCTAATATAATACCCGAAAACTCAGAATAACCGTACAATGTCAACGTCCCAAACGTGGTCTTATCGAATGTTGATGCCACTGTCCCAGACAGTGTCTTACTTGTATTCAGATATCGATGCCATTATCCCAGATAGGGTCTTATATATAATCAAATATTGATGCCTACGTCCCAGACAAGGTCTTATATGTAATCAAATAATGATGCCTACGTCCTAGACGAGGTCTTATATGTAATCAGATAATGATGCCTACATCCCAGACGAGGTCTTATATGTAATCAGATAATGATGTCTACGTCCAGATAAGGTCTTATATGTAATCAGATAATGATGCCTACGTCCCAGACGAGGTCTTATAAGTAATCAGATAATGATGCCTACATCCCAGATGAGGTCTTATATGTAATCAGATAATGATGCCTACGTCCCAAACGAGGTCTTATATGTAATCAGATAATGATGCCTACATCCCAGACGAGGTCTTACATGATTATCAAATCAATGCCAACGTCCTAGACGTGGTCTCACATGATAAAACAGAACAGATACCTTTGTATCCCCAAGTTCATACAAAATTTCTCTGACTTATCACTATGTCGACCTTATCTCAGAATTCATATACATAGTATCACAAATGCAGTCATTATCATTGATAATCATGTAAATAAACTCAATTCAATACAATTACATTTGTTAGCAATATGACTTACCTCAAATTCAGTTTATCGGGATGAAAACAGCTACTCATTAACTTTCGCTTTCCCGCGATAAAAATCCGTTTTCCTCTGTTCTTGATCTAAACATATTCAGAATTAACCATTTTATTCACTATTTCATTCAATTCAATCCATACACACATATTTTGGGCTATTTAGAATTTAGCCCTCACATTTGTACATTCAATCAATTTAGTCTATTTTTCTCAAAACATCAAATTCACCAAATTAATGCATACACATGCTTAGCCAAATATCCCTAGGGACTATATAAGTCCAAATGTTTCATCAAATTTTCTATTTAGTCCCATAATTTTCCATTTTCTCAATTTAACCCTAATTAGCTAAATTCATCAAAAATTCAAGAACAAAGTATGTTCATCAAATACATATCTTTCATCTAACATCATAAATAATCAAAATCACATGAGTTCATCAAAAGCTCATTTCCAAAACTTCATCAATACTCAAAATTAAAACATGGGCTTGATAGTAGACGAAGCAACGATTGCAAAAACGTAGAAATTATCAAAAACCGAAGTCAAAACTTACCTTAATTCAAGCTTGAAGTGGCCGAATATAGCTTAAGGGTTTCTTCTTTTTCTTTCTTTGATTTTCGGCAAGAGAGGATGATAATTATCATCTTTTCCTTGTTTGTTTTATTATTAACATATTATTATTATTCCATTTACTAAAGTACCCTTTCATTTAATAAAAGAAAACATATATATAACAAGGGCATACTTGACTTTCATTCATGCACTATCTATAATTTTGGCCAAATTGCCACATAAGACCCTCACTTTTACAAAGCCATAACACATTAGTACTTTAACAAATAGCATGCTAGTTTTGCAGTCAATGCAATTCAATCCTTTTGTCAAATTAAACACGCAAATGAACAAATTAACTCACGAAAATTTTAGCACATGCGTAGTCACATATCAAAGACATAGAAAATAATATTAAAAATATTATACTGGACTCAAATTTGTGAATTTGAAACCCTTTATTACGACTAGGGTATAAACCGGATGTTACAATTCTCCCCTAGGGATTTTCGTCCCGAAAATCTTCATCATTAATGATTCGAATATTGCTATCTCATTGAGTTTTGGACTCCACATAGCCTCTTCTATGTCGTGTCAATTCCGCATTACTTTTACTAACGAAATTTTCTTGTTTCTCAATTCTATCACATCATGAGCTAATATACAGATCGGTTCCTCTTCGTATGTCATATCAGATCAGATTTAAATCTTAGATGGGGCATTCACATGTGACGGATCAGATCGATATCTATGGAGCTTTGAGACATGAAACATATTATGGATCCTTTCTAGTTCAAAGGGCAACCTTAATCTATATGCAACCGGTCCGACACGTTCAATAATCTTATACGGTCCGATGAACCTCAAACTTGACTTGCCTTTACATCCGAATCAAAGTACTTTCTTCCACAGAGACACTTTCAGAAATACTTGGTTGCCGATTTCAAATTCTATATTCTTTCGTTTCAAGTCTACATAGGACTTCTGATGGTTAGATGCTGCTTTAAAACAATTTCGAATTAATTTCACTTTCTGTTCTGAATCTTTTATTAAATCAACCCCATGTAGCTTATTTTTACTAAGTTCGGTCCAATACAGAGGTGAACGACATTTATGTCCGTACAAACTTCATAAGGTGCCATTTTGATGCTTGACTGAAAATTATTGTTGTATGCAAGTTCAATCAATGGCAGGTACTGTTCCCACGTACCATTAAACTCAAGTATATAGTATATTAGCATGTCTTCGAGAATCTGAATAATTCGCTCGGATTGACCATCCGTTTGTGGGTGAAAAGCTGTACCAAAATGTAATTTCATGCCCAAAGCTTCTTACAATTTTCTTCCAAAATCGCGATGTGAATCTCGGATCTCTATCTGACATAATGGATAGTGGCACTTAGTGTAATCTCACAATCTCAGAAATATAAAGCTCATTAATCATTAAGTGAATAATCAGATCTTACCGAAATAAAAAGAGTAGATTTCGTCAATCGGTCAACCACGACCCAAATCATATCTTTCTTTCTCGGAGTCTGAGGCAAACCAGAAACAAAATCCGTAGTCACTCTATCCCATTTCCATTCGAAAATCAGAATTTGGCTATAACAAACCAGATGGAACTTGATGTTTAGCTTTCAATTGTTGACAACTAATCATTTCGAAATAAAGTCAAAAATATCCTGTTTCATACTAGACCACCAATAGTGTCATTTTAGATCATGATACATATTTGTACTACACGGATGAATAGTTAAACAACTATTATATAGCCCGATGAATCTTGGACTCAACTTGCCTTTACATCCAAATTGGAGTACATTCTTCCACGGGGACACTTTTAAAACACTTTGTCACCGATCTCAAATTCAATCTCTTTCCGTTTCAAGTCTACACAAGACTTCTGAGGATCAGATGCTGCTTTCAGACTATTACGAATTATTTTCACTTTCTATTCAGTGTCTTTTATCAGATCAACCCCGTGTAGCTTATTTTCTTTGAGCTTGATCCAATACAGAGGTGTACGACATTTATGTCCGTACAAAGCTTCATATGGTGCCATTTTAATGCTCGACTGAAAACTATTATTATAACCAAATTCAACCAATGGCAAGTACTGTTCCCACGTACCATCAAACTCAAGAATGTATCATCTCAATATATCCTCAAGAATCTGAATGATCCGCTCAGATTGACCATCCATTTGTGGATGAAAAGTTGTACCGAAATACAGTTTCATGCCTAAAGCTTCTTGCAATTTCTTCCAAAATATTGATGTAAATCTCAGATCTCTATCTGATACAATGGATAGTGGCACCTCGTGCAATCTCACAATCTCAGAAACATAAAGGTCAGCTAATCTATCAAGTGAATAGTCGGATCGTACCGGAATAAAATGGGCAAATTTTGCCAATCGATCAACTACGTCCCAAATCACATCTTTCTTTCTCGGAGTCAGAGGCAATCCCGAAACAAAGTCCATCGTTACTCTATCCCATTTCCATTCGGGAATTAGAATTGGTTGTAACAAACCAGATGGAACCTGATGTTCAGCTTTAACTTGCTGACGGACTAAACATTTCGAAACAAAATCAGAAATGTCTCGCTTCATACCAGACCACCAATAGTGTTGCTTCAAGTCATGATACATCTTTGTACTTCCCGGATGAATAGATAGACGACTGTTATGTGCTCCATTCAAAATCAACTGAATTAATTCTGGATTTCTTGGAACACAAATTCAATCTCAGAATCTCAAACAATCATTATCATCTACTCAAAATTCAGAATCGAATTCGAATCACACTGAGCTCGTTTCGCTATTATTTCATTATCAAATTTTCGAGCTTCACTAATCTGCATTAAAAACAAAGGTTTAGCTTTCAATTCAACTATCACTGAACTATCATCAGAAAAATCTAATTGAGCATTCATAGCACACAATGCAAACAGTAACTTTCAACTCAATGAATCGGCAACAACATTAACTTTACCGGATGATAATTTATCACAAGCTCGTAGTCTTTCAATGACTCTAACCATCTTCCGACGCAGATTCAAATTTTTCTAAGTCATCGATATTTCAAACTTTTATGATTCAAAAACACATGGCATTTCTCACCGAACAGATAATGACGCCAAATCTTTAATGCGAATACAATCGTAGCAAGCTCGAGGTCATGAGTCGAATAATTCTTTTCATGCGACTTCAAGTGTCTCGAAGCATAAGCTATGACTTTCCCTTCTTGCATCAGAACACATCCCAGACCATTTAACAAAGCATCACTGTATATCACGAATTCTTTACCCGATTTTGGTTGTACTAAAATCGGAGCTTCAGTCAATAAAACTTTCAACTGATCAAAGCTTTTTTGAAATTTATCGAACCATTCAAAACTCACATTTTTTGAAGCAATCTTGTTAACGGAGTTGCAATCATCGAAAAGCCTTTTATAAATTGACGATAATAACCAGCTAATCCTAGAAAGCTACGGACTTTAGACATATTTTTTGGAGGTTTCCAATCCAGAATAGTAGAAATCTTGCTCGGATTGACTCGTATTCCAAAAGTTGATACTATATGTCCCAAAAAACTAACTTTATGCAACCAGAATTCACATTTACTGAATTTCGCATATAATTGCTTTTCTCTCAGAGTTTACAACACAATACTCAGATGTTTAGCATGTTCGATCTCATTACGTGAATAAATCAAAATGCCATCAATGAAAACTACAACAAATCGATCTAGGTACGGTCTGAAAACCCTGTTCATCAGATCCATAAAAAATAGCAGGAGCATTCGTAGTCCAAAAGGCATAACTAAAAACTCATAATGCTCGTACCTCGTCCTGAAAGTAGTTTTTAGAATGTTTGAAACTTTCACCCTCAACTGGTAATAACCCAATCTCAGATCCATCTTTGAAAACATAGTATCTCCTTTTAACTGATCAAACAAATCATCAATCCTGGGCAACGGATATTTATTCTTTATGGTCACTTTGTTCAACTGGCGGTAATCAATCCACATCCTCATCGTGCCATCTTTCTTTTTCACAAACAAAATATGAGCACCCCAAGATGAGAAACTCGGTCTAGCGAACCCTCTGTCAGCCAATTCTTGTAGTCGTGACTTTAACTCTTTTAATTCTATTGGTGCCATTCTATAAGGAGCTATCGAAATAGGTGTCGTGCTGCAACAATTCAATACCAAATTCAACTTCACGTATTGGAGGCAATCCGGTAATTCTTTAGGGAATACATAAGAGAACTCACAAACAAGCGCATCGATTCAACTTTCCTTTCAGATACTTTTGAATCAATCACATAAGCAAAATAAGCTTCGTAACCCTTTTTCACATAACTCTAAGCTTTCAATACAGATATTACAGCAGGCAATCCATTCAAACCATTATATTCAATTCGATCTATTTCATCATTCGGACATCTCAAATCAATAGTCTTTCTTTTACAATTCACAGCAGCATCATGTAATGTCAACCAGTCCATACCCAGAATGATATCAAACTCATCAAATGGAAAAAGCATCAAATCAGCAGGAAAACAGATATGTTGAAACATTAATGGACAGTTCTTGTATACTTGGTCAACCAAAACACTTTTACCTAAAGGGTACGATACTTTTATAACAAACTCAGTAGACTCTATAGGCAAAGTCTTACTGGATACTAAGTTCATGCATATATACGAATGAGTAGAACCAGGGTCTATCAATGCAATGATAAACCGTAATATGTTCATATTTTAATCCCACATTTAACATACTTTTGGATGATTTATTCCCTGAATTATGGAATTTGGTACTCCTAATCCTTTAATTTCATGTTTTATACATAGGAAAGCACCGAGGATGAAAAGAATGAGAAAGCAGGCTAAAAATAGAGAAAATGGGCTAAACACGGGTGTGTCCCTACCGTAGCAAAGAAGAGTTTCATTCGGATTAGGGTACTTAAAGTTAAAGAAAGACATTCCAAAAGTCTATATAAACACCCTAGAGGCCAACCTTCAACGGGGCGTTCAGCTAGGCCAAGGAACCAAGCCGGGGAGGTCGAGTTGTGGGATTCACTCGAAGAAAGCCAGTTGATCCATCCCAAAAGCCGGAATCACACTTAAGACTGAGGATCTCTCCAATTCCTTCAGGGGGTTTTAGGGTTTTCTTTATGTTTTGTTATTTTTCTTCTAAGATGTATTCTTTTATGATTATGAACTAAACCCCTCAAATACCTGAGGGGGATGAAACCTAAGACAGATCTTGTTCTTATTTTCTAAACTATATGATAAATACTTGATTTGTTCTTAATTATGTGTTCTTAATTCTTTTTTTGATATTTTAGGATATTGATTCAAGTATTGATGTGCTTAGATAGAGGAGGAATATTCCCTGTTTGAGAGTCGATCTAGCATAGTTAAGCGAGTTGATCGCAACCCAGAGATAGGATGATGAAAATCATTGGATTAGGGTCAAACCTAATTTGGGAGTCCATAGACCGAGTTAATGCAATTCCAGGGGTTTTAATTAGAAAGAGATTTCAATTAATCAACCTAGGGTTAGACGTTAGTAGCCTCGAGAGGGGCATTAATATAAATTAGGGAATCCTACGGATCAAGTCAAGTGAATAAATCGTCTGGTTCAAAGTTAGATAACAAGTGAAGATCCAAATAATCACTTGGCAAATTTCCTAGAAATTTGTAATACTTTCAAAATTAATGGCGTTTCTGATGATGCCATTCGTATTCGATTATTTCCCTTTTCTTTGAGGAATAAAGCTAAACAGTGGTTGAATTCTCTTCCACGAGGATCAATCACTACATGGGAAAAATGATCAAAAATTTTTTATTAAAATATTTTCTGCTGGCCAAAATAGCCAAATTAAGGAATGATATCTCTTCTTTTGTGCAGATGGATTTACAAACACTATACGATGTATGAGAGAGATACAAAGATCTATTGAGGAGGTGCCCACACCATGGATTACCCTTGTGGCTACAAGTCCAAACTTTTTACAACAGTGTGAATTGATTGTATCAAACAGTCGAGTTTTAATATTTATAGAAAGAATGATCGAACCTGTAGACTAACTGTGACAACGATAGAGGCAAGCGTACCTATCGAGCAGAGTATAGTTTAGGCAAGAATATCTTGTCGAACCCAAGGAACCTAAAAGTACTACTACTCACTTTCTTTCTATTATTTAGCCTAAAATATGGAGTGATTGGTTTATTAAACTAATGAAAACTAAACTAGATGCAAAGACAAAAGAATGAATTGGGGAAAGACTTTAGGAAAACTCAGTTGATTACGATGATACCCTCAGGAAGAATCCACCTATGACTTCACTTATTATTTATCCCTAAACCATATGATTTCTTTACTTAGCTTGATCCGTGAGACTCCCTAACCTATATTAAACCTCTCTCGAGGAGAATAACGTCTAACCTTAGGTTAATTAGTGGAACTCTCGTTCTCTTATAATAACCCCTAAGGAAGCAAGAATCGATAAATGGATTCCCATATTAGGTTTCACCCTAATCCAAAAAAAATCGTAACCCTAACTCTAGGCGCCCGAGCAACTTTGCTCAATTATGCTAGATCTACTCTTAGTAAGGTCTATTCCTCCTCCACCTAAGCACATCAGATTAAATTAAGCAACATAATTAAAAACAAACTAAGTACTTATCATATAATTTAGAAATCAAATAACAAAATCCATCATAGGTTTCATCCCCTTCATGTATGTAACACCCCTAACCCGTAACCGTCACCGGATTAGGGTTAAAAGTGTTACCAGACAGATCGAAAACATTTACAGAATTAACATGTAGTCATTTATAAATCTCAAACATAATGTCCCTTAAGAAGGTTATCGAGACCCTAAGCATGCTTATAAATCGAGTTGGGACTAAACCGAAACACATAAGTAATTTCATTAAAAATTGAAACTTTTCTAAGATACAGGGGACACACGGCCGTAGGGGTAGGCCGTGCCTCACCCACAGCTACTTAACACTTTCGTGTGTCCTTCCGTGGTAGTATATCTTGCCAAAATCAACACGGTCACCAAGTATGCCCGTGTGCTAAGGTCGTGTACTACTAGATCACATAATGCCATTTCTCAAACGACCATCAAGCACACCCGTGTCGAGGCCGTGTGCAATTTAAGCCACATTCTGCCAGTTTACCCATGGTCTTAGGCACGCCCGTGTGCCTCAACCGTGTGACATCATAGGCCATTTTACAAGGCCAATATGCCACCCAAAGGGTCATACTTACAAGCAATGTTTTCCAGCACGAATTATGCATATATGGCAACCAAAACATACCAATTTGACTCATAAATCAACACATTCACAAACCATCTCAATCATGCCAAATTACCACTAAATATTCATATTATCATAGGCATAAACCATCCATTTGCATAGTCAAAACTTAAGCATTTCATATGCAACAACCATATCAAGATTTGCATCATCTATCTCATCCATTCAAGTATATATAACCTCAAAACTTACCAAAGCACAAGGCTAGATTCACTTCATAATCATATACACATACCTAGTCTATACATGCCATAATTAACTATATACATTTTCAAAAGGGTACCAAAATGAGCTTAATAGTGTGATGACGATCCGTGGCGGTCCCGAGCCTTCAAAGAGCTTTGACGACCTATAAAATAGAGAAAACACACATAGAAAGCTTTCCAAAGTTTAGTAAGTCATAATACAAATAAACCTAGCATGAAGGCATATATGCATAAAGTACATTGACACATAACATTTACTTAGCAACTATCACATATTGTTTTGGTTCATATACTTGGACCCAATTGCCACATTCATCCATACCGTAATCATATGTTTATATATACAACTCCTTCTTAAGCACTCTTGCATCTTATTCTAGTACTCATATTCAATCATACTTTTCTTTAATTCAAAGTCATATAGGTACTTACCTTTTATACACCTTTACTGTACATACCTAACATATCTGAAACAAATATACATTCACGTAATTGTTCATAACTCAGATGTGCTTATTGAACAGTTCAGAATCTAATATAATACCGAAAACTCAGAATAACCGTACAATGTCAACGTCCCAAACGTGGTCTTATCGAATGTTGATGCCATCGTCCCGCATAAAGTGTCTTACTTGTATTCAGATATCGATGCCATTATCCCAGACAGGGTCTTATATATAATCAAATATTAATGCCTACGTCCCAGACAAGGTCTTATATGTAATCAAATAATGATGCCTACGTCCTAGACGAGGTCTTATATGTAATCAGATAATGATGCCTACGTCCCAGACGAGGTCTTATATGTAATCAGATAATGATGCCTACGCCCGATAAGGTCTTATATGTAATCGATAATGATGCCTACGTCCCGCATTTAGGTCTTATAAGTAATCGATAATGATGCCTACATCCCAGATGAGGTCTTATATGTAATCAGATAATGATGCCTACGTCCCAAACGAGGTCTTATATGTAATTAGATAATGATGCCTACATCCCAGACGAGGTCTTACATGATTATCAAATCAATGCCAACGTCCTAGATGTGGTCTCACATGATAAAACAGAACAGATACCTTTGTATCCCTAAGTTCATACAAAAATTCTCTGATTTATCACTATGTCGACCTTATCTCAGAATTCATATACATAGTATCACAAATGCAGTCATTATCATTGATAATCATGTAAATAAACTCAATTCAATACAATTACATTTGTTAGCAATATGACTTACCTCAAATTCAGTTTATCGGGATGAAAACGGCTACTCATTAACTTTCGCTTTCCATGATAAAAATCCATTTTCCTCTGTTCTTGATCTAAACATATTCAGAATTAACCATTTTATTCACTATTTCATTCAATTCAATCCATACACACATATTTTGGGCTATTTAGAATTTAGCCCTCACATTTGTACATTCAATCAATTTAGTCTATTTTTCTCAAAACATCAAATTCACCAAATTAATGCATACACATGCTTAGCCAAATATCCCTAGGGACTATATAAGTCCAAATGTTTCATCAAATTTTCTATTTAGTCCCATAATTTTCCATTTTCTCAATTTAACCCTAATTAGCTAAATTCATCAAAAATTCAAGAACAAAGTATGTTCATCAAATACATATCTTTCATCTAACATCATAAATAATCAAAAATCACATGAGTTCATCAAAAGCTCATTTCCAAAACTTCATCAATACTCAAAATTAAAACATGGGCTTGATAGTAGACGAAGCAACGATTGCAAAAATGTAGAAATTATCAAAAACCGAAGTCAAAACTTACCTTAATTCAAGCTTGAAGTGGCCGAATATAGCTTAAGGGTTTCTTCTTTTTCTTTCTTTGATTTTCGGCAAGAGAGGATGATAATTATCATCTTTTCCTTGTTTGTTTTATTATTAACATATTATTATTATTCCATTTACTAAAGTACCCTTTCATTTAATAAAAGAAAACATATATATAACAAGGGCATACTTGACTTTCATTCATGCACTATCTATAATTTTGGCCAAATTGCCACATAAGACCCTCACTTTTACAAAGCATAACACATTAGTACTTTAACAAATAGCATGCTAGTTTTGCAGTCAATGCAATTCAATCCTTTTGTCAAATTAAACACGCAAATGAACAAATTAACTCACGAAAATTTAGCACATGCGTAGTCACATATCAAAGACATAGAAAATAATATTAAAAATATTATACGGACTTAGATTTGTGGGACTGAAACCACTGTTCTGACTAGGGTATAAACTGGACTGTTACAATTCTCCCCCTTAGGGATTTTCGTCCCCGAAAATCTTACTGTTAAACAGATTCGAATATTGCTATCTCATTGAGTTTTCAGACTCCCACATAGCCTCTTCTATGTCGTGTCAATTCTGCATTACTTTTACTAACAAAATTTTCTTGTTTCTCAATTCTATCACATCATGAGCTAATATACAGATCGGTTCCTCTTCGTATGTCATATCAGATCAGATTTAAATCTTAGATGGGGCATTCACATGTGACGGATCAGATCGATATCTATGGAGCTTTGAGACATGAAACATATTATGGATCCTTTCTAGTTCAAAGGGCAACCTTAATCTATATGCAACCGGTCCGACACGTTCAATAATCTTATACGGTCCGATGAACCTCAAACTTGACTTGCCTTTACATCCGAATCAAAGTACTTTCTTCCACAGAGACACTTTCAGAAATACTTTGTCGCCGATTTCAAATTCTATATTCTTTCGTTTCAAGTCTACATAGGACTTCTGATGATTAGATGCTGCTTTAAAACAATCTCGAATTAATTTCACTTTCTGTTCTGAATCTTTTATCAAATCAACCCCATGTAGCTTATTTTTACTAAGTTCGATCCAATACAGAGGTGAACGACATTTATGTCCGTACAAACTTCATAAGGTGCCATTTTGATGCTTGACTGAAAATTATTGTTGTATGCAAGTTCAATCAATGGCAGGTACTATTCCCACGTACCATTAAACTCAAGTATATAGTATATTAGCATGTCTTCGAGAATCTGAATAATTCGCTCGGATTGACCATCCGTTTGTGGGTGAAAAGCTGTACCAAAATGTAATTTCATGCCCAAAGCTTCTTACAATTTTCTTCCAAAATCGCGATGTGAATCTCGGATCTCTATCTGACACAATGGATAGTGGAACTTCGTGTAATCTCACAATCTCAGAAATATAAAGCTCAGCTAATCTGTTAAGTGAATAATTAGATCTTACCGAAATAAAAAGAGTAGATTTCGTCAATCGGTCAACCACGACCCAAATCATATCTTTCTTTCTCGGAGTCTGAGGCAAACCAGAAACAAAATCCGTAGTCACTCTATCCCATTTCCATTCGAAAATCAGAATTTGGCTATAACAAACCAGATGGAACTTGATGTTTAGCTTTCAATTGTTGACAACTAATCATTTCGAAATAAAGTCAAAAATATCCTGTTTCATACTAGACCACCAATAGTGTCATTTTAGATCATGATACATATTTGTACTACACGGATGAATAGTTAAACGACTATTATATACTTCATTCATAATCAACTGGATTAACTCAGGATTTCTTAGAACACAGACACAATCTCGAAATCTCAATCAATCATCAACAACTCAAAGCTCAGAATTAGAATTTGAATCACACCGAACTCGTTTCGCTAACACTTCATTATCAACTTTCTGAGCATCACATATCTGCTGTAAAAATGACAGTTTTACATTTCAATTCAACTAATACTGAATTATCATCAACCAAATCTAACAACTCAAGGTGAAAAACTCGGTCTTGCTAGCCCTCTGCTGGTTAATTCTTATAACAGTGACTTTAACTCTTTCAATTCCATTGGTGTCAATCTATACGAATCTATTGAAATAGGGGTCGTACTAGGCAACAGATCTATACCAAATTCAACTTCACAAATCGAAGGCAATCCTGACCATTATTCAGGGAAAACATCAGAGAACTCACAGGCTACTAGCACCAATTCAACTTTCTTTTCATATACTTTCAAATCAATCAAATAAGTAAAATATGCCTCGTAACCCTTTTTCACATAACTTTGAGTTTTCAAAATAGATATCACAGCAGGCATTCCATTCAAATCATTAAAGTCGACTCGTACAATCTCATCATTCGGACACCTCAAATCAATTATCTTTCTTTTACAGTTCACAACAGCATCATACATAAACAACCCATCCATACTCAAAATAATGTCAAACTCATCAAATGGCAAAAGCATCAGATCAGTAGGAAAATAAGTATAACATTAACGGACAGTTCTTTCATGCTTTGTCAACCAAAACACTTTTACCTAAGGGTTCGATACTTTTATAGTAAACTCAGTAGACTCTACAGGCAAGATCTGGCTAAATACTAATTTCATACATATATACAAATGCGTAGAACCAGGGTCTATCAATGCAATCACAGAAATACCATAAAGAGTAAACGAACCCGTAATAATATCTGAATATGAGGTTTCCTCACAAGCTCGAGTAGCATACATTCTAGATGGCTCTCTAAATTTAGATTTTGCAATAGTATCCCTGGTAGGCCTCTGACTATTACTGACGTTTCTTGCATTTTGAAGAGATCTACCTCGAGCTAAAACATTCTTAGATCTCGGGTTCTGAACAATCTCTCGTTCAACAGACTCTGGGCAGTCTCGAATATAATGATCTAATGATCCACATCTGAAGCAAGCTTGATTATTCAATCTACAATTCCCCGAATGTCTTTTATTACAATGCTTACACTTGAGTTGCTCAGATCTGACATCTTCAACACTCGCCATCTTTGGGCAATCTCGAATGAAGTGATTTCATGATCCACAGTTATAACAAACTCTATTGTTGTACTTTGCCCCAACATTTTCCTACATGTCGTCTTCCACACTGTCTACACCCAAGTTTGTTGCTTTTAGTACTTCCATCATTTGATTCAATTGGAGCTTGAGTTCCCAGACCAACATTTGGTCTCACACGATCTCTACTCGTATATCCGATTGAAACATTTAATCTATTGCTTACATCTCTATATTTCTGTTAAGAAAAATTACTTATCAATCTTTTTCTTTCATTACAAGCTTCAGAATCGACTTTCTCGATATTATCATCATTAGTAGCCCTAAAATCTCGACTTCATACTTACGAATTTTATCAACCGGAGGCTTATTCATCAGATTCAAATTCATAATAGCAGATGTCTGAGGGAGATTAATCGGGGGCAGAGGTTGCAAAATAGTCCGGTTATTTCTCACAAATTGAGTGAACCACTCACTCATTAACTGGAAAAAAGCTTGTTTAGCTTCTCCTCCCATCTTTCGTAGTCGGTCTCGAATCAGAAGGCTCTGTCCCTTGCACGAAAGTAAGCGCATTACTTTCTATGTCATCAGCTACGGCTCTTTCGGGATCCATTGCTATACGAAAATCACATTTCATACGTCAGGATTCAACACACTATCACAGTTCAAATATATGGCATGTATAGCTAGACTCTGACACGCTACGTTAGTCCGAGAATCGACTAAATCGTAGCTCTGATACCAACCAAATGTAACACCCTTAACCCATAACCATCACCGGATTAGGGTTAAAAGTGTTACCGGACAGATCGAAAACATTTACAGAATTAACATATAGTCATTTATGAATCTCAAACATAATGTCCCTTAAGAAGGTTATCGAGACCCTAAGCATGCTTATAAATTGAATCGGGACTAAACCGAAACACATAAGTAATTTCATAAAAATTTGAAACTTTTCTAAGATACAGAGGACACACGGCCATGGGGGTAGGCTGTGCCTCACCCACGGCTACTTAACACTCCCGTGTGTCCTTCCCGTTGTAGTATACTGCCAAAATCAACACGGTCACCAAGTACGGCCGTGTGCTAAGGCCGTGTACTACTAGATCACATACTTTCATTTCTCACACGGCCATCAAGCACACCCGTGTCGAGGCCGTGTGCAATTTAAGCCACATTCTGCTAGTTTACCCATGGTCTTAGGCATGCCCATGTGCCTCAACCGTGTGACATCATAGGCCATTTTACAAGGCCAATATGCCACCCAAATGGGTCATACTTACAAGCAATGTTTTCCAGACGTATTATGCATATATGGCAACCAAAACATACCAATTTGACTCATAAATCAACACATTCAAAAACCATCTCAATCATGCCAAATTACCACTTAATATTCATATCATCATAGGCATAAACCATCCATTTGCGTAGTCAAAACTTAAGCATTTCATATGCAACAACCATATCAAGATTTGCATCATCTATCTCATCCATTCAAGTATATATAACCTTAAAACTTACCAAAGCACAAGGCTAGATTCACTTCATAATCATATACACATACCTAGCCTATACATGCCATAATTAACTAGATACATTTTCAAAAGGGTACCAAAATGAGTTTAATAGTGTAATGATGATCCGTGATGGTCCCGAGCCTTTAGTAGCTTTAACAACCTATAAAATAGAGAAAACACGCACAGAGTAAGCTTTCCAAAAGCTTAGTAAGTCATAATACAAATAAACCTAGCATGAAGGCATATATGCATAAAGTACATTGACACATAACATTTACTTAGCAACTATCACATATTGTTTTGGTTCATATACTTGGACCCAATTGCCACATTCATCCATACTAGAATCATATGTTTATATATACAACTCCTTCTTAAACACTCTTGTATCTTATTCTAGTACTCATATTCAATCATACTTTTCTTTAATTCAAAGTCATATAGGTACTTACCTTTTATACACCTTTATTGTACATACCTAACATATCTGAAATAAATATACATTCACGTAATTGTTCATAGTTTAGATTTGCTCATTGGACAGTTCAGAATCTAATATAATACCCGAAAACTCAGAATAACCATACAATGTCAACGTCCCAGACGTGGTCTTATCGGATGTCGATGCTACTGTCCCTGACAGGGTCTTACTTGTATTCAGATATCGATGCCACTGTCCCAGACAGGGTCTTATATATAATCAGATATTGATGCCTACGTCCCAGACAATGTCTTATATGTAATCATATAATGATGCCTACGTCCTAGACAGGGTCTTATATGTAATCAGATAATGATGCCTATGCGAGGTCTTTTATGTAATCGATAATGATGCCTACGCCCCGCACGAGGTCTTATATGTAATCGATAATGATGCCTACGCCCCGCACGAGGTCTTATATGTAATCGATAATGATGCCTCACGTCCCATACGAGGTCTTATATGTAATCGATAATGATGCCTACGTCCCAGGCGAGGTCTTATATGTAATCGATAATGATGCCTACGTCCCGCATTTAGGTCTTATATGTAATCAGATAATGATGCCTACGTCCCAGACGAGGTCTTATATGTAATCAGATAATGATGCCTACGTCCCAGACGAGGTCTTATATGTAATCAGATAATGATGCCTACGTCCCAGACGAGGTCTTATATGTAATCAGATAATGATGCCTACGTCCCAGACGAGGTCTTACACGATTATCAAATCAATGCCAACATCCTAGACGTGGTCTTACATGATAAAACAGAACAGATACCTTTGTATCCCCAAGTTCATACAAAATTTCTCCGACTTATCACTATGTCGATCTTATCTCAGAATTCATATACATAGTAACACAAATGCAGTCATTATCATTTATAATCATGTAAATAAACTCAATTCAATACAATTACATTTATTAGCAATATGACTTACCTCGAATTCAATTTATCAGGATGAAAATGACTACTCGTTAACTTTCGCTTTCCCACGATATAAATCCGTTTTCCTCGATTCTTTATCTAAACATATTCAGAATTAACCATTTTTTCACTATTTCATTCAATTCAATCCATACACACATATTTTGGGCTATTTACAATTTAGCCCTCACATTTTCACATTCAATCAATTTAGTCCATTTTTCTCAAAACATCAAATTCACTAAATTAATGCATACACATGCTTAGCCAAATATCCCTAGGGACTATATAAGTCCAAATATTTCATCAAATTTTCTATTCAGTCCCTCAATTTTCCATTTTCTCAATTTAACCCTAATTAGCTAAATTCATCAAAAATTCAAGAACAAAGTATGTTTATCAAATACATATCTTTCATCTAACATCATAAATCATCAAAAATCACATGAGTTCATCAAAAGCTCATCTCAAAAACTTCATCAATACTCAAAATTAAAACATGGGCTTGATAGTAGACGAAGCAACGATTGTAAAAACGTAGAAATTATCAAAAACTGAAGTCAAAACTTACCTTAATTTAAGCTTGAAGTGGCCGAATATAGCTTAAGGTTTTCTTCTTTTTCTTTCTTTGATTTTTGACAAGAGAGGATAATAATTATCATCTTTTCCTTGTTTGTTGTATTATTAACATATTATTATTATTCCATTTACTAAAGTACCCCTTTATTTAATAAAAGAAAACATATATATAACAAGGGCATACTTGACTTTCATTCATCCACTATCTATAATTTTGGCCAAATTGCCACATAAGACCCTCACTTTTACAAAGCCATAACACATTAGTACTTTAACAAATAGCATGCTAGTTTTGCAGTCAATGCAATTCAATCTTTTTGTCAAATTAAACATGCAAAAGAACAAATTAACTCACGAAAATTTAGCACATGTGTAGTCACATATCAAAGACATAGAAAATATTATTAAAAATATTATACAGACTCAAATTTGTGGTACCAAAAGCACTATTCTAACTAGGGTATAAATTGGATTGTTACAAGGCATCTGAAGGGTTTAGTTCATAACTAAACAAGAAAACATCTCAAGAGAAAAGATAAAACAAAACATAAGAAATCCCTAAAACTCTCTGAAGGAATTGAAGGAGAGATCCTCTATTTTGAATAGAAGTTCCGGCTTCTTGAGGTGGATTAATTGGATATCTTCAAGTGACTCCCTAAAAGATGAAAGCTTTGGCAAAAGCCTCTGCCCAAAAACCGTCTCTTGAATACCTGCATTGGGTTGTTTATATAGGCTTTTGAGATGCTTTACTTGGCTTCTAAGTACCTCTTTCAAGTAGAATTACTATTAGGGTGTTTAAGTAGACTTAGGAGTATGTTTCTTTGGCTTCAAGCACCCAATTTCGAGTGAAATTGCTCATTCCCGCGGTAGGGGCACGACCATGGCACACGCCCGTGTAAGCCAACTTTAGGCCGTGTCTTGATTCTGTCGTTTTGGGCACGGCCATGGCACGACCGTGTAAGTTGGGATTCAGGCCCTGCTTTAGATCTATCGATTGGGACACGGCCATGTAGATCGCTTGACACGCCTGTGTGTGGTAATGAGATGATGCGCGGCCTTACAATTCGTGAGTTAGGCCGTGCTCTAAGTAATCAGCGAGACACAGTCATGCAGGCTTTGTGCCAGGCCATGTTGATTTCTTGCCAATTACTCTATTTTAAGCCCATTTTGTGTTCTTTTTATCCTCGGGTGCTTTCCTGAGTATATGACATGAAAAGAAAGGATTACAAGCACCTTTTATATAAATCAAGGGCTAAATCATCAAAAAGCATACTAAATGTGGGATTAAAATATGTTACTTTTATGGTCTATCAAATACCCCCATACTTAAGCTTTTGCTTGTCCTCAACCAAAATTCTCAACTTACAATTAGAATGAACTTTCCATAACTTACAATATTCATCAATCATGCCTCATCATAATTCATAGATAATTTATACATGGATAATTCAACTCAAAGATCCCTAAAGATTCAAACGAGATAAGTCATGATTTTGTAGCATGAAAACATAGGTGTCTCCCCTTATCTAAATAATTACCCTTGAATCAAAACTGACAAGGACTGACATCTTCACTAAAGATTCACTCAAATCACTCAAAGGTGTTTAAGGTTCACAATAAGGCACTCAAGAGTCGAACCTGAAAAGTTAATCCCATAGGCTTGCCTGAAAATCAAATCTCCACCATTGTATATGAGATGATACACAAATCAAAAGGTCTTAAATCAGGGTTGTAACGGGGCTAGGGTTAAAAGGTGTGGATAAAGGCTCAATTAGAGGGTTAGAATCGAAACTGACTTGACAAATTACCTAACTAGAAACACTAAACTAAATATGAATATTTACTTCGGATAAAAACTAGAAATACCACTATTGATAATTACTCTATAATAAGGAGTATTTTCATCACTTGAAATTCGATAATACTTTAATACGAGCTTTTTCTTCAATAATTGGAGTTTAAATGCTCTAAGCTCTTTTATATACTACTAATATTGAATAAACTTGGATTTTTTTTAAGAACAAACTAAAAGAAACATAATAGAAGGAACTTTGATAATTGAAATAACCTAATTCGGCAACTGATCAAATCAATTCTCGATAGAGGGGTAGTCAAAAGAATGTTGATAATAAATACAAAGGGTTTTCAGTTAATATTAAACGGGTAATTGAATAAAAAGGGTTGTTAGGATCAGATGGGTTTACTAGGGGTTATTTATGTAGGTAGGCTTTTTAGTGGAGTGAATGGGTTAAAACCTAGGTGCCTTTATCATATCAGTATATCAAATCATTAATGTGGTCTTGACATGCATAAACGAGGCAAGATCTAGAATAATAATTCAAAGTAGACATGCTCATAATCAATAAAGTGAGCATGAAAAAGGGTATATGCTCTATAAAGCTCAAATTCTCACATAAAAATTATGGGTGTTGACATCTATCCTTATAAATTTTGAACTTCAAGGTGGTATTTAAATTCAGTTCAACAACCTATCAAATCCTAATTTTTTGAAAAATAGACATATCATGCTTGATTCTCTAGTATTGTTTTAAAATTTAATCATCACTGCACAATTATCAATGACTTAATCCAAAACATATCAATAAAAATCATAAATCATTAGAAATTTCATCCCAATTAGTAATATGAGAAAATTACTTAAAAACAAGACTAAATTCAGGGTTTTGAGAATAATGCAAAAAGTTAGGCACTTTTACCCCCCACACTTAAGATGTACATTGCCCTCAATGTACAAAGATAGATAATGACAATTATGGGATAAATCAAAAGAGAAGGGGTAGAGTGACACTTCCTGAATTTTGGATGATTCCTAGCGTCTTTGGTGGCGGTGATGGTGTTTTCTATGGGCCTGGTGGTGTGGCTATCGAAAAGCAATTTGCTAGATGAAGAAATTGGGTAGCTAGCGAAGATATAGCCAAGAGATCTAGAGAAAAAATAATAATATACTAATAATATAATTAAAGATTAAGACAATAAAGAGAAGGAGACTAAGAAGAAAACAAAAATTTAAAGAAAAGACTAATGGACTAAGGAGTCTTTATTAGTAGATGGTTCGTGAGGTGGGTATGATTTCTAAGGCTGCGGAGTGTTGGTGATGGTGGAAGTGGCGTGATTCCCTAGTAGCCTTTAGAGCCTAAAACCAAGAAACTAATATGAAATAAATTAAATTAAGCAGAAAAGAAGTATATATAAGGAAAATAAAGGAGAAGAGAAAAGAAAAATAGAATCAAAAAGGTTTCGGAGACCCTTGGCGTGTCAATTAGCTGAAGCTGTCGGCATGAACTCATGTTGAGGTCTCCTCTAAGGAGACGATGCTTATCTTCTTACGTTTCTTCGGCATGATTTTTGTATTGCTCAAGAGTCTTGGACTTTTCTATGAATAGAGAGAAAATTTGAAAGAAAGAGAAGGAAGAAATAAGATGGAAAAAAGGGGAAGGGCTATAGGGATTTAAATAAGATTTCAAATCTGGCACGTTCCCACGCCCGTGTACCAAGGGTGTGTCGATTCACACGACTGCATCGCACGGCCGTGTTGTGGAGCGTGTTGTTCTTCCACACCCGTTTGTCGATTGGCACGCCTATTCTTAAAAGGCCAGCATGTGAGCATGGATGGAATGCACGAGCGTGGTGTGCCCGTGCTCAATAAGTCAGTATCTTAGCACGGTCGTAAGGCACGGCCGTGCTATTTTATCAGTGCCTGTGGTGTGGGTGGTTAGATCTGTGACGTTGGGGGGGTGGGTGGACTGACTTGAACGGCTCTGCTCGGTCAGTGTGGTGGTTTCGATGGTCCACACGGCCACGGGCACGGTCATGTGTAAGGCCGTGTGGGTTAGAAATATTCATTTTTATGTTAGTTTAAATTTTGAGAGAAGAAAGAAGGAAAGAAAATAAATTTGAAAGTAAATAGTGTTAGTGCTAGGGTTACCTTCCGAGAAGTGCTCATTTATTGTCTTAAGCTAGACTTTCCTTGACTTTGAAAATTTTAAGGATGTTTAAAGGTTTGAATATTTTCCCTCATGCTGACAATTTTATTTTCGTGACAAAGTTTAGGTCGGGAAGCGTTTACCTTGAAATTGCCAAATATTGGATTGCTTACCTCGACTATTTTGTGCGGGAAAATATCGTGTACTGAAGGAGTATTTCTCCCTTTTTCTTTAGGTTTGTTGAAGTGAGGTGAGGATCGACTTTGTCTAACAGCACCTGGTCTCCTATTTTAAAGTGATTTGATGTCCCTATGAGCTCTTCTGGTGGTTCCTGTAGTTTTACTTTGTGTGGATCTGACTTTTCTTTGGTGTGTATCTTCTGCTCTTCTAAATTGTCGATCTTACAGTTTTGTTTTTGGTGTGATTCTTCTGTGACGACTTGGGGGCTATAAGTTGGCTCAGGTGATGCATTGTGATGTTTCCTGCGATGAAGGTTGAACAATTTGGTTATCTATTGAAATGACTTTCTTACCTTCATCTTACATTGTTTTGGCGTGTCGAGAGCTTGAAGATTGACCGATTCTTCTCTATCTGAAGTATGAGTTCTTCGTGGCAACATCAATTTTAGTCTTGGCGCTTGTAAGAAAAGGTCTTCCTAAAATTAAGGGGATTGAATTATCCTCATCCATGTCTAAAACAACAAAGTCTACTGGGAAAACAAATTTATCGATTTTTACTAGAACATCTTCAAGAATGCCCCTAGGAATTCTAACAGTTTTATCAGCTAGTTGAATTCTCATCCTAGTTTGTTTGGGCTTCCCTAGACCTAGTTGTTTAAATAATGCATAAGGCATGACGTTTATACTTGCCCCTAAATCAGCTAATGCATTATCAATAGTTAAACTACCAATTAAACATGGAATCTTAAAACTCCCTAGATCTTTTAGTTTCTGTGGTAGTCTATTTTGTAGCATTGCTGAGCATGTTGCATTGAGTTCCACATGGTGCTCTTCATCTATTTTGTGTTTGTTCGTCAAGAGCTGTCTTAAAAATCTCCTTGAGTCAGGCATCTGAAAAAGAGCTTCAAGAAGAGGTAAGTTAATATGTAATTTCTTTAAAAGTTTTAGAAACTTACCGAATTGTTCCTGAGAATCATCTTTTTTTAATGTTCGGGATAAGGTATGTGAGGTTGGTACTATTTGATTATCGGTGTTTCTTGTGCTACCTTTATTTTACCTTTTTCTTCCTTGGTTTCTTGTGCTGATGTAGGCTTGTCTACTTTTGTACCCTCTTGAGATGTGATGGCTTGGATCTGTTCTTTTGGGTTTATTTCTATGTTGCTTGGTAGATGTCCTTGTTGACGTTCAGAAATTAGCTTTGTAAAATGTCCCACTGACCTAGTAAGTTCTCCAACTTGATTCTCGATCCCTATGATCGATTTTTGTTGTTCATCAAGTGTTGCTTCAGTCTTTTGGAGACGAGAATCTGTAGCTGCCATGAATTTTGTCAGCATCTCTTCAAGGTTTGATTTCTTTTCCTGTGGATAGGGCTGATTTTGGTAATTTGGAGGAGGTTGCTGCCTTTGATTTCCTTGTCCTCCCTACGAAAAATTTGGGTGGTTCCTCCAACCTGCGTTATAAGTGTTACTATAAGGATTATTAGATCGAAAATTGTTACCTATATAGTTCGTTTGCTCATTTTCTGCGGCCGGTTGGTAGGGTGGGTACTCATAATTCGCCACATTCTCGCTTGCTTCGCCTTACATTACTCGGATGTACCTGTGAAGAACATAAATTATCAAGCTTTTTATTCATTAACTCCACCTGCGTTGACAGCATTGTCACTGCGTCTATGTTAAAAACTCTGGCTGATTTTGTCGGTTTAGCCCTTGTAATTTGCCATTGATAGTTGTTCAACGACATCTTCTCAATAAAGTCGTAAGCTACTTCAGGAGTTTTGTTGTTCAAAGTTCTACCGGTGATGAATCAATCATTTGCCTAGTTGGAGAATTCACACTATTGTAAAAAGTTTGGACTTGAAGCCACAATGGTAATCCGTGGTGTGGGCATCTCCTTAGGAGATCCTTGTATCTTTCCCATGCATCATATAATGTTTCTGCGTCATTTTGCATAAAATAAGATATGTCATTCCTAAATTTGGCCGTTTTGGCTGTGGAAAATATTTTAAAAGAAATTTTTCGATCATTTGATCCCATGTGGTGATTGACCCTCGTGGTAATGAGTTCAACCACTGCTTTGGTTTATTCCTTAATGAAAAAGGGAATAACCGAAGACATATGGCTTCATCAGAAATGCCATTTATTTTAAAGGTATCACAAAATTCTAAAAAATTAGATATATGAGTATTTGGATCTTCATCCTGCAAACCATCAAATTGAACAAACTGTTGAATCATTTGTATTGTGTTAGGCTTTAATTTAAAATTATTAGTAGCTATAGCGGTGCTAACAATACTAGATTCTGCTCCGGTCAAATTAGGTTTAGCATAATCATACATAGTGCGTGGAGCATTCTGTTCTTGCACCTTTGGCGGTGGATTGTTTTCGTCCATCCCTTCAGTAGGATTGGATCTTTCTTGTTGTTCTTCTCTTTGGTAGTCTAGAGCTCATCTAGTTTCTCTGCAATTTCTATGAGCGGTAGCTTCAATGTCACTTTCGTATGCTAAAGGTCCTCTCGGGTTCCTTCTAGTCATAAACTACAGGTACCTGCTAGGAGAAGAAATAAATTTAGTGTAAATAAAAATTTAACCTAAACTAAAAATAAAAGTAAATTGTGAAAATAATAAAATAATGGCTAAAGTAATAGAAATAGAGCCTTCTTAATATTTTAGTGATCCTCGGCAACGGCGCCAAAAACTTGATCGTGTCAAACAATCGAGTTTTAATATTTATAAAAAGAATGATCGAACCTATAGACTAACTATGACAATGATAGAGGCAAGCGCACCTATCGAACAGTAGTATAGTTTAGGCAAGAATATCTTGTCGAACCCAAGGGAACCTAAAAGTACTACTACTCACTTTCTTTCTATTATTTAGCCTAAAATATGGAGTGATTGGTTTATTAAACTAATGAAAAATGAAACTAGATGCAAAGACAAAAGAATGAATTGGGGAAAGACTTTAGGAAAACTCAGTTGATTACGATGGTACCCTCAAGAAGAATCCACCTATGACTTCTCTTATTATTTATCCCTAAACCATATGATTTCTTTACTTAGCTTGATCCGTGAGACTCCCTAACCTATATTAAACCCTCTCTCGAGGTGAATAACGTCTAACCTTAGGTTAATTAATGGAACTCTCGTTCTCTTATAATAACCCCTTAAGGAAGCAGTAAATCGATCAATGGATTCCCATATTAGGTTTCACCCTAATCTGGTAAAATCTCATAACCCTATCTCTAGGCGCCTGATCAACTCCGCTCAATTATGCTAGATCTACTCTTAGGTAGGGTCTATTCCTCCTCCACCTAAGCACATCAGATTAAATTAAGTAACATAATTAAGAACAAACTAAGTACTTATCATATAATTTAGAAATCAAATAACAAAATCCATCATAGGTTTCATCCCCTTCAAGTATCTGAAGGGTTTAGTTCATAACTAAATAAGAAAACATCTCAAGAGAAAAGATAAAACAAAACATAAGAAATCCCTAAAACTCCCTAAAGGAAATGAAGGAGAGATCCTCAATTTTGAATAGAGTTCTGGCTTCTTGAGATGGATCAACTGGATATCTTCAAGTGATTCCCTAAAAGATGAAAGCTTCAGCAAAAGCCTCTTCCCAAAAACCGTCTCTTGAATGCTTGCCTTGGGTTGTTTATATAGGCTTTTGAGATGCTTTACTGGGCTCCTAAGTACCTCTTTCATGTAGAATTACTATTAGAGTGTTTAAGTAGACTTAGGAGTATGTTTCTTTGGCTTCAAGCATCCAATTTCGAGTGAAATTGCTCATTCTCGCGGCAGGGGCACGGCCATGGCACACGTCTGTGTAAGTCTACTTCAGGTTGTGTCTTGATTCTATTGTTTTGGGCACGGTCGTGGCACGACCATGTAAGCCAAGATTCAGGCCGTGCTTTAGGTCTATCAATTGGGACACGGCCATGTAGATCGCTTGACACACCCGTGTGTGGTAATGAGATGATGCGCAGCCGTGCAATTCATAAGTTAGGCCGTGCTCTAGGTAATCAGTGAGACACGGTCATGCAGGCTTTGTGCTAGGCTGTGTTGATTTCTTGCTATGGCCCAATTACTCTATTTTAAGCCTGTTTTGTGTTCTTTTTATCCTCGGGGGCTTTCCTGAGTATATGACATGAAAAGAAATGATTACAAGCACTTTATATATAAATCAAGGGCTAAATCAAGGGCTAAATCATCAAAAAGCATACTAAATGTGGGATTAAAATATGTTACTTTTATGGTATCATGAACCCCTCAACCAGGCAGTTGACTAATTATGCCGCCGGTGGAACCCTGAATGACAAAACACCTGAGGCGGCCTACGAATTCATTGAAGAAATGTCATTGAATAACTATCAGTGGCAAGTCACGAGGACAAGGCCAACAAAAGTCGCCAATGTTTTCAACCTCGACGCAGTAACCATGCTATCAAACCAGGTAAAACTTTTAGCTAAGAAAATTGACGGCTTATGTGGTTCTTCGCAGGTACATCCAGCTATACAGTACGACATGAATGGAGGAGGGATGAGTAATACGGAATATCCACCTTACAACCCGAGCACTGAAAATAAGCAAGCTCACTATATGGGTAACAATTTTAAATCTCAAAATAACCCTTATAGTAATACTTATAATCCAGGTTGGAGGAACCCACCCAATTTCTCATGGGGTGGTCAAGGAAATCAAAGACAACAACCCCCACTAAACTTCTAAAAACGGCCCTACGCACAGGTAAAGAAACTAAACCTTGAGGAGATGCTGACAAAATTCATAATGGTGTCAGAAACACGTTTCTAAAACACCGAAACAACACTTAAAAATCAACAAGCATCGATTCAAGGGATCGAGAACCAGTTAGGGCAACTCGCTATATTGATCATTGAATGATCGCAAGGTAGCTTGCCAAGTAACACTAAGACTAACCCAAAGGAGAAACTTCAAGCCATAACAGTTCATGACAGTGAAGGGTTAGTGGAATCTAAATCTAAGCCAAGGCAAGAACCTGTGGTAAGTGAAGGTAAAATTGAGGAAAGCCAAGAAAAAACAAAACTGGTAATTAAAGAGTGCCAACCTCGAATACCATACCCTAATGCGATGAAGAAAGACAATACAGATGAACAGTTTGGTAAGTTTCTTAAACTTTTAAAGAAATTACATATTAACTTACCATTTCTTGAAACTCTTTCGCAGATGCCAGATTTAAGGAAATTTTTTAAAAGAGCTTTTAACAAACAATTGGAAGTTAGACGAGGAATCACATGTGGAACAAAATGCAGTGTGCTCAGCAATGTTGTAAAACAGACTACCACGAAAATTAAAAGATCCAGGGAGTTTTACAATTCCATGCTTAATTGGTAGTTTATCTATTGATAATGCTTTAGATGATTTAGGAGCAAGCATAAATGTTATGCCTTATAAAATGTTTAAACAACTAGGTCTAGGGAAACCCAAACAAACTAGGATGAGTATTCAATTAGCTGATAAAACTATTAGAATTCCTAGGGGTATAATTGAAGATGTACTCGTGAAAATTGATAAATTCATATTCCTAATAGACTCTGTCATTTTAGATATGTATGGGGACAATAGTATCCCCTTAATTTTAGGAAGACCCTTTTTAGCAACTTCCAGAGCTAAAATTGATGTTGGTACAGGTGAACTCACATTTTGTGTAGGTGACGAATAAATCAGTCTTCAAGCTCTCGACTCATCCAAGACATTGAGGGATAAATGTGAGAATGTAAATTCTATTGATAATCATTTGGTTCAACTTTCTTTACAGAAAGTACCACGAAATCACATAATTGAGCCAGATCTTAGACCTTGTACCGATAAAAAAGTAATTCAGAAGGAACGAAGGCTTTAGGTCGACGAACTAGATGAGTGGAAAGCACATTTCAAGGACAAATCAAAACCACACGAAGTGAAACCGAAGAAACCCCCAGACGAGCTTATAGGAACATCAAATCACTTCAAAATAGGAGATCAGGTACTGTTTGATAAAATAGACCCTTGAATCACCATATCAGATCTCAAGACAAATGAAGAGATCCTTTTAAGGTACTTAATATCTTCCCTTGCGAAACAGTCGAGGTAAGTAATCCCATATTCAGCTGATAAATCGTAAAAGTAACATATTTTAACCCCATATTTAGCATGCTTTTGGATGATTTAGCCCTTGATTTATGAAAAAAGGTGCTCTTAATCTTTTGTTTTCTTGTTTTATACTCAAGAAAGCACCTGAGGATGAAAAGAATAAGAAATGGGCTTAAAATGGGCCAATTTGGGTCAAAGAGGAAATCGACACGGCCTAGACTTCAAGCCACAAGACCATGCTTTGACAATTAGCTAAGACACGACCATGCCATGATTTACATGCCGTTTCCCAATTGACAAAATCGAGACACGGCCTGAAAATGATTTACACGGGTGTGTACCATGGTTGTGCCTCTGTCGTGGAAAAGAAGAATTTCACTCGGATTTGGATATTTTGAGGCAAAAAAACACATTCCAAATCCTATTCAAACACTGAGTAGGAAGTTTACTTGAATAAGAACACTTAGAGGACAAGTAAAGCATTCCAAAATTCAATATAAAAACCCTAAGTGTAACCTGAAAGGGGGCGGTTAGCTAGGCCAAGGAGCCGAGCCAGAAGGCGATTTGTGGGAATTACTCGAAGATAGCCAGTTGATCCATTTTAAGAAGTCGGAATTCTACACAAGACGGTGGATTTCTCCTTCAATTCCTTCAGGGGGTTTTAGGGATTTCTTATGTTTTGTTTTATCTTTTCTCTTAAGATGTTTTCTTTATTCATTATGAACTAAACCCTTCAGATACCTGAAGCGGATGAAACCTAGATGAATCTTGTTATTGTTTTCTGAATTATATGATAATACTTTGTTTGTTCTGAATTATGCATGCTTAATCCAAATCTGATGTGCTTAGGTGGAGGAGGAATAGACCCTACTTAAGAGTAGATCTAGCATAAATTAAGTAGAGTTGATCACACGCCTAGAGATAGGGTGACGAGATTTTGTCGGATTAGGGTGAAACCTAATATGAGAGTCTATAGATCGATTTATTGCTATTCTAGGGGGTTATTATTCGAGAAAGAAATTTCTGTTAATTAACCTAGGGTTAGACTTTATTCGCCTTGAGAGAGGGTTTAATATACGTTAGGGAGTTTTACGGATCAAACTAAGGCAATAAATCGTATGGTTCAGTGTCAAATAACAAGTAAAGTCTAGGTGGATTCTTCTTGAGGATATCGTTGTGATCAACTGAGTTTCCCTTCAAGTTATTTTCCAATTCATTCTTTCTATCTTTGCATCTTTAGTTTAGTAGTTGTTAATTTAGATTAAAGCAACTTCACTTATTTTAGGATAAATAATAAGAAGAAAGTTAGTATTAGTACTTTTAGTTCCTTTGGGTTCGACAATCCGGTCTTGCCTAAGCTATACTACTGTTCGATAGGTACACTTGCCTTAAGTCATTGTCAGAGTTAGTTTCTAGGTTCGATCATTCTCTTTATAAATTTTAAAACTCGACAAAATAACGATCATCGGCACTTTTAAGGTAAATGCCACTCGACTCAAAGTATATAATGATAGCATGAGAAAGGATTTTCAACTCTTCAAACCACCATGATTATGTGAATGAGTGGTAAGTCTAGCTTAAGACTTTAAACGAGTGCTTCTCAGGAGGCAACCCAAGTACTAACCCTACTAATTAGTTTTGTTTATTTGTTTTCATGTTTTGGCATAGGTTTTCCATACCCACACAGCCTTACATATGGCCGTGTGGGCACCATAGGTAGGAACATGGGCGTGGGCTGCATCTCTATTTAAACCCCCTTATTCCTTTCCTTTTCCCGTTATCTTTCTTATTTCATTTTCCATTATTTACTTTTATTCTTATTTCTATTTTTATTATTTTATTCTTATTCTTCATGCCATTTAGATTTAGCTTAGGATACAATAAAATCAGATCGGCTGCTTTGAAGATTCAATTTCAAACGGCTCGAGGTGCTCCCCACGTTCACCTCTACTCAATCCTATCCAGTTTCTCTTCATTCAATCCATTCAAAATTCAGGAAGTTTTACTTCTCTCTCTAACTTATGATTTTCTTACTAATCATTATCTATCCTTGTACATTGAGGGAAATGTACATCTTAAGTGTGGGGGCTGAATTTTATGCCTAACTTTTTAAATTCCTGAATTATATCTTGTTCTTAAGTGAATTTTCTCATGTTACGATTAGAGTGAAATTTCCTTTGATTTATGATTTTTATCGATATGTTTTAAATTAAGGCATAGATAATTGTGCATTGATGATTTAAACTTTAAGATACTAGAGAATCAAGCATGATAAGTCTATTTTCAAAATTAAAAATTTTGTTAGGTTGTCTACTTGAATCTAATTATTACCTTGAAGTTTGAAACTTACAAGGTTAATATCAAAAACCCATAATTTTTGTGAGATTTTGAGCCTTTTAGAGCATACATTCTTTCATGCTCACTTTATTGATTATGAGTGTGTCAATATTGATTTGTTGTTCTAGAACTTGCTTCGATAATGCATGTTGAGACCACACCTTTACTTTGATATACAGAGATGATAAAGGCACTTAGGATTTAACCCACTCATTCCACTAAAAAGCCTACGTTCATAATTAACCTCTAGTGAACCATGTTGAGCCTAACAAACTGTTTCTTGACTCACCCGTTAATATTAACCTAAAACCCATCTTGTATTTGTTATCACCATTTCTCTTGACTACCCTTCTATCGAGACTTGATTTGATCAATTGCCTAATTATTTTATTTTAGTAGTTGAATTCATCTTATATTATGTACTTAACTTGATTTGTTCTTAAAAAAATAGGTTAGAAAATTTATTCATCATTAGTTCTATTTTCTATGAGCTTAAACAGTTAAATTCACATCTTTAGAAGAAGCTCATGTTATTGATGTAATAATTCATTATCAGATCATTGTTTCTAGTTAGGTAATTTGTCAATTCAATCTTGATTTTAACCTTCTAATTTAGCCTATATCCACACCTTCAACCCAAGCCCCATTACAACCCTTTAAAGACCTTTTGATTTGTGTATCATCTCATTTTATAGTGGTGGAGATTTGATTTTCATGCAAGCATATGGTAATAACTTTTCATGTTTGACTGATGAGTGCTTTATTTTGAACCTTAAACACCTTGAGTAATTTGAGTGAATCTTTGGTGAGGATGTCAATCCTTGTCAGTTTTGAACCAAAGGTAATTATTCAGATAAGGGGAAACACCTATGTTTTCGTGCTACAAACTTGTGACTTTAATTGTTTGAATCTTCAAGACTCTTTTAGTTAAATTATCCATGTATAAATTTTCTATGAATTATGATGAGGCATCATTGATAAGAATAATGAATTGAGGGAAGTTAGGTTTAATTGTGAGTTGAGAATTTTGATTGAGGACAAGCAAATGCTTAAGTGTGGGAATATTTGATAAACCGTAATATGTTCATATTTTAATACCACATTTAGCATACTTTTGGATGATTTATTCCTTGAATTGTGAAATTTGGTGCTCCTAACCCTTTAATTTCATGTTTTATACTTAGGAGAACATTGGAGGATGAAAAGAATGAGAAACGGGCTAAAAATGGAAAAAATGGGCCAAAGTACGAAATCAACATGGCCTGGGCCCGAGACACACGGCCGTGCCTCTTTAGCAGATCCAACCATGGGCTGGATTCAACTCATATGGTCGTACCACACGGCGTGTCCCTGCTACAGCAAAGAAGAGTTTCATTCGGATTAGGGTACTTAGAGGCAAAGAAAGACATTGCAAAAGCCTATATAAACACCCTAGAGGCCAACCTTCAATGGGGGCGTTCAGCTAGGCAAAGGAACCAAGCCAAAGAGGTCGAATTGTGGGATTCACTTGAAGAAAGCCAATTGATCCATCCCAAAAGCCAGAATCACACTCAAGACTGATGATCTCTCCTTCAATTCCTTCAGGGGGTTTTAGGGTTTTCTTTATATTTTGTTATTTTTCTTATGAGATGTATTCTTTTATGATTATGAACTAAGCCCCTCAAATACCTGAGGGGGATGAGACCTAAGACGGATATTGTTTTTATTTTCTGAACTATATGATAAATACTTGATTTGTTCTTAATTATGTGTTCTTAATTCTTGTTTTGATATTTCAGGATATTGATTCAAGTATTGATGTGCTTAGGCAGAGGAGAAATATTCCCTGTTTAAGAGTATATCTAGCATAGTTAAGCGGAGCTGATCGCAAACCTAGAGATAGGGTGATGAAAATCTGTCGGATTAGGGTCAAACCTAATATGGGAGTCCATAGATCGAGTTAATGCAATTCTAAGGGTAGGGTTAGACGTTAGTAGCCTCAAGAGGGGTATTAATATAAATTAGGGAATCCTACGGATCAAGTCAAGTGAATAAATAAATGCAGTTCGAGTTAGATAACAAGTAAAGTCTAGGTGGATTCTTCCTTGGGTATTGTCTTAATCAATTGGTTTTCCCAAAGTATTTCCCCAATTCCTTCTCTGTGTCTTAGCATCTTTAGCTTAGTAGTTAGTTAATTTTAGATTAAATAACAATTCCCTTAATTATTAGGCTAAATAATAAGAAGTAAGTTAGTATTAGTACTTTTGGTTCCCTTGGGTTCGACAATCCAGTCTTGCCACTAAACTATACTACTGTTCGATAGGTGCGCTTGCCTCAATCGTGGTGATAGTTAGTTTCTAGGCTCGATAATTCATTATATAAATTTTAAGACTTTTTCCACCACCATCATGCAATCCAAAAAGTATCATAAAGTGTAAATGTACCCATTATAACATCTGGAGATGAAGCTTCCTCCCGAGCTCGGATAGCATACGCTCTGGCAAGCGCTCTAGCTTCGGATCTCGAAACAGTATCTCTCGTAGTTCTCTGACTACCACTGACATTTCTTACATTTTGGGAAGGTCTACCTCTCACAGATGCATTATTTAATCTCAAATTCTGAACAGCCTCTAGCTCAACAGACTTTGTGCAATCACGAATAAAATGATCAAATGATCCACATCTGAAGCAAGATTTGTCATTTAATCTACAACTTCCCGGATGCCTTTTTCCACAATGCTTACATTCAGGTTTCTCGGATCTAACATTTCCAACACTTGTTATTGAAGTCGCTGGAGTTTTAGAGCTCATTTGTGATCTAACTCAATTTCTATGCGAATGTCCCACATTATCTCTTGAACAGCATGATCATCTCTGAATTTCTTCGAAATAGACTGAAATAATTTGCTCAAAAATCTCTTTCTCACATCTCGAGCTTTAGACTCAGCTTTTCTTTTATCTTTCCTCAGTGCCTCAGCTTTGCACGCTCGATCAACAAGTACAACAAACTCCTTTATCTCTAAAATCCTGACTAATAAGCGACTATCTTCATTTAGGCCGTCCTCAAATCTTTTGTACATTATTGCTTCAAATGATACACATTCTCAGGGCATACTGGCTTAACCTCACGAACTCTCATTCGTATTCAGTGACTGACATATGGCCCTATTTCAATTCCAAAAATTCTTTTGATTTCTGATCGATGAATCTCTCACTGATGTATTTCTTCTGAAACTTAATCTGAAAGAAGTCTCATATAACTTGTTCTTTCGGAACAATAGACATTAGAGTTTTCCACCACTGATAAGCCGCGTCTTGTAGTAATGATACAACACATTTAATACTTTCTTCCGGAGTCAAGGACATTTCATCAAATACCCGAATTATGTTTTCTAACCAGAACTTGACTTTTTCAGCATCGCATCACTGATAGCCCTGAACTCTTTTGCCCCATACTTACAAATTTTATCGACCGGAGGCTTGTTTCAAAAATTTAGATTTGTAGTCGGAGGCATATTAGATGTCTGAGGGGGATTAACCGGGGGCGGAGGTTGTGAAACAGTCGGGTTATTTCTCATAAATTGAGTGAACCATTCACTCATCATCTGGAAGAAAGCTTGTTTAGTGTCTCCCTCTTGACCACTCTTAGTAGGTATCAGATCAAAAAGCGCTGTCCCTTAGGTGAGAGCAGGCGCATTACTTTCTACGTCATTAGCCACGGCTCTTTCGAGATCCATTACTATATAAAAATCACATTTTTCACGTCAGGATTCATCACACTATCACAATGCAGATATATGGCATGTATAACTAGACTCTAACATGCTACATTAGTCTGAGAATCAACTAAATCATAGCTCTAATACCAACCAAATGTAACACCCCTAACCCGTATCCGTCACTGTAATAGGGTTAAAGGCATTACCGAACAGATCAAAAACTTTTACAGGCATTTTAATAATACAAATCATTATTCACAACCAAATGTCCCTTTTTATAGGTTAACGGGACCTTAATCATACTTCAGAATAGGGTCGAAAACTAACCGAACACATATGAAAGTTCTCAGAAATTTAAAACTTTTCTATATTACAGAGGTTACACGCCCGTGTGGGTAAGCCATGTGCCTTCCACTGCTACTAGACACAACCATGTGTCCTGACCATGCCAAATCAGAGCAAGTATACTGGCTAACTCACACGGCCACTAGACACGGCCGTGCACCTTGGCCGTGTGCTCATAAGCTATATACTGACTAAAACACATGGTGCACACATAGGCTGGCTACTGAATTTCACCCACGGCCACTAGGCACGCCCTTGTGCCATGGTCGTGTAGGCAAAATAGACCACTTGCAAGGTTCAAATGCCACCCACACAATATTCAATCCCTACAAGCAAATTACCAATTCATTTTATACACAATTGACAACCAAAGACATGTTCAATGATCATCAAATATTCACATTCAATCTCATTTCTAAACATGTTAATTTGCTTACCAATTTTCACAACTAAAACACATATATATTCAAGCATGATACATCCACAATTTACCCTACATACAACCATTTCATTGATCAAACATGTGCACTCATATTTCATTCATATACTTGCCATAGTCTTGACCATTTCACTTGCCATCAAGCTAATCAAAACATGCATCATGTATCATATTTACTCATGCATATATCCACACTTATCTAGCCATATCTCATGGCTACATTATACACATTTCAAACATAAACCAAGTGACTAGCCTATACATGCCATATCTAGCTATATACATTTCAAATCAATGCCAACGTCCCAGACATGGTCTTACATGATATTACATAATAGAAACCTATGTCATGACATAGTTAATCCTATCTATTCCTAGGTTCATAAGGGACTTCTCAGATATTAACTATTTCTCAATACTTTCTCGGAATCCTTATATTCACCATTTCATAGACATTCATCACAATGTAATCTCATATGTGTATACATAATTTAATACAAATACGTTTATTTGTATATAGACTTACCTCAGATTCAGATATTCTTTCAGACTCAATTATTCCACTACTTTCGCTTTCCCGCGATCTAAGTCCGTTTTCTTAGGTTCTTGATCTATACATATTCAAATGTAATCCACTTATTCACTAATTCATTCAATTCAATCCATGAACACACATTTAGGGAAATTTGTGATTTAGTCCTCACATTTGCATATTTTATCAATTTAGTCCATTTTTCTCAAGACATAAAATATACAAAATCACTATAAACCCATGCTTAGCCGAATGCTCATGTATCTCATACAAATCCAAATATTTCATTTATTTCACAATTTAGTCCCTCAAAATGCTATTTTCACAATTTAGCCCTAATTATCTAAATTCATCAAAAAATTCATGAATAAAACATGTTCATTAAACACATATCTTTCATTTAACACCAATATTCATCACAAAGCTCACCATTTCATCAATGAAACATCTCATAAACATTATCAATTCTTCAATTTATAACATGGGTTTTATAGCATATGAAGCAATGACTACAAAAACGTAGAAAATATCAAAAATCGAAATCAAACATACCTTGAATTGAGCTTAGAAGTGGCTGAATGCCCTAACTAGTTTTCTTCTTTTTCTTTTCTTATGAATTTTGGTGGTGGATGAATATAAATGGCCATTTTAATTTTTTATTATGTTATAAAATAACTTAATAACCAATTTCCAAATTTAACCTTCAAAACAAAATATATATAACATATAATACAAGGTCATTTTTTACCATTACCATCCACTAACTAAATAGTGGTCTAATTTCCTCATAAGGCCTCCACCTTTAAAAGCCACTACACATAGGTGCCTTTTCATGAAGCATGGAAAATTTTCTTTTAATGAAATTTAATCCTTTTATCAAATTAAACACACAAACGATCAAATTTTCATACGAGGCTTTCACTAATGCTTAACCACATATCAAAGGCACAGGAAATAATATTAAAATATTTTACTGACTCGAATTTGTGGTCCCAAAACCACTGTTCTGACTAGGGTCTAAATCGGACTATTACAACTATCCCAGACAGGGTCTTACACGAATCAATACGATGCCGATGTCCCAGACATGGTCTTACACGTGAATATCAAATTGACGCCAACGTCCGAGACGTGGTCTTACATGATATCACATATCAAAAATATTTGTCATGGCATATGAAATACCATCTATTCTTAGGTTCGTATGGGACTTTTTAGATTTTGACACATTGTCGATACTTCCTCAGATTTCATATAAAAACCATCTCGAACATATTCATCACAATCCAAATTTCATAGATGCATAAATAAACCAATTCTAATGCATTTATTTGTATATCGACTTACCTCATACGGGAAGAACATATACGAACAGCTATTCAACTATTTTCGACTTTCCTCGATCAAAATCTATTTTCTTCGATTCTTGATCTTAATTTGCTTGAACAAGAGCCGAATACCCTAACTTGGTTTTCTTCTTTTCTTTTCTTATGAGTTTTGGCCAACAAGATGATAATGGCCTTAATTTATGCCTTTGTTTTATTTAATTAACTTTATTAACTAATTTACAATTTTAACCTTTAATTATTAACATATAAGGCCATTAATGTCCATTATCCATCATAATGGTTTAATTACTTCATAAGGCCATTATATTATAAAGACATAAAACATAGGTGTTTTTAACATATGACATGCTAATTTAGCATATTTCACAATTAGGTCCTTTTATCAAATTAAGCACACAAACAGATAAATTAATTCACAGAAATTTCACACAAGCTTAATCACATACTGTAAATACATAAAATAATATTAGAATATTTTTCTAACTCAGATTTGTGGTCCCAAAACCACTATTCTGACTAGGGTCTAAACCGGACTGTTACAATTCTCCCCTCTTAGGGATTTTCGTCCTCAAAAATCTTACCGTTAAATAAGTTCGAATATTGTTGTCTTATTACGTCTTCGGGCTCCATGTGGCCTCTTCTACTCCGTGTCGATGCCACAGTAGTTTTACTGATGAAATTTTCTTATTTCGTAATTCTTTCACTTCACGAGTTAAGATACAGATCGGTTCCTCTTCATAAGTCATATTGGATCGAATTTCAATCTCAGACAGGGTAATCACATGTGATGGATAGGATCTGCATCTGATTGTGTGTCAGAGTTTTAAAAATTTATAATATGAATGATCTAGCTTAAAAACTAACTGTGACAACGACTTGAGGCAAGTGTACCTATCAAACAGTAGTATAGTTTAGTGGCAAGATTGGATTGTTGAACCCAAAGGAACCAAAAGTATTAATACTAACTTTCTTTTTATTATCTAGCCTATGAATTAAGAGAATTGTTATCTAATCTAAAATTAACAAACTACTAAGCTAAAGATGCTAAGACAAAGAGAATGAATTGGGGAAATACTTGTGGGAAAAGCAATTGATTAAGACAATACTCGAGGAAGAATCCACCTAGACTTTACTTGTTATTTAACTCTGAAACAAATAATTTATTCACTTGACTTGATCCGTAGGATTTCCTAATTTATATTAATACCTCTCTCGAGGCTACTAACGTCTAACCTTAGGTTGATTAATTGAAATCTCTTTCTAATTAAAACCCCTAGAATCACATTACTCGATCTATGGACTCCCATATTAGGCTTGACCCTAGTCCGATCTCTAGGGTTACGATCAACTCCGCTTAACTATGCTAGATCTACTCTTAAACAGGGTCTATTCCTCCTCTGTCAAAGAGCATAATTGCTTGAATCAATATCCTGAAATACCAAAACAAGAATTAAGAACACATAGTTACAAACAAATAAAGTATTTATCATACAACTTAGAAAACAATAACAAGATCTGTCTTAGGTTTCATCCCCCTCAGGTATTTGAGGGGTTTAGTTCATAATTATAAAAGAATACATTTCAGAAGAAAATATAAAACAAAACATAAAAAAAACCCTAAAACCCCTTGAAGGAATTGAAAGAGAGATCCTCAGTCTTGAGTATGATTCTGGCTTCTAGGATGAATCAACTAGCTTTTTCAAGTGAATCCCACAATTCGGCCCCTCTGGCTTGGCTCTTTGGCCTAGCTGAACTCCCCTTTTAAGGTTGGCCTCTAGGGTGTTTACATAGGCTTTTGGAATGACTTTCTTTGCCTCTAAGTACCCTAATCCAAATGAAACTCTTCTTTGCTGGCACAAGCCCGTGTAAATCGAAGCCAGGCTATGGTCGAACCTGTTAAAGAGGCACTGCCGTGTGGCTTGGGGGCCATGCCATGTGAGTTTCGTACTTTGGCCTATTTTCTCTATTTTCGACCTATTTCTCATTCTTTTCATCCTCCGGTGCTCTCCTGAGTATAAAATATGAAAACAAAGGATTAAGAGTACCAAATTCCACAATAAACGGGATAAATCATCCAAAAACATGCTAAATGTAGGATTAAAATATGTGTATATTATGGTTTATCAAATAGCCCCACACTTAAGCTTTTGCTTGTCCTCAAGAAAAATTCTCAACTCACAATTAAAACGAACTTCCTTAATTCATAATATTCATCGATAATGTTTCATCATAATTTATAGATAATTTATACATGAATAATTTAACTAAAAGAGTCCTAAAAATTCAAACAATCAAAGTCATAGTTTTTAGCACGATAACATATAGGTGTTTCCCTTTATCTAAAAAATTACCTTTGATTCAAAACTGACAAGGATTGACATCCTCACTAAAGATTCACTCAAATCACTCAAGGTGTTTAAGGTTTAAAATAAAGCACTCAACAGTCAAAAATGAAAAGTTAATCCCATAGGCTTGCCTGAAAATCAAATATCCACCACTATAAGATGAGACAATACACAAATCAAAAGGTCTTTAAAGGGTTGTAATGGGGCTTAGGTTAAAGGTGTGGATAAAGGCTAAATTAAAGGGTTAGAATCGAGATTGAATTGACAAATTACCTAACTAGAAAAATAAACTAATCCTAAATAATTACATCAATTGAAAACTTGAAATACTAATAATACGAGCTTCTTCTTCACGATGTTGAATTTAAATGTATAAGCTCACTTGATCACATAACTAATAATGAATATACTTCGATTTTTTTAAGAACAAATCAAGTAAATATAAGAAAATTTCAACTACTGAACTAAAATAATTAGGTAACTGATCAAATCAAGTCTCGATAGAAGGGTAGTTAAAAGGAATGGTGATAACAAATACAAGATGGGTTTTCGGTTAATATTAGTGGGTGAGTCAATAAAAAGGGTTGTTAGGATCAAAGGGGTTCACTAGTGGTTAATTGTGAGGGTAGGCTTTTAGTGGAGTAAGTGGGTTAAATCCTAAGTGCCTTTATCATCTCTGTATATCAAATCAATGATGTGGTCTCGACATGTATAATCGAAGCAAGTTCTAGAATAACAAATCAATGTTGACACACTCATAATCAATAAAGTGAGCACGAAAAATGTATGCTCTAAAAGGCTCAAAATCTCACAAAAGATTATGGGTTTTTGATGACAACCTTGTAAGTTTCAAATTTTAGGGTAACAATTAGATTCAGGTAGACAACCTAATAAAATTTTTTAATTTTTGAAAATAGACTCATCATGCTTGATTCTCTAGTATCTTAAAGTTTAAATTATCAATGCACAATTAACTATGACTTAATCTAAAACATATCAATAAAAAATCATAAATCAAAAGGAATTTCACTTTAATTAGTGATATGAGAAAATTACTTAAGAGAAGATATCATTCAGGGATTTGAGAATAATGCAAAAAGTTAGGCCCTTTTTCTAAATAATTTTCACCCCCCACACTTAAGATGTACATTGCCCTCAATGTACAAAGATAGATAGTAATCATATATTAAGAAAATTAAAAGAGAGCAAGAGAAGTGAAACTTCCTGAATTTTTGGATGGATTCCTTGAGTTGGAAGTGTGGAAACTTGATTCGGAAGTGAAAGATAAGTTGGAGGGGGCCTCTAATTCCTGCACTAGATGAAGAAATTGGGAGTCTCGTGAAGAGTTAGCCAAGAACTAATAAGAATAATCTAAATATACTAACTATATATTTAAAGAAAAGAAAAATAAAAAGAAAGAGTGTAAAAAGTAAAATAAGGTTAAAAGAACCGATTAATGGACCGAAAGGTCATTATTGTTAGATGGTTTGTGAGGTGGGTGTGATTTCTAAGGCCGTGGTGAGTGATTCCCAAGCAGCCTTTAGAACCTAAAACCAAGAAACTAAAATAAAATAAACCAAATTTAGTAGAAAAAATAAAGATAAGGAAAAATAAAGGAGAAGATAAGGGAAAAGAAAGATTAAATAGACTCAAAGGTCCTTTTCCTGTCGAGTTAATGAAGCGGCTGGCATGAACTTATGTAGATCAGCCTCGCATAAAGAGACTAGGATAGGACCATTCCGTTTCTTTGACATGGACGAAGTGTAGATCAAGAGTTTGGAAAATGAAGAAGGAGGAATTGAAAAGGGAGGAGAGTGTAAGGGCTATGGTACATCCCCACGCCCGTGTTTCATGGGCGTGTCAAGTCAAATAGTCGTATCGCACGGCCGTGTGGTGATTATTTCACTTCTCCCGCGCCTATGTGCAGGTTGCCATGCCTGTATTGATACAGCAGTGTCGGCTACGACTGTGTCACACGGTCGTGGTGCTTAGTCGGAGCCCGTGGATTGAAGATATTTCTCACCCTGTTTCATACTATCTCTGTCACACTAGTATGAAAATTCGTAGTATCCACATAGCCATGGCCACAGCCGTGTGAAAGGTATGTGGTGCTGAAATCTAAGATTTATTAACTTGGTTAGTTTGTAGTTACGTGCTAAAAGAAAAAGAATAATAAAAAATAAATGGGGTTAGTGCTTTGGTTGCCTCCCGAGAAGTGCTCGTTTAAAGTCTTAAGCTAGACTTACCTCTCATTCGCACATTCATGGTGGGTTGAGGAGTGAAAAATCCTTTCTTATGCTATCATTATATACTTTAAGTTGAGTAGCATTTACTTTAAAAGTACCGAATGTAGAATTACTTATCTCGATTGTTCCGTAAAGGAAGATGTTGAGTACCTTAAAAGGTATCTCTTCATTTTTATTCAGGTCTGATATGGCGATTCGAGGGTCTGTTTTACCTAACAGTACCTAATCTCCTATATTGAATTGATTTAATGTTCCTATAAGCTTGTCTGGGGGTTCCTTCAGTTTCACTTCGTGTGGTTTTGATTCCTCCTTGAAATGCGCTTTCCACTTGTCTAGGTCATCGATCTGAAGCCGTCGTTCCTCATAAATTTCTTCATTGGCATGAGGTTTATGAACTGGCTCAAATATGTAGCGTCGTGGTGCTTCCTGTAAAGAAGGTTTAATCGAAGGGTTATCAATAGAATTTATGTTCTCACCTTTGTCACTTGATGTCCTAGCTGAGTCGAGAGCTTGAAAACTGATTGATTCGTCTCCTACACAAAGTGTGAGTTCACCTGTACTAACATCAATTTTAGATCTGATAGTTGCTAAAAGGGCCTTCCTAAAATTAAAGGAACTGTATTATCCTCATCCATATCTAAAGCAACAAAGTCTATGGGGAATATGAATTTGTCAATTTTAACGAGTACATCTTCAATGATACCCCTAGGAATTCTAATAGTTTTATCAGCTAATTGAATACCCATCCTAGTTTGTTTAGGTTTCCCTAGACCTAGCTGTTTAAACAATTTATAAGGCATAACATTGATGCTTGCCCCTAAATCAGCTAAAGCATTATCAATAGATAAATTACCAATTAAACATGAAATTTTAAAACTCCCTGGATCTTTTAATGTTCGTGGTAGTTTGTTTTGTAACATTGCTGAGCACACTGTGTTTAGTTCCACATGCTATTCCTCGTCTAACTTTTGCTTGTTTTTCAAAAGCTCTTTTAAAAATTTCCTTGAATTTGGCATCTGCAAAAGAGCTTCAAGAAATGGTAAGTTAATATGTAATTTCTTTAAAAGTTTAATAAGCTTACCAAATTGTTCGTCTGTGTTGTCTTTCTTTATCGCATTGGGGTATGGTATTCGAGGTTGGTATTCTTTGATTACCGGCTTTGGTTTTTCTTAGCTTACCTCAACCTCACCTTTACTTACCACATGTTCTTACCTTGGCTCAGATTCAGATTCCACTAACCCTTCACTATTTTGAGTGGTTATGGCTTGAAGTTGCTCTTTTGGGTTAGTCTTAGTGTTACTTGGAAAGCTACATTGTGGTCGTTCGGAGATCAACTTAGCGAGTTGCCCTAACTGGTTCTCGATTCCTTTAATAGATTCTTTTTGATTTTTAAGTGTTGTTTCGGTGTTTTGAAATGAGTTTCTGACACCGTTATAGATTTTTTCAGCATCTCTTCAAGGTTCGACTTCTTTTCTTGTGAGTTGGGCTGTTGTTGGAAGTTTGGAGGGGGTTGTTGTCTCTGATTTCCTTGACCACCCCATGAGAAATTGGGGTGGTTCCTTCAACCTGTATTATAAGTATTACTATAAGGGTTATTTTGAGGCCTGAAATTGTTACCCGTATAGTTTATCTATTCACTTTCCATGCCAGGATTGTAGGGTGGGTACTCATGATTCACCACACCTTCTATGTTTGAATCACATTGCATTACTGGGCGTACCTGCGAGGAACCACACAAACCATCAATATTTTTATTTAACATCTCTACCTGACTTGATAGCATGGTGACTGCGTCGAGGTTGAAAACTCCAGTTGTTTTCTTGGCCTTCTCCTTGTAACTTGCCACTGATAGTTGTTCAGTGACATCTCCTCTATAAACTCATAGGCCGCCTCAAGAGTTTTGTTATTCAGGGTTTTGCTGGATGCTGAATTAATCAGTTGTCTCGTTGAAGGGTTCACACCATTGTAAAAAGTTTGGACCTGTAGCCACAAGGGTAATCCATGGTGTGGGCACCTTCTTAATAGATCTTTGTACCTCTCCCAAGCATCGTATAGTGTTTCTAAATCCATCTACACAAAAGAAGAGATATAATTCCTTAATTTGTCCATTTTGGCCGGCGAAAAATATTTTAATAAAAATTTTTCGGTCATTTGTTCCCATTTAGTGATTGATCCTCGTGGAAGAGAATTCAACCACTGTTTAGCTTTATGCCTCAAAGAGAAGGGAAATAACCGAAGATGGATGGCATCATCAGAAACACCATTAATTTTGAAAGTATCACAAAATTCTAGGAAATTTGCCAAGTGATTATTTGGATCTTCATCCTGCAAACCATCAAACTGGACAAATTACTGTATCATTTGTATAGTGTTAGGTTTCAGTTCAAAATTATTAGGAGCTATAGCAGGTCTAACAATACTTGACTCAGTTCCTGTTAAAGTTGGTTTAGCATAATCATAATAGTTTGAGGAGCATGATTTTCGGCCACCTCTGGAGGTAGCGGATTATTCTCAGCCATCTCTTTGGTAATATTAATTTCGTTCTCTTGCTCTTCTTGTATGTAGTTTAAGCTTCGCCCTATTTCTCTATGATTTCTGCGAACCGTACCTTCGATATCACTATCGTAAATTAAAGGTCCTATCAGGTTCCTTCTAGTCATAAACTAGAGGTACCTACCAGGAAAAGAAAAAGAAAAGAAAATTAGAAAAGTAAAAATAATTTAATTACAAAAATAAAAATATCGCTACAGTAATAAAAATTGAGTGTTCTTAATATTTCAACTCCCCAGCAACTGTGCCAAAAACTTGGTCGTGTGTCAGAGTCTTAAAAATTTATAATATGAATGATCTAGCCTAAAAACTAACTATGACAACGACTTGAGGTAAGCGCACCTATCGAACAATAGTATAGTTTAGTGGCAAGACTGGATTTTCAAACCCAAAGGAACCAAAAGTACTAATACTAACTTTCTTTTTATTATCTAACCTATGAATTAAGAGAATTGTTATCTAATCTAAAATTAACTAACTACTGAGCTAAAGATGCTAAGTCAAAGAGAATGAATTGGGGAAATACTTGTGGGAAAACCAATTGATCAAGACAATACCCGAGGAAGAGTCCACCTAGACTTCACCTATAATTTAACTCTGAACCAGACGATTTTTTCAATTGATTTGATCCGTAGGATTCCCTAATTTATATTAATACCTCTCTCGAGGTTACTAACGTTAAACCCTAAGTTGATTAATTGAAATCTCTTTCTAATTAAAACCCCTAGAATCGCATTAACTCAATCTATGGTGTAACATCCTGAATTAATGGGCCAATGCGTTTAATGTGTGGTTATGTTTGATGAGAGTGGTAGGGGTCCAGAATGGGATCAGGAATTGGGTCGAGGCCTTAATTGAATTCTTTGATTAGACACTCTAGTGGAAAGCCTGATAAGATAGGGCTTAAAAGAAGTTATTTGTGTTTTAAATACAAAGTGGGCTTGTGGCCCAGTGGCAAAGTGGCGCCACTTAGAGAGCAAGAAGGTGGCGTCAACTGAGGAGACCCACATTCAAGTCACATGAATCCCAATTCTTTTAATTAAAGTTGGTTAAAGTTCGACAATTAATTAGTTAGAGTTGGACGGCAACAAGGCTTAAATATAAGAGGATTTATTTGAGTGGATAATAAAGATAATATGGTAGATAAAAGGAGGAAATTTAGGATCTGATCTGCTGTGCACAGTAGTGGCCGAATTTCCAACTTTAGGGGAAGGAGGAAATCGATTTTGATGAGGCTAAAAGGGGGTACCGAAATTTCCCTTGTTAATCAATTAGTTTTAGTTTTCAAAAGAGGGCAATTCCGGCTTTTGGTTAGTGTGTGTGCTGAAAATTTGATTAAAGAAATAGGGTACTTCTTAATTTTGACATTTATTCTCATTCTCTTCTCTTGGTTGTTTCTTTTCTCAAAAAGCCAAAAACTCCTAAAGTTCCATCTTCCTCTTCTTCTTCTTTTCTGCTATAGCCGAATACCCTAATGTCCATTCTTTTCCTTTCTTTTTCTTCCTGCCGACTTCTTTAGTAAAAGCCAAAATCTTCTTGCCGATTTCTTTTTTAAAAGCCAAAATCTCCATAGATTTCTTTGAATCATCTTATCTTTTTGATTTTCGCAAAAAGCCAGAATCTTCTCTCAAGAGTTAGCCGAAACCCTCATATTGAGGTAAGTGTTGACTCTTGTTATTCCTTAAGATCTCTTTCGATTTTTAGGGGCCAAGGCCGAATGGCCACTTGGTTTGTTAAGGCTGTCGATTAGACTAATACTTCCTATCTTTTTACGTGTTGGGCAACATTCGAGAAGTGAAGAAGATCGCGTAGATCTAATAGCCAGAATCGTTAGTTTCTGAATCTTATATATCTCTCTTTTCGGGATTTCAAGGTAAGGGGTTCTCTTTAGATTTCCGTTAGATTCGCTATTGTAATTGTGATCTTAACCATATGTTATGATGGCGAGAATCGATAAAGTTTTTGATGGAATCAAATATCGATCAAAGAAAGAGGGATTGGATCTGTTAAACCAATCCCTAAGTTTAAGCGGCGGTGTCGTGATTCAGATTGGCCACGGGTTGTGGATAGGCTTGAACAAAACCTTAGGCGTTATGATCGTAGCGCCATCGATAGTGTCAACTTAGACAAGATCATCTTGTCGATGTCAGCGTGTGGATCTCTATCACACTAGTTAATCTGTATTATATGTATGTTATGGGCTAAAAGCCGGATAAAAAGGCTTATGAACAGTCGTAATACCCAAAAAGGGTAGGCAAGGGATGCCAGGTACGTAATCATAAAAACTTCTCTGTGTGTATCGAAGTATGTGAAAGTATGTGATATGTTTAGATAGTTTAATGTTCTGATTCTTGCATGTATGTATGCATAGGATTGGATTGATATGATGAAGGGGAGCAGGTCGCGAGGCGATCGGTGGCTTTGCCACATAGGTCACATAGTGATCAGTCTTTATGACAGGCAGCACAACTGTTGATATATTATTAACGTTGCATAGCGATCGGTGGCTTTTCCACATAGGTCACATACTGATCTGTCTTTATGACAGGCAGCACAACTATCGATATGGTGTGTAGCGGATAGATGGTTGATTGTAGAAATCCCCACGGTGTGATGGTTGGTACAGGGGTGTGTAGAGGATGGACTCTTAGGTTTGGGATGGGCCATGTTGCATGAAAATATATTCTGTTGCCATTGTTATGGCCCAAGGCCCATAATATGTTTGTGGGCCCAAGGCTTTTATGTGTTTTTTGGATTTGCACACTGAGTCTTGGTGACTTACCCTTTTATTTTTCCCACCTTTTTAGATGAGTAGTAGATCGTGGACATGGGAGCCGAGTCAGACTCGAGGGGCCATCAAGACTGTTATTTCCATAAACTATTTTCGGTTATCTTTTAAGTTTTAATTTTGGGATTTTTTTTATAATAAGGCCTCCATAACTTGGGTTATTTTTCATTATTATTATCATGTCACATTTTTATAAACTTATGTTTTCAAAACTTTAATTATAAAGTGAGAGGAAAATGAGCTTTTCAAACACATTCACGCAAATCTTAAAGTTTCATTCAAGAATTACACAATTAATGATTAATCGGTTATAATAAACTTAGTTTTTCAAAACCCTTCAAGGCAAAGTTTGAAATGTTCAACCCTTAGTATACTAGATCCAGTCATGACATACGGGCCAGGTTTGGGGTGTTACATTTTTTGGTATCAGAGCCCAGTTCAAAACTCGGGTTGTGAAATGGGTCCAATAGTGATTTGTAAAGTGATATAAGTTTGGGAAAAGTTTGGTTGAGATATGGCCTTCGAGTCTACCGGCACCCGATCCACGCAGGTAAGTGTCCTAAACTTATTATGTGATATGCATGTTGGGCTTGATGGGCTTCATAGGGACGTAGGCTAGTATGATTAAAGCTTGATGGAATCTAGGCTTAGGTTAAACAATTCTTCAAATTCCATAAGACTTAATTTTCAATTAAACATGTCTATGAACAAGTCACAGGGTTAGGGTGTGGTAACAGGCATACGCATGTCTAGGATTGGATCTAGGGAGAGCTTGGTGTTTAAGCGGCCCTAGCGACTCACCTTTTCTTCACTGGAATCCTACCTGGTGCGTAGTGACTGTTCACCTTAGCCACGAGGACTTGTTGACGGGCCAAAATTTATAATTAAAACCCGAAAGGGACCAGACACCTTATTATGCAAAATTTCTTAAATACTCCTAGTTATGTAAAATTTTTGAAATAACCTTGATTTGTGAAAAATTTCTCAAGATACCCTTGGTTTGTAAAAATTACTGAAATACCCTCGAGTTGTAAAATTACCAAAATACCCCTATTTTGTAAAATCACCAAGATACCCTATTTTGGAAAATTATGAAAATACCCCTGTAGGATAAAATTACAAAAATACCCTTGGGTAGTGAAATAACAAAAATGCCCCTAGGTGATGAATGTGAGTTCATGGATGCTGCTTATATGTTGATGTATGATGGTTGAATGTATGTGGTTTCTAGAACTAGGATATTCAGACTTGAGACTGAAACCCGTAGATATAGTTTCGAATTCGAAAGAACTACTCTTGAAACTACTGTCCATAAGATTGTTCGTGGTTAATCAGTGAAAGAAGCTAATAATTCATAAAAATTTCTAATTAGATAAACGCGAATCGGTAGAATGAGCACTAGAGGACGTGGTGTGTGTGGCCGAGGTAGAGGCAGGATTGTTATGTCGGAACCCGTAGGGTTTGGTCACGAGTCAGGAAATGAGGTACCAGTGCCACTAGCTGTGGAGGTAGAATTTCACGATCAGACAGCTAGAGATGATGAGGTATCTTAGGCGATGTTGAGGGTTTTAGAGAGGGTAGCTAGGCAAGCATGGGCACAGGAGCCCAGAAATCTGTGTCGAAACGACTTAGAGCCAATGGGGCAGAAGTGTTTAAGGGAATTTTGGTGTAGCCCCTAGTACAGCTGAGTATTGGTTAGAGGCAGTCGAGCGCATATTGGATGATTTAGATTTCACGGGAGAAGAGAAGCTGAAAGGAGTAGTGTCCCTTCTTCGGGACGAAGCGTATCAATGGTGGCTTACGGTTAAGGATGGTACCATGGCTGACCGTATCACTTGGGATTACTTCAAAGTGGCATTCTAGAGCAAGTACATTGGAATGAGTTATGTGGATGCTCAACGTAGAGCGTTCTTGAATCTGGTTCAGGGAAGTAGGTCAGTGGCAGCATATGAAGCAGAATTCTTATGCTTGAGCCGTTATGCTCGAGGGATGGTGGCCACTGAACATGAACGGTGTGCTCGATTTGAAGGGCCTGAAGGATGATCTACATGTTTTGATAGCTCCACAGCAGGAAAGGGAATATGTTGTGCTTGTGGAGAAAGCTGAGATAGCTGAGGAGGTGAGACAGACGGAAAAATTGAATCGGGATAAAGATAGGGGTAGAGGTAAGAGAAATTTTGGATCATCAGGGACAACTGGGAGTACTCAGAAAATACTTAGGTCGGATGGATCGAGACGGGCTGAGAGACCTTTTGCTGCTAGCCAAACACGAAAGTATGCTCGATGTGGTAAATTTTATGTAGGTGAGTGTTGGGCAGACAGTGGGAAGTGCTTTAGGTGTGGATCTTTGGATCATCATTAGAGATGTCTCTGACCACGGCGATGTAAGACCCACAGTAAGGTGACAATGCTCAACCGGGCAGAGGAGGTCAGCAGCCACATAGGGGTTGTGGTTCAGCCAGAGGTGGTAACGATTTTGGTCGGGGCTGTGGATCACCAGGCCGAGGGGCAGGAAACACTGAGGCAAGACATTGGGGTTAGTCTATTTTGCCAGTCGTCGAGAAGAGGCCGACGTATTGGATGTTATAATCGATAGGTTTTTAGTATTGGATTTACCATACACTGCATTGATTGACATTGGGTCAACACATTCATATGTTGCTAGTAGTGTGTCTCGAACTTTAAGTTTAGATTCTGAGATTACCCCTAGGGCGATGACTGTAATTAGCCCATTAGGACAATCTATGGTAGTAGATAAACTTTATCGGGAGGTACCCTTAGAAGTTCAAGGAATAGTTTTTCTGACGGATCTGATGGAATTACTGTTCGGGGAGTTTGACTTAATATTAGGTATGGACTGGTTGGTGAAGTACCAAGCTAATTTAGATTGTGTAGCCAAGCATATGGTGTTAAGAACCCCCGAGGGTGGTGAAGTGTTGGTGACAGGAGAAAGGGAGAACTGTTCGTCGAATGTGGTGACTGCCCTAAGAGTAGAAAGGATGGTGAAAAAGGATGCGAGGCAGTATTAATGTTTATTCGGGCTCTGGAAGCCAAGGACTTAACTGTTGGGGACGTAAGAACGGTGAAGGAGTTTCGATATTTTTCGAGAAGAGCTTTTAGGATTACCCTCGGATCGTGAAATGGAGTTTGGAATTGATCTTCTTCTGGGAATAGCGCCAGTATCTATTACTCCGTATAGAATGGCGCCGAAGGAGTTGGTGGAATTGAAAGCACAAATTCAAGAGTTACTAGATAAAGGATTTATTCGACCAAGTGTGTCGCATTGGGGAGTGCCGATGTTATTTGTTAAGAAGAAGGATGGATCAATGCGTATGTGCATTGACTACCGTCAGCTGAACAAGTTGACTATCAAGAACAAGTATCCATTGCCAAGGATTGATGACTTGTTCGATCAACTGAAAGGGGCGTCAGTGTTCTCAAAGATAGATCTGAGGTCAGGATACCATCAGCTTAAGGTCAAGGAGGCAAATATTCATTAGATGGTATTCAGGACTCGCTACGGTCACTACGAATTCATGGTGATACCCTTTGGATTGACCAACGCACTAGCAGTATTTATGGATATGATGAACCGAGTGTTTCAACCAAACTTGGATCGATTTGTCATGGTATTTATAGATGATATCCTGGTTTACTCAAGATCAGAAGAGGAGCATGATTTACATCTACGAGTGGTTTTGCAGATTCTGAGGGAGAAGCAGTTGTATGCCAAATTCAGTAAGTGCAAATTTTGGCTAAGTGAAGTTACGTTTTTAGGCCACATTGTGTCGGCAGAGGGGATTAGGGTTGACCCTAAAAAAATTGAAGCGGTGTTGGATTGGAAGCCGCCTAGGTTTGTGGTAGAAATTTAGAGTTTTCTTGGTCTAGCCGGATATTACAGACGGTTTGTTGAAGGATTCTCTTCAATTGCGGCACCATTGACTAAGTTATTAAGGAAAGGAGTTCCGTTTATTTGGTCCAGTAAGCAGCAAGAGAGTTTTGAGAAGTTGAAAAGGATTTTGACGAAAGCTCCGGTATTGATTCAACCAAAGGCTGGGAAGGAATTCATGATTTACTGTGATGCATCACACACGGGACTAGGATGCATGTTGATGCAAGATAGAAAGGTTGTTGCATATGCATGTCTGCAGTTAAGACCGCACGAAGCAAATTATCCCACCCATGATTTGGAGTTGGCGGTAGTGGTTTTTGCTTTAAAGATTTGGAGACATTATCCGTACGGGGAGAAATCTATTATTTATACAGATCATAAAAGCCTAAAATACCTTTTGACCCAAAAGGAGTTAAATTTAAGGTAGAGGAGGTGGATCGAGTTGTTAAAGGATTACATTGCTCTATCGAGTACTATCCGGGTAAAGCTAATGTGGTGGCGGATGCCTTAAGTCGTAAAGTAATCTCTGACTTGAGTGCAATGTTTGCTTACCTTAGTTTGTACGATGATGGGAGCTTATTGGCTGAACTTCAAGTGAAACCCTCTTGGGTCAGTTAGGTTAAGGAGAAGTAGCAGACCGATGAGTTGCTAAAGGAGAAGTTTCATGTATGATTAAGTGATGGATCGACGGGCTTCAATATGAATGATGAAGGACTGTTATGTTTTCAAGGGAGAGTTTGCATGCCAAAATATCCAGAATTGAGGCATAGGATTTTGCAAGAAGCACATAAAAGTTCATACGCTATGCACCCCGGAGGGAGTAAGATGTATCAGGATTTGCGGGATCAGTTCTGGTGGCCGGGCTTAAATCGTGAGGTAACTGAATTGGTGAGTAAGTGTTTGACCTGTCAGCAGGTAAAGGCAGAGCATCAGTTACCATCAGGGTTGTTGCAGCCAGTGAAGATTCCACAATAGAAGTGGGAAAGGATCACAATGGACTTTGTTAGTGGGCTACCCCTCACGCCTACTAAAAAAGATTCAGTCTGGGTGATTGTTGATCGCTTAACGAAATCTTCTCATTTCATATCAGTACGGGTTGATTACTCTTTACAAAAATTGGCTAAGCTATACATAGCGGAGGTGGTAAGGTTGCATGGAGTACCAGTATCAATCATATCGGATAAGGACTCGAGGATCACGTCGTGATTCTGGAAGGCTTTGCATCAAGCATTGGGTATGAAGTTGGATTTTAGTATAGCGTTTCGTCCTCAGACTGATGGACAGTCTGAGCGGGTGATTCAGAACTTGGAGGACATGTTAAGGGGATGTGTCATTGATTTTGGAGGTAGTTGGGAAGAGTTTTTACCATTAGCGGAATTTGCAACAACAGCTACCAGTCTAGTATTCAGATGGCGCCCTATGAAGCATTGTACGGGCGAAAGTGTCGTACTCCTACCTGTTGGACGGAGTTGGGGGACCGTCAGATTTTGGGGCCAGAATTGGTTACCAAGACAGAGAATAAGGTTGAGTTAATTTAGGCTCGACTAAAGGAAGCCTCAGACAAACAAAAGTCCTATGATGATTTGAAGCGTAAGGACATAGAGTTTGCAGTGGGTGATAAGGTGTTCTTGAAGGTGTCGCCATGGAAGAAAGTGTTGAGGTTTGGACGGAAGGGTAAATTAAGTCCCAGATTTATCGGACCTTATCGGGTGTTGAAGCGAGTAGGGCTAGTAGCCTATCGGCTAGAGCTACCTTCAGAGTTAAGCCAAATCCACAATGTGTTTCATGTCTCTATGTTGAGATGATATCGTTCAGATCTGTCTCATGTAGTACTGTGGAGGAAATCGAGGTAAGACCTGACCTATCCTTTGAAGAGGAGCCAGTAGAAATCTTGGATCATGATGTCAAAGTGTTGTGAAGGAAGACTGTTCCGTTGGTTAAGGTTCTATGGCGGAATCACAGTTCTAATGAGGCTACTTGGGAACCAGAGGAGACGATGTGGCAACAGTACTGGCATCTGTTCTGATCAGGTAATTTCGAGGCTGAAATTTCTTTAAGGGGTAGAACTGTAACATCCTGAATTAATGGGCCAATGCGTTTAATGTGTGGTTATGTTTAATGGGAGTGTTAGGGGTCCAGAATGGGCTCAGGAATTGGGCCGAGGCCTTAATTGGATTCTCTGATTAGACACTCTAGTGGAAAGCCTGATAAGATAGGGCTTAAAAGATGTTATCTGTGTTTTAAATACAAAGTGGGCTTGTGGTCCAGTGGCAAAGTGGCGCCACTTAGAGTGCAAGGAGGTGGCGTCAACTGAGGAGGCCCACATTCAAGTTACATGAAGCCCAATTTTTTTAATTAAAGTTAGCTAAAGTTTCGCAATTAATTAGGTAGAGTTGGACAGCAACAAGGCTTAAATATAGGAGGATTTATTTGAGTGTATAATAAAGATAATATGGTAGATAAAGGGAGGAAATTTAGGATCTGATCGGCTGGTCACAGTAGTGGCCGAATTTCCAACTCTAGGGGAAGGAGGAAATCGGTTTTGATGAGTCTAAAAGGGGGGGTACCGAAATTTCCCTTGTTAATCAATTAGTTTTAGTTTTCAAAAGAGCGCAATTCGGCTTTTGGTTAGTGTGTGTGCCAAAAATTTGATTAAAGAAATAGGGTACTTCTTAATTTCGACATTTAATCTCATTCTCTTCTCGTGGTTGTTTCCTTTCTCAAAAAGCCGAAAACTCCTAAAGTTCCAGCTTCCTCTTCTTCTTCTTCTTTTTGCTATAGCCGAATACCCTAGTGTCCATTCTTTTCCTTTTTTTTTCTTCCTGCTGACTTCTTCAGTAAAAGCCAAAATCTTCTTGCTGATTTCTTCTTTAAAAGCCGAAATCTCCATAGATTTCTTTGAATCATCTTCTCTTTTTGATTTTCACAAAAAGCCAGAATCTTCTCTCAAGAGTTAGCAGAAACCCCCATATTGAGGTAAGTGTTGACTCTTGTTATTCCTTAAGATCTCTTTCAGCTTTTGGGGGCCAAGGCCAAATGGCCACTTGGTTTGTTAAGGCTATCGATTAGACTAATACTTTCTATCTTTTTACGTGTTGAGCGACATTCAAGAAGTGAAGAAGATCACGTAGATCTAAAAGCCGGAATCATTAGTTTCTAAATCTCATATAGCTCACTTTTTGGGATTTCAAGGTAAGGGGTTCTCTTTAGATTTCCATTTGATTCACTATCGTAATTGTGATCTTAACCATATGTTATGATGGTAGCAACTGATAAGGTCTTTTAATGTAATCAAATATCAATCAGGCGAAGGAGGGGATTGGATCTGTTAAACCAATCCCTAAGTTTAAGAAGCGAGCGATGTCAGTAATTCGGGATTGGCCACCAGGTTATGGACCGACTTTAGAACAAAACCTTAACTATTAGCTGTCGTAGAGGCTACTGGTAGTGTTGACTTAGACAGTATCGTCTTGTCAGTAATCAGGTGTGTGGATCTCTATCATACTAGTTAATCTGTATTATATGTATGTTATGGGCTAAAATCCGGATAAAGAGGCTGTATGAATAGTCGTAATACCCAAAAAGAGTAGGCAAGGGATGCCGGTACGTAATCATAGAAACTTCTCTATGTGTATCAAAGTATGTGAAAGTATGTGATCTGTTTAGATAGTTTAATGTTCTGATTCTTACATGTATGTATGCATGGGATGGGATTGATATAATGAAGGGGAGCAGGTCGCGAGGCGATCGGTGACTTTGCCACATAGGTCACATAGTGATCGGTCTTTATGACAAGCAGCGCAACTATCGATATATTATTAAGGTTGCATAGCGATCGGTGGCTTTGCCACATAGGTCACATAGTGATTGGTCTTTATGACAGGTAGCACAGCTATCGATATGGTGTGTAGCAGATGGAGGGTTGATTGTAGAAATCCCCACGGTGTGATGGTTGGTACGGGGGTGTGTAGAGGATGGACTCTTAGGTTTGGGATGGGCCATGTTGCATGAAAATATATTTTGTTGCCATTGTTTTGGCCCAAGGCCCATAATGTGTTTGTAGGCCCAAGGCTTTTATGTATTTTCGGGATTTGCACACCGAGTCTTGGTGACTCACCCTTTTATTTTCCCACCTTTTTAGATGAGCAGTAGATCGTGGAGATGGGAGCTAAGTCGGACTCGAGAGGCCATCAAGACTATTATTTCCATAAACTATTTTTGGTTATCTTTTAAGTTTTAATTTTGGGATATTTTTTTGTAATAAGGCATCCACAACTTAGGTTATTTTTCTTTATTATTATCATGTCACATTTTTATAAACTTATGTTTTCAAAACTTTAATTATAAAGCGAGAGGAAAATGGGCTTTTCAAACACATTCATGCAAATCTTAAAGTTTCATTCAAGAATTACACAATTAATGATTAATCGGTTATAATAAACTAAGATTTTCAAAACCCTTCAAGGCAAAGTTTGCAACATTCAACCCGTAGCATACTAGATCCGGTTATGACGTATGGGCTGGGTTTGGGGTGTTACATATGGACTCCCATATTAGGTTTGACCCTAGTCCAACAGATTTTTGTCATCCTATCTCTAGGGTTGCGATAAACTCTGCCTAACTATGCTAGATCTACTCTTAAATAGGTTCTATTCCTCCTCTGTCTAAGAGAATAATTGCTTGAATCAATATAATGAAATACCAAAACAAGAATTAAGAACACATATTTAAGAACAAATCAAGTATTTATCATACAGTTTAGAAAACAATAACGAGATCCGTCTTAGGTTTCATCCCCCTTAGGTATTTGAGGGATTTAATTCATAATTATAAAAGAATACATATCAGAAGAAAATATAAAACAAAACATAAAGAAAACCCTAAAACTCTCTAAAGGAATTGAAGGAGAGATCCTCAGTATTGAGTATGATTTCGGCTTTTGGGATGAATCAACTGGCTTTCTTCGAGTGAATCCCACAATTCGGCCCCTCTAGCTTGGCTCTTTGGCCTAGCTGAATGCCCCTTTTAAGGTTGGCCTCTAGGGTGTTTATATATGCTTTTGGAATGCCTTTCTTTGCCTCTAAGTTCCCTAATCTGAATAAAACTCTTCTTTTCTATGTCAGGGACATGCCCGTGTAAATCAAAGCCAGGCCGTGGTCAAACCTGTTAAAGAGGCACGGCCGTGTGGCTTGGGGGCCAGGCCGTGTGAGTTTTGTACTTTGGCCTATTTTCTCTATTTTCAGCTTGTTTCTCATTCTTTTCATCCTCCGGTGCTCTCTTGAGTATAAAACAAGAAAAAAAAGGATTAAGAGCACCAAATTCCACAATAAAGGGGATAAGTTATCCAAAAAATGCTAAATATGGGATTAAAATATGTGTATATTATGATTTATCAGTATCGACGAAGCATTGACACGTGAAATACATTTTGAATCTTTTCCAGCTCAGGTGGCAATAAGAATCTATATGCTACAGGTCCGATACGCTCGAGAATTTCATATGGCCTAATAAACTTTGGACTCAATTTACCTTTACGTCCGAATCTGAGTACTTTCTTCCACGGAGATAATTTCAAGAACACTTTATCTCCAATCTCAAACTCGATATCTTTTCGTTTCAGATCTGTATAGGATTTCTAATAATCAGACACTGGTTTCAGACTATACAGATCACTTTTACTTTCTGTTCAATGTCTTTTATCAAATCGACCCCGTGTATCTTATTTTAACTTAACTCAATCCAATACAAAGGTGTCCGACATTTGCATCCGTACAAAGCTTCGTAAGGTGCCATTTTGATGCTCGACTGAAAACTATTATTGTACGCAAATTCAATCAATGGCAAATGTTGTTCCCACGTACCATTAAATTAAAAAATGCAACATCTCAACATATCCTCAAGAATTTGAATAATTCGTTCGGACTGACCATCAGTCAGTGGGTGAAAAGTTGTACTGAAATGCAATTTAGTACCCAAAGCTTCTTGCAATTTTTTCTAAAATCGTGAAGTAAACCTCGGATCTCTGTCAGATACAATAGATAGTGGCACCCCGTGCAATCTCACAATTTCAAAAATGTAAAGCTCAACTAACTTATCAAGTGAGTAATCATATCGTACGAAATAAAATAGGAGGATTTTGTTAATCGATCAACCACGACCCAAATTGCATCTTTTTTTCTCAGAGTCAAAGGCAACCCTGAAACAAAATTCGTCGCCACTCTATCCCACTTCCATTCAGGAATCAGAATCGATTGTGACAAACCAGATGGAACATAATGTTTAGCTTTAACTTGCTAACAGACTAAACATTTAGAACAAAATTAGAGATATCCCTTTTCATACCATACCACCAATAGTGTTGCTTCAAATTATGATTCATCTTTGTAGTTCCCGGATGAACTGATAGGCGACTATAATGTGCTTCATTCAAAATTAATTGTAATAACTCTGGATTTCTTGGAACACAAATTCGATCTCAAAATCTGAAACAATCATCATCATCAACTTTAAATTCAGAATTGGAGTTCAAATCACACTGAGCTCATTTCATTAGCATTTCATTATCAACTTTCTGAGTATCACCTATTTGTTGTAAGAACAACGGTTTCGCTAACCATCATCAGACAAGTCTAAATGAGCATTCATAACACGTAATGCAAATAGTGATTTCTGACTCAGAGCATCAGCAACAACATTTGCTTTACCCGGATGATAATCTATCATAAGCTCGTAATCTTTCAACAGGTCTAACCATCTTCTTTGTCGCAGATTCAAGTTTTTCTGAGTTATTAGATACTTCAAACCTTTATGATCTGAAAACACGTGGCATTTCTCACTGAAAAGATAATGGCGCCAAATCTTTAATGCAAACACAATCGCAACTAGCTCAAAGTCGTGTGATGGATAATTTATTTTAGGTGGCTTTAATTGTCTCGAGGCATAAGCTATAACTTTGCCTTCCTACATCAGAACACATCCCAGACCATTCAAAGAAGCATCACAATAAATCACGAACTCTTTACCCAATTCTGGCTATATCAAAACTAGAGCTTCAGTCAAAAGGGCTTTCAACTGATCAAAGCTTTTTTGACATTTATCGGACCATTCAAATTTCACATCTTTTTGAAGAAATCTAGTCAACGGAATAACAATCATCGAAAAACCTTTTACAAACCTTCGATAGTAACCAGCAAGTCCCAGAAAACTACAAACTTCAGACACATTCTTCGGAGGCTTCCATTCCAGAATGGCAAAAATCTTGCTCGGATCAACTCGTATTCCAAAGGCTGATACAATATGTCCCAGAAATCTAACTTCTCGTAACCATAATTCACTTTTACTGAACTTTTCATACAATTTCTTATCCCGCAGAGTTTGTAACACAATTCTTAGGTGCTCAACATGCTCAATCTCATCTCATGAATATATCAAAATGTCGTCAATGAATACAACAACAAATACGGTCTGAAAATTCTATTAATCAAATCCATAAAAATAGCATGAGCATTCGTTAGTTCGAAAGGCATAACTAAAAATTCGTAATACCTGTAACTTGTTTTGAAAGCAGTTTTTAGAATGTCTGAATCTTTTACTTGTAACTGTGACTTCAACTCTTTCAACTCTATTGGTGCCATTCTATACGGAGCTATCAAAATAGGAGTCGTACCAGGCAACAGATCAAGACCAAATTCAACTTTGCATATCAGAGGCAATCCCGGTAATTCTTTAGCAAACACGTCAGGGAATTCACAAACCATTGGCACTGATTCAACTTTCTTTTCATTTACTTTCAAGTTAATCACATAAGCAAACTAATCTTCATAACCCTTTTTCACATAATTCTGAGCTTTCATCACTGATATCACAGCCAATAACCCATTCAAATCATTAGACTCAATCCGAATTATTTCATCATTTTGACATCTCAAATCAATAGTCTTTCTTTTGCAATTCACAACAGCATCATGCAATGTTAACCAGTCCATACCCAACATTATATCAAGCTCATCAAATGGTAATAGCATTAGATTAGCTGAAAAACAAACATCTCAAAACATCAAAAGACAGTTCTTGTATACTTTATCAACCAGGACACTTTTACCTAAAGGGTTTGATACTTTAATAATAAATTTAGTAGACTCCACAGGCAAAGTCTTACTGGATACTAAGTTCATGCATACATATGAATGAGTAGATCCTGGGACTATCAATGCAATCAGAGAAGTATCATAAAGAGTAAATGTACTCGTAATAACATTTGGAGATGAAGGTTGCCCACGGGCTCGGATGGCATACGCTCTAGCAGGCGCTCTAGCTTCAGATCTCACAACTGTGTCTTTAGTAGCTCTCTGACTACCACTAACATTCCTTGTATTTTGAGATGATCTACCTCTAGTTGAAAATTATTAGATCTCGATTCTGAACAATCTCTTGCTTAACAGACTCTGGGCAATCTCGGATATAATGGTCTAACGATCCACATCTGAAACAGGCTCGGTCATTTAACCTACAACTTCTCGAATGTCATTTACCATAATGCTTACATTCAAGTCCTCGGATCATACATTTCCAACACTAGCCATCGAAGTTACTGGAGCTTTGGAGTTCGTCTGCGATCTAGCTCGATCTCTATTTGAATATCCCACATTAGCATTTGTAATACTATGCTCATCTCTGAATTTCTTTGAAGCAGACAGAAATGGTTTACTTGAAAACATCTTTCTCACATCTCTAGCTTCAAATTCAGCTTTTCTTTTTCTTTCTCGAGTGCCTTATCTTTACATGCTCGATCAACAAGCACAACAAACTCTTTTATTTCCAGAATCCCAATTAGCAAAAGGATATATTCATTTAGGCCGTCTTCAAACTGTCTACACATTATTGCCTCGGTTGAAACACATTTCCGAGCATATTGGCTTAATCTCACGAACTCTCATTCATACTCGGCGACAGACATGCGACCCTATTTTAATTTCATAAATTCTTTTCGTTTCTGATCAATAAATCTCTAACTGATCTATTTCTTTCGAAATTTAGACTGGAAGAAATCCCATGTAACCCGTTCTTTCGGAACAACGGAAATCAATATCTTCTGTAATATCCTAGAATAGGGGCTATTTTTGTTGTTGCATTATTTGCATGTGTTTGATCTATAGTATGGTTATTTTTGATGTTTTGGGGCTTAGTTGAAAGCCTAGTGTAAGCTTGAGTGGTAGAGAAAATTTTAGTTTTTAAGCTTTAAGTGAATGGAGCTGAAGGAGCTAGGGGTTATAGGTATTTTTTGGTGGATTTTAGCACAAGAGGAGCCTTGGTGGAGTGGCAAGAGGCGCCACTTAGAGCTTGTGTGTGTGACGCCTTGCAAGGGGAGGAGGTCATGAGTTCGAGTTGCAGAAGCCACACATTTTGCTTCCATTTTGACGGCATGGAGGGGGAAAAGTTGTGTGCAGTTCAAACTTTGCCATAGACCAAGTCAAATAATTCAAATGGTGGGCAAGGAGTGAATTAAGGAGTGAGTTGGGGGTTTGACTAATTCAAATTGGTTTGAATTAGTGGCCATGAGTGTTTGTGGGTGGTGGCCGAATGTTAGAGTCTTCATGGGGGGAGTGGCAGGTTTGGTTGGTGTGTAGGTGGGAGTGCCGAAATTTTTTTGGCAATTGTTGAGTGACTTTCGGCCAGCCTTAGTCTAAGTGCTTAGCTGAATTTTCAAAGGAGTTTCTTAATTGTTCCTTTTTGAAAATCGAAAATCCCCAAGCAACATATACCTTGCCGAAACTTGCTTTGTTTTTCTTTCATTTTCACTAGCAGCCGAATGTTCTTTGAGTTCTCAAGCTACTATTTCTTTGTTAACTTTGGCCGAACCATATACCCTCCTACCTCTCTCTTTTTTTTTTTCATTTGCACTAAGCCGAAACTAGTATTCTCTTTTTCTCTCATATTTTCTTTCTTTCTTTGAAACCTGGGTAGCCGAAACTTTACACTCCAAAACACCTTCTCCCTTTCTTTTTCTTCCAAAACCGAAAGTACTTTCCTCCTGTCTATTATCTTTCTTCTTCTCAAATCCTTCTTGTCGAAACCTCATCTCCATTTCACTCCTTCTCTTTCTCTCTTACCACCTAAGCCGTACCATAGGTGGTGTTAAACACCTATAGCCGAACCTTGTTTGATAGTCTTAAGCAAACTCAGCCGAATCTCCTTCTCTTTTTGTTTAAGTCTTGGCCGAATCACAAGCAAGGGGGGTGGTCTCTTCTCTTTTCTCTCCAATCGGGTTTTTAGAGAAAGGTTAGTGCTAGGCCGAATGCCTATTTCTTTCCCTCCCTGTTCTCTGTCGATTTTTGCAAGGTAAGGGTTGATTCGGCATTTGTTTGGAAATGTGTTAATCGATTTGTTTGGAACCATTTTGTTATAGGAACTCCGGGATTTTGAAGCAGTCAAGAGAAGCCTCCGCTTGAGAGTGATCGGTTGGTAAGTGGTGGTAAGGGTTGGTTTCATTGGTTTATTCTCTTAGTCTCGTTAAGCCAAAGTCTTCAAGGATTAATTGTTCTTCTTAACAGGGTGTGGCTGATTGTCAAAGGAACCATCGGTTGGTTTGGGATTTGGTAGGAAACCAAATCATTCGTAAGGTAAGGGTTTGAGTGTTAACCCTTTAGTTTAATTGGGGTGACCGAATGGCCTTGGTCCTAATGTTCTTTTTGGCCGATTATAGGAGCAAGCTAATCGAGGGTCTTAGATCGGTTCTTTTGGATTAGGGCTTGCGTATTAACAGGTGTGTAAACTAACACACTCTTTACTTAGTAATATGCTTAATAACCTAATTTCTTAATAAAGCCGAAATAGTATGGTTGATTGATATGATACCTTATGGGGTATGTGCATGGATTCGGGTAAGTCCGTTTCATTACGAGTTCTGTTATTGATATGATATCATGATCTATGATGTATGTGTTATGAGATGCTACACTAAACATATTAGCATGATTTGCATGATTTGCACGATTTGCATCAGTATGGTATGTTTATGGGTGATATGAGAGGAGGGGGAATATGATATCCGTGTCTTTGGGACACCAGAGGTTTGGCACCTCTAGTGGTTTGGTACCACAGATCGATTTATTGTGACTTTGGGTCACCGAGGTTTAGCACCTCATAGCGACCGGTGGCTTAGTACCACGATGGGTTGGCCCCACAGCTTGATATTTCGAGATCGCCGCCGGTGATTTGGTATCACACGTGCGTTGGCCCCATGACTTGACTAATCGTGACTTCGATCACCAGTGATTTGGTATCACAATTGTGTCTTTGGGACACGAGGTTTGGCACCTCATAGCGACTCGTCCACGTGGCTTAGTACCACCGTGGGTTGGCCCCACTATTGAGATCTGGGATCGCCGCCATGATTTGGTATCACGTGGGTTGGCCCCACATATGGATTATTGTGACTTTGGGTCACCAGTGGTTTGGCACCACATTGATGGATATCGTGACTTTGGGTCACCAGTGGTTTGGTACCACACGGGGTAGAAAAGGTGTTATGGATGGTTAGGATCGGGTGCATTAATTGTATTGCTTTGTTATGTTGTGTGTTAGTATGTTGCATTCATCGGGAGGGGGAGTTATGCAATGAGTCTTGCGACTCACCTTCTCCCTTATCATTTCAGGTGACACTTAGATCGCGGACCTGGAGCCGGGTGGACTCGAGGTGACCATGCTAAAAATAAAGTCAGACTTGCACTGATTTTCTAACTTGGAACCTTACCTTATTTAATTTGTTTTTTGATTTTATTGGGATTGTAAAAGGCCTTTTTAAAATTTTACTTTGGTTATTTTTTTTATGCTTAACTTTGATTTTAGAAATGCTTTAACAAATTATTGGGTAATATTCGATAAAACTTGGAACGATAAGGTTTTCAAAACTACAAAGCGATATGTTTTTAAACTTTACCATTGGGTATCACGCTGTAATTTAAAATGAATGCAATTCAAATGTTTTTTTCAAATTCAAGCTGAATCAAAATATTTTTTTTAGCAACTAAAGAGGAATAACTCGAATTTTCAAATGATATAAATTAAGTTTTGCAATTGGATTCCACTAAGTTTTCAAACTTTTGGGTTAGCAAAGTGCACTATCGATTTCTAAACAATCATGCCCAAGATTTTTACCAAGTACAAAATACAGCAAAGAGTTTTCATCAAACCTTTAATCTAACCTTTCAAATACGTTTTCCCCGTAACATACCAGATTCAGTCATGGTGTATTGACCGGGTTTGGGGTGTTACAATTGTGGTATCAGAGCCAAGTTCAAAGGCTCGGCTGAGGCCGAGGCCCAAAATGTTTTAAAGATTGGTTTAAGTGATGATTGTTTTTAAATAAATGGTTTGAAAGGCATGGCACCGAGACTCCGGCACCAATCCGCCCAGGTAAGTACCCCTTACTATTGCTTGAGATTTTAATGTGATGTGACTGAATGACTAGCGGTAGTAAACTACTTTAGAAACTAAAATCAATAGGACTCTGTGGACTGCGAAAATAAAACTTCTTTAATAAGAGATATTCATAAGACTCTTGCTTTTAAAAATAGTGGAATATTTACTAATGCATAAACTTCTAATCAGACAAAATGAGATTTTAGTCATGAGCACTTGAGGTGGACGTGGTCGTGGTCAAGGTCGGGGTAGGATGACAGTTTCTGAACCCGTAAGATCTGGTCAGGGGTCAGAAAATGAGATCTGATACTACCACCAGGTGGAGGTGGTGAGTTTGAGAATAGATCGGGACGACGCAAAGTGTCACAGCGATCTTCGCGAGTTCGGAAAGGGTAGTTGGAGTAGGTGGAGTGCGGGAGCTCAAAAATTGTGCTCGAACGACTCCGAGCAAATAAATTTGAGGTATTTCGAGGTGTGTGCGGTGTGGCTCCCAAAGACATCCTGAATATTGGTTGGAGGCGACAGAGCGAATCATGGACGATTTAGACTGACCTGAAGAGAAACTAAAGGGATAATATCACTTCTTGAGATGAGTCATACCAGTGGTGGCTCACGATTCGGGACAGTATCTTTGCAGCAGAAGATCTTACGTGGGATTATTTTAAGGCTGCATATCAGAAAAAGTACATCAGAGCTAGCTACATAATGATCAACGGAAGGCATTTCTGAGGCTGGTACAGGAGTAAGTGCGTGTCGAGATAACGAGGCGAGTTTTGAGGTCGAGTCGGTATGCTAGGGGCATAGTGGCTACTGAACACGAGAGGTGTGTTCGTTTCGAGGATGGTCTGAGAGATGAATTAAGGTTGCTGATTGCTCCACAACAGGAGCGTGAGTTTGCTGTCCTGGTAGAAAAGGCTAAGGTAGTCGAAGGGGTTAAAGAGTCTGTGAGGCAGAATGTGGATGGGAATAGGCAAAAGCGAAGTTTTGGATCTTCTGGGTCGTCAGGCAATCCTTAGAAAAGGGCTAGACAGTGGGCGAATCGATCCGTAGGTTCATTGTCGCTAATCGGGGACCGCCACGTGTAAGGTAATGCTAGGGAAAGCTCATTGGGGAGGATGTTGGGTGGTGGAAGAGGATGTTTTGAGTGTGGTTCATTTGGACCACCGTGTAAGGAACTGTCGCATAAGTTGGCTAGGATTTAGTCCGAGGGTCGTGGCCGTGCTCGGTTTGAATAATGGACCGCCACCACGGAGGGGTCGTGGTAATGGCAGAGGGGGTAATGGTTTTGGTCGGGGCCGCGGAGCACCGGGCAGAGGTATGGGTATTTCTGAGGCAAGACAGCCAGGGTTAGTGTATGCAGCGAGGCGCCGAGAGGAGGGCGACGCACCGGACGTCATAACCGGTACGTTCTTGATCTTTGGTTCTCCATTTACTGCTTTGATTGATGTGGGTTCAACGCATTCATACGTTGCAAGTAGCATAGTGAAGACCATAGATTTAGACTCTGAGATATCTTCTAGGCAGATGACTATAATTAGCCCTCTAGGTCACTCTGTAATTGTAGATAAGCTGTATAAAGATGTACCTCTAGAACTCCAAGGGGTAGTGTTTGAGGCTGATCTGATGGAACTGCCGTTTGGAGAGTTCGATCTGATCCTTGGGATGGATTCGTTAGTTAAGTACCAGGCGAGCTTTGATTGCGCGGCTAAGCGCATGGTTCTAAGGACGGCTAAGGGTGATGAGGTGGTCCTGATCGGTAATAGAAGGGATTACTTGTCCAATATGGTCTCTGCTTTAAAAGCAGAGAAGATGGTCAGGAAGGGCTGTGAAGCATATATGGTTCATGTGTATGCCTTGGAGGCTGAGGAGTCTACCGTAGGGGAGGTCCAAACAGTTAAGGAATTTGCTGATGTGTTTCCAGAGGAGCTTTCGGGTTTGCCACCGGATTGAGAGGTGGAGTTCGGGATAGATCTGTTACCCGAAACTGCGCCAATGTCTATTACTCCGTATAGGATGGCGCCAAAAGAGTTAGTAGAGCTTAAGGCTCAGATCCAGGAGTTGTTGGACCGAGGCTTTATCAGGCTAAGTGTTTCACCTTGGGGAGCGCCGGTACTTTTTGTTAAGAAGAAAGACGAAACTATACGGATGTGTATAGACTACCGCCAGTTGAATAAGCTGACGATCAAAAACAAGTATCCGTTGCCACGGATAGATGACTTGTTTGATCAGCTGAAGGGTGCATCGGTATTCTCAAAGATCGATTTAAGGTCTGGGTATCACCAGTTAAAGGTGAAGGAGGCGGATATCTGCAAGACGGTGTTTCGTACTTGGTATGGGCACTATGAATTTCTGGTAATGCCGTTTGGGTTGACTAACGCGCCGGCAGCATTCATGGATATGATGAATAGGGTGTTCAAAGAGTATTTGGATCGGTTAAATCGTGGTTTTTATTGACGACATCTTGGTGTATTCAAGGGCGAGGAGGAGCATGATGCGATTTGCGAGTTGTGTTGCGATTCGAGGAGAAAGCGACTTTATGCAAAGTTTAGTAAATGCGAGTTACGGCTTAGAGGTGACTTTCTTGGGTCATGTAGTGTCGGCCGAGGGGATTAGAGCGGATCCTCGCAAGATTGAGGCAGTTTTGGATTGGAAACCGCCTAAGTCAGTAGTTGAGATTCGGAGTTTTCTAGGCTTGGCAGGATACTACCGAAGATTTGTAAAGGGATTTTCGTTGATCGCAGCGCCGATGACCAAGTTGTTAAGAAAAGGAGTTCCGTTCGTTTGGACTGAAAAGCAGCATGAGAGTTTCGATAAGTTAAAGAAGATTTTGATTGAAGTTCCGGTTCTGATTCAGCCTGAGGCAGGAAAGGAATTCACAATATATTGCGATGCATCACATACGGGTTTGGGTTGTGTCTTGATCACGGGAAGGAAGGTTGTGGCTTACGATCTCGGTGGTGAGGCCACATGAAGTCAATTATCCGCCTTACGACTTGGAGTTAGCGGTAGTAGTCTTCGCCTTGAAAATTTGGAGGCACTACTTGTGCGGAGAGAGATCGATAGTCTACAGATCACAAGATTCTCAAGTACCTTCGACTCAAAAGATTTGAATTTGAGGCAAAGATGATGGATTGAGTTGCTAAAGGATTATGACTATTCGATTGAGTACCATCGAGCAAGGCTAACGTGGTGGCGGAACCGTTGAGTATGTAAGGTTGTAGCGGACATAAGAGCGATGTTTGCCCATTTGAGTTTGTATAAACGTAAGTATTCGCGAGTGCGAGTTAAGCTTCACGTGGGTTGAGCAGATTAAGGAAGCGGTTAGAGGATGAGGTTACGAATGCGCAGAGGTCACAAGTGCGAGAATGGTGGTTTGGAGGTTTCAGTTTGTCTAGTGATGGAGTCAGTGTTTCCAAGGAGAGCTTGTATGTCGAGGATATCGAGTTAAGGCGTAAGATTCTTCAGACGCACATAGTAGCCCCTACGTTATGCATCCCGGAGGCGATAAGATGTATCGGGATCTAAAAGAACAATTTTGGTGGCCAAGATGCGAAAGGGAAGTGATAGAGTTTGTAGGGAAGTGTCGACATCTCGGCGAGTCAAGGCTGAACATCGATTGTTGTCGTGGTTGCTTCAACGGTGAAGATTCCACGATGGAAGTGGGAAAGGATAACTATGGATTTCGTCGGTGGATTACCTCTTACGCCTAGCAGGAAGGACTCGGTTTGGGTAATTGTGGATCGTCGACTAAATCACTCACTTCATTCGGTGAGGTGGATTACTCACTTGAGAGGTTAACGAAGTGTATGTGTCGAGATAGTGAAATTTGCACGGTGTGCCGATGTCGATCATCTCGGATAGGGATCGATTTCGTCAAGGTTAAAGCGTTGCATCGTGCCACAGGTACACTGTTGGATTTCAAGACGGATTTCACCCGTAGTCGACGGGCAATCGAAAAGGTTATCTGATCTTAGAGGATATGCTTGAGGTTGTGTCACGGACTTGAGAGGTAGTTGGGAAGAGTTTCTACCATTAATGAGTTCGCCTACAACAACGATTACCAAACAAGCATCAAGATGGCACCGTATGAGGCATTGTATGGTAGGAAGTGTCGCTCACCTACATGTTGGACGGAGTTGGGTGAGCGCGGATATTAGGACGAGTTGGTTCTGAGATCAAGACAAGGTTAAGTTGATTCAGCTCGATTGAAGGAAGCTTCGGACGGACAAAAGTCTTCGCCGATCTCAAGCGTAGAGATATAGAGTTTTAAGTGGGTGATAGGTTCTTTCTGAAGGTCTCGCCATGGAAGAAAGTGTTGAGGTTTGGGAGAAAAGGCAAGTTAAGTCCGAGGTTTATTGGGCCGTATAAGGTACTGAGACGTGTGGGACCGGTAGCGTATCAGCTTGAATTGCCAATAGAGCTAAGTCAGATTCACGACGTATTCCACGTCTCGATGCTTAGGCGATATCGTTCAAATCCATCGCATGTCATAGCAGTGGAAGATATCGAGGTGAATCTGAATTTGACTATGGAGGAAGAACCAGTGCAGATTCTAGATCGGGATGTGAAGGTTCTGCGTAGAAAGTCAGTTCCTCTGGTAAAAGTGCTATGGCGGAATCATGGCGTGGAGGAAGCTACGTGGGAACCAGAGGATATGATGAGACAGCAATACCCTCAACTCTTTTGATCAGGTAATTTCGAGGTCGAAATTATTTTTAAGGGGGTAGAATTGTAATATCCTAGAATAGGGGCTATTTTTGTTGTTGCATTTTTTACATGTGTTTGATCTGCAGTATGGTTATTTTTGATGTTTTGGGGCTTAGTTGAAAGCCTAGTGTAAGCTTGAGTGGTAGAGAAAATTTTAGTTTTAAGCTTTAAGTGAATGGAGCTGAAGGAGCTAGGGGTTATAGGTATTTTTTGGTGGATTTTAGCACAAGAGGAGCCTTGGTGGAGTGGCAAGAGGCGCCACTTAGAGCTTGTGTGTCTGAAGCCTTGCAAGGGAGGAGGTCATGAGTTCGATTGCGAAGCCACACATTTTGCTTCCATTTTGTGGCATGGAGGGAAAAGTTGTGTGCAGTTCAAACTTTACCATAGACCAAGTCAAATAATTTAAATGGTGGGCAAGGAGTGAATTAAGGAGTGAGTTGGGGTTTGACTAATTCAAATCGGTTTGAATTAGTGGCCATGAGTGTTGTGGGTGGTGGCGAATGTTGGAGTCTTCATGGGGAGTGGCGGTTTGGTAGGTGTGTAGGTGGGAGTGCCGAAATTCTTTTGGCAATTGTTGAGTGACTTTCGGCCAGCCTTAGTCTAAGTGCTTAGCTAAATTTTCAAAGGAGTTTCTTAATTGTTCCTTTTTGAAAACTGAAAATCCCAAGCAACATATACCTTTAGAAACTTGCTTTGTTTTCTTTCATTTTCACTAGCAGCCAAATGTTCTTTGAGTTCTCAAGCTACTATTTCTTTGTTAACTTTGGCCGAACCATATACCCTCCTACCTCTCTCTTTCTTTTTTCATTTGCACTAAGCCGAAACTAGTATTCTCTTTTTCTCTCATATTTTCTTTCTTTCTTTGAAACACAGGTAGTCGAAACTTTACACTCCAAAACACCTCCTCCCTTTCTTTTTCTTCCAAAACCGAAAGTACCTTCCTCCTGTCCATTATCTTTCTTCTTCTCAAATCCTTCTTGCCGAAACCTCATCTCCATTTCACTCCTTCTCTTTCTCTCTTACCACCTAAGCCGTACCATAGGTGGTGTTAAACACCTATAGCCGAACCTTGTTTGATAGTCTTAAGCAAACTCAGCCGAATCTCCTTTTTTTTTTTGTTTAAGTCTTGGCTAAATCACAAGCAAGGGGGGTGGTCTCTTCTCTTTTCTCTTCAATCGGGTTTTTAGAGGAAGGTTAGTGCTAGGCTGAATGCCTATTTCTTTCCTTCCCTGTTCTCTGTCGATTTTTGCAAGGTAAGGGTTGATTCGGCATTTGTTTGGAAATGTGTTAATCGATTTGTTTAGAACCATTTTGTTATAGGAACTCCGGGATTTCGAAGTAGTCAAGCGAAGCCTCCGCTTGAGAGTGATCGGTTGGTAAGTGGTGGTAAGGGTTGGTTTCATTAGTTTATTCTCTTAGTCTCGTTAAGCCAAAGTCTTCAAGGATTAATTGTTCTTCTTAACAGGGTGTGGCCGATTGTCAAAGGAACCATCAGTTGGTTCGGGATTTGGTAGGAAACCAAATCATTCGTAAGGTAAGGGTTTGAGTGTTAACCCTTTAGTTTAATTGGGGTGGCCGAATGGCCTTGGTCCTAATGTTCTTTTTGGCCGATTATAGGAGCAAGCTAATCGAGGGTCTTAGATCGGTTCTTTTGGATTAGGGCTTGCGTATTAACGGTGTGTAAACTAACACACTCTTTACTTAGTAATATGCTTAATAACTTTGATTTCTTAATAAAGCCAAAGCAGTATGGTTGATTGATATGATACCTTATGGGGTATGTGCACGGATTCGGTCGGTCAGTTTCATTCTGAGTTACATTATTGATATGATATCATGATCTATGATGTATGTGTTATTAGATGCTACACTAAACATATTAGCATGGTTTGCATGATTTGCACGATTTGCATCGGTATGGTATGTTTATGGGTGATATGAGAGGAGGGGAATATGATATCCGTGTCTTTGGGACACTAGAGGTTTAGCACCTCCGGTGGTTTGGTACCACAGATCGATTTATTGTGACTTTGGGTCACGGAGGTTTGGCACCTCATAGCGACTTGTCCCGGTGGCTTAGTACCACGATGGGTTGGCCCCACAGTTGATATTCGGGATAAATCGCCGGTGATTTGGTATCACACGTGGGTTGGCCCCACGACTTGACTAATCGTGACTTGGTCACGGTGATTTAGTATCACAATTGTGTCTTTGGGACACGGAGGTTTGGCACCTCATAGCGACTCGTCCACGTGGCTTAGTACCACCGTGGGTTGGCCCCACTATTGAGATATGGGATCGCCGCGGTGATTTGGTATCACACGTGGGTTGGCCCCACATATGGATTATTGTGACTTTGGGTCACTAGTGGTTTAGCACCACATTGATGGATATCGTGACTTTGGGTCACCGGTGGTTTAGCACCACCGGTGGTTTGGTACCACGGGGTAGAAAAGGTGTTATGGATGGTTAGGATCGGTGCATTAATTGTATTGCTTTGTTATGTTGTGTGTTAGTATGTTGCATTCATTGGGAGGGAGTTATGCATTGAGTCTTATGACTCACCTTCTCCTTATCATTTGGTGACACTTAGATCGCGGACACGGGCCGGGTGGACTCGAGGTGACCATGCTAAAAATAAAGTCGGACTTGCAATCGATTTTCAAACTTGGTACCTTACCTTATTTAATTTGTTTTTGATTTTATTGGGATTGTAAAAGGCCTTTTAAAATTTTACTTTGGTTATTTTTTATGCTTAACTTTGATTTTAGAAATGCCTTAACAAATTATTGGGTAATATTCGATAAAACTTGGAACGATAAGGTTTTCAAAACTACAAAGCGATATGTTTTTAAACTTTACCATCGGGTATCACGCTGTAATTTAAAATGAATGCAACTCAAATGTTTTTTTCAAATTCAAGCTGAATCAAAATGTTTTTTTTTAGAAACTAAAGAGGAATAACTCGAATTTCCAAATGATATAAATTAAGTTTTGTAATTGGATTCCACTAAGTTTTCAAACTTCCGGGTTAGCAAAGTGCACTATTGGTTTCTAAACAATCATGCCCAAGATTTTTACCAATTACAAAATATAGCAAAGAGTTTTCATCAAACCTTTAATCTAACCTTTCAAATACGTTTTCCCCGTAACATACCAGATTCGGTCGTGGTGTATTGACCGGGTTTGGGGTGTTACATCTTCCACCACTGATAAGCTGCGTCTCGTAGCAAAGAAACAACACATTTTATGCATTCTTCAAGAGTCAAGGACATTTCATCAAACACTCAAATAGTATTCTCCAGCCAAAACTCAGCCCTCTCAACATCATCATCACTGGTGGCCCTAAACTCTTCAGCCCCATATTTACGGATTTTATCGATCGGATGCTTATTTAACAAATTCAAATTCATAACCGGAGGTACAGCAAAAGTCTGAGGAGCATTGGGTGGGGGCGGAGGTTGTGAAACAGCCAGATTCGTTCTAATGTATTGAGTGAACCACTCGTTCATCATTTGGAAGAAGGCTTTTTTAGCCTTTCCCTCTGGACCGCTAGTAGCCAGTCTTGAATTAGATGGCACTATCCCTTGAGCGGGAGTAGGTGCATTACTTTCAACATCATCAGCTACGGCTTTTTTGGGATCCATTACTATACGAAAGAGGCATTTTACACGTCAAGATTCATCACACTATCACATTTCATATATATGGCATGTATAGCTAGACTCTCACACGCTACGTTAGTCCTAGAATCGACTAAACCATAGCTTTGATACCAATCAAATGTAACACCCCAAACCCATAACCATCGTCAGTCTAGGGTTAAAGGCATTACTAGACAAAACGAAACCTTTTACGGGCATTTCGTAATATTATTCAACGAATCAAATCAAAGTGTCCCTTAAATAGATCTTCGAGACCTTAAACATGCTTTAGAAAGGGGCTAGGACTAAACCGAACACATACAAAAATTTTCAAAAATTTGAATTTTTTTCAAAGTTATAGAGGTCACACGCCGGTGTGGGTAGGCCGTGTGTCTCCCACAGCCTCAGACACGCCCGTATGTCTAACTCGTGACAAAATAGGGCATACATACTGACTTGTCCACACGACCGTGGACACGCCCGTGTGCCTCACTCGTGGTCGCTACTAACTTACACCACACGGCCAATCACACGCCCATGTGTCCAGCCCGTGGTCGAGTCTGACTTGTTTTGAAATGCAACCATGAGGAACATAGTTGAGCCACACGCTCGTGTGCTCAACCGTGTGGCCAATTATAGGCCATTTGGAAGGCCAAAATGCCACCCACACCTTCAGTCATCCCTACAAGCACATACAAGCATCATTTTAAACACTTATGGTAACCAAAAACATACCCAATTTGTAACACCCCAAACCCAGCCCAAACGCTTCGATCGGATCTGGTATGTCACTAGGGAAATATTGAGAAAATTTTGTGAAATTCTGAATTTTTAAGTTTCTTTGGAAATCCCATATTTTGAGGCTCAGTTGAAAACCCTCTATTTAATAAGCTTAGAAAATTAAATAGCTGGGCCTTTTAATTAGGTGATATTTAAACACTTACCTATTTTTCGATAATTAAGTTTTTGATAAAAACTACTTCTAAAAGAAGCATCATTGGCAGGTTACAAGATTTTAGTTTGCGTTATAAAGTCTAGAGTTTCCATTGAGCAGTTTGCAATCATTATAACCAAAGTTTAAAACCCAAAAAGAAAATTACCAAGTTTTATAATGGCCTTATTACAAACCCAAAATAAAAATTTTGTAAAATAATAAGTCTTAAATAAAATAGTGTTTACTAATAAAACCCATGCTTGGCCACCTCGAGATCCCTCCAGCCCAGTTCGATAAGCTAAAAATCACCTGTAATTGTTAAACGAAAATGTGAGTCAAAAGACTCAGTGTGCAATTATTCCACGTAAATCCACATATGGGCCAAGGCCCCCAAAACACCACCAGCCGAAGCCCAATTTATACGATGCAAGAATGAGTATCATGATAACCCAACCCAGCCTAATTTTCCATCCTCTACACTCCACTTCATATGTCCATCCTCAACACACCTTGGGATTTCTACAATCGACCCTCTATCCGCTACACTCCACTTTGGCAGTTATGCTGACAGTCATGCTGCCCAAAGATAATAAAATGTGGCCTAGCCACCGACCACTATGTGACTAAATAACTGATCACTAGGTGACCAAAATACCGATCACTAAGTGACCAAATAACCGATGCCAAAATGAGGCACCAAAACATCATTCCGTGTGACTGTGTCACTGATGTACACTTCCCATATATAACGTTAATAACCCAAATCCCATGCTCATGCAATGTAGTATAACAACAGGTTATAAGATGTCAACCAAACAATATTCTATGTATACATATCGTCACACTATCCAAAAGAAAAACAAAAATAAAACATACCATACTAACCTGAAGTTTCGGTTTTACCCATCCTAGGCAATTTAATCACCATTATCGATAGTTCGGTTTCCAACCATAACACATATATGATTTAAACACAAAAGGAGATAGCATGATAATTACACACCTTTAATAATTACACACCTGTAAGCTTGAAGAGCTAAGCTAATGATCTCACTAACGTCCTCACTTGCGGGGATCACAATAACCTGCTTATCCCTTTCAGAAGCCGGCCCACAACACGGTGGCGATCTCGAAGCGCCGACACCTTCATGACTTTCGAATTTAGGGGCTGGAATCATGGGTTCAATCACCCTATTTGCTTGACTAGTATTTGATTCCATAAGAAATGGTCTTGGTTAGAAGACCGAGTTAAATCCGTTGAATAAGATAATAGCAAAATAACTATTTTAAACTTAAAAGTCCTTACTGAAATCAACGGAACCTGGGAGTTCTACACTTGCCTTGACAGATCACTGAAGTTAAGAACCCGAACCCTTCCTATAATCGTCCAACCTACCCAAGGAACAGGATCAAAGCCTTTGTTTGTAATCAAAGGAGAAGGAAGATTTTAAAAGAAAAGAAGAGCACTTACCACCACTAGGAAGAATCCGGTTGAGAAGATCGAAAGGAATAGTGAGATTCGGCTTGGATGAAAAATAAAAGAGAGGTTCCGAAATAGGGAAATTGAGAATTAGGTTTGGCTATGATGAACAATTGAAGAAGAGAAAAAGATATGAAGTGGTGTTGGAGTGGAGAAGTTTCGACTAAGGGTTTAAAAGTGTGATCAGAATATGAGCAAAAGACAACTGACAAGAAAAGAGAAAGTGAGTGTTGAGGTTCGACTTTTAGATGAAGAAGAAGTGCTCACCTATTACCAAAAATACCAAGAGGAAGAACAGAAAAAAGAATAAAAAGACACAAAAAGATGATGGTATCAGCCGAGAGGTTACCAAAAGAAAACACCTTTAGCAAAAGAATGTGATAGACCTATTTCGGCTTGATGGTGAGGGAGAAGAGAACTCAAATTTGAAAAAGAGAAAAATAGGAGGGCGATTAGTTTCAGCTTAGGCAAAAAGGAGAATGAATAAAGCTCTTGGGAGTTTTCGGCCATACAAAAGAAAGATCCAAAACTGACCAAGGTGCAACACACTCTAATTCCGAAAATAACACTCCCTACCTAGGCTAACCCTTAACAACTTTCGGCACTAACATCCCCCTAGAACCGAATGCCTCACCCACCTAACACACCCCTCAACAAAATTCAGCTAGCATCCTACCTCTCTTCAATCCCCCAGCTTCCTCCTTGAAACACTCTTAAACACATATTTGAAAATGGTTGACCCATTCAAAATAATTTGAACATTCCAACCCCCTTTTACTCTTGTCCAACCATTCAAAAATATCTGACCAAGTTACCTCTACTCTTCAAGGCTCCCAACCGGTTCCACCATCCAGCCCTATAACGCATGAACAAAAATTAAAGCTACCCTGCTGACAGCGCGAATCAAACCTGCTCCCCTCTGCTCCCCTTGAGGCGTCAGTCCCTTGTTCCCTAAGTGATACCTCCTTGCCACTCTTCCACCTTAACTCTTGTGTCAACATACACAATCAAAATACCTTAAGCCCTGGCTCCAGCCAGCTTCCCTCTTAAAGTGCCCAATAACAAAATTTTGACCAAGGTTTCGACTTAACCCCGAACCTTCCCGTAGACCCCAAACACACTCAAACAACATACCAGTGTACCAAACAAAAAAAAAACAAGATAAATGCACAACCCCTAAATCCCAGATATTACAGTTCTACTCCCCTTAAAGAAATTTTGGCCTCGAAATTACCTGATCAAAAGAGATGAGGGTAATGATGTCGCATCGTATCTTTTGGTTCCCACGTTGCCTCTTCCACTCCATGATTTCGCCACAGCACCTTAACTAACGAGACTGATTTCCTTCTTAGGACCCTGACGTCTCGTTCCAAGATTTGGATTGGTTCCTCATCATAAGACAAGTCTGGTCCTACTTCAATTTCCTCTACTGGCACGACTTGAGATGGACTTGATCGGTAACATCTCAACATTGAAACATGAAACACATCATGAATCATCTTCAACTCAGAAGGTAACTCTAGTTGATACACCATTGGTCCCACACGTTTCAAGACCCGATAAGGCCCGATGAACCTGAGACTTAGCTTGCCCTTCCGTCCAAACCTCATCACTTTCTTCCACGGTGAAATCTTCAAAAAGACCTAGTCACCCACTGCAAACTCTATTTCCTTTCGCTTCAGATCTGCATATGACTTTTGTCTGTCAGATGCTTCCTTCAATCAAGCCTTAATTAACATAACTTTCTCTTCTGTTTCTGCAACCAAATCCAGACCCAAAACCCGACATTCACCCAATTCGGTCTAGCAGGTAGGGGTACGACATCTTCTCCCATATAACGCTTCATAGGGTGCCATCTAAATACTAGATTGGTAGCTGTTGTTATATGCAAAATCTGGCAACGGTAAAAACTCTTCCTAACTACCCTTGAAGTCCATGACACATCCCCTCAACATATCCTCCAAGACTTGAATTACCCTCTCATACTATCCATCTGTCTGCGGATGAAATGCCATGCTGAAGTCTAACCTTGTACCCAATGCCTGATGCAAAGATCTCCAGAATCGCGACGTAAACCTAGGGTCTCTATCTGATATGATCAATACTGGTACCCCATGCAACCTCACAATTTTTGCCACATACAACTTAGCCAATCTTTGAAGAGAATAGTCAACACGAACATCTATGAAATGAGTGGACTTTGTCAATCGATCCACAATTACCCATACCAATTCTTTCTTAGTATGCGTAAGGGGTAGCCCACTTACAAAGTCCATAGTGATCCTCTCCCATTTCCACTGCGGAATCTTCATCGGCTGCAATAACCCTGAAGGCAACTGATGTTCAACTTTGACTCGCTGACATGTTAAACACCTTCCCACAAATTCTATAACTTCTCGTTTTAATCCAGGCCACCAAAACTGTTCATGCAGATCCCGCTACATCTTACTTCCTCCAGGATGCATTGCATAAGAGCTACTATGTGCCTCCTTAAGAATCATCAGCCTCAATTCTACATCCTTCGGCATGCAAACCTTTCTACGGAAACACAAAACCCCGTCGCCATTCAAACTGTAATATTCTACTTCACCATCTTGAACTTGCAGAAGTCGAGTACTCAATGCTCCATCCGACAACTGTTTCTCTTTAACTTGACTTACCCATGTCGACTTCACTTGCAGTTCAGCTAATAAGCTTCCGTCGTCATATAAACTGAGATGGGCGAACATCGCTCTCAAGTCGGATATGACCTTCCAGCTTAGAGCGTTTGCCACCACATTAGCCTTACCCGGATGATATTCGATCGAGCAGTCATAATCCTTCAATAGCTCAATCCACCTTCGCTGCCTTAGGTTCAATTCCTTCCGGGTTAAAAGATACTTCAAGCTCTTGTGGTCGGTGTAGATCACGGACTTCTTTGCATACAAATAATGTCTCCAAATTTTCAAAGCGAAAACCACCGCAGCTAGCTCGAAATCATGCGTGGGATAATTTATCTCATGCGGTCTCAGCTACCGAGACGTATATGCAACAACCTTCCCATCCTGCATTAACACACATCCTAGTCCTGTGTATGAAGCATCACAATAAACCACGAACTCTTTTCGAGTCTCAAGCTGAATCAATACCGGAGCTTCTGTTAAAATCCACTTCAGCTTCTCAAAACTCTCCTGCTGCTTGTTAGTCTAAACAAAAGGTATCCCTTTCCTCAACAACTTAGTTAAAGGTGCCGCAATTAACGAGAACCCTTCCACAAACCTTTGGTAATATCGAGCCAAACCCAGGAAACTTCAAATCTCAGCCACAGACTTAGGCAGTTTCCAACCTAACACCGCTTCAATCTTCCGAGGATCTACTCTAATTCCTTCTGCAGACACCACATGACCAAGAAAAGTAACTTCCTTCAACCAAAACTCAGACTTGCTAAATTTGGCGTACAACTGCTTCTCCCTTAAAATCTGCAAAACCACTCGAAGATGCGAATCGTGTTCTTCCTCAGTCTTAGAATACACCAAAATGTCGTCTATGAAAACAATAATGAACCGGTCCAGATAGAGTTGAAAAACACGGTTCATCGTATCCATGAATGCAGCTGATGCATTTGTCAACCCAAATGGCATCACCAAGAATTCATAGTGACCATAACGAGTCTGGAAAGCTATTTTGCAAATATCCACTTCCTTGACCTTAAGCTGATGATATCCCGACCTCAAATCTATCTTTGAAAAGACCGAAACCCCCTTGAGCTGATCAAAAAGGTCATATATTCTTGGCAGCGGGTACTTGTTCTTTATAGTCAACTTGTTCAGCTGGCAATAGTCAATGTACATTTGCATGGTCTCGTCTTTCTTCCTCACAAACAACATCGGTGCTCCCCATGGAGATACACTGGGACGGATAAAACCACGGTCTAAAAGCTCTTAGATTTGAGCTTTAAGTTCAACCAGCTCCTTCGGTGCCATCCTGTAAGGGGCGATGGACACTGGAGCCGTACCTGAAAGTAACTCAATTTGAACTCAATCTCACGATTCGGAGGTAATCCTGGAAGCTCTTCGGGAAAGACATCCACAAACTCCTTCACTGTTCTAACCTCATCCACGGTCACTTCCTTTGCATCCAATGTACTAACAAACGTTAAGAAAGCCTTGCACCCTTTTCTTACCATCCTTTCTGCCTTTGGAGCAGACACTACATTGGATAAGTAGTCTCTCCTCTCACCTATAATCAAAACTTCCTCATCCTCGAGAGTCCTTAACACCATGCTCTTAGCAGCACAATCAAAGTTTGCTCGATATTACCAACCAATCCATGCCTAGGATTAAATCAAATTCTCCGAACGGTAGTTCCATCAAATCAGCCGGGAAAACCAACCCTTGAACTTCTAGAGGCACATTCCTAAAAGTTAATTTACTACTACAGTCTGCCCTAAGAGACTAAGCACAATCATCTCCTTAGAAGTAGTTTCAGAGTTCATACTCAAGGTTTCAGACACCACACTAGCAACATAAGAATGCGTCGATCCAATATCGATTAATGTAGTAAAGGGTAACCCAAAAATGAGAAACGTACCCATTATAATGTTTGGTGCATCCCCCTCTTCCCGATGTTTGACTGCATAAACTAACGCGGGTTGTCTTGCCTCTGTACTTCCAGCACCCCTGCCCGGTGCTCCACGACCTTGTCCAGAACCATTTCCTCTGTTTGGTCCACAACCTCTCGGCATTTGCGGTCCACCTCTACCTAGCTGCACATACCCCTAACCTACCATCCGATCTCTATTCTTATCCAGCGGGCAATCCTTGTTCAGATGATCCTTTGATCCACATCTGAAACATATCCTATCTTTTCCCCAGTACTCTCCCGCATGTGGCCTTCCATACTTAGCACACTGTCGAAAAACAGTAGTTGACGTTGCAATGCGACTTGGCCCATCAACTTTAGGCCTCTTCTGGAAACCCCTAGATGACCTCGATGGTCTAAAACTCCTCTTATTTCTACCTCTATCCTGGTCCTTATTTTTCCTCCCGTTTGCTTTACCTCCTCAGCTATCTCTCTACCGCTGTGGAGCTATTAACACCTGCAGCTCATCACGCAGCCCATCCTCGAACCGCACACAATGCTCATAATCTGTCGCAACTATCCCTTGGGCATACCGGCTCAAAAGCAAAAATTCTGCCTCATACTTAGATACTACCTTACTACCTTGGACTAGATTCAAAAATGCCTTCCTCTGAGCATCCACGTAACTGGACCCAACATACTTTCCCTGGAACTTCATCTTAAAGAATTCCCAATCCACCTGGTCCACTGGAGTACTCTCTCTTATAGTAAGCCACCACTGATAAGCTTCATCTCAAAGTAGAGGCACCGCACCCTTCAGCTTTTCCTTTGTCGTGCAGTCCAAATTATCCATAATTCTCTCAACTACCTCTAACCAGTACTTAGCCACATTTGGAGCTACTCCAGAGATACCTCAAAACACTTCAGCTCCATTAGCTCGGAGTCGCTCTGGGATGGACTTCCGAGTTGCTGCCCTAGTACTCGCCCCAGCCACGTGTTCTAACACACACAACATCGCTTGGGAAAGGGCATCATCTCCACTAGTTCTGTCTTGCGAGCCCGTTTCTACCATAGATGATGCTGGTGCCTTAGCCTCAGGCTCATTCCCCGCTTCCGAAAATTCAGCCTCATGACCTTGACCTCTCCCACAGCCACGAATACCTCATCCATGCCCTCTACCACTCATACCTACCGCTCTACTTTACTCTGATTATAAATTTTATGAGTCAGCATATTTTCACTTAATTATTAGCGAAAAGTTTTATGATATAAAATTATAGGGAGTTCTTCGCCAAGCTCATACATTCCTAGAGGTTTTTATCTCTACAGTAAAAATTTTAATTTCCAACATCCACAACAATATATCATATAACCACCTCATGCAAATGACATAGCAATTAGAAGACTTACCTGGTGGATCTGAGCCGAGAACTCGGGTGCTACTCTTTTAAACACAAGTTCTTATAGAATTTTATTTTTGTACCTTCTTAAATGCAAATTTGAAATTTTTTTTGGTCCCAAAACCCAAGGCTGAATTTTTAAACTGGGCTCTGATACCAAATTTTAACACCCCAAACCCGGCCCAAACGCTTTGACCAGATCTGGCATGTCACTAGGGAAATATTGAGAAAATTTTGTGAAATTCTGAATCTTTAAGTTTCTTTGGAAATCCCAGGTTTTGAGGCTCAGTTGAAAACCCTCTGTTTAATAAGCTTAGAAAGTTAAATAGCTAGGCCTTTTAATTAGGTGATATTTTAAACACTTACCTATTTTTCGATAATTAAGTTTTTGATAAAAACTACTTCTAAAAGAAGCATTATTGGCAGGTTACAAGATTTCAGTTTGCGTTATAAAGTCTAGAGTTTCCATTGAACAGTTTGCAATCATTATAACCAAAGTTTAAAACCCAAAAAGAAAATTACCAAGTTTTATAATGGCCTTATTACAAACCCAAAATAAAAATTTTGTAAAATAATAAGTCTTAAATAAAATAGTGTTTACTAATAAAACCCATGCTTGGCCACCTCGAGATCCCTCCAGCCCAGTCTGATAAGCTAAAAATCACCTGCAATTGTTAAACGAAAATGTGAGTCACAAGACTCAGTGTGCAATTACTCCACGTAAATCCACATATGGGCCAAGGCCCCCAAAACACCACCGGTCGAAGCCCAATTTATACGATGCAACAATAAGTATCAAGATAACCTAACCCAGCCTAATTTTCCATCCTCTACACTCCACTTCATCTGTCCTTCCTCAACACACCTAGGGATTTCTACAATCGACCCTCCATCTACTACACTCCACTTTTGCAGTCATACTGACAGTCATGCTGCGCAAAGATAATAAAACGTGGCCTAGCCACCGATCACTATGTGACCAAATAACCAATCACTAGGTGACCAAAATGCCGATCACTAAGTGACCAAATAATCGATGCCAAAATAAGGCACCAAAACATCATTCTGTGTGACTTTGTCACTGATGTACACTTCCCCTGTATAACGTTAATAACCCAAATCCCATGCTCATACAATGTAGTATAACAACAGGTTATAAGATGTCAACCACACAATATTTTATGTATACACATCGTCACACTATCCACAAGAAAAATGAAAAAAAACATACCATACTAACCTGAAGTTTCAGTTTTACCCATCCTGGGCAATTCAATCACCATTGCCGATATTTCAGTTTCCAACCATAACACATATATGATTTAAACACAAAAGGAGATAGCGTGATAATTACACACCTGTAAACCTGAAGAACTAAGCTAACGATCTCACTAATGTCCTCACTTGCGGGGATCACAACAACCTGCTTATCCCTTTCAGAAGCCGGCCCATAACCTGGTGGCTAGTCTTGAACTGCCGACACCGCACGCTTCTTGAATTTAGGGGCTGGAATCACGGGTTCAATCACCCCGTTTGCTTGACTGGTATTTGATTCCATAAGAAACAGTCTTGGTCAGAAGATCGAGTTAAATCTGTTGAATAATATAATAGCGAAATAACAATTTTAAACGAAAAATTCCTTATCAAAATCGACAGAACCTGGGGGTTCTACACTTGCCTTGATATATCACCAAAGTTAAGAACCCGAACCCTTCCTATAATCGTCCAACCTACCCAAGGAACAGGATCAAATCCTTTGTTTCGGCAATCAAAGGAGAAGGAAGATTTTAAAAGAAAAGAAGAGCACTGACCACCATTAGGAAGAATCCGATTGAGAAGATCGATAGGAACAGTGAGTTTTGGCTTGGATGAAAAATAAAAGAGAGGTTTCAAAATAGGGAAATTTAGAATTAGGTTCAGCTATGATGAACAACTGAAGAAGAGAAAAAGATATGGAGTGGTGTTGGAGTGGAGAAGTTTCAGCTAAGGGTTTAAAAGTGTGATCAAAATATGAGCAAAAGACAACTGACAAGAAAAGAGAGAGTGAGTGTTGAGGTTCTACTTTTAGATGATGAAGAAGTGCTCACCTGTTACCAAAAATACCAAGAGGAAGAATAGAGAAAAGAATAAAAAGACACGAAAAGATGATGGTATGTTCGGCCTAGAGGTTACCAAAAGAAAACACCTTTAGCAAAAGAATGCGAGAGACCTATTTTGGCTTGATGGTGAGGGAGAAGAGAACTCAAATTTACAAAGGAGAAAAATAGGAGGGGGTTAGTTTCGGCTTAGGCAAAAAGGAGAATGAATAAAGCTCTTGGGAGTTTTCGGCTATACAAAAGAAAGATCCAAAAGTGACCAAGGTGCAACACACTCTAATTCTGAAAATAACACTCCCTACCTAGGCTAACCCTTAACAACTTTCGGCACTAACATCCCCCATAGAACCGAATGCCTCACCCACCTAGCACACCCTTCAACAAAATTTGGCTAGCATCCTACCTCCCTTCAATCCCCCAACTTCCTCCTTGAAACACTCTTAAACACACATTTGAAAATGGTTGACCCATTCAAAATAATTTGAACATTCCAAATCCCCCTTTTTACTCTTGTCCAACCATTCAAAAATATTTGACCAAGTTACCTCCACTCTTCAAGGCTCCCAACCGATTCCACCATCCAGCCCTATGACGCATAAACAAAAATAAAAGCTACCCTACTGACAATGCGAATTGAACCTGCTCCCTCTGCTCCCCTTGAGGCGTCAGTCCCTTGTTCCCTAACTGATACCTCCTTGCCACTCTTCCACCTTAACTCTTATGTCAACATACCCAATCAAAATACCTTAAGCCCTGGCTCCAGCCAACTTCCCTCTTAAAGTGCCCAAAAACAAAATTTTGACCAAGGTTCTGACTTAACCCCAAACCTTCCCGGGCACCCCAAACACACTCAAACAACATACTAGTGTACCAAACAAAAAACAAGATAAATGTGCAACCCCTAAATCCTGGATATTACACAATTGACCATCTATTTTGCTCACTCAAGAACATTTCATCACAACATCTTATATGCAATTTAGCTCAACTAAATCACAAGTACATCTAAATAATATTCACCCATAAACTTACCAATTCATTATGGCATCACTCTATCAATGATATACCATCTTTACAACCCCAAAACATAGATCAATATTACCAAATTCTCAACCATTAACAAACCACATCACATAGCTTACCTATTTATTCACAACATATCATTAACTAGCCATATCACATGGCTATTCAAATATCCCAAACATATTTCAAAATTCTCTAGACTATACATGCCATACTTTAGTATATACACTTTCAAAAGGTACCAAAATAAGATTAGGTAGTGTGATGATGATCCTTGAAAATTCCCGAGCCTTTCATAGCTTTAACGATCTATAAAAAAATCAAACACACACAAAGTAAACTTTCCAAAAGCTTAGTAAGCCATATACAAATAAACTTAACATATAACATACATAATCATATCAAATACAAAATCATTAATGTAACTCAATTACAATTTCATAACATTTTCTTTGGCTCATTTATTTAGCCATTGCTCACCCACATATCATAACTCAAGTATTACTTTTACTCATGGCACATTCATGCACATATCATATATTCCTCATCAATTCTATACACATATTTCACCTTGGTAAGTTCATACATATACTTACCTTTCATACACATACTTAATGTACAATTCAAACGTACCCGACTCGTTTATACATTTCATGTAGTCTTTCCTTTCTCAGATTTTCCCGTTGAATCATTCAGAATTAGATAGGGTACTCAGAATACTCGAAATAGTCGTACAATGCCAACATCCTAGACGTGGTCTTACATGTTACCAATATCGATGCCACTATCCCAGACAGGGTCTTACACGAATCAATACGATACCGATGTCCCAGACATGGTCTTATACGTGAATATCAAATCGATGCCAACTTTTCAGACGTGGTCTTACACGATATCACATATCAAAAATATATGTCATGACATATGAAATCCCATCTACTCCTAGGTTTGTACGGGACTTTTCAGATTTTGACACCTTGTCTTTACGTCCTCAGATTTCATATACAAATCATCTCGAACATATTCATCACAATCCAAATTTCATAGATGCATAAATAAACCAATTCTATTTCATTTATTTGTATATCGACTTACCTCGTACGGGAAGAATAGATATGAACGACTATTCAACTATTTTTAACTTTCCTCAATCTAAATCTGTTTTCTTCGGTTCTTGATCTTAATTTGCTTGAACAAGAGCCGAATACCTTAACTTGGTTTTCTTATTTTCTTTTCTTATGAGTTTCGGCCTACAAGATGATAATGGCCTTAATTTATGCATTTGTTTTATTTAATTAACTTTATTAACTAATTTACAATTTTAACCTTTAATTATTAACATACAAAGCTTTTAATATTAAGGCCATTAATGTCCATTATCCATCATAATGGTTTAATTACTTCATAAGTCCATTACATTATAAAGACATAACACATTGGTGTTTTTAACATATGACATGCTAATTTAGCACTTTTCACTTTTATCAAATTAAGCACACAAACGGATAAATTAATTCACAGAAATTTCACACATGCTTAATCACGTACTGTAAACACAGAAAATAGTATTAAAATATTTTTTGACTTGGATTTATGGTCTCGAACCACTATTCTGACTAGGGTCTAAATCGGACTGTTACAGGAATGATGGTGGATGCTTCGGCAAATGAAACCCTTCTTTCTAAGTCTTTTAACGATGCTTACAATATTATTAAAAGAATTACCAGTAATAACTATCAGTGGCCAACCAACCAAGTAGCCTCAGAAAAACGAGCAGTAGGAGTGCATGAAGCGGACACAGTTGCTTCTTTGGTAGCCCAGGTATCCTGTATGTCTTCTCTGCTTAAGAACATAATTGTTAATGGTTTCAATGGTAATCTGTCAGGTTAGCAGCTGAACCAGTTCGATAATATTTCTGTGAATACTGTAGAGATGGTCATTTCTTTGAAAATTTCCCATCAAATCAAGAGTCAAATTATTATATGGCAAATTAGAATTGGAATGGTCCGTAATCAAATTTTTATAACTCTTCATGGCAGAATCACACAATTTCTCCAGGAAGTAATCAATAGGCAGACTGATAAACCATAAAAGTAACATATTTTAGGCCCACATTTAGTATGCTTTTGGTTGATTTAGGCTTTGATTTATGTAAAAAGGTGCTCTTAATCCTTTCTTTTCATGTTTTATACTTAGTAAAGCACCTGAGGACCAAAAAAATAAGAAACGGGCTTAAAACGGGCCATGCTGGGCCAAATTGGAAATCGACACAGCCTGGACTTCAAGCTACACGACCTTGTCTCATTTCTTTACTTCACACGACCATGCCACGGTTTATATGGTCATGCCTCTATCGAAAGAATCGAGACACAACCTGAAAATGATTTACACGGGCGTGTACCATGGCCGTGCCCTTGCCACGAAAAAGAGGAATTTCACTCGGATTTGGATACCTTGAGGCAAAGAAACACTTTCCAAAGCCTATTCAAACACCGAGTAGGAAGTATACTTGAATCGGGACACTTAGAGGCCAAGTAAAGCATTCCAAAATTCTATATAAACACTCTAAGAGTAACCTGAATAGGGGGCAGTTAGGCGATTAGCTAGGCCAAAGAGCCGAGCCAAAAGGCCAGCTTTATGGGAATTACTCGAAGATAGCCAATTGATCCATCTCAGGAAGCCGAAATTCTAGTCAAGACGACAGATTTCTCTTTTAATCCCTTTAAGGAGTTTTAGGGATCTCTTATGTTTTGTGTTATCTTTTCTCTTGAGATGTCTTATTTTATCGTTATGAACTAAACCCTTCAGATACCTCAAGGGGATGAAACCTAGATGAATCTTGTTATTGATTTCTGAATTATATGATAAATACTTAGTTTGTTCTTAATTATGCCTACTTAATCCAAATCTGATGTACTTAGATGGAGGAGTAATATACCCTGCTTAAGAGTAGATCTAGCATAATTAAGCGGAGTTGACCGCACGCCTAGAGATAGGGTGACTAGATTTTGCCTAATTAGGGTGAAACCTAATATGGGAGTCCACGGATCGATTTATTGCTATTCTAGGGGGTTATTATTCGAGAAAGAAATTTTCGTTAATTAACCTAGGGTTAGATGTTATTTGCCTCGAGAGACGGTTTAACATATGTTAGGGAGTCTTACGGATCAAACTAAGTGAATAAATCGTATGGTTCAGTGTTAAATAACAAGTGAAGTTTAGGTGGATTCTTCCTTAGGGTATCGTCTCGATCAATTGAGTTTCTTCAAGTTATTTCCCAATTCAGTCTTTTCTTATTTGCATATTAGTTTAGTAATTAGTTTAATTAAATCAATCACTTTGTATTTAGGCTAAATAATAGAAAGAAAGTTAGTATTAGTACTTTTAGTTCCTTTGGGTTCGACAATCCAGTCTTGCCTAAGCTATACTACTGTTCGATAGGTACACTTGCCTTTAATCGTTGTCAGAGTTAGTTTTCAGGTTTGATCTTATTCATTATAAATTTTAAAACTTGAAAGACATACGATCACTGGCCATAGCGACTCTGTTACACCATTTCGACCAAATTATCCGTCAGAATATTCTCAATAAGTGCAACAACCCCTACCAATTGAATATTCAAGCGATCTTCAGAATTTGGTGAAGGCATACATAACGAAGAGTGATATCACTTTAAGAAATATGGAGAATCAAATGGGTCAGCTAACCAATGAACTTCAAAATAAACACCAAGGTATTTGGCCAAGCAACACAAAAAATCCAAATATTTTGGGCAAAGAGCATTGTAAAGCAGTCTCTTTGCCAAGTGGAAAGACATTAGAGCCCAAGGTGGTTGAGGTTCAAGATGAGCTTGTTGTAGCTCAAGACAAAGAGGAAGTTCAACCAAGTGTTGAAACTCCTATATCACAATAGTCGGATTCAGTGATCTTTGATGAGGTAAACTCTAAACCAGTTAGTTCTGATTATCTAACACCTTTGTTAGATGTAGAAAAATTTGCACAGAAAAGTTGTCCGGTTAAAGCTAAGATTCCACCATTTCCATACCCCCAATGACTCCAGAAGCAGCAACAAGATGCTCAGTTGAAAGAAATTTTTGATGAAAAGGTGACTTTTAATAACTTCGATGCTGCTAAATCCCTAGACGTAGTTGAAGATTGTTCTGCTATTTCCAAGATGGAATTGCTAGCTTCTACAGAGCTAGAGCTCAATTGTGTATATGATCTGTTAAAATGTATTCTGCTAGCGGATTCGCCAAGTGATGATGAAGACAAAGAATGTTTGGCTTTGTTAGAAGCTAAAATGAAGGGATTCACTCAGGAAGTTCCACTGGAATCATTAGAGTTATTATCTTAGGAGTACACACAACCAAAACTGTTGATTGAAGAGCCAGGTGAATTGGAACTGAAGACTTTACCTCTTCATTTAAAATATAATTATTTGGGTTTATCTCTATTTTACCTATCATTATTTCAGTTGAGTTTACCAAGAATGAAGAAGAAGAGTCATTTTTTATTTTGGAAAAGCATAAGAAGTGTGTCTGATGGATTATTGCAGATATTCGAGTCACGGGTTGGATGATTTGTAGGAATTACAGAAAGTTAAACACAGCCACAAAGAAAGATCATTCCAGGTTTTCTTTCCCTAATAAGATGTTGGAAAAATTTGATGGAAAAAATATGATTTCTTCCTAGATGGTTATGGTTGGTATTACAAATGGCCATTTGACACCACAATGGTTAATGACGATCTTGAATAAAATGGAGGGAGTTCTCTTCACTTTCTCTATTGTTGTTTTATATTTTTAGTTTTTTTTTCTCACTTGAATAAGATGGTAGACTTAGATAAAATTTTCTTTGGTTCATTACTGATCGTTGTTTTGTCAAGTTTTAAAATTTCTAAAGAGAATGATCGAACCTGGAAACTAACTCTAACAATGACTTAAGGCAAGTGCACCTATCGAACAGTAGTATAGCTTAGGCAAGACCGGATTGTCGAACCCAAAGGAACTAAAAGTACTAAACTAACCTTCTATTATTTAGCCTAAATATTAAGTGATTGATTGTTTGTTTAATCTAAAACTAACTGGCTACTAAGCTAAAGACGCAAAGAAAAAAAGAATGAATTGGGAAATATTATAGGGAAAACTCAGTTGATTAAGAGATACCCTTAGGAAGAATCCACCTAGACTTCACTTGTTATCTAACACTGAACCAGACGATTTATTCACTTGAGTTGATCCGTAGGATTCCCTAATTTATATTAAACCCTCTCTCGAGGCAAATAATAACTAACCCTAGGTTGATTAATTAAAATCTCTTTCTAATTAAAACCCCTAGAATCGCATTCACTCGATCTATGGAATCACATATTAGGTTTCACCCTAATCCAACAAAATCTCGTCACCCTATCTCTAGGCGCGCGATCAACTCCGCTTAATTATCCTAGATCTACTCTTAAGCAGGGACTTTTGCTCTACCACCTAAGCACATTCAACTTGAATCAATATCCTGGAAATATTAACATAATAATTAAGCTCACGTAATTAAGAACAAATCAAATATTATCATATAGTTTAGAAAATGATAATAAGATCCATCTTAGGTGTCATCACCTTCAGGTATCTAAAGGGTTTTGTTCATAACAATAAAAGAAAACATCTCAGAAGAAAAGATAAAACAAAACATAAGAAATCCTAAAACCCCCTGAAGGAATTAAAGGAGAGATCCACCGTCTTGAGTATAATTTTGGCTGAGATGGATCAATTGGCTATCTTCGAGTTATTCCCACAAATCTGGCCTTTCTGGCTCGACTCCTTGGCCTAGCTAACCGCCTTGGAAGGTTATACTTAGGGTGTTTATATAGGCTTTTGGATTGCTATATTTGGCCCCTAAGTATCCTAATATGAGTGGAATTCCTACTAGGGTGTTTGAATAGGCTTTGGAATGTGTTTCTTTGCCTCTAAGTACCATATTCCGAGTAAAACTCCTCTTGGCCGCAGCAGGGACACGGTCATGGAACATACCCGTGTGAATTGATTTCAAGCCATGGTCGAGTTTGTTGAAGAGACACGCCCGTGTGTTTCGGGGTCCAGGTCGTGTTAGAGTAGATTAGGGAGGCACGACCGTGTGGTCTTGAGCCCAGGCCGTGTTGATTTCTTCTCTGGCCTAATTTGGTCCAGTTTGAGCCCGTTTCTCATTCTTTTCAACAATAGGTGCTTTCCTGAGCATAAAATATGATAAGAAAGGATTAAGAGCACCTTTTTACATAAATCAAGGAATAAATCATCCAAAAGTATGCTAAATGTGGGATTAAAATATGTTACTTTTACGGTTTATCAAATACCCCCACACTTAAGCTTTTGCTTGTCGTCAAGCAAAATTCTCAACTTACAATTAAAACAAACTTTCCACAATTCATAATTCTCATTAATAATGTCTCATCATAATTCATAGATAATTTCTACATGGATAATTTAACTCAAAGACTCCTAAAGATTCAAACAATTCTAAGTCATATATTTTGTAGCTCGAAAACATAGGTGTCTCCCTTTATCTAAATGATTACCTTTAATTCAAAATCGACAAGGTTTGACATCCTCACTAAAGATTCACTCAAAGCACTCGAAGTGTTTAAGGTTCAAGAATAAGCACTCATAAGTCGAACCTGAAAAGTTAATCCCATAGGCTTGCTTGAAAATCAAATCTCCACCATTGTAATATGAGGTGATACACAAATAAAAAGGTCTTTAACAGGGTTGTAACGGGGTTAGGGTTAAAGGTGTGGATAAAGGATGAATTAGAAGGTTTCGAATCAAGATTGAATTGACAAGTTACCTAAATTTAGAAAAAAAAAAGATGAACTAATAACCTGAATAATTACATCACATGAAAATTTTAAAATACTAAGAATACGAGCTTCTTCTTCAAGATGTTGAAATTAAATGTACAAGTTCTTAGAACATAAAACTAATAATGAATATACTTCATTTTGTTTAAGAACAAGTCAATAAATACATAATATAAGAAAGAACTTTATCAACTAAAATAAAGTAATTAGGCAACTAATCAAATCAGTTCTCGATAGAAGGGTAGTCAAAGGAATAGTGATAACAAATATGAGCGGGGTTTTGAGTTAATATTAATGGGTGAATCAATAAAAAGGGTTGTTAGGATCAAAGGGTTCACTAAGGGTTAATTGTGAAGGTAGGCTTTTTAGTGCAGTGAGTGGGTTAAAACCTAGGTGCCTTTATCATCTTAGTATATCAAATAAAAATGTGGTCTCAACATGTATAATCGAGGCAAGTTCTAGAATAACAATCCAGTGTTGACACACTCATAATCAATAAAGTGAGCACGAAAAAGAATATATGCTCTATAAGGCTCAAAATCTCACAAAAATTATAGGTGTTTTTGACATCAATCCTTGTAAATTTAAAACTTCAAAGTAAGATTCAAATTTAGTTCGACAACCTAGAAAATTTTTAATTCCGAAAAAATAGACTTATCATGCTTGATTCTCTAGTATCTTAAAGTTTAAATCATCAATGTACAATTTACTATGGCTTACTGAAAAACATATCAATAAGAATCATAAATCATCAGAAATTTCATCCTAATTAGTAATATGAGAAAATTACATAAGAATTAGATAAAATTCAGGGATTTGAGAATAATGCAAAAAGTTAGGCACTTTTACCCTCTACACTTAAGATGTACATTGCCCTCATTGTACAAAGATAGATAGATAATCATGTGATACTGAAATCAAAAAAGAAGGGGAGAAGTGACACTTCCTGAATTTTTTTCTGGGATCACTATTCCTGGCTCGATTTGGAGGAAGAGGTAGTGGTGCTGTGGTGGATGCCAACAGTCACTAAGCTAGATGAAGAAATTTGGAAACTCGTAACGTATTAGCCATGAACTAATAAGAAAAATTCAAAATAAACTAATTATGTATTTAAGGACAAGAAAAATAAAGAGAAGGAGACTAAGAAGGAAAAAAAATAAAAGAAAAGATTTGAAAAGTCCTTATTGTTGAATGGTTCGCGAGGTGGGTGTGATTTCTAAGGTTGTGTTCACGCGGGTGGTGGTCATGGTGGCGTGATTCCCAAATAGCCTTTAGAACCTAAAACTAAGAAACTGAAGTAAAATAAACTAAATTAAGCAGAAAAGAAGTAAAGATAAGGAAATTGAAGCAAAAGAGAAAAGAAAAATTGAAGTTGAATGGTCTCAAAGACCCTTGGCTTGTTGAGTAACTAAAGTGGCGGCATGAACTTATGTAGATCGATCTCCCTCTGGGAGATTATGCTTGGCTTTTTTCACTTCTTTGACATTGATATGTGTAGCTCAAGAGTATAGAGAATTGTTATGGAGAAGAGAAAAATTTGAGAAAGGGAATGAAGAAAAGAAAAGATGGAGAGTTGGTGAGAAGAAGGGGAAATGGGTGTTGAGTTTAAATAGAGTTTTGAGGTTTAACACTCCCCACGCCTGTGGACCATAGGTGTGTTGATTCACACGACTGCCTCACGCGGTCGTGTGTCTAGGCGTGTTGGTTCACCCATGCCCGTTTTACAGATTGCCACACCCATTGGTGATAAGTCAGTGTCATCCATGGCCGTGAGTTGGTGCCCGTGGGGTGGTGGTTAGAGTCCATGACTCAAAGATTTGATTCTCTCTGACTTGTACCTCTTCTATAATTGTCAGTACGAAATTTTAGACTTTCACACGGCCACGACCACGGCTGTGTGCAAGGCCGTGTGACCTGGGAATCTGCATTTTTGGTTAGTTTGCAACTAGGCATTCAGAAAGAAGAAAAGAAAATAAAATAAAAGAACATAAAAAAATGTAAAGTATTAAGGTTAGTACTCGGGTTGCCTCCCGAGAAGTGCTCGTTTAAAGTCTTAAGCTGGACTTTGCTTCATTTGTATAATCATGGTGGCTTGAAGGTTTGAACATTTCCCTCATGCTGTCGATTTTATTTTCATGATAAAGTTTAAGTCGAGAAGCGTTTACCTTAAAAGTGCCAAATGTTGGATTGCTTACCTCGACTGTTCCGTATGAGGTGATATTGCATACCTCAAGAGGGGTTCCTTCGGTTGTATTTGGGTCTGATGGGATGATTTGAGGATCTACTTTGTTCATTCATACCTTATCTCCTATTTTGAAGTGATTTGATGTTCCTATGAGTTCTTCTGGGGGCTCATTTGGTTTTACTTTGTGTGGTTCCAGTTCTTCTTTAAAGTGTGTCATCAACTCTTCTAATTTGTTGATCTTAAGGCTTTGTTCCTTATATAGTTCTTCTTTATTTGTATGAGGTCTATGATCCGGCTCAGGTTTGCGGCTTTGTGGTGGTTCTTGTGGTGAAAGGTGAACAAATTGGTCATCAACGAAATTTACTTTCTCACCTTCATCAATTGATGTCTTGGTCGAGTCAAGAGTTTGTAGACTGATCGATTCGTCACTTACACGAAGAATGAGTTCTCCTGTGCCAACATCAATTTTAGTCTTGGCAGTTGCTAAAAAGGGTCTTCCTAAAATTAAAGGAATTGAATTATCCTCATCCATGTCTAAGACAACAAAATCTACTGGGAAAATGAATTTATCAATTTTTACGAGAACATCTTCGATAATACCCTTAGGAATTCTAACAGTTTTATCAGCTAATTGTATACTCATCCTAGTTTGTCTGGGTTTCCCTAGACCTAGTTGTTTAAACATTTTATAAGGCATACCATTTATATTTGCCCTTAAATCAGCTAAGGCATTATCAACAGTTAGTCTACCAATTAAACATGGAATTGTAAAACTCCCTGGATCTTTTAGCTTTCGCGGTAGTCTATTTTGTAGGATTGCTGAGCACATTGCATTTAGCTCCACATGCGACTCCTCGTCTAACTTACGCTTGTTCGTCAAGAGTTACTTTAAAAATTTCCTCGAATCTGGAATCTGTGAAAGAGCTTCAAGAAGCGGTAAGTTAATATGTAATTTCTATAAAAGTTTAAGAAACTTATCGAACTGTTCCTCTGTATCATCTCTCTTCAACTCTTGGGATAGGGTATGCGAGGTTGGTATTCTTTAATTACCGATTTTTCTTTTCTTGTGTTACCTCAACTTTACCTTCTTCTACCTCACATTATTGTATTAAATTGGGTTTATCTAACCTTACATTTTCCTGAACTGTTATGGCTTGGATTTGCTCCTTTGGGTTGATCTCGGTGTTGCTTGGTAAACGCCCTTGCGGTTGTTCGGACATTAACTTTGCAAGTTGTCCAACTGACTTTGAAACTTCCCCGACTGACTTAGTAAGTTCTGATCTCTTCCATCAATGTTTGTTGGTTTTTAAGTGTTGCCTCATGTCTTAGAGATGGTTTTCTGTGGCTGCCATGAATTTTGTCAACATCTCTTTGAGGTTTGGATTCTTTTCTTGTGGATATGGCTAATTTTGGAAATTTTGAGGAGGTTGTTGTCTTTGATTTCCTTGATTTCCTTGACCTCTCCATGAAAAATTTGGGTGGTTCCTCTAACCTGGATTATAGGTATTATTATAAGGGTTATTATTAGATATAAAATTATTACCTATATAGTTCATTTGTACACTTTCTATGCCCGGTTGGTAGGGTGGGTACTCAGGATTCGCCACAGTTCCACTTGCGTCGCACTGTATTACTGGATGTACCTACAAAGAACACAAACTATCAAGCTTTTTATTCATTATCTCTACTTGTGTTGATAGCATGGTTACTATGTCAAGGTTGGAAACTCCAGCTAATTTTGTCGGTTTTGTCTTTGTAACCTGCCACTGATAGTTATTCAGTGACATCTCTTCAATAAACTCGTAAGCTGCTTCAAGAGTTCTGTTGTTCAGGGTTCCACCGGTGGCTGAATCAATTAGTTACCTCGTTGAGGGGTTTACACCGTTATAAAAGTTTGGACTTGGAGCCATAAGGGTAAACCATGGTGCGGACACCTTCTCAAGAGATCCTTGTATCTCTCCCATGCGTCGTATAATGTCTCTAAATCCATCTACACGAAAGAAGAGATATCATTCCGTAATTTGGCCATTTTGGCTGGTGGGAAATATTTTAATAAAAAATTTTCAGTCATTTGATCCCATGTGGTGATTGACCCTCATGGTAACGAGTTCAACCACTGCTTGGCTTTATTCCTTAATGAAAATGGAAATAACCGAAGACGTATGGCATAATTAGAAATGCCATTTATTTTGAAGGTATCACATAACTCTAAAAAATTAGCTATATGAGTGTTTGGGTCTTCGTCCTGCAAACCATCAAATTGAACAATTTATTGAATCATTTGTATAGTGTTAGGCTTTAATTCAAAATTATTAGCAGCTATAGAAAGCCTAGCAATACTCGATTCTGCTCCTGTTAAGTGACGTTTAGCACAATCATACATAGTACGCAGAGCATTGTTTTCTGCCACATCTTGTGGTGGTGGGTTATTCTCGTCCATTCCTTCAGTAGGATTGGATCTGCCTTCTCGCTCTTCTTCTGTGTAATTTAGGGCTCGCCTAATTTCTCTGTGATTCCTGCGAGCGGTAGCTTCAATATCACTGTCCGTATACTAGTGGTCCTTTCGAGTTCCTTCTAGTCATAAACTAGAGGTACCTGTGTTGGAAAAGAAAGAAAGAAAATTAGCAACATTAAAACTAAAATAAAAATCAAAATAAATTGTGGAAAAATAAAAATAATGGCTAAAGTAATAAAAATAGGGCTTTCTTAATATTTTAGTTCCCCGAAAACGGCGCCAAAAACTTGATCGTTGTTTTGTCGAGTTTTAAAATTTATAAAGAGGATGATCGAACCTAGAAATTAACTCTGACAATGACTTAAGGCAAGTGCACCTACCGAACGGTAGTATAGCTTAAGCAAGACCGGATTGTCAAACCCAAAGGAACTAAAAGTACTAATACTATCCTTCTTTCTATTATTTAGCCTAAATATTAAGTGATTGGTTGTTTGTTTAATCTAAAACTAACTGACTAATAAGCTAAAGATGTAAAGAAAAAAAGAATGATTTGGGGAAATACTGTAGGGAAAACTCAGTTGATTAAGATGCTACCCTTAGGAAGAATCCACCTATACTTCACTTGTTATCTAACACTGAACCAGACGATTTATTAACCTGACTTGATCCTTAGGATTCCCTAATTTATATTAAACCCTCTCTCGAGGCGAATAACGTCTAACCCTTGGTTGATTAATTGAAATCTCTTTCTAATTAAAACCCCTAGAATCACATTAACTCGATCTATGGACTCTGATCATTGTTTTGTCGAGTTTTAAAATTTACAAAGAGAATGATCGAACCTGGAAACTAACTTTGACAATGAATTAAGGCAAGTGTACCAATCGAACAGTAGTATAGCTTAGGCAAGACCGGATTGTCAAACCCAAAGGAACTAAAAGTACTAATACTAACTTTCTTTTTATTATTTAGCCTAAAATAAGTGAAATTGTTTTAATCTAAATTAACGACTACTTAAACTAAAAATGCAAAGATAGAAAGAATGAATTGGAAAATAACTTGAAGGGAAACTCAATTGATCACGACGATACCCTTAGGAAGAATCCACCTAGACTTCACTTGTTATTTAACATTGAACCATATGATTTATTCACTTAGTTTGATCCGTAAGACTCCCTAACGTATATTAAACCTTCTCTCGAGGCGAATAACGTCTAACCCTTGGTTAATTAACAGAAATCTCTTTCTCGAATAATAACCCCCTAGAATAGCAATAAATTGATCTATGGACTCCCATATTAGGTTTTGCCCTAATCCGGCAAAATCTCGTCACCCTATCTCTTGACGTGCGATCAACTCTGCTTAATTATGCTAGATCTACTCTTAAGCAGGGTCTATTCCTCCTCTACCTAAGCACATCAGATTTGGATTAAGCATGCATAATTAAGAACAAACAAGTATTTATCATATAATTTAGAAAATAATAACAAGATCCATCTAGGTTTCATCCCCTTCAGGTATCTGAAGGGTTTAGTTCATAACAAAAAAAGAAAACATCTCAAGAGAAAGGATAAAACAAAACATAAGAAATCCCTAAAACCCCCTGAAGGAATTGAAGGAGAAATCTACCATCTTGAGTAGAATTCTGGCTCCTTGAGATGGATCAATCGGCTATCTTCGAGTAATTCCCACAAATCTGGCCTTCTGGCTTGACTCCTTGGCCTAGCTGACCGCCCCCCTCTGAGGATACACTTAGGGTGTTTATATAGACTTTTAGAATGCTTTACTTGGCCTCTAAGTGTCCTAATTCAAGAATACTTCCTACTCGGTGTTTGACTAAGCTTTGGAAAGTGTTTCTTTGCCTCAAAGTATCTAAATCCGAGTCGTTTTTAGGCTGTGTCTCTATTTTTTTGATTGGGGCACGTCCATGTAAATCGTGACATGGCTGTGTGAAGTAAATTGACGAGACACGGCTGTGTGGCTTGAAGTCTAGGCCATGTTGATTTCTACTTTGGCCCACAATGGGCCGTTTTAAGCCCGTTTCTTGTTCTTTTCGTCCTCGGGTGATTTCTTGAGTAAAAACATGAAAAGAAAGTATTAAGAGCACCTTTTTACATAAATCAAGGGCTAGATCATCCAAAAGCATACTAAATGTGGACCTAAAATATGTTACTTTTATGGTTTATCAAATACCCCCACACTTAAGCTTTTGCTTGCCCTCAAGCAAAATTCTCAACTTACAATTAAAACGAACTTTCCATAATTCAAAATTCCTATCAACAATGCCTCATCATAATTCTCAGATAATTTATACATGGATAATTTAACTCAAAGACTCTTAAAGATTCAAACAATATAAGTCATATATTTGTAGCACGAAAACATATGTGTCTCCCCTTATCTAAATAATTACCTTTAATTCAAAACCGACAAGGATTGACATCCTCACTGAAGATTCACTTAAATCACTCAAAGTGTTTCAAGGTTCAAGAATAAGCACTCATAAGTCAAACCTGAAAAGTTAATCCCATAGGCTTGCCTAAAGATCAAGTCTCCACCACTGTAATATGAGATGATACACAAATCAAAAGGTCTTTGACAGGGTTGTAACGGGGCTTAGGTTAAAGGTGTGGATAAAGGCTGAATTTGAAGGTTTAGAATCGAGATTGACCTGACCAATTACCTAACTAAAAATAATGAACTTGAAAATAAATGATTATATCAATTGAAATTTTGAAACTAATAATATTACGAGCTTTTTCTTTGATAATTGAAATTTAGATGTACAAGCTCACTTTTTATACTACTAATGCTGAATATACTTTGATTTCAATTTTTTTAAGAACAAACTAGAAACATAATAACGAAAAATTTATCAACTGAAATAAACTAATTCGGCAACTGATCAAATCAATTCTCGATAGAAGGGTAGTCAAAGGAATGGTGACAAAAAATACAAAGGGTTTTGGGTTAATATTAGCGGGTAAATCAATAAAAAGGGTTGTTAGGATCAAATGGGTTCACTAAGGGTTAATTTGTGAAGGTAGGCTTTTTAGTGGAGTGAATGAGTTAAAACCTAGGTGCCTTTATCATCTCAGTATATCAAATCATTAAATGTGGTCTCGATATGTATAATCATGGCAAGTTCTAGAATAACAATTCAGTGTTGACACACTCATAATCAATAAAGTGAGCACGAAAAAGAATATATGCTCTATAGGGCTCAAATCTCACAAAAATTATGGGTATTTGATATCAATTCCTGTAAATTTTAAACTTCAAGGTAATATTCAAATTCAGTTCAACAACCTAGAAAATTTTTGATTCTTGAAAAATTAGACTTATCATGCTTGATTCTCTAGTATTCTTCAAGTATAAATCATCAATGCACAATTATCAATGACTTACTCAAAAACATATCGATAAAAATCATAAATCATTAGAAATTTCACCCTAATTAATAATATGAGAAAATTACTTAGGAACAATACTAAAATTTAGGATTTTGAAATAATGCAAAAAGTTAGGTACTTTTTGTTCGAACGTCGGCACCCCATGGCGCAGCTAAATAAAATTAATCCCGGTGATCCAAACCATGAATCCATGTGTGAGGAACGAATCAGGGTGAAATAAAGGTTTCGAAGTTACAGAAATTTCAATCTGAGTAGACAGCGACGCCTCGGCAACAAGAGTTCTGATCTACTGTCGAACCAAGTTGCAACCTTTACGATGTCGGCCTCTACGTAATCCACCCGATTTGACTATGAATGGCAGAAATCTCCAAAACTGTTTTAGAGGTTTTATTTGATTGACGGCTGCTAGACTTTTTTCAAGCAAATTCTTAGGGTTTTTCTTAATAAGTTTTTATCACTTATTACCTTTTATAATCGGTATATCTTTTTTTAATTATAAAATTAAATAAATATAATAATGTTTTAACGAAAATTATAATTACATTAATTATACCCAAAAGTTATAATTACATTAATTATAACATGGATTTCGATAAACTATATTTATTTAAATTTATATACTGAACCAAATTCATATATTAATTCTCATTATGTGTACAACATCCTTGTACATATAATATATTCAATATTTGATTGCCCAATTAAATTAATTCTTTAATTAATTTAATTCATGTGACAATCAAACACAATACCAACTATGTTTCATTCCGTTCATTTCAACCATAGGGTGTGACCCTGTAGGTTCTTGTAACGTTAGTAGTAATACTAGAACGATCCTAATGTCACAAATAATGAGTGGCATCTAGCAATGCATCATTGCAACCTAAGTTACAAGAAGTCATGATTCGACATAACATTTTGTGATTAGCCTTTCATGCATTAATCCTTAAGTCTTTTATCTCTGGAATGGATACAAGTCATGGAATAGTCGCACTTGTATAGTCCATCCCACGTTTCTTGATATCTTGAGTAGACTATGATATACAAATTAGTATGACATCTCATGTCAACTTATTTGAGCATGGCCATGCATTTCTAGTCTCACTCAATCAAGTGGCCTAAGATATTACTCCCATTATGTGGGAGGGACTTATCCTATATTGATCAACAATATCCCTCTACATAGATTGTGGTATATCCAACATCAGCCTTTATAGAACAACCAGTTACGGTATACCTTTGACTGTATCAAAATATACGACTCACGATGTTGGGATAATGATTATCTCAAGTCTAAGGATCATATACATATTAATCACAATGAGTAATGTTGTGACTGTAAAACCCCAAACCCGACCTATGCATTAAGCCCAGATTTTGGCATACCACACAAATTGAATGTGCATTCAAATCATCAACGATGTAGGAAATCAAATCTTCAAAACGATTAAGGGAATGACTTCATCGAAAATCGAGGTTTATTTGAAATCCATGATTAAAAACACAAGAGTTTATCATTTGATTTATAGAGTAGTAGTTGATTAAAATTTTCAATTTATTTAGTCGAAATATTTCATCGAAGAGTTTTAAAAGAATTTCCTAAGTTTCAGTGATATTTAAGAAAAACCTTTATTTTACACGAGAGTTTTAGAAAAACATTTATGAAAACTAAATCAGTCCAACTTAGGAAAACTAAAACATAATAAAATTCATCCGCATAATAAAATCCATGAAAATAATTAAAGAGGCCTTATTACATCGCAATTAAAATAGTACTTAAATAATTAAAGAAGTTTTAAAGATATATAAACCACCATTTGTAGTATAGCTTCCACACGAAGTCATCTCTGACCCAAGTCTACATCAATTATTATTACCTGAGAGGGGTAAAAAAATTGGTTGAGTTACTTAGAACTCAATGTGTAACCCACTTACCGTATTCACTGGGCCAAAACCATATAAACATATAATTGGGCTTCAGCCCATTTTGCAAATGTAAATATTTATAAATCAAGTATATAAAAAAATAAATAATGCATGTGATATGCAATTCCCAACCAAGCCTAATTTCCATCCGCTACACAACACCCGTACCAACCATCACACCTATGGGGATCAAGTCAACCCACCCCACCAACACACCAATAGCAGGCTTTAAGCCTATTATAATATTTGTGGCAACAGGCCATTTATGATATTTGTGGCAACAGGCCATTTATAAGATTTGTGGCAACAGGCCATTTATAATATTCGTGGTAGAACCACCGATCTAGATTTTTGGGCAGCAGGCCATCGTGATAGAGTCACCGATCTAGATTTTTGGCATCAGGCCTTTCTTCTCTTCATCAATTATCCCAACCCATGCAGTCATGTATATAATAATGCATAACAAAATATTTGTAAGGTAATTTTAATAAAACTCATATTACAATTTATCAATTTGGCCCATTAGTCAAAATAGTAATTTGGCCCATTTAACGATCTAGCAACTTGGCCCATTTCATCTCATATCACATTTAGCTCATGTATTAATATCACTTTCGGCCCATAAAGCAACGTATTTCAATTTGGCCCATAAACAACATATTTCAATTTGGCCCATAAAACAACGTATTTCAATTTGGCCCATAAAACGATATTTTCGTAATTCGGTCCATAGGAACACTTCGCAATTCGGCCCATTTAACACATGAGGCCTTTTTTCACAATTTCCACACTTGGCCAATTAATCAAAATAATCACATGGTCCAAAAATATCACTTCTTTCACGAGATAACCCATTGAGGGCAAATCCGTAAATTTTTCCACAACTTCAATTTTGGTTTCAAGCATTCACATAAAAGTATTATTATAACATATTTTTTTTTCAATTTCACCGGATTTATGATTTTTATTTTAATGCTTACGATATAGTATAACCCACGAGATAAGTGTGAAGTTACACACCTGATTACGGTGAGAACTACACTTTCCCGCTTGTCGATACCAATATACATGTCACACTTGATTAGAACATTAATACTTATAAAACTATACTAATGTTAAGCGATCTAGATCTTACCCTCGGAATCTCGAACAACCACTATTTATGATTTCTCTCCGATCAAAGGTTCAGAACCACGAGTAAACAATGGCTCGGAGGTACATACGACTTTAAAAAATCGATTCTCCTCGGATGAGGGTCTACAACCCGGTGGAAAGTCTCGGATTCCTGAAATAGTCCTTCGCTTGAATTTAGGGGGAATAATAGAACTACCCCTCTTTCGAACACTATTAACAACCCTTTTCGTCCCTATCTTGTTTGCCTTCATAGACAAAGGATCATTAGTCCTAACAATATATCGAAAATCTTAAGACTAATGGCTTAAAAGAGTGAATTTGGCTTACCTTAATATTCTGAATGATCTCAAAAGAATCCCTGGAACGTTATGATCAAATCTTAAATGGACTTTAAGACTTCTTCGAAAAGATGATGATTCGACCCTCCACTATTTCACTAAAAATAACGAAAGAAAACATTTGAATAAGTGATTGGTTAATCGGTTTAAAAGTCTCTTCCAAGACATTCTAACATTCGGCTAAGGTGACCAAATAGCAAAAGAAAAGACAAAGAAATGATTCTTATCGATGACCCAAAGTGTGAATAGAAGAAAATGATTGAAAATATATGTTATGAAAAATAGAGGATTCGGCTATGATAATAATCACAAACATTCGGCCATAGAAGATAGATGAAAGAAAAATATGTATTTGCATAATAAGTAAAATGGAGAGGAAAAGAGAATAGGGAGAAGAGAAAAGAGAGAAGTTTAGGGACAAATGTGCATTCGGCAATGAAGAGGAAAAAGAGAAGAGAAGAAATGGTCTTTGATGGCTATATGGTTTCAGTTACAAAGAAAAGAGAAAAGTTTTAGAGAGAGTGATCAAATTAAGATCGAAATGGTCAAAAAGAAGAAATGGAAAAAGCAACAATTACTTCATCAATGCTCATGGTACATTCGGCTAGGGAGAGGAAAAAATTGGGGAGAAAAGTTTGCTAAGACACCAAATGGTAAATGGAAAAATGTGCTCATCAAGCACCTAATCCTACCAAACCAACACCAAAATTCGGCCATCCCCCTTAGCCCCCTATGCCGTCCACATACATGGACAAGTTGGCCATGCCAAACTTTCCAAAACACACCCCATAAAGAGTGCCTTATGTCCCCCTAACTTACCATAAGCTTAGGATTTCATTCCTTAAGTTAGCACTTGCCTTTTTCCCTTAGTCTACTTTCCATAAAATAAATAGTCCAACCTTACCATAAGTAAAGCTTGACCGACACATGCCATACAATTGCAAAAAATAAAATTCACCTAAATGTTATCCATGGGATTCGAACCTTTCCCCTCAAGCAATCACTCATGCGCCAACACCACCTTGCTACTAGCTCATCTTATGCTAACTTTTACACTTAAAATTAACTTAAGCATTAGGGTCACTTGATCCACTTCAATAAAATTCTCATTACTTAAATTTATTCTACTTTCGAATAAATCCCAAGTCTTCTCAAGACTATATTAAACATGCAAAATTTTAATTATACCCAAGCTAAGCACCAAAACATGCATCATATCGATACTCAGATTTTTAGAATGTTACAACTCTACCCTCCTTAAAGAAAATTTCATCCTCGAAATTTACCTGGTTAAAAAAGGTGAGGATATTTTTGTCGAATTGCGTCCTCAGGCTCCCACGTAGCTTCCTCCACTCTCTGATTATGCCAAAGAACCTTAACCAACGGCACAGTCTTCTTTCTTAACACCTTAACATTGCGATCTAAGGTTTTCACTGGTTCCTCCTCGAAAGACAAGTTTGGCCTTAATTCAACTTCTTCTATCGGTACTATGTGCGACGGATCCGATCTGTAGTGCCTCAGCATAGAAACATGGAAGACACTATGAATCTGACTCAACTCCGGAGGTAAATCAAGTTGATAGGCCACCGGTCCTACACGCTTCAAAACACGGTATGGTCCAATGAACCTAGGGCTCAACTTGCCCTTCCTTCCAAATCTGAAAATCTTCTTCCACGATGAGACTTTCAAAAGACCTGATCTCTTACCGCAAACTCAATATCTTTACGCTTCAGATCCGCATATGACTTTTGTCTATTCGAAGCTTCCTTTAATCACGCTCGAATCACCTTTACCTTTTCTTCTGTCTCAGATATCAGTTCAGGACCCAAAAACTGTCATTCCCCCAATTCAGTCCAACAAGTAGGGGTACGACACCTACGACCATATAACACTTCATAGGGCACCATTTGGATACTGGATTGATAACTGTTATTATACGCGAACTCTGCCAATGGTAGAAAATCCTCCCAACTTCCTCTGAAGTCGATCACGCATCCTCGTAACATGTCTTCCAAAATTTGAATTACTCTTTCTGACTGTCCATCTGACTGAGGATAAAAAGCCGTACTAAAGTTTAACTTTGTTCCCAAAGCCTCATGTAAAGCTTTCCAAAATCGAGATGTAAATCTAGGATTCCTGTCTGATATGATAGACACTGGTACCCCATGCAACCTCACGATTTCAGATACATACAGTTTAGCCAACTTCTGTATTGAGTAATCCGTACGAATTGGTAGAAAATGAGCAGTCTTCGTTAATCGATCTACTACCACCCAGACAGAATCTTTCTTAGTAGGTGTTAAGGGTAACCCACTAATAAAATCCATCGTTATCCGTTCCCATTTCCATAGAGGAATCTTTACCTGTTGTAATAAACCCGATGGTAATTGATGTTTCGCCTTCACTTGTTGACAAGTCAAACACTTTCCCACTAAATCAGTAACCTCCTGCTTTAACTTTGGCCAGCAATACTGTTCATAGAGATCCCGATACATCTTATTCCCTCTGGGGTGCATAGCATAAGGGCTACTATATGCCTCTAGAAGAATCATTTGTCTCAAATCTGAATCCTTAGGCATACAAACCCTACCATGAAAACACAGTACACCATCCTTGTTCAAACCAAAATCCCCTATTATACCACTTTCAACTTGTTGTATTAAAGGACCCAACTTTTCATTAGATAATTGCTTTTCCTTGATTTGCTCCAACCACAGAGGCTTCACCTAAAGTTCCGCTAGCAGACTGCCATCCCCATACGAACTGAGATGAGCAAACATTGCTCTTAACTCTGATACAACCTTACGACTCAACGCGTCTGCCACAACGTTAGCCTTTCCAGGATGGTACTCGATTGATAAATCATAATCCTTTAACAGCTCCACCCATCTCCATTGTCTTAAATTTAACTCCTTTTGGGTAAGGAGATGCTTAAGACTCTTATGGTCCGTATAAATGATTGACATCTCACCGTAGAGATAGTGCCTCCAAATCTTTAATGCAAACACCACCGCAGCCAACTCCAAATCATGAGTAGAATAGTTAACTTCATGTGGCCTCAACTATCGAGAAGCATAAGCTACCACTTTTCCATTTTGCATCAGTACACATCGTATACCCATGTGTGACGCACCACAGTAAACGGTAAACTCTTTTTGGCCTCAGGTTGAATCAGTACTGGCGCTTCTGTTAGAATCTTTTTAGTTTCTCAAAACTTTCTTGTTGTTTATTAGTCCACACATACGGTACTTCCTTTCGCAACAGCTTAGTTAGGGGTGCAGCTATCAACAAAAACCCTTCAACAAAGCGTCTATAATAACCAGCCAAACCCAAGAAACTCTGAATCCCAGCCACTGACTTTGGCGGTTTCCAATCTAATATAGCCTCTACCTTTCGAGGATCAACTCTTATTCCTCCGACTGACACTACATGACCCAAGAAAGTCACTTCCTTCAACCAAAATTCACACTTACTGAATTTGTCATAAAGTTGCTTATCTCACAAAATTTGTAACACAATGCGTAAATGTGAGTCATGCTCCTCTTCATTCCTCGAATATACCAAGATGTCATCTATGAACACTACTACGAACCGATCTAAATAGGGTTGGAAGACTCGGTTCATCATGTCCATAAATGCAGCTGGTGCATTGGTCAAACCAAACGACATCACTAAAAACTCATAATGTCCATAGCGAGTTCAAAATGCCATCTTATGAATATCTGCCTCTTTTACCTTGAGTTGATGATAACCCGATCTCAAATCAATCTTGAAGAAGACAGAAGCTCCTCTCAATTGATCAAACAGGTCATCAATTCTCGGCAATGGATACCTATTCTTGATCGTCAACTTATTCAACTGCCTATAATTAATGCATATACACATCGACCCATCCTTCTTCTTAGCGAACAAAACCGGTGCTCCCCACGGAGACACACTTGGTCGAACAAATCCCCGATCTAGCAGTTCTTGAAATTGAGATTTAAGCTCCGCTAACTCTTTCGGCACTATTCTATAAGGAGCAATGGACACCGGAGCCGTTCGGGCAAAAGCTCAATGTCAAATTCTACTTCCCGATCTGGAGGTAGACCCGAAAGTTCTTCGGGAAAGACATCTAGAAATTCTTTCACCGTTCTCACACCTTCTACCAATAAATCCTTGGCATCCAAAGCACTGATGAAGGATAGGAATGCTCCATTCCCTTTTTACACCAACTTTTCTGCCTTTAAAGCAGATACCATATTTGCTAAAAAGTTTCTTCGCTCGCCTATCATTATTACCTCCTCATCATCCACAGTCCTTATTGACATCTGCTTTTCGGCACAATCTAATTGTGCCCGATGCTTCACCAACCAATCCATGCCCAAAATAAGATCAAACTCGCCGAAAGGTAATTCCATCAAGTCCGCTAGAAATATCTCTCTTTGAATCTCTAAGGGCATATCTTTAAATAATTTATTCACTATTACCAACTATCTTAAAGGACTAATTACCGTCATCTCTCTATCGGTAATCTCAGATTCAATATTCAGGTTTCCAGATATGGCACTAGCAACATACGAGTGGGTAGACCCGATATCTATCAAATTAGTAACAGGTACATCAAAGATGAAGAACGTACCAGTTATCACATCAAGTGCATCGCCGTCTTCACGATGCCTAACTGCATAGACCAATCCCGGCTGTCTTTCCTCCATGTTACCTCTAAAGCCATTACCTCAACCTGGTGCACCTTGTCCACGTCGTTACCATTACCACCACGACCTGGTCCACGACCTCTCGGTGGCTGCTGAGTACCTCTAGCTGGCTGAGCATCAGGGTTATGAGCTTTCTGAGTCGTATCAGTCTGTCAGGGCAATTCTTATACTGATGATCCTTGGAACCATATTTAAAGTAGGCACTAATTTTTCTCCAACATTCTCCGGGGTGTTGTCTTCCACAGTTGGAACATTCTCGACTCTGATTGGTAGTCACAGGTGCTCTAGCTTGAACTGGCTCATCATTCCGTGGCCTCTTTTGAAACCTTTTAGAAGAACCTGAGTACTTAAAATCCCTCTTGCCTCTGACTTTTTCCCAGTTCTGACGTTCTGAACTCTTAGCCTCTTCGGCTATCTTGGCTTTCTCCACAAGCGAGGTAAAAGTCCGTTCTTGTTGTGGGGCTATCAGTACACGGAACTCATCATTCAATCCATCTTCAAAGCATACACAGTGCTCATGATCAGGCGGCACTATTGTACGAGCATAACGGCTCAAGCGAAGAAATTCTGCCTCGTAAGCTACCACCATCTTACTTCCTTGAACCAAATTCAGGAATTCCTTCCTCCGGGCATCTACATAACTTGTCCCGACGTACTTCCCTTGGAAAGAAGCTTTAAAGAAATCCCAAGTAACCAATGCAGTCTCGGTGCCTTCTTGAACAGTAAGCCACCATTGATACGCCTCGTCTCTTAGCAAGGACACGGCTCCTCTCAGTTTCTGTTCGACGATGCACTCCAGATCATCCATAATTCGTTCTACAGCCTCAAGCCAATATTCTGCCACATTCGGAGCTACCCCGGAGACACCTCTAAAACTTTTGCACCACTAGACTTGAGTCATTTCGATATTGATCCCCGAGCTAATGGCCCAGTTCTAGCCCCGGCTACTCTTTCTAAGACTCTTAACATTGCTTGAGTCAAAGCATTATCCTCATTCACATGATCATGAGATCCAGTCTCGCTCCTAAATGACACAGGTGCATCCATTTCTGGCATATGACCCGGCGCTTCAGACGCAGCACCTCGTCCTCTACCACAGCCACGTTCTCTAGTGCTCATAATGACTAATTCGATTTTAATCTGATTACAAGTTTTATGAATCAGAATACTATTTTAGTGTTTATTAACAATATTTTATGAGATATAAGAGATAGGGTTATTTTCGCAATCACATCCTATAGTCTCGATCTCTATCATTTTTAACACCTAAAACTAGAAGTTCTAGAGTGTTCCTAAGATCTTATCACAATAATAAACATTTAACAAACAAATACTTACTTGACTTGGTGCCGGATGCTCGTGGTGCCATACTACTTTTAAAACGTAAAGTCTAAAATTTTTAAGTAGTTTTTAAACAGAAATAATTGTTGAACCCAACCACAGTCGAGTTTTAAAACTGGGCTCTGATACCATAAAATGTAACACCCCAAACCTAGCCTATGCATTAAGCCTGTATTTTGGCATGCCACACAAATTGAACGTGCATTCAAATCATCAACGATGTAGGAAATCAAATCTTAAAATGATTAAGAGAATGACTTTATCGAAATCGAGGTTTATTTGAAATCCATGATTAAAAACACAAGAGTTTATCATTTGATTTACAGAGTAGTAGTTGATTAAAATTTTCAATTTATTTAGTCGAAATATTTCATCGAAGAGTTTTAAAAGAATTTACTAAGTTTCAGTGATATTTAAGAAAAACCTTTATTTTACGCGACAGTTTTAGAAAAACATTTATGAAAACTAAATCAGTCCAACATAGGAAAACTAAAACATAATAAAATCCATCCGCATAATAAAATCCATGAAAATAATTAAAGAGGCCTTATTACATCGCAATTAAAATAGTACTTAAATAATTAAAGAAGTTTTAAAGATATATAAACCACCAATCGTAGTATAGCTTCCACACGAAGTCATCTCCGACCCAAGTCTCCATCAATTATTATTACCTAAGAGGGAAAAAAAATGGGGTGAGTTACTTAGAACTCAATGTGTAACCCACTTACTGTATTCACTGGGCCAAAACCATATAAACATATAATTGGGCTTGAGCCCATTTTGCAAATGTAAATATTTATAAATCAAGTATATAAAAAAAATAAATAATGCATGTGATATGCAATTCCCAACCAAGTCTAATTTGCATCCGCTACACACCACTCGTACCAACCATCACACCTGTGGGGATCAAGTCAACCCACCCCGCCAACACACCAATAGCAGGCTTTAAGCCAATTATAATATTTGTGGCAACAGGCCATTTATGATATTTGTGGCAACAGGCCATTTATAAGATTTGTGGCAACAGGCCATTTATAATATTCGTGGTAGAACCACCGATCTAGATTTTTAGGCAAGAGCCATCGTGATGAGTCACCGATCTAGATTTTTGGCATCAGGCCTTTCTTCTCTTCATCAATTATCCCAACCGATGTAGTCATGTATATAATAATGCATGACAAAATATTTGTAAAGTAATTTTAATAAAACTCATATTACAATTTATCAATTTGGCCCATTAGTCAAAATAGCAATTTGGCCCATTTAACGATCTAGCAACTTGGCCCATTTCATCTCATATCACATTTAGCTCATGTATTAATATCACTTTTGGCCCATAAAGCAACATATTTCAATTTGGCCCATAAACAACATATTTCAATTTGGCCCATAAAACAACGTATTTCAATTTGGCCCATAAAATAATATTTTCGCAATTCAGCCTATAGGGACACTTCGCAATTCGGCCCATTTAACACATGAGGCATTTTTCACAATTTCCACACTTGGCCAATTAATCAAAATAATCACATGGTCCAAAAATATCACTTCTTTCACGAGATAACCCATTGAGGGCAAATTCGTAAATTTTTCCACAACTTCAATTTTGGTTTCAAGCATTCACATAAAAGTATTATTATAACATATTTTTTTCAATTTCACCGGATTTACGATTTTTATTTTAATGCTTATGATATAGTATAACACATGAGATAAGTGTGAAGTTACACACCTGATTACGGTGAGAACTACACTTTCCCGCTCGTCGATACCTATATACGTGTCACACTTGATTAGAACACTAATACTTAAAAAACTATACTAATGTTAAGCGATCTAGATCTTACCCTCGGAATCTCGAACAACTACTATTTGTGATTTCTCTCCGATCAAAGGTTCAGAACCACGAGTAAACAATGGCTTGGGGGTACGTACGACTTCGAAAAATTGGTTCTCCTAGGATGAGGGTCCACAACCCGGTGGAAAGTCTCAGATTCCTGAAACGGTCCTTCGCTTGAATTTAGGGGGAATAATAGAACCACCCCTCTTTCGAACACTATTAACAACCATTTTCGTCCCTATCTTGTTTGCCTTCATAGACAAAGGATCATTAGTCTTAACAATATATCAAAAATCTTAAGACTAATGGCTTAAAAGAGTGAATTTGGCTTACCTTAATATTTCGAATGATCTCAAAAGAATCCCTTGAACATTATGATCAAATCTTAAATGGACTTTAAGACGTCTTCAAAAAGATGATGATTCAACCCTCCACTATTTCACTAAAAATAATGAAAGAAAACATTTGAATAAGTGATTGGTTAATCAGTTTAAAAGTCTTTTCCAAGACATTCTAACATTCGGCCAAGGTGGCCAAATAACAAAAGAAAAGACAAAGAAATGATTCTTACCGATGTTCCAAAGTTTGAATAGAAGAAAATGATTGAAAATCGATGTTATGAAAAATGGAGGATTCAGCTATGATAATGATCACAAACATTCGGCCATAGAAGATAGATGAAAGAAAAATATGTGTTTGTATGATAAGTAAAATAGAGAGGAAAAGAGAATAGGGAGAAGAGAAAAGAGAGAAGTTTAGGGACAAATGTGCATTCGGCAATGAAGAGGAAAAAGAGAAGAGAAGAAATGGTCTTTGATGGCTATATGGTCTCGGTCACAAAGAAAAGAGAAAAGTTTTAGAGAGAGTGATCAAATTAAGATCGAAATGGTCAAAAAGAAGAAATGGCAAAAGCAACAATTGCTTCCTCAATGCTCATGGTACATTCGGCTAGGGAGAGGGAAAAATTGGAGAGAAAAGTTTGCTAAGACACCAAATGGTAAATGGAAAAATGTGCTCATCAAGCACCTAATCCTACCAAACCAACACCAAAATCTGGCCATCCCCCTTAGCCCCCTATGCCGTCCACATACATGGATAGGTTGGCCATGCAAAACTTTCCCAAACACACCGTATAAAGAGTGCCTTATGTCCCCCTAACTTACCATAAGCTTAGGATTTCATTCCTTAAGTTAGCACTTGCCTTTTTCCCTTAGTCTACTTTCCATAAAATAAATAGTCCAACCTTACCATAAGTAAAGCTTGAGTGACACATGCCATACAATTGCAAAAAATAAAATTCACCTAAATGCTATCCATGGGATTCGAACCTTTCCCCTCAAGCAATCACTCATGTGCCAACACCACCTTGCTATTAGCTCATCTTATGCTAACTTTTACACTTAAAATTAACTTAAGCATCAGGGTCACTTGATCCACTTCAATAAAATTCTCATTACTTAAATTTATTCTACTTCCGAATAAATCCCAAGTCTTCTCAAGACTATATTAAACATGCAAAATTTTAATTATACCCAAGCTAAGCACCAAAGCATGCATCATATCGATACTTAGATTTTTAGGATGTTACAGTGGCAATTACATAATAATCCAAGAAACATACTCATAGCGGGTTAGTCCAATATGTTGTTTTCTACACACATATTCATGCATTGATTTTGACACTCCATATCAATGACAACTCTTTATCATCAATCAACTACATGTTAGTCTTAATGCATTATTGTTGTCCTAGTCAACAATAATACTTGACTAAGGATATTTTAAGAATAATCATATTATTCTCAGAAAATTATTATAAAGCAGTTTATTTGTACACACAGAAGGAAAAACTGAAATAAAAATGACAACACTTTATATTAATAAACATGGTAAATCAAGTATGTTATTACAATCGTCTCATGATTGATCTTTGGGCATACTCTTACAATCTCCCACTAGCACTAAGACCAATCACTCATATATCAAATACCAAGAGACTTAGTGTGACGATCATGCTTCTACTGTGCCAGAGGCTTGGTCAGGGGATCAGCAATGTTATCATCTGTAGGTACTCTGCATATCTTAACATCTCCTCGATCGATAATCTCTCGAATAAGATGATAGCGCCTAAGTATATGTTTGGATCGCTGGTGAGATCTGGGTTCTTTAGCTTGTGCAATGGCTCCATTGTTATCACATCGGAGTTCTATAGCATCTGATATGCTAGGCACAACCTCTAGTCCAGTAATGAACTTCTTGATCCAAACTGCTTTTTTTGCTGCCTCACTGGCTGCAATATACTTGGCCTCTATTGTAGAATCGGCTATTGTAATTTTCTTTGAACTCTTTTAGCTCACAGCACCACTATTAAGGCTAAACACAAATCTTGATTGTGATCGAGAATCGTCCTTGTCAGTTTAGAAGCTGGCATCAGTGTAACCTTTTACACTTAACTCTTCTTCACCTCCATATATTAGGAACGTATCCTTAATACTTCTTAAGAACTTAAGGATATTCTTGACTGTGGTCCAGTGACCTACACCGGGATCTACTTGGTACCTGATCGTCATACTCAAGGCATACGAGACATCTGGATGGGTACATAACATGGCATACATGATAGATAAAATAGCGGAAGCATATGGAATTTTACTCATGCGTCCTCTCTCTTGTGGAGTTGAAGGACACATTTCCTTCGAGAGTGATATACCATGTCTCATAGGTAGGAATCCTCTTTTAGATCTTCCATACTGAAACTTTTTAGTACTTTATCTATGTATGTACTTTGGCTTAGACCTAGTAGTCTTCTTGATCTATCTCTATAGATCTTGAGTCCTAAGATGTAAGTAGCTTCGCCCAAGTCCTTCATAGAAAAATAACTTCCTAACCATCTTAATAAACTGCAAGGTAGGTATGTCATTTCCCATGATAAGTATGTCATCCACATACAGTACCAAGAATGTGATAGTGCTCCTACTAACTTTCTCATAAACACATGGTTCACCTTCATTTTTGATAAAACCAAACTCTTTGATTGCATCATTAAAACAAAGATTCCAACTTCGAGAAGCTTGCTTTAATCCATAAATGGATCTTTGTAGTTTACAAATCTTTCTAGCATCCTTTGGATTGAGAAAACCTTTAGGTTGTGTCATGTACATATCCTCTTCAAGTTTTTCGTTAAGGAAAGCTGTTTTGACGTCCATCTTCCAGATTTCATAATCATGAAATACAACTATGGCGAGCAAGATCTTGATGGATTTAAACATAGCTACATGAGAAAAGGTTTCATCATAGTCAACACCATGAATTTGGCGAAAACTTTTAGCAACTAATTCCCCTTGTATGTTTGTACATTACCATCCATGTCGGTTTTCTTTTTGAAAACCCACTTGCACCCTATAGGTTTAACCCCTTCGGGTGGGTCAATCAAAGTCCATACTTGATTTTCATACATGGAATCCATCTCAAATCTCATGGCATCAAGCCATTTCTCAGAGTCTGGGCTCGTCATCGCTTCTTGATAAGTCCTAGGGTCATCTTGATCTATAAGAAGAACGTCACCATGCGTTGTAATAAGAAATCCATATCTCTCAGATGCATGGCATTCTCTTAAAGATCTTCGTGGTGGTTGTGTTTCTACAGTAGTTACTTGTTCCTCAATTTCTTGTGGAATTTACTATTGTTCTATCTCTGGTTTAGTGGTATCTTGTGATTCTCGAATTTCTTCAAGTTCAATCTTTCTCCCACTTCCTTTTCTAAAAATAAATTCTCTCTCTAGGAAGACACTAGTCCAAGCAACAAACATTTTGTTCTCAGTTGGATTAAAGAAATAATAACCTTTGGTTTCTTTCGGGTACCTCACAAAAATACACCTTTCAGATTTGGGTTCAAGCTTAGTAGACGTCTGACGTTTAACATAAGCTTCACAACCCCAATTTTCATAAAAGACATACTGAAATGTTTCCCAGTCTACATCTCATATGGCATCTTTTGAACCGATTTAGATGGAACACGATTTAGTGTGAAAGCAGCTGTCTCAAGTGCATGTCCCCAAAAGGAAGTCGGTAGATCAGCATGACTTATCATGGATCGAACCAAGTCTAATAGAGTTTGATTTCTTCTCTCAGAAACTCCATTCCATTGAGGAGTAGCAGGAGGAGTAAGTTGTGAGACAATCCCACATTCCTTCAATAGATCATCAAACTCTAGGCTCAAATACTCTCCACCTCGATCAAATCGAAGTGACTTGATAGTTTTTCCTAGTTGTTTTTGTACTTCATTTTTGAATTCCTTGAACTTTTCAAAGGACTCAGACTTATGGCGCATGAGATAAACATACCCATATCTACTGAAATCATCAGTGAAAGTAATGAAGTATTGAAATCCACCTCTAGCCTGTGTATTTATTGGTCCACATACATCAGAATGTATTAGGCCCAATAAACCACTAGCTCGTTCACTTTTACCAGTAAAAGGAGATTTAGTCATTTTTCCCAATAAGTAAGATTCACATACTTCAAATTGTTCGAAAACAAATGAATCTAAGAAACCATCTTTATGGAGTATGGATATGCGTCTCTCACTTATGTGGCTCAAACGAAAATACCAAGGATAAGTTTGATTTGAGTCATTTATTTTAGATCTTTTAGTATTTATGTTGTAAATAGGATTCATTTGATCTAATATATAGAGGCCATTAATCAATTGTGCCGAACCATAGAAAACATTATTGAGATAAAAGGAACATCAATTATTCTTAATAATTATCTCAAAACCAATTTTGTCTAAACAAGAAACTAAAATAATGTTTTTAGTCAAACTGGGCACAAAATAACAATCATCCAAAAATAAATCAAGTCCACTAGGCAAAGATAAAGTATATGTTCCCACAGCTAATGTAGCCACCTTTGCTCCATTTCCAACTTGCAGGTCCACATCTCCTCTAGCCAACATCCTACTCCTTTGTAGTACACCAGATAGAAGTACAAAATGAGAACCACAACCATATCTAATACCCAAGCGATGAGTTGATAAATTAATATCAATAACATAAATACCAAGCAGACGTTCCGCTTGTTTTGGCCTTCTTGACTTCCTCAAGATAGATAGGGCAGTTTCGCTTCCAATATCCAGTCACACCACAATGAAAGTAGTTTCCTTCCTTAGACACTCCACCTTTAGGTTTCATTGCAGCCTTTCCTTTGCCAGGCTTGGGCTTACATTTGCCCTTGGGCTTTGTCTGAACTTTGGCCTTTCCCTTGCCCTTGTTGTTACGGACCATCAGTATGGGCTTAGGTCCAACCTTTTTCATGTTACCTTCAGCAGTTCGTAACATACGGAACAACTGTGGTAGAGTCTTGTCAATTTTATTCATATTGAAATTAAGGACAAACTGGCTGTAGCTATCCGGCAACGATTGCAGAATAACATCAGTGGCCAACTCTTGGCCCAATGGAAAACCAAGCTTAGACAGACTTTCAATATAGCCAATCATCTTAAGGACATGAGGTCCTATTGGGCTTCCTTTAGCCAACTTACATTGGAATAGGGCTTTAGAGATATCGAACCTCTCTTGCTGTGCTTGCCCCTGATAAAGTTCTTTCAGATGCTTGATCATATCATAAGCAACCATGTCCTCATGTTGCTTCTGAAGTCAGAATTCATAGTGGCAAGCATAAGACATCCAACATCTACCATGTCATCGAGATACTTCTTGTAAGCATCTCTATTAGTTCTCGAGGCATTAACAGGTGGTTCATTAGGAAGTGGTTGTTCAATGACATACAATTTCCGTTCTTGTTTGAGGACAATCCTCAAGTTACGGAACCAGTCAAGAAAATTCAAACCATTCAATTTGTCCTTCTCAAGGACCGATCGCAATGAGAGTGTGCTACTATTTGCAGCCATAAATATCTACAACAATTAAATATGCGTGTGAGTAAATTTACCAAGTTTATATCAATCATTAAAAAGACTTTATTAAATGATGATCCCACTATTTTATTTCAAAATTAATAACCCTCATATTAATTTCGAAAAAACTTTCTCCAAAGTATTTCTAGTGGGTTAAGAATCCATATTTCACCTCCTCTTAAGTCAGCTTTGGCTTTACTATCAAGACTATGGTTATTTAGGTAAGCAACCTTTGCTAATTACATCATATGTAACTCCTAATATTTGGAGAACAACTCTTGTTTAAATCATCTTATGATTTATCCAATTTAATTGCCTCTAGGTTTCTAATCCTATTAGAGTAACCTAGTTAAGTCATTAACCAATTTTTAACCAGCAAATATCACTTGTTTATTCTTCGTGTTTAACTAAGATAAATACTAGTACTTCGCTTTGGCAGAACCTACATAGTATTGATCGAGGCCTTAATGAGGGCAAGATTGGAAGGCCATGTTGACTTAATATTTTAATAGAGGGATTTTATTAAGGATGTTCCATCTCACCAATTATGGTCTACTTTAGTCCATTTAGTCTTTTAATTGATCTCATCAATTAATGGGGTTTATTATTAAATTTTAATATATAAAATTGGCATGCTTTATAGATCTATAACATCTCATACATGAATAAATAAAGCAATAAATAAATGCAATAGTTATAGCCCATAAACTAAGGTGATTCAACCCAAGCCAATGGGAGAACCAAAAGGAAACTTAAAGGTGTAAGTAGTTTCACAAACTATCAATCCACAATAGTTGTCCCAACTTCCTTCTCTTCTAGCCCACAGCAACTCTTGCAAATTACAATATGCAGAAACTCATTTTACATACGAGGGAGTAAGATGAGAAGAGAAATACAAGAGAATAGTAGTAAGGCATGACACGTAGGTCATATTTATATATATAAAATTACAACGTTTTATCAAATGGGTCATCGGGCTATAACTATGCATTTCAAACACCATGGATGTCAAAAATAGCATTCATAATTCAATGATTTTGCTAAGGTGAATTATAAAATATCCTTTCAACCTTTTGTGGCCCATCAAGTTTATAAATTTCTTTTATTAACAAAACATACTGTAATAAGAAGATGGGGTCTGAGGCGGTCGGAGGAAGCGGGTCAAGGCTCTGCAGTATGGATCGAGGGTGCGGAGGCGGAGCCCATGGCAGACAAACCCATACCCCAGTCAAATGAAACCTCATGATTTGATAATTTCTATCAGCGAATCGTGTTTTCGAGATTTTAATCCTTGAGGTTTCATATCGAACAACCCTTGTTCCACTAGCCGATTAACCCTCATCGAAGCCGTAAATACCACCGTCGTAATATTACGATTTGTTAATAGTTAATGATAATAACATAAAATCAAATAGGCCACAACACCATGATTAACATTTAATCAATTATCGAAAGGAACAGTTATCAGGTTATGCTTAAACGATTTAAACAACCGAAAACGTAGTAAAATTAAAGCATGCATCTCATACAATTGCATCACCCAAGTATTTAAACCCGAGTCTGTATCACACAAGTGGCTCTGATACCACTGTTGGAACGCCGACACCCCAATGGCACAGTGAAATAAATTTAATCCCGACAATCCAAACCATGAATCCATGTGTGAAGAACAAATCGGGGTGAAATAAAGGTTTCAAAGTTACCGAACTCTCAATCTGAGTAGACAGCAACGCCTCGGCAACCAGAGTTTTGATCTACTGTCGAACCAAGCCGCAACCTTTATGATGTCGGACTCTACGTAATCCATCCGGTTTGACTATGAACAGTAGAAATCTCCAAAACTATTTTAGAGGTTTTATTTGCTTGACTGCTTCTAGACTTTTTTCAAGCAAATTCTTGGGGTTTTTCTTAATAAGTTTTTTATCACTTATTACCTTTTATAATCGGTATATCTTTTTTTTTGAATTATAAAATTAAATAAATATAATAATGCTTTAACCAAAATTATAATTACATTAATTATACCAAAAAATTATAATTACATTAATTATAACATGGATTTTGGTAAACTATATTTATTTAAATTTATATCTGAACCAAATTCATATATTAATTCTCATTATGTGTACAACATCCTTGCACATATAATATATTCAATATTTGATTGCCCAATTAAATTAATTCTTTAATTAATTTAATTCACGTGACAATCAAACATAGTACCAACTATGTTTCATTCCGTTAATTTCAACCATAGGGTGTGACCCTGTAGGTTCTTGTAACGTTAGTAGTAATACTAGAACGATCCTAATATCACAAACAATGAGTGGCATCTAGCAATGCATCATTGCTACCTAAGTTACAAGAAGTCATGATTCGACATAACTTTTTGTGATTAACCTTTCATGCATTAATCCTTAAGTCCTTTATCTCTGGAATGGATACAAGTCATGAAATAGTCACACTTGTATAGTCCATCCCATGTTTCTTGATATCTTGAGTAGACTATGATATACAAATTAGTATGACATCTCATGTCAACTTATTTGAGCATGGCCATGCATTTCTAGTCTCACTCAATCAAGTGGCCTAAGATATTACTCCCATTATGTAGGACTTATCCTATATTGATCAACAATATCCCTCTACATAGATTGTGGTATATCCAACATCGCCTTTATAGAACAACTAGTTACGATTACGCGTTTGATCGTATCAAAATATCTGATCGCGATGTTGGGATAATGATTATCTCAAGTCTAAGGATCATACACATATTAATCACTATGAGTAATGTTGTGACAATTACATAATAATCCAAGAAACATACTCATAGCGGGTTAGTCCAATATGTTATTCTCTGACACACATATTCATGCATTGATTTTGACACTCCATATCAATGACAACTCTTTATCATCAATCAACTGCATGTTAGTCTTAATGCATTATTGTTGTCCTAGTCAACAATAATACTTTACTAAGGATATTTTAAGAATAATCATATTATTCTCAGGACATTATTATAAAATAGTTTATTTATACACACAGAAGGAAAAACTGAAATAATAATAACAACGCTTTATATTAATAAACATGGTAAATCAAGTATGTTATTACAATCATCTCATGATTGATCTTTGGGCATACTATTATACTTTTACCCCCCACACTTAAGATGTACATTGTCCTCAATGTAGAAATATAGATAACTAATAATGTAATCAAAAGAGAAGGGGAGACGTGACACTTCCTAAATTTTGGATGATTCTTGGAGTTGGCAGAGGTCATGGTAGAAGGTGGTTGGAGGAGGCGGTGGTGGCGTTTTCTATGGGTCTGGTGGGGTGGTTACCGGTGAGCTTTGTGCTAGATAAAGAAATTGGGTAGCCTGCAAAGATATAGCTAAGAAATCTAAAGAAACATTAATAATATACTAATACTATAATTAAAGACAACAAAAATAAAAGAGGAGACTAAGAAGAAAATTGAAATTGAAAGAAATGACTAATGGACTAAGGAGTCCTTATTGTTGGATGGTTCGCGAGATGGGTGTGACCTCTAAGGCTATGGTGCGTGATTCCCAAGCAGCCTTTAGAACCTAAAACTAAGAAACTAAAACAAGATAAACTAAATTGAGTAGAAGAAAAGTAAAGATAAGAAAATTGAAGAAAATGAGAAAAGAAAAATAAAAACTAAATTGTCTCAAAAACTCTTGGCTTGTCGAATAGCTGAAGCTACCGGCATGAACTCATGTGAATCGGTCTCCTTTGAGGAGACTATGGTTGGCCTTTTACGCTTCTTCGGCATGGCTTTGGTGTCTTAAGAGTTATAGGGATGTTAGAAGAAAAGGAGAGAGAGGAAATATGATAAGAAGAAGGAAGAAAGAAAGAAGGAAGGAGGGTGAGGAAGAAGAGGGGAGGGGGTGGGGTATAAATAGAATTTTGGCTTCTGACATGTTCCCACGCCCGTGCACCAAAGGTATGTTAAATTACACGACCGCATCGCACGGTCGTGTGTCTAGACGTGTTTGTTTATCCACGCCTATTTTCCAGATGCCACGTCCGTTCCTGAAAAGGCAATGTGTTGGCACGGTTGGGTAGCATGTAGTAGCTTCACACGTCGTGGAGCACGGCCGTGTCAATTTACTGGTGCCTGTGGGGGAGTGGTTGGATCTGTGACATCGAAAAGTGGTTGGGATTTTATTCGCACGACCTCTACTATGTCAGTACGGGGATTCGGTGGTTCATATGGCCACGGACACGGCCGTGTGTAAGGCCGTCTGCCCTAAAAATTTGCACTTTTGGTTAGTTTATAAAGAGAAAGAGAAAAAAATAAAATAAAATGAAAACACATGTAAAAAGAAGTAGGGTTAGTGCTCGAGTTGCCTCTCGAGAAGTGCTCGTTTATAGTCTTAAGCTAGACTTTCCTCGACATTGAAAAAAATTAGGGAGGTTTAAATGTTTGAATATCTTCCCTCATGCTTAAAGTTCTATTTTTTTGGCAAAGTTGAAAACAAGAAGTGTTTATCTCAAAAGTGTTGAATGTTGGGTTGCTTACCTCGAGTATTTCGTCTGGAAAGATATTGTGTACCTTAAGAAGGTTTTCTTCCTTTGCCTTCAGCTCTGTTGTGATGATGTGTGGATCTGGTTTGTCTAACAGAACCTGGTCTCCTATTTTGTAGTGGTTTGATGTTCCTACGAGCTCTTCTGGTGGTTCCTCTGGTTTTACTTCATGCGGTTCTAGTTCTTCTTTGACTTGTGTCCTCTACTCTTCTAAATTGTCAATCCTAAGGTCTTGTTCCTTGTGTGATTCTTCTTTGTCGATTTGGGATCTATGAGTCAGCTCAGGGTTGTGTCTTTATGGTGTTTCCTGGGATAAAGGTTGAACAATTTGATTATCATCTGTATTGACTTTCTTACCTTCATCGATTGTTGTCCTAGCCGAGTCAAGAGCTTGAAGACTGATTGATTTGTCACCTACACAAAGTATGAGTTCTCATGTGGCAACATCAATTTTAGTCTTGGCAGTTGCTAGGAAGGGTCTTCCTAATATTAAGGGGATTGTGTTATCCTCATCCATATCTAAGACAGCAAAATCTACTGGGAAAATAAATTTATCGATTTTGACAAGAACATCTTTGATAATCCCCTAAGAATTCTAACAGTTTTATCAGCTAATTGAATACTCATCCTAGTTTGTTTGGGCTTCCCTAGACCTAGTCATTTAAATAATGTATAATGCATGACATTTATGCTTGCCCCTAAATCAGATAACACATTATCAATAGCTAAACTACCAATTAAACATGGAATTGTAAAACTCCTTGGATCTTTTAGCTTATGTAGTAGTCTATTTTGTAACATTGCTGAGCATGCTGTGTTCAATTCTACATGGTGCTCTTCATCTAGTTTGAGTTTGTTCTTCAAGAGCTGTCTTAAAAATTTCCTCGAGTCTGGCATTTGAAAAAGAGCTTCAAGAAGAGGTAAGTTAATATGTAATTTCTTTAAGAGTTTAAGAAACTTGCTGAATTGTTCTTCTTAATCGTCTCTTTTCATCTATGCGGGGTAAGGTATGCGAGATTGGTACTCTTTGATTACTGGTTTTGGCTTTTCTTATGTTACCTCTACCTTACCTTCGTCTACCTTATTTTCTTGTATTGGATTGGGCTCATCTAACCCCTTACTGTCATGAGCGGAGATGGCTTGAATTTGCTCCTTTGGGTTAGTCTCGGTGTTACTTGGTAGACATCCTAGCGATCGTTTTAACATTAGCTTTACGAGTCGTTCGACTACATTAGTGGCTTCCTTGACAGACTTAGTAAGTTCACCGAATTGGTTCTCATTGCTTTTAATTGTTTTTCAGTTTCTTGGAAACAATTTTTTATGTTTGCCATGAATTTTTTCAACATCTCTTCAAGGTTTGGCTTCTTCTCTTGCGGATATGTCTGATTTTGGAAATTTTGAGCAGGTTGTTGTCTTTGATTTCCTTGGTTTCCTTGGCCTCCCCATGAAAAAATTGGGTGGTTCCTCCAACCTGGATTGTAGTTATTACTATAAAGATTGTTATTAGATCTGAAATCATTACCTATATAGTTCATCTGTTCACTTTCTGCATCTGGTTGGTAGGGTGGGTACTCAGGATTCGCCATAGTTCCACTTGCGTTGCACTGTATGACTGGATGTACCTACGAAGAACACAAACTATCAAGCTTTTTATTCATTAGCTCTACCTGTGTTGATAGCATGGTTACTGCGTCGAGGTTCTAAACTCCAGTTGATTTTTTTAGTTTTGTCCTTGTAACTTGCCACTGATAGTTATTCAGTGACATCTCTTCAATGAACTCATAGGCTGTTTCAGGATTTCTTTTGTTCAAGGTTCCAGCGGTGGCTGAATCGATTAGTTGCCTCGTTGAGGGGTTTACACCATTATAGAAAGTTTGGACTTGTAGCCACAATGGTAAACTATGGTATGGACACCTTCTCAAGAGATCCTTGTATCTCTCCCATGCATCATATAATGTTTCTAAATCCATATGCACAAAGAAGAGATATCATCCTGTAATTTGGCCGTTTTGGCCGGTGGGAAATATTTTAATAAATTTTTTTCGGTCATTTGATCCCATATAGTGATTGACCCTCGTGGTAACGAGTATAACCACTGTTTGGCTTTATTTCTTAATGAAAAGGGAAATAACTGAAGACGAATAGCATCATCAGAAATGCCATTTATTTTGAAAGTATCATAGAACTCTAAAAAATTAGCTATGTGACTACTCGGGTCTTCATCCTGCAAACCATCAAATTGAACAAATTGTTGAATCATTTGTATTGTGTTAGGTTTTAATTCAAAATTATTAGCAGCTATAGCAGGCCTAACAATACTAGATTCAGCTCCTATTAAATAAGGTTTAGCATAATCATACATAGTAAGTAGAGCATTATTTTTTCCCACATCTTGTGGTGGATTATTCTCGCCCATCCCTTCAGTAGGATTGGATCTGCCTTCTCGCTCTTCTTCTGTGTAATTTAGGGCTCGCCTAATTTCTCTGCGATTCCTACGAGGTAGCTTCAATATCAATATCGTATACTAGAGGTCCTCTCGGGTTCCTTCTAGTCATAAAATAGAGGTACCTGCTAGGAAAAGAAGGAAATAAAATTACCAAAATAATTTACGAAAATAAAAATAATGGCTAAAGTAATAAAAATAGAGCTTTCTTAATATTTTAGTTCCTCGAAAACGGCGCCAAAAACTTGATCATTGTTTTGTCAAGTTTTAAAATTTATAAAGAGAATGATCGAACCTAGAAACTAACTCTGACAATGACTTAAGGCAAATGTACCTATCGAACAATAGTATAGCTTAGGCAAGACCTGATTGTCGAACCCAAAGGAACTAAAAGTACTAATACTAACTTTCTTTTTATTATTTAGCCTAAAACAAGTGACGTTGCTTTAATCTAAATTAACGACTACTTAAACTAAAGACGCAAAGACAGAAAGAATGAATTGAAAAATAACTTGAAGGGAAACTCAGTTGATCACGACGATACCCTCAGGAAGAATCCACCTAGACTTCACTTACTGAACCATACGATTTATTCACTTAGTTTGATCCGTAAGACTCCCTAATGTATATTAAACCGTCTCTCGAGGCGAATAACGTCTAACCATAGGTTAATTAACGAAAATCTCTTTCTCAAATAATAACCCCCTAGAATAGCAGTAAATCGATCAATGGACTCCTATATTAGGTTTCTCCCTAATACGGCAAAATCTCGTCACCCTATCTCTTGGCGTGCGATCAACTCCGCTTAATTATGCTAGATCTACTCTTAAGCAGGGTCTATTCCTCCTCCACCCAAGCACATCAGATTTGGATTAAGCATGCATAATTAAGAACAAACTAAGTATTTATCATATAATTCAGAAAATAATACAAGATTCATCTAGGTTTCATCCCCTTCAGGTATCTGAAGGGTTTAGTTCATAACAAATAAAGAAAACATCTCAACAAAGCATAAGAAATCCCTAAAACCCCTTGAAGGAATTGAAGGAGAAATCCACCGTCTTAAGTAGAATTCCGGCTCCTTGATATGGATCAATTGGCTATCTTCGAGTAATTCCCACAAATCTAGCCTTCTGGCTCTGCTCCTTGGCGCAGCTGACCGCCCCCCTCTCAGGATACACTTAGGGTGTTTATATAGACTTTTAGAATGCTTTACTTGGCCTCTAAGTGTCCTAATTCAAGAATACTTCCTACTCGGTGTTTGAATAAGCTTTAGAAAGTGTTTCTTTGCCTCAAAGTATCCAAATCCGAGTGAAATTGCTCTCTCCCGCAGTAGGGGCACGGCCATGGTACACGCTAGTGTAAATCGTTTTCAGGCCGTGTCTCGATTCTATCGATTAGGGCACATCCATGTAAATCGATGCATGGCCATGTGAAGTAAATTGACGAGACACGGCCATGTGGCTTGAAGTCTAGGCCATGTCGATTTCCACTTTTGTCCAAATTGGCTCGTTTTAAGCCCATTTCTTGTTCTTTTCGTCCTCGGGTGCTTTCCTGAGTAAAAACATGAAAAGAAAGGATTAAGAGAACCTTTTTACATAAATCAAGGGCTAAATTATCCAAAAGCATACTAAATGTGGACATAAAATATGTTACTTTTACGGTTTATCAGACTCCCATATTAGGTTTCACCCTAATCCGACAAAATCTCGTCACCCTATCTCTAGGCACGCGATCAACTCCGCTTAATTATACTAGATCTACTCTTAAGAAGGGACTTTTGTTCCACCACCTAAGCATATTCAACTTGAATTAATATCCCATAAATATTAACACAAGAATTAAGCTCACATAATTAAGAACAAATCAAATATTTATCATATAGATTAGAAAACAATAACAAGATCCGTCTTAGGTTTCATCCCCTTCGGGTATCTGAAGGGTTTAGTTCATAACAATAAAAGAAAACATCTCAGAAGAAAAGATAAAACAAAACATAAGAAATCCCTAAAACCCCTTGAAGAATTGAAGGAGAGATCCACCGTCTTGAGTATAATTTCGCCTTTTCGAGATAGATCAACTGGCTATCTTCAAAATTCCCACAAATCTGGCCTTTTTGGCTCGGCTCCTTGGCTTAGCTAACCGCCTTGGAAGGTTATGCTTAGGGTGTTTATATAGGCTCTTGGAATGCTTTATTTGGCCTCAAGTATCCTAATCTGAGTGGAATTCCTACTAGGGTGTTTGGATAGGCTTTGGAATGAAGCACCCCAAACCCGGCCCACAAGCCCCGACCGAATCTGGTATGCTTCTTGAGAAAAACTCGTTTTGTCATTTTAAAAAAATGTGATTCTGTGGTAAGAGAATAGATTTGAAGTACGATCTTGTTGAAAACCGGGTTGTGATTTAAGTTTGTATCTTATTAAATCGTTAACTTTATGTTTTTTTAGAAAATTTATTATTCAAAAGAAAAACTGGATTTAGAACTTATTATTAAGTTGAAAACCAAAGGTATTTAGGTGTCAAAACAATTTAATTCGGTTATCAAAAATATTTAATTATTTAGTTGAAGTTGAGCGTAGCAGAATAAAAATTTAAAACGTATAAATAAAACAGTTTATAGTGGCCTTATTACAAAAACATAACCCAAAATAAATTCCGAAATAATAAAAGAAAACATACTAAGTTTAATTAAAAGAAAACCCATATACTGAGTTGAGCAATGGCCACCATGTAGTTCTAACTGACCCGGTCCATCACGCTAAATATCACCTGAAAAAGATATCCCACGAGAGGTGAGTCAACAGACTCAATGTGTACCAGTACACTAAAAACCCAATCGATCATAGCAATAAAGCCCATTTAAATCACATTTAGCCATAAGCCCATAATATAGCAAATCAAATAATCAACAGATTAAATCATATGTACATATAAAATGATATGCAATCCCGAGCCCACCTAGATATCCATTCGCTACACACCACCCGTACCTGCCAATCACACCGTGGGGATTGCTAAATCGACCCTCCATCAGCTACACACCATCGAAGGCAGTCACTACAGTCAACTACACATCGCCCTTATAATTTGTGGCATGGCCACCAGATGATAGTGACAAGGTCACCGGAATCATAATAAGTTACCGAAGTCACCGAATAATATTATTGTGATCGAAATCACTGGATAATGTGGTAAAAACCATCAAACGCTTCCCCTTTATCAAAATTACCCATATGCCCATGCACATACATATTATTTTGATATCATGCCATATACCCCCAAAATCATAACGGAATCATACACATTTCATATCCATGCTTACAGCATTGTTAACGAAGTATTAGGGGGTTAACGTACTTGAATATCATGTACCACTGAATGGTACCCACAACCATTATCAAACATATTTCTTATTAACACATGCAAATATTAATATTATCAATTTATTGGAAATTTAGTGTAGGGCTACACACCTTGTAAACACGAAGAACGACAGAATACCCAAGATTTTTGATTTTTGCTTACAACGCCGACAACACCTACATAACACTATATGAGAAATTGCTTATCACTAAAAAGATATGGCCTTTGGCCGAATATCATTATCTCCTTACCTTACTCGATTAAATCCCGAAAATCGTCACTTGCCTATGGAGTTTGTCGAAATCCTATATGATATATGTTAGATTCAATTCTAACATAATGAACAAAGTAAGTGGCCTTGACCTAAGGTCATGCTTGCTTACCTTGGATATTCAAATCCGAATGATCTCCCCTAAACGTCGCCTACAAAGAATCCTAAAATTCCCCTTCAAGGATTCACCAAAAGAATATAAGAGATTAGATTCCAAATTCGCTAATCCAAAGAGGAAGAAAGAAAATGAATGGCAACTAACCTTTACCCCTAGCATTGAGATCAATTGTACCCACAAAGATATTTGGCTCTTAAAGATAGGTGAGCAATTAAATAAGGAGAAATAGATGAAGAAATCGGCTAAATAGTGATGTGCTTCGGCTTTTGATAAATCGTGAAAAGAAGAAGAGAGAAGGTTGAGACTTGATACGATTTGGCTTGGTGACAATAAGGAGATTCAGTTTCAACAAGAGAATGAAGGGAAAGAGTATGAGGTTTTAGGGATTACGGCAATGGTGAAATAAGGAGACGGAGATTTTGGCCTTGACAAGGTAAATGAGAAGAGAAAGAAGAAAAGAAAGGGATGAAAAATGGCTTTAGTGCTATGGTGATTCGGCACTAGAGAGGAAGAAAAGAAAAGAGAAAATAGTCTTCAAGGTTTTTGGTGTTTTCGGAAATAGGGGAAAAGAAACTTGAGATAATAGGCAAATTAAACCAAAATGGTCAAAATGGAATGGCCAATGGAAAAGAGAAAAAAAAATAAAAGATGCTTACCTAATGCTAAAAATGCATTCGGCTAGGAGAGGAAAGGTGGAGAGAAAGAAAATTTGCTTTAGAGAAAACACAAAATAACCCAATTGTAAAATGACCAACTAGCTACTACCTTACCAAAACCTTCATCAAAATTCGGTCACCCCCCTTGGCTCCCAAACCGTCCAAATACATGGACTCCAAAGTGAAAGTTTTCCACACAAAACTTTCCATAGCAATCACCTTACAATATGCCTTGTGTTCCCTCATCATTCCTTAATCAAAATGATTCCTTTCCCCAAGCTCAAGCTTACCTAAACTATTAATCATCTTGCCATAAAAATTTAAAGTCCAACTTACCAAATATAAAGCTTGGCCGACACTTGATGTAAAGATGCAGAAAAAATAAAGTCTCCAAAATGCACTCCATGTTATTCGAACCACTCCCCACAAGCTACCATTCATGCGCCATTACCACCATGCTACTAACTTCTCTTGTGCTAATTTTAGATACTTAAATTAACTTAAGTATCAGGGTCACTTGATCCACTTCACTAAATTCTCCATACTAAAAATTATTCTAGATCCGAATAATTCCAAACCTTCACAAGACTATATCAGGCACACAATAAAATCATGCCCGAGCTAACACAAGCAACAAGATGATACTTAAATTTTAGGATGTTACAACTCTTCCCTCCTAAAAGAAAATTTCATCCTCGAAATTACCTGGCTAGAACAAATGAGGGTATTGCTATCGCATTGCTTCTTCCGGCTCCCACGAAGCCTCTTCCGATCCATGGTTATGCCATAACACTTTGACGAGAGGAACTGACTTCCTCCGTAATACCTTCACATCCCGTTCCAAAATCTGAATCGGCTCTTCCTCGTAGGACAAATCTGGTCTTAGTTCCACTTCCTCAACTGGCACTAAATGAGATGAATCAAACCAGAACGACGTAGCATCGAAACATGGAACACATCGTGCATCCGCTTCAACTCAAGGCAACTCTAATCGATATGCCCTTTGGTCCAACCCGCTTCAAAACCCGATAAGGTCCTATAAACCTGGGACTTAACTTTCCCTTGCGACCAAATCTCATCACCTTCTTCCAAGGTGAAACCTTTAGAAACACTTGTTCCCCCACAGCAAACTCTATTTCCTTCCGCTTAAGATCTGCGTATGACTTTTGCTTGTCAGATGCCTCCTTCAACCGTGCCCAAATTACTATAACCTTTTCTTTAGATTCTGCCACAATCTCTGGACCCAAAACCTAATGTTCCCCTAATTCTGTCCAACACATAAGAGTGCGACACTTTCGTCCATATAGTGCTTCATACGGTGCCATCCGAATACTGGCTTGATAACTGTTGTTGTACGCAAACTCCGCTAAAGGTAAGAACTCCTCCCAGCTTCCTCTGAAATCTATCACATATCCCCTTAACATATCTTCTAACACTTGGATTACTCGCTCAGACTGGCCGTCTGACTGTGGATGAAATGTCGTACTGAAGTCTAACCTGGTGCCCAAAGCCTGATGCAATACTTTCCAAAACTGAGACGTAAACCTCGGATCCCTATCTGAAATAATCGACACCGGCACTCCATGCAACCTCACAATCTCTGCCACATACAACTTCACCAATTTTTGCAAAGAGTAATCAATCCTCACTGGTATGAAATGTGTAGACTTTGTCAATCGATCCACTATCACCCATACCGAGTATTTCTTAGTAGACGTAAGGGGAAGCCCACTAACAAAGTCCATGGTGATTCTCTCCCACTTCCACTGCGGAATCTTTATCTATCAAGCAACCCGATGGTACTTGATGTTCAACCTTGACTTGCTGACACGTTAAGCACTTCCCTACAAATTCTGTAACTTCCCGCTTAAGACCAAGCCACCAAAACTGATCCCACAAATCTCTGTACAACTTACTACCTCCAGGATGCATCGTATAAGGGCTACTATGCGATTCCTGAAGAATTATTCGCCTAAGTTCTTCATCCTTGGCATACAGACCTTACCCTTGAAACACAACACTCCATCGCTATTAACACCATATCTTCCAACTTCTCACTCTACACTTGCCGTAATTTAGCACTTAAATCATCGTCTACCAACTGTCTTTCTTTTACCTGACTCAACCATGTCGGCTTTATTTACAATTCCGCCAGCTAGCTTCCATCGTCATAAAGACTAAGATATGCAAACATTGCCTTCAGATTCGACACAACTTTTCGACTTAAGGCATCTGCCACTACATTCGCTTTGCCCGGGTGATACTCTATAGAACAATCATAGTCTTTCAACAACTCCACCCACCTTCGCTGCCTCAGATTCAGCTCCTTCTGAGTTAGCAGATACTTAAGACTCTTGTGGTTCGTGTAGATCACTGACTTTTCTCCATATAGATAGTGCCTCCATACCTTTAGTGCGAAAACCATAGCAGCCAACTCTAACTCATGCGTCAGATAGTTAACCTCGTGTGGTCTTAATTGCCGAGATGCATAAGCAACTACCTTCCTGTCTTGCATCAGAACACATCCTAATCCTGTGTGAGACGCATCACAATACACCACGAAATCCTTCCCTGCCTCAAGCTAAATCAAAACCAGAGCTTCAGTCAAAACCCTCTTAAGCTTCTCAAAGCTCTCTTGCTGCTTATCTGCCCATACGAAAGGTACCTACTTTCTCAACAACTTCGTTAAAGGTGCAGCTATCGATGAAAATCCTTCAATGAATCTTCTGTAGTAGCCTGCTAATCCCAAGAAACTGCGAACCTCAGCTATAGACTTAGGTGGTTTCCAATCTAACACTGCCTAAATCTTCCGAGGATCCACCCTTATCCCTTCTGCAGACACCACATGTCCTAAAAACGCATCTTCTTTCAGCCAAAATTCACACTTGCTGAATTTGGCATAAAGCTTCTTCTCCCTTAGCACTTGTAACACTATCCAGAGATGCTCATCATGCTCTATCTCAGACTTGGAATACACTAGGATGTCGTCTATGAACACAATGACGAACTGATCCAAGTAGGGTTGGAAAACCCGATTCATCATATCCATGAACGCAACTGGGGCATTCGTCAATTTGAACGGTATTACTAAAAATTCATAATGCCCGTATCTTATTCGGAAAGCTGTCTTATGGATATCCACTTCTTTCACCTTAAGCTGATGATACCCGACCTTAGATCTATCTTTGAGAATACCGCAGCTCCCTTAAGTTGATCGAACAAGTCGTCTATCCTCGATAACGGATACTTGTTCTTGATGGTCAGCTTATTCAACTGCCAATAATCTATGCACATACGCATCATTCCGTCCTTCTTTACGAATAGGACCGGTGCTCCCCATGGAGACACACTGGGTCGGATAAACCCACGATCAAGCAACTTTTGAATCTGAGCCTTAAGCTCAACCAGCTCCTTTGGTGCCATTATGTACGGAGCGATAGATACTGGAGCAGTACCAGGCAACAAGTCAATCCCAAATTCCACCTCCCGATCCGGAGGCAATCCTGGAAGTTCTTCCGAAAAAACATCCACAAATTCTCTTACAGTCCTGACTCCTTCAACAGTTGCCTCCTTAGCCTCTAAGGCACTGACCAACATAAGAAAAGCCAAACAACCCTTCCTAACCATCTTTTCTACCTTAAGCACAGATACTACATTTGATAAGTAATTTCGTCTCTCGCCCATCACTACCACTTCCTTATCATTAGAGGTTCTCAATGACAGACGCTTAGAAACACAATCTACATTCGCACGATACTTCACTAACCAATCCATGCCTAAGATTAGATCAAATTCCCCGAATGGCAACTCCATTAAGTCAGGCAAAAACTGCGTCCCTTGAACTTCTAAAGGCACTTCCTTAAAGAGCTTATCTACTACTACAGTCTACCCTAAAGGACTAAGTACGGTCATCTTTCTAGGTACAGTTTCAGAAGTCACATGCAGAGTTCCAGATACTTCACTAGCGATGTATAAATGAGTTGACCCTATATCTATCAAAGTAATAAAGGGTATTCTAGAGATTAGAAATGTACACGTGATAATATCAGGTGCATCACTATCCTTCCTGCGACGAACTGCATATACCAGACCTGGCTGTCTAGCCTCAGAGTTACCACTATCTCTGCCTGAAGTTCCGCGACCTCTACTAGAACCATTACCTCTACCATTTGGACCACGACCCCTCGACGTCTGCTGTCCACCTCTGCCAGCCTGATTAAAACCCTGACCTGCTGGACGGTTCCTATCTGTATCCATCGGACAATCCTTAATCATATGGTCCTTGGACCCACACTTAAAACATCCTCCGTCTTTTTCCAACATTCTTCCGGGTGCATCTTTCCACACTGAGCACAAGTACGGTACTGTCCTCTCGTAAAAACCTGCTGACCTCGCGGCCCATCAACTCTAGGTCTCTTTTGAAAATTCTCGGATGACCCTGAAGACCCATAGCTCCTCTTATTCTTATTTTAAACTCGGTCTCGATTCTGTCTCTCAATCCGCTTAACTTCTTCAGCTATCCGTGCCTTATCCACTAAGACTGCAAAGTCTCTTCACCGGTGCAGAGCAATCATCACTCGCAGCTCATCTCTCAGTCTATCCTCGAATTTGACACACCGCTCATAATCAGTAGCTACTATCCCTCTGGCATACCGGCTAAGCCACAAAACTTTGATTCATACTCAGCTACCGACTTATTTTCTTGTACTAAATTTAGAAACGCCTTTCTCTGAGAGTCAATGTAGCTAGCTCCAACGTATTTCCCTTCAAACTTAACCTTGGAATACCCCCAATCCACTCGTTTCACGGGGATACTCTCCTTGACAATGAGCCACCACTGATAGGCCTCATCTCAAGCAAAAAAATAGCACCTTTCATTTTTCCTCAATAAAGGCAATCCAAATCGTCCATGATCCTCTCGATTGCCTCTAACCAAGATTCGCCACATCTGGAGCTACCCAGATACTCCCCTTAAAACCTCGGCTCTGTTTGATCTAAGTCTCTCAGCTACTGACTTTTGAGCCCCATTACCCATACTAGCTCCCGCTACTCGCTCTAGAACTCAAGACAGCATAGCCTGCGATACTGCGTCATCTCCTCCAGTTTGCTCTTGAAATTCTCCCCAACAACCGGTGGCAGTGCCTCATTTTAGAACCCTGACCAGACCTAACTGGTTCTGACACAGCCATTCTACCTCTACCGCATCCACGACGACCACGTCCCCTAGAACTCATGTCTACTTCGCGTCTTATCTGTTTTACAAAAATTTTATGCATTAAAGTCTTTTCACTTTCTTATTTAAAGAAAATTTTATGCAACAGAGTTTTAATCAGTGGTTTTTTCCGTAGAAGCACACATATACCTAGGGTTCATGTCTCTAAAGTATAGTTTCCTTAGGCTTATCAACAAAATATCATACATTGACATACTCACATCAATTTATCAACAAATGAACTTACCTGGCGAACCTGGGCCGAGAACTTGGGTGCCATGCTTCCACAAAAACCAGTTTAACCAAAACTTTTCAAAAAACTCATTTGGGCTTAATTTTGAAAACGTTGTGGACTTTAAAACCCAAGGCTGAGTGTTTAAAACTGGGCTTTGATGCCAAGTTGAAACACCCCAAACCCGGCCCACAAGCCCCGACTGGATCTGGTATGCTTCTTGAGAAAAACTCATTTTGTCATTTTAAAAAAAATGTGATTCTGTGGTAAGAGAATAGATTTGAAGTACGATCTTGTTGAAAACTGGGTTGTGATTTAAGTTTGTATCTTATTAAATCATTAACTTTATGTTTTTTTTTAGAAAATTTATTATTCAAAAGAAAAACTGGATTTAGAACTTATTATTAAGTTGAAAACCAAAGGTATTTAGGTGTCAAAACAATTTAATTCGATTATCAAAAATATTTAATTATTTAGTTGAAGTTGAGCGTAGCAGAATAAAAATTTAAAACGTATAAATAAAATAGTTTATAGCGGCCTTATTACAAAAACATAACCCAAAATAAATTCTAAAATAATAAAAGAAAACATAGTAAGTTTAATTAAAAGAAAACCCATATACTGAGTTGAGCAATGGCCACCACGTAGTTCTCGCTGACCCGGTCCATCACGCTAAATATCACCTGAAAAAGATATCCCACGAGGGGTGAGTCAACAGACTCAATGTGTAACAATACACTAAAAACCCAATCGACCATAGCAATAAAGCCCATTTAAATCACATTTAGCCATAATCCCATAATATAGCAAATCAAATAATCAACAGATTAAATCATATGTACATATAAAATGATATGCAATCCTGAGCCCACCTAGATATCCATCCACTACACACCACCCGTACCTGCCAATCACACCGTGGGGATTACTAAATCGACCCTCCATCCGCTACACACCATCGAAGGCAGTCGCTGCAGTCAACTGCACATCGCCCTTATAATTTGTGGCATGGCCACCAGATGATTGTGACAAAGTCACCGGAATCATAATATGTGACCGAAGTCACCGAATAATATTATTGTGATCCAAATCATCGGATAATGTGGTAAAAACCACCGAAACACTTTCCTTTTATCAAAATTACCCATATGCCCATGCACATACATATTATTTCGATATCATGCCATATACCCCCAAAATCATAATGGAATCATACACATTTCATATCCATGCTTATAGCATTGTTAACGAAGTATTAGGGGGTTAACATACCTGAATATCATGTACCACTGAATGGTACCCGCAACCATTATCAAACATATTTCTTATTAACACATGCAAATATTAATATTATCAATTTATTGGAAATTTAGTGTAGGGCTACACACCTTGTAAACACGAAGAATGACAAAATACCCAAGATTTTCGATTTTTGCTTACAACGCCGACAACAGCTACATAACACTATATGAGAAATCGCTTATCACTAAAAAGATATGGCCTTTGGCCGAATATCATTTTCTCCTTACCTTACTCGATTAAATCCCGAAAACCGTCACTTGCCTATGGAGTTTGTCGAAATCCTATATGATATATGTTAGATTCAATTCTAACATAATGAACAAAAGTAAGTGGCCTTCGGCCTAAGGTCATGCTTGCTTACCTTGGATATTCAAATCCTGATTGATCTCCCCCTAAACGTCGGCTACAAAAGAATCCCAAAAATTTGCCCTTCAACGATTCATCCAAAAAGAATAGAAGAGATTAGATTCCAAATTTCGGCTAATCCAAAAGAGGAAGAAAGAAAATGAATGGCAACTAACTTTTACCCCTAGCGTTAAGATCAATTGTACCTACAAATATATTCGACTCTTAATGGTAGATGAGCAATCGAATATGGAGAAATAGATGAAGAAATCTGCTAAATAGTGATGTGCTTCAGCTTTTGATAAATCGTGAAAAGAAGAAGAGTGAAGGTTGAGACTTGATACGATTTGGCTTGGTGACAATAGGGAGATTCGGTTTCAACAAGAGAATGAAGAGAAAGAGTATGAAGTTTTAGGGATTACGGTAATGGTGAAATAAGGAGACAGAGATTTCGACCTTGACAAGGTAAATGAGAAGATAAGAGAAGAAAAGAAAGGGATGAAAATGGTTTTAGTGCTATGGTGATTTGGCACTAGAGAGGAAGAAAAGAAAAGAGAAAATGGTCTTCAAGGTTTTTGGTGTTTTCGGCAATAGGGGAAAAGAAACTTGAGAGAATATGCAAATTAAACCAAAATAGTCAAAATGGAATGGCCAATAGAAAAGAGAAAAAAATAAAGATGCTTACCTAATGCTAAAAATGCATTCGGCTAGGAGAGAAAAGGTGGAGAGAAAGAAAATTTGCTTTAGAGAAAACACAAAATAACCCAATTGTCAAAATGACCAACTAGCTACTAACCTACCAAAACCTTCATCAAAATTCGGCCACCCCCCTAGGCTCCCAAACCGTCCAAATACATGGACTCCAAAGTCAAAGTTTTCCACACAAAACTTTCCATAGCAATCACCTTACAATATGACTTGTGTTCCCTCATCATTCCTTAATCAAAATGATTCCTTTCGCCAAGTTCAAGCTTACCTAAACTATTAATCATCTTGCCATAAAAATTTAATGTCCAACTTACCAAATATAAAGCTTGGCCGACACTTGATGTAAAGATGCAGAAAAAATAAAGTCTCCAAAATGCACTCTATGTTATTCGAACCACTTCCCTCAAGCAACCATTCATGCGCCATTACCACCATGCTACTAACTCATCTTGTGCTAATTTTAGATACTTAAATTAACTTAAGTATCAAGGTCACTTGATCCACTTCACTAAATTCTCCATACTAAAAATTATTCTAGATCCAAATAATTCCAAACCTTCACAAAACTATATCAGGCACACAATAAAATCATACCCGAGCTAACACAAGCCACAAGATGATACTCAAATTTTAGGATGTTACATAGAATGTGTTTTTTTTCCTCTAAGTACCCTATTCCGAGTAAAACTCCTCTTAGCCATGCAGGGACACGGTCATGGAACACGCCCATGTGAATCAATTTCAGGCCGTGGTCGAGTCTGCTGAAGAGACACACCCATGTGTTTCGGGGTCCAGGCCGTGTTAGAGTAGATTAGGGAGGCACGACCGTGTGGTCTTGGGCCCAGGCCGTGTCGATTTCTTCTCTGGCCCAATTTGGTCCGTTTTGAGCCGTTTCTCGTTTTTTCGTCCTTAGGTGCTTTCCTGAGTATAAAACATGAAAAGAAAGGATTAAGAGCACCTTTTTACATAAATCAAGGAATAAATCATCCAAAAGTATGCTAAATGTGGGATTAAAATATGTTACTTTTACAGTTTATCAATTCATTAATTAAAACTCTGTCTAGGAGATTGGGACTTAAGCGGGACCATCCATGACCCCTCTAGTCTTTCCTTGGAGTTTAATTTAATGTAATTTTTCAAAAAAAAATATTTTTCTAAGTAGCCCAAAGAATTTATGTATTTCTTTTGTTAAATAAAAGGACAACTTTTAACCCAAGCACTAATTTCTTTGAGTTGTTTTTTAGTTTATTTTTAGTACAGGAGTTTAGGATCCAAAAAGGAGCAGCCATTAGGCTTAAGACACTACTAAGAAGGAAAATATTCAACCCTTGTCTGTACAAACCTATAGCCCTTACCTTGCTCCACCACTACTCCCAAGTGGCCCAATAGTGCATCTCACTTTAACTCCCTGAATCACCACCCCGAACACCTTCATCTGAAGTCACCAACTACCGCACTGAAACACCCTCTTCAACTTTAAACATTACCATTGGCTACTCAACCACCTGCCCGGAACTGAAACCACCCTTAACAGATTTCCTAAGTTCGACGCTAAGAGTCCCTTTATCTAGCACCATTCCACAAAGTGAACATTTGGTAAAATGGCTATGCTGCAACACATGTAGTTGCAGCAACAAGTATACTGAAGAAAATTTAGGATGACTCAACCAAAGATATATTTAAAAAAATATATATTTCATAACCCATTTGGTTTTTTTTTTTTTTTTTTGCTTGAATTTCCAGACTTAATAATCAAACCATGGACTCCAATGTCAAGGACAGAATGAGGCGATCAGATTCTGAGGGTTCTACAAATAAAAATGGGGATCTTGTCTCTATTTTTTTTTTTTTATCTCTTAGGATATTTCTATTTCTCGCATAATAAATCAAGAGGTAGAAATGATTAATAAAATTGAACAATTTATAAAATAAGAAGTGTGACAATAGATATGGACATGTCTAGGATTGGATCTGTCTAGGAAGAGCTTGGTATTTAAGCAGTCAAACTTGACTCACCTCCTTTTTTCTAGGATCCTACCTAGTGTACAATATCTATTCACTTCCAAATTTTCATTTTCTCTATTGTTTTTAACAATGGGGACATTGTTCATCTTAAGTAGGGGACCAAAAAATTGAAATTATTTCCTCTTAGAATAAATTTTTCTTTTAATTATGATTAGGATATATTTTGTTCAAAAATTTGAAATTTTGTTAAGTATGCTAAACTTTAGTATGAATAAAATTCTATTATTTAAATAATTGCTATGTTGGCTGAATTATGACACAAATGTACTCTTAATAAAGTGTGTAAATCATACTATAGAATTTTAGTTTCTTAGGAAAGCTAGGTATGCATGAAAGTTTAAGTCTTTAGAATTGACTTAATAATTTCTTGAGGCGAAATCCTAGGAAGCGTGAAATGTTGAAAATGATTTAGGAAACTTTTTTTTGGACCGTTTGAGCCTTTCAAGTCAACCTTGATGAATTTTTATCCCTTGAAACCCAACTTTGAGACTATATGGCCTAATTTTATTTGAACCTTTGCAATGTTTAGCCATCACTTTCCTCTTAATTATCTTTAAATTATCCCAAACATTAGACTTAGTACTATTCAAAATATTCTTTGAAACATGTGTGGGGGAGTTGAGAAGAAGTATCAAATGCTTAAAAAAATGTAGTACATACAACAAAATGCTCGTGAAAAAAAAAAGAGAAAAAAGAGACCATATGTACTCAAAAGAAATAGATGTACAAAAGAGCATGTGAAAGCAAATTAAGTTGGTGTATTGAAGGTAATTATTTCGAAGGTCCGATTCAAACTGAGTCTAGGGTTTTAGCCTAAATTTATCTTTTACCTACCCCTAGCCTAGCCATGTTACTACCCTGTTAAAGACCTATTGATTCAAGTTTCTATGCTACCTACATTAGTGGAGAGAAATTGCTATGTTCAACATATGAAGGCATAAGTTAAACTTAATGATTGTAGCTTAATCTTGAATAAGGGAATAAAATCAAATTGGTAGGGATTAACATGTCTTTATTAGGAAGCATTTAGTCTAATTTTTTCTATCATACGAATGATTGAGATTAATTTGAACGATATGTATACAAAAGTAGCATAAATTTCAGATTTCTTGTTCTTGAGCACAAGTATACCAAATTCATGATTGTTGGGAAGAAAGTTGTTCTGAAGGAATTTTTCAAAGGTGTTTCTGAGAAATTATTTTCCAATTTGTGCATTACTCGGGACGAGTAATGAATTAAGTTTGGGGGTGTGGACACACGGAAATGTACACACTTTTTCATGCCCTTTTTAGCTCAAATTCGTGCAAGTTCGATAAAATTTTGTCGAAAAATATAAAATTATTATAAAATAATCATTTTGTACTTAAATTATTAACATAATTATAAGTAATTTTTATTAATTTTGATCATTTTCTACAGATTTGTACAAAGGGCGAAAATTGGCTCGGTAGACACTGCTAGAAACACAAAACCAAGAAGCGATTTTTGAAGCATCGAGGCGAATTAATTTTTTAGCCTAAGACGGTCCAAATTATGTGTATTAATTCATAAAATAATTAATTTTAATTTATATCCAATTTAATTTGGGTTAAATAAATTATTATTAATTAATTATGAAAAGTGGCCCAGTTGAACTCAACCGAGAAAATCGAACCGAGAAAATCAAATCGACCGAGTACTGGGCAGCCCCAAACCGTCCCACATGCTAACCCAATAAGCTTTCTTGGCTGATTAATTATCTTGCAAAATGGCCCTTGAAGACTTTTTCAAATTTCAAACAAACCCCTCTAGTATTTGTGCCTTTCTAGATTTGTCCCTACCTTAATATTGCAAGTTTGAAAACTTCTTCAAACCTGCCACATGTGTGGCCAGCCATGGGGGGCTCTTTGGCTTCTGATTTTAGCTATTTTTAGTAGCCCTCTCAACCTATAAAAATCTCCCTTGGGTGCTTATTTCAGACACATCTCAACCCTTCTCATCTATTCACTTCTCTCTCACTTCTCTCTCTTCATTGTTCTTTATTTTCTTCCCTATTCCCTTTCCGATTTCACCTCTTAAAAAAGAGTCATTCATCCACCATTTGGAGCAGCATTAAAGTGTTGGTAATAGCCTTGGTTCGACAAGAACAAGTGGAGAACGAAGAGTGGAGCAAACCAGTCAAGCCACGGAGAAACACCGGATTTGATTCTTGTTCCCTATCCTTTATAATTTTTGTTGTTGTTATGAAGAACATGTCTGTAACAGCCCAATTTTGGGGCTAGTCAGAACTGTGGTTTTGAGACCGCTAATCCGAGATTGAGGAAAAATTATTTTGATGTTATTTTATGTGTTATGGTATAAATATATGGCTATGTGTAAATTTAGGTGCTTTAATTTGAACAATAACATGCTTAATTGTGAAAAAGGACTAAATCGCATAAAGTATAAAATTTTTATTTTACAAGGTGTAGGTACCAAATAGCTATAGAATGTTAATTGGAGGTCTTTAAAGTGCAATTAGACCAATAGAAGAGGTTGGCTGGCCATATGACATAGGGGGACAAGAGCATTTAATTTTGGTCAAAATTTGGGTGAATTAGGTGAGAAAGGATGAATTAAAAATGGTAAAAAAGAAAAACTATCATCTTTCACTATTCACTCATCTCTTTCCACTGAAAATTGAAGATAAAATAGAGGTCTTTGAGGTTCAAACTTTCAGCCACTCAATTCTCATTCAAGTAAGCGATTTAGGCGGTTTTAATTGATGATTATTGTGTTTTTGGAGTTCCCAAAGCTTAAGCTAGCTAATAAGGGGACTAATTTGTAAAATGGTTAAAATTTTAGGGATTTTCCATAAGAGGGTTTATGTTGCTCGCTGAATTTTTATGGAAGAAAATTAATGTTAGGGAGATGAGAAATAACTTTTGTGAAAGGTGTTAGCATGAAAACACCTAATTAGGACTTAAATGCAAAGATTGAATTTGGGTCATAAATGCATGAAATAGTTGGATTTGTGAGTAGTTTTAAGAGAAAAAAATGTTTATCTAGGCTTGTTGAATGAGAAAGCGAGTTGCAAAATGATTTACGAGCATAGGGGAAAAATCATAATTTTTCTATAGTACAAGGGCAAAATGGTCATTTTTGCCTAAGTGTAGATTTTTATGCATTATGATCATAGAATTATTTAAATGAGTGAATTCTATTATTATAGATCAAGAAGAGCGTGGGATCAATCTTTACCGTGGAAAAGTCAAGGTTGCGGATTAAACCGCAAATTGAAACGTTTTGCACCGAGGTAAATTTATGTGTAAACAATGCATTTTATATATAAATTGTTGTTGTTGATAGGTGCATGGCATGATTGAGAACATGTATGATTCAAGTGGATTGGATTTGATAGTTATTGCATAGTTTCATACGAATGACGAAATAGCTTTGTAAATGTGTAATAATAACACTTGACAGTGGGCTAAGTGCGATACCACCTTATTACTTAACTATGATGGGCTGTGTGCGATTCCATCGTTTATTACATTATTTAGTGGGCTATGTGTGATACCACTATAATTATCCTTTTGGTGGGTTTTGTGCAATACCACCCTATTAATGATTGATGGTGGGCTAAGTGCGAAACCACTAGTGATTTGGCATTATGGTTGATTAGTGAGAAATTATGATGTGTTGTATCATGAGAATTTGTGGTGTTAAGTGTAGGGTTGCAAGTGAATGAATGTAAGCATTAAGCTTGTGACATAGATGGAATGTGGTAAGGGATGAAATGAGTAAGCATGATTGTGAATGTGGATTGTTTTTGTTTAGTATAATGCTATTTGTTGTTTAGCACATACTATGATGTTATTTGTTTACATGTAAACTTACTAAGCTTAAATCTTCCTTCCCTTTTCTTTTTCCTTCTTTTATAGAGTTAAAGAGTCGGGTCAGAATACGCAGATAACTAGAAGATTGCCCACACTATCAGCTCACCTTGGTATATCTAGACTTGGTACATTTTGTGTATGGCATGTATAGGGGCTAGACTAATTAGATTGTTTTGTTATTTTGGCCAAAAGTGTGTTGGTCCCTTTGAAAGATAAACTATTTTGTATATTGCCATGGTTGATGGCTCACCTTGTTATATATGAAAAGATGTAGTTATTCATGGAAGTTTATATTGCAAAATATGAGTTGTTTAGTGATATGATGAATGGATTCATGTTGTGTGAGCTATAGGGATGTAAAGAGCTCGGTAAATAGCCTTGTTCCTGTCCACACGGGTAGGCATACGGGCGTGTGTCTAGGCTGTGTGTGACACACGGTCAGTCCCATGGGTGTGTGACTGGGCCTTGTGTCCCCTGCATTTTATTTTTACAAGTCAGTAAGCTTTGTAGTAAGCACACGAGCAGAGACACGACCGTGTATCTCAGCCGTGTGGAAGGCACAGCCACTGACATGGGCGTGTGCCCTGGCCGTATGAAGTCTACACCTTAAATTTGGAATTTAAATCACCACAAGGTTGAAGCACACGGGCATTCAACAGGCCATGTGGATTGAGTCAGGGGCGACCATGGGCTAGCCATATGGGCGTGTGCTAGGCCATGTGATACAAGTCAGTGTCGACCACGGGTGCTGAACACGGGGGTGTGAGATGACACACAGGTGTGTCATTCCCTTCACACGGGCATGTGGCCCCTATTTAGGTAAAATTTTCCTAAGTGCGTAAAATTTTCTAAATCATCTTCGAAACCTTTCGGAAGCATGTTTAGGGCCTTGTAAGTCCTTATAAGGATATTAGAGGTGTGTATGGAAAAGTTTTTAATTTGGAATGAAAATTGGATAGCCCAAAGCTATACGACCATGTGAGTTAGGTACGGTAACACCTCGTATCCGGTTCCGGTGTAGAACATGGGTAAGGGGTGTTACAATGTCTATGAATATTTGTGATGTTGAAGTGTTTAATTTAATTGATATGGCTTAAATTTAATTCGTGTAAGGTTGATTGCATTTTGTCTACTTAATTTATTAAAATTGTGTTTGTGTTGTTATAGGCTTCGGTAATATGTTTGCTTAAGTAAAACCATGACTAAGTTATTCTTGCATTACATTTGTAAGGTAACTAATGAATTAATTATTTAAACATAATGAAATTGTAATTAATTGACAAGATACTTAATCAGTACATGTTTAATCATCTAAGGTAGCTGAGGGTTAAATTAGCAACCGTACCTAACGATACATTTCAATTGCATAACTTGCAAGATTATTGTGATAAAACTGTTTCAAGGTAGAAATACATTGTTACCTCACGTAATCTTTTATGTGCTTATGAGATTTTATTAATTTTTTGAATTGGCATAAAGATATGTATAAGAGATTATTTTAATTTCATAAGTATGTTTGTGCATTAACACATTTGCCTATTAAAGTTTGTTTAATCGATTGAATTGACATAGAGATATAGTCAAGAGATGAATGGATTTTGGTAGGTGAGTATGTTCATAAGTTAGCAAATTACCGAGTTGCCGTGAAGTTATTTGTAACAACATAAACATGAGTTTAATAATTCTAAGTTAAGAAATGTAATTAATCTAACACAATTATGTCATCTTGATTAAAATCATCTTTTGAAATCGTGCATTGGAACTTTATTTTATTTTATTTATTTTACTTTGTTTTCTTGTTTTTAATCACCTTTTCAAAAAAAATTTTATTCACCAAAGTGTTTTAAATTGCATTCATAAATAATTCTTTTCACAGTCCCTATGGGTACAATAACTCGATATTTACTTGGCACTTTATTACTTGTTACGATTGTGTACACTTGCACATTTTCGTCATTCCAGGCACTTGAAGAGCAGTTGTCTTCTTAGCAGAAAATGCATCAAGAGTAGAAAAATTTTCTTCAATATTAGTTAGATAGACAAAGGTATATGGATTTTAGAAATGAAAGAAATGAAAAGATCATTGAAGAATTGAGAGCAACTAGGGATGCTTAAAGGTAAGATTGTAACACCCTTAACTCGTCTCCGTCGTCGGATTAGGGTTACGAAGCATTACCATACTATCAAAAAAATTTAAACATTTTAACATTCAATAATCTAAATCATATCATGAATCATTCATACACATGCATATTGTCCCTAAATCGAGTCATTGAGGCCTTAATAATGGCTTAGAAGCAAATCAAGACTAATTTGAAACAATTCAAAAAGTTTAAGAAAAAGATGTAAAATTTATAAAATAGGGGTCACACGGCAGTGTAACCTTCGGACTAGGGACACGCGGTCGTGTCCCAGCCCGTGCCCTCACCCATGTATCTCACTGAGTAGAGTCACATAGCTGTGTCACACATTCGTGTGCTAGACCATGTGTTAGGCCGTGTAACTCACTGACTTGCACCCTAGGAAAATCATCAGATGACACATGACCGTGTCGCTAGGCAGTGTGTCTCACATAGTTGAGCCACACGCCCATGTGGGCCCAAAATTTACCTAAATCAAGCCATTATAATACCATTTCATACATAAACATTCAACCTATTTCAACACACATACAAGGTACCTAAACGTCATTCAAATTGCATATATATGCCATTTCAAACAACCTAATTCACTTAACCAACATGCCATTTAAAGGCACCTCAATTTTATACAAACATCAAAATTTAGACTAAAGCAATTTAACCATTTCACATTTACCCAACCTAGTGCATTTTAACCATCACAATATCCCTATGGGTCACATATACTATCACTTAAAGGTACCAAAATGAGATAGTTTAACAAGAACTTCCAAGTCCATCAATCAAACATACTTGTTCAAACATAACATATAAAAAATACCAATTACATTACTACTTGTACATATTAATAGGGCTATTTCCATCCATAATAACCTAGTTCAAATATGTACTAAAACATGTCATAAGTAACCATTTTCATACCATCATCATTATCTCAAGAGAGCTACATCAATAAGCACTTTAAAGTAACCAAAATCACATAATTTGGTAAGGCTTCAAGGTGTACCAAACCAACATAGCTTTCCAAAGCTTATACATACCAAAACACTATTAACACATGCATCATAATACCATTACAAATAACCCTATACATGCCATTATAAACCATAATCAAATTACTTAAAATCTACTAAATTGTTCATTGGATAGTGTGATAGATCACCGACGAACATCCGACCGATCGAGCTTTTGATAATCTGTAAAGTAAAGGAAAATAACTACGTAAGCAGTGAATACTTAGTAAGCTCGTATAAACTTTAAGCATAATATACCATTTCAATTATGAACTTTACAAAATTGTATAACCCTTTACCAATGCTATAAGATTAATAAAGCCTGTATAACACCATCAAACTCACAAGTTAGCATACTTGTTATGATACATATGAAATCAACCATATATATATATAAACATAACATTTAATTCATCATCGTTACCATACGATCATGTTTCATTCCATTTGCTTATTTACCATTTCCAATACCAGAAGTTTAATATAAGCCTATTCAAGCATCATCAAGCTCACATGTTAGTAGATTCATTAACAATCATATTGATAAACCATAATTTATACATACTTTGACCCCATACTTGGCTTATTTTTGGTTAAATTTTCATTAGATTTGATGAATTCGATGCTCCTAATCCTTTAATTTTATGTTTTATACTCAGGAGAGCTTAGGGAGTCAAAAAGAACAAGAAACGGGCCAAAAAGGGACAAAATGGGCCTCCCTCAAAAATCAACATGGCCTGGACTATCGGACACAGACAGACCACACGACCGTGTGTGACGAGCAGAATCAAACACGGCCTAAGCTATCGCACATGGGTGTGTCACACGGGCGTGTCCCTACCGAACCCAAGTCTAATTCTATTCGAAAGCAACTACTTGTGGGCCAAGAAAGGTGTTCCAAAGCCTATATAAACACCTTGGGGAGAACCTAAAAGGACACACAGAGTAGAAAGCAGAAAATACTCGAAGGCAACCATTGGGACAGTTTGGAAGAAGGATCCCCATCAAGACTGAAGATCTCCTATCAATTTCTCTTGAAGTTTTCGGGATTTCTTATATTTTGTAGTTTTCCTTATTTTAAGATGTTTCCCCTCTATCATTATGAACTAAACTCCCTAAATACCTAGGGAGGATGAAACCTAGATGAATCTTATTGTTTACTAAATCTAAATTACGTGATAAATACTTGATCTTGTTCTTAATTATGTGTTCCTAATACTTGTTTTAATGTTTTCAGGAATATTAATTCAAGTTTAATGTGCCTATTTAGTGAAGTAAAAGTCCCTGTTTAAGAGTAATCCAACATAATTAAGCGGGGTTGATTGCAACCCTAGAAATAGGGTGACATAAATCTGCAGAATTAGAGTCAAATCCAATAATGGAATCCATATATTGAGTTAATGTGATGATAGGGGTTTTAATCAGAAAGGGATTTCAATTAATCAACCTAGAGTCAGTTGTTTTTAGCCTCGAAAGAGATATTAACATAATTTAGGGATTTCTACGGATCAAGTCAAGTGAATAAATCATTTAATTCAGATTCAGAATAATAAGAGAAGTCTGGGTGGATTCTTCCTTGGGTATTGTCTTTATCATTGGTTTATTCGATTACTTCTTTCACTCTCTGTCGCGTTCATAATCACTGACTTAGTCAATTAGTTAGTTAAATTTTAGATTAAAATAAATCCCTTAATTATTAGGCTAGATATTGAAAAGATAGTTATTACTAGTAATTTTTGTAATATCCTGGAAATGGGCTTGTGCATTCATGCTTAATTATATGAAATATCATGTTTATGAATGTTCTGAATGTGATCTATGAATATCGTGAACTTTGAAATGTAGGGAAATACCTTAGAAAATTTTTAGATTTTAAGTCTTACTAAGGGAGCTAAGTGAATAGGGCCTTAAGAGAAAATGTATGTGAAATATGACATACAAATAGGCTTGGTAAAGTGGCTATAGGACACCACTTAAAGCCCAGGTAAGTGACGCCACAAGCTATGCAAATGGGCCTGGGTTCGAGCCACAAGGTAAATAAAAAGAGTTTTTATTTTTCAGCATTAAGAGGGAGAAGTGGACGGCATTAAGGCACTAAAAGGGAGGTGTTTTATTTTTGTTAAAATTCGGCAAATAGATGGATAAGTGATGGATAATTATTGGTATATTTTTTTTAAGTGATAAGAGATAATTGAGGGATTAATTCTATTATTGAATAAAGGGATAAGAGAAAAGCTAGGAATTGGCTAGTGTTGGCCGAATAGGGGATTCCTTTGGTGATAATTTCGGCAAAGAGGAGAAAATAAGGCCATTATTCATTCTTTTCTAAGTCAATCTGTTGAAAGTCTCTAGCAAACTCTCTCCTTTCTCTTTTATTTTGCCAAAGCCGAATACTCAAGAAAGCTTAGCCGACTTCTCCATCGTTTCTTCTTCAAAGATTTTCACCATTGCCGTTACTACCTCATACCTTTTCTTTTGTGACCCTTGTGGATGCCGAATCCATAACCCTTGCTACCCTTTTCAAGAGCCGATTATATAAGGGACTTTCGATTTAATTTTCTTCAAGTTTCAAAGTCGAATAACTCGGAGGTGACTAACATAGTTCTTGTCGATTTCTTCAATAAGGGTAAGATCAAATTGATTGTTCATTCTTCTACTCTTAGGCTTGTCAAAACTAAAGATCTAATCCTCATGTTGTTCTTTGGCTGAATCTATGAATGGGTGCTTCGGGAGTTAAGTATTGTCGACTTTGGAAGAGGATCTTTTCGGGATCTCAAGTTTTAAGGTAAGCAATAAAGTGATATTCGGCCATAGGCCATTATTATGTGATTTAAAGATTAGATTTAAATCTAACCTATGACTATAGTTAATTCGACATCTCCTTGGTTAGGGGGCTGATTTCAGGATTTCAAAACCACAAGGTAAGCTATATGGACAATCGGCTATAGCTCTATTTTGATACTTAGATCTATTCCTTATTATCTTGGAAGCCGAAAAACTAACTTATGTAGAGATCTAGTGCTTGGCCGAATATAAGGAGGAGTATAGCAAAGATTGCGGGACTTGATTCTTAAGTCAATCGGCAACAAGGTAGGTTTTAAGTGTAATAATCCTATTGGGATTTGGATTTGTGGCCGAATGGGTTTTCATTAAATTTTTAATATTGGCCGAATGTAGGAGTTAAGGATCTAAAGTGTTAGATCGAATTTTCGGGTTTCAGGAAGGCATTAATATCAGGTGTGTACCCCACACTATTTCTTAATAAGTTTAAGGCACTGTTTAATATGTATGTATGTTATACGAATGTTGAAAATATGGCTAAGTACCATATTATGGTACACAGTACTAAGGTACGTTTTCATACTCCTACTATGAGTATGATAAGACTTGTTATGCCATGAATATGAATATGATAAGAATGTGAAATCGGGCCTAAGGCATTATGTTGCATGATTTTGTATGACATGGGCATATGGGATATTATGAAAAAGGGGAAGTGAATGTGGTGGCCTAAGACCACGATATCTGAATGTGGTGACCTAAGACCACGATATCTAAATATGGTGTCTCATGACACAAAGTATGTATCTGGTGGCTATGCCACGAATTTTATAAGGGCGATGAGCATGTCGATTGTCATGACCGCCTTCGATGGTGTGTAGCGGATGGAGGGTTGACTTAGTAGTCCCCACTGTGCGAGGATGATGGCAGGGGATGTGTGCGGGTGGCATATAGGCTTGGGTTCAGGAATGCATCATTAAATGTAAATTATGATATGTATGAATATGATTTGTTATGCCGGAATTTGTTAGGACTTAGTGTTTGTGTACACATTTAGTCTGTTTGACTCACCCCGTTGTGGGAACCTTTTTCAGGTGACGATCAGTGATGGACCGGGTCGGCAGGAGCTTAAAGGTGGCCATGCACAACAAGAAATTTATTTAATTTGGATTTTTATTTTATTAAGTACTTTAATTTATTTTGGGATTGTTTGATGTAATAAGGCCATAGTACGAACTATTTCATGCATGCATGCCATTTATTTCAGTACGATACAAATTTTACCAAATTTAAAGTCAAGTAAATTTTATTTCAAAATAAATCTATAAATGTTTTGACACCTAAAACAATATGAATTCCAATTTTAAAGATAAAACCTAAGACAAAGGGATCGACATGTCTTCTAAGTTTGAAAGTAAAATTTTAAATAAACCCTGATTTCAAAATTAAACCAGTTTTCAACTTAAGCCCAACACAATTCGGGTTTTCTACCAAAATCACTCAAGCTTTTTCAAAAAAAAAACCAAATGAATTTGAACTGGTTTTTCCTGAGGAACATTCCAGATCTGGTCGAGGCTCATGGGTCGGGTTTGGGGTGTTTCAGTTTGGTATCAGAGCCCAGTTTTAAACTCTCGGCCTTGGGTTTAAGGCCCAAAACGTTTTCAAAGTTAAGCCCAAAAGGAATTTTTGTGAATTAAGCAGGTTTTTCTAGCATGGCACACTAAGTCTCCGACCCGAAGTCCACCAGGTAAGTACTCCGATCTCTTGTGTGATTTATATTATGATTCATAGAAGGGTAGAAATGGAACGTAGAATAGAGATTAAGTACTTGAACCCTAGGACTAGTGTACCCCAACAAAAACATAATACTTAAATGCCTAACTAAACAAACCCATGATTAAGTCGCCGAGTTAGGGTGTGGCAACCATGGTACGCATGTCTAGGATTGGTTTCGGTGGGAGCTTGGTTCTTAAGCAGTCCTAGTGACTCACCTCCTCTCCACTCGAATCCTACCTGGTGCATAGCCTTGGTTCACCCTAACCAAAAGAACTTAATCATGGGCTAAACCCCTAACTAAAACCCTAAAGGGACTAGCCGTATTTTTATGGAAACCTAGTTTAAAAATTACTAAATTACCCTTTTGATTTGTAAAAGCTACTTTATAAAATTTTTTCAAATATTTTTTCAAAATTACTAAAATGCCCTAGTGGTAAGATTACCAAAATACCCTTGGTTTATAAAATACTCATATTACCCACGCTTTATCCAAACTTCTTTACTTTATAAAATTTCCTGTTTTGCAAAGGTATCCATAAAACCTTAACTTGTGAAAATTAAAAATACCCTGATTTGAAAATTTACGAGATTGCCCCTAACTTACAAAATTATCAAAAAAACCCTGAAACCCAAAATTTTTACAACATCACCGATTTGGAAAGCATAATTCTCAAAAAGAACCCCCAAGTTTTGTAAATTTCGAAATATACTTGATTTATTAAGATTTACAAATTCACCCGGGTTAATTACTAAAATACCCTCAGATTTTCAAATTTCCCAAAATACCCCTAGGAAAGCAAAATTACCAGATTGAAAAAAAATTCCCAAGGAACCTTATTTTGACAAAATACGAAAAATACCCCTGTAAGACAAATTACGAAAAATACCCCTGTAAGATAAATTACGAAAATACCCCTATAGGACAAATTACGAAAAACCCCTAGGATAGGAATGGGCAGAAATGTCCAAAGAGTGAATGTGTATGGGAGATACTATGGAATGGATATGCTTTTCTGTGAATTAGGATAGAAAACTTGAAACTTTGATTGATCGAAAGAACTGCTACTAAACTCTTTTCATAAAACTTCTTCGCAAATAATCAGTAAAACAATAGCTAATGCATAAAATTTCTTAAACCAGATTAAAGCGCGATTGTAGAAATGAGCTCTAGGGGACGTGGTCGCAATGTACGAGGACGCGGTCGAGGTAGAATAACTGTGTTAGAACTCGTTAGATCGAGACAAGGATCTGAGAATGAGGTACCACCGCCACCACCACCACCAGCTGTTGGTGTTGAGCAGCAAGATCAGACGGGAGAAGATGCTATATCGCAGGCTGTGCTGCGGGTTCTTAAAATGGTGGCTGGTGCTGGAGGGAATATGGGAGCTCAAAATCTGTACCCGAGCGACTCCGAGCCAACGGAGCTGAGGTGTTTCGTGGAGTATCTAGTGTGGCACCCAGTACAGCTGAATACTGGTTAGAGGTGACCGAGTGAATTATGGATGAGCTCGATCTGACCCCTGAGGAGAAGTTGAAAGGAATGGTGGCACTACTACGTGATGAAGCGTATCAATGGTGGTTAACAGTTTGGGATGGTGCCACAGCTGAGGATCTGACCTGGGAATATGTTAAGGCGGCATATCAGAAGAAGTATGTCGGCACACGTTATATTGATGAGCAGAGGAAGGCATTTTTGAGGCTGGTTCAAGGGAACAAGTCAGTATTAGAGTATGAAGCTGAATTTCTGAGGTTAAGCCGGTATACTCGAGAAGTGGTGGCAACAGAGCATGAGTGGTGTGTCCGATTTGAGGACGGACTAAGGGGTGACCTGAGGTTGGTTGTCGCTCCACATCAAGAGCGGGAGTTTTCTACTTTAGTAGAGAAAGCTAAGATAGCGGAAGGAATTAAGGACTCTGTGAGGCAGAACACGGATCGAAATAAGCAGAAGAGAGAATTTGGGTCGTCTGGATCATCTGGGAATGCTCAGAAAAGGCCTAAAGTTGGTGGGCTGCGAGGTCAATAAACGGGTACTAGAGGGCAATATCGTACTTGTGAGCAGTGTGGGAAGAAACACTTAGGCGAATGCTGGAAGAAGACGGATGGATGTTTCAAATGTGGGTCAAAGGACCATATGATTAAGAACTACCCGATGAGACCAGATGGGAATCGACCAGTAGCTCAGAATGTTAATCAGGCTGGTAGAGGTGGACAGTAGACTCAGCGGGGTCGTGGTCTAAATAACAGAAGAAATGGTGCTGGCAGAGGACGTGGAACATCGGGTCAAGGTGCTGTTAATACTGAGGCAAGGTAGCCGGGTTTGGTTTATGCGGTTCACCGTAAGGAGGATGGAGACGCGCCAGACGTCATAGCCGGCATGTTTCTTGTATGTGGAAAACCTTATTATGCTTTGATCAATGTGGGCTCGACCCATTCTTATGTTGCTTGTAGTATAGTTGAAACACTAGGCATAGCCTCTGAACCTTCTAGTAGGGAGATGGTTGTAGTAAGCCCACTAGGTCAAACTGTAGTGGTGAATAAGGTCTTTGAAATGTACCTTTAGAAATTCAAAGCGTGGTATTTTTTGCCGACCTGATGGAACTTCCCTTTGGAGAGTTTGATCTCATACTTGGAATAGACTGGCTAGTGGACCATCGGGCTGTGTTGGACTGTGCAGCTAAGGGAATGGAATTAAGGACCCCAAAGGATGAGGTGGTCATTATGATAGGAGAAAGAAGAAACTACTTGTCTAACGTAATTTCGGCGCTAAAGGCTGAAAAGATGGTTCGTAAAGGGTGCAAGGCGTTTTTAGCCTTCGTAAATGCGCTAGATGGAAAGGAAGAAGGTGTTAGTGGAGTTAGAACGGTAAGGGATTTTGAAGATGTGTTCCCAGAGGAATTATCTAGGAATACCCCCAGACAGGGAGGTGGAGTTTGGAATTGACTTGCTGTCGGGAATAGCTCCTGTGTCAATTACCCTTATAGAATGGCACCAAAGGAGTTGGTGGAGCTCAAGACTCAAATCCAAGAACTATTTGATCGTGGGTTTATCCGACCCAGTGTGTCTCCATGGGGAGCACTGGTCCTGTTTGTGAAGAAGAAGGACGAAACTATGCATATGTGCATAGACTATCGTCAATTGAATAAGCTGAGCATCAAGAACAAGTATCCTTTGCCAAGGATTGATGACTTGTTCGATTAGCATAAGGGGGCGGCAGTGTTCTCAAAGATCGACTTAAGGTCAGGATATCATCAGTTGAAGGTGAAGGAGGCGGATATCCATAAGACAGCCTTTAGGACAAGTTACGACCACTATGAGTTTGTAGTAATGCCGTTCGGGTTGACAAACGCCCCAGCTGCGTTCATGGATATGATGAACCAGGTTTTTCAACCCTACTTGGATTGGTTCGTGGTTGTGTTTATCGACGACATCTTGGTGGACTCCAAGTCCGAAGAGGAGCATGATGAGCATCTCGAGTTGTGCTGCAAGTGCTAAGGGAGAAAAAGCTCTATGCCAAATTCAGCAAGTGTGAATTTTGGCTGAAGGAGGTTGCGTTTTTAGGACATGTGGTGTCTGCAGAAGGAATAAGGGTGGATCCTAGGAAGATTGAAGCGGTGTTAGAATGGAAACCACCTAGGTCGGTGGCTGAAATTCGTAGCTTCTTGGGATTGGCAGGCTACTATAGAAGGTTTGTGGAAGGGTTCTCATTGATTGCTGCACCTTTGGCAAGGTTGTTGAGGAAGGAAGTATTCGTATGGGGAGATAAGCAACAAGAAAGCTTTGAGAAGCTTAAGAGGGTCTTGACCGAGGCTCCGATTTTGATTCAGCCTGAGGGAGGAAAGGATTTTGTGGTGTATTGTGATGCTTCACACACGGGATTAGGATGTGTATTGATGCAAGATGGGAAAGTAGTCACGTATGCATCTCAGCAACTAAGGCCTCATGAGGTTAACTACTCGACTCACAACTTGGAATTAGCAGCAGTGGTCTTTGCTCTTAAGGTGTGGAAACACTATCTCTATGGAGAAAAGTCGGTAATTTACACAGACCACAAGAGTCTTAAGTATTTGTTGACTCAGAAGGAGTTAAACTTGAGACAGCGAAGGTGGGTGGAATTACTGAAGGACTATGATTGTTCCATAGAGTATCATCCGGGCAAGGCGAATATAGTGGCTGATGCCCTAAGTCGAAAAGTTGTGTCGGATATAAGGGCGATGTTTGCACATCTGAGTTTGCATGATGATGGAAGTCTATTGGCAGAGTTACAAGTTAATCCGTCGTGGTTGAATGAAGTGAAAGAGGGACAGTTGGCTGATGAGGGCCTAGGTGCTAAGCTACAGCAAGTACAAAATGGAGAGTTGGAAGATTATGGCATTAATGGCGAAGGAGTGTTATGTTTCAGGAACAAGGTCTGTATGCCCAAGGATAAGGAACTTAGACAAAGGATTCTTCAGGAATCGCATAGTAGCCCTTATGCTATGCATTCTGGAGGCACTAAGTTGTCTGAGAGACTTAAGGGAGCAATTTTGGTGGCACAGTGCGAAAAAGGAAGTTCTGAAATTGGTTGGTAAGTGTTTGACGTGTCGACAAGTTAAAATTTGAACACCGAGTTCCGTCGGGATTACTTGACCAATCATGATTCCGATGGAAGTGGGAGCGAATTACCATGGACTTCGTTAGTGGGTTTCCCCTTACGCCTACTAAGAAGGACTCGGTATGGGTAATAGTGGATCGTTTGACCAAGTCCGCGCACTTTATTTCGGTGAGAGTCGACTATTCTTTTCAGAGGTTGGCAAAGTTATATGTGGCGGTTGTAAGGTTGCATGGAGTGCGGTGTCGATTATCTCGGATAGGGACCCAAGGTTTACTTCCGGTTCGAAAGCGTTACATCAGGCTCTAGGCACTAAGTTGGATTTTACTACGGCTTTTCATCCACAGTCTGATGGGCAGTCTGAACGGGTAATCCAAGTTTTAGAGGACATGTTGAGGGGCTATGTGATGGATTTCAGAGGAAGTTGGGAGGAGTATTTGCCTTTAGCGAGTTTGCCTACAACAATGACTATCAAGCCGAGATTCGAATGGCACCGTATGAAGCGTTGTATGGTCGGAGGTGTCGAACTCCTACGTGTTGGATGTAATTAGGAGAACGTCGAGTTTTGGGACTGAATTAGTGGCGTAATCAAGAGAAGGTTGAGATAATTCGTGCACGGTTGAAGGAAGCATCGATGAAGATGTAAGTCGACGCAGATCTTAAACGGAAGGAAATCGAATTTGATGTGGGAGACAAAGTATTCCTTAAGGTTTCACCTTGGAAGAAGGTGATGAGATTTGGTCAAAAAGGGAAGCTAAGCCCAAGGTTTACAGGACCCTATCTAGTGTTGAAGCGAGTTGGACCAGTGGCATATCAGTTGGAATTGCCACCCGAGTTAAAGTAGATGCATGACGTATTCCATGTGTCCATGCTACGTCGCTATCGATCGGATCCATCTCATGTGGTACCAATCGAAGAGGTAGAGCTAAGGTCGGACTTGTCCTATGAGGAAGAGCCGATCCAAATTCTAGAACGAGATGTGAAGGTGTTACGATGTAACTCAGTGCCTTTAGTCAAAGTGTTATGGAGAAATCATGGATCGGAAGAAGCTTCGTGGGAACCAGAAGAGGCAATGCGACAGCAATACCCTCACTTATTTCAATCAAGTAATTTCGAGGACGAAATTATTTTAAGGGGGTAGAATTGTAATATCCTGGAAATGGGCTTGTGCATTCATGCTTAATTATATGAAATATCATGTTTATGAATGTTCGAATGTGATCTATGAATATCGTGAACTTTGAAATGTAGGAAATACCTTAGAAAATTTTAGATTTTAAGTCTTACTAAGGAGCTAAGTGAATAGGGCCTTAAGAGAAAATGTATGTGAAATATGACATACAAATAGGCTTGGTAAAGTGGCTATAGAGGCCACTTAAAGCCCTGTAAGTGACGCCACAAGCTATGTAAATGGGCACAGGTTCGAGCCACAAGGTAAACAAAAGGAGTTTTTATTTTTGGCATTAAGAGGGAGAAGTGGACGGCATTAAGGCACTAAAAGGGAGGTGTTTTATTTTTGTTAAAATTTGGCAAATAGATGGATAAGTGATGGATAATTATTGGTATATTTTTTTAAGTGATAAGAGATAATTGAGGGATTAATTCTATTATTGAATAAAGGGATAAGAGAAAAGCTAGGAATTGGCTAGTGTTGGCCGAATAGGGGATTCCTTTGGTGATAATTTTGGCAAAGAGGATAAAATAAGGCCATTATTCATTCTTTTCTAAGTCTCTGCCGAAAGTCTCTAGCAAACTCTCTCCTTTCTCTTTTATTTTGCCAAAGCTGAATACTCAAGAAAGCTTAGCCGACTTCTCCATCATTTCTTCTTCAAAGATTTTCACCATTGCTGTTACTACCTCATACCTTTTCTTTTGTGACCCTTGTGGAAGCCAATCCATAACCCTTCCTACCCTTTTCAAGAGCCGATTATATAACGGACTTCCGGCGAATTTTTCTTCAAGTTTCAAAGCCGAATAACTCGGAGGTGTGGTGACATAGTTCTTTGTCGATTTCTTCAATAAGGGTAAGATCATATTCGTGTTCATTCTTCTACTCTTAGTCTTGTCGAAAACTAAAGATCTAATCCCTCATGTTGTTCTTTGGCCGAATCTATGAAGGGGTGCTTCGGGAGTTAAGTATTATCGACTTTGGAAGAGGATCTTTTTGGGATCTTTTTGGAAGAGGCCATTATTATGTGATTTAAAGATTAGATTTAAATCTAACCTATGACTATAAGTAATTCGACATCTCCTTGGTTAGGGGGCTGATTTCAGGATTTCAAAACCATAAGGTAAGCGCTATGGACAATCGACTATAGCCCTATTTTGATACTCAGATCTATTCTTTATTATCTTGGAAGCGAAAAACTAACCTATGTAGAGATCTAGTGCTTGGCCGAATACAAGGAGGAATATAGCAAAGATTGCGGGACTTGATTCTTAAGTCAATCGGCAACAAGGTAGGTTTTAAGTGTAATAATCCTATTGGGATTTGGATTTGTGGCGAATGGGTTTTCATTAAATTTTAATATTGGCGAATGTAGGAGTTAAGGATCTAAAGTGTTAGATCGATTTTGGGTTTCGGAAGGCATTAGTATCGTGTGTACCCACACTATTTCTTAATAAGTTTAAGGCATTGTTTAATATGTATGTATGTTATACGAATGTGGAAAATATGGCTAAGTACCATGTTATGGTACACAAGATTACTAAAATGCGTTTTCATACTCCTACTATGAGTATGATAAGACTTGTTATGCCATGAATATGGATATGATAAGAATGTGAAATCGGGCCTAAGGCATTATGTTGCATGATTTTGTATGACATGGGCATATGGGATATTATGAAAATGGGAAGTGAATGTGGTGACCTAAGACCACGATATCGAATGTGGTGACCTAAGACCACGATATCGAATATGGTGTCTCATGACACAAAGTATGTATCGGTGGCTATGCCACGAATTTTATAAGAGGCGATGAGCACGTCGATCTGCAATGACGCCTTCGATGGTGTGTAGCGGATGGAGGGTTGACTTAGTAGTCCCCACGGTGTGCGAGGATGGTACGGTGATGTGTGCGGGTGGCATATAGGCTTGGGTTCTGGAATGCATCATTAAATGTAAATTATGATATGTATGAATATGATTTGTTATGCTTGAATTTGTTAAGACTTAGTGTTTGTGTACACATTGAGTCTGCATTTGACTCACCAGTTGTGGGATCCTTTTTCGGTGACGATCGGTAATGGGCCCGGATCGGCGAGGAGCTTAAAGGTGGCCATGCATGACAAGGAATTTATTTAATTTGGATTTTATTTTATTAAGTACTTTAATTTATTTTGGGATTGTTTGATGTAATAAGGCCCTAGTACGAACTATTTCATGCATGCATGCTATTTATTTCGAGACGATACAAATTTTACCAAATTTAAAGTCAAGTAAATTTTATTTCAAAATAAATCTATAAATGTTTTGACACCCAAAACAATATGAATTCCAATTTTAAAGATAAAACCTAAGACAAAGGAATCGACATGTCTTCTAAGTTTGAAAGTAAAATTTTAAATAAACCCCGATTTCAAAATTAAACCGGTTTTCAACTTAAGCCCAACACAATTCGGGTTTTACGCCAAAATCACTCAAGCTTTTTCAAAAAAAAAACAAATGAATTTGAACCGATTTTTCCTGAGGAACATACCAGATCTGGTCGAGGCTCGTGGGCCGTGTTTGGGGTGTTTCAATTTTAGTCCTTGAGTATACGATATTCCAGACTCACCACAACTATACTACTGTTCGATAGGTGCGCTTGCCTTTGTCGAACTAGTAGTTAGTTTTGAGCGCATCAAGTTTTTGGCACGTTCTTTGGGGACTAAGACATTAGGAATACTAAATTTTTATTACTTTAGCCATTTTTTATTTTATTGCAATTTATTTTTATTTTATTATTACTTTTCTAATTTTTCTCTTTCTTTACTTCTGGCTAGTGTCTCTAGTTTATGACTAGAAGAAACCCGTCAGGAACTTTACTTTTCGACAGTGAGATTGAGAGGACAGCTTGCAGAAATCGAAGAGAGATAAGGCGAAGCCTACAATACATACAAGAAGAGCAAGAGAACGATATCACTAATACCATAGAGATGGTGATCCCCAGAATAATCCGCTACCTTCTGTGGTCGCTGCAGATCCAGTAAATCAGAATCCTGCTCCTCGAACTATGTATGATTATGCGAAGCCTACTTTAACAGGAACTGAATCAAGTGTTGTTAGACTTGCTGTTGCTAAAAATAATTTTGAACTAAACCTAACACTATTCAGATGATTTAGCAGTTTGTTCAATTTGATGGTTTGCAGGATAAGGATCCAAACAATCAATTGGCAAATTTTTTGGAATTCAGCGACACTTTCAAGATTAATGGCGTTTCTGATGATGTCACTCGCCTTCGGTTGTTTCCCTTCTCATTGAGGAATAAAGCTAAACAGTGGTTGAACTCGTTACCACGAGGATCAATCACTACATGGGAACAAATGACTGAAAATTTTTTTCTTAAATATTTTTCACTTGCTAAAATGGCTAAGTTGAGGAATGATGTCTCTTCTTTTGAGTAGATGGACTTAGAAACACTTTACAATTCATGGGAGAGATACAAGGATCTACTGAGAAGATGCCCTCACCATGGGTTACCATTATGGCTACAGGTTCAAACCTTTTACAATGGTGTGAATCCCTCATCTAGGCAATTGATTGATGTAGCCGCTGGCGGTACACTAAACAACCAAACACCTAAGGCTACCTATAAATTCATAGAGGAGATGTCGCTGAATAACTATCAATGGCAAGTCATGAGAACAAAGCGAAAAAAAGCCATGGTGTCTTCAACCTCGACGCGGTCACCATGTTATCAAACCAGGTAGAGCTATTAAATAAAAAGATTAATGGTTTGTGTGGTTCTTCGCAGGTACATCTAGTGATGTAGTGCAAAACAAATGGAGGAGGAATGGGCAATACAGAATATCCATCCTACAACCCTGGTATAAAGAGCCAACAGATGAAATATATGGGTAATAATTCTAGACCTCAGAATAATCCTTATAGTAACACTTATAATCCAGGTTGGAGGAACCACCCAAAGTTTTCATGGGGAGGACAAGGAAACCAAAGACAGTAACCCCCTCCAGGCTTTCAGCCACCTTACCAACAGGAAAAGAAGCCGAACCTTGAAGAGATGCTTACTAAATTCATCTCGATGTCAGAAATGCGCTTCCAGAACACTGAAACCGCACTCAAAAATCAACAAGCGATGATTCAAGGTCTCAAGACTCAAATAGGATAGCTTGCTAAGCTAATATTTGAACTACCACAAGGCAGCCTTTCAAGCAACACTGAAACTAACCCAAAGGAGCAAGTTCATGCCATTACTACTCACGATAGTGAAGGGTTAGACGAACCAAAACCGAAGCAAGAAAACGTGGTAGATAACATAAAGGTGAGGTAAGCCATAATAAACCAAAACTGCTGAGTACGGAGTACAAACCTCGTGTGCCATATCCCAATGCGACAAAGAAAGACTACACAGATGAACAATTCGGTAAATTTCTTAAACTTTTAAAAAAATTACATATAAACTTACCATTTATTAAAGCTCTTTCGCAGATGGCTAATTCAGTAAAATTTTTAAAAAAAGATTTTAACAAACAGATGGAAGTTAGACGATGCATCGCATGTGGAGCTAAATGCAGTTTGCTCAGCAATTTTATAGAATAAACTACCCCGCAAATGAGAAGATCCATGGAGTTTTACGATTCCTTGCTTAATTGGTGGTTTATCTGTTAATAATGCTTTAGCTGATTTAGGGGCAAGTATCAATGTTATGCCTTATAAAATGTTTAAACAGCTAGGTCTTAGGAAACTTTAACAAACTAGGATGAGTATTCAATTGGCTGATAAAACCATGAGAGTTCCTAGGGGTGTAATTGAAGATGTGCTAGTCAAAATTGATAAATTTATAATCCCAGTAGACTTTGTTATTTTAGACATGGATGAGGATAGTGACGTTCCTTTAATTTTAGGACGACCCTTTTTAGCAACTACTAGGACCATTATTGATGTTGGTTCAAGGGAATTAATACTTCGTGTAGGTAATGACATGATTAAACTCCAAGCACATGATTCTGTCAGAATATCTAGTGATCAAGATGATACAAGTCCTGTTAATGTAAGTGAACTTAATGTTCAATCTTCTTTATAGGAAATTCCTTGGAAAAAGATGACAGAGCCATGGTCTAGCTCTCATATTGAGAACAGAACTGTTCATGAGGAATGAAGGCTCCAGATCGAGGAACTAGATGAATGGCGAACACAGTTTAAGGAGAAATTGAAAGTACACGATGAACCAAACCAAAGCCATGACAAGCCTAAAAATAAAACGAGTCAAATTAAGGTTGGGGACCGAGTTCTAATAGATAATGCAGATCCTCATGTTGCCACTTCTAAACCTAATGGAACAACCCCTTTCACGGTACTTAATATTTTCCCATATGCTACAGTCGAGGTAACTCATTCTAAATTTGGCACCTTCAAGGTAAATAATACTCGTCTAAAACCTTATTTTAACAAAATTGATAGTAGGAATGAGGAGTTTCAACTCCTCGAACCACCATGATTATGCGAATGAAAGGTGAGTCGAGCTTAGACTCTAAATAAGCGCTTCTCTAACCTCATTAATGCCTATATTTTTGATTTTTAGCACCAAACTAAAAACTAACAATTAATAGGCGTCAGGTTTCCCTACCCACACAGCCTTGCACACTGGCGTGGCCGTGGCCGTGTGGACACCACGAGTAGGTACATCAGCGTGGCAGAGACCGTGAGGAACCATGACAAAAATTTTCCCCAAAACACGGGCTGTGATAGAATGCCATGGTCGTGCGATGCGGTCGTGATCAAAACTAACTAAAGAACACGAGACGTGATAAACCCATATGAGTGTGCCTTAAGACCATGGGCATACTTAGTAAGTGACACAGCGTGCGACACGCCTGTGCCCAGAAGCTGTAATTGATACTGAGTAAGTCACTCGGGCGTGTGACACGTCCGTGCCTATAGGCCATGGTCGATACTGATTAATTAACACGAGCATGTGAACCTCTACACAGGCGTGGAAGAAACGAACAAAGCATCACACGACCGTGTGATCCAACACACCCAGGGAACACGGGCGTGGGCCGCGACCGTATTCCCCAATCTATATTTAAACCCCGTCTACTGTTCACCTTCTCCCCCAAATTTGCCCCCAAAACCCTAGCCGCTCTCTCACCTAAACACCCTCTCAACTCCTTCTCCCCTACTCCGGCCACCACCTCAACGACCCACCAGTGACTGAACTATCCCTCATATCTTCTCATTCTTTTCCTTTCCTCTTATCCCTTTCTTTTCCACGTGCACCAGCCCCTGCAGTCCACGCCCGTGCTCGACCACCACGCCTGTGCGCGAGCCGTGTTAATACCTCCATCGATTTACTCTTCCCCCTTCACTTTTTAGTTCATTGTTTATTTTTATTTCTTTGAGTCCATTTTATAAGTCCCACACAATTCAGCACACAGGCATATGGCTTGACCGTATCTTTTGAAATTGTAATTTGATTCAAGTCAGACTAGACCACGAGCTGGACACATGGGCATGTGGTTGGCCGTGTGGTGCAAGTCAGTGTCAACCACGGGTGAGGCACATGGGCGTGTCTCAGACCGTGTGGACAAGTGAGCATGTATGCCATGTTTTACCACAGCCTGGATGCACAAGCATGTCTGAGGCCGTGTGAGGCACACGGCCTACCCACACGAGCGTGTGACCTTTGTAACTTATAAAATGTTTAAATTTTATAAATTTTTGTATGTGTTCGGTTTAGTCTCGACCCTATTCTAAAGCATGTTTAACGTCTTGTTGACCTATGTAAGGGACTCATTGAATGGGATTGGTATGTTTGAATGCAGAAGGATCTGTAATGTTTAAAAATGATTAGTAATACCTCTTAACCCTAGTCTGACAACAGGTACGAGTTAGGGGTGTTACATTTTATTATTATCAGAGCTACGATTTAGTCGATTCTAGGACTAACGTAGCGCGTGTGAGTCTAGCTATACATGCCATATATATAATTGTAATAGTGTGATGAATCCTGACAGTTAAAAATGTGTTTTATATAGTAAATGGATTCCAATCGAGCAGTTGCTGATGATGTTGAGAGCAATGCGCCTGCTTCCACTCAAGGTACAGCGCCATCCACATCTAGGCCGAATATTAGTAGTCATGAGGGAGAGGCTAAGCACGCCTTCTTCCAAATGATGAGCGAGTGGTTTTCGGAGTTTGTTTGAACGAATCTGGCAGCTCCACAACTTCCACCCCCATAAGTACCTGTTGTGCTACAAGCTACAAATCCGATCCGATTGAATAAGCATCCTGTAGATAAAATCAAAAAGTATGGGGCCGAAGAGTTTAGGGCCACAGCTGATGATGATGCCGAACGAGCTGAGTTTTGGCTCGAGAATACCATCTGAGTGTTTGATGAGATGTCGTTGACTCCTGATGAATGCTTGAAATGTGCTATTTCCTTGTTGAGAGATACTGCATATAATTGGTGGAAAACATTGATATCCGTGGTTCTGGGAGAGACAATCACCTGGGATTTCTTTCAAGCTAAATTTTGAAAGAAGTATATCAATCAACGATTCATATATCAAAAAGTAAAGAGTTTCTAGAGCTGAAATAGGGCCGTATGTCAGTTACAGAATATGATTGGGAGTTTGTGAGATTGAGTTAGTATGCATGGGAATGTGTTTCAACCGAAGCTACTATGTGTAGACGTTTCATTGAAGGGCTAAATGAAGACATCAAATTGTTGGTTGGAATACTTGACCTGAATGAATTTATTGTATTAGTTGAAAGAGCCTGCAAAGTCAAATAGCTTAGCAAGGAAAAGAAGAAAGCAGATTCTAAGGCTAGAGATGAAAGAAAAAGATTAATGAGTAAGTCGTCTCAACCTTCAACGAAGAGATTTAAAAATGCAAGCAATCGTCCAAATACTTCATTTGGACATTCGGGTAGAGATCGTGCGAAACAAAGTGTTGGTCCAAGAACTCAAATTCGACTGAATCAAGTGTTGGAAGTGTCAAAAGCAACAAGCCTAAGTGTAGACAATGTGGAAGACGACATGTTGGAGAATGTTGGGGCAAGTACAATAATAGAACTTGTTATAAGTGTGGATCCCGAGATCATTTCATTTGAGACTTCCCAGAGTTAGCTGAAAAAGACAATGTTCAGAGTGCAAGACCGAGTAATATGATGGCTAAGAGTAAACCTCCCAGAAACACCGAAAATGTGATTGGTAGTTAGAAAGGGACAACAGATACAGCTATGAGATCCGAGGTGAGAGCACTTGCCTAAGCCTATGCTATACACGCGTGAGAAGAAGCTTCATCCCAGACGTCATTACTGGTACTTTTACTCTATTTGATACTGATGTGATTGCATTGATAGATCCAGGTTCTACTCATTCATATGTGTGTGTGAATCTAGTATCAAGTAAGACTCTACTTGTTGAGTCTACTGAATTTGTGATGAGAGTATCGAACCCCTTAGGCTAGTGTGTCTTGGTGGATAAAGTGTGCAAGAATTGTCCATTGATTTTTCGGGATGTTTGTTTTCCGGCTAATTTGATGTTGCTACCTTTCAATGAATTTGATATCATTCTAGGTATGGATTGGCTCACTTTGCATAGTGCTATTGTGAATTATAAACGGAAGAGTATTGATTTGAAAAGTCAGAATGGTGAGATATTTCGAATTGAATCCAGTAATTTGAATGGGTTGTGGGCTGTTATATCTCTGATGAAAGCTTTGAACTATGTAAAAAAGGGTTGCAAAGTTTATCTCGCATATGTGATAGATACAGAAGTGACAGAAAAGAAAGTTGAATCTGTACCTGTGGTTTGTGAGTTCCCAGATGTGTTTCCTAAAGAACTACTGGGATTACCACCAATACGAAAAGTTAAGTTTGGTATTTAATTAGTGTTGGGGACGACTCTGATATCAATAGCTCTGTATAGAATGGCACCAACAGAATTAAAAGAGTTAAAGTCTCAGTTGCAAGGGTTGACAGATAGAGGATTTGCACGACCAAGTTTCTCGCCCTGGGGTGCTCCTGTGTTGTTTGTGAAAAAAAAAAGATGGAACTATGAGGATGTGTATTGATTATCGACAACTAAACAAAGTGACGAAAAAGAATAAATATCCATTGTCGCGAATTGATGATCAATTTGATCAGCTGAAAGGAGCTACAGTGTTTTCTAATGTAGATTTGAGATCGGGCTATTATAAGTTGAGAGTCAAAGAATCATATGTGCGAAACTACTTTCAAAAAGAGGTACAAAAATTATGAATTCTTAGTTATGCCTTTTAGACTAACGAATGATCCTGCAGTATTTATGGATCTGATGAACCGGATATTTAGACCGTATTCGGATCATTTTGTTGTGGTGTTCATTGATGATATTCTGTTTTATTCCTGTGATGAGACGCAACATGTTGAGTATTTGAGAATTGTGTTACAAACTCTGCGTAAGAAGCAATTGTATGCAATGTTTAGCAAATGTGAGTTCTGGTTGTGTGAGGTTGGTTTTCTAGGACATATTGTATCAGCTGTGGAAATACGAGTTGATTCGGGTAAGATCTCAGCTATTCTTGAGTGGAAGCCTCTGAGAAATGTGTCTGAAGTCCGTAGTTTTTTGGGACTAGCGGAATATTATAGGCAATTTGTGAAAGGATTCTCAATGATTGTAACTCCATTGACGAAGTTTCTATAGAAAGATGTTAAATTTGAGTGGTCAGGAAAGTGCCAGCAGAGTTTTGAACAGTTGAAAGCATTGTTGACAGAGGCACCTGTGTTAGTTGAACCTGAATCGGGTAAAGAATTCATAGTTTACAGTGATGCATCGTTGAATGGTTTGGGTTGTGTGTTGATGCAAGAAAGCAAAGTCATCGCTTATGCTTCGAGGCAATTAAAACCGCATAAAAAAAACTATCCGACGCATGATCTTGAATTGGCTGTGATTGTATTTGCATTGAAGATTTGGCGTCACTACTTGTTTGGTGAGAAATGTCATGTTTTTACTGATCACAAGAATTTGAAATATCTTATGACTTACAAGAATTGAATTTGAAACAGTAGAAATGGTTAGAATTACTAAAAGAATATGAATTAGTAATTGATTATCATCCGGGCAAAGCTAATGTTGTTACCGATGCTTTGAATCGAAAGTCTTTATGTGCTTTGCGAGCTATGAGTACTTGATTGTGTGTCAGACTCTTAAAAATTTATAATATGAATGATCTAGCCTAAACACTAACTGTGACAACGACTCGAGGCAAGCACACCTATCAAACAGTAGTACAATTTAGTGGCAAGACCGGATTATTGAACCCAAAGGAACCAAAAGTACTAATACTAACTTTCTTTTTATTATTTAACCTAAAAAATTAAAGGATTTTTTGTTTAATCTAAAATTAACTAACTACTAAGTTAAAGATGCTAAGACAAAGAGAATGAATTGGGGAAATACTTGTGGGAAAAACCAATTGATTAAGATAATACCCGAGGAAGAATCCACCTAGACTTCACTTGTTATCTAACTCTGAACCAGACGATTTATTCACTTGACTTGATCCGTAGGATTCCCTAATTTATATTAATACCTCTTTCGAGGCTACTAATGTCTAACCCTATGTTGATTAATTGAAATCTCTTTCTAATTAAAACCCCTAAAATTGCATTCACTCGATCGATGGACTCCCATATTAGGTTTGACCCTAATCCGGTAGATTTTCGTCATCCTATTTCTAGGGTTGCGATCAACTCCGCTTAACTATGCTAGATCTACTCTTAAACAGGGAATTTTGCTCCACTGCCTAAGCACATCAATACTTGAATCAATATCCTAGAATATCAAATCAAGAATTAAGAACACATAATTAAGAACAAATCAAGTATTTGTCATACAGCTCAGAAAACAATAACAAGATCAATCTTAGGTTTCATCCCCTTCAGGTATCTGAGGGTTTAGTTCATAACTATAAAAGAATACATCTCAGAAGAAAATATAAAACAAAACATAAAGAAAACCCTAAAACCCCTTAAAGGAATTGAAGGAAAAATCCTCAGTCTTGAGTATGATTTCGGCTTCTTGAGATGAATCAACTAGCTTTCTTCGAGTGAATCCCACAATTCGGCCCCTTGGCTTAGCTCTTTGGCCTAGCTGAACACCCCTTAAGGCTGGCCTCTAGGGTGTTTATATAGGCATTTGGAATAGCTTTCTTTGTCTCTAAGTACCCTATTCCAAATGAAACTCTTCTTTGCTACGGCAGGGACATGCCTGTCTGCCACGCCCATGTAAATCAATGCCAGGCCATGTTCGGGTCTATTAATGAGGCATGGTTGTGTGGTCTTGGTCCCAGGCCATGCTGATTTTGTAATTCGACCCATTTTCTCTGTTTTCGGCCCATTTCTTGTTCTTTTCATCCTTCGTGCTATCCTGAGTATAAAACATGAAAACAAAAGATTAGGAGCACCTATTTCCATAATTGAAGGGATAAATCATCCAAAAGTATGCTAAATGTGGGATTAAAATATGTTCAGATTATGGTTTATCAAATACCCCACACTTAAGCTTTTGCCTGTCCTCAAGCAAAATTTTCAACTTACAATTAAAACGAACTTCCTCAATTCATAATATTCATCGATAATGTTTCATCATAATTCATTGATAATTTATAAATGGATAATTTAACTCAAAGAGTCCTAAAGATTCAAACAATCAAAGTCATAGTTTTTAGCACGAAAACATAGGTGTTTCCCTTTATCCAAAAAATTATCTTTAATTAAAAATCGACAAGAGTTAACATCCTCACTAAAGATTCACTCAAATCACTCAAAGTGTTTAAGGTTCAAAATTAAGCTCTCAAAAGTTGAACATGAAAAGTTAATCCCATAGGCTTGCCTGAAAATCAAATCTCCACCACTATAAGATGAGATGATACACAAATCAAAAGGTATTTAAAGGGTTGTAATGGGGCTTAGGTTAAAGGTGTGGATAAAGGCTAAATTAGAAGGGTTAAAATCGAGATTGAATTGACAATTTACCTAATGAGAAAAATGAACTAATCCTGAATAATTACATCAATTAAAAACTTGAAACTAATAATACGAGCTTCTTCTTGAAGATGTTGAATTTAAACGTACAAGCTCACTTAATTACGGAACTAATAATGAATATACTTCGATTTTTTTATTTTTTATTTTTAAGAACAAATCAATAAATACATAATATAAGAAAAATTCAACTACTGAAATAAAATAATTAGGTAACTGATCAAATCAGGTCTCGATAGAAGGGTAGTCAAAAGGAATGGTGATAACAAGTACAAGATGGGTTTTGGGTTAATATTAGTGGGTGAGTCAGTAAAAAGGGTTGTTAGGATCAACGGGTTTACCAGGGGTTAATTATGAAGGTAGGCTTTTATAGAGTAAGTGGGTTAAATCCTAAGTGCCTTTATCATCTTTCTATATCAAATCAATGATGTGGTTTCGACATGTATAATCAAAGCAAGTTCTAGAATAACAACTCAATGTTGACACACTCATAATCAATAAAGTGAGCATGAAAAGAATGTATTCTCTAAAAGGCTCAAAATCTCACAATAATTATGGGCTTTTGATGACAACCTTGTAAATTTTAAACTTCAAGGTAATAATTAGATTCAGGTAGACAACCTAACAAAATTTTAATTTTTGAAAATAGACTCATCATGCTTGATTCTCTAGTATCTTAAAATTTAAATTATCAATGCACAATTAACTCTGACTTAATATAAAACATATCAATAAAAATCATAAATCAATAGGAATTTCATTCTAATTAGTGATATAAGAAGATTACTTAAGATAAGATATCACTCAAGGATTTGAGAATAATGCAAAAAGTTGGGAACTTTTCTAAATAAATTTTCACCCTCCCACACTTAAGATGTACATTGCCCTCAATGTATAAAGGTAAATATTCACAATATAGTAAGAAAATCAAAAGAGAGAGAGAGAAGTGAAACTTCCTAAATTTTTGGATGGATTCCTTGAGTTGGAAGTGTGGAAACTTGATTCAGAGGTGAAAGATAAGTTGAAAGGGGCGCCTCTAATTCCTGTGCTAGATGAAGAAATTGGGAGTCTCGTGAAGAGTTAGCTAGGAAATAATAAGAATAATTCTAAATATACTAATTATATATTTAAAGAAAAGAAAAATGAAAAGAAATAGTGTAAAAAGTGAAATAAGACTAAAAGAACCGATTAATGGACCGAAAGGTCCTTATTGTTAGATGGTTCGCGAGGTGGGTGTGATTTCTAAGGCCGTGGTGTGTGATTCCCAAGCAGCCTTTAGAACCTAAAACTAAGAAACTAAAATAAAATAAACCAAATTTAGTATAAGAAAAAAAAGATAAGGAAAATAAAGGAGAAGATAAGGGAAAAAGAAAGATTAAATGGACTCAAAGGTCCTTTTCCTGTCGAGTTAATAAAGCGGGCGACATGAAATTATGTAGATCAGTCTCGCACAGGGAGACTGGATAGGATCCTTCTATTTCTTCGACATGGATGAAGTGTAGATCAAGAGTTTGGAAAATGAAGAAGGAGGAAATGAAAAAGGAGGAGAGTGTAAAGGTTGTGGAAGAAAGGAATGGAAAGTAGATGGGAAGGGGAGTCGGTGGTTTAAATAAAATTTTTAGCTCTAGTACATCCCCACGCCCGTGTTCCATGGGCGTGTCGAGCCACTCGATCGTATCGCACAGTCGTACGGTGTTTAGTTCACTTCTCCCACGCCTGTGTGCAAGTCGCCACGCCTGTGTTGATACAATTGTGTCGGCCACGGCTATATTGCATGGCCGTGGTGCTTAGTCAGAGCCCGTGGCTTGAAGATATTTCTTATCCTGTTTCATACTGTCTCTGTCATGCCAGTACGAAAATCTGTAGTGTCCATACATCCACGGCCATAGTCGTGTGTAAGGCCGTGTGGTGCGAAAATCTGTGCTTCATTAACTTAGTTAGTTTGTAGTTAGGTGCTAAAAGAAAGAAAATAAAAAAAATGGGGTTAGTGGTCGGGTTACCTCCCGAGAAGCGCTTGTTTAAAGTCTTAAGCTAGACTTACCTCTCATTCGCACATTCATGGTGATTTAAGGAGTGAAAAATACTTGCTCATGCTATCATTATATACTTTAAGTTGAGTGGCATTTACCTTAAAAGTGCCGAATGTAGAATTACTTACCTCGACTGTTCCGTAAGGGAAAACATTAAGTACCTTAAAAGGGATCTCTTCGTTTGTATTGAGGTATAAAGTGGCAATTCTCGGGTCTATTTTATCTAACAATACCTGATCTCCTATTTTGAAGTGATTTGATGTTCCTAAAAGCTTGTCTGTGGGTTCCTTCGGTTTCACTTCGTGTGGTTTTGATTTCTCCTTGAAATGTGCCTTCCACTCGTCTAGCTTATCAATCTGAAGCCTTCATTCCTCATAAGTTTCTTTTTTATTTGCACGAGGTTCATGAACTGGCTCAGATATGTAGTGTTGTGGTGCTTCCTGTAAAGAAGGTTGAACTGAATGATTATCAATAGAATTTACGTTCTCACCGTTATCACTCAATGTCCCAACTGAGTCGAGAGCTTGAAGACTGATTGATTCGTCACCTACACGAAGTGTGAGTTCACCTATACTAACATCAATTTTAGATCTGGCAGTTGTTAAAAAAGGGCCTTCCTAAAATTAAAGGAACCGTATTATCCTCATCCATATTTAAAATAACAAAGTCTATGAGGAATATGAATTTGTCAATTTTAATGAGTACATCTTCAATTATACCCCTAAGAATTTGAATAGTCTTATCAGCTAATTAAATACTCATCCTAGTGTGTTTGGGTTTTTCTAGACCTAGTTGTTTAAACATTTTAGAAGGCATAACATTTATGCTTGCCCCTAAATCAGCTAACGCGTTATCAATAGATAAACTACCAATTAAACTTGGAATTGTAAAACTCCCTGGATCTTTTAATTTTTGTGGTAGTTTGTTTTGTAACATTGTCGAGCACAATGCATTTAGTTCCACTTGTGATTCCTCGTCTAACTTCCGCTTGTTTGTCAAAAGCTCTTTTAAAAATTTCCTTGAATCTGGCATCTACGAAAGAGCTTCAAGAAACGGTAAGTTAATATGTAATTTCTTTAGAAGTTTAAGAAACTTATTGAACTGTTCGTCTGCGTCGTCTTTCTTTATCGCATTGGGGTATGGTATTAGAGGTTGGTATTCTTTAATTACCGATTTTGGCTTTTCTTGGCTTACCTCAACTTTCCTTCACTTACCACAGGTTCTTGCCTTGGCTCAAGTTCAGATTCTACTATCCCTTCACTGTCATGAGCTGTTATGGCTTGAATTTACTCTTTTGGGTTAGTCTCAGTGTTACTTGGCAATCTACCTTCTGGTCGTTCAGAGATCAGCTTAGCGAGTTGCCCTAACTAGTTCTCAATTCCTTTAATCGATGCTTGTTGATTTTTAAGTGTTGTTTTGGTGTTTTGGAAATGAGTTTCTGACACCGCTATGAATTTTGTCAGCATTTCTTCAAGGTTTGGCTTCTTTTCCTATGGGTAGGGTTGTTGTTGGAAGTTTGGAGAGGGTTGTTGTCTCTGATTTCTATGACCACCCCACAAGAAATTGGGGTGGTTTCTCCAACCTGGATTATAAGTATTACTATAAGGGTTATTTTGAGATCTAAAATTGTTACCTGTATAGTTTATTTGTTCACTTTCCATACCCAGATTGTAGGGTGGGTACTCAAGATTCGCCACGCCTGCTAGATTTGAATCACATTGCATTACTAGATGTACTGCGAGGAACCACACAAACCATCAATCTTTTTATTTAACATCTATACATGATTTGATAGCATAGTGACTGCGTCGAGGTTAAAAACTCCGGCTATTTTTGTTGGCCTTTTCCTTGTAACTTGCCACTGATAGTTGTTGTAACATCCTGGAACTGGGCCTAGTAGGATTAGGCCCAATGGGCCTTGGGGTAGTAGCGTTTAAAATTTTTGAGAACAAGAGAATGGTACTAAGGCAAGTTGGACCTATTAGGTGAGTGATTTTGGAAGGTTAGGGGGCTTTTATGAAGTCTCGGGCAAAAGTTAGGCCATAGGAAAAATTTTGGTTTTAGGTGAAAAAAACCCTGCGAGTTGGTAGGTAGGCTTTAAGAATAAAATGTGGGGAAAAATGACAAGTGGAGTGTGTGGTGTAGTGGCAAAGTGACGCCACATAAGAGGCAAGGGGGTAACGCCACAAGGAAGGAGGTCCAAGGTTCAAGTCTTGGTGCTTGTATTTTGGTTTTCTTTTTAAATGGATTTTTGAATTTGGCCATAGGACTTATATTAGTTACGCATGATTTTAGAAACAAGGAGCTAGTTGGTAAAGTGGCTAGCAGCATGGATTATGTTATAGGGGAGCCTGGGTTCGAATATCATGAGAAGCAATGGAGTATTTATTTTGCTAAGATGGGGCGGCAAGAGTTTGAGTTGGATTTAAACTCTGCTAGCGAAAGGATCCCACATCGAAAAGATATACAGAAGGAAGGTGAGAAGCTAGCTATATAAAGAGCATTCTAGGAGGAGAGAAAAGATACCTTGGTGGGCGTTGGGCATAGGAGCTTTGGTAGCGCGGTTTAGCAGCTTTAGAATTCCTATTAGGTGTGTACTCTCTCTACAATAGTTGTAGAGCGACAAATGCCGATAAGCCGATTATACAACAATGGTAGCCACACGAACGTGCGAGAGCACGTGTGGGGCTTCAACGCGATAGTTGAGGCCATCAGTAGTGTTCTTGTAGGTGTGGGCTATTGGGCTATGATTGCCGAAAGGGGCCAAGTGGGCCCAATAGGCTCGAGGGCCCATATGAGTAAATTGTATGATTGAGTAGAAGATAGTGAACTAGACTATATGAATCTCATATATGTGGCTAGGTTTAGGCTAAATGGGCCACACGAGTGTGTGGGCCCACTTAGGTCGAGAATGGGCCTTAGGCCCATTCGCGTCATTATCTCTGTTTAGAATACTTGAGTTGTTCGAGGCGATAGTGGACCTTCTGTTGGGTCGTTAATAACTTGATTTGTAAAATGACCAAAATACCCCTAGTTTATAAAATTATCGAAATACCCTGATTTGTGAAATTACCAAATTACCCCTAGTTTGCAAAATTATCGAATTACCCCTAATTTGTGAAATTACAAAAGTACCCCCGATTTGCAAAATTACCAAAATACCCCCAGTTTGTGAAATTTTTGAAATACCCGTGGTAGGTAAATTACGAAAATACCCTCGATGGGTAAAATGACCGATATGCCCCTAGAGGAAAAAATGACGAAAATGGCTCTACATGTTTATGATTATTCTTGTATGTGATTTATGATTGTTATCGTATGATTATTATTGTATGTTGCATTCATGTGTTATTATGTTGCATGGGGATGGGATTATTCGAAAGGGGAAGTGCAGTTAGGATCGCATGGTCGCTGACGATTGTGGATCCACCAAGGCTTTAGCCATCGGCGACTATCTTTGACCGATAAGTTAGTGCCGCAACCGGTGCTATATAAGGAGTGTAGGGATGGGTGGGTCGATTAAATCCCCACAGAAGTGTAGGGTTGGATAGGAGACGGAGTGCAGGGTTGGTATTGGCATTAATGCATTGCATATGTGGTTTTATTTGATGGGCTCAGGCCCAGATAAATATGATTTGTGACATTTATGGGTATGGGCTAAGGCCCAATTGCCACCATTACTGAATTGGGCTTCGGCCCAAACTGTTGTGATTCATGTTCTTATTGATGAGGGTTATGCACACTGAGTTTTCGTAAACTCACACGCTCTTTTTAATTTTTTTCGGGTAATTCTCGAGAAGCAGTTCGACGTCTTTGGAGGACTTGGAGGTGGCCACACTACGAGCAGTTTTGGACTCTAGTATTTTACTTATTTTTAACTTGGGTTAATATTTTGTAATAAGGCCTCTCTTAAATTCTGGTTTTTAGTTTTGGATTTTTAGTTTATTATGTCTTAAATCTGCTTAACTTGGTATCACGGTTTTCCAAAACAATGTCTACTTTCAAAATACGACGCTTTCATGAATAGGTTATAAACATCACGTTTTCGTAAGTTAGTCATTTTAATTAAGTTTTCGCAACAAACAAAGTTTTTTTAGGTAATAACTTTTTAATAAATGTCGATTAATAATAAACAAACGCAAACTATGGCTTTAGTTTTTAATATCAAGAAAGGTTTTCAAATGGAACCATGGTTTCTCAAAAAGCACCCCAATGTGACACGCCAGATTCGGGCCTAACTTCTAGGCCGGGTTTGGGGAGTTACATTTAGTGGTATCAGAGCCCAGGTTACAAAACTCGAGCTATGAGATGGGCTTTAGTGTTTATTTTAAAGATGTTTACAAATGATTTTGAAGTAGTTTTGAAAGGTTTTTGTTTGGCACACCGAGTCTCCAGCGTCGGACCAAGTAAGTTCTCTTATCTATTTTAAACTATTATTGTTGTAGGTAGATATTGGGCTTACTTTAGATGATAGACTATACTGAGGCCCGTAGGAGACTAAAAACTATAGTGAGCTGGCAATTTCGAAAACAACTCTTAACTACTACTTCCATAAAACATTTGTTTAATTATTGGAACTATGAGCTAAATTCCTAAAATTTGTAATTTAGATAATTAGGACTAGAGTGCGCAACAGAAGCGTAGTGGTATATCCGGTATTGTGCGGCTTTGAGATAGTTGGAAATTTTGGGGACGAAATTTCTCTAAGGAGGGTAGGTTTGTAACATCCTAGAACTGGGCCTAGTAGGATTGGGCCCAATGGGCCTTGGAGATAGTAGCGTTTAAAATTTTTAAGAATAAGAGAATGGTACTAAGGCAAGTTTGACCTATTAGGTGAGTGATTTTGGAAGGTTACGGGGCTTTTATGAAGTCCCGGGTTAAAGTTAGGCCATAGGAAAAATTTTGGTTTTAGGTTAAAAAAACCTTGTGAGTTGGTAGGTAGGCATTAAGAATAAAATGTGGGGAAAAATGACAAGTGGAGTGTGTGGTGTAGTGGCAAAGTGACGCCACATAAGAGGCAAGGGGTGGCATACAAGGAAGGAAGGTGGTCCAAGGTTCAAGTCTTGGTGCTTGCATTTTGGTTTTCTTTTAAATGGATTTTGAATTTGGCCATAGGACTTATATTTAGTTGCGCATGATTTTAGAAAAAAAGAGCTAGTTGGTAAAGTGGCTAGCAACGTGGATTATGTTATAGGGGAGCACAGGTTCGAATCTCAAGAGAAGCAAGGGAGTATTTATTTTTCTAAGATGGGGCGGCAAGAGTTTGAGTTGGATTTAAACTCTGCTAGCAGAAGGATCCCACATCGGAAAGATATAAAGAAGGAAGGTGAGAAGCTAGCTATATAAAGAGCATTCTAGGAGGAGAGAAAAGATACCTTGGTGGGCACTGGGCATAGGAGCTTTGGGAGCACGGTTTAACAGTTTCAGAATTCCTATCAGGTGTTTACTCTCACTACTATAGTTGTAGAGCGGCAAATGCCGATAAGCCGATTACACGATGATGGTAGCCACATGAGCGTGCGAGTGCATGTGTGGGGCTTCAACGCGATAGTTGAGGCCATCAGTAGTGTTCTTGTAGGTGTGGGCTATTGGGCTACGATGGCCCAAAAGGGGCCAAGTGGGCCCAATGGGCCCGGGGACCCATATGAGTAAATTGTATGATTGAGTAAAAGATAGTGAACTAGACTATATGAATCTCATATATGTAGCTAGGTTTGGGATAAATGGGCCACACGAGTGTGTAGGCCCATTTGGGCCGAGAATGGGCCTTAGGCCCATTCGCATCATTATATCTGTTTAGAATACTTAAGTCGTTCGAGGCGATAGTGGACCTTCTATTGGGTCGTTAATACCCTGATTCCAAATACCCCTAGTTTACAAAATTATCGAAATACCCTAATTTGTGAAATTACTGAATTACCCTTGGTTTGCAAAATTATTAAATTGCCCCTAATTTGTGAAATTACCAAAGTACCCTCAATTTGCAAAATTACCAAAATACCTCCAGTTTGTGAAATTTTGAAATACCCTTGGTAGGTAAATCACGGAAATACCCTCGATGGGTAAAATTACCAATATGCCCCTAGAGGGAAAAAATAACGAAAATGCCCCTACATGTTATATGATTATTCTTGTATGTGATTTATGATTGTTATCGTATGATTCTTATTGTATGTTGCATTCATGTGTTATTATGTTGCATGGGGATGGGATTATTCGAAAGTGGAAGTGCAGTTAGGATCATATGGTCACTTGGCGACTGTGGATCCACCGAAGGCTTTTAGCCAATGAGCAGCTATGCTGCACCGATAAGTTAGTGCCACAATCGGTGCTACATAAGGAGTGTAGGGATGGGTGGGTCGATTAAATCCCCACAGGAGTGCAGGGTTGGACAGGAGACGGAGTGTAGTGTTGGCATGGGCATTAATGCATTGCATATGTGGTTTTATTTGAGATGGGCTCAGGCCCAGATAAATATGATTTGTGACATTTATGGGTTAAGGCCCAACTGAGGCTTTTATGGGCTAAGGCCCAATTGCCACCATTACTGAAATAGGCTTCGGCCCAAACTGTTGTGATTCATGTTCTTATTGATGAGGGTTATGCACAATGAGTTTTCGTAAGCTCACACCCTCTTTTTAATATTTTTTCTCAAGTAATTCTCAGTAAGCGGTTCGACGTGCTAGAGGACCCAGAGGTGGCCACGCTACGAGCAGTTTTGGACTCTAGTATTTTACTTATTTTTAACTTGGGTTAATATTTTGTAATAAGGCCTCTCTTAAATTCAGGTTTTTAGTTTTGGATTTTTAGTTTATTATGTCTTAAATCTGCTAAACTTTGTATCACGGTTTTCCAAAACAATATCTGCATTCAAAATACTATGCTTTCGCGAATAGGTCGTAAACATCATGTTTTCATAAGTTAGTCATTTTAATTAAGTTTTCGCTACAAACAAAGTTTTTTTAGGTAATAACTTTTTAATAAATGTCGATTAATAATAAACAAGCATAAGCGGGACTTTAGTTTTTAATATCAAGAAAGGTTTTCAAATGAAACCATGGTTTCTTGAAAAGCACCCCAATGTGACACACTGATTTGGGCCTACATCTAGGCAGTTTGGGGTGTTACGATGTTGAGTGACATCTCTTCTATAAACTCATAGGCCGCCTCAGGAGTTTTGTTATTCAGGGTTCCGCCGACTGCTGAATCAATCAATTGTCTTTTTGAAGGGTTTACACCATTGTAAAAAGTTTGGATTTGTAGCCACAAGTGTAATCTATGGTGTGGGCACCTTCTCAATAGATCTTTGTATGTCTCCCATGCATTGTATAGTGTTTCTAAATCCATCTGCACAAAAGAAGAGATATCATTCCTTAATTTGGCTGTTTTGGCTGGTGGAAAATATTTTAATAAAATTTTTTCGATCATTTGTTCCCATGTAGTGATTGATCGTCGTGGAAGAGAATTCAACCACTGTTTAGCTTTATTTCTCAAGGAGAAGGGAAATAACCGAAGACGGATGGCATCATCAGAAATGCCATTAATTTTGAAAGTATCATAAAATTCTAGGAAATTCTCCAAGTGATTATTTGGGGCTTCATCCTACAAACCATCAAACTGAACAAATTGCTGTATCATTTGTATAGTGTTAGGTTTCAGTTCAAAATTATTAGTAGCTATATCAGGTCTAACAATACTTGACTCAGTTCCTATTAAATTAGGTTTAGCATAATCATACATAGTTCGAAGAGCATGATTTCCAGCCACCTCTGGAGGTAGCGAATTATTCTCATCCATCTTTTAGTAGCATTAATTTCATACTCTTGCTCTTCTTGTATGTATTTTAAGTTTCGCCTTATTTCTATACGATTTCTGTGAACCGTACCTTCAATATCACTGTCATAAATCAAGGGTCTTGTCGGCCTCCTACTAGTCATAAACTAGAGGTACCTACTACGAAAAAAATAAAAAGAAAATTAGAAAAGTAAAAATAAAATTTAATTGCATAAATAAAATAAAATAAAATATGGCTAAAGTAATAAAAAATTGAGCTTTCTTAATATTTTAGTTCCCCGGCAACGGCACCAAAAACTTGATTGTGTGTCAAAGTCTTAAAAATTTATAATATGAATGATCTAGCCTAAACACTAACTGTGACAACGACTCGAGGAAAGCACACCTATCGAACAGTAGTATAGTTTAGTGGCAAGACCGGATTGTTGAACCCAAAGGAACCCAAAAACTTTCTTTTTATTATTTAACCTAAAAAATTAAAGAAGTTGTTGTTTAATCTAAAATTAACTAACTACCAAGCTAAAGATACTAAGACAAAGAGAATGAATTGGGGAAATACTTGTGGGAAAAAAACTAATTGATTAAGACAATACCCTAGGAAGAATCCAACTAGACTTCACTTGTTATCTAACTCTGAACCAGACGATTTTTTCACTTGACTTTATCTGTAGGATTCCTTAATTTATATTAATACCTCTTTCGAGGCTACTAACATCTAACCCTAGGTTGATTAATTGAAATCTCTTTCTAATTAAAACTTCTAGAATTGCATTAACTCGATCTATGTACTCCCATATTAGGTTTGACCCTAATCCGATAGATTTTCATTATCTTATTTCTAGGGTTGCGATCAAATCCACTTAACTATGCTAGATATACTCTTAAACAGGGACTTTGGCTCCACTACCTAAGCACATTAGTACTTGAATCAATATCCTAGAATATCAAAGCAAGAATTAAGAACACATAATGAAGAACAAATCAAGTATTTATCATACAGCTCAGAAAACAATAACAAGATCCGTCTTAGGCTTCATCCCCCTCAAGTGTCTGAGGGTTTAGTTTATAATTATAAAAGAATACATCTCAGAAGAAAATATAAAACAAAACATAAAGAAAACCCTAAAACCCCTGAAGGAATTGAAGGAGAGATCCTCAGTCTTGAGTATGATTCTGGCTTCTTGAGATGAATCAATTGGCTTTCTTCGAGTGAATCCCACAATTTGGCCCCTCTGGCTTGGCTCTTTGGCCTTGATGAACGCCCCCTTGAAGGTTGGCCTCTAGGGTGTTTATATAGGCTTTTGGAATGGCTTTCTTTGCCTCTAAGTACCCTATTCCGAATGAAACTCTTCTTTACTACGGCAGGGGTACGCTCGTGTGCCACGCCCGTGTAAATCAAAGCCAGGCTGTGTTCAGGTCTGTTAATGAGACACGGCCGTGCGATCTTGGGCCCAGGCCATGATGACTTTGTAATTCTGCCCATTTTCTCCGTTTTTAGCCCATTTCTCGTTCTTTTCATCCTCCGGTGCTCTTCTAACTATAAAACATGAAAACAAAGGTTTAGGAGCACCTATTTTCATAATTGAAGGGATAAATCATCCAAAAGTATGCTAAATGTGGGATTAAAATATGTTCATATTATGGTTTATCAATACTTAGATAGATCTATGTGATGGCGGTTCAGTTTTGGCTGAGTTGAAAGTGAGGCCGATGTTCATACGTCAGATTTGTGATGCATAGAAAAGGGATGATGAAATAATAGCCAAACAAGATCAGTGTGGATTGAAGGCTGATTCAGAATTTTGAGTTGATAATGATGATTGTTTGAGATTTAGAGATTGAATTTATGTTCTGAGAAATTCAGAGTTGATTCACTTAATCTTGAATGAAGCTCACAATAGTCGTTTGGTTGTTCATCCGGGGAGTACGAAAATGTATAATGTTCTGAAACAGTTTTATTGGTGGCATGGTATGAAACGGGATATCTCAGAGTTTGTTTCGAGATGCTTGGTTTGTCAGCAAGTTAAAGCTGAACATCAGGTTCCCTACAACTTATTACAATAGATTATGATTCCTTAGTGGAAATAGGAGAAAATTACGATGGACTTTGTGTCAGGATTACCTTTATCTCCGGGCAAGAAAGATGCAATCTAGGTGATAGTTGATAGATTAACGAAATCAGCTCATTTTGTTCCGGTGAGAACAAATTATTCACTTGACAAGTTAGCTGAATTGTATATTTCTAAGATTGTGAGATTGCACAGGGTGCCACTATCTATTGTGTCTAATAGAGATCCGAGATTTGCCTCGCGGTTTTGGAAGAAATTGTAAGAGGCTTTAGGCACAAAGTTGCATTTCAGTACTGCATTTCATCCGCAAACAGATGGACAATTCGAGTGGATCATTCAGATACTGGAGGATATGTTGAGATGCTGCATTCTTGAGTTTGAAAGTACGTGGTAAAAGCATTTGTCATTGATCGAATTTGCATACAATAACAGTTTTCAATCTAGTATCAAAATGGCTCCATATGAGTCTCTTTATAGACGAAAATGTGGAACTCTATTGTATTGGAGTGAGCTGAGTGAGAATAAGATTTAACGGGTTGATTTGATAAAAGAGACTGAGCAAAAAGTGAAAGTGATTCGTGACAGTTTGAAAGCAGCGTCAATCGTCAGAAGTCCCATGCAGGCTTAAAACGAAAAGATATTGAATTTGAGGTCGGTAACAATGTGTTTTTGAAAGTGTCTCCTAATAAACCATAATTCATATATATTTTTACCCCATGCTTGGCTTATTTTTGGATGAATTTTCATTAAATTTAACGAATTTGATGCTCCTAATCCTTTAAATTCATGTTTTACATTTAGGAGAGCTTAGGATTCGAAAAGAACGATAAACGGGCCAAAAAGGGACAAAATGGGCCTACCTCAAAAATCAACACGGCCTGGAATTTTGCCCACGGACAGACTACACGGCCGTGTGTTACGAGCAGAATTGAACACGGCCTAGACTATAGCACATGGGAAGATCACATGACCGTGTTTGGCTAGCAGAATCAAGCACGGCCTAAGCTATCGAACACGGGTATGTCACACGAGAGTGTCTCTACGGAACCCAAGTCTAATTCTATTCGAAAAAGACCACTCGTGGACCAAGAAAGTTGTTCCAAAGCCTATATAAACACCTTAGAGGAGGACCTAAACGGACACGCAGAGTAAAAAGTAGAAAATACTCGAAGACAGCCATCGAGAGTAACTTAGAAGAAGGATCTCCATCAAGACTAAAGATCTCCTATTAATTTCTCTTGAAGTTTTTAGATTTTCTTATGTTTTGTAGTTTTTCTTATTTTGAGATGTTTTCCTCCATCAGTATGAACTAAATCCCTTAAATACCTAAAGGGATGAAACCTAAGACAAATCTTATTACTATTTGATTTATAAGATAAATACTTGTTCTTATTCTTAATTGTGAGTTATTATTCTTATTTTGATAATTTAGGTTATTGATTCAAGTCGAATGTGCTTATTCAGAGGAGCAAAAGTCCTTGTTTAAGAGTAGATCAACACAATTAAGCGGAGTTGAATGCAATCCTAGATATAGGATGAAGTAAATCTATCGGATTAGAGTCAAATCTAATAAGGGAATCCATAGATCGAGTTAATGCGACGATAAGGGTTTTAATTAGAAAGAGATTTCAATTAATCAACCTAAAGTCAGTTGTTTTTAGTCTCGAAAGAGATATTAACATAAATCAAGGATTTCTACGGATTAAGTCAAGTGAATAAATCAAATGAATCAAAAGTAATAAGTGAAGTTGTAACACCCCAAACCCGGTCAACACACCACGACCAAATCTGGCATGTCACAGAGGAAAACATTTTGAAGAAAATCGAGTTATCGATTAAATTTTTTGGAAAACTCTTTGTTGCTCTATGTTTGTAGAAATCAAGTGCATGACTAGTTAAAAACTGATGGTTTACTTCGAAATCCCAGAAATAAATCTTTAAAACTTAGTTGCCGATCCATAGATTAGAAAACCTTTTTGTAAATTTTTAAAGGAAACCCAGATGATTAATTTGGAAACCGTTTGAGTTGTCGAAAACAATTAAGTTTTCATTTGTTATCAAGTGATTTGTATTACCAGATGGTAAGGTTTTGAAAACCCTTGCATATTGTAGTCTAGAAAACCTTGCGCCCACATTATTAAATTAATCAAACAATTTACTTAACCATGTTCAAAATAAAATCCAAAACATATAAATAATTCAAAACATAATTTAAAAAGGCATTATTACAATACCCAAATAATAAAAAAAAATGAAATATGGAATAATTACCCAATTCAAAATCCAAGTAAAACCAAATGTTTTAATGCATGGGCCACCTCGAGTCCATCCGGCTCCTCATCCGCAATTTACGAGTCATCTGAAAAGATAAGGGAGAAAGTGAGTCACCAAGACTCAGTGCATAAATCCTCCTCCCGGATAATACAACATACTTACACAAATCATAACCAAGCAATACATATAATGCACCCATACCTAGCCATACATAACTCCGTTTCTACCCCGCGTGGTACGCGAGATTGATTTTTCCCCTACAATCGGCTACCAATACAACTTAGCCTCAAAAGCCTTTGGCTTTTCCAAATAACTTTAAGAATGATTAAACTATTATAGATCCTTACCACAGCCTTAATGAATCGCTTGACAGAGAAAGAATGGCTCAGATCCACTGCTTCCAAAGTCCCAAAGAACCTAGGAGAAATCGGTTCCTATAGATGGTTAGCAAAACACCCACAAATGCCAAAGTTCAGCTTTTGTCTACACATGTCGACAGAGAAAAAGAGAAAGTGAGAATGATGTTTCGGTCAAGAACCCTTACACCTTTTCAAAACCGATTGGAGAAAAACCAAAAGAGATCCACCCTTGTTTGAGATTCGGCCAAAATAACACTAGGAGAAACCAAGGAGATTTCGGCACAGAGTATGGTAGATGTAAGAGAAAAGCAATCAATTTTCGGCTAGAGTGGAGAAAGAGAAAGGAAAAGAAAAGTGAAAATAGGAGAGGGAGGATTCGGCAATGGAGAGAAAAAAAAGAAGAAAATAGAATGGGAGAGGGATGCTTTCGACTTCTAAGAAAAATAAAAGGTGAGAGGGAGTTCAAGTGGAGAAAGAAATCGACAACCACCTATGGTCTTTCCTGCTTTTGGTTCACTATGGTGCACTAAAGAGAAAACGGCACTGCTAAAAAAGGTTTTCAGCTTTTGATACACCAAACAATGGCTAGCCAAAAATGCACAACTAGGTGCCTAAGGAAATTCGACACCCCCTAACTCAACTTCCCAACCATTCACTCCTCTTCCATCAACAGTTTAGATTTAGTCAAAATTCCCTGAATCACTCCTGGCCAATCATTCAAATGAGTTTGAACTAATCAATACTTATCTGATAGAGTTTGTGCTGAGCACAACTCTTCCCCCTTAGCGTCAAAATCGTAAGCAAAAATGGAATTTCTGCAGCTCAAACTTGAGTTCTCCCTTCCCTACATGTGGCGTCAATCACAAGGCCCTAAGTGGCGCCTCCTTGCCACTTTTCCAAACCCAATCTTCTGCTTAATCCCCCATGAATTATACTTAACCCCTAGCTCCTTCAGCTCCCTTTAACAAACAATTAAAAACAAAATTTTTTCTACAGCTCGGGCCTACCTTTGGCTTATAACTAGCCTCTAGAACACCTCAAACAACAACACAACAACCACACTTATGCAAAACAATTCACTAAAAAAAACCCCTATTTCAGGATATTACAGTTCTACCCCCTTAAAAATAATTTCGACCTCGAAATTACCTGGTCAAAAGAGTTAGGGGTATTGCTGTCCCATCACATCCTCTGGTTCCCACGTAGCCTCTTCCACGCCATGATTTCGCCACAGTACCTTCACTAATGGGACCTACTTCTTGCGCAAAACCTTCACATCTCGATCTAGAATCAGACCGGTCAGTCCATCTCGATCTATGTTCCTCCTCATGGTCAAATCAGGACTTACCTCAATTTCCTCCACTGCTACAACTTGAGATGGATCTGAACGATAACGCCTGAGCATGGAGACATGGAACACATCATGTATCTGACTCAGCTCTACTAGCAACTCAAGCTGATAGGATACTAGTCCCACTCGTCTCAACACCTTATATAGGCTAATAAATCTTGGACTTAACTTGCCTTTCCTTCCAAACCTCAACACTTTCTTCCAGGGCAAGTCCTTCAAAAAGACCCTGTCACCCACGACAAACTCTATATCTCTCCGCTTAAGATCAGCATATGACTTTTGCCTGTCCGAAGCTTCCTTCAGACGAGCCTGAATCAACTTAACCTTAGCCTCAGTCTCTGCCACCAACTCTAGTCCCAACATCTGACGCTCACCCAATTCTATCCAGCAAGTAGGTGTGCGACACTTCCTACCATACAACGCCTTATATAGTGCCATCTTAATGCTTGCCTGATAACTATTATTGTATGCGAACTCAGCTAATGGTAGAAATTCTTCCCAGCTGCCTCTGAAGTCCAAAACACAACCCCTTAGCATATCCTCTAGGATTTGTATAACCCTTTCGATTGCCCGTCGATTTGCGGGTGAAAAGTCATCTTTGAAATCAACCTCATTCCCAAAGCCCGATGCAAAGCTCTCCAGAACCTCCACGTGAACCTTGGATCCCTATCCAAGATAATTGATACTGGCACACCATGCAACCTCACTATCTCGGCCACATACAACTTAGCTAACTTTTGAAGTGAATAATCAACCCACTAGGTATGAAATGAGTGATTTGGTCAAACGATCCACAATCACCCAGGTGAGTCTTTCACGCTAGGCGTGAGGGTAGCCCATCGACAAAGTCCATGGTAATCCTTTCCCACTTCCATTGAGGAATCTTTATCTTTGAAGTAAACTGACGGCGGTGATGCTTAACTTTGACCCCCGTGACATCCGACACTTACCCACAAACTTAGTCACTTCCGCTTCAACCCTGGCCACCAGAACTGCTTCCACAAATCCTGGTACATCTTGCTACCTCCAGGATGCATAGCGTATGGGCTGCTATGTGCGTCCTGATGAATCTTTTGCCTTAACTCAACATCCTTTGGCATACAAGCTCTCCTTTGGAAACACAATACTCCATCACTGGACACACTATAACCCTCTACACCACCATTCTGAACTTGCAACTTTTGAGCATTCAAGCCCTCATCCGCTAACTGTTTCTCCTTGATCTGCTCAACCCAAGTCGGCTTAACCTGTAATTCCGCCAAAAGACTCCCATCATCATACAAGCTAAGATGAACAAACATCGCTCTTAAGTCTGCTACTACCTTATGGCTCAACGCATCCTTAAAATTATTTGATAATACCCTGCTAGACTCTTGTGATCTATGTAGACTATTGACTTTTCCCCGTATAAATAGTGCCTCCATATTTTCAGAGCAAAAACCACTGCAGCTAACTCCAAGTCATGTGTCGGATAGTTAACCTCATGCGGTCTCAGCTGTCGAGATGCATATGCCACTACTTTCCCTTTCTGCATTAGCACACATCCCAAGCCAGTATGTGATGCATCACAATAGACCGTGAATACTTTTCCTGCCTCAGGCTATACCAGAACCGGAGCTTCCGTCAAAATCTTCCTCAACTTGTCGAAGCTTTCCTTCTATTTCTCCGACCACACAAATGGAACTCCCTTCCTCAATAGCTTGGTCAACGGTGCCGCGATCAGAGAAAATCCTTTCACAAATCTTTGATAATACCCTGCTAGACCTAGAAAACTCTAAATTTCAGCCACCGACCTAGGCTGTTTCCAATCCAACACTGCCTCAATCTTGCGAGGGTCCACTCTAATCCCTTCAGCGGACACTACGTGACCTAAGAAAGTCACTTCCCTCAGCCAGAACTCGCACTTACTAAACTTGGAAAATAACTGCTTTTCCCTCAGTGTCTGCAACACCACTCGCAAATGCGCATCAAGATCCTCCTCAGTCCTTGACTACACCAATATGTCGTCTATAAATAGTACAATAAATTGGTCCAAGTACTGCTGAAACACCCAATTCATCAAGTCCATGAATGCTGCCGGTGCATTGGTTAACCCAAACGGCATCACCAAAAACTCGTAATACCCATACCGAGTACGAAACACCGTCTTACGGATATCAGCCTCCTTCACCTTTAGCTGATGATACCCAGACCTTAAATCAATCTTTAAGAAAATTGATGCCCCCTTAAGCTGATTGAACAAGTCAACTATTCTCGACAACAGATACTTATTTTTGATCGTCAGCTCATTCAACTGGTGGTAGTCTATACACATCCGCATTGTACCATCTTTCTTTTTGACAAAGAGTATCGGCGCTCCCCAAGGCGAAACACTTGGCCGGATAAAACCTCAGTCCAACAACTCCTGAATGTGAGCCTTCAGCTCTACCAATTTCTTCGGCGCCATTCTATACGGGGCCATAGACACTGGCGCAGTTCCGGGTAACAAATCTATACCAAATTCAACTTTCGATCGGAGGCGGGCCAGGAAGTTCCTCCGAAATCGTCGACAAATTCCTTTCTTGTTCAAACATCCTTCTGAAGAACCTCCTTAGCCTTCAAAGCACACAGCCGAACCAAAATCGCCTCACAACCCTTCCTGACCATCTTCCCCAATGAGATTTCCCACATCGATTACACTTCGCTGGACCCTGATTAGTAGCAGTAGGCCTTCCAGATTGATTCGGCCCACTCTGTCTAGCCCTTTTTTGTATTTTATCGATCGAACCCGATGATTCAAAACCTCTCTTGTGTCTATTCATATCCAGATTCTATCTTACAGACTCCTTTACCCCTTCAGCTACCTTGGCCTTTTCCACTAGCACAGCAAACTCTCGCTCCTACTGTGGAGCGATCAGCAATCTTAGCTCATCTCTCAATCCATCCTCAAACCTGACACATCGTTCATGTTCTGTAGCCATGATGCCCCTAGCATACCGACTCAACCTTAAAAATTCTGCCTTGTACTCGAGAAAGACTTACTCCCCTAAACCAGCCTCAGAAATGCCTTCTGCTGCGCATCAATATAACTGGTCCCGACATACTTTTTCTGATAAGCTGCCTTAAAATAGTCCCAAGTGAGATCATCAGCTGCTGCACTATCCCGAACCATGAGCCACCACTGGTATGACTCATCCTGAAGAAGTGACACTATCCCTTTCAGTTTTTCCTCAGCAGTGAGATCCAGGTCATCCATGATTCGCTCCGTCACCTCTAACCAATACTCAGTCGTATTGGGAGCCACACTAGAAACACCTCGAAATACCTCGACTCCATTAGCTCGGAGTCACTCAGATATGAATTTCTGAGCTCCCGTACCCCCACCCTCTCCAGCCACTCTTTCCAGCACTCGCAGCATCGCCTGCGACACTGCGTCATCCCTCATTTGATCTTGATACTCAACATCAGTAGCTGGTGGTGGTGGCATTTCATTTTCGGACCCCTGACGAGACCTAACGGGCTCTGACACTGTCATTCAGCCTCTAGCACGGCCACGCACATTACAACCACGTCCCCTAGAATTCATGTCTATAGTTGCGATTTATCTGTTTAAGAGATTTTTATGAATTAGCTTCTGTTTCACTGATTACCCATAAATAAGTTTTATGTAAAGAGATTTGGTAGTGGTTCTTTCGATCATCACACAGTTTTCAGTTCAATTTCCTACCCTCACTCCACCTGTAGGGGTATTCTCGTCATTTTACTACCCGAGGGTATTTTCGTAATTAGCCTATCAGGGTATTTTAGTAATAAAACAGAGTTAATTTGGAAACCTTTACAAATCATAGATATTTCAAAAATCCCAAAAATCGGGGGCATTTTGGTAATTTTATAAACCAGGGGTATTTTTAAAAATTTTTTCAAAATATGGTTCCAGGTGATTTTACAAAATAAAGGTATTTTGAAAATTTCCAATTCAGGGGTACTTCGGCAGTTTTCCACACTAAGGGCATTTTGGTAATTTTACAAGTCAGGGGTAATTTGGTCATTTTTCAAATTAGGGGTATTTTGTTCTTTTTCAAAACTAAGGTTTAAAGTGTTTCAACACAAAAAGTGGTCCCTTTCAGGTTTTAGTTATTAAATTTAGCCTATGAATAAGTCATCTCAGTTAGGATGAACCGTCACTACACACCAGATAGGATTCGGGTGAAGAGGAGGTGAGTCACTAGGACTGCTTAAATACCAAGCTCCCCCCTGAATCCACTCCTAGACATGCGCACAATGGTTGCCACACCGTTAGCTCAGTGATGTACTCACACATTTGTTTAGTGGATCATTACGTCTTATGCAGTTTGTGTTGGAGTAAGCTATTCCTAGGGTTCAATAATTCCTATTCTACTAGTCTACGATCCCGGGATTCCCATTTCCCCACATATATTCACACAACAGTTAGAAGTACTTACTTGGGCGGATTGGTGCCGGAGACTCGGTGCCATGCTTCTCAAACCATATATTTCTAACCCAGAACATTTTAAAACCACACCTCAAAACATTTTAAGCCTCGGGCCCACAGTCGAGCCTTTGAACCTAGCTCTGATACCAAAAATGTAACACCCCAAACCCAATCAACACACCACGACTGAATCTGGCATGTCACGTAGGAAAACGTTTTGAAGAAAATCGAGTTATCGATTAAATTTTATGGAAAACTCTTTGTTGCTCTATGTTTGTAGAAATCAGGTGCATGACTAGTTAAAAACTGATGATTTACTTTGAAATCCAGGAAATAAATCTTTAAAACTTAGTTGTCGATCCATAGATTAGAAAACCTTTTTGTAAATTTTTAAAGGAAACCCAAATGGTTAATTTGGAAACCGTTTGAGTTGTCGAAAACAATTAAGTTGTCATTTGTTATCAAGTGATTTGTATTACCCGATGGTAAGGTTTTGAAAACCCTTGCATTTTATAGTTTCGAAAACCTTGCGCCCATATTATTAAATTAATCAAACAATTTACTTAACCATGTTTGAAATCAAATCCAAAACATATAAATAATTCAAAACATAATTTAAAAAGGCCTTATTACAATAACCAAATAATAAAAAAATGAAATATAAAATAATTACCCAATTCAAAATCCAAGTAAAACCAAATGTTTTAATGCATGGGCCACCTCGAGTCCATCCGGCTCCTCATCCGCAATTTACGAGTCACCTGAAAAGATAACAGAGAAAGTGAGTCACCAAGACTCAGTGCATAAATCCTCCTCCCGATTAATGCAACATACTTACAAATCATAACCAAGCAATACATATAATGCACCTATACCTAGCCATCCATAACTCCGTTTCTACCCCGCGTGGTACCAAACCACTGGTGGTGCCAAACCACTGGTGACCCAAAGTCACGATATCCAACAAAAATGTGGTGCTAAAACACTGGTGACCCAAAGTCATGAGATATCAATAATCCAAGTGTGGGGCCAACCCACGTGTGATACCAAATCACTAGCGACAATCCCGATAAATCAACTGTGGGGCCAACCCACTGTGGTGCTAAGCCACTGGGATGAGTCGCTATGAGGTGCCAAACCTCTGGTGACCCAAAGTCACAAAATAATCTGTGGTACCAAACCACTAGAGGTGCCAAACCTCTGGTGTCCCAAAGACACGGATATCAAACCTTCCACTTCCTCTCATATCACCCATGACAATGCAATATTTATGCAAATCATGCCATCATGCTTTAATATGAAACATACAGCAATTATATCATAGATTATAGTATTAAACACCATATAGCAAAATCATATCGAAACGGACTTACCCAAATCCTTCTCATACCCATTAAGATATCACATCAAGATCCACATAGTTTTTCGGCTTTTAACATATTCAGGTTATTAACATATTTACTAAGTTATGAAGTGTGTAAGTTACACACCTGTCACCAACGCAAGCACTAAATCTCGAAGACCCACTCTACCGCACTAGATCTCATTGCCCTACATTCGACCAAACCACCAAACCATTAACAAGGCCATTCTGCCATCCCAATAAATCCCAAAACACGAGATAACACATAACTAACACAATCCTCCTTATCCTTTTGCCTTACGAATACTAATCCCAACACAAGGTACGCGAGACTGATCTTTCCCCTACAAAATAATACTCAGGTCCTAAAGTTTAAGCTACATCAGTATCGAGTGTTGACAATGTGAAAGACAACAAACTTGAATGTCAGTAGTGTGGAAGATGACATTTCAGAGAATGCTAGAATAAAAGTAATAAAGCTTGTTTCAAATGTGGCTCACCAGATTATTTTATTAAAGATTGTCCTGATATCGGTGAGAAAGATAAACCTCAAAATGTGAGACTGAGTAATACGTCAACTAGAGGAAGACCGTCATGAAATCCTGGAAATGTGAGTGGTAGTCGAGGGATGACGAGAGACTCTACCGTGAGATCTGAGGCTAGAGCATCTGACAGAGCCTATGCTATTTGTGCTTGCAAAAAAGCGTCATCTCCAGATGTTATCACCGGTACTTTCACTCTTTATGATACTAATGTGATAGCATTGATAGATCCATGATCAACTCATTCTTATATATGTATGAATTTAGTATCTAGTAAGACTTTGCCTGTAGAGTCTACTGAATTTGTTATTAGAGTATCGAACCCCTTAGGCAAATGTGTTTTGGTTAACAAAGTCTGCAAGAATTGTCTGTTAATGCATCGGGATTTCTATTTTCTAGCTAATCTGATGTTGTTGCCATTCGACAAAATTGATGTGATTTTGGGTATGGATTGGCTAACGATACATAGTGCTATAGTGAATTGTAGACGAAAGACAATTGAACTGAAATGTCAGAATAATAAGACTATTAGAATTGAATCTGATGATCTGAATAGTTTGCCAGTTGTGATCTCGTCTATGTCAGCTCAAAGATTTTTTAGAAAGGGGTGTGAAGCTTATCTAGCTTATGTACTTGATACGAAAGTGACAGAAAGAAAAATTAAAATAGTACCAGTTGTGCTCGAGTATCCAGATGTGTTTCTAGAAGAGTTATCGGGTTTACCACCTATCAGAGAAGTTGAGTTTGGTATTGAATTAGTACCGAGGACAACGCCGATATCGATAGCCCTGTACAGAATGGCCTCGACAGGGTTAAAAGAACTAAAAGCTCGGTTGCAAGAGTTAATAGATAGAGGTTTTGCTAGACCGAGTTTCTCTCCCTAGGGTGCACCGGTATTATTTATAAAAAAGAAAGATGGCACGATGAGAATGTGTATTGACTACAAATAGGTGAATAAAGTGACAATAAAGAACAAATACCCTCTGCCGCGGATTGATGATTTGTTTGATCAATTAAAAGGGGAAACAGTATTTTCAAAAATTGATTTGAGATCAGGTTATTATCAGTTACGAGTGAAAGCCTCGGATGTGCCAAAGACTGCATTTAGAACAAGGTATGGACATTATGAATTTCTTGTTATGCCTTTCGGACTGACAAATGCACCTTATGTTTTTATGGATTTGATGAACCGAATTTTCTAGCCATATTTAGATTGATTTGTAGTTGTGTTTAATGATGATATTTTGGTTTATTCTCGTAATGAACCTAAGCATGCTAAGCACTTGAGAATCGTGCTACAAACTTTGAGAGATAAACAGTTGTTTGCAAAGTTTAGCAAATGTAAGTTTTGGCTACGAGAGGTTGGTTTTCTAGGACATATAGTTTCAACCGCGGGTATCTGAGTAAACCCAAGCAAAATTTCTGCGATTATAGATTGGAAGCCTCTTAGAAATGTAACCGAAGTCCATAGTTTTCTAGGGCTAGCCAACTATTATAGACGATTTGTGAAAGCCTTCTCGATGATTGCGATGCCGATGACATGATTGTTTCAAAAAGATGTTAGATTTGAGTGGTTAGAAAAGTGTCAACAGAGTTTTGAGCAGTTGAAAGCATTATTAACAGAGGCCCCAGTATTAGTTCAACCTAAGTCGGGAAAAGAATTTGTAGTTTTCAGTGATGCATCATTAAATGGCATGGGTTGTGTTTTGATGCAGGAAGGCAAAGTTATAGCTTATGCCTTGAGACAATTGAAGCCACACGAATAGAATTATCCAACGCACGATCTCGAGTTAGCTGCGATAGTGTTTGCATTGAAAATTTGGCGTCGTTACTAGTTTGGTAAGAAATGTCATATTTACACCAACCACAAAAGTTTGAAATATCTGATGACTCAGAAAGAATTGAATTTGCAACAGCGAAGATGGTTAGAATTGCTAAAAGACTATGAATTGGTGATTGATTATCATCTAGGGAAAGCAAATGTAGTTGCTGATGCGTTGAGCTGAAAATCCTTATTTACTTTACGTCCTTTGATGACGATGGTTCGATAGTAGCTGAGTTGAAAGCGAGACTGTTATTTTTACTGCAGATTTGTGAAGCTCAAAAATTTGATAATGAATTGCAAGCAAAACGAGCTCAGTGTGAGTCGACTTCTGATTCCGAGTTTCAAATAGGATCTGATGACTGTTTGATGTTTCGTGATAGAATATGTGTACCAAGAAATTCTGAACTCATTCAGAAGATTCTAAATAAAGCACACAATAGTTGTTTATCAGTACATCTAGGAAACATGAAAATGTATAACAATTTGAAACAGCTTTATTGGTGGCACGGCATGAAACAGGATATCTCGAAATTTGTTTTGAAATGTTTGATTTGTCAGCAAGTCAAAGCTGAGCATCAAGTGATGTTAGGTTTATTACAACCTATAATGATTCCTGAATGGAAGTGGGATAGAGTGATAATGGATTTCGTATCGGGTTTGCCCTTATCTCCAAAAAAGAAAGATGTGATCTGGGTTGTTGTTGACAAATTTACAAAATCAACTAATTTTATTCCTATACGTACAGATCATTCACTTGATAAATTGGCTGAGTTGTATATCTCTGAGATTGTTCGATTACACGGAATGTCACTATCTATTGTTTCGGATAGAGATCTGAGGTTCACTCCGTGATTTTGGAAGAAATTGCAAGAAGCTTTAGGTACAAAGCTGTATTTTAGCACTGCATTTCACTCGAAAATGGATGGACAATCCAAAAGAGTTATTCAGATACTTGAGGATATGTTACGTTGTTGTATTCTTGAGTTTGAAGGTAGCTGGGAGAAATATCTGCCGCTGATTGAATCTGCTTACAATAATAATTTTCAATCAAGTATAAATATGGCACCATACGAAGCTCTATACGGTCATAAATGTCAAACACCATTGTATTGGAGTGAGCTCAACGAAAATAAGATTCAAGGGGTTGATCTGATCAGAGAGACTGAAGAAAAAGTGAAAGTAATTTGCAATAGTCTGAAAGCAATGTCAGATTGACAGAAATCATATGCAAACCTAAAACGGAAAGATATTGAGTTCCAGATTGGGGATAAAATGTTTTTGAAACTGTCGCCATGGAAAAATATATTACGGTTTGGTCGAAAAGGGAAATTGAGCCAGCAATTCATCGGGCCGTATGAGATTATCGAGTGAGTTGGACTAGTGGCATATCGATTATCTTTACCGTCTGAGTTAGATAAAATACATAATGTGTTTCATGTGTTGGTTCTTCGACGATACCGATTCGACCCTTCACACGTCATTTCCCTGACCGAGGTTAAAATTTAGTCAGATATGTCATATGCTGAGAAACTGATTAGAGATCAAAGAGCTCGAAATAAGAAAATTGCAATAGTGAAAGTATTATGGCATCAACAGGGGGTTGAAGAAGCTACATGGGAATCCGAGGATACTATGAGAAAATAATATCCAAACCTATTCAATGGTAAGATTTTCGGGGACGAAAATCCCTAAAGGGGGGAGAGTTGTAACAGCCTGGTTTTAGCTAAATCAGAATAGTGGTTTCGAAACCACAAATCTGATGTCAAAAAATTATTTTAATTTTTTTATGTGTTTACAGCATGACAGCATATATGTGTGAAAATTCTGTGAGCTAATTTTATTGTTTAATTGTTCAATTTGAGAAAAAGGACTTAATCGCGTCAAAGGCAAAAGTTGCATTCTACTTGTTAAAGGTGTTTAATTGCTATGGTTTATTAATGTTAAGGTACTTATGTTGTAATTAGACCATTAATAGTATGAGTGGACATTAATGGGCATGGTTTATGTGAATTAATAATGTTTTAAGTAAGGTTAAATTGGTAAATTATTTAATAATGAATTATTAAGTAAAACAAAATAAAAATATGGTTTCATTATCATCTTTATAGCCAAACTTTAAAGGAAGAACAAGAAGAACTAGGGTTCTTCATTTGACCTAGTAAATTCAAGCAATTAAGGTACGGTTTTGATCCGTTTTTTATGATTGCTACGTTTTTGTAATCGTTACAGCTCAGTCTAGCTAGCCTGTACCTTTAATTTCAAAACTGTTAAAGATTTTCAGAGTTTCCATTGATGCGTTTATGTGTTCTTTGATGTTTGAGGATGAAATATGAAATTTGGATGATAGATTTTCATGTTTTATAAAGTGATTTTTGATAAAAATGCATAATAGGGATTAAATTGAGAAATATGCAAATTGTGTGGTTGAAATGTGAAATAAATGAAATTTTTGGGCTGTTAGGGGCTTATGTATAAATCGGCTAAGCATGGGTTAAGTTGAATTTTGTGAATTTTGCGTATTTGTGAAATAGGGACTAAATTGAATAAATGTGAAAGTTTAGTGGCTAATGTGTAAAAATGACCAAATATGTGTTTAAGGATTAAATTGAATAAGTAGGTGATTAAATGAGTTGATTTTGAATAATATAGATCAAGAAAAGAGGAATCCAGAATTAGATCGGGGGAAAGGTAAGATTATCGAGTAATTAACTCATTTCACAGTTTTCATACCCGAGGTAAGGTTGTATGTGGTAATTTCATTACAAATGTATGTTAAATGCTTTGATATTGCATAAATTATAATTAAGAGATTACAGATAATGTTTGAATTGTGAAAATGACTTTACGGATGTGTTCGACGATGAAATAGACAAGTGAAACTTCCCAGTTGAACCTTAGGAATAGTTTAGGATGCTAGTGACATGTCATTAGGTTATTGTGTTGTCTTTGGGCCATGATATCGGAACTTTAGGTGCTAGTGATACCTTGATTTGGCTACGGGTCATGGTATAGGTATTTTGGAGAATAGTTACCTTAATTTGGCTACGGGCCATGGTATCGGTACTCCGGGATAAGTTACATTGATTTAGCTATGGGGCATGGTATAGGTACTTATCGATTGATCTCTTTAAGTATCCAACTTCTATTCCGAATGGTTCAATGGGTAAATGAATGATGTGATTGAGAAAGAGGTTAGTACGAGGTGACTTAGGTACGTACGAAACTTATTCGATTAATAAATAGAGAATGTTCGATGAGATGATATTTGATCATGTTTTGAGACATGAGAAAGATTTGTAATTAATGTGTATATAGTGATGTTATGTTTAAATTGGTTGATTATATTTGTTTGATGAATTGATTTATTCACCTATGAACTTACTAAGCTATGAAGCTTACTTTGTGTTATTTTCCTATGTTTTATAGAGAATCAAAACTAGCTCGGATCCTAGAGTCTTTGGAAAAATTAGCGCACTATCAAACGTTTAATTGGTACTTTTGAATTGTGTATATATAGTATATGGCATTTATAGACTAGTTGTGGTATTTTGGCTGTGAGTATAGCCATGAGAATTGGCTTGTAAATCTATATGTTTTGTTTTATATATATAGCCATGAGTGATGGCATATTTTAGTAGGTTTTGGTATAAATGTGGTTATGGTTTTATAATTTCTCAAATGGTTATATTTTGAGTTTGGTAAATGATTTACATTGTGTGATTGAAATTGATAATTTGAGAAGTTATGTGCTTGTGAATTTATGCTTAATGATATAAGTGTTGAACAGGTAGTTGGCATTGATTTGGTATTGAATTTGGTTGAAATGGATATGGTATGAATTGTGCATTTGGTTGATGATTTTGGATGCTTAATGTATGATGAAATGGTACCATTTTGGTTGTTTAGGTGAGCATGAGAAAGGGTGGCAAACTAGCCTTGCAAATGGCCTATTTTTGTCCACACGGGCAGAGACACGTGCGTGTGTCTCAGCCGTGTGCGACACACGATCATGCTACATAGCCCTATGTCCCCTGGTGTTGAAATTGAATTGAAGTCAGTATGCTCCACACTACCTCACACACGGGCGTGTGACTGGCCGTGTGGCACAAGTCAGTATACCCCCTAAATGGCACACGGCCTAGCACACAGGCATGTTCTTTGGTTGTGTTGCATAAGTCAGTATACCCTACAGGATTGGCACTGCCTAGCACAAGGCCTAGCACACGGGTGTGTGTGGCCATTTCGAAGGGCACACGGGCTAGAAACACGGGCATGTGGTCAACCATGTGACTCAAGTCAATATGTATGCCCTGTTTTCACACGGCCTAGGACACGGGCCTATCTGGAGCCGTGTGAGGCACACGGCCTGCTCACATGGACGTGTGACCCTTATATGTTTGAAAAATTTCTAAGTTTTCCAAAATTTTCATATGTTATCAGTTTAGTTCCGAACTGCTTCTAAAGCATGTTTAAGGCCTCGTAGGCCCTTATAAGGGACAATGTGATTATGATTGAATGGTGTTTGAAAATGGATGTATAAATGTATGAGTTATGTATGTTAAATGATATGTATTGATCGGTAATACCTCATAACCCTATTTTGATCGTGAATACGGGCGAGGGGTGTTACCCAACAACCATTCTATTCTTTAAATTAAATAGTTTTGGTGTGAGATATAGCATTTTGAATAAATTATTCCTAATTTTTAATATGGTTGTAATTACAATTAGATGGAGGGGATGACGATAACAAGATTCGAACTTTCTTATTTGGGAGCCAATAAAGAGTTTAACCACTACTTTTTTATGCTATTCATTGAAGAGTAATTTATAAAAATTAGTTGTGATTGTGTAGTAAATACTTTTGTTTGTTGAAGATAAAATGATAAAAGTTATTATCTCATAATTTGGCTTTTGAATTATATCAATTTTCTTACATTGATAACTATTTTTTAAGATACTTAAACTATTTGTTTGTTATTGATTTTAGTTAAAAATTAATGGTGCTAAAATAAAAACAAGTAAAAACAAGTTGCACATCCAACTAATGAAATGTGTTTCGTGACACTCTTTTACACATAACAATTGATTATGTGATATCCTTTAATATATCTAAAAAAGGATATATATTTATATATATATTAAATATATATACTGTCGAAACCATTTTGATTTTAAAAAACGGGGTCGACTTTTAAAACGAAAATGGAGTCGCTACCAATTTTTTTTGAGGTGTCATCGGGTCACCTTGAGATTAATCATTTTAATAAAACATTTTGATTTATTAAAATAATGATTTTGGTCTGCAAAATTCGAGAAAACGGGCTCGGGAGTTGGTTACGCACAAGGAAGGATTAGCACCCTCGTAACGCCCAAAAGTTGATACCTAATTGATTAATTAACGTCCTAATGTCAAAAATTTAAAAAGATTTTAAAATATGATCCTCTCTAAAAACCTGAATAAATCGAATTTGATGTTAAGACCTCCTTGTCCCGAAGTAATAAGATGTCACATCCAGTAAGTTAGGATACGACATTTTAACCCTTAAAACTAAGCTTGTCTCATGCATTAAAGTTTAAAAAGGATATTCAGTTATTTGGATCAAAAAAAATCGAAACTCAGTAAGTTAGGGCATGATTTTCTCAAAGCTCCAAAGTACCGAATATTGCCTTATTTTTAAAAGTTTTCTTTTTTTAAAATTGGGGAAAATTGACGCAATATTAAAACGATGCGTAAAAACTTTGATAAAAAAGGGCAATATGAAAATACAAATAAACAATTTATAAAACACATAAAGCCAATTATTTAAATACTAGCATCAATAATCAAAGACCAATGAATTTAGAACAAAGAGTATAAAATAAAAAAAAATATAAGGCAAAATAAAATGTAAACAAATTTAAAAATAATGAATTTGAAAATGAATAATAAGCGAAAAAGAAATTTGAAATCAACAATACACAAATCAATAAATAAATTATATATATAAAAAAGTAGGTAATATATGTATAAAGTTTGAAATAAATAATATATAAAAAATGAAAATAGGTAATATATAAAGTAATAATATATAAATGAGTTTAAAATAAATATTGTGTAATAAGGAATTTAGAAGAAGTTATACACAAAACATTTTAAAAATAAGCGGTATATAAAATAGATAGTATAAAAATTTGCAATTGATAATATTGTAACACCCCAAACCCGGTCTATGCGTTAAGACCAAATTTGACATGTCACACGAAATGAACATACATTTAGTCTTTTAAAGATTTAAAGAAATCGGATTTTCAAAAACGTTTTGACGTGGAGGTTTTTTTTTTTTAAACTAAGGTTGATTGCTAAATCTAATAATTTGAGATGTAAGGATTTATAAAATGAAGCTTAGAAAATTTAAATTAATATTTTAAGAAGATTTACAAGAGTTTGAAAATAATTTTGGAAAAATTATTATAACATTGTTAACAAAAATTTTCCAAGTAAAATATTTAATAATGTAACCCTTTCTTTTTGAGAAAAACATTTATTTCAATTTTTAGATAAATCCCACTTAAAGTATTCAAGCAATTTATAAAATTCATCCAAAAGTAAAACATCATTAAAAATTTATCCAGAGGCCTTATTACAACTTAATCTTAAATAGCAAAATGATAAAAAGTACTTAAAAATCCGGAATTTAAATAACCCATTATTCGTAGTATGGCCTCCACTGAGTCGTCCACGGCCCAAGCCTTCGTCATTGATCATTACCTGAGAAGGGTAAGGAAAACTGGGTGAGTTACTTAGAACTCAGTGTGTAACCCACTTAACGTTGTCACTGGGCCAAAAATCCAATTAAGCATTTATTGGGCCAAAGCCTATTTACAATTATAACATAATATCATATATAATATGCATGTGATATGCAATTCCCAAACCAAACCTAATTTACATCCACTACAAACCACCCGTACCAACCAGCACACCTGTGGGAAGCTTTAGTCACCTACCCCGCCAGCACACCAAAATAGGCATTTAGCCGTATATCAATTTGTGGACACCCCACCAGATTTACAGAGTTTACATGGCATAGCCATTTTTCAGATTTGTGGCAGAGCCACCAGAATTTTGTAGCAAAGCTACCAAAACTTCTCTTCGTCAAATATCCCAACCCATGCAAATCATGTATATAATATGCATATTCAATTACAACAATCCATTCATATAATTATTACAAACATACGGCCCATTATAAAAATTTTCACAATTTGGCCCATATCACATTTTGGCCCTTATAACTCATATCACACTTGGCCCATATATCAAATATCACATTTGGCCCATATATCAAATATCACATTTGGCCCATATATCAAATATCACATTTGGCCCATATATCAAATATTACATTTGACCCATATAGTCACTTTTATCGATTTGGCCCATTGAGGGCAATTTCGTAATATTCACAGTCTTAATACCGATTTCATAGTCCTTACCAATAAATTGATAAATATGCCAGTTTACCCGATTTCACTAACTTGTGATTTAATCAAGCGATTAATACGATATAGTTATTTAACCCATGAGATACAGTGTGAGATTACACACCTGATTACGGTAAGCACTACACTTTCCTGATCGTCAACACCTAAAAATATTTTAACGCTCGATTAGATCATTAACACTTATAGTAAATCTACTCTAAAATAAACGGTCTAGGTTTTTACCCTCGGAATCGCGAATAACAACTATTTGCCAGTTCTCCCCGATTGACGGTTCACAATCCGATGGAAAATCTCGAATCCTTGATGCCTCATGATTGCGAACAACCTCGAATAGTTGATTTTCACCGGATGAGGGTCCACAACCTGATGGAAAATCCCGGATCACCGAAACAGCCCTTCGTTTGAATCTAGAAGGGATCGTAAATCCGCTCCTTTTTCGATCACCAATCACTATTCCTTTTGATTCGATCTTGTTTGCCTCCATTGTCAAATAAATATTAGTCCAAACTAATATTTCGTTATTATAACCAATTGACCTTATGAGCAAAGTCGGCTTACCACAAAATCCTTACATTCACAGGATGAAAATCGAGTGATAGAGTCCCTATGATAAAATCGATTAATCAACACTATCTTTAACAAATAAAAAAATAATATAGAACCCTTCGAAAAAATATTTCCTTACCTTGAATGATGAAATCCTTTTTCACATGATCTTCTTATGGCTAGGGTCGATTAAACGATGTAGAAATAATCGACACTCCACTATACCACTTGTAACATTCCAAAGTTGGGCCTAGTAGGATTGGGCCCATTGGGCTTTAGGCGTAGAAGCGTTTAAAATTTTTGGGAATAAGATAACGGCATTAGTGCAAGTTGGATCTAGTAGGTGAGTGATTTTGGAAGGTTAGGGGGCTTCTATGAAGTCCTGGGTTTAAGTTAGGCTTTAGGAAAATTTTGGTTTTATGTGAAAAAAACCCTGGGAGTTAAGAATAAAATGTGGAGAAAAATACACAAGTGGAGTGTGTGGTGTAGTGGCAAAGTGATGCCACATAAGATACAAGGGGTGACGCCACAAGGAAGGAAGGAGGTCCAAGGTTCAAGTCTTGGCTCTTGCATTTTGGATTTCTTTTTAAATGGACTCTAGAATTTTGCCATAGGGTTATATTTAGTTGCGCATGGTTTTAGACACAAGAAAGCGAGTGGTCTGGTGGCAAGGCATCATTAAGGGTGCAAGGGAGCCTGGGTTCGAATCTCATGGAAAGCAAGGGAGTATTTATTTTGCGGATTGGACGATAAGAGTTTGATTTGGATTTAAACTCTACTGACGGAGGGACCCCACATCGGAAAGATACAAAGAAGGAAGGTGAGAAGCTAGCTATATATAGAGCTGCCTAGGAGGAGAAGGGGCATACCTGGTTGGCGTTGGACATAAGAGTGCTCGGAGCGCGGTTTAGCAGCTTCAGATTCCTATCAGGTGTGTACTCTCTCTACTATAGTTGTAGAGCTGCAAATGCCCAAATGCCGGTGACATGGCGATCCACACGAGCATGCGAGCGCACGTGTGGGGCTTCAATGCGATAGTTGAGGCCATCAGTAGTGTTCTTGTGGGTATGGGCTGTTAGGCCACAATGGCCCGAAAGGGGCCAAGTGGGCCCAATGGACCCAGGGGCCCATATGAGTAAATTGTATGATTGAGTAGTAGATAGTGAACTAGACTATGTGAATCTCATATATGTGGCTAAGTTTGGGCTAAATGGGCTACATGAGTGTGTGGGCCTACTTGGGCCGAGAATAGCCTTAGGCCCATTCGCATCATTATCTCTATTTAGAATACTTAAGTCGTTTGAGGCGACAGTGGACCTTCTGTTGGGTCGTTAACACCTTGGTTTGCAAAATTACTGAATTACCCCTGGTTTGCAAAATTATCGAAATACCCCTAGTTTGTAAAATTATCGAAATGCCCTTGGTTTACAAAATTACCAAAATACCCTGGTTTGCAAAATTACCGAAATACCCCTAGTTTGTAAAATTACTGAAATACCCCTAATTTGTGAAATTATCAAAATACCCCTGGTTTGTAAAATTATCGAAATACCCCTGATTTGTAAAATTACCGAAACACCCTCAGTTGCAAAATTACCGAAATACCCCTATTTTGTAAAATTATCGAAATACCCCTAGTTTGTGAAATTATCGAATTACCTTTGATAGGTAAATTACTGAAATACCCTCTATAGGTAAAATTACCATTATACCCTTAGGGGTTGATTAGCGTGATTGTGTGTAAGAACTTCACCCCCTTTATTTTATTTGTATCACTAATTGTATGGGCTGAAAAGCCGAAAAAGGCTATGTGGACAGTCGTGATACCCTTATGGGTAAGATTAGGGATGCCAAGTACGTGATTGTATCATTTCCTTGCGTGCACGGATGTATGTGGTAATCTTCTGCTTGATGATAGCATGTTACATTCATTTATGACATATATGTTATGCATGGGATAGGGATATAATGATAAAAGGGGAAGTGTTGATTAAGGTCACATCGTGATTGGTGGCTAAGCCACGTTTGATTTTAAGGTCACATGTGATCAGTGGCTAAGCCACGTTTAATTATAAGGTCACATAGTGATCGGTAGCTAAGCCACATTTGGATATAAGGTCACATAGTGATCGGTGGATAAGCCATGTTTGATTATAAGGTCACATTGTGATCAGCATTATAACTGACAGCATGACTGTCAAAATGGAGTGTAGCGGATGGAGGATTGATTGTAGAAATCCCCACGGTGTGTTGGGCTGGTATGGGTGGCGTGTAGAGGATGGAAAATTAGGTTGGGCTGGGTTTGCATTGCATTGCATACATTATTTGCTGTGACATATGATAAGGGTTAAGGCTCAACCGAGGCTATTTTGGGCTAAGGCCCAATTGCCACAGTTATTGAAATGGGCTTCGGCCCGGATTGTTGTGATGCATGTTCTTACCGATGAGGGTTGTGCACACTGAGTTTTCGTAAACTCACCCCCTCTTTTTATTAAATGTTTCAGGTGATTCCCAGCGATTGAGGATTGGGAGCCGTAGAGGACTCGGGGGTGGGTATACATCGGAGATACTACTCGTGAACTTTAGTAATTTCAATTTTTATCTTAGTTTAAGATTATTTATTTTGGGTTAATATTTTGTAATAAAGGCATTGGTTTATTTTTCTAAGTTTTCATTTAAACTGTTAAACTTATAAGTACGGGGTTTTGTTAAAACATTAGCAATCGTTTTCTAAAATATCATGTTTATGCAACGATGCAAGTTCAACTTTCATAACAAAATAGTTTTTCAAAATAATAACAACTTTTAAACGGTCATTTAGCAAATCGCATTTTTCTCAAACAAACAATGAACTTGGAGTTCAAAAATTCGATAAAACTTTTCTAAACAATTGCTTAGCTTTTCAACTTCCTTCAATGTGACACGCCAGATTCGGGCCTAACTTCTAGGCTGGGTTTGGGGTGTTACAATTATGGTATCAGAGCCTAGGTTACAAAACTCACTGTGGAATGGGTTCGAAAAAAAATTTTCAAAGTTATTTGAAATTTGGTTTAAAAAAATATCTTTATTGGAAGTATGGCACCCGATTCCTCGGCACCAAATTCGTAAGTCCCCTTACTTATTATTATATGCTATAATGACTGTATTTATTCTGTGTATGTTTTGGATGTGATGTTTGAATGGAAAATTTTTTAAGTATGAGTGTTAAATATATGTTTGCTTCTGTGTTAGATATTTGGTTGTATGAAGAGATTCCAAGCTTAAGTTAGAAAGTGTATTACTGTTTTAGAATCAAAGTGTGCAGCGTGAGTGTAGTGTTGTAGGTTAGGATGTGCAACTATTTCTATAGCTGGAAATTTCGAGGACGAAATTTCTTTAAGGAGGGTAAATTTGTAACATCCCAAAGTTGGGCCTAGTAGGATTGGGCCCATTGGGCTTTATGCGTAGGAGCGTTTAAAATTTTTGGGAATAAGATAACGGCATTAGTGCAAGTTGGATCTAGTAGGTGAGTGATTTTGGAAGGTTAGGGGGCGTCTATGAAGTCCCGGGTTCAAGTTAGGCTTTAGGAAAATTTTGGTTTTAGGTGAAAAAAACTCTGAGAGTTAGTAGGTAGGCTTTAAGAATAAAATGTGGAGAAAAGGACACAAGTGGAGTGTGTGGTGTAGTGGCAAAGTGATGCCACATAAGATACAAGGGGGTGACGCCACAAGGAAGGAAGGAGGTCCAAGGTTCAAGTCTTGACTCTTACATTTTGGATTTCTTTTTAAATGGACTCTAGAATTTTGCCATAGGGTTATATTTAGTCGCGTATGGTTTTAGACACAAGGAAGCGAGTGGTCTAGTGGCAAGGCATCATTAAGGGTGCAAGGGAGCTTGGGTTCGAATCTCATGGAAAACAAGGGAGTATTTATTTTGCGGATTGGACGGCAAGAGTTTGATTTGGATTTAAACTCTACTAACGGAGGGATCCCACATCGGAAAGATACAAAGAAGGAAGGTGAGAAGCTAGCTATATATAGAGCTGCCTAAGAGGAGAAGGGGCATACCTGGTTGGCGTTGGACATAGGAGTGCTCGGAGCGCGGTTTAGCAGCTTCAGATTCCTATCAAGTGTGTACTCTCTCTACTATAGTTGTAGAGCGGCAAATGCCCAAATGCCGGTGACACGGCGATATTAACCACACGAGCGTGCGAGCGCACGTGTGGGGCTTCAACGCGATAGTTGAGGCCATCAGTAGTGTTCTTGTGTGTATGGGCTGTTGGGCCACAATGGCCCGAAAGGGGCCAAGTGGGCCAAATGGGCCCAATGGCCCATATGAGTAAATTGTATGATTGAGTAGTAGATTAGTGAACTAGACTATGTGAATCTCATATATGTGGTTAGGTTTGGGCTAAATGGGCCACACGAGTGTGTAGGCCTACTTGGGCCGAGAATGGGCCTTAGGCCCATTCGCATCATTATCTCTGTTTAGAATACTTAAGTCGTTCGAGGCGACAGTGGACCTTCTGTTGGTTCGTTAACACCCTTATTTGTAAAATTACCGAAATACCCCTGATTTGTGAAATTACTAAATTACCCCTGGTTTGTAAAATTACCAAATTATCCCTAGTTTATGAAATTACCGAAATACCCCTGGTTTGTAAAATTATCGAAATACCCCTGGTTTGCAAAATTACCAAAATACCTCTAGTTTGTAAAATTACCAAAATACCCCTGGTTTCTAAAATTACCGAAATACCCCTGATTTGTAAAATTATCGAAATACCCCTGGTTTGTAAAATTATCGAAACACCCTCAGTTTGCAAAATTACCAAAATACCCTTATTTTTATAAAATTATCGAAATACCCCTAGTTTGTAAAATTACCAAATTACCCTTGGTAGGTAAATTACTGAAATACCATTTGTAGGTAAAATTACCGTTATACCCTTAGGGGTTGATTAGCGTGATTGTGTGTAAGAAATTCACCCACTTTATTTTATTTGTATCACTAATTGTACGGGCTGAAAAGTCAGAAATGGCTATGTGCACAGTCGTGATACCCTTATGGGTAAGATTAGAGACTCCAAGTACGTGACTGTATCGTTTTCCTTGCGTGCACGGATGTATGTGGTAATCTTCTGCTTGATAATAGCATGTTACATTCATCTATGACATATATGTTATGCATGGGATAGGGATATGATAATAAAAGGGGAAGTGTTGATTAAGGTCACATCGTGATCAGTGGCTAAGCCACGTTTAATTTTAAGGTCACATCGTGATCGGTGGCTAAGCCACGTTTGATTATAAGGTCACATAGTGATCGGTGGCTAAGCCACGTTTGAATATAAGGTCACATAGTGATAGGTGGCTAAGCCACGTTTGATTATAAGGTCACATTGTGATCGACATTATAACTGACAGCATGACTATCAAACTGGCGTGTAGCGGATGGAGGGTTGATTGTAGAAATCCCCACGATGTGTTGGGCTGGTACGAGTGGCGTGTAGAGGATGAAAAATTAGGTTGGGCTGGGTTTGCATCTCATTGCATACATTATCTGCTGTGATATATGATAAGGGTTAAGGCTCAACCGAGGCTATTTTGGGCTAAGGCACAATTGCCACCGTTATTGAAATGGGCTTCGGCCCGGATTGTTGTGATGCATGTTCTTACTGATGATGGTTGTGCACACTGAGTTTTCGTAAACTCACCCCTTCTTTTTATTAGATGTTTCAGGTGATTCCCAGCGATTGAGGATTGGGAGCCGTGGAGGACTCGGGGGTGGCTATACATCGGAGATACTACTAGTGAAATTTAGTAATTTTGATTTTTACCTTAGTTTAAGATTATTTATTTTGGGTTAATATTTTGTAAGAAAGGCATTGGTTTATTTTTCTAAGTTTTCATTTATAACTGTTAAACTTATAAGTACGGGGTTTTGTTAAAACATTAGCAATCGTTTTCTAAAATATCATGTTTATGCAACGATGCAAGTTCAACTTTCATAACAAAACAGTTTTTCAAAATAATAACAACTTTTAAACGGTCATTTAGCAAATCACATTTTTCTCAAACAAACAACGAACTCGTAGTTCAAAAATTTGATAAAGCTTTTATAAACAATTGCTTAGCTTTTCAACTTCCTATAATGTGACATGCCAGATTCAGGCCTAACTTCTAGGTCGGGTTTGGGGTGTTACACCACTACAAGAATAAAGGGTTTTGTTTAAAAGAGAAAAGATGATGATTTCGGTCAAAAAGACCTTCCCAAGCCAACATATGAATTTCAACAATAGAGGAAAAATAAAAGAATTAAAAAGGGTGTTCTTACCGATTGTTCAAAGATGACCACTCGAATGAAAAAGAAAGTTCAATGGAAGGAAGGAAGATTCAGCTATAGAGAAAATATTGGAGAGGGGGTGATGTTTGAGAGTTTTTGCAAGAAGAAAAGAAAAGAAAAGAAAAATGCCTTTCAAGATATATGGTTTCAGCACAAAGAGGAAAAGACTTTGTGGAGAAAGAAGGATAATACCGAAATGGTAAAAAATGAAATGGCCAAAAGAAAACAAAAGTTTTACCTATTGCTCATGACATATTCGGCTAGGGAGAAGAATTTTGGAGAGGAAAACTATTGATACACCAAAATGCCAAATTGAAAAAAAAATGACCAAAACTAGCACCTACCTTACCAAATTCTACCCAAAAATTCGGCCATTCCCCCCTAACCCCCAAAATCGTCCAAGTGCATGGCCAAATGGTCAAAGTTTAGCCACTCAAACTTTCCAAAACATCTCCCTTGTTATAAGCCTTATGCTCCCCCTACATGCCTTTTCCATTTGATTCATTTCCCTGAGTTCAATCTTGCCTTTTCTCTTAGCCATCTTGCCATAAAAATAAAAGTCCCCTTATCATAAGTTCAATGCTTGACCAACAATATGAGGATGGAAAGCAAAAAAAAAATAAAATTCTCACATGCATACAAAGGGATTCGAACTCCTTCCCTCAAGGTAACACACATGGCGCCATATCCCCTTTACTAATTGCTCATTTATGCTTACCTTTTTACCACTTAATTACCTTAAGCTTTAAGGTCACTTATTCCATTTCCTTAAAGTACTAATTGCCAAAATAATTCTACTAATTCCAAATAAATCCCGAGCCTTCTCAAGACTATTTAAACACACATATTGGATAATTTAACTAGCTGAGCACCAAAATAATACAACATAAAAAACTCAAATTTTAGTATGTTACAAATATATGGAAAAAAATTAAAGCAAATAATCAAACAATTTAAAATGGATGATTTATAACACGAGTTTTAAAAAATAAACATGTGTGACATAATGTTAAAAACAAATAAAGTACATAATTAATGGAAGAAAATAAAAGAATGATAAGAATAGTTAAATGAATGAACAATATGTAAGTAAGAAAGTTGATGGATAAATAAACAAATAAAAGTAAAAGAATAATTAATGATTAAACAATTAAATGGATAAAAAAAGGGTTAAAAAACGCTTAACTCAGCTTAACTCTCACAATATGAATATTCAACGAAATTCCTCCACCAAAATCCAACTCAAATGAAAGCAACTTAAAAAGAAACGGAGATGAATGAAGAACAAAATAAGAACAAGCCACAGAAAATAAGAACGCAAGAGAGGGAGAAATTTGAGTGAATGCTCTTAAGAATTATTATTGCTTCAAACTCAAGTGTTTTACAATGAAGGGAGAGGCCTCTATTTATAGTTGAGTCTACTCAAATCCAAAGGTACAGATCAATTACATCAACGGCTAGGATTAAACGGTATCTACAAATTAAATCTCTAAGATTACAAAATCATATCTTCTAGGAATGCATACCATATCTAAGATTTCATATCCTTGAAGATTATGTTTCTATATACGTCAAGCTTGTAGATGGACCTTCAATCTTTTCAAGTAATGGGCCATTCCGATCAGGCCAAATGATATATTTTGGACTGGACTTGGACTTTATTTTATTATTTTGGGTTTATTATTTTTTGTATGGGCTCGGGCTAAATTGGTCTATTACATATACGATTAAAAAATATACAGAATTTAAAATTCATATTTTTATAATATATAAATTATATAAATTAAAAAAATTAAGAAAATTAAATTAAATTATTTAAAAATATATAAAATAAAAAGTTCTAAAATACGTGTATAAATTTAAAAAATTCTAAAATATATATAAATATTAAAAATAAGAAATATTTAAAACTTTGAAAAATTCTTGAAAATGAAAAAATTCAAAAATTTTATATTTTTGGTAATAAAAATATAAAATTATATAAAATTTTAAAAAATTTAAATTATATTTAATTTTTAAAATATTTAAATTGAAAAAAATTAGAAAAAATTAAAAGTTCACCGGTCAAAGCTCATTAACTGTTAGTCAAATAAAAAATTGTTGGTTAAATTGGTCAACAACGATCAATGCATAATCAAGGTTCACGTTAATAATTGATGGTCACGTGGTTGATGATATGAAAAATGACAAATATGTGGCTCATTCTTTTTGATTGGTGTGTCACTTTTATTTTAAAACAACGTTAATTGATTGGACTAAAATCTATAATGAAGAAATAGTTTAGGTACTAAAATGGAGGAAAATATTGAAGTACATGAAGAAAACATGTTGTAATCCAAGCCATCAATTTATAAGTTATGTGTCCAAATACCTTAATTATGTGATATTAATTTACTAAAATTATTAAACCATATTTGAAGAGGATTAGTTTAATACCCAATCCAATTAAAGTCCAACTATCTTTTAAGATTTCTAACCAGCTTTTGTAAGTGAAAAACAAAATATGAGATTAAAAGAAAAATAGAGAGTGTCGGTTTTACTTGAGGCAAACAAAGAGAAAAAGAATTGGTGAAAAGAATAAAATTCTAAAAAAAAAAAATTGTTAACCAAATTTAAATAGGAATGGTGAAGATTCAAATGGAATGATTAAAGTAAGTAAAACTCTTTTTTTTTTTAAGAAATTATTTTAATATATTGTGAGAATGTGGATGAAAATTATTGATAGAAAACTTAAAAAATTTCCAAGATTTTTCTTGATTGATTGGGAAAAATTCTGGTTTTGTTCTATCATTGGTTTTGAGAAAATGAACATAGTTGAGTGAATTTAATAGCTAGTAAATGAATGGTTTTAAAAATTGTGTAAATATATAAGAATTTGTAAGTAATTGTTTTTTATTACTAGTAATTTTAGGAAATATCGTTCTTTGCAGGAGTACCCATTGGGAAGAACTATTTTTGGGAATAACACTATGTTGGGAATGCTGGGGAGTTAAACTTGTAAGGTTGGTCAGATTCTTAGGTTGCTCTACTTTTGGGATGTCTTGGAGAGCATCGTTTGGAAGATCAGATACTAAAACTGTTAATAAGTTAACTTCTTAACCTTTCTTTAGAATATAAGTCTTTTCTCCTTATTTCTTCACCGAACATACGATGGGATTGCATTTAAGACCTTTCCTGTCAAAATATTTTATGTGGGTGTAACTTTCATTTAATCTTCATTATATCCATTATCTATACAACTTACCTCCCATTATCTATGTTCAAGAAACATCTCCTATTTCCATTATCCACCTTTTTAGCACATCTATTCCCACTTTCTCATTATAATCGTTCTTTAATAACTTTCTTTCTAAGGCCTATAAATAGAGATGAAAAGACTTCATTTTGGGATTTTTTTTTTAATCTTTTGGGCAAAATTAAGCACTCTAAAATTCTCTTTGCAACTTTCTCTCAACAATAGTAACAACAACTGTTATTTTTGTTTAGGCTTTATTTATATATTTCAAAGAATTACATAATTTCACTTCGTTTAAAGAAATATTTAAAGATGATATTTATGTAGCATTATTTTACACTGGGCCTATAAAATCCAAAACAAGAGAATGGGCACGTGCGCATGAGAGCTGAGGCCGAAAGCTCAGTTTAGTTCAAACGGGCTGATTCCCCCTACGCATAATTCTAGGCCCGAGTTCAATTTTGCTTTTTCCATTTGTTCCCTTTTATTTTATTTTACTAATTAGTCAAATACTCCTTAATTTTCTACCAGAATCAAATTTTCTAACATTATTGACCTTCAGTTTTACAATAACCTTAAGGATATTATTGATCAAAATGTTGCTGTCAATATCCTAGCTTTTGTAGACGTTGCTGCCAACTTTCCGGCCAACCACCCTTCGACCAATCTAGCACATGTTCCCCTTACATTGCCTCTGTCCTGATGATTCCTATTTTTTCGTATGCTAATCCATTCTTTGATATCTCTAAGATCAAATATTTTGACCGTAACAATTTCAAGTGCCGGAAAGAACACATTTTCTCTTTCCTTGACATTCATGAGTGGTTTTTGCTCTGATAGAGAAACCATCATTCGACGCCTCGGATAAGTAGATTGAAATGTGGGTGTATGCCAACAAGGTATGTAGGCATATAATCATTTCCATGCTTTCAAATGAATTTTTTTATGTTTATTGTTTGTATAAGGAAGCGAAAGAGATATAGGATAACATGATTATCAAGTGCACTATTGAGAATGCTAACAAATAAATTTTTTTTATAAGAACAAAACTACTGGTGGGAGATGTATGATTAGAAAGAAATGAAGATGAAAATCAATGAATACCAAAAGCATTTGGAAGATTTGAAAACTGAGAACATCACTTTTTTGGAAGAGTTCGTGGCCAATTTACTGACTGAAAAGTTGTCACCTTCATAGAATGACTACAAACAACAACTCAAACACAAATATAAGAAATTTTCTTTGAAGGACTTAATCATGCACATGATTATTGAGGATGCCAACTGTAAAGAAGCAACAATTTCCAAGAGAAAAAGATTAGTATACTTTCCAACCCAATTTGTGGTAAGTCAAAGAGAGGTATCGCTAAAAAACATAGTTATAAACCTCAAATTCAACACCCTACCCTCAAGATCAAATGAAACTATTTTTTTTGTGGGAAACCAGGTTATCATACACTTCAATGTAGACTCCAAAAGGGGAGAAATGGTAATCCTGCTTGGCTAAATGTCAATCTGGTTGAAGTAGATGATATTATTGCGCCTGTTATTTCCCAATCTAACATTGTAAAAAATGGAAAAGAATGAGTGATAGAATCTAGTACAACAAGGCATATTTGTGACAATCAAAATGCATTTGCCTCCTATTCCTAAGTGGAGAACTTGGGGACTCATAAACTACTAAAGTGTTTGAGAAAGGTAATGTCATGTTTGTAAAGCACTGAATTTTTGGGCCTAGTAGAATTGGGCCTATTGGGCCTTGTCCATGGGAGCGTTTAAAATTATTGAAAACAAGAGAACGGCACTAATGCAAGTTGGACCTATTAGGTGAGTGATTTTGGAAGGTTAGGGGGCTTTCATGAAGTCTCAGGTTCAAACCTGGGCTTTAGGAAAAATTTTGGTTTTAGGTGAATAAAACCCTGTGAGTAAGTAATAAGGCTTTAAGAATAAAATGTGGGGAAAAAATGACACAAGGAAGTGAGTGGTCTAGTGGCAAGGCGTCATTAAGGTTATAAGGGATCCTGTGTTCAAGTCTTGACGTTTGCAAGTCATTTTGATTTCCTTTTAAATGAACTTAGACTTTGGCCCATAGGCTTATATTTAGTTGTGTTTCTTTTGTTACACAATGAGCTAGTTGGTAAGGTGGCTAGCGGTGTGGATTAAGTTATAGGGGAGCCTGAGTTCGAAACCTCTTGCATGCGAAAAGTGACTATTTTGCTAATTTGGGACGGTTTTGGAAGACTGATGGAGTGATCCCACATCAGGAAGCTAGAATGAGAGTAGGCGAGAAGCTGGCTTTAAATAAAGCGATCTATGAGGAGAGTAAGTATACATTGGTTGGCGTTTGGACATAGGAGTGTTCGGAGCACGGATTAACTCTAGATTCCTATCAGGTGTGTATTTCGCACTACTCTAGCTGTAGAGCGGCAAATGCCGAAGTGCCGGTCACATGGCGATGGTAGCCACACGAGCGTGCAAGCGCACGTGTGGGAGTTTCGACATGATAGTTGAGGCCATCATGAGTGTTCTTGTGGGTTTAGGCTGTTTGGGCCACGATAGTTCGAAAGGGGCCATGTGGGGCTAATGGGCCCGTGGACTGATATAAATAAATTGTATGATTGTGTAGTAGATATTGGGTGGTCTATGTGAATCTCATATCTGTGGCTAGATTTAGGCTAAATGGGCCAAACGAGCGTGTGAGCCCACTTGGGCTGAGAATGGGCCTTAGGCCCATTCGCATAATTATCTCTGTTTAGAATACTTGAGTCACTCGAGGCGACTATAGACCTTTTGAGGGGTTGACAAAATTACTGAAATACCCTTGGTTTACAAAATTACTAAAATACCCTTGGTTTACAAAATTACTAAAATACCCTCAACTTGTAAAATTATCGAAATACCCCGATTTTCAAAATTACCAAAGTACCCTAGTTTGTGAAATTACCAAAATACCCCCAGTTTATAAAATTACCGAAATACCCCTGGTTTGCAAAATTATCAAAATACCTTCGATTTGTAAAATTATCGAAGTACCCTGATTTGCAAAATTATCGAAATACCCCAGTTTGTAAAGTTACCAAAATACCCTCAATTTGCAAAATTATCAAAGTACCCCTAATTTGCAAAATTATCGAAATACCCTCAGTTTAGAAATTACTGAATTACCCCTATAGGGTAGACCATTGAAATACCCTTATAGGGTAAGATAACTATTTTGCCCTTGCAGGTAAATGACTGATTAGGACTATGACTGATCTAACTATGAATGTATGACTGTGTTTCAACTGATTTGACTGTGGTCGTGTGACTGATATATTTTTAACATGTGTGTAAGTGACTATTACCAAGCATGGCCGTTTTGCATACACGTGTAATGATTGAACATGACATACACGACATATTACATGGGGTTGGGACATTGATACGGAGGAAGTAGAGTACTAGTGGCTCTGCCACGTTTTACTTCTCTAGTGGTGTCGCAACGTATACTGATTTTAGTGGCCTGGCCACGTTCTCGCTATTAGCAGCTCTGCTGCATTAGTACTATGTACGAGTGGCTCTGCCATGTTTTACTATTATAGTGGCATCGCCACGTAATCTGGTTATGGCTCTATGCCAACCTAAACATGGCTCTGTGCCATCTTGATTGTGGCTTTGTGCCAATCGTATTTAGCCGTGGCTATGCGCCTAACATATATATCGATGACTCTGTGTCGATCATATTTACCCAAGGCTGTGTGCCAAATATATTACCGTCACTGATGGCTATGTGCCCAACATAATACAGTTACTGATGGCTTTGTGCCAATTATAATACCGCTACTGAAGGCTTAGAGCTGTATATATATATTAGCAACTTTGTTGCATTGTTATTAGTAGCTAGACTACGTTATTGGTGTGCTGGCTGGGTGGGTTGACTTGGTCCCCACGTGGTGTGTTGGTTGGTACGGGAGGTGTGTTGGCTGGACTAGGTTGGGATGCATCCTCATACTATTGCATATCTATTTATGAGATCTGTCACTGTACTGGGCTTAGGCCACTTGTTCTGATATTGGTTTGGGCTAGGCCCAATTGATTCTGTAAGGGGCTGTGACCCAAATGATATTGTGGTAGGCTTTGACTCACGTATGCTTTGAACTAATTGTACTGTTACTCTTAAAGGGCTTTGACCCAGATTATTTCAGTTTCTGTTTCTGTATACTGACTGTTACTCTAGTAAGGAGATTACAAAATGAGTTTTCGTAAACTCACCCCGTTGTTAACTGTGCAGGTAATCCTCGGCCTTAAAGGATTCGGAGCTGCGAGGGACTCGGAGAAGACCACACATTGCTTATGCTTGTTGTTTAGATTATTTACATTTAAATATTTTTATTTGGGTTGTTATAAGGCCTCTTTATTTTTAACTTATTATTTCTGATATTTATTTATGATGGTTTCTAACTGCTAAAAGTGGAACACGATTTCCAAAACAATAATTATCTTCAAAACACTACGTTTCCACAATGTTTTCAAAATGCTTCTGCAACTCAATTTTTAAACATCACATTTTCGTAAATTGTTTATCTCAAATATGTTTCCGCAACAGATAAGGTTTTAAAAGTAATTACGTTTTCAAGTGGATAACAATTGCTTAAGTATTTTGAGTTTTTAACAAAGAGGCTTTAACTCTCAATCAAGTTTTAACAATAGGAAATATGGTTTTGAAAAACACTTCTATGTGACACGCCAGATTCGGGCCTAACTCTTAGGCCGAGTTTGGGGTGTTACAATGTTAAAACTTACTTTTGGGAAAATCCTTACCTTGAAAGATGTACTATATGTTCTAAAGATTCATACCAACCTAGTTTCAATTAGATTATTGGGGAAAGTTGGTGTAAAAGTTTGGTTTGGATCTGAAAAGGTCATAATGACCAAGAGTAATGTGTGTATAAGAATGGGGTATTGAAATAATAGTTTATTTTTACTCAATGTTTATGAAATAATAAATGGTGGTGTCAATTATTTTGCTTACTTGATTAATTCATATGATTTATGGTATGCTAGATTGGGACATGCGGATGTTTATTATTTCAAAAGAATGCAACATCTTAGGTTAATATCTAGTAATAATAACGTTTGCATGAAAGAAATGTGAAGTGTGTGCTGAGTCAAAGCATACTAAGAAAACTTGTTCATCAATTCCTAGGGAAACGAAATTATTAAGATTAATTCACATAGACTTAAAGGCTTGAAACAAACCATGAAAAGAGGGGGTAAAAGATATTATGTGACTTTCATTGATTAGTTTTCAAGATATACTAGAATATAATTGTTTAAAAGTAAAGATAAAGCCTTTGATAAATTTCTTAAGTATAAAGCTAAAGTAGACAATCAATTAAATATAAAGATTAAAAGAGTTAAATAAGATAGATGAGGTGAAAATGTTTTTTTCAGTGACTTTAGTGAAAAAGAAGGTATAATAGATAAAATGACTCCTTATTCATCAGAATCAAACAAGTTAGGAGAAAGGGAAAATAAGACACTAAAAGAAATGATGAATTGTATGCTTGTGAGTTATAATAATCTTAATAATTCATAGGGGAAAGCTATTTTGTTTGACTATTATATACAAAATTGTATACGTCACAAGATAACTGGTAAAACTTTTTATTAACTATGGAAAAGTTATCCTCCTAACTTTAAATACTTGAAAGTGTAGGGGTGTAACACCGTAAAAATCCAAGTATCGATATATTGTATGTTTTGGTGTTTAGCTTATGAACGAAAATTTTCTTTCCTTCTTTTTCATGTTTATTATAGATTTGAAAAGGGCATAGAATTATTTGGGTATTGAATAATTTTTAGTATTGGGAATTTATTGAAGTGGATCAAGTGACCCTAATACTTAAGTTAATTTAAGTGTCTAAAATTAGCATAAGATGAGTAATTGGCAAGGTGGTGTTGGCGCATGAGTAATTTCATGAGGGGAGATGTTCGAATCCCTTGGATAGCAATTAGATGATTTTTATTTTTGCACTTGTTTGGCAAGTGTCGGTCAAGCAATACTTATGGTAAGGATGGACTTTTTCATTTATGGAAAGTAGACTAAGGGAATAAGGTAAGTACTAACTTAAGGTATGGAATCAAGAAATTTTGGTATGATAAGGGGACATAAGGCTTGGATTAAGGGAAGATGTTTTGGAAACTTTTTAATGGCCTATTGACCATGTATGTGGACGGCATAGGGGGCTAGGGGGGATGGCTGGATTTTGTTGTTGGCTTGGTAGGTTTGGGTGTTGGATGAGCATTTTTCTTTTTGGTCAATTGGTGTTTTCTTATCAAATTTTTCTTTCAAAATTTGCTCTCTTCCTAGCCGAATATACCTTAAGCCTTGAGGAAACAATTGCATCTTTTTACCATTTCTCCTTTTTTGACCATTTTGGTCTTAGTTTGATTATTATTATCAAGTCTTTTCTCTCTTCTTTGTGTTAGAAACCATATAGCCATTTTAGACCATTTCTTTTCTTCTCTTTTCCCTCATCATTGCCGATTACACTTTTGATCTCAAAGTTCATTTGTTTTATCTTTATTATTTTCTCTCCTTCTTATTCTTTTTTCCTTCATGGCCGAATATTGGTAACCATTCACCATAGCCGAATCAATTCTTCCTCTCTTTTGTTTTTGCATAGCCGAATCTTCTATTCTCCATAAGCATCTATTTTTTCTTTTCTTCTACTCAAACTTTAATCAATCGAAACTTAGTAGAGGGTCGAAACTAAAGTATTCGTAAAGATCGTGGATTGTTGAAATCGGATTTAAGGTATTAAGGTAAGGGATTATTAAGGATTTTCATATTATTCGACATATGGTTATGAATGGTTTATTAATCGATTTCATTTTAGGAGAAGTTATCGCTCGATTGACATATTGTGGAACGAGGGTATTTGTGGTAAGTTAATCCCACTCTTTAAAATTTTTAGTCAAATTTTGATAGTTTATTATTAAGACTAATGATCTTTTGTCATTAGAGGCAATCAAAATAGGGACAAAAAGGGCAGTAAATAGTACTCGTAAGAGGGTGGTTCTATTAATCCCCTAAGTTTAAGAGAAGGACTTTTGAAATCGAGATTTTCCACGGGTTGCGGACCTTCATCCCATGAAAATCAAATATTCAAAGTCGACGTACTCGAACCACTTTGTTTACTCGGGTATAAAACCTTTGGTTAGAGAGAAATCGCAAATAGTGGTTATTCGAGATTCCGAGGGTAAGATTTAGATCGTTCAATATTAGAATAGTTTAATATCAAATTTTAGTGTTCTAATCCTTCATAATGTGTGTTTAGATATCGACGAGCGGAACAGTGTAGTTCTCACCGCAATCAAGTGTGTAATCTCACATTATATCTCATGGGTTAGGTGACTATACAATGGTTAAAGTTGGATTAAAAATCGCAAAGTTGGTGAAATCAGAAAATATGACATTATTGACACTTAGTGTTAAAATCTCGAAATCGGTAGTAAGATCGTGAAATTTTGAAAATCGCCCTTAATGGTTAAAACGATAATAAGTGATAAATTTGGGCCATATGTGATATTTGATAAATTGGGCCATATGTGTTATTTGGCAAATTGGGCCATATGTGATATTTGGAAAATTTGGGCCATAAGTGATATTTGATAAATTGGGCCATATGTGTTATTTGGTAAATTTGGGCCATATGTATTATTTGGCAAATTTGGGCCATATGTGTTATTTGGTAAATTTGGGCCATATGTGTTATTTGGCAAATTTGGGCCATATGTGTTATTTGGTAAATTTGGGCCATATGTGTTATTTGGCAAATTTGGGCCATATGTGTTATTTGACAAATTGGGCCATATGTGATAATTGAGAATTTGGGCCACATGTGATAATCGATAAATGGGCCTTAAGTGAAAAATTTATAATTGGGCCATTTATGATAATTGATAAATGGGTTATATATGAAATGTATTTTAATGGGCTGAAATTTATAAACTATAATATGATATACTCTATGAATATTTTGAAATGCATAAACATGATTGCATGGGTTGGTATCAATGATGAAGAGAAGAAAGGCTTAATGCCAGAATTCTAGATAGGTGACTCTGTCACAATGGCCATTACCCGAAATCTAGATCAGTGGTTCTACCACAATTATTTAAATGGTCGTTGCCACAAATATGATATTGGACTTAAAGCCTACTTCGGTGTGATGGCGGGGTGGGTGACTAAAGCTCCTGCTGGTGTGTCTTGGTTGGGTGCGGGGTGTGTAGCGGATGGAAATCTAGGTTTGGTTTTGGGAATTGCATATCATTGCATTATTATTTTTAAATACTAAATTATTATATTTTGAAATGGGCTTAGGCCCAAATAAATGTTTAAATGGTCTTGGCCCAGTGGACTATGGTAAGTGAGTTGCACATCGAGTTCTAAGTAACTCATCCCATTTTTTACCCCTCTCGTAATAACAATTGATGGAGACTTGGTTGGAGATGAATTCATGGGGTGGCTATACTACAAGCGGTGGTTCATAAAACTTTGAGACTTCTTTTATAATTTCTATTAAGTATTATTAATGGCGATGTAATAAGGCCTTTTAATTATGGATTTTATTGTGTGGATGGATTTATTTATGTTTTAGTTTATTTAAGTTGGATTGATTTTGTTTTTAAGTAAATGATTTTCTACAACTCTCGTTTCAAATAAAAGTTTTTCTTATCTAGAAACTTAGAAAATTCTTTTAAAACTTTTTGATGAAATATTCCGATTTAATAAATCTAAAGTTTTTATCGATTACTACTTTATATTTATCAAACGACAAATTCTTGTGTTTTAAATCAAGCATTTCGAATAAACCTCGATTTTTCGATAAAGTAATGTTCTTAATCATTTTGCAATTTGATTTTTACTTCGTTAAATGTTTTGAATGTTCGTTAAAATTGTGTGGCATGCCTAAATCCAGGCTTAATGCATAAGCCGGGTTTGGGGTGTTACATTTTATGGTATCAGAGCTCAGTTTCAAAACTCGGCTATGGTTTGGGTTCAACAATATTTTTTATTAAAAACCACTTAAATTTCTAGATTTTATGTTTTAAAGGTAGTATGGCACCACGAGTATTCGACACCAAGTCAAGTAAGTATATTCAGTAAGTATTTGTTTATTTTTGTGATGAGACCTACGGAACACTCTAGAACTTCTAGTTTTAGGTATTGAAAATGATAGAGACCGAGACTATAGGATGCGAGCGAAAATAACTCTATCTCTTATATCTCATAAAATATCGTTAATAAACACTGAAATAATATTCTGATTCATAAAACTTATAATCAGATTAAAGCGAATTAGTCAATATGAGCTCTAGAGGATGTGGTCGTGGATGTGGTAGACATGGCCGTGGTAGAGGCCGAGGTGTTGCTTTGAAGCACCGAGTCATATACCGAAAATGGATGCACTGCGTCATTTGAGAGTGAAACTGGATCTCATGATCATGCCAATGAGGATAATGCTTTGACTTAAGCAGTGTTGCGAGTCTTAGAAAGAGTAGCTGGAGCCAGAACTGGGCCAGTAACTCGCGGATCAATATCGAAACGACTTAAGTTTAGTGGTGCAAAAGTTTGTAGAGGTGTCTCTGGTGTAGCTCGAATGTGGCAGACTATTGGCTTGAGGCTGTAGAACAAATTATGGATGATTTGGGGTGCACCGTCGAGCAGAAACTGAGAGGAGCCGTGTCTTTGTTGAGAGACGTGGCGTATCAATGGTGGCTTATTGTCCGAGAAGGCACCGAGGCTACATGAGTTAATTGGGATTTCTTTAAAGCTACTTTCCAAGGGAAGTACGTCGGGATAAGTTATGTAGATGCCCAAAGGAAAATATTCCTGAATTTGGTTCAAGGAAGTAAGACTATGGCAGCCTACGAGGCAGAATTTCTTCGTTTGAGTCGTTATGCTCGTACTATAGTGCAGACCGATCATGAGCGTGTGTATGCGCTTTGAGGATGGATGAATGATGAGTTCTTGGTCTTGATAGCCCCACAACAAGTGCGGACTTTTACCTCACTAGTAGAGAAAGCTAAGATAGCCGAAGAGGCTAAGATTTCAGAACGCCAGAATCGGGAAAAAGTAAGAGGCAAGAGGGATTTTAAGTATTCTAGTTCTTCTAAAATGTTTCAAAAGAGGCCACGGAATGATGAGGGAGTTCAAGTTAGGGCACCTGTGACTACCAATCAGATTTGAGAATGTGCCGACTGTGGTAGACGACATCCCGGAGAATGTTGGAGGAAAACTAGAGCTTATTTTAAATGTGGATCTAAGGATCATCGGTTTAAGAATTGTCCTCGACGGACTAAAACGACTCAGAAGCTCAGAACCACGAGGCTCACCAACTAGAGTACTCGGCTGACCACCAAGAGGTCGTGGACCGGGTCGTGGTGGTAATGGTAACAGACGTGGACAAGCTGCACCGGGTCAAGGTAATGGTGTTAAGGATTTTCATATTATTCGACATATGGTTATGAATGGTTTATTAATCGATTTCGTTTTAGGAGAAGTTATCGCTCGATTGACATATTGTGGAACGAGGGTATTTGTGGTAAGTTAATCCCACTCTTTAAAATTTTTAGTCAAATTTTGATAGTTTATTATTAAGACTAATGATCTTTTGTCATTAGAGGCAATCAAAATAGGGATGAAAAGGGCAATAAATAGTACTCAGAAGAGGGGTGGTTCTATTAATCCCCCTAAGTTTAAGAGAAGGACTGCTTCAAGAATCCGAGATTTTCCACCGGGTTGTGGACCTTCATCCGTGAAAATCAAATATTCAAGTCGTACGTACTCGAACCACTTCGCATTTACTCGGGGTATAGAACCTTTGGTTGGAGAAAAATCGCAAATAGTGGTTATTCGAGATTCAGAGGGTAAGATTTAGATCGTTCAATATTAGAATAGTTTAATATCAAATTTTAGTGTTCTAATCCTTTGTAATGTGTGTTTAGATATCGACGAGAGGGAGAGTGTAGTTCTCACCGTAATCAGGTGTGTAATCTCACACTATATCTCATGGGTTAGATGACTATATAATGGTTAAAGTTGGATTAAAAATCGCAAAGTTGGTGAAATTGGAAAATATGACACTATTGACACTTAGTGTTAAAATCTCAAAATCGGTAGTAAGATCGTGAAATTTTGAAAATCGCCCTTAATGGTTAAAACGATAATAAGTGATAAATTTGGGCGATATGTGATATTTGATAAATTGGGCCATATGTGTTATTTGGCAAATTGGGCCATATGTGATATTTGGAAAATTTGGGCCATATGTGATATTTGATAAATTGGGCCATATGTGTTATTTGGTAAATATGTGTTATTTGGCAAATTTGGGCCATATGTGTTATTTTGTATTTGGCATATTTTGGCAAATTTATATGTGTTATTTGGTAAATTTGGGCCATATGTGTTATTTGGCAAATTTGGGTCATATGTGTTATTTGGTAAATTTGGGCCATATGTGTTATTTGGCAAATTTGGGCCATATGTGTTATTTGACAAATTGGGCCATATGTGATAATTGAGAATTTGGGCCACATGTGATAATCGATAAATGGTCCTTAAGTGAAAATTTATAATTGGGCCATTTATGATAATTGATAAATGGGTTATATATGAAATGTATTTTAATGGGCTGAAATTTATAAACATTAATATGATATACTCTACGAATATTTTGAAATGCATAAACATGATTGCATGGGTTGGTATCAATGATGAAGAGAAGAAAGGCTTAATGCCAGAATTCTAGATAGGTGACTCTGTCACAATGGCCGTTGCCCGAAATCTAGATCGGTGGTTCTACCACAATTATTTAAATGGTCATTGCCACAAATATGATATTGGGCTTAAAGCCTACTTGATTGTGATGGCGGGGTGGGTGGTAAAGCTCCCCAGTGTGTCTTTGGTTGGGTACGGGGGTGTGTAGTGGATGGAAATCTAGGTTTGGTTTTGGGAATTGCATATCATTGCATTATTATTTTTAAATACTAAATTATTATATTTTGAAATGGGCTTAGTCCCAAATAAATGTTTAAATGGTCTTGGCCCAGTGGACTATGGTAAGTGAGTTGCACACTGAGTTCTAAGTAACTCATCCCTGTAACACCTCAAACCCAGCCCATGCTGTAACACCCCAAACACGGCCCATTCACTATGACCGAATTATAAAGTGTCACTGCGGAAGATGTTTGAAAAACTTTTGACTTAAAGTTAAAAAAACATAAAATTTGTTGTTATAAACTCTTCGATTTAAAACTTTAACATGTATCTTTAAGATAAGGGTTGCTAAAATTAGAACATTTCTAAATAATAATAATTGTCAATCCACTTTAAACATAATAATAAACTTCAAATCCCTTAAAAGGCCCTTATTACAATAAACCTTACTTAAAAATACTGAAAATATAAAATACGTAAATAATTAAAAACATCTTCTGCATGGGCCACCTCATATCCACTCCAACCCGGTCCAAGCTTTATGCATCACCTGCAATGTTGATAAAAATTTGGGTGAGTCACACAGACTCAGTGCATAGTTATTTCACATGTCTCCACTTATGGGCTTGGCCCACATCCACACAGTCCACATACATAATCATGCAACATGAAGCCCAACCCAACCTAATGTCCATCCGTCACACCTACCTTGGTAGACCCGCTGCCCAAGGCCGTGGCTAATCCACCGATCAACCAAGTGATCCACATATCTTACCTTGACAGACCTGCTGCACAAGGCCGTGGCTAAGCCACCGATCACATAAGCGATCCCACATATCAATCAGTCCACGGTGATGCACACAGCTATCAACCGCCGAGATGTGGCACCTAGGCAACACCTTCCTTGATGAGGCACATAGCCAACATCAAGCGCCAATGTAGCACAAGGCTAACATTAGACCACGTACATAAAGTACACCCTTTCCTTCGATAGTCACATCCCAAGTCCCATGCATACATATATATCATGGCAACATATCACTTGAACAATTATGCATCACATGCCATCACATTTCATACATATATCAAATGTAAATCAACTTCATAAAATATTGACCTGGTTGAACGATTACCCATCATGGGTATCCACCATTTTAGCCCTTACTTTGGCTACCATTCACATCATATCACATATACATGAATATAACACATACACACAACAAGAGAACAGTGTGATAACTACGCACCTGTTTAGCACAGTTTACTCAATCCCGAACTACTTGTATCTAACACGATGAATGGGGTTTTTCCTCCTCCCTTAAATGCCGATTTGGTATCCTACCAAATCTCGAAGGCTTTGCTTATTCCTGACGATTAGCCCCTTACGGATCTAAATCCCGAAAGCTTTCCTTAATCTAGCCGACTTGCCCCTAAAAGCCATAATCGAAAATAGTCAACACTTAAATACCCAAATTATGGCCCTTGGCCGAATGTTATCAATCACTTACCTTGATGTTCCAAAACCCGATAGATCTCTTTTAAGGCTCCTTAGCGTCAGCTACACACAAAAGAACACATAATCGTGGCTTAAAGAATATTCAGCCATCCCTAGGCCTATCCTCATGATTTCGGCACACTTGCAAAAAGAGCTCAAAACCGAATGATAAAGAAAGAACTTACCACTACATGTTGAAGAGAATAAAAGATCACAAGCACGTAGTCGACAGCCCCTCCAATAAAGATTCGACTATGGTGTTTCAGTACTTTTAATAATGGAGAGAAATAGAGTAAAAAATGAGGCTATATGGTTCGGCTATGGCCCTTGAAAGAGGGTTGAAATATTCGGCTATCAAAATAAAAAAAGGGAGTTTTCGAAAGAGGGATAGGTTCGGCCAAAACACCAAATAAAAGAGAAGAAGAAAATGCCAATGGCTTTAAGGGTCTTTGAAGTTTCGGTCACAAAACAAAAGTCGAAACTAGGTGGCTGTTTCATAAAAAGAAATCGGCACAATGGAGGATTTCAATTTCGACACAAAGGAAATAAAGAAACAAAAAAAAATGCCAAAGAAGATCACCCTCTTATTTATACTATACATTTTCGGCACTTAACTCCCTCCCTTCCTAGCCAAATTTTGCCAACCAAAGAGACCCATAATTGGCCACTAAAATAGCTCCTATCATATCCCAAAATTTTCTCCTTTATCCCCTTAATCAAATAATCAAAACAAAATCACAATTATCATTCACCTAATTTCCTATGTTATCTCTTATCCTATCATATTCCCTTAATCATCTCCTCATTTATCACCTTAATAAAAATAACAATAATCCAACATTAATCCCTTATCACTCTCCTATTCTTCCTCCTAATTCCTTCCAAAATAAATTCGACCAATTTCCCCCTAGTCTATGAAACCGTCCATGTTCAAGGAAAAAATGCCATTAAAAGGTTTCCAAACCTCATCCCTTAATCCATGCCTTTTGTCCCCTTATCATACCATATTTTCTTGATTCCATACCTTAACTAATAACTTGCCTTATTCCTTTAGTCTACTATCCATAAATGATAAAGTCCAACCTTATCTTAATTAGAGTTGACCGACACATGCCATACACATGCAAAAATAAAAGTCACCTTATTGCCATTCATGGGATTCGAACCTCTTCCCTCATGCAATTACTCATGCACCAACACCACTTTACTACTAGCTCATTTATGCTAACATTAAACACTTAAATTAACTTAAGCATCATAATCACTTGATCCACTTCAGTAAATTCTCCATACTAAAAATTATTCTAAACCAATTAATTCCAAGCCTTCTCAAGACTATATTAGGCATAAAATCATATCCGAGCTAACACAATCAACAAGATGATACTCAAATTTTTCCTAAAGCCCAAGGCCCAATCAGCCCAATCCTACTAGGCCCAATTTCGGGATATTATACATGCGTTTCGACCGGATCTGGCATGTTATCGAACACATAACATTTTATCGCATTTTGAAAACACAAGTTAAATTAATTAAATTTGAATAAAGGAGAGACTTTTTGAAAATATACCTCTTTGTATTTTTATTATTAAGTATAAATAAACCTTATCATAAAATTCATAAGTTGCTTAACATTGATAACTGCTGAGTTGAATGAAAACTAGGGGCCTTAAAAAAATCCCAAATAAAAATAAAATAAACTTAAAGAAATCCCGAAATAATTTGTAGAAATAAAACTTGATGGCCCTCGAGTGCGCCTCGGCTCCCATGTTCACAATCTCTGCTCACCGAAATGTTGGGAAAAATAAAAGGTTGAGTCACCAAGACTCAGTGTGCAAATCCCGAGAACACATAAAAAGGCTTGAGGCCCACAAACACATTATGAGCCTTGGCCCATATACAAGGGTAACAAAATATGCAACATGGCCCATCCCAAACCTATGAGTCCATCCTCTACACACCCCCATACCAACCATCACACCGTGGGGATTTCTACAATCAACCCTCCATCCGCTACACACCATATCGACAGCTGTGCTGCCTATCATAAAGATCGATCACTAGGTGACCTATGTGGCGAAGCCACCGATCGCTGTGCGACCTTAATAATATATCGATAGCTGTGCTACTTGTCATAAAGACCGATCACTATGTGACCTATATGGCAAAGCCACCGATCACCTCGCGACCTGCTCCCCTTTTGTAAGTCAATCAATCCCATCCCATGCATACATGCAAGAATTAGAACATTAAACTATCTAAACAGATCACATATTTTTACATACTTCGATACACATAGAGAAGTTTCTATGATTACGCACTGCATCCCTTGCCTACCCTTTTTGGGTAATCACTGTTCATCTGACCTCATTTTTGGCTTTTAGCCCATAACATACATATAATTTAGATTAACTAGTGTGATAGAGATCTACACACCTTTTTGGCTTTTATCCCATAACATACATATAATATAACAAAGATTATGTGTCAAGAATCTACACACCTAATTACCGATAAAATGAGGCTTTCTATATCGACGCTATCCTTAGTCGACACAACTGCTGTCTGCCTAAGGTGTTGTTCAGAAGCCAATCCACAACCAATTGGCCAATCTCGAACAGCAGATACTGCTCATTTCTTAAACTTAGGGATTCTTTCTTTTGCCTGATCCATATTTAATTCCATCATAAATCCTTATCAGAGTTACTATAATAATATTTAATCATTAATCCTCCTTATAAAGTTAAAATCTTGTATATAATGATGAAATCTAATAGAAATCTAGGAAAATCTTCTTACCTTAAAAATCCTAAAATTGGAGACTTATGAATTTCGGCTTTTAGATCTAGTCGACTAGGCTTCCTTCAAATCCTGACTTGCCGCCCATCATAAACCATTAAACTATTAGCTTTCGGCTTTTGCCTTTTAAAAATAGATTATGAGAACTAATCAAAATTTGACTCTTACCTTAGCTTAGTAGATTCGGCTATCACTAGGGAGAGGATTCGGTAATGCCGATGGAAGATTTAAATGCCGGAAGTGTAGAACAATTTCTCAAATAGGATGAATAAAAGAAAAAGCGATGGATGCTTTGGCTTTTTAGAGAAATCGGCATAAGGGAAAAGAAAGTGGGGAAAAGTTTCGACTTTTAAAGAAATTAGAGAAAGAAATTTGGAGAAAAGAAGCTAGGGAATTTCGACACAAAAGGGAGAGGATTTAATGTTAGAAACAAGGAGATAGCCCCCTCTATTTATAGGAAATTCGGCAACCCTTTGCCATGTAGTAGCTGGTTTCTTTACTCCTCTCAGTGATGGATTCTTGGCTATCATTCTCTTTGTAGATAAATTCCTAACTTTTCTCCTTTATCTTAATCTACTAGCTCATCTAAAAGAGACTTAATTATCTCTAACTCCTCCCTCCTTTATCAACATATTATCCACATATTTTAATCATTAAAATCCCTAAATCTTAGCCTTTATCTGCTTATTATCCACATAAAATAAATTCCTAAATAATAGCCTTTATCTGCTTATTATCCATATATTTTAAACATTATAACCCCTAAATTTTAGCCTTGTTGCCATCCACTCCACCTAATCCTAATGCCCAAAATTTAGCTAACTTAAATTAAAAGAATTGGGCTCCATGAAACTTAAATTTGGTCCCCTTACTCCCTTGTGTGGCGTCACCTCCTAAGATTGGGCCACAAGCCCACTTTGGTATTTTAAACATAGATACTACCTTTTAAACCCTATAATACCCAAACAGATAATTTTAATCAAGGCCTCTGCCTAAGCCTGAGCCCAATTTGGACCCCTAACACTTAAATTAACTCATTCCACATATTCACCCATTAAACGCATAGGCCCAAAAATTTAGGATGTTACAGTTCTACCCTCCTTAAAGAAATTTCGTCCTCGAAATTTCCAACTAACTAGTAATCATTCTACTTGAGTCTCACCACTATGCTTTATATTGCACTCTAATTCTAAAGCCAAAATAAACACTTAGTATATTATGGTAGGTACGCACCATTATTCATCTCAAGCATCTTCGTCCCCTTGTACTCATTCTACCGATTCGCTTATCGATTAGAAATTTTATGAATTATTAGTTTTCTTCCACTTTTTTTAACCACAGACGGTCTTATGAATGATAGCTTTAAGAGTAATTATTTGAATTCGCATTCACCATACAGTCTCAAGTTCATATTCTCTAAGAAACCCATACATTCAATCATGAACTCCTGTTCATTACAGAAAATCGTTGTTGTTGTTGTTGTGGTTGTTGTTTTCACTATCCAAGGGTATTTTCGTAATTTTATCCTACAGGGGCATTTTCGTAAAATTTTTTTCCAAAATGAGGTTCCTTGATGATTTTATAAAATAAGGGTATTTTGGTAATTTTGCATTCCTGAGGGTATTTTGGTAATTTTGGAAACTGAGGGTATTTTGGTAATTTTAGAATCTGGGGCATTTCAAAAATTTTAAAATCTGAGGGTATTTCAGTAATTTTGAAATTCAGGGGTATTTCGATAATTTTTATGATATGAGGGTATTTTGGTAATTTTATGATTCAAGGGTATTTCGGTAATTTTACAAAATAAGGGTAATTTGGTAATTTTACAAATCAGGGCTATTTTGGTCATTTTGCAAAACAAGGGTAATTTGGTAATTTTCTTCATAGTTGCGAACATTTTCAAATCAAATGTATTTTTTTTGGAAGTGTACAAAACTTAGGGGTTTTGTTTGCAAAATAGGGTGGTTGGTCCCTTTCGGGTTTTAATTATGGGTTCAGCCCATGAACAAGTCCTTATAGCTAGAGTGAACAGTCACTACGCACCATGTAAGATTCCTGTGAAGAGGAGGTGAGTCACTAGGATGCTTAAATACCAAGCTCTCCTAAATCCACTCCTAGGCATGCGATGCCTATTGCCACCTGTCATGGCTAAAGTGAACAGTCATTATGCACCAGGTAAGATTCCTTTGAAGAGGAGGTGAGTCACTTGGACTGCTTAAATACCAAGCTCTTCCGGATCTACTCCTAGACATGCATATGCCTATTGCCACACCTTAGTCTGGTGACTCATTTACAGGTTTTGTTTTAGTGAAGTTAAGTCTTATGGAATTGAAGAGTTGTTTGCCTAAGCCTAGAGTCCATCAAGTTCTAACCTAGATAGTCTACGTCCCATAAAGCTCATTAAGCCCACATAAATAACACAGCAAGAGTTTAGAATACTTACCTGGGCGGATCGGGTGTCGGTAGACTCGAAGGCCATGTCCTCGAACCAAAAAAAATTTCTAAAAACATTTCTAGACCCATTTCACAGCCCGAGTTTTGAACTGGGCTCTGATACTAAAATGTAACACCCTAAACTGAGCCCATCGTTTCGACCGGATCTGGCATGTTATCGAACGCATAACATTTTATCGCATTTTGAAAACACAAGTTAAATTAATTAAATTTGAATAAAGGAGAGACTTTTTGAAAATAAACCTCTTTGTATTTTTATTATTAAGTATAAATATACCTTATCATAAAATTCATAAGTTGCTTAACATTGATAAGCTCTTGAGTTGAATGAAAACTAGGGCCTTAAAAAATCCCAAATAAAAATAAAATAAACTTAAAGAAATCCCAAAATAATTTGTAGAAATAAAACTTGATGGCCCTCGAGTCCGCCTCGGCTCCCATGTTCACGATCTCGCTCACCGAAATGTTGGGAAAAATAAAAGGTTGAGTCACCAAGACTCGATGTGTAAATCCGAGAACACATAAAAAGGCTTGAGGCCCACAAACACATTATGAGCCTTGGCCCGTATATAAGGGTAACAAAATATGCAACATGGCCCATCCCAAACCTATGAGTCCATCCTCTACACACCCCGTACCAACCATCACACGTGGGATTTCTACAATCAACCCTCCATCCGCTACACACCATATCGACAAATTGTCTTGCCTATCATAAAGACCGATCACTATGTGACCTATATGGCAATGCCACCGATCATTGTCGCGACCTTAATAATATATCGACAATTTGTCTTTTGTCATAAAGACCGATCACTATGTGACCTATGTGGCAAAGCCACCGATCGCCTCGGACCTGCTCCCTTCCTTAAATCAATCAATCCCATCCCATGCATACATGCAAGAATCGAACATTAAACTATCTAAACAGATCACATATTTTTACATACTTGATACACATAGAAGTTTCTATGATTACATACACTGCATCCCTTGCCTACACTTTACGGGTAATATGATTGTTCATACTGACCTCATTTTCTAGCTTTTAGCCCATAACATACATATAATTCAGATTAACTAGTGTGATAGAAATCTACACACCTTTTCTGGCTTTTAGCCCATAACATACATATAATATAACAAAGCTTATGTGTCAAGAATCTACACACGATTACCGATAAAATGAGGCTTTCTATATCGACGCTATCCTTAGTCGACACAAGCGCTATCTGCCTAAGGTGTTGTTCGAAGCGGTCCACAACCAATTGGCCAATCTCGAACAATGAGATACTACTCGTTTCTTAAACTTAGGATTCTTTCTTTTGCACGATCCATATTTAATTCCATCATAAATCCTTATCAGAGTTACTATAATAATATTTAATCGTTAATCCTCCTTATAAAGTTAAAATCTTGTATATAATGATGAAATCTAATAGAAATCTAGGAAAATCTTCTTACCTTAAAAATCCCGAAATTGGAGACTTATGAATTTTGGCTTTTAGATCTAGTCGACTAGGCTTCCTTCAAATCCCAACTTGCCGCCCATCATAAACCATTAAACTATTAGCTTTCGGCTTTTGCCTTTTAAAAATAGATTATGAGAAGTAATCAAAATTCGACTCTTATCTTAGCTTAGGAGATTCGGCTATCACTAGGGAGAGGATTCGGCAATGCCGATGGAAGATTTAAATGCCGGAAGTGAAGAACAATTTCTCAAATAGGATGAATTAAAGAAAAAGCGATGGATGCTTGGTTTTTAGAGAAATCGGCACAAGGAAAAGAAAGCGGGAAAAGATTGACTTTTAAAGAAATTAGAGAAAGAAATTTGGAGAAAAAAGCTAGGGATTTGGCACAAAAGGGAGAGGATTTAATGTCGAAACAAGGAGATAGCCCCTCTATTTATAGGAAATTGGCAACCCTTTGCCATGTAGTAGCTGGTTTCTTTACTCCTCTCAGTGATGGATTCTTGGCCATCATTCTCTTTGTAGATAAATTCTAACTTTTCTCCTTTATCTTAATCTACTAGCTCATCTAAAAGAGACTTAATTATCTCTAACTTCTCCTCCTTTATCATCATATTATCCACATATTTTAATCATTAAAATCCCTAAATCTTAGCCTTTATCTGCTTATTATCCACATAAAATAAATTCCTAAATAATAGCCTTTATCTGCTTATTATCCACATATTTTAAACATTAATACCCCTAAATTTTAGCCTTGTTGCCATCCACTCCACCTAATCCTAATGCCCAAAATTTAGCTAATTTAAATTAAAAGAATTGGGCTTCATGAAACTTAAATTTGGGCCCCTTACTCCCTTGTGTGGCGTCACCTCCTAAGATTGGGCCACAAGCCCACTTTGGTATTTTAAACATAGATACTACCTTTTAAACCCTATAATGCCCAAACAGATAATTTTAATCAAGGCCTCTGCCTAAGCCTGAGCCCAATTTGGACCCCGAACACTTAAATTAACTCATTCCACATATTCACCCATTAAACTCATAGGCCCAAAAATTTAAGATGTTACAATCCCATTTTTTTTACCCCTCTCAGGTAATAACAATTGATGGAGACTTGGTTCGGAGATGAATTCGTGGGGTGGCTATACTACAAATGGTGGTTCATAAAACTTTGAGACTTCTTTTATAATTTCTATTAAGTATTATTAATGGCGATGTAATAAGGCCTTTTTAATTATGGATTTTATTGTGTGGATGGATTTATTTATGTTTTAGTTTATTTAAGTTGGATTGATTTTGTTTTTAAGTAAATGATTTTCTATAACTCTCATTTCAAATAAAAGTTTTTCTTATCTAGCAACTTAGAAAATTCTTTTAAAACTTTTTGATGAAATATTCGATTTAATAAATCTAAAGTTTTTATCGATTACTACTTTATATATATATATATATATCAAACGACAAATTCTTGTGTTTTAAATCAAGCATTTCGAATAAACCTCGATTTTTTGATAAAGTAATGTTCTTAATCGTTTTGCAATTTGATTTTTACTTCGTTAAATGTTTTGAATGTTCGTTAAAATTGTGTGGCATGCCGAAATCCGGGCTTAATGCATAAGCCGGGTTTGGGGTGTTACAAGGGGTGTCTTGTTAAAGTCATGTTGCTTGAGCCTAAGGAAAGGAAGATAGGTTCTAAAAGTTCTAATTCCATATTCATTGGTTATCTAAACATAATTTTGCATATAGATTTCTAGTTGTAAATAGTGATATGCTTGAGCATAATACTATTCTTGCAAAAAAAAAAAAAAACTCTTGAATTCTTTGAATATGTTTTTCCTTTAAAGATTGATAATAATTCTAATGGACCTATTATACAAAATGACTTTGGATGTAAGGATTTGAGAAGGTGTAGAAGACCTAGAATTGAAAAAATCTTTTGGAAATGATTTTTACACCTACTTTGTGAAAAATGATCCATTAACTTATTTTGAAGAAACTTAATCTTCCAATGCTCCTTTTTGGAAAGAGAATTAAAATTGAGCTTGATTAAATTTTACAAAGTTAAACCTGGGAATTGATTGATTTACCACCTAGAGCAAATACAATTGGTTTTAAGTGGATTTTTAAAAAGAAATAGAAATATGATGCTTCTATTGAAAAATCTGAAGCTAGACTAGTTGTACAAGGTTTTTCACAAAAAAAAACATTGACTATTTTGATATTTATGCTTAAGTAACAAGGATTTCTTCAATTGGAATTTTAATGGCCTTAGCTTCTATATATAAATTTTTATACACCAAATAGATGTTAAAACAACGTTTTTAAATAGATAATTAGAAGAAAAAATTTGCATGAAACAACCTAAAGGGTGTGTTGTTTTAGGTCAAGAATCTAAGGTTTTTAAACTTCTCAAATCCTTATATGGTTTAAAACAAGATCCTAAGTAGTGACATGAGAAATTCGATTAAACTCTAGTAAATGATGGATTTTCCTCTACAAAAGTGGATAATATACAAAACTTGTTAATAGTGATTATATGATTTTATGTTTATATATTAATGATATATTGATTTTTAGTACTAATCATGAGTTAGTCCTCGAGACAAAGAGATATCTTGCTTCCCAATTTAACATGAAAGATATGGGGGAAGAAAATATTATATTGGTGTTAAAATCATAAGGAATGTGGTAACTAGATGCTATCACAAGAGCATTATGTTGAGAAACTTTTAAAAAAGTTTGGATACTTTGATGTCAAACTAGTGAGATGCTATAACTCAATTGAAGAAAAATAGAGGTGAGTCCATTAGTTAGTCAGAGTATGCATAAATTATTGGGAGTCTGATGCATTTAATGAATTTCACATGACTATATATAACAAATGCTATATGTCGATGAAGTAGATACACACATAACCCAAGTCATAAACATTAGGCTATTATAGTCAAACTTATGAAACATTTAAAGGTGACCATCAATTATGGTATTTTAGTGGATTTCCTATTATATTACAAGTATACAATGATGTTAATTAGATCTTAGATTCAAATAAGACAAAATCCACTAGTGATTAGATATTCACCATTAGTGGTGGTGTTATATCATTGAGATCAGCCAAACAAACTATTATAGCAAAATATACTATAGAGTCAGAGTTTATTGCTTTTGAGTTGGATGGTAATAAGGTTAAGTGATTGAAAAACTTTTTAGCAAATATTCCTTTGGGCATGAAGCAAATAGCTTCAATGTCCATGCATTATGATTGTCAATTGACAATAGCCATTGTAAAGAATAAAACTTTCAATGGAAAAAATAGACATATTCATCTAAAACATGATGTGATTAAGCTGCCGCAAAACAATGGAGTAATATTATTTTTTTATGTGGAGCCAGAGTTGAATTTGGACAATCCTTCAACTAAACCCCTAGGAAGAAACTAGTAAATGAAACATCAAGGGAATAAGACTAATGACAAAGGATGAGGTCAACAATGATGGAAACCCAACCTATGTGATTGAAGATCCCATGAATTAGGTTTATATGGGTAAGAATGAAGTCATCAGTTGACCTATTAAGCATTATAAGATTATGTCTCTCTTATGGTGTAATTAGTGCTAAAATAAAAACTACACGGATGGTAAGGATGAGAAAAAAAAAACTCTTAATCAAATTCATATCCTTTATAAGAGGTGTACTGATACACTTGATGGACTGACCTATATGAGTGTAAAGTGAGACTGCTTTTATGAGATTTTTGGAAGCATCTAGAACACTCGTGAAAAATAGGCATGCTCATGGCCTATTAGTACACAATCACGTTGAAAAATTAATCATAGATATAATGTGATTGTAACCCCCTAAACCCGACCTAGATGTTATGGCTGAATCTCGAAGATCACATTGGCCATATTGATGGCTCAGAAAACCATTTAACTATTTTCTCTCAATAGTCGTCCTTATTTTTAAAACGTCATCTTGATTTGCTTTAAGAAAGGCCAAATATTGACTATAAATTTTCTTTTGAAAGAATTTGTCGAAAACGTCTATCCTTAGAAAAACCCAAGTATTGATAGTTTTCAAAAAACATCGTAGCTTTTATATATTTAAACCTTGTTCTTCATTTTGAAAACGTAGATTTAATATAACTTGTAAACAATTAGTCTTGTAAGCAAGTAGTGTTGAGTTTTGAAAACATAGTATTGAGTTTGAAAACACTATCATTCAGTTGGATTATCCTTTCTGTGAAAAATGCATCATTTAATTATTATTTCATAAAACATCTTAAGTATTAGTTTAAAGCGTGCTTCATGCAAAAACATCCAAAAACCCGAATAAATCCAAAGTCCAAAAGAAAGTCCCAAAACAAAGTCCACAGAAATAATAACACACCCAAAGTATATTAAATACCAAATAAATAAGTTTTCTAAAAACGACCGAGAGCACCTTTGTAAGCCGAACCCATCCTAACCTCGATTATTATCTGAAAGATTAGTACTAAAATGGGTGATCTTAAATAGCCCAGCGTGGGTTAAAAATCGTAATAACAAAATTTAACACATAACAACATCAGTTTAAGCAGGTCATAAACTTAAAATATTCAATCATAGAATCATATTTATCAGATGTCAATGCAACACCTTTTCAGAAATCAATACAGATTTTCAGAAAAATAGATCCTACCCATCTCCTCTACACACTATAATGAGTTCCCCAAAACTCGTCCTTCCGATAACATACCAAAATTTTGGAAAAGCTACCAGATAGTGCAGTCGAGTTGCCAGAAACAGAATATTGTGATCGAGGCACCAGATAATGCAAATATACTGCCAGATACAGAATATTATGATCAAACCACCAGATAATACAGATATACTATCAGATACTTCCTTCGTACACATTTTCCCAACGCCATGCATGTGATATGACATATAAAAAACTTTTTACAGTAGGCATGCTTTACATGCGAATCAGACCTCAATATAATTTATCACAGTGGCATGCTTAACATGCAAATCAGAATAAGAAATAATGGCATGCTTAACATGCGAATCAGAATATCAGAATATTAACATGTTAATCATGCAAATAAGAACATCAATAATTCAATATCACGTTTATTATACATACATATTCAAATAACCATATATCACATATTATCAGTGTAAAGAAATCACACATTAATATTTTTTAATAGAAGTCACACAATCGCATATTTCATCACAAATCTGAAGTTTTAGAAAACTTACTTGAAATCCTTCTTTAATGGATTTTACTAATCCATAAGAATAATTTATGTAATCGCCCAATAACACGTTTCAGTGACTTATTTAAATAATAAGTAAATATTTCTCAAATATATGTATTTTATGTCAATTAAATAATATTAATTATTTTATCAAATAAATCCCCACGCCTTTTCAAATCCGATCGCAAGGATTTTGATTCCAACTTCTAACGGAGGAGTTTGATTCTCGAGCCTCTATGGTTAAACCATTCACACGCATTAAAACTGATTATTTTAATAAATAACTTTCAATCATTTGGTTTAGTGAGATACTTATACAATCGTTTGTCTAATTGCATACTTTTACAATTAGGGGAGTACGAATATGGGATTTTTATTAGCACTTCAATGAACCCATAAATCGAAATGGTTAGCATTGTCTTAAACGAGTATGTATGTATAAAATATACAAGAATGAAACAAGAATAGAGGATCAACTATACTTACATAATAACAGGGGAAAGAGGTCTCGACAACTTCCCATGATATGTTGATTAGAGACGAGGATTCGACACTACCAAGAAATAATATGATGTAAAATAAAGGTTAGAGAAATAAAATGGGAAGTAACCTTTTAATGAACAAAACTCAGAATTGAGGGATTACAGAGATGAATTTCGAAAAGAGGAGGGGAAAATAAGAAAATCGAGAATTTTGGGGTGGTGGTCAATGGCAACGGTGTGGCGGTGGTGTGACGGTGGTACGACAATGCGACAAAGACGGCAGAGGAGAGGTGGTAGTGAGGTGGAAGTGTAATGGCCTTTTGTGGTGGTGAAGTGGAGGAGAAATGAGAAGAAAGGGTGATTTAGGTGGTGAAATGGAAGAAGAAAAGAGAGAATATGGGAAGGAACAAGGTGGTGGACGGAAAAGAGAAGGGAGTAGAGAAAATGAAAAAAAAAAAGTGAAAAGGTTATGTCTAGGTGCATGGCCAGCCAAGGTAAGGTAAGAGAAGAAATTTGACATGTTGAGGGGATAAAGGCATGGAAAGGGGATCATGGGAGTGAAAATGGTAGAAAAAGGGGAATGTTGACCTTGTAATTACAGAAAGAATCTTCCCAAGCATGGCAAAATTGGTTGGACAGCAAGGGTGTTTACGCATAGCTAAAGTTGTCAAAATTTTAATTAAAAAGGTGAGATTGTAAGGGCTTGAACTTAGGACCACTTAAAATTAATTCACACACTTAATCAGTAGGCTATTATATCCTTGTCTCATAAACTAGCACAAAAAAGTAAATAAAATTTAGGGCATGACAGTGATAAATGAGAATGTTAGTTTACATAATGAATAATTGGTTCGTAGAAAATTGTTTCACCAATTATTTAGTAAATTATGTCTCATTGGTCAAAAGTTCTGGTTCATAGTCTAAAGGACACCATGATTATTACATTGGATCCAAATATTCAGCTAAAACTCTTTCCTAATGCTTTGGAATAAGTGCGAGATTTTTGGGAGTTTTTCTTATGTATTTCAAATAATTACACAATCTCATATCCTTTAAAGAAACCTTTCGAAATGATTTCTTATATAACATTGTTTTAAATTGGGCCTAAAAGAGCCAAAACAAAAGGACGGCAACTTGCGTACAAGAGTTAACCCAAAAGCTCAACTCAGTTCAAATTAACCCCAAAGCTCAACTTAGTTCAAATAGGCTAGTTGTAACACCCTTAACCCGTATCCGTCGCTGGACTAGGGTTAAGAGGTATTACCGGACATATCAAAACATTTTACACTCATTTCACAACATCAATCATACAACATCATTTCATAATAATTCATACTCATATAGTCCCTTTAGAAGGTCTACGAGACCTTAAACATGCTTTAAAGAAGGTTCGAGACTAAACCGATCTCAAACGGAAACTTTGCGGAACTTAGAAAATTATTCTTTAAAATAGGGCACAGGCCCGTGTGGCTAGGCCGTGTGCCTCACACGGCCATGCCCTAGACCATGTTTTACCCCGTGTGGTAACCTGACTTGAGTTACACGGCTTGTCACACGCCCGTGTGTCTGGCCCATGTGAAACACTGACGTAAGTCACACGGCCTGTCACATGCTCGTATATCTAGCCGATGTGCAAGTCTGACTTGCTTCAAATTGCCACATTGAAGGAAACGGTCGAGACACATGCCCATGTGCTCTACCGTGTGGACAATTATAGGCCATTTACAAGGCCAAATTGCCACTATTTGAGGTCATCCCTACAATAATCAAACAAACATCAATCCATGTCTCAAAAGCAGCCAAAACATACCAAATTATGCCCAACATCATACATTTTCATATACAAATCCAACTCAAACATACCAATTTAAAATACCAACCTCACATCAAAAACATGTGATTCATACATCATATATATCCATATCAATTCATAACATTTCTCATCATTTCAATTTCCCAAATCAACCATGAAACTTACCAAAATTGACCATCTTTTTGGCTATTCATGAGCACATCAAAACATACCAACTTTTGTATCACATAGCATGCACTAAATTCACCCATAATCACATTCATTATCAAGCCATATCACATGGCTATATATATATACATGTCCCAAAACATATCTTAACATTTCTAGCCTATACATGGCATACTTCATTATGTACATTTTCAAAAGGTACCAAAATATAGTTCGATAGTGTGGTGATGATCCTTGACGATCCCCGAGCTTCCAGTAGCTTTGATAATCTATAAAACAATGCAAACATACACAAAGTAAGCTTTCAAAAGCTTAGTAATCCATATACAAATAAACTTATCATATAATCAATTATAAACTATTTCATTCATATGACCTATGGAATAACACAATAGCAAATTCTTATTTCTCATCTAGCTCCTTTATTCATAACAACTTACTTATAAACATATCACATTTTCATGTAGCTCACATATCAAATGTTCGTATTCATACTTATCTTCCATTGTCAAATTTCATATACATTTCATACATACCTAAAACGTATACATATTCACAAATTCAATCATATCTCGGAATGCCCGTTGAACCGTTTGGAATCAATAAGGAGACTCGGATAGCTCGTAAAGCTCGTACAATGCCAACGTCCCAGACGTGGTCTTACATGTAATTAAATATCGATGCCTCTGTCCCAGATAGGGTCTTACACGAAATCATATACGATGTCAATGTCCCAGACATGGTCTTACACGTAAATTTCAAATCGATGCCAACGTCCCAAACGTGGTCTTACACGATAACTCATATTAGAATCCTATGTCATGACATACGTATCCTAACTACTTCCTAAGGTTCCTACAGGACTTTTTCAGATGTCGTCACATTATCGAAACTTTTTCGGGTTTCACATATTCAGCTCAAATAGCCATATATCACAATTTGATTTTGATCTAAGAGTTTTAATATTTATATATGAATGATCGAGCCTAGAAACTAACTATCACCATGATTAAGGCAAGCGCACCTATCAAACAGTAGTATAGCTTAGTGGCAAGACCGGAATGTCGAACCCAAAGGAACCAAAAGTAATAGTACTGACTTTCTTTTTATTATCTAGCCTAAAATAAAGGGGATTTTATCTAACTAATTACTAAGCTAAGGATGCTAAGACACAAAGAATGAATTGGGAAATTACTTTTGGGAAAATCAATTAATCAAGACAATACCCGAGGAAGAATCCACCTAGACTTCACTTGTTATTTAACTCTGAACCAGATGATTTATTCACTTGACCTGATCCATAGGATTCCCTAATTTATATTAATACCTCTTTCGAGGCTACTAACGTCTAACCCTAGGTTGATTAATGAAATCTCTTTCTAATTAAAACCCCTAGTGTTGCATTAACTCGATCTATGGACTCCCATATTAGGTTTGATCCTAATCCGGTAGATTTTCATCGTCCTATCTCTAGGAGTGCGATCAACTCCGCTTAATTATGCTAGATCTACTCTTAGACAAGGACTTTTGCTCCTCTAAATAAGCACATCAATACTTTAATCAATATCCTGAAATATTAAAACAAGAATTAAGAACACAAAATTAAGAACAAATCAAGTATTTATCATACAGTTCAAAAAATAATAACAAGATCCGTCTTAGGTTTCATCCCCCTCAGGTATTTGAGGGGTTTAGTTCATGTTTATAAAAGAATACATCTCAGAAGAAAGTAAATAACAAAACATAAAGAAAAACCCTAAAACCCCTGAAGGAATTAAAGGGAAGATCCTCAATCTTGAGCGTGATTTTGGCTTCTTAAGATGGATCAACTGGCTTTCTTCGGGAAATTCCCTGTATTCAGCCCTCTCTGGCTTCGCCTCCTTTGGCTCTCCCCTTTTAGGTCACACTTAGGGTGTTTATATAGGCTTCGGATGTCTTTCTTCGCCTCCAAGTAACATTTTTCTGCATAGAATTAAAACGGGTCACGGCAGGACATGCCCGTGAGGCACGCCCGTGTGAATCGAGCCCCGGCCATGTTCGAGTCTGCTAAAGTGGCACGACTGTGTGGTGAACTCCAGGCCGTTTTGATTTCTCACTTTGGCTCAATTTTTCCGTTTTTTGCCCGTTTCTCGTTCTTTTCTTCCTCCTATGCTCACCTAAGTATAAAACATGAAATTAAAGGATTAGGAGCATCGAATTCCACAATTCAAGGGATAAATCATCCAAAAGTATGCCAAATGTGGGATTAAAATATGTATATATTACGGTTTATCACAATTCATTAACGTATAAGCAATAATAATTCAATTCAAACACATTTATTTGTATATCAACTTACCTCGTATGGAAAATAACGGAAATGAATGGGTATTCAACTACTTTTGATTTCCCCCGATCTAATTTCGTTTTCTTTGGTTCTTGATCTATACATATTAAAATTTAACTCTTTTATTCACCAAATCATTTAATTCAATCCATATACACATATTTAGGTTGATCTATACACATTCAAATTTAACTTTTTTATTCACCAAATCATTTAATTCAATCCATATACACATATTTAGGGCAATACACAAATTAGCCTTCACATTTTCACATTTTGACATTTTAGTCCCTATTTCATAAAATCACAAAATACACATAATTTCCTTTTACACATGCTTGGCCAAATATTCCATTTGTCCATATAAGCCCATATCTTTCATTTATTTCATATTTTGACCCTTCAATTTAGAAATTTCACAAATTATCCCATAATAATCAATTTCATCAAAAATCCAAATACAAAACATGTTAACCCAACACATATCTTTTATTTTTCATCAACTAACATCACAAAGCTCACATTATCAACAATGGCATAACTCAAAATCATAATCAACTTCATGAATTTAAGCATGGGCTAGCTAGAACACTTAACAACGATCACAAAAACATAAAATTATCAAAAACCGAACAAAAACGAACCTTTAATCAAACTTGGAAGTAGCCGAATGTTAAAACACAAGAACCCTAGCTTTTCTTTCTTCAATTTCGGCAAAACAAAGATGATAATGGCCATATTTTCATGTTTGTTTTATTATTTCATCATTTAATTATCAATTTTCATTTTTAACCTTTATAATATCATTTAAAATCCACTAAGTAATGTCCAACTTTGTCATTTAATGCATTCAATGGTTAAATAACCACATAAGGACCTTCTCTTTATAAAGACACATCAATTCAGCCATTATTCAAATAGAAGGATAATTTTGCATTTTTTGTGATTTATTCCCTTTTTTTTAAATTAAGCATACAAACGATCAAATTAAATCACGAAAATTTCACACATACCAATTTACATGCTATAGACTCGAAAAATAATATTATAATATTTTTAGACTCGGATTTGTGGTCCCGAAACTACTATTCCAACTTGGGTCTAAACCAAACTGTTACACTGGTTTCCCCTGCGCATGATTCTAAGCCGAGTTTGATTTTGCCTTTTCCATTTCTATTTTATTTTTACTATTTTAGTCCAACAAGGTTCCTTAATTTTCCATTAGAATTATATTTTCTAATGTTATTAACCAGAAAAATCATATTTTTTGCTTCAACGTTATTATTTTCTCAACTTTATATTTTTTTCTATTTTTGGCATACATGGTACCTATAAATACAATGCATGATTGCACTTCAGAATCACTTAACCTGTGAATATTCATCTTATCTCTGAATGTTTTTTGCCTTCTCAAACCTTTCTCCCCCAATTTTAGCTAAGTGTTTTCCATGTTTTCTTTAGTTAACAAAAATGCTTGTTGAATCTTAAGGGATACGTGAATCCATGAAATATCCGTAAGGACAGTGATTCCCATGCCTTAATAAACAACTACTAGTTCCTAACCTTCAGTTTTACAATAGTTTTTATCGTCTCTAACTATTTATCACTTTCAACACCACTTACCAGCTCACTTGTTTTCTAGAGTTTGCTCCAATCTTCCTCTCTGCCATCTCTTTAGTTAAACAAAAAGAACCCCCTACATTTTGGCAACTCCACTGGGGAGGAGCAATTTCATTTAATGAAACACCAACCTTATTCCTTTTAGCTTCACCATAAACTATGGAGGATTTTGGAAATTCAAATAATTTAATCCTTTCATATATTCAAGACTTGATGAAAAAGATAAAGGCAATTGAGGAAAGGATGTAAATGTTGTAAGAGAATAACAAAAAGATTATGAAAACCAACTCCTAGCTCACATCCCCTTCTAATAACACCCCTTCTCATATCCTTCCCATTAGAAACACTTTTTCCAGAGTTACCCCTGTTTGAAATAGAAAAGGAGAAAACACGTATGATGCTTCAAACCCCATGCTTCCCATGACAATTGGCGCAAACAACACTCCTACCTCCTACACCTTATTTGCTTCCAACAGAAACCATGTTACCACAAACTCCCAAGCTAGAGCTTTCTCTTTAGTGGCACAAGCCTCTAAGACCCAAATTTTTTTCATAAAAAAGAAACTTCAAATGTTGTTAAAAGAAAAAAAAATTCTTAATTCCTTTGAGTTTGACCTTAAATTGCCATACCCGACTAAGATAGCTACTGAGCTATACAATAAGGACTACACTAGTCCTAAATTTAAACAATACAATCCCGGAAGTCTAGTGATGCTCGCGAGCATTTGATAAAATTTATAGAGATGCTAGAAGTTCCTCTAACGCCCCGAACCCGAATCCGTCACCGAAATAGATTACGGAGCATTACTGGAGTTACAAATTTATTTATCAGACAATTTGTTTCATCTAGCATTCATATTTGGAATCAATCAAAATCAAACATATTATCCCTTAAACATATTTATTTTTCTCTACATGTCTTACTTAAATTTATTACTTGTCTCAACATACATAATTTCCTTGTATCAACGTATCAAAGATAATCACATATTTACATGTCATGATAAATATCATTCTCTTGTCGTTTCTTCCTAAATATAAGTCAATTAATTCATAATATCAATATTTCATGTACCATCAAGTCGTATTTCCTTATATCACATAATTAGTAAATTAAACATATAATAATGATAAAGTTTGAATTATAGTGATACAAATCCGGGTCCGTCAATTCATATTCATGTGCACACATTTCCATTTCAAAGATCCATCGAATTTTTCTTTCATTCAACCGGGATTTATTTTCCATTTGAGTCATCCGGATATTTATAAATAAATTTGATCATCATTTTCATTCATTTCATATTCTAATACATTCAATTAATGCTCTAGGTAAAATTACCATTTTGCCCTAAGTTTTTAATTAATGACGATTTCATCCTTTGGCTCATAAAAATAAAATTCTCGTAATTTAATCCTTGTTTCAAGCCTAATTATTCTCATATATATTGATAACAGCTTATGAATTCTATGAAATATCAGAATTTTTCAATAACTTCAACACTTTTCAATTTAATCCCTAAAACATGTTTTCACCCGATCTTGATCTAAATTAATAATTTCATTCAATCTTGTAACTTAAATAATAAAATAATCCATTTCATGCAATTTAGCCATTTCTAACATTTTTACAAAATTTTCCATAAAGTTTTACTTCTATTCAATTTAGTCCATAAGCCTAAAAATGCAAATTAGGCATGCTAGCCAAATATTTATATATATATTTTCCTCCTCCTCCTCTCCATTCCACATCCTTAGTTTATATTACATGCTTATAAGTAACATTATCTATGATTTCACTATTTACTTATAAATTTATTCAAAGTTGTCCATTTGCGTCATAGTAACTAAATTATTTATAGATTGAGCTACAGAATTCCAATTTAATTTCCTCGTGATGTTTTAGAAACTAGACTCAGATATATTCTTACCATAAAATTTTCAGAATTTTTGGTTTAGCCAATAAGTACGGCTTATTCTTTAAATTCACCCATGTTCTGTTGTCTGACAATTTCGACCCTTCTTCACTAAAAATTAATTATCTCCTCATACGGAATTCGGATGATGTTCCAATTTTTCCCTATTAAAAATAAACTCATTTATGATTTTAAAAATATAAATTTAAGCCCCTAATTATTTTTATCAATTTTTTATATTTTTCAAAGTCAGAACAAGGGAACCCAAAATCATTCTGACCTTGTCTTACAAAAACTATTATATCTCATGATTTAAAATTTCATTACTTACACCGTTTCTTCTATAAGAAACTAGACTCAATAATATTTAATTAAATATTTTATTCATCCTATAATTCGATTTCTAAAATTTTTAGTGATTTTTAAAGTTAGACTACTGCTGCTATCTAAAACTGTTTTAGTGCAAAGTGTTGATTTCCAAATTTGTAACACCTTTATTTACTTTCTCTACAATATTTCCCATCACTTTATCTTATTTTCCTTCATTAACATATCAAGAACATAGGACCATATATAAGAAAACTCTATTATAACATCATTTCCAAGCTTTTTCAACAATATCAAACTTAAAAATATATTGAAATCTTGATGTTCTTACCTTGTCTTGTTGATTTTAATCTTTAACTTGACTTTCTCTCTCCTCCAACTTCTATTTCTTCAATCTAACTTGATATTATAGCTCTCCATAGTCTCCTTGTTATTTTTCTCTCTTGGTAGTTATGGAAATTATCTTGATTACTTGGTGAAAATGGTGAATTTTTTGTGGAAAGACTAAATTGTAAAGAAAAGAAAGTTTCTTTCTTCTCTTCTTTCTAAAGTGGGGTGCATGGAAGAAGATGATGGATGGTGTGTGTGTGTGTGTGTTTTTCTTTCCACACACATATATATACTAAATGAAATAATAAAATAATAAAAAATATCTTATTAAAATATTAATAATGTAATATTTATCTAATTAATTAATTTAAAATATCATCAACATAATCATTACATTCTAGAGTTCTCTCTTACTAATTGACCATTTTACCCTTCATGATCTTTTAAAATTCCATCATTGAGTCATCACTTAATTTGGAAAAATTATAATTTAGTCCCTCATAATTCTTCATTTATTCCATTTGGTCCTAATTCATCCATTTTCCTTCTAGATTATTCCACTCCTAAAATATTTGCACCATTGGCCCTTCAAATTATCATATTTACACTTTAACCCCTTAAATTTTGAGTATTTACTCTTGGACAACAAAACTTTTCTCACTTTTACAATTTAGTCCTTTCTTGAATTAATAATGTAATATATCATAATATACTTCCAAATTTTGACATAATCCAAAATTTCCCCTTTTTTCACTTTATTTCCTTACTTAACTATATCAAGGATAATTTCTTACTTTCTTACTATAATAATTTTCGGGGTACTACAGTTCCTGTGTTTGATAATGATTTAAAGTTAAAAGAAATGTTAAGTCCCTGATAGAGAAGGCATATACTTGGTATGTGGATCTTGAACCTTATTTTAAGGAATCATGGAGCTAGATTTGTCCAATGTTTGGTTAAAAGTTCTTTTCAACTTAGGAGAAAGTTAGTCTTGTTGACTTAGGTAGCTAGGGAAACTCAAAGACCAAAAGATTATATTGTGTTACATCCAATGATTTAGAGAGAAAGTTTTAGATGTGTAAGAAGCTCATGACGAGAAAGAATTGGTTAAGGTGTGTATCCAAGAAATGTTTGATGATTCCAACTTTACTTACAAAATTTGCCATTGCCTTCTCTTTATAGTTTGGTAGAGGTTGCAAGAAGAACCAATGATACTATCGTGGGACATAAGAGATGTACATATCACTTTCACCAAAAAGAAGATGACTTATTTTGCTTCAAATAAAGAGAAATTATTTAAGGAACCCTAACTTAATTGTGATGGAAGTGACTCTCCACCATCGTTCCCAAACTTTACGAAAAAAGTACTTGAACTCTTGAATAAATGGGTGAATGAAGGTTGTGTTCGTCTGCCTAAAGTTGAACGTCAACCTCCTAGTGGAGAAAAATCCAGTCCTATGTATTGTCAATTCCATAGGATCTTTAAACATCCAACACAAGAGTGATGATAAATTTAAAATTTTACTATGGAATGATGAAGAAAAATGATGATAAAAAGGTGTATTCAAAGTTAGTGAAACATACTTTATTTGTGTTTTTCTTATGTGTTTAAATACTATTATTTTTTATATTTAAGTACATATTTACAAGTTTAAATTTTCATTTTGCTTGGCATAATTGTGATATGTGACCCATCCTATAACAACCCGATTTTGGGTCTAATCAGAACAGCGGTTTCGAGACCACAAACTCGACACAGTAAAATTCATTTTTATTATATTTTTATCGTCTACAGTTTTATGGAATAATTTCTTAAAAATTTCGTTTGAAAATTTTGACGTTTGGGCACTCAATTTAGTCAAAAGGACTAAATTGCAAAAAGTGAAAAACTTGAATTCTTTATGTTAAAGGTGTCTAATTGTTATGATATTGTAAATTAAAGGCCTTTAAGTGGTAATTAAAGCATTATATTTCATAATCAACAAAAATCGACATGGTTTGGTATGTTTCTAAAGTTTTTCATTAAAGGCATTTTGGTAATTTGGCAATTAAATGAATTAAAAAGCCAAATTAAAAGCCAATTCTTGTCCATCTTCTTCCTTATGGCCGAAATTCACAAGGGGGAAGCCATAGCTAGGGTTTGGCCACTTCCAAGCTTGATTGTAAGTCCATTCTAGCCATGTTTTTAATGCTCTTTACATTTTTTAAGTCGTTGTAACTCGATCTATCTATTTCTACCACTAATTTGAAGAGATGTCAAAGTCTAAAATTTTACCCATGTTGAACATGTATGTATTTTGGTGTTTGATGGTAGAAAATGCATGTTCGTTGATTGTTAAACGACTTTTGCTAAGTGATTTTCATAAAAATACCTAAAATGACTTGTTTGTAAAAGTTGTAAAATGAGTAGTAAAAGTGTTAATAAATGAAAAATGTGGGTTGTTATGAGCATGATATAGGTTCTGCTAGGCTTAGGTTTTAAAAAAATTGAATGAAAATCATTTTATGAGCCTAAGGACTAAAATGTAAATTATCAAAAGTTTAGGGAAAATGTAATTTTTCCATAATTTGATTTTGGGCTGATTTAAATAGTATAATGATTAAATAAGTTAAATGTGATATTATAAATCAAGAAAAACGAGGTTCGGACCTAGAACGGGGAAAAACAAATATTTGACGATTTAGTCTGTTTTGCCATTTTTATGCCGAGGTAAGTTCGTATGTTTAATTAGCATTAAATTATATGTGTATAAATTCTTAATTGATATAATTGTGGTGAATGCTATATTATTGAAATGAAATGTGAATGCTATGAGTACAATACTACGAAAATGACCGACAAAGATTTCGACAAACGAGTAAATCCCGGTTGAACCTTAGGAATAGATAGGATACAAATGTCATTATATTAGGGTTACTGAGATTATGTGTAAGACCATATCTAAGGTATGGCATTGATATGAGACTATAGCTGGGCTATTGGCATCGATACGAGATTACATGTAAGACCATATCTGGGATATGGCATTGGTACGGTACTGTGTGTACGAGATCCCCGAGTATCCTTTAGTATTCCAAATGGTTAAACGGGAAATTCAACAGGTACGTCAAATGAGAGAAAGAGTATGTAAGTATTACGAGTTGGTACAAGTATGTACATAAAGTTTATAAGCATTGATTTCATGAAATTGTGAGTTGATGATTTCTTTGAGAATGTTTTTTGTGAAAACCTTGTGATTATTGGTCTATACTTGTGATGTATGAAATACATGGTAAATTCAATTGACGATTATGTGACTGTCTTTCGGTCCAAATTGAGTTATGATGTGGCATGTTTTATTCACACAAATTGTGATTTATTGGATATGAGAAAAAAGGAAGATTGGCATAGTTATGGAAGTATGGGAAGATAAGAGTTTAGGCAATTGAAAGATGTTAAAGTATATGCTTGAAATGTAAATACTCATAATTAATTTGCATGTTTACTATGAGGTTTGAAATGATTTGTTGAATGTAATATGTTACAAAGGAGAGATTATGGTTGTTAGGCTGATGCCAAGATATTTTAAATCATGCTTATAAGTTGATAGGGTAAACATTATGACTGAATAAAAATTATAGTTGTGAGATTCATAGCAATTTGTATTATCTTGTGTTTAAATTGTTGAATTTGATAAAAGATTTGTAAGAGTTGCTTATTATTACAGACTTACTAAGCTATATAGCTTACCCCCCTTCCTTTCCCATGTTTTATAGTGTCATCGAGCCAGCTTGGGTTGGAGATCGCCGGAGATCCTACCACACTATCAAGTTATCATTTTGGGTATAAATGAATCCAAGCATTTTGAGTCTATGGCATGTATAGGGACTATGTCAATTTGTTATATGTGTCATTATTAATTTGGCCATATGTGTTAGCTTGTAATTGTTAATGCTTCATCTTATATATAGCCATGAATGATAGATTATGTTGATCATAAGTTTATTCATATGTTAATGCCCTCTTGTGAATATGAAATTAGTATGTTTTTATCGGGCTAAGTATGATGTTTTAAGCATGATAAATGATGGTATAAGAATGACATGTTATTGTCTTGTTTGTGGTTGTTTGGTTGTATTTACATGCTTGAATTTGTGCCATGAAATGTTGTGTAGATGTGTGCAAGTGTGGGTGACAAAATGGCTTGGTAAATAGCCTTGTTTTTGTCCACACGGGTGTGTCTAGGCCATGTGTGACACACGGTCTGCCCCACGGGCATGTGTTCCACCGTGTGTCCCCTGCACCTTAATTTTGGAATAACAAAATATCCAGAATTGAGCACACAGGCATGTGTCTCAGCAGTGTGTGCTACACGGCCTAGCACACGGGCGTGTGGCACAAGTCAGAGAGCAGCCTAATTTCGAACACGGCTTGAAGCAGGCGTGCCTAAGGGTCACACGGTCATATCCCTTGGACCACACGGGCGTGTGAGCCCTGTAACATGAAAAATTTTCTAAGTTTTGTAAAATTTTCTAATGTTCTCGGTTTTGTCCCGAACCACTTCCAAAGCATGTTTTGGGCGTCGTAGGCTCATTTTAGAGACGATATGAATGTGTATGAAAAGTTTTAATTTGGATGAAAATTTATGACTCGGAAATGTATGTTTGCTTGTGTTTATGCCTGATAATGCCTCGTACCATGTTCCGGCGTTGAATACGGGTAAGGGGGTGTTACACATCCAACTAATTATTCCTCATAAGTAGAGAGCTTGTCTTTTAGGTAGAAGTACACTTAATGAAGAAGTCGACCACTGTGGTCAAAGAGCCAGTCCCATCACTCCCTAAAAATACATTTTTAAAGAAGTTGGATGTTGTGGTAAGCACATTTATTGGTACACTAATAAGTATAAATAGGAAGAATGAAAGTTCAGAATAGGGAAAGTTCTTAATGTAGATCAAACTTAAGTTTGTGAGACGTTGCTCAGAAATGAGTCCACTATACTCTCCCAATAAAAATATAAACAAATCACTCAAATGTGAAAATACAAAGCACATAAAGTGCTCATTACAATCTAGACTGAACAGCACAACTCTGTATCTCAATCCTACAAGTATATTGCCTATTCATAGGCTACGAAGTTTTGGTGAAATGGACTTATATTCAAGAGTGGGATAACAATTTAATATTATCATATTTGCCCGTTGATGTCCACCGTTTCCAATATTAATAAGGTCAACAAGGTAAGTTATCATTATCTTCAGCCAAAATGCTCACTAATATTAGCCATAGTATTGTTAAGATGCTCATCATAATCCATGAGAAACGATTCAAAACAGCTGGGACTCTGCTTGTTGGAATTGCGTTGCATAACTAAATCTTGTTTTACTTAAATTAAGGCTTAAGGATTATCAAATAATCAATGTATTTTTTTTGCTAAAATAGATCAAATGACGCACTATGCCAAAACTGCTAGCTCTCCAAAGCAAGGCATAGTCAACTAAGCGTGGAAAGAGATGTACCAACATTTCAAATCACACTGCAACTTATGCATAAACAAACATCATTACAGTTTTATTTCTTTTAGGATTCCTTAGATTTTTGGGCTATAAATACATAACTTAGTATTCTTTTTATAATTCATAGATTTTTGCTTTATTAATAAGATTAAACCGTGAGGTTTTCCTACTTTCTTGTTTGAAGAGTTGTTTACAAATTATTTTGATGTTGTGGCGTTTCGACATTTTGATCCAATAATCCAATTTGCTAGGAATAAGTTTTCTAGTGATTTGGTAAGAAGTTGTTCCATAATCCTCATTGCTAATCACTTTGTTTATTAGAGGGACCGTAGAATAGGTCCTATCTTCTTTTTTTTTTTCCTTCTATTTTCCTTAAATTATTTCTAGTTTCTTTATTTCCTTTTTATTATTCTTTAATCCTTATTTTTTATTTATTTGTGATTTAGTTTCGATGTTCAATACCAATATTCATTTTTTCGAATCAGATTTTGTTCTAAGTCTAAGAATCAAGTTTCGGGTCTGTGGTTTCTCATAAAAAAAATATGTTAAGTTTTAATAGGAATTTTGTGGATACTTAAGATTCGTAAGTTTGATATTTTAGATTTCGGTTTAGTACAATATCTTATCTTACATGCTTGTAGGATTCTTAATATTTGAGTTGGAGGCTTGACAGTATACATAAAGAAAAAGTTCATATTTTATTTATTAAAGATTTTTTTACCATTATATGGTAAAATATTAAAAAATGAAAATTTAAGCTATACATTTAAAAATAGCTAGGTTGTTATTTTTGCTCAATTTGTCAAATCTAATCTGAAGAGGGTAAAAAATTACTGCCTCTTGATTAAGATTTTTGCTAATTAAAAATAAATGATAAAAAGAGTTATTCATAATTTTCATCGAATTAGTTCAAGCATATAATATTAACTTTATTCAAATAATTAAATCTGATTGGAGGATTTTTTTTTAAGAAAAACAATTATTATATCGTGGATTTTACACTTTTTGTCGCATTCAACAATGACATTGACAAAGATGAGTGCTTCATGAGTTCCATACATTAGTTATTTGAAATTAGAAAGAATGGATCGAATTTGATGTCATGAATATTAAACAAATCATTGTAAGCAGTGTAAATGGTAAGCAATCCAAATTAAAATCAGCATGAAAAAGATTGTAACTAGTTAGTTCTTCGTCAAAATGTAGGCTTGTAAGTGCTATGCTTTGTTGTTGTTTCATATAATAATTTAACATCTTCTCTTTTATATGCATAAATGGAGAAAAAAATCACTAACAAATAAAAAATTGTACAATGAACTCCTGTAATTTGTTTGGTTATAAAGAGACCTTGAACCATAGAATTATGAACAGCGCTCTTAATACGTATGAATTGGGATATGATAATTAGATTAGAATAATGAAAAACTCAGGCTCAACTCTGAAATTGAATCTGAGTTTTATTGATGTTTTATATAGAGTTGGATCTCAGTAAAAATACAGAATACTTGAACTCAAAGGGAGGATAGGAAAAACCCCACTAAGCCTAAAGCTGCTCAACCGTACTGCGTACAGATTCCAATTTATCCCAGAAAATCGATACATTACCACTCTTTTTTGGAGGAGTTTTGGCTAAACGCTAATTAACTGTGGACTGGCAAACCCAGAAAACATGTGGGGCTTGCTCTTACACTGCTGCTGTATTTCAAGCATTTTCCTCCGTTTGTTGAAATCCCACTCTCTTATGGAGTCTCACCAATGGACTTTTCACTATTGACTCTTCAATCTAAGGGGATTCATTGTCTTCAACCAAAGTTTCAACGGCCTTGCTGTCACTGTTATCGTCATCGCCATTGTTAATATTGTCGGTTTCACTGACTTCAGCCACTTCGTCGACCTTCGCTTCAATCTCATATTAGTTTTCATTAAAAGAAACAAGGTGCAACGTTAAACGACCATTGGAACGGTGAGCTCGAATATAGTCATTGAATCTAACTTTTTCTTCTTTGAGAATCAACCGTCCGTCACTTGTGTAATACCTTTTCAACACCCACGGCATCGGGCAAGGCAGGTTGTTGTTACGAGCCAGCGACGGGATCGGTGGCGGAATCTCTCTCTTAATAATCGTCTGAAGCCGTTGTTCTCGCTTCCCACGACTTTGACTGCAATCAACAACGCCGCCGCCGCCGCCGCCGCCGCCGCGAGGTCCTTCGTTGTTATCGAGATGAAGGCAACTCTCCGAACCGATGTAATCACTGATCAAAGAAGAAGAGGGTGAAGAAACGACGACGCTTGATGCCATCATACAAGAAAATTGGGTTTTCGGTTTGGATCGTTCAAACTGGCTTTAGGTTTTCTTAATTTCTTTTGTAAAAAAAAAAAAAAAGGTAACAAAATTAGGTGATAAATAGAGAAAAAGAGAAAAAAGAAATGGAACGATATCTGTAAAGTCAAGAATAGGCTTTTAAATCATCGAGCTTCAAGAACAGCTAGGTTTTCCAGTATCTTATCTTTCAGATATTTGCATCTCAAAACCCTGTTTTTTTTTTTTTTTTTTTTTCCATAAGAGAAAATATATACAATTTTAGTATTTCATGGAACATTATAAATATAATAATAAAAAATAAAATTCAAAACATAGATATAAATTGTGATAAAATAAATATTAGGTTAAAATATGACTCCTGATTGCCTATTTTGATCTAATTTTACGTAAAGAAATGAAATTACAGTGCAAAATTAATTTTGTTTTGAAGGGAACGGATTTCCCGAGGTTGACAGTGAAGAATGAACACATATCTGCCATGCATGCAAATGAATACCAGAAAGCAATACTTTTAACTCAAATTTTTTTTTACATAAAATTCTACTATTTTAATTGAAAATGTTTGTATATATATATATATAAAATAAATTAATCAAGCACTCATGAAGAATAAATTAATACTGAAAGAGAGAAACAATCAAAACGTATTTGTTCTGTCAGTAAAGAACATACCCGATATTGGAACACAAATCCAGAACTGAAATTTGAACTCAACCGAAAACCCTAAAATAAAAAGAGGAAAGGGAAAAACCCAGATTCAAGAAAGGGATAATTAACAAGTTTTTTTTGAAGAAAATTAATAAAAAGTGAAAGTGAAAATTGAGTTGCCTGAACAGAAGAGAAGATGAATATATAAGAAGAGCAGTGAGCAAGAGAAAGAAATTTCATTTTTATTAAGGAGGGACAGATCAGAAACAATTAAAACCGCATTTCTCTTTTGAAAAACTAGTATATATTACAAGTTTTTTCGATGGACAGATAATGGTTTTTTTTAATAGAAATATTTTTTTGAAAAGAATAAATGAGTCTAAAATCACCCATTTTTGGAATAAATTGCCTAATTTTAGGCGAGGTTTCAGCGATAAGGTTTGTTTCTAACTTCTACGTAACGTTTTAGCCCGGGCTGATTTTTAATTTTACTTAAGTTTTTTTTAACCATAGGATTAGATGATAATTGATAAGATTATTATATTTTAAATATTTTAAATATTTTAAAATATTACATATGCATATGCATATCATATACCATATATACTACAAAGTCTTCCGCCTCCACTGACGTGAAGAATTTAACTTTTGCCACGTGATTTATTCCTATTTTAATTAATCAATATATTTTCTAAAATTTGGAGATTAGTTTAAAACAAGAATAATTATCACTAAAAAAATTTCACCCCATTATCCTTTTATTAAATAAAAATTATTATGTCATAAGTGTTAATTTATTCGTTATTTTCATAAGTTGTTTAGAATTTCTTTCTCTGATATTCCATTTAAAAAAATCATAAAAGTGACTTATAGTTTAAAATTATTTTATATATTATTGACATATAATAATATATATTATATGAAAGATAGAAATAATAATCTTTTATTGGTATGGAAGTTATTCGAAACTTTTCCTTGGGAACTTTCCTAACCTCGGCATCATTTGCACATTTGCAATTAAGTAGCTCATCATGTTTTACAAGTCAATTTAAAATCCAATCATTTACCCCATTATTATTTTTAAATAAAAACTATTATATCCTCAATAAAATTTTAATTTATAAATAAATTAATAAAATAAAAGATATATTTTAAACTAAATTAATAAAATAGAAAGATATATACTTTTAGATGCTTTAAGAAATTTAAAAAATTAATTTTAATTTAATATTGACTACAAAATACTCCCATAGTTCACAAGTGTCAATTTATTCACTACTTTTAAAAACTCTTTAGAGTTTCTTCATTTGAATAAATTCACGAGACAAGGCATATGTTTAAAGTTATTTATATGTTACTGATATATAATAATATAAAATAATAATATTTCTATTGGTCCAAAAATAACCCAGAACTTTCCTAAAATTTGCAATGGATTCTAACCTACTTTATTATAGTTACGTGGTGGTATTAGATTTTGCAAATGCAAATTATCACAATTACCATAGTGGTATTAGATACATAATTAGATACATTTTAAAATAAATTAATAAGAGATATATTTTAGATTCACTTTAAGAAATTAAAAATTAATTTTAATCTCACATTGACTAAAAAACATTCTCATAGCTCACACTTAACCTATAAATAAGTGTCAATTTCTTCACTATTTTGTTTCTTCATTTGAAGAATTTCATAAGATAGGACATATCATTTAAAATTATTTATGTATTATTGATATATAATAATATAAAATAATAATCTTTCTATTAGTTTGGAAATAACTTGGAACTTTCCTAACATTTGCAATGATTCCTAATATACTTTATACATTTACCATGGTGGAAATAGATTTTGCAAATGAAAATGAACGGTGATTCTAATATACTTACTGTGGTGATTCTAATAGAGTACTACGATTTTGCAACCAATAAAGTGCTAAAATTTTACACATGAATAGTGATTCCAATACAGTACTAAGATTTTGTAAATGAATGTAGATTCCAATATAGTGCACTTAGCGACCAAAATGTTAAGATTTTGCAAATGAATGGTGGTGATTCCATACAATACTAAGACGTGGGCATCCAAGTAAGACATTGACATCCAATGGTCATAACTAAAAGTTTGTTTCAAAACGCATATTCGTTTTTCCACTACAGTACTAAGATGTTTGTTTTAAACAGCAAGTTTGCATTTCAAATATAGTACTAAGACATTGGCACCGAATGGCCATAAGTTGGAATCCAATTATCATAACTAAAAGTTTTTTTTTTCAAAACGTTTCTTTAAAAACGCAAGTTTTGTCACACCCGGATTTGTAAGATCTTAGGTAGCAAAAGAGTTTGGCATACTAAGTTGAAAAATTCGCTAATCTGGCAGGTTCTTTTTACAAGTAAGAACAAGTAGCGGGTTGGTTGAAGAAAAGTTAGGTTTCAACCATAATCCTGTTAGTATTGAACTACACATATATTAGTGGGAGAGATGATGATTAAGGAAATTCCAGGTAACTGTAAATTGGTTTTGGTGATAGGGGTCAGAAGGACTATATAGGAGAAGCATTCTTCTTAGAGGACAATTCTTTAGTTTTTTTTTTTTTTTTCTGTTCTTCTTTTCTTTGGTTTGCCATAGAAGAGAAAAGATTGAGGAATGTTCATGTATGAAGGGGAGAGACTAAGGATTTAGTCTTAGAAATTGGAAATCTTGAATGCTAGTAAGTTTTCTAATCTCTTTGCATTAGCAGATTCAAGAAGAGAAAGGTAGTTAATGATTTTAGTAAATTATCTGTTTTGTTCTGTTTTGGGGTAAATTAGTGGATAATCATTCAATGGCCTTTGCATGAGAAGAAATTATAGTTTTTGTGATAATGAATGGTCACAGTTGAATTCTGATATAGCTATCATGTTGCATTGATTGAGGAGGCTCGTGTAGCAAGAGAGAAGCGTAGGGGGTGGATTTGGCATAAACTTTTAGGTGAGTTCTTGGATTCAGATCCTAAATGGATATATTCTGTGTCATCAAATACTGAATATGATGAATTGGTGTTTTACCAATGTTAAATCAACTTGTGGTGAGGTGTTGATGTTTTGTGCGTGCATGTAGTGTTGACATGCAAATACTGTTGGTTATGAATTTAATTATTCTGAATAGATGAAATGTTTGGCGTGGTATATGTTACGTTACGAGATGCAATTATATGACTGTGAGTTATTTATGTTAAGTTTATGAAAGGTTTGGCGTGATGCGTTATTGCATATTAAATTGATATAAATGACTGGTAGTAAATCAGCTAACTCAAATAAACTTATGTTTTGATCTTAAATTAGCTAACCTTTATAATATCAACTGTGAACATAGGGCAGAGATCTGTTTAGGAGTTGCAATCTTAAATTAGCTAACCTATATAATATTAGTTGCAAACGTAGGTCAACGAGTTGTTTAGGATTTGCGATCTTAAATAAGCTAACTCAAATAATCTTAGGTTGTGATCTTAAATCAACTAACCTTTATAATATCAGTTGTGAACATAGGTTAGAGTCGTTTAGGAGTTGTGATCTTAAATTAGCTAACTCAAATAAACTTAGATTGCAATATTAAATCAACTAACCTTTATAATATCAATTAGGAACATAGGTTAGCGAGTTGTTTAGGAGTTGCGATCTTAAATCAGCTAACTCAAATAAACTTAGGCTGCGATGTAATAGCCCGGTTTAGACCTTAGTCGAAACAGTGGTTTCGGGGCCAAAAATTTGAGGTCGGAAAAATATTTTAATATTATTTTTGGTGTTTATAATATGTGATTGAGTATGTGTGAAAATTCTGGTGCGAAAATTTTATCGATTGTATGCTTAATTTAGAAAAAGGACTTAATCGCATAAAATGTAAAAGCTATGTGCTGATTGATAAAGTGCTTATTTGGCATGGCTTTCTAAAGGAAAGGTCCTTATGTTGTTATTAAGCCATTATATTGGTTAGTGGACGGTAAGACCATTGAATATACATGTTATATATGTTAATAATTAAAGGTTAAAATTGTAAATTAGTTAGTAAAGTTAATAAAATAAAAACAAAGTTAAAATGGTAGACATTTTAAGTGTTCATCCACCGAAAATGCAAAGAAAATATAAAGAAAAAGCTTGTAGGTATTCGGCCCTTGTTCAAGCAAATTGAGGTATGTTTTTTACTCGGGTTTTGATAATTTCTATGTTTTTGTAATCGTTGCTTCGTGTTCTTCAAAACCCATGCTTTAATTTTGTGAATTGATGATGATTTTGAAATATGTAATTGATGAACACATGAGTTTTGTGATGTTTGAAGATGAATTATGAAAGATATGTGTTAGATTAACATAGTTTTTCTTTGAGTTTTTGGTGATTTTGAGTAATTTGGACTAAATTGAGAAAATAATATTTTGAGGGACTAAATTGTTAAATAAATTAAATTTATGGACTTTTATGGACATAGGTAGAATTCAGCTAGGCATGGGTGAAGTGAAATTTTGTTTATTTTGTGATTTTGTAAAATAGGGACTAAAGTGTCAAAATGCGAAAATGTGAGGGCTATTTTGTAAAATGCACTAAATATGTGTGTTTGGACTAAATTGAATGAATTGGTGATTGAATGAGCTAAATTTGAATATGTATAGACCAAGAAAGGAGATATTCGGATTGAGATCGAGATCGAGACAAAGACAAAGTGCTCGATTGATCGACTAATCTCAGTATATCTACATTCGAGGTAAGTTTGGATATAATAAGTGTTCTTATATTATGTTTAAATGCTATGAAATGAATAGTTATGTGATTATTAGATTAGAAATGTTATGTGTGGAATCAAGATAAGTGGCACTAAGTGTGCATAATTAGAAATGCAACAGAGATGATTAGCACAGTGTGTGCGAAATAATAGAAGCTTCGGCTTTTCGATTGGCACTATGTGTGCGTACCAAATTAAGTTTGGTTTTATATTGAGGCACTAAGTGTGCGATGTTACTTAAGCTTTGGCTATGAATTGGGCACTAAGTGTGTGATCGAATTGAAGAGATAGTGAACAGTGAATAAATTGTGGTAATGAGCATTGATTAGCAAGAGCGTTTGTTAACTAAGTGTTGGAAAAGGTATGTTTCAAACCTATGTGGTTGATAATATTGTTTAAGGTTGAATAGATGGATATATAAGTATATGCTTGAGGATGATATTGTGTTTAGTAGTGAATCTATCTAAGTGATGGTTTATTTATGTATTGATATTGCATTATTGAGTAATATGTATTACATTACGAACTTACTAAGCTCTATAGCTTACTGTGTGCAGTGTTTCTCTATTTTACAGTGTCTTTAAAGCAAGCTCAGATCCAGGGATCATCAGCGACTCAATCACACTATTGGCTATCTATTTGGTACTTTTGAAAGATGTGTATAATTGAATATGACATGTATAGGCTAGTTAATATGGCATGTTTTGAAGTTTATAAACTTTTCCATGTGATATGGCTTGAAGGTTGAATAATGTTAGTACATATGTGTGGAATTATGTGAGTGATGAGTAAGGTATGTTTCATGCTTAATTAGTTGATGAGAATTGTGGTTTGAATGTGATTTTCTGGTATGAATTATATGATGCTAGACTTATTTGCTTTAGTATGTTAAAATTGGTATTTTGAATAGACTTATTTGAATGGAAATTGAGTATGATAATAAATGATGTAGTTGATGATAAATTGGGGTATATGATGGTATGTTTAAGTTTCCAATTGGGATATATATGTATGTGATTTGAGGCTTGTAGGTGATCCTAAGTGTGGAAGGCAAGTTTGGTCTTGTAAATGGCCTATAATTGCCCACACGGTTGAGCACATGGGCGTGTGGCTCGAACGTGTCTTTCAAATTTGTAATTTGATTCAAGTCAGACTTGAACACGGGCTGGACACACGGGCATGTTACTGGCCATGTGGTGCAAGTCGATGTCGACCACGGGTGAGGCACACGGGGGTGTCCTAAGCCGTGTGAGGCACACGGCCTACCCACACAAGCGTGTGACCTCTGCAGTTTTGGAAAATCTTTAAATTTCAGAAAATTTTTGTATGTGTTCGGTTTAGTCCCGACCCCTATTTAACATGTGTTTAAGGTCTTGTAGACCTCATTAAGGGACTATATGTTTATGTTTATGAAATGTTTGAATATGATTGACTTTGTGTTGTAAAATGATATGAAATGTTTCGAAATGATCTGTAATGCCTCTTAACCCTAGTCCGGCGACAGATACGGGTTAGGGGTGTTAATGCGATCTTAAATCATCTAACCTTTATAATATCAGCTGTGAGCGTAAGTCAGCGAGCTGTTTAGGAGTTGTGATCTTCATGCATGACGGTATTATCATGGAGATCAGAATTATCCAACTGTATCTTTCTCTTCAGGTCTTCATTCTGCCTTAATAACTCTTGTTGAAATGTTTGCTATTGCTCAAACCTAATATTTTGCAAAGTCATCTGCTCCCTCAGCAATCTCATATACTCCTAAAGAGAAAAAACTTGTTGTGGGGATGCCTCCTAATCGAAGGGGAGTGATAATCCCCAACCAAAAGGGATATTCAAGTTAAAAGAATTTGAGGCTCCTGCATAAGCTGAATTACCCAAATTTTCTGGCCGATCGGCCAACCCAACCAACAAATAAATTCGCCTCACCGGGCTGATTACAAGCACTATAAACTCCAGGTTGTCCTGTCAAAAAATTAATGGAAAAATTCTCATTGAGGTGAGCCATTTTGATTTTTTTACTTTTATGTCTTTTCTATTTATATAACATGGGTATTGTTCATTGATATGACATACTAGGTAGGTTCCATACATGTCAACATGTATCCTATTCTAGACTTAACACGTGTTTATGCGGTCCTATGCGCGATCTCACGTGTGACTTGCAGGAGAATGTAGGTACCCATGCTGTGAACATCCATTATTATGCGAGCTCGATAGAACCATCGAGTTGTGGACCGATGATGGCAAGTATCATATTGAGCTCGATAGAACCCGACCCAAACCCATTCGGGTTTTGGGTTGGTGATGGCAAGTTTCATAACACTAACTTATTAATTTAAATTCCTAATTATCTTAACTAAATTAAAAGTCTAATTATCATAATATAATTTTGAACTCCTAATTATCCTAATCGACACAAAATTTAATCTAAACTATTACAAAATAAAAAATAAAAAATCTAACCTCACATTATTTTCTCTCTTTTCTTTGAATTTTTTTTAGTTTTAATTTTTTTAATTTTTACTTTCACATCAAACTCGAATTCGCTGTCTAAATTCTTAAAAGGATTAATTTCTAATTTAGTCCTTCATTGACTGTTGATCATTTAATTTAATCTCTATAACTAAACCAAAATTCAATTTATTCTTTAGATTATACCCATATTTAATAAAATATTTCTAATTATTTAATTTTATTTAAAACTTCTATTAATATAAATTTATTAAAGAATACAATTCATAAATTAAATGAAAGAATTTTCTTACTCAATCAAACTTTCATAATATATTTTAATTTTTCACATATATGATATCTTCCTATCTTGAATATTTATTTAAATATTAATATTATAGATGTTGTGCCGTTTATTGTTTAGTCAATAACGAAATATATAAAATTAATGCCATAAATTTTGAAAAAATTATGTTTCTTTTGAGATTTTGGAATTCTTAATTCCTATGAATATAATTATAGTTAATTTAGAATATATTAATAGACAATTACTTAATTTCGTTCACATGTTCAATATTATAAATATTATATTTATTGAATTTATACATTTTAACTTATATAAAATTTAAAATCTCAATTAGGTTTTTATTTATATATACAACTCATTCGTGCATTACACTGGTAAAAATCTAGTGGGTATATCTATTAAATTACTAACTCATAATAAATTTATATAAATTTATCCTTTTAAATTTTAAATAAATGTGGAATTATGTCTCGTATTTTTGGCTTTTTTCTCTCGCTTAAATTCTATTTTAGTTTCTCATTTAAACTCTGATTAGTATAATAAGTTATTTTAATATTAGTTTCCCACTTCTTATTTTGGGTTTTGGAGTTTAGTTTTATCTCCATCTTTTATACTATCCGTTTTTGCCATTTTAATGAATTTATCTTTGCCCATTATTTTTTATCCTCTTCGAAGGGATTTTTCCACTTAAAATATTAATTGTGTTCAATCTTTTCAATTTATTCGTTATTTTACTTGTTCGTTACTTAATCGGGTTTATCCCCAACAAACTGGTATCAGAGCTAGTTTGATTTCTATAATCAACCCATTCAGAGATGGCGAGAACAAGGTTTGATATTGATAAGTTCGATGGCATCACAAAATTAAATTTGTGGCAAGTTTGAATGACGAAAATTTTGATTTAGGACAATCTTAAGAAGATCCTTACAGAGAAGAAGCTTGTAGACATGGATAAATTAGAATGAGATAGGTTAGATAAAAAGACTTTATCCACGATTGAATATTGTCTAACAAATAATGTGTTGTAGGAGGTTTTGAAGGAGGAAAAGATATTCGCCTTATGGAAAAGGTTAGAAACCCTTTATGCGACAAAATCTCTGGCTAACCAATTAGTGCTGAAACAACAGTTGTACACGTTTCGCATGAATGAAGGTGAGCACCTCAGAGATCACATCAGTCAATTTATTACTCTTTTGAATGATTTAAAGAATGTTGAAGTTTAGGTTAACGATGAAGATCAAATTATACTATTATTTGGCTCTTTACCCCCTTCATACAAGTCTTTCAAGGAAACCCACTACAGCAAAACAGACTTTTAGCGGCGTTTTTTTAGGCCTTTAGCGGCCCTTATAAGCGCCACTAATAGTATTTTCGGCGCTTTTAAAAGCGCCGCAAAAAATACCGCTAAAAAACGCCGCAAACTTTAGCGGCATTTATGAGAAATAAACGCCGCTAAAGGTCATGACTTTTAGCGGCACTTTTACCACAAACGCCGCTAAAGGTCATGACTTTTAGCGGCGTTTTCCCCAAAAATGCCGCTAAAGGTCATGACTTTTAGCTGCGCTTTTCGAAAAATGCCGCTAAAGGTCATGACTTTTAGCGGCTCTTTCCCCAAAAACGCCGCTAAAGGTCATGACTTTTAGCGGCGCTTTTCGACAAACGCCGCTAAAGAGCATAAAAATAAAAAAAATTAAAATATTATAAAAACGCCACATACTATTAGATGTTTATTTCCAATATACATTTTAATCTGATTGAATAAAGTAAAACATATTTTAGACACTAACTAATTGCAAATAACACACTAACTGATTAAATAAAGTAAAGCCTATTTTACATTTTAATCGGATTAACTTTTTTAAACATGGGATTGCAAATAACACAGTGAAAAACCCTAGTGGAAATCCCATAGCCCTATTGAATAAAACCTCGATTGTCACTGGTCCAACATCTAAAATATATCTTATATATTCATCTAGTTTCTCAAAAAGAAAAGGACAATAAAATAAAATCATACTCAATGACGGTTTGCCTCTACTCGAGACCATTTTGGAAGGCTTTGGAAAGAGGTGGTCGGTGCTCTAGTTTATTTAGTGCAGGAGTGAAGGTCATCAATTTTGAAGCATCTCCTAAGGTATATTGCATTGAACTCCCACTAGTGGCAATTATGGAAACAACAGATGATGATCGATGAATAACATCTTAATAATCCAAATAATAGTTATATAAGCATCGTACTAAGCGCAAATAAAGCAAATAACTAGAAAATCTTGAGCCAAAGAACATTAAACTAAACTTGAGAATGTGACAAGCTACCACATCTATATTGACCTGAGGCTTAACCTTGATATTGTAATCTAAAAAGCACTACATGAAAATGAAGAATAAACTAACATGGGAAGAAGGGGAGGCAAGATACATTAAGCTAAGTTGAATCTTAAGACGCAATTCAGTTCTTCGAATTCAAAACAGGAACCTAAATATGGAGAGAAATCAAAACTATAGACATCAAGTCAGACAGCATGAAACCTCCTTTAAAAAAAACAGACAAACAAATTGGACCATGATTTACGTCCATTAGATATACTTACCATGATATACGGACAAACAAATTGGACTACAGTAGAGAATCTGGGATATGCTTACAATGATTTACATCCATTAGATATACATGCTCCCCACTATAGCTAAGAAGAACCTCTTCTCCATTATGGCTGAAGGTAACATGAGTTAAGTGCAAACTTGAACGTCCCCGAAAAGCAAAGAAAGTAGTATTTAAATAATAAACCAAGAGTGGTTCAGTTCAAAGATATATAATGACATCTAGAAGCAAGAAAGCGGTGTTACTAATGGGGATGTCAATTGATAACAATCAGCAGATTCACAGACTCTGTCAACACTTTTAACTTTAAACATCCAACAAAACTTTTTTCAATGTGCGAGTAATGAAGTAAAAGATTCCAGAAGAGAAAACTAGTCAATAGTGACCTAATGAAGATGATAAGCTCACTCACTTATCAATAATGAAAAGAAAAGGAAAACAAGCAGAGAATTATTATCATTTGCAAATTAAATAGTTACATCATTCAGGACTATCTATTCATAAGTCATATGCCTTTCAAAGCTAACTCTGCACTATAAATGCTTAAAATTAATTAACTGTGCTTAGACTTTGAGCCAAACATGTCGTAAATAGAGCCTTGGTGGTTTTATTTTTGTACCTTGTATTACAAAGCAAAGCAATGCAATCAGACCATGCTTGCTTAATTGACAGATACCATCCGACCATAGAAAAGGTACAAGGTATATAGAAGGTAAATTGATGCCAATAGCAAAAGGATGTTTTTATATAGAAAATAATAATAGGAGGGCATAACTTGTACAGAAATCATATGAGAACCTTGGCAAAACGCTAAACGGTGAGCACCAGCAAGTATAAAATTTTCACTTAGCAAGGGCAAAGTATAAAATAATCAGTGAAATAGCATACATTAACAATAACTACTTTTCTTTCCCAACGTATTTTCCATGCATTTCTCTAGCCATAAAAGGTGAACCAAGCAACTGAAGATTTCTTGTACAAAAGCTATATACATCAATGATAACAATAAAATTGGTTTTATTCCAGTGGCAAATTGTAACCTGTCCTCTAGTTTGTCCATTTCTTCTAGTAGGGAAAGCAATGACAATGGAGATCTACAAAGGTGATCATGGAAAAGTGGCACCTACCCCCCATTAAATGACATCCAGTTTCATACCATGTTGTTTGATGTCACAGAGATTTCACTTCTTCAAATTTATACACGACTCAAACACACAACAAATAAAGTGTGAGGATGAGACAGATCTAGCGGCCATGCCAAACAATGGACTCTAAAGATTGATACAGTCTTTTAGAAAAAAAAAAGGAACAACACTTATCTCAATGTCTAAAAAGAATTTAAATATATGCAAATCATGAGACAAAATCTACTCCTTCCTCCAAATAATACCTACACTATTTAAGAAAACCCTGGGTTTTAATTAAGTTCCAAGAATCATTCCTATCAAAATTTTGTTCTAAATAATCAATGAAATTAACAGTGGTGGCTTTGATATTAAATTCAGGACTTTAAGGATCAAACAAAGTTCTCAAGGAATCAGATTCAGTAAAGAAACTTTTCAGGAAAAAAGTTCAATAATATTCACAAAATTTAGGCAAACCACAAAATAGAGTGGTAGCAGGCAAAAAAGAGATAGAAAACTGTGAGAGGGAAAATAGATACATTTAAAAAGTAGGATGTACTAACAGAAAAATAGGAAACTAAAATCAATTTTTAAATGATACGACAACCAACAGAATGTATATGTTGTATTTTTTTTTTTAGATAAACATAATTTTGTTGTTAAGGATTCATATCTCTATAAGTCGTTATATTTTCCTTCTCTAAGCTGTTAGACTTACTAGCAATCTTGTCTATATTTATATTAGTTATTGTTAGGATTATTAAAATCAACTCGTCATAATTCATTTTACTAAAACTGTAAGTGTAACAAAACATTGTCCCATTGAAGCCTCAAAATTAAAAGTGGCAAATCAACGAGCAACTAGAAAATTATCCGATAAACATTTAATTTAGCACATGAGTCAACGATAAGCGCAATGTAATCTAGGAAGAGAAAATGCATACATTCAATCAAGCGCCATAAAATGCCACTACTATAATGTATGATGCATCATGAGAAAAAGTGCATATATATAAATAAATAAATAAAGTGTTAAAGAGTCCAAATACTACCATTGTAATTGCTAATAGAAGTTATGCATGTCAATTATAACATCTTTCTAAATGTAAATATCAAAAATGCAAAAATTGAAACAACCTCCAATTCTTGTTCCATTGAAAACCTACGGATTAATATAATAGTAAAATTACATTTCACCCCTAAAATTTATTATTCATCTCGGCCCTTTAAAATAATTTCCGCTTTTCCTCTATTTGAATAGCTCTAGTATTATCAAGAGTTTAACTATGTTAGTGTCATCCATCATTTGTAAAGTCACCAAACCTTTTTTTTTTTGCAAATCAATAAATATTATTTTAAGGATATTTATACTTTTTTATATTTTGATAAATTTAGAAAAAAGACATACAAATAAAAAGAAAAAGAGATTTGACATTATATTTTTCATTATATTTTTACATTTAAATTTTTATATAATTTTTTTATAATTTTTATATATATATTTATGTTGGATTAACTCGGCTTCTTTCGTGCAATGTAAAAAAACAGAATTAAGAGACAAAGTGGGTCACTAAAAGGACCAAAGGCAATAGACACAGTTGATTATTACATTTGATCGAGCTAAACCTACCTAACTTTCATGTGAGTTACACACTTTTATTTTATCAAATTACATTCTTGAACTTTTATTATTTACAAAGTAAGAATTATGCAAACTCGCTTAAATTGAATCTAAGGTTTTTACAAAAAAATAAATTTATGGAACCTAGATTATTCCAAAATAGAGATGGCATAAATAGAAAATTAGATACATATATTAGACTAACGCGGGCATCATAAGATTATTCAAACAACTATCGTTATTGAATCAAAAGCAAATTGATTGAAAAAATTGAGTTTTCATTAATCATGAGCATTATCATTGCAACATACAATAGAACAGATTATATCATGCAAACATAAAGCTGAACATGCTTTTAAATATATAACATAAGGGCAAAAAAATCTACAATGTCCGTAATCAACACTTCCCCCTCCCTGAATAGTCGCACGGGCGTGCATGCATATACAAGGACATAAACAATAACCAAATTTGCATGAGAAAACACTAGAACATTCATTTATTAGCATTGCATTTGTTTCCATATTTCAAACTGCAAGTCCCCAAAAATAATAAATCAATATATAGACAACATACATGGAATCGAAATGCAAATAAAAGTTTAAAATGTATAGCATTTCAATAGAATATCAAGAGAATCAGAATAATTACATATACTTACATGCTTTGTTATATCTTCATGCAGACTTTTGGCTTTTTGTTCGAGCTCCACCTGTTAACAAAAATGTTCGGATTAAGCTTCTAAATAACCTTTCTCCACTTGCGATGAATTTTTAATCGATCCAAATTCAATATGTATTAAGAGAAATAAATAAGAACCCATCTTACAAAATAAGCTCTCAAACTTTGCCATTTACCTATGGCTTTGCTTCAAGATAAAGTGAGAAATTTATAAAAGACAAATTGGAAAGTAATAAAATCGATGAATATCTTACACTTAAATGGTTTACACATGAAACCCACATCCTTAAAAAGGAAAGTATTTAATCGTTCTCTTTAACTGAACTTAAAATCGTAATTTGGCAAGTGTAATCATATAAAAGTAAAGAACCTAGTCATTCATAACCCCGATCGAAATGACTTTTCACAGCTGCCTCCTCACAAAGTGAAATGTTTTGCTAGGTTTTCATTTCTCATTCTTTAAGCAATTATCAATCCTTGAAACATATTCTTTTTAAACAATTTTTGAGTTAAGCACAATAGTTTCACCAATAACTTGAGTACCATTTTATTCCATTGGATTCATTTCCTTGTAGTTCTAAGAATAGTAACCTTCCGAGAACATAGAGTGGTCATATAAACAAACAAGCAGTAATCACTCATAAAAAAAGGTTATTGGATAATTTGTTTCTAGGAAAGTAGGAGTTTCTCGTGTATGAGCAAAACTTACAACAGTAGCTCTTTTGATAATACCATCTTTTATCCTCTGTTGCAGATCTATGCATTCTTCCTGTTAACACAACATCATGCAACTAAGCATACAATGCAAGAAGTTACCAAAAATCACAATAATATCATATCTCATGTGGAATGAATTTACGATGAACATATCAACTCCAAAATAGCATAGAAAAAGATATAACCGGTATCCAACAACACAAGGGATAACTGATACACCAAGAAAGCTCAAGTAGGTATCTAAAATCTGTGAATCAAATGTGGGAAAATAGTGCAGATGAACGCTTACACACTCAATTACAATGTAAGCAAAAAGAGGTGTTATCATGGGAAATTTATTCAATGCCAGTACCATCTAACTGTTTACAGAAAGCCAAGGAAATTCCCTCGGTAAATTTAAGAGACTCCACATGCTTGAAACATACAGAGATATATTGTTGGAAATTAAAATTCATGTAACTTTACTGCTATGTTTGAGAACATGAATTTGAAAAATAATCCTGAATGTTACATGAATTTGAGGTTTTCTTTACGCCTGAGAAGTAAAAGATCAAAAGTTGCAAAAATTAACATAATCTTGAATCGTTTATGAAACAAAGATATTTATAGCTTAGATTTAATGCAAATAAGGGTTAGGTTATAGCAAAAGACTATATGATGTTTAGAGTAAAAGATTATCTATTTTCATATAAAAGAATACCAAGAATTAGCAAAAGCTAAAAAGAAGTCATCCCTAACAGCTTCTGTGCTTTCTCTTCACTCTAACAAAACTTCCCACAACCTTTTCTTCAAATGTATCGGGATGCATCAACAGATCCTCCACTAAGCTCCTCCTTAAGTACACAAGTTTGATATTTTCAACAACTACAGAAGCATAACAACTCTTTCGGACTGTATATTCCACTTTGATAGGTACTTTATAGGGGGTCAATGTTCTCGGCCTCTTGCATTCTGAGATAATTTGTTTATCTTCATTCACCGAACGACTTTCACCACCATTCCGATTTCCATCCAATATCGATGGCTCCAAAGTATTAGCAAAATGACTTTTCAAAAGATCACATATTTTGTTCTTTGGCTCCCGTTTCTTCTGAAAAAAAGAGAATACAAATTTGCATCAGAAAGCATTCCTTATGAGAATACAAATTGAATAGATAAAGCATGCTAAGTGTTGACACATAAAATCGAATTAACTACCCTTGAGAATTTAGAGAACCTGGGCCACGACATCTATAGGAGGCAGAGTCTCAAACCTGTGTGCAGCTTCTCCTGCTACTAAAGCAAGCAATAAAGGACCACCGGAAACTGTTGCATAGCTATAGAACAGAAAAAACTCCCCTCGATGGCTTGGATCATTAGTAAGATGCCCAAAGGTATCAAAGTCAATACATAAGGAAAAAGCATTCCAACCTTATTCAATAACCCAAATCCCAACCTCTTTATTCCATCAAGCTTCCTCTGAGGCAACTCTGGGACAAATGTGAAGTTAAGGAACTGATACGCCGACGTCGCGCCACTGCATTGAGGTCGGCCGCGTCATCACTTTTTGGGGGTTGGAAAGGAAATTAGATGATCATTGAAAGGAGGAGAAGCATTCGGGTTGAGGATTGGGATTAGATAGAAATTAGGATTAGAGGTAGGATTTGGTAAGGGAGGAGTGAGAGTAAAATGGGGAAGAGGGGATTGAGAGAAATTATCCGGGGTTTGATTTGGTGGATCCATCGAGAGTTTTCTTTCACACTAGTTAATGTGAGAAAAGGAGTGGGAGAACAGGGTGACAATGGCAGAAGAAATCGGGGATTAGAAATGAAGAGTTAGGGATTAGAAATGGGTGAGTCGGCTGAGGAGGGAAAGAAAAGAAAGGGGCAGTGGCTCTAGTTCAATTTGTGGCATTTATCAGTAACGCCACTAGCACAGAAAAAATTTTTAAAACGGCCACGTTTGAATACAGTCTGAAACATATTTATTATAGCATATTTTTTACGGCGTTTTAATAAAAACGCCACTAATTTGGTGGAAATGTTTTGCAGCGCTTTTACAAAAACGCCACTGTTTCTCAATTTCAATTTTTTTTCCTTTTTTAATATATTTTTTTCTTTCAAAAACATTTTTTTGGAATTTTTATTTTTTTAAAAATTTTGAATATTAATCTTTTTAACTGAAATATTGACTAAAATATTAAAATTTAAAGTTTTAAGTTTTAAATTTTATAATTTTTTATTTTTAACATTTTAATTTTTTTTCAATATTTTTATAATTTTAAATTAACATTGTGTTAATAATTTACAAGAACTAGGTCAATTACACATTAAATCATTGTTGATCATGTATGCTTTTGGGATTTAACCCATTTTGATTTATATTTTTAAAATAATAATTTATAATTACCTTTTTAGATTTGTATTATAAAAAATCCAAGATGCACAAGTAGTTCACCATATTTACCCCTAAACCCTAAAAACTAAACTTTAAACCCTAAACTCTAAATTCCAACCCCCAAACCCAAACCCCAAACACTAAACTACAAACATTAAACCATAAGCCATGAACCATAGACGCTACTTAATTAAAAATTGGTTTCGAAGCCTAAAATAAGTTGATTTTTTATCATTTTATCAAAAAAACCCCAAACCCTTAAACCATACTAGTTAGCCTAACCCTTAAAACCCTAAACCATAAATAATTTTTTACAACATTTTTATCAAAGCCTTAAACCTTAAAATCCTAAGTCCTAAACACAAACCCTAAACCTCAAACTCATAACCCCTAAAATCATAGACCTTAAACCTTAAATCATTAAACCTTAAAACCCTAAATGCTTGTCATAACTACAGAATCTAACACCGAAACCTTAAAGTTAAACTTACATCGCATTTTAACCTTAAAGTTAAATTTATTTTAAATAATAGTATTTTAATTTTTTAATTTTTAACATATATTTTTCTATTTTTTACTTTCAATTTTTTTCTACGTGTCATTATTTTTTTTTTTGAAGAATATACATATTCAATTAAAATAATTGTATTTTAATTAATGTAAATAGTTAAGGTTTAGGGTTTTGATAAAGCAAAACTTCTAAATAGTTTAGTTATTAATTTTGTAACTTTTCATAATTAAGTCAGTTTTAAATAGCAAAATAAAATTAATTTGTAATTAAAAAATGCAATCTCACTATTTTTATAGCATATATTTTTATAAATTTTTAATGATTAAATCAAATTTGATATTTTGTCTTCATTCGATAAACCCTAAACCCGTGAACCTTAAACCATGCACCCACAAACCCATAAACTCATAAACTCAAGCCATAACCCTAATCCTAAGACTAACTGTAAACCATAAACTCTAAACACTAAATCTTAAAATGCTAAACTCGAAACCCTAGTCAGCCTATACAAACCACTAAACCCTTAATTATAACCTTAAACCCTAAATTATTTAGATAAATTTTGAATATTATATATTCTTTCAATATTTTAGGAAATTTAAATAACATTTTCAATTTACTAATTAATTTTGTTTCTCTGAGATGCATGGGTTACCAATTTTTTTAATTTTAATATTATAAAGCTTATCTATTATCTCTAAAATAATTTAAACTATAATTATAATTTTTTATATATATATATATAAGAAATTAAATAATTTAAACTATAATATATATATATATATAAAGTCTATTTTCTTATAGTGGCTAAACCCTAAATATAAATTTTATAAGGGACAAAAGTAATTAAAATAGAATATTAATGCTTACATAGACCCTAAAATAAATTAATTTTTTATTAATAATCCTAACCCCTAAAGCCTAATAGCCAACCCCTAAAATCTTAACCCTTAAATAATTTATTTTTGCGGCGTTTTTTGAAAAAACGCAGTTAATGACATACTTTTTGCGGCGTTTACAAAAAAAACGCCGCTAATTCTCGATCTAGCAACTATATCTCAACTACAAAACGTCGTTGCATTGATTAACATCTTTGCAACGTTTTTTGGTGAAGCGCCACTAATACTCTTCATTTAGCGGCGTTTTTCTAAAAGCGCCGCTAATGCTCAGATTTTTAGCGGCGTTTTTCTAAAAGTCCCGCTAATGCTCAGATCTTTAGCTGCGTTTTTTTAAAAGCGCCGCTAAAGCTCAGATCTTTAGCGTTTTTTCTAAAGCGCCGCTAAAGCTCAAATCATTAGCGGCGTTTTTCAAAAAGCGCCGCGAATGCTCAGATCTTTAACGTCGTTTGGAAAAAAAACGCCGCTATTTCTCCTTTTTAGCGGCGTTTTGGAAATAAACGCCGCTATTGCTCAACTTTTTGCGGCGTTTTCTTTCAAACGCCGCTAATGTATAATATTTACGGTGTTTTTTATTAAAACGCCACTAAAAACGCCGCTAAAAGTCTGTTTTGGTGTAGTGACCCCGATTTATGGAAAAAATAATCTATTATTCAATGATGTGAAGGGTTATCTATTGAGCAAAGACAAACTTGACGATAAGTTTGGTTCGAATAGCAAGTTAGATAGGCAAGCCTCAGTTTTGATAGCATCAAGGAAGTGTGACAAAAAATGTCGCTATTGTAAGAAGTTAAGTCACATCAAGTCAAATTGTTACAAAGTACAAAATAAAAGTGCTGCTGAGAGCAACGAGGAAGATTTAGCTGGTGCTAATTTGGCCAATAAAAAGGGTGATGATTTCTTGTTGGGTCAACAAGTGAAAACTCCAAGCTTACATTCGAGTGGATTCTGGACTCAAAATGTTCTTTCCGCATGTGTTCCAATAGGGACTGGTTCTCCACATACAGTTCAGTTGAATGTGGATTTGTGTGCATGGGGAATGGTTCACCTAGAAAGATAACCAGTATTGGTACTGTTCAGATCAGGATGCACGACGGGACAATTTTTCAGAGATTTATGGAGTTATACCTCGTATTTTTTAGATTTTCTTCTCCTAGTTAAACTTTGTTTTTAGTTTCCCTCTTAAACTTTGATTAGTGTAGGTTATCTTAATATTATTTGACCTACAAATTTAGCCTACAAATAGACTCTTTTTTCACCCTAAAAAACACTCATTACACATTTAGGTATTAATCTTTACAAGTTTTTAAAGAATTTTGTGTTTATGTTTTAAGGGTTCTTATTTTGGGTTTCGAGGTTTATTTTTCTCTGTATCTTTTGTATACCTTTTTGCCGTTTTAGTGAAATTATCTTTGTTAGTGGTATTTTATCCTCTTCGGAAGGAATTTTTTTCACGTAAAATATTTGTGTTTGATCTTGTTAATTTCTTCGTTATTTTACTTGTTCTTAACTGGGTTTATCTCCAACAATAAAAAACAAATGTAAAAGAAAGGTTTTGGTATGAATTTATAAATTATATTTTAACCATTTTAAATTTAATTTTTTTATAAAAAAGTTGCTAATTTCGCATTGTCTATTTGTAGCTTTTTATTTCAATTTCTTTTGATGGGAAAAAAAATAGAGAAGGAAAGCTACTGAATATTCAGTCTTTATCGATGATCAGATCACGACAAATTTAGTTGATTATAGTCATCAAAGCCAAGAATTGTTGCAGAAGAAGAATGGAAGGCAAGAAGCAATTCTATACCGGAACATCGTTGCCGTCAAATTTTGATGATTTAGGTCGTTTTGCAAGCTAGTCTCCACAATCTAGGGCTGCTAATGGTTCTGGGACCTTCAACGACAACACCATGGGACTAACCATAACAAGTTATGGATCCAGCTCTATCACAAGAACCCAACAAAATTTGAACTTCCTTGAGGATAAAAGAAACAATTGAGAGCCTTCAACAACCAAAACTCTAGGAAGCTACTAAGACGTAATCCCGAAGGTTCAACTTCGAATATAAAATATTTTGAAAAATGAGGGTTTCCAGAATTCTATTGAATTCTTATTGAAATTCTATCAACATGGAGTGTTGTTGTGGTCTTTTAGTTCTTATCATAAGATAACATTTATTTTATATAATATATATGATTTTCTTTTCATTCTTTTTAGAAAATGGTTATACACTTTGACAAAATTTGATATTTAATTACTATTTAATACTTTAAAAGTTAAACCCTTTAATTTTTATTTGAAAATTTTAGTTGAAACACAATTATTAATATTCTAGTATTCTGGTTTGTTAAGACATAATTTTTTAAATGAAGAAGACAAAACTGGGAACTTATTAAGTTGTCTAATATAATGCGACATAAGATCTAGTAAAAATATAGTTGATAAATTTTGAAAAAAAAGGTGTTAATAATTGAATTACAAAATTTAAATTGAGAAAAAAACAAACTTTTATTTAATTTTAAAATATAAAATTAAATTTTAAATTTTTAAAATTCTTGGACGAAGATATTGTATAATTATATAAAATATATAAAATTATAAAAAATAAAAGTTTAAACATGCAATTCTAATTAGTTATTTTACAAAATACTTTCTAATGAGCATAAGTATGATTATGGAAACAATAATTATAGTATTTTGACCAATGAATAGCATTATCACTAATAAACCTTTCCCAAATTTAAAATATCTTTTTCTTAATATATTGATTTGGCGATAAAATCAATTCCTTTTAATTAAAATAAGAAATCCACTTATACTAGTGTAAAAAAATAAAAGTTATTTTACATGCTTTCGTATTTCTTTCTATAGTTAATATTTTAACGATTTAATTGTTGAATTTAATATTTTATTCAGATAGATCATGCATATCAATTTTGATGTAAATTAAAATTTCCAACTATTTATTTTATGTAAAAATATTCAATTGTTGAATATATATATATAGATAGCATTATAGATCAATATGATAGAAATATTGGACTGGTAGAAAGATTTAAATGCATAACAAGTACAATTATATCGATAAATTTAATGTTAAATCATTAAAATATTAACCATACAAAAAATATGAAAGGACATTAATTTTACATCAGTATAAGTGGATTCCTTCTCAAATAAAAATTTTCTAGATAACTACATTAAATATATTACATAGCAAATCATATTAATTGAGCACAATAAAATTGTAACATATTACTAGATTGTTTACCCCAAACAACTATTTACGAGTGCTCCTCTTAGTCAAGTGTTGCCAAAGCAATAATCTTAATCTTAATTAATTTGCTAAGCGTTGATTCATTATTATTTTAAATTTTATCAATTTTATTAATCTGATAACAGATTTGAATAAGAGATATTACATTCAAATTTCATTGACATTTTACATTCAAATTTTAATTAATTTAAAATCTCAATAACTCATACTACCAATTAGTGTATTAAATGACTATGCAAATTAATATATAATATAACAAGCAGGGGTGTAGCCAGGGGGCTGGCATGGGCCCCGGCCCCCCTAAAATATAAAATTACTATTTTAACCCTTAAAATTTTTTAAAACTTTTAAATTAGTAAAGGTAAAATTACATTTTGGCCCCCACTAAAATTATAAAAATTCGATTTAATCCTTTATAAATTATAAAAATATAAGCTATAAAAAATTAAAATTTTATCCGTCCCCCCTAAAAAATTCTTCTAGCTTCGACTCTGATAACAAGGTATAAAAGCATATAAAGATGAGAAGTGACAATCTCTAATATATATATATATATATATATAATTTCTATAAATTTTTCACTTTTTGCATTTGATTTTTCATTATCTATTAATTATATTTATAAAGAAATAATAATTTGAAAAAAACATTTTACTTCTTTAAAAAATAGAAGTGTTATAAATTTTACATTGACTAGAGAATACTCTCATAACTCATATTTACATTATAAATAAGTGTCAATTTCCTCACTATTTTTTTGAGCTCTTTAAATTTTGTTGGTTTGAAGAAATTCATGAGATGACTTATAATTTAATATATATATATATATATATATATATATATATATATATATATATATATATATATATATATGAAAGTGAAAATTAATGATGTTTAAGGAAAAGAGCTACTGGTTTGAAAATAACTCGGAATATTTGTAAATTAATAGCAGCGGTTTTAATAATGTTTTAAACGTAAATTTAGGCTAAAACAATGAGTTAATGCGATGCATTTAGCCATACAAAGGTTACGATAGTTTTGAAACGACACTTAATCACCTTTTTGTGGGGTATATAGGTGCAATAAGAATTGCTTTGTTCAAGAAAAAGACATTTTATTTTATCTTGAAAATAGTATTTACTAATTGTGTAGGATATATCTTGATAATAGTTTTTTATGGTTCTACACATTGTGGGAAATAACGGTTCTCAATAGAATTTTGCGAAAACCCTTACCTTTCAATTTTAAAATTTTAAATTTTTATACAATAATTAAAAATAGTTATTTGAAAATATTTATTTATATATAATATTCTTAAAAATATTAATATAATATGTGAGGCCCACTATTAATAAAAAATATTTATAGTTTCTTTACAATTATATAATTTGATGTATTTTAGGAATTAATAGTATTTATGTGATAATAAATTAAAAAACCATTTTATCTCTTTAGAGGAAAGGAAGTGTCATAATTCCCTACATTCACTAAAGAATACCCCCATAACTCTCACTTGTTTTCTCACATTTTTCATGTGCTCTTTAAAATTTATTCATTTCAAGAAATTCATGAGCGATGACTTATAATTTAAATTTATTTATATAATATTATATAAAAGACGGAAATAATAATATTTAAAGAAATGAGGTGTTGGTTCGGAAATACCCATGATCTTCTCACTTCTGCAAACGAACGATGTGATATGGTCGTTAAAAGCAGTTAACAAAATGTTGCCTTTAACTACATTTGGTATTAAATAAAACGATGTGTTTTTATGTTTAAGTAAACCGGTGCATTTTAATCTTTTTTAAGTTTTTAATGAAACAATGCATTTCATTGGTTAGTTTTGATAGTTGAAGCCATTTATGTTACAACAATCTCTTTTTCTCTTTCTTATTTCTGTTAGTTTTAGGAAGGAAGGATATCATGCAGAAATTGAATTGAATCTTCTTTTCTCTCTCATTCTCTCTTGCTATTCTTTACTTTCTTTTCTCTTCTTTGTGTTGGAAATGTACTAAAGGTATTAGAGCCAGGTTCCTCATAGTTAGCGACAGAGTCACCACTCGCTCTCAGAAAGATGTAATACACTGGTAGTAGGAGTTGACCAAGCTCTAGCAGGAGGTTTTTCAATGGAATAGTAAGCTAGATGTTCGAATGAAGGATTTCAAGGATGACTTTGTATTTGAGTTGAAGGGGCTATTTGAGCAGTATTTAGGAAATTCAGCACTAGTCACATCCACTACTTCTTCACTTGATAAGGAAAAGGGGTGTTGGGAGGTCATCCACCTGGCCTCCCACACAAAGAACAACTCCCCCTCTCACTAGTGGTTGATATGAGCATCTTGGGAGCTACACTTTGATCTAACATCTAGGTTTCATCAAATAAAGGATACAAGCTTAAGTGCCTTAGGTTTGATGTGTAACATCCCAAAAATCAGAGGTTAGTAGAATCGGGTTTATGAATCGAGAGAGTGTGATCCTGCCTTAATTTTTAAGATTATCTATGCATTTTTAGGAAACAAATGAGGTATCGGTTTGTTGAATAAGTGTTAGTGAAATATTCTTTGAAACCCAAGTTCAAATCCCTTCTCTCTCACCATTTTTATTATTTTGCAAATTTTGCCTTAAACCTTAGTATGAGACATAACTTGTTTTAAAATAAATATTGCAAAATTATTTCAAGAAAGAGGAAAAAGTTTAATGGTTAAAAGAAATATGAGAAAATATGGAAATTAAATGAGGTCACAAGTTCGAATTTTTTCCCTTGCGAAATAATTTAATTTTTGGCAAAAATCGCTTGTTTTTAATGTGTGTGCCACCCAAGCCTTGTAACCCTAGGTATAAATGTTAATTTTTCACAAATAATTAGCCTTTAATCCTCCTCCTCATTGCCCTAGCTGTTCATCTCCTCCTCTCCCTCTCGACGTAGTTGTTGGGTAAAGGTTATGAATTGATTAAATGAAGGAATTTAATCATTAATTAGCTACTGATTTTCCAGTACACTATTGAATTAGGTGCTGACCCAAACACCCCAAATCATCCATAAAGGTGAAGAACGATTGTATGCACGGTTCGTATCGATACAGTGTAAGGAATCTAACTAGCTTGGATTCAGAAAATAGTTATAATTTCAATGATTGGTTTGAACTCATAAGTGGGTATTTGGGGGCTGGTTTAATGGCAAATTGATTGAATTTATACTGAATTTTGGTTTAGGTTCGTTTAAGGAATTATTAAGGAAAATTGGAAGATTCACTAGTGTGCTGCAAGGAAACAAAAAATAAGGTGTGGGTCCTAAACTCATAAAATTGCTTGAAAATGTTAAATATCATGTTATATTTGATAAATTATCTTGCTAATTGGATTGTCTTAATAGTCAAATTATTGATTTTGTGAGTGGCCAAACCAGGTATGTTTCGAGCCTTAAAAGATTGATATGTTGACAAAATTTGTTTGTTTGATAGTATGAATGTTTGATTGAGTTTGTAATTGCATATTTGAGTTATGATATATGAGAATGTTTGACTCAATGATATAATGTTTTGAGATATTAAGCTTATGTATGATTTAAATGCATGAGATATTTGTTATATTGTGTACTGAAAATGGTGCTATTTATGCACAATGAAAATCCGTAAAGTATGTGAAATTGAACGATATTGATTGATACCAACACAATGGTAATTTGAAAGATTGGAACAGTATTTCCATTTATTGAAAGTATGTGATTATTGAGGACATGCTGAGCATGTCAAATGAATGTGAAAAGTATTGAGATATGGTTATGTATGAGATTGTGTGACATATTGCATATGCATTGGGTTGGGATTTTGTGGTTGACAAAGGAGTTCCGTGGAGTACTGATAGCATATTAAGTCCGCATTATTCATAGTCAGTGCACTGCACCTAGAGTACCAAGGGGAATGGTGAATTATCGCATTTTTACCAGTAGCTTGTCAGTATTTTTACTGGCAGAATTTTTTGCATATTGTTATCGGTGGTTTTAATCACAACGGGCTTGAGCCCATAATGTTTTGAAGTTTGGATGACGGGTGTAAGGCCCAATTTCAAGACCGGGGCCCAAATCAAAAGACCAAAAACTGTCCAAAAAAATTAAAACTCAGCTAGCCCAAAACAGAAAACTACAAAGAAGCAAACAGAAGCCCAGCAGAGCCTGCACAGACTCTCTTCGCCAAAGAAGGCGGTTCTCTCGCACGCCACACGCACTATCCAGCAACGTGCGCCCCCACGACGTTCATCTACAAACAGAAAGGCAACGAAGCAGCACAAGGAGATTTGATTCGATTTTTATTTTTATTTTTTTTTTTCCACTATTGATTCCATTTGTAGGCTATAAAAGCCGAAATAAACAGTGAAAAGGGGGGTTTTTTTTGGGAGAAAAAGGCAGTATATTCAATTTTGATATACCCAAACACAAATAAAAAAAAAACAAAACGAGAGATCAAAAAGCAATTTTTGAAGGTGACCTCCAATTTCTATTCTTTTCAAATCTCAGATCCATTTTTGAATTGTTCTTTCTTTTCCTTTTTATTGCATGCAAAATATAAGGAGAGGGTGTTAAAAACCCTTTTCGATTTTCACTGGTTAGCTCCGCTAACCTTCGAAAGACAAACAAAGGTTTTAAAACAGAAAAAGGGGAAGAGAGGGTCTTACTGAGGACTCTCCGACCGCCATTACCAGTGACTTCGCGACGGCCCTGCTGCGATGAGAGGTTCGCCTGAGTAGAGGGCATGGCGTGGCGTTTGGCTTGTTTTTTTTTTTTTGGTTAAAATATTATGGAAAGAGAAGGGTTCTACCCTTTAATCTGCAAAACGATAGAAGAGGAGGGGAGTGGAAACGATGTTGTGTCTTTTACATTTTAATTGGTTTTTTAACTCACCCAACTATTGTCTTCTCATCATTAATGCTATATTTTACTTTTTTCTCCACGTGCACATTGTCATTATGGCTAGTTTTTCATGCCATCATTTATATATATATATTTTCTTTGTATTGTTCCTATCACTTTCATTATTTTGTTAATATCATTACATTTACTGCTAGTGTTGCTATGGTTGGGATATTAGTAATCTTTTAGTCTGTTTTGACTTTATTTTTACTATTGTAGATTTTATTATCATTCTATCTATTATTGTTATCTTTGTTTTATGTGTATATTATTATTACTATCTTGTATTTATTATTATATTAACCACTATATTCTTGCGTCTATATGTTATATTTGTTACTAGTATTATATTTATTGTTATATTTATGATTATTATTATATATTATTATATCTATTATTTTTACCCTATTTATAGTTACTATGTTTCTTTAGTGTTATTACTACTATAGTTTTTTCATTTTTACTATTTTCCTTATTATTATGATATTCTTGGGTATTATTATTATCATGTTCATTATTCCCATTGTTATTATTCCTTATTATTATCGCGTTTACATTTCAATATTTTTTCAAAACTTAAAAAATGTTTCAAAAGGGAATTTTGTGTGTTTGGAAGTTCAGAAAATCGTGCCCAATCGTGCTGGGCTTCGATTTTTCGTTCGTCTAAATTGCTAAATATCCTTGAAGGATTTTGATCTCTTTTTAAAATAAGGCAATGTTTCGTATTTGGGAGTTTGAGAGATTCGTGCCCAATCGTGCTTGGTCTCGATTTTCTATTCGTCCGAATGACCAAATATCCTTCAAAGATTTTGACCGGATTTTCTGAAATGAAGGCAATATTTCATGATTGGAAATTCAGGGAATCGTGCCCAATCGTGCTGGGTTTCGATTTTTGATTTGGCCCAAATAGTGAAATATCCTTTTAAAAAATTGGCAAGACAAGAATGTTGGAAGTCATGAAATAATCTTAGTATCGATAGTTTGAAACATCGTGTCCTATCGTGCTGGATGTGATATTTCAACTTTTCGGAACAAGAGAGTTTCGATATCCAATGTGAGATATCTAAACATTTTTAAAGATTCATATTTTAAAATATTTTTTTAATTTTTGATACTAAGGACATTAATCAATCAATACGGTACCAATTTTGGGCGTTGCGAGGGTGCTGATCCTTCCTCGTGCGTAACCGACTCCCAAACCCATTTTCTTAAAATTCGTAGACCAAAATGTTTTCAAAAGTGGCCCAATCACACTTCAAAAAAGGATTGGTGGCGACTTCGTTTTTCTTTTTAAAGTCGGCCCGTTTTCCAACAAAAAATGGTTCCGACAACGGGTTCTGGGGAACCCGTGGTGTGTAATGGATGGTATGAGTAGGAACCTTTTTGCATTGCATCATGTTCGCGACATATTTGAATGTTATTGATTTATGCTACGGATTGTATTTCATTGTATTGAATGGTATTGAAATTAACTATTGTTACTCGAATGAATAATGACCTATGCTTATACACCATTTAACATCAATTTGATAATGGCTATGTAATGATATGAAATTCCTATGATGGTTCTGTTTTCTTCTGTTCTAGCTAATCTATTTCACTATATTCGATATTTATGTTTGTTTAAATAATTTTTGACTCACACTGAGTTTTTCATAAGCTCAACCCTCAATAGTGTTTAACTTTTTAGGTAAACCTTGAAATTAGGACCGGACTCGGCATTCGGAGAATCACCTTGAACCTCAAATTATTTTTTAATAAGTATTAATCAATCTCTAATGGTTTTGGTTTGTAATTTTTAATGACTTTTGGTTTGTGGTTTGGTAACTTTTCTTTTAGGATATTTACATGCATGGATTATTTAAGCATAGTAACAGGATAATGCATGATATCGAGCTTAAGTAAAATTTGATATTGTTTCCTAGCTTTCGCTGCATTACAAGGGAACCGTTTTCGAAAAACAAATTGATAAAGCAATTAAGTTTCCAAAATGACTTGAAAAATGGTTTTTCTACTGCATTAGTTTAACATCGAGTTTTTTTTTTTTAAAGATGAGCGATAGGCAACCAATTTTTCTAAAACAATACTATCAATAATAAAATGAACCCTAAACATACACGACTTAATGAATGAATGCTTTTTAGCTAGCTCAAAGTACAACTACAATTTTCTCTAAAATGGGTTTATTTAAAGTATTCAAAAGTAGCGTAAGTTAGCTTAACCATTTCAATGGCTAATGTAGCCTTCTCAATCTAGCCATAACATTTAGGCTAGGTTTTGGAGGTTACATGATGGCTCGTATTTTTTAGGATGGTGGGCTAAATTAGAGCAATACTTCAAGGCAGAATGAATTCCAAATCATGCCAAGGTTAGGACTATGATGCTTCACCTTGAGGATAATGCACTAAATTGACACCATTTTTTCACTCAAAGGTAGGGCAACTTCCACCTATTTTCATGGCCATCCTATGCTCACCATCTGAAAAAGCATTTTGGCTCCAGTACTTTTAAAGATCCGCTAGCCGAACTGGTTTCACTCAAGTAGACAGTGACTATGGATCATTACCATGACTCTTTCATTATCCTACTTAACCAGTTGTAACTATTCGAGAGCTATACCCTGAGGATATTCACCAGTAACCTCGAGATTGAAATAGGTCAATATCTCCAACTACTTAAGCCCACATCTCTTGTTAAAGGATTCTTAGTGGCTAGACAAGTTGAGAGTATACTAGCTAATACACAGATTAAGGGTTACAATCTTGGATTAAGCAATAATAATAAGGCCCGACACTATTTCCATCACCTGTTTCAGTGTCCAAAATGTATTTTATACCTCCTACCACTACTGTAATTTCACAGAACAATAGCCCAACTACTCCTATTGGCTCAGTGAGAAACAAATCTCTCTCTCCAACTGAGATTGAAGAAATGAATAAGAAGGGAAATTGCTTTTGGTGTGGGTTGAAGTTCACTCATGTACACAAGTGTGTCAAATCCCAACTTTACCAGTTGTTTCTTGATTCCACCTCTGATGGTGAGGGGATGGAGTATCAAGAGTGTTTGGACCATTTAGATGAGAGTTCTCAAGATGATGAGGTAGCCAGAAACCCAACATTGCTTCTCCATGCTTTACAAGGATCCCATAGTCTCCAAACAATGAGGATTGCAGTTCATATTGGTAATATTCTAGTGATTATGTTGTTTGAAACTAGTAGCACGCATAATTTTATTAGTTCTAAATTGGTTAGACAACTCTCCTGGCTAGTGAAGTAGGTGGACAGGCTTAAAGTTACTATTGAAGGTAGGGGATGTTTGGTTACCAGGGGGACGTGCCAATCAGTTCCTTGGAGCTTACAAGGTTTGTATTTTTATACTAAATTCATGGTTCTGCCAATCAAGGGTCATCATTTGGTCCTTAGGGTTCAGTGGTTAAAATCACTTGGAACTATTACATGTGAATTCAATTTCCTTACCCTGAAGTTCTTCCACTACAACAAACTTTGCCAGTTGCAAGGTATTGTTCTTGGTGCACTCTAATTGATTACTGCCTCTTAATATGTCAAGTGTTTATCTTCAGTGGGCCAGTTGCTAAGACAATTTGTGATGATAATGATCACTCCTTTACAAATAGTCCTCTTAGCTAATGTTGACCCTACACCATTAGAGTTGCAGTAGATGTTAGATGAGTATGTCGACATTTTTAAAGAACCTACTGGTTTACCTCCACTTTGGCTCCATAATCATCGGATACCTCTCAATGATAAATCAGTAATAGTCAAGGCTCAACCATACAGACATCCTAGCATCCAGAAAAATGAGATTGAAAGGTTAATTAGAGAAATCTACAAGTTGGAGTCATAAGGGACAATAGCAGTTCTTTTACTTCCCCTAGAGTCATGGTCAAGAAGAAGGTTGATCAAACATCCTAACAATTGAATCAACTTACAGTGAAGGAAAATTTTCCTATTCCAGTTGTCGAGGAGAATTTAGATGAGTTTGGCAAGGTTGTTTACTTCTCAAAGCTGGACCTTAGATCTAGGTATCACCAAAAAAGAATGAAAGATAATGACATACCTAAAATTGCCCTCAAGACTTTTTAGGGGCATTATGAGTTCCTAGTCATTCCCTTTGGGCTAACCAATGATCCCTCTACCTTTCAGGCCCTTATGAATTTAGTTTTTAAACATTTGTTGAGAAAAACAATCTTGGTCTTTTTGGATTATATCCTTGTTATTCACAAGTGTAACATCCTGAAAGAAGGGTTAAATTTTATTAAATTATTTTGCATAAGTGTGGTCATTGTGGTGTTGATTGAGGTATTTTAGGTGCTAGTTATAAGCTAAGGGAAGGCCTGAGCTATAGGAGAAAATTTGGTTTTAAGTATTAAAAAAAAGGGGAAGCTTGGATAATGAGGTCTTAAAAGAAATTCGGTGTGAAGCATGACACAAGATAACCATGTGGTAAAATGGCTTGGGACGTTACCTTAAGGGCTTGGAAGGTTGCGTCAAAGGGAGCTTCAAGGGGCCTTGGTTCGAGTCATGATGGCAGCAAAATGGGTGGCTTTTATTTTGCCTTTTGACGTTAAAGGGGAGGGGGAGTAGTGGACGGTACATGGGTTTTACAAGGATGAAATAAGCTTGTTTTTCTTTTAAATTTTTTGCTAAGATTAGTTGATAAATGTGGATTTATTTTCATAGGTGGATAAGAGATAATTTAGGAGATTAATGTGGGCTATGATTAAGAGATAATATAGGAGATTGATATGGAATAAGTGATGGTTATTTTATTTTTATTAAGGTGATAAATGAGGAGATGATTAAGGGAATATGATAGGATAAGAGATAACATAGGAAATTAGGTGAATGATAATTGTGATTTTATTTTGATTACTTGATTAAGGGGATAAAGGAGAAAATTTTGGGATATGATAGGAGCTGTTTTAGTGGCCAATTATGGGTCTCTTTGATTGGAAAAATTCGGCTAGGAAGGGGGGGAGTTAAGTGCCGAAAATGTATAATATAAATAAGAGGGTGATCTTCTTTGGCATTTTTTTTGTTTCTTTATTTCCTTTGTGTCGAAATTGAAATCATCTATTATGCCGATTTCTTTTTGTGAAACAACCATCTAGTTTCGGCTTTTGTTTTGTGATCGAAACTTCAAAGACCTTAAAGCCATTGGCATTTTCTTCTTCTCTTCTATTTGGTGTTTTGGCCGAACCTATCCCTCTTTCGGAAACTCTCTTCCTTTATTTTGATAGCTGAATATTTCAACCCTCTTTTAAGGGTCATAGCCGAACCATATAGCCTCATTTTCTACTCTATTTCTCTCCATTATTAAAAGTGCTGAAACACCATAGTTGAATCTTTATTGGAGGGGCTGTCGACTACGTGCTTGTGATCTTTTATTCTCTTCAACGAGTAGTGGTAAGTTCTTTCTTTATCATTCAGTTTTGAGCTCTTTTTGCTAGTGTGTCGAAATCATGAGGATAGGCCTAGGGATGGCTGAATATTCTTTAAGCCATGATTATGTGTTCTTTTGTGTGTAACCGACGATAAGGAGCCTTAAAAGAGATCTATCGGGTTTTGGAACATCAAGGTAAGTGATTGATAACATTCGACCAAGGGCCATAATTTGGGTATTTAAGTGTTGATTGTTTTCAATTATGGCTTTTAAGGGCAAGTCAGCTAGATTAAAGAAAGCTTTTGGGATTTAGATCCGTAAGGGGCTAATCTCAGGAATAAGCAAAGCCTTCGGGATTTGGTAGGAGACCAAATCGACATTAAGGGAGGAGGAAAAACCCCATTCATCGTGTTAGATATAAGTAGTTCGGGATTGAGTAATCGTGCTAAACAAAAGCGTAGTTATCGACCGTTCTCTTGTTGTGTGTATGTGTTATATTTATGTATATGTGATATGATATGGATGGTAGCCGAAGTAAGGGCTAAAATGGTGGATACCCATGATGGGTAATCGTTCAACCAGGTCAGTATTTTATGACGTTGATTTACATTTGATATATGTATGAAATGTGATGGCATGTGATGCATAATTGTTCAAGTGATATGTTGCCATGATATATATGTATGCATGAGACTTGGGATGTGACTATCGAAGGAAAGGGTGTACTTTATGTACGTGGTCTAATGTTAGCCTTTTGCTACATTAGCGCTTGATGTTGGCTATGTGCCTCATCAAGGGAGGTGTTGGCTAGGTGCCACATCTCGGCGGTTGATAGCTGTGTGCATCACCATGAACTGATTGATATGTGGGATTACTTATGTGATCGGTGGCTCAGCCACGGCCTTGTGCAGCAGGTCTGCCAAGGTAAGATGTGTGGATCACTTGGTTGATCGATGGATTAGCCACGACCTTGGGCAGCAGGTTTGCCAAGGTAGGTGTGACGGATGGACATTAGGTTGGGATGGGCTTTCATTTTGCATAATTTTGTATATGGACTGTGTGGATATGGGCCAAGCCCATACGTGGAGACATGTGAAATAACTATGCACTGAGTCTGTTTGACTTACCCAATTTTTATCAACTTCGCAGGTGATGCATAAAGCTTGGACCGGGTTGGAGTGGATACGAGGTAGCCCATGCAGAAGATGTTTTTTTAATTATTTACGTATTTTATATTTTCAGTATTTTTAAGTAAGGTTTATTGTAATAAGGGCCTTTTAAGGGACTTGAGGTTTATTATTATGTTTAAAGTGGATTGACGATTAAAGTATTATTTGAAAATGTTTTTATTCTGAATATATACCTTAAAAATATGCATTACGCTTTTCAATTCGGATAGTTTGTAATAATAAAGTTTTACTTAGAATTTTAAACAAACAATGTTTTACAAAGAACAACAAATTTTTATGTTTTTAACTTTAAGTCAAAAGTTTTTTTAAACATCTTCCGCAGTGGCATTTCAAATTCGGTCGTAATGAATGGGCCGGGTTTGGGATGTTACATTTTGGTATCAGAGCCCGGTTCAAAACTCGGCTTTGAGGGTTTTGGGCCCAAAAACATTTTTTTAATGGGCATATTTGGGCTCGTAGATTAGTGAACTAGGATCTATTGAACCCTAGGACTAGTCTACTCCAACATAGAATGCATAAGACTTAAGGACAATCAAACAAACCTGTGAAGTAAGTTGATGAGTTAAGGTGTGGCAACCATTGTACGCATGTCTAGGAGTGGATTCGGTAAGAGCTTGATATTTAAGCAGTCCTAGTGACTCACCTCCTCTTTACTCGAATCCTACCTAGTGCGTAGTGATGGTTCACCCTAACCAAGAGGACCTATTCACCGGCTAAACCCGATAATTAAAACCCGAAAGGGACTAGCTACATTGTTTTATAAAAACCTTAGTTTTAAAATCACCAAATTACCCCTTTGATTTGTAAAAACCATTTTAGATTTTGAAAAAAAATTTTGAAAAATTCCCGATTTGCAAAATTACCCAATTACCCCTGGTTTGAAAATTACTATAATACCCTTGGTTTATAAAATTTCCATACTACCCTCGACTATTACTAAGATTTTCTTACCTTACAAAAATACCAAAAATCCATATTTTGCGAAATAGCAAGATACCCAGACTTGAAAATTACTAAATTACCATTGACTTACAAAATTACCAAAATAACCCCGATTTCAGAAATTTCTGCGATACCGTTAATTTGGAAAATTTTTAAAATAACCTCGAGTTTTGTATATTTTGGAATGCCTTTGATTTGGAAATATTTTCAAAATGACCCTAATTTCTTACTAAAATACCCTTGTAGGACAAATGACGAAATTACCCCTGGGTTGGGAATGGACGAAAATGCCCAAAGTAGTGAAGTGAATGTTATGGATGAATGTGAATGTAATTCTCTGAATTTGAATAGTGAACTTGAACCTAAAATTTTGATCGAAAGAACTACTTCTGAAAACTTTTTTCATAAAATTTGCTCGTGGATAAATAGTAGAACAAAATTTTTAATGCATAAAACTTCTTAAACAGATTAAATCACGACGTTAGAAATGAGTTCTAGGGGACGTGGTCGTTATGGACGCGGTAGAGGCAGAATGGCTGTATCGAAACCCGCTAGGTCGAGTCAAGGATCTGAGAATGAGGTACCGCTACCACCACCACCAGCTTTTGGTGTTGAGCAGCAAGATCAGACGGGGGATGATGCTGTATCGCAGGCAGTGCTGCGAGTTCTTGAAATAGTGGATGGAGCGGGTGGAATATGAGAGCTAGGAAGTCTGTACCTGAGCGACTCCGAGCCAATGGAGCTGAGGTGTTCTGTGGCGTATCTGGTGTGGCACCCAGTACCACTGAGTATTGGTTGGATTCAACCGAGCGAATTATGGATGAGCTCGATCTAATCGCTAAGGAGAAAGTGAAAGGAATGGTGGCGCTGCTTCGCGATGAGGCATATCAGTGGTGGCTCATAGTTCGGGATGGTGCTACAGCGGAGGATCTCATTTGGGACTATGTTAAGGAGGCATACCAGAAGAAGTATATTGGTACCCATTACATTGATGTGCAAAGGAAGGCTTTTCTGGGGCTAGTTTAAGGGAACAAGTCCGTAGTGGAGTACGAGGCTGAATTCCTAAGGTTGAGCCGGTATGCTCGAGGAGTAGTGGCTACGGAGCATGAGCGATGTGTCCGATTTGAGGATGGACTAAGGGATGACCTGAGGTTGTTAATAGCTCCACAGCAGGAATGGGAGTTTACCGCATTGGTGGAAAAGGCTAAGGTAGCCGAAGGAATTAAGAACTCTGTAAGGCAAAACAGAGATAAGGATAGGAATCGGGATAAGAGGAGTTTTGGACCGTCAGAATCGACTGAGAGTTTTCAGAAAAGACCGAAGGTTGAGAATTCTATTCGTGTTACTAAGCCAGCTACTAGAAATTCAGACCGTCCGTGTGCTCGGTGAGGAAGGTATCATATTGGAGAGTGTTGGAATCAAGAACGGGAATATTTTAGGTGTAAGTCCAAGTCTCATTTGATTAAAGACTGTCCCCAGGATTCGAGTAGGGCTCGGACAGTAGGCCAGGGTTATGAGCAGCCGGGTAGGAATGGTCAACAAGCAACGAAGGGTCGTGGTCCGAACCATGGAGGAAATGGTTTTGGCCGAGGTCGTGGAGCACCGAGCGGAGGTGCTGAAGGTTCAGATGCAAGGCAGCCAAGGTTAGTTTATGCAGTCAGCCGTCGCGAGGATAGTGATGTGCCAGATGTGACAACGGGTAAGTTTCTTGTTTTGGAATACCTATTGCCTGTTCGTTATAGAATCAGCTTGTTCTTATGTTGCTAGTGAAGTGTACGAAACCCTGATTGTGAACTTAGAGAATGTGCCTAGAAAGTATGATAGTTCTTTAAGATCAGAGTGCAGCAGCAGCGTAGTGTGGTGAGTTAGAATGTACAATTGTTCGTTAGTAAGAAATTTCGAGGACGAAATTATTTTTAAGGAGGGTAGAATTGTAACATCCTGAAAGAGGGGTTAAATTTTATTAAATTATTTTGCATAAGTGTGGTCATTGTGGTGTTGATTGAGGTATTTTAGGTGCTAGTTATAAGCTAAGGAAGGCTGAGCTATAGGAGAAAATTTGGTTTTAAGTATTAAAAAAGGGGAAGCTTGGATAAGGAGGTCTTAAAAGAAATTGATTGTGAAGCATGACACAAGATAACCATATGGAAAAATGGCTTGGGACATTACCTTAAGGGCTTGGAAGGTTGCGTCAAAGGGAGCTTCAAGGGGCCTTGGTTCGAGTCTTGATGACAGCAAAATGGGTGGCTTTTATTTTGTCTTTTGACGTTAAGGGGGAGGGGGAGTAGTGGACGGCACATGGGTTTTACAAGGATGAAATAAGCTTGTTTTTCTTTTAAATTTTTGGCTAAGATTAGTTGATAAATGTAGATTTATTTTCATAGGTGGATAAGAGATAATTTAGGAGATTAATGTGGGTTATGATTAAGAGATAATATAGGAGATTGATATGGAATAAGTGATGGTTATTTTATTTTTATTAAGGTGATAAATGAGGAGATGATTAAGGGAATATGATAGGATAAGAGATAACATAGGAAATTAGGTGAATGATAATTGTGATTTTACTTTGATTATTTGATTAAGAGGATAAAGGAGAAAATTTTAGGATATGATAGGAGCTGTTTTAGTGGCCAATTATGGGTCTCTTTGGTTGGCAAAATTCGACTAGGAAGGGGGAGTTAAGTGCCGAAAATGTATAGTATAAATAAGAGGGTGATCTTCTTTGGCATTTTTTTGTTTCTTTATTTCCTTTGTGTCGAAATTGAAATCCTCCATTGTGCTGATTTCTTTTTGTGAAACAGCCATCTAGTTTCGGCTTTTGTTTTGTGACCGAAACTTTAAAGACCCTTAAAGCCATTGGCGTTTTCTTCTTCTCTTCTATTTGGTGTTTTGGCCGAACCTATCCCTCTTTCGGAAACTCTCTTTTTTTATTTTGATAGCCGAATATTTCAACCCTCTTTTAAGGGCCATAGACGAACCATATAGCCTCATTTTCTACTCTATTTCTCTCCATTATTAAAAGTACCGAAACACCATAGTCGAATCTTTATTGGAGGGTCATCGACTCACGTGCTTGTGATCTTTTATTCTCTTCAATGAGTAGTGGTAAGTTCTTTCTTTATCATTCGATTTTGAGCTCTTTTTGCTAGTGTGTCAAATCATGAGGATAGGCCTAGGGATGGTGAATATTCTTTAAGCCATGATTATGTGTTCTTTGTGTGTAGCCGACGCTAAGGAGCCTTAAAAGAGATCTATCGAGTTTTGGAACATCAAGGTAAGTGATTGATAACATTCGGCCAAGGGCCATAATTTGGGTATTTAAGTGTTGATTGTTTTCAATTATGGCTTTTAAGGGCAAGTCGGCTAGATTAAGGAAAGCTTTCGGGATTTAGATCCGCAAGGGGCTAATCATCAGGAATAAGCAAAGCCTTCGGGATTTGGTAGGAGACCAAATCAGCATTAAGGGAGGAGGAAAAACCCTTCATCGTGTTAGATACAAGTAGTTCGGGATTGAGTAAATCGTGCTAAACAAAAGCGTAGTTATCGACCGTTCTCTTATTGTGTGTATGTATTATATTTATGTATATGTGATATGATGTAGATGGTAGCCAAGTAAGGGCTAAAATGGTGGATACCCATGATGGGTAATCGTTCAACCAGGTCGAGATTTTATGACGTTGATTTACATTTGATATATGTATGAAATGTGATGGCATGTGATGCATAATTGTTCAAGTGATATGTTGCCATGATATATATGTATGCATGAGACTTGGGATGTAACTATCGAAGGAAAGGGTGTACTTTATGTACGTGGTCTAATGTTAGCCTTGTGCTACATTGGCACTTGATGTTGGCTATGTGCCTCATCAAGGGAGGTGTTGGCTAGGTGCCACATCTCGGCGGTTGATAGCTGTGTGCATCACCGTGAACGGATTGATATGTGGGATCACTTATGTGATCGGTGGCTCAGCCACGGCCTTGTGCAGCAGGTCTGCCATGGTAAGATGTGTGGATCACTTGGTTGATCGGTGGATTAGCCACGGCCTTGGGCAGCAGGTTTGCCAAGGTAGGTGTGACGGATGGACATTAGGATGGGATGGGCTTTCATTTTGCATAATTTTGTATATGGACTGTGTGGATATGGGCCAAGCCCATACATGGAGACATGTGAAATAACTATGCACTGAGTCTGTTTGGCTCACCCAATTTTTATCAACATCGCAGGTGATGCATAAAGCTTGGATCGGGTTGGAGTGGATACGAGGTGGCCTATGCAGAAGATGTTTTTTTTTTTAATTATTTACGTATTTTATATTTTTAGTATTTTTAAGTAAGGTTTATTGTATTAAGGGCCTTTTAAGGGACTTGAGGTTTATTATTATGTTTAAAGTGGATTGATGATTAAAGTATTATTTGAAAATATTTTTATTCTCGGCAATATATACCTTAAAAATATGCATTACAGTTTTCAATTCGGATAGTTTGTAATAATAAAGTTTTACTTAGAATTTTAAACAAACAATGTTTTACAAAGAACAACAAATTTTTATGTTTTTAACTTTAAGTCAAAAGTTTTTTTTAAACATCTTCCGCAATGGCATTTCAAATTTGGTTGTAGTGAATGGGCCGAGTTTGGGGTGTTACAACAAGATTGGTCTTCTCATATGCAACATTTAAGGGAAGTTTTCCAGTTGTTACAAGCTCACTAGTTGTTTGCTAAGAGAAACAAATGCACTTTTTCTGCCACTACCATAGAGTATTTGGGGCATGTGATATCAACTGGAACAGTTTCAACGTATCCTACCAAAGTCCATAGTGTAATGACTTGGCCTACTCCCAAATCAGTAAAGGAGCTTAGGCATTTCTTGGGATTATCTGCATATTACAGAAGATTTATTTGCAAGTATGGGGTGATTGCTAAACCACTAACTGACCTTCTTAAGAATATTAAGTGGTCATGAAATCAGCAAATTAAGGAGGCCTTCCAATCTTTAAAAATGGCACTAATTACAACATTAGTCCTAGTCATCCCTGATCTTAATTTTGAATTTTGTGTCAATACTGATGCATGCAATCAATGAGTTGTGGTAGTCTTACAGCAAAGGTGAAGTCCAATTGTTTTTTTTAGCAAAGCATTGAGAGTTAGACATCAAGCCCTTTCAATTTACGAGAAAGAAGAAGTGGCATTCCTATCTCTTTGATAATAGATTTAATTTCAGGACAGACCATCAAAGCTTAAAGTTCCTATCTAAGTAGCATACAATTATACCATTTTAGCATAAATGGGTAGCCAAAATGCTTGGCTATGACTTTGAAGTGGTGTATCGAAAGAGAAGCCACACTGTTGTAGCATATGCCTTGTCCAGATGAGAAGCCTTACCTACAGGCCAATGTCTTCAGCTCACTACTAGTACAATCATTGCTGACTTATTAGCTAAGGTCCAATTTTCATGGAAGACAAATGATAAGTTTACTAAGTTGTGGTCTGAATTACAACAACAGCCTCAGTCTTATCCTAAGTACACATGGGATGGAAAGGTTCTCAAAAGGAAGGGAAAAATGGTTGTAGGAGTAGAGTAGACTCTATAGAGGGAGTTATTCAGTTATTTCCATGAGAGTCCTTTAGGGGGACAATCAGGTACTCATGCCACTAGACACAGACTTGGAAGTTTGGTATATTAGAAGTGTACGACTAAGCATATTCGACAATAGGTGAAGGAATGTCTAACATGCCAAAAATGTAAATCTGACAATGCAACCTCACTAGGTTTCATGCAACCACTGGATATTCCTACTAGGGCTTGGGAATCCATAAGCATCGACTTTATAGAAGGCCTTCCCCTTTCCAAAGGTAAAGATTTTATCTCGGTTGTGGTTGACAGGCTCATTAAGTATGGCCATTTTTTAGCCTTGACTAACCATTTTTCTGCTCTTTTAGTGGTTAAGGAGTATTTTAACAACATTTACAAGCTACATGGTTTACTAGACTCCATTGTCTCTGACCGTGACAAGGTGTTTATTAGCCACTTTTGACAGGAACTCTTCAAAAGACTAGGGACCAAGTTGAAAATGTCCAGTTCCTACCATCCCCAAAGCGATGAATAGACTAAAGTTCTTAATAGAAGCTTGGAAGCTTACCTTCAATGTATGACAGGAGCGTCCATCTGATTGGTCTTTATGGTTACCACTAGCAAAATGGTGGTACAATTCGACTTACCATGCTACTTTGCACACCACTCCCTATGAATCCCTTTATGGCCAACCACCTCCTCACCATTTGTCTTATTTGGCTGAGACTTCTACAGTGGCATGTGTTGATCGAAGTCTGCAACAGTGTGAGGCAGCTAAGAAGTTGCTCATATTCCATCTTAAGCATGCTCAATACCGAATAAAACAATAGTCAATAGGCATTGGAGCGATAAGCATCAAAATGAAACAATTACTCAATAGGCATCGATTACAACCCTATAGACAACATTCAATCAGGAAGATTCTTAACCAGAAGCTGGCTCCTAAGTATTTTGGGCCCGTCCCAATAGTTGGATATGTTGCTTGTACACTACAACCACCACAAGGATCGCACATTCATCCTACTTTTCATGTTTCACAATTGAAGAAACATGTACACCACGAGTCTGTTCAACTTTCTTTGCCTCTAATTGGTCCAGATGGCACCTTGTCCAAGGAACCGGTCTGCATTTTGGATCGAAGAATAATTCGTTGTGGGAATCAGGCAATTGCTGAAATGTTGGTGGAACGAACTAATACTTTTCCTGAAGATGCTACATGGGAGGTCCTCCAATAGTTGCAGCAACAGTTTCCTCACTTTGATCCTTGAGGACAAGGATCCTTTCAACAGGGGGAAGTTAACAAAACGCTACCCTTAACTGCGTTTGGTATTAAATAAAATAATATGTTTTTAGGTTTAAGTAAAATAGTGTGCTTTAATGTTTTTAAGATGTTAATGATATGATGCATTTCATTTGTTAGTTTTGACAACTGGAGTCGTTTCTATTACAACGATCTGTTTTTCTTTCTTATTTATGTTGGTTTTGAGAGGAAGGATGTCATGCAGAAATTGAATTGAATCTTCCCTTCTCTCTCATTCTCTCGTGCTATTCTATGCTTTCTTTTCTCTTCTTTGTGTTGGAAACGTATCACAATAGTGATTTTTTATAACAAATATATTATAAGTATGGAATTTTATTTTGATATTGTTTTTTAATTAATTAGATTTTAATTAACTTAGGAACTTTTACTGCCACAACATATGGAATTTAAAAATTAAATGATACAATAATTTTATTATTTTAACTTTTACACTATAATTAATATAAAGATATAAAATATAATAAAACATAAAAATTAACGTGATAAATTATATTTAGCATTATTATACATCTAGAAATAAGTTTATATATTTAATTCTGATAAGTTGTAATATAAATATAATTAAAAACCAAAGCTTCTAATTTTAAATGGTTTCATCCACCATCTCCAATTACGTTAAAAAGTAATTGTTCTTTTTCGTATGTAATTTAAAATAATACAAAATGTAATTTATAAAACAATATTTTATTCTAGAAAATAATAAAATTATTCACATAGTAAGTGTATAATTTATTTATCTCTTTTATATTTTAATTAAAAAATTACCAACTACTCCTTTATTTTATAAAATAACAAATATAATTTTAAAGACATTTTAAATTTTTGATAAATTTAAAAAAAATACATACAAAAATTTTAAGATTTGAATCCATTGCATAAAAGTTTTAGCTTATTTCAGCTTTATTATTTCAACCAAAATTATATTTAATTTTTATATCAATTTTATAATAAATTTATTATATAAACATTTTCATCTGCATCATTGATGTCTCCTAATCTAATATAACTAAGGAGAGTAATTAAGTCGGGTAAGTTGGATGTAATGTGTGTATTTGTATTGTGTTTTGGTGCGATAATAAATTATGTTGTATAAATTTTAACATTTTTGTGTATTTGTATTGAGTTATATTTGTATTATGTTTTTGTTGTGTGTAATCATGTATTGTCCAACATGGACAACCCTACCTTACTCCATGCCCAATTTTTTTTCTTTCTCATAAATTATTTTTAATTTAATACTATAAAATATATAATTTATTTTGAATAATCTCATTATAGGTTCTGGTCATATATCTAACTTTTGTGACACAATACCTAAAATTACCTATAGTCTATAGTTGCTCCATACCTATAAATAAAAAATAATGCACTCCAGTGAATTCGAACCCTCATCCTCCTACCTTGACAATAATGTTTATGCCAATTGACTAAAACTCAATCAACTTAGATACTTCTTTAATGTGTGTATATATAGCAAAAGTTTAAAAGATAAAATAATAATTGTAAAAAGAAAAATAAGAGTAGAGAAAACATTTACTAAAAGTCATAATGATTTTTTTCTTTTAATTTTATAAAAAAATTATTTTAGTTACTTATTTAATTTTTATCTTTTTAGTTCTTAAACTTATATTATTTGTCAAATCACTCTAAAATGATGAAAAGTTAAAGTTTGTTCACTTTGTTAACGTAGAATATAAGTGGACGCCACATTAGCAATTAAGTATTTTCTAAAATTATTTAAAATATTAAATTATAAAATTATAAAAAATTTAAATTTAAAAAATAATAAATTACTAATATGGCGTACACATGAATTGTCACGTGAATACCACATGAGCAAAGTTAACAAACGATAAGTTTTTATCTATTATAGAGTGATTTAATAAACAATGCAAGTTTAAAAGTTAAAAGAAATAAAAATAAAATTATAGACTAAAATAATTTTTTCTTTTTAAATTGAGAGACCAAATAATTCATTATACGTTGCGAATACTCCATCTTCCTTTATAAAACATAAAAAAACATACCCTTCGCTGTTTCAAAAGATAAGTTTTTCAAAAGAAAAATAGTTAAAAAGTTTTACAAGATTATTATTTTATTATCCGAGGATGTTGAGCCCCAGTTTAATCAAAAAAACACTTGCGGTGAGCATGGATCAAACACGCGACCTTCAGATCTTCAGTTTGACGCTCTCCTAACTGAGCTATCCCCGCTTTTGATTTTTTAATATATATGTTATATTTATAGAATATAGAAACATTTTAAATCATAAAAGCACAACATTGGAAGTGGCTGATCATTACGGAAAGCTACTTCCAATTGCGAAAAGTTGTGTTTTGTAATTTTATATAACATAATTATTTAGTTTTCAGAAAGAAAAAAAAAAAAGAGCATCATTTTGGAAGGATATGCAACATCTATTTTGAAGCGCCTCGCATCAGACAAAGAAGAATGCTCGTTAATCAGACCTTATATAGTTGATCGACTATTCTAAGCAAAAAATTTCATGCACTGCAGGTTCAGCAGGATTAGAAGAGAAGCCAATAATGTTGCTCATCAGATGGTGAAAGCAGGTTTCAACAGCGCAAATATCCAGTTTTGGGTTGAGGAAGTACCTGATCGGGTGGTGCCTGGGTTTGAAGAGGACAGGAATTGGATGGATCCACCGGGCTGACTTTGAACAGTGAGAAACTGGAAGATGGGAGATGATAGATCTCACCCATAACATGTTTGCATGTCGTGTCTCAGGTGCTTTACGATCTCTAAAATGCTTTGAGATGAAAGGGAAAGAGATTTCGAGGGTTTAGCTGAATGGCGTTAGTGTTCCAGGTTTGATGTGAGAGTCTTTGGGAAAGGGGGCCTCTCAAGTCTCAACTGTTTTATGTCTTCAATGCTTTGGTTTTCCAAGGCTGATGCCTTCATTTCTCTGTCGGTTTGTGTTGCCCCCACGGCACTATATTGAACCTTTTTTTCTCTCTCTAATATATTTGAACCAGACTGGATTTTATTCCAAAAATGTATTATAGATAAATAAACTAATGGAAATGATTGACATGATGAAACAGAAAGGTGAATTCTTCTCCAAACAGGAGCATATTTATATATTTATATAGATGTAGATTTACTCACCTGGGTCGTCACAAATAGGAGCAGTGGAAGAGCCGGCTATTAATTTTGGGGCCACGCTAAAATTAAAAATATTATGTAAACAGTCAATTTAAGCATATAAACGATCGATTCAAAAGAAATAATATTTTAACATGATAATTGATTTAAATATATAAAAATATATTTAAAAGAAACAGTATTCCAACAATTAAGACGAAATAAACTCGGTTAATTATTTTTTATTTTGTTTTCACAGAAATGCTTATTACTTTACAGGCTATCATTTGTCATAATTTTAAACAAAGTGACCAAAGTTTTCTTTCTCCCCTTCACTTTGGTCGAAACTTACTATAACATTATCTAACTATTTTTGTTTCACTTTTACACTTCTAACAAGTTAAAATACGTTTCCTAATCATTTTCCATCCAAAAACATACACATTTCACTTAATTTTATAAGTTTTCAAGTTTCATCAATATCCTTTAATGGCAACTTTTAATATACTTGATAAAAAAAAACTATTAGTACATATATGTAAAGCAAGTTTCAGATATTCAAAATCTATATAAAGTTTGAAGAAAAACATACCTTATACTTCAAAATTGGAGAAAAATGACAGAATTTTTTTTCTTCTTTTCTTGTTATGCAGCAATATTAAGAAGAAAGATTATAAAAGTCTCTCCATCTATATATATATATATATATATATATATATATTATATTACTTATAAAATATTATTATGTTAAGTAAACTATTAAATAAATATCAGTTTATTATTATTTAATAAAAATATCATTCAAAAGTCATCATTAGTAATTTAGTTTCTTCAAGAAGATTTTTCTTTGTTTTTTCAAGAATAAATTTGTTAATATTATTTTTAATCCTATAAAAATATTGGAGGGGCCTACTTATATTTTTAGGAGGGTTATAATATATATACAAAGGGGAAAATTGTAAAAATCTTAAACCTTGGGGAGCCTACTTATATTTTTGGGAGGGCCATAGTGTAAATTTACAACGGACTAAATTAAAAAAATTTAAACTTTGCCACTGAACAAGAGCATGAGATAAGTAGAAAGAGAGGAAGTTGGAGAAGTTTTAAGGGGTGAAGATGGAGGACTGGCAGTTGATGGTGGAAAAGCAATTGAAGAAGCATATATAAGAGTGGTTGTTAGAGAAATTTTGGGGACTGGTGTAGGAGAAGATGACTGTTGGGTCGAACCTGAATAATGCAACAAATATGAATGAAATTTAAGAAAATTGGACACAAATATTTACGTGAAAACCCCTCCGAAAAGAATAAAAAATCATGGGTAAAGAAAACTTCACTAAAACGGTCAAAAACCGAAAAAGGAGTATAAGATGGAGAAACAAATAAACCTAAACCCAAAATATAAAGATTCCCTAAAATTCCCACAAACTCTCTCTTGATTGTTGTTGTTATTCTAAACTATCTAGGGTTGCTAAGAGGACTATTTATAGGCTAAATTTCATGTACAAATATGACTAAAACATCCCTAGAATAATCAAAGTTAGACTGGGAAAATATAACAGAGTTTAATTAGGAGAGAAACCTAGTTAAGTAGGGAATACATTGCCATGTTGTGATGTGGCATGTTGCCTCATCATGATGCCCTTCATCATGTTGTTGGGACGTGACGAATCTTCTCGTCATGATATTGGTGTCATGTCATCAGGGCGTTGGCTCTTCCTCGTTCTGACGTCAACCCTGTTTTGTCTAAAATGCGAGGCACACTCTACAAATATCCACCTTGACTCATATCTTCGAAACACTTTTTTTGCCGAGCCTCGCTAGGGGCCTAACTTGATCTTTGTCGAATGCTTACCAAGTATAAGCAATGTTCGAACTTGGAAATTGGAAGACTTTTTGTCATAATGTTTGCTGGATTGTTCTTTGTGTCGATTTTATGAATCTGAAGATCACCTCTCGAACAAAGTGGTACTGAATATATATATGCTTTGTTCTTTCGTGAGACGTATGACACTTTGACTATCACAATATACGACAGTTTTGTCATTTTTATCAACTAGCTCCCCAAATAGACCTCTCAATCAAATTGCTTCTTTCACAGCTTCTATGATTGCCATGTGCTCACTTTGGTAGTCAATAGAACTGTAGTAGCTTGAAGGGTGGTTTTTCAACTAATAATGCAATTTTCGAAGGTGAATAACTTATGAGAGATCTTCTTTTTTCTAGGTCTCCTGCATAATCTAAATTTACATAGCGAGTAGACTAGACCTTCTGAACATCTTCCAAATTCCAAACAAGTACTGAAAGTCCCTCTTAAATATCTTAGAATCCAATTAATAGTTTGCCAGTGTAATTTTCAGAGTTTGGCCATATATCTAATTACAACACTAACAACATATGAAATATCGAAACGAGTACAAACCATTGCATACATTAGGCTTCTGACTGCACTAGAACAAGAAATCGAGGAAATGTCCTTTCTTTGTCTTCGGTTTGTGGTGAATCTGAAGTCAAAAGTCTGAAGTGGGCAACTAAGAGAGTACTAACTGGCTTAGAATCTTGCATTCTAAATTACTCAAGAATCCTTTCAATTTATTTCTGTTGTGACAGAAATATCTATTCTGAGTGTCGAGCTCTCAAAATTTTCATCCCTAAAATTTTATTGGTTGTACCAAGATCCTTCATCTCAAACTTAGAGTTAAACATGGCTTTAAGTCATTCAATTTCAGATGAATCTTTAGCCGCAATTAACATATCATCAACATGAAGCAACAAATAAATAAATGGTCCATCATTTAAAATTTATAGATAAACACAATTGCCGTACCTAACATGAAGGAATTGAGATTTTTGTACCACTCCCGAGGAAACTGCTTTAAGCCGTATAATGATTTCTGAATAAGACACACATGGTCTTCCTTCCTTTCAATCCTGAAGCCTTCAGGTTGCTACATGTAAATGTCCTCATCCAAATCTCCGTGAAGGAATGCAATTTTCACATCTGACTACTTTAACTCGAGATTGGTTGATGCAACAAGAGCTAATAGTGCCGAAATGGACGTATGCTTTACAACTAGAGAGAGAACATCATGAAAATCAACTCCCTCCACTTGATTGTAGGCATTTGCGACCAACCTCGCCTTACATTCTAAGTGGGAGGGTTTGAGAAAAAAATTGTAGGCCCAAAAAATGAGATTGGGCAAAAAATAAGACTCGCTTTCTAATCGGGATGGACCTCGGGTAGGATTTTTTTGGCCTAGGGTTGGCCCAAACTAGCCCTTACTTTCTTTTCAACTGTTGTTTGTTGTTGTTTTGTTGCCATTGTGCTGTTGTTTGTTGTCATTGTTTGGATACTGTATAACTCTTATTTTATTGTTAATTTTGTTACTATTTTAGATGTATTTGCTTGCTAAGTTACAACTATCTTAGTGTTATTTAAGTATAAAGAATTTTTAAATGTATTTTTAATTTGTTGGAAACATTTATTTTAATATTTTTATTGTATTTGATGTATTATATTTTTAAAATTTATTTTATATAAAAATTAATATGGACAAACCGAGTTGAGTTCGAATTTAACATTTTTAATTTAAATTGAATTTAGAAAAATTTTAAACCCATTTCTTGAGTAGACAAAACCTGTCACCTAAAAAACGAGTTTAAAAGATGCGTTTTAAATATAAGATTAGAACAAAGTGAAATTGGGTTAGAGGAATAACTTAAAATCGTTGGGTCTAGTTAGTGCATTGATTTTCGATCTTTAAAGGCTTAAAAACTCCAAAAAGTCTCTAATTAAACCCGTAAACATATTAGGCTCAAGTTGGATTTCGATTATAAGATTTTTGTTTTCTTTTGTAGTTTGAATAAACGTAACTTGTTACATAAGTGACTAATAAAAATATTTTCTTTAAATATAATTACAAAAATATAAAAGATATTTTTACTTTTAATACTTAATAATAAAAAAGGAGATTTAGACCAGCTGTGGATAAGCCTGCCATTGATCAATAACCTAAAGGCACTAAATAAGGGAAGGACAAAAAAGTGTGCCAGCGTTTAATGAAGCATGGAAATAAAAAGAAAAATTTACTTTCAATATCGATGACCCTTTCCCTCCCAATAAATCCATCAATATCTCACACTTAAATCTCTCCTCTCCCACCCATTTTTAACCATATCCCCCTCCCTCTCCCTTTCTCTCACACATCTAACCACACCCTTATTTTCAGGCCTTTCTTCTCAATATATATACCCAAATAGCAATTCATCATCCCTTAGATTTTGTTCTAAAAATAATCTCATATTAGGGTTTTCAACCTTTTCAAAGCAACAACAACAACAACTTCCCATTTTGGCATATCAGAATATTTAGGGTTTACACAAGACCCAAGAGGTAATATGGGACGTGTTAAGCTGGAGATTAAGAGAATAGAAAACAACACCAATCGTCAGGTTACCTTCTCCAAGCGTAGGAATGGGTTGATTAAGAAAGCTTATGAACTTTCCATCCTATGTGACATTGATATTGCTCTTATCATGTTCTCTCCTTCCGGTCGGATTAGCCATTTTTCTGGCAGGAGAAGGTGCCGCCATTTATTTCCTTACCAACATTTTTTGTAATGAACATTTTGTACATCTCATATTTATATACAAATATGTTTGAGATATGAATGCTTTAAGAACAATAACATTGATTTTTAGGGTTGAAAACAATCCAAGTCTACGTTAGAGCTACGTGTATGCAATAAAGAATTCATGCATGCAGGTGCTCATTAGCTTCGTTTTCACAGAACTTTTAAAATGTTAAAATAAGCTTTTAACCAACAGTATTAAACTATTATATGAATTTGAATTTTTAAATATATTTTAGCTCATGTTGCTTATTATCTTTCATCTTTTCCATTTTATATTTTGAACTATAAGCAGGCATTTATTTAACCTTTTTTTTTTTCTATAAAAAACCAGGATCGAGGATGTCTTTATGCGTTACATTAATCTCCCTGATCGAGAAAGAGAGCAGTAATGCTTTTTAACCCTTTCATAGTGTTAAATATTATTTTGCAGCTTATTTATATTTCATTTAACATGTTGATTTGGTAACATCTCAATTAATTTATCTGTTGCAGTGCTCTAATTTTCCCTGAACAAATCAGACATCCGTATGTCGTTAAACCCTTTTTTTGTTTTGTTTAATTTCTCCTTAAAACTTGCAACTCATTTGTTAAAGCTAATGTTCTTTATTCTTATTTTTTCTGTTGCAGTGATATCCAAAACAAAGAGGTAAGAAAATGGCATTGTTATCATAATTTTCTTTTTCATGAAAAATGAAAATTAATAAATCTCAATTCACTGAATCCTGCATTTTATGCAGTATATGCTAAGGATTCTCCAGCAGCTAAGAAGTGAAAATGATATTGCTCTTCAACTTGCCAAGTTTGTCCCCTTCTTCGCTCTCTATATTTCCAGTTAAACTTTTTTTTTCTTTTGCGTAATATTTTAATTAAAATAGCTTATGGAGAAAGTTTTTGTCTCTTCTTTTTCATGGAATTTTGCTGAAAACAGTCCAACATCTTTTAACTCTGATTTTAAGGTATCATAAACATTTCTGTCTCTCATAAACCTTAATGTGTGTTTTCTTCTATGTTTCTTTTTTAATTTTTAAATTTTTGTTTGTTAATGTTTTTATTACAGGAAATCCAACAGGAAATTGTAAGGTTACAACAACAACTTCAAATGGCCGAGGATCAGTTAAGGTATATATTAATGACCTGCAACTAAAAATAAAATAATATCATTCCAACCCAAACAACATTAAATGGATAAATACATTTATAATTATACCAATAAAAAATAAAATCGAAAAAAGTTAACATTTGAATTTTAAAGCTGAGGCTAATTAATTTATGGAATCTTCAAAAACAGGGCATATGAACCTGATCCTTTTAGGTTCACATCCATGGCGGAACTAGAATCCTGTGAGAAACATCTTGTCGAAACATTAGCAAATGTTGTGCAAAGAAAGGTCGGAATCTATTATTATTACTATTATTAAAAAGATCTTCAAAACTTTACTGCATCAATAAAATAAAAATGTTTCGAGACATAAAATTAGTATTATATATTTAATATATTCTCTAATTCAATTTATAAACAAATACTACTGATGACTTTTTTCCCAGACATTCAAGGTTTTTAATAATTTGAATTACTTATTTTAAATGTTTTAACTAAAATTAAATTGAATTAGAGAAATATATTAAATAAATTGGATTAGAGAATATATTAAATATGAATGAATGTACAATATTAGTTTATCTCTTAAAATTTAATAAGATGTCATTATTTTATTAGTGTCTAAAAACTAGAATATTTAGAATCATCTTAATATAATTATTCCCTTATTATAGCTTTTTTCTTTTTAAAAAATTGAAATTTCAATGCCTTTGGTTTACAGGAATATATATTGAGCAACCATTTGTCCTCTTACGATCCATCTCCTATACAGGTAATATATATATATATATATATTATTTTGCAATAAAACAAATCAATGGTAACCTCGCCAACTTCAAAAATTTTCGGATTTGAAATCAACCTATTGAAGACTATGAATTTTTTTTTTTGGATTGGTGCAGCAAGGATTGCCTCCATCTTTCGAGAATGAGGTTGTCAATTGGCTGCCTGATAATGGTCAAAACCAATCCCAAATCTTTGATGCGTCAGCATCTCTAAATCCTCTCAGGTACTCTCCATTTTCAGTTCCAAAACTTAATCCTGCAAAAAAATAAAAATAAAAATAATACTAAAAAAAATTTAGAACTCAATAATCTTTCATGAAAAAGATTGTAGATATTGAAATCCGAATTCCATATTTATTACTGGCTAACTTTTAAGAGTAATTGTATGATAAGAATGCGTTGTTCATACAATTTAGGGATCTTTCATCCACGGTCTACGATCCATTGTTGCAAGGAAGCATGTCAAATGTGGATCCTCACAACATAGGAGATCAATGCCACGTCTCAAATCCGAATACTGAAAATTTCGCACCATGGCCTCAGTCATTTGCTTCAACTGCGCTTCAGTCTAACTCCATGCCACCAACCTTGTATTCCCACGTTCAGGTTTTTTTTTTTCCTTCTAATTGCTAAGTTTTCCATAGTTTTTCTCTTTAATATATAAAAGGGATTAATAATGTAATCATATGTGTTGGAAATAGCAGCATGGAATGGTGGGTCATCAGGAAATGGCAGAAATGGTACCGAATGATCAGCAAATGGAAATTCCTGGGAACTATAATTCACATGGTCAGATGGCAGACAATGAAGGTTCAAACTATGAGAACAGGGTTCATGACCACAATGGGCAATGACGCCAAAGCCTTTGGCCATTCGTGCCCTTTCATAGTGCTAAAACAACTTCAACTTCACCTTCACCTTCAATTGCTGTTGTAATATTCAAAAACCTAGGCCATGCTTCCTTGGGATAGAAGCATCCTAGTATAATTGTACCATGCCACACACCATTTTTTTTTCTAATCTATTTTGCAGTACATTTTCTAGATATATAATTGAAAAAAAAGAGAGAATATCATTCATTAACATATGGTTTTGTTTCAATTGCATATTTATTAGTAGTACTTTTTCGTCTTAGTTTTTCAATTTTACTCTCAATGTGTGAGAGGTAATTGTAATACAATTATTAATAGATCGAGGTTGTCAAATTTGGATACATGTACCTATCTAAACATTTCTACATATCTTAAAAGGGATAAATAGAAAAAATACACATGAATTTTCTTTTCTTCTTTTTTCTCAACCAAGAAGTAAAGCAGACTCAGCACAAGACAATAAGCACTGAAGCTAATCATCCAATACATCAAGAAAACCCCAACTCCATAACTTGATCCTCTGACCAAGTTCAGTTTTCATTGTTCAATACAGAAACTGCTTATTTTGTCCTTTTCCAATTACACTTTTATGGCTTAAACGCCTCAAAAGACAAGAAAAATTGCTTTTACTAATTGTTTATTATAATTAATATTAGTGACATTTTGTGTACAAACGCAGTGAACTAGTACTTTTTTAGAACATAAAAGTTTTAATATCTAAATTTCTAAACCACTTCCATCCTCATCTTTTCCTTGAGAGCCTGCATGACCTCACATAGTGGCCTATGAAACACATGCAATCCCCATGTCATCTCTGCTGCTAAGTTCTCCGGGGTATCTACAACTCTGTTCCCTTCTCTACACATTTGCACCATCCTCATAACCTAACCCTACTGTCTCAACCCTAAATTCATCCGGTTTAACACACATGAGGCCCATCAGTCGTTCGATTACACAACTGCTGCACCACTATTTTACTATCCATTTCTAGAATAACATGTCGACATCCAAGTAACTAGGCTTGCACCAGTCCGTCATAAGCGCCCCACAACTCCGCTTCCATCATCGAACAGGATCCAATATTTTGCCCCAACCCAATCAACCAAAAAGACATTATGATCACAGTAACTTTTACATTTAATTTTTAAACCAAAATAAAAGTTACATTTTTAATAACGAAAGTAACTTTTATGTTCATTGTAAATTCATTGATGAATGTTGATATAACTCTCAAAAGTTACAAGAATTTATTTTTATAACCCTAAAAATTTATAGGGTGTTTTTATTTTTTTATTTATGTTTCTGTAACATATAATGATTGAGACCCTACAATAAAAATCTAAATATAATATAATAATTAAATTAAGCCAATTATTTTATATAAACATAATTAAATATAGTCCAACATAATCAAAACATAATCCAAATGTAAATCAAATACATAGTAACAATAAAAAAGAAGAAGCCCAACTTGCATATGCATGGCTTTGTTTATAGTCTCCCTCATGGCCTTTTTCATCCAGGAGCTTCTCCTATTCTTGCTTCAACAATGAATTTTCATGTCGCTCTTGTATAGGTTGCAAATTGGCGCAACTCCATTAACACTGGCAAAGAACAATGTTCAACCAATCAATTTTTTGTATAGCACCAACCTTTGTCATTGTTTATAAAAGCAATATCAGACGAATAAATCCAAAGTTAACAGTAGCAAGAAAGTTTATAAAACCAAGAGAATGTCAACAACATCTAAAAATCACAAAATATAGTTTATAAAACACAAAATTAAGAAAGGTTCGAAGCAGACGTAACACCACGAGAAACATGTACCTGTGGATTCTAACAATGAACAAAAGCTTAACTCCTGGATCGACATAGAATCCTCCTTTCAACTTTGCCTCCCGCTTCAATTGAATCAACTCTTTTAAAATATCCTACTAAATAGCCAATGCATCCTATTGGAAGCAAAAGGCAAAATTTTCAAATAACTCATAATCAAAGAAAACAAGATTGGACAATGATTATTCAAGGATCATTACATTTGTACTTGGGGTTTTCTCAAAGAGATTCTTTGATGGTGGGGTGACCATGATAGGACCGTATAACCTATACAACAACTTATGAGTTCCAATAACAAGAATGATTTCAACAGTTATAGGGATAAAATATCCTTCTGAAGTTCTTATTAATCCAAAGCAGTAAGTCTAAGCAGTTCTGACCTTATTCTGTTCAAGGTCCCAGCATTTAACTTGCTTATCATCACAAGCAGAGAACATATGTGCGTGTTTACTACTGACAGTGAGGCCTGTGAATAGAATATAAATATCGAATGATTTTGAATCCATGATTGAAAATCATCCACAGCATGGTTAACCCGTAAAAACTATTCACACCTTAGAAATTTCTCAAAACAAACCTCGTACCTGATCAATGTGTCCAATCAGTGTGAGCTTTAGCCTTCCGCTTTCTACATCCCATATCTAGCATGCCAAAATCAAGACGACAAAAAGACAATAGTCATTCTCAAAAAGTAATGGCTGGATTTTCAAATAAGCATCCATTTTATAAACTCACTCTTAGGTTTTGGAGATATAAAAAATAAAACATACTTGAAAAATATAAAATTAATTGAAATAAAAAAACTAATAGGGAAAAATTCTAGCCAAAGGTAAAATCATTGTTTGATCCATATATTGAATCATTGACGCAATGATAATTTCAATGCCTTTAATAAATTAGTTCTAGCTTTTGACTCAACACTGGACAACTAATTTCTACTTACTTGTTTGGTAACCAAGAACAACTCGTTTGAAATTACTTCACTAATGTAACGACCCGATTTCTAATTGTGTCAAAAAATGTAGTTTTGAGACCTCGTTTTCATAAATTGATACCATAAATATTAAATAGGGATATTTATGTAGTTAGTATATTTTCGAATTGAAAAATGGTTAAGTAATTTAGTTGAAATTGTGAGAAATTGAAGCTCAGGGGCTAAATTGTAAAAGTTTAATTGCTATAGATTTTTAATGAGATTAAGGCTTGGGGACTTAAATAGTAATTATCCAAAGGACTAAAATGACAATAGAAAAAATTAAAATGGATGTTAGTGGATGATGATGATGTAATATGTCATTAGCTTAATTAATTAAATAGTTATGTTTAATTAATTAAGTTTAGTTAACAAATAAATTAAGTATATATATTTTTAGAGGAAAAATATGATAAGAATCATCTTCTTCAACCCCTTACACCGTCCATCATTGAACAAACCTACAAATTTCACATTTCGCATGCTTTATGTTACCCGATGAACATCGTAAAAGAACTCAAAACACAGGTACACTTCACATCAGAGGCTTATTTGAGCTAACCACATACAGAGGTTTCAGGTTACCCATCCGGGCTAAACCTTTATCGACACAATGAAAGCCTAGCCAAGGTTGTATATACATGCAAGGTTACAAATCCAAGCTAAACCTTTAAAATGACATCAAATTACCAGTTCAGGCTAAACCTGTGCTACATGTATCTTCGAGTCAACAAATGTCGAACCTCTAAATCATCAAGAAATAACATGAAACCATGTGTATGAGTCTACAAAGTTCATCGGGACACTTTTTGTAACAGCCCATTTTTAGTGGTGTCGTAAACAGTGGTTTCGGGACCACAATTCCAACAATGGTTTCGAGACCACAATTTTAAAAATGGAGTAAATATTTTAATATTTATTTAGTTTCTATAGGGTTTTTTTAAGGTAGTATTAAATTTTCATTAAGAAATTTTTAGGTTTAAATGGTTAATTAGGTAAAAGGACTAAATTGAAAAAGGTGCAAAAGTTGAGTTCTATTAGTTAAGTGGATTAAAAAGCTTTAATAAGGTGAATTAATGGATTTATATGGTAAATATACCACATTTAATATGGTGGATTGTGATGGAAAGGTTTTTGTGTGATTTTAATAGTTTTTAAAGGCTAGTTTAGTAATTTAATAATTAATGTTATGTTAACAAAACAAAAGTGAAAATTTGGTCATCATCTTCCCTATTTTGGCTTAGACAAAACCGAATAGCCATTGAATGAGGGGATAAAGCTTCAGTTTTGAATTTTCCTCATGCATGGTATGTATTTGAGCCCAATTTTTATTGATTTTTATGTTTTTAAGCTCGTCTTAGCTTAAATTATTTAGCTCGGGGGTTAATTTTCAAAACTATTAAAGATTGAGTGATATGTTAGGAATGAAATTGATGAATTTGTGATGTTAATTGAAAGACTATTAAACTTGGTTGTTAAATAAACTTGTTTTGTTAAGTAATTTTTGACGAATTTAGGATTAATGATTAATTTGCTAAATGTGTAAGATTCTTTGGAATTTATGTGAAAATTTGGGTAAATATGGGCTGATTAGGTATCCTAGAAGAATCGGTTACCACATGTTGTCTAAGAAAAATAGTGAATTTGCAAGTTATGGTTATAAGGACTAAGTTGTGAAAAAAATTAAAATAAGAGGGGTAAATTTTCAATTTCATGATTATATGAATTATAGATTGAATTGAATATTTTAGGTTATTTGAAGTACTTAATTGAATGAAATTATCTATTTAGATCAAGATAAACCACAACCAAACTTAAATCGAGGAAAGGCAAAAGCTTTGGATTAGTCTCCAACTCTACTTTTGCGACTATAGTTATAGAGGTAAGTTCGTATGAATTATAATCTTATTAATGATAGTTTGATTGATTATCTGTTATATTATATTAGTTATAAACTGACTCAAATATATAAATAAGATTGACATTTTGAGTAATTGAAGGATAAATAATCCTATTTGAACCTCAAGAATTCTTAGTATAAGAATGACATGTCATTAGGGATTTTATGTTTCACGTGTTGGTCTTGAATATCCTATCGATAGCTGAGATCCTGCATTTGTTGCAGATTCTCTACAGCTCGAGTGAGCAGCATCGTGTAACTAACATTCTGACCCACAGCTCGTGTGAGTAGGCCTATTTCACAGCTCGTGTAAGCATTATTGAAAAGCAAATGTTACAGTTAGATGGAAAGGCACACTATGTGTGAGCATTCTCGAGTATCCAACGTAATTCTAGATGGTTCAATGAGTAAATAAAGATAAATGGCAAGGCATGTATTCAAATGGATAATTGTTCATAATCCTATGAAATGTAAATTTGATGAATGCAAATGAATTGAAGGGAACTAAATGATTATGTGATGAATGGTATGTACATGGAAATTTACTTATGATATGGTTGCACATATATGTATTATATATGAACTTGCTAACTTGTGAGTTTGATGGTGTATATAGGAGTTTATTTAGCTTATGAGCATGGTAATGATGTTATGCATATTATATAAGTTGAGCTTAAGAATGGTAAGTTATGTTTGAATTTATACGAGCTTACTAAGTACTAGTTGCTTGCGTAGTTATTTTCCTTTGTTTAGTAGATTATCAGAAGCTCGACCGATTGGAAGCTTGTCGAAGTTCTATCATACTATCCAGCAAAATTTTTGAGTTATTTTGGCTAAGGTTATAAATGGCATGTATAAGACTTTATATAATGGTAGTTCTTGAATGTGTTAAAGATCAATTTGGTCTGAATATGCCTTTGGAGTATATATTTTGTTTGATGGACTTATAGTGCTTTGGCAAATTTATGTTCTTTGGTCACTTTTAAGTACATTGTAATATATGGTCCTTTTGATATGTTTATTATGAAAAATTAATGGTTTATAATTGTTGTCATTAGTTAGCTAAATTAAGTATGCTTTGTGCTTGAGATGTGGCAGTATAGCCCTGTTTTGATTGAAGTTGTTTTGGTATAAATGTGGTGCCTTTGAATGGCATATTGGTTAGGTGAAATAGGTTGATTGAATTGGTATGTTTATATGTGTTTGAAAGGTGTTTAGGTCTATTGAATGTATGCACAAATGGAGTGGATGATTGGGAAAGCCTTGGTCTTAAAATGGCTTGTTTATAGGATCAAATTATGGAGCACTTGGCCTGGGACACGAGTTGTCTCACGGCACACATGGCCGTGTCATTTTTTTATTTCAGGTGTGAGTATCACACGTTTGTGTATATCAATTCAGTGAGCTACACCACTACACCAAAATAGACTTTTAGCGGCATTTTTAGGCTTTTAGCGGCGTTTATAAGCACCACTAATAGCATTTTCGACGCTTTCAAAAGCGCCGCAAAAAACGCTACTAAAAACAACGCCACAAACTTTAGCGGCGTTTATAAAAGAAATGCCGCTAAAGGTCCTGACTTTTAGCGGCGCTTTTACCGCAAACGCTGCTAAAGGTCCTGACTTTTAACAACGCTTTTCCCGCAAACACCGCTAAAGGTCTTGACTTTTAGCGGCGCTTTTCCTGCAAACACCGCAAAAGGTCCTGTCTTTTAGCGAAGCTTTTCCCGCAAATGTCGCTAATTTGTACAGATTTGCAATACACAATTTTTCCAATATCATACCCTTCCTGCATTAAACCCAACCAAAAACAGCAAATGTAGCATAAAAATCTCACCAAAAGCATTAATTCTAAATGATACTTCAAATTCAATAAAATATATATGATATAAATTAATAAATGAATTCTTACAATAATGTTAAATGTAGCAATGTTAATGATCTTAGAACGAGAAAATAAATGTCTAAGATGGCGGGCTTTGCGACTGCTGAAACATCTTCATCATAGTCTGAAGCTGTAGCTGGAGTTTATCATACTTTCTGTTCTGCTCTGCCTCCCTCACTACTGCCTCCGCCTTAAGTTGAGAAATTTGCTCAACCGTGCTCGTTTGCATCTCAGTTATCTGGTCTTTTAACCTCTGAACTTCAGCTCGAGATTGACTCCCAGAACGCATGTATTGCTGGGAGCTGGATCCAAAATATTGGGTCGGGGTAACACCAGATCCTTGAAATCGAACCCGACCATACCTTTTAGGACCCAAAACATCAGTAATAATTCTGTTATCGATATCCTCAAGATTAACAGAACTATCACCAAAGTAGCCGCTTCATACTTTGCCTTCTTCTCTTTTAGTTTCTCCTAATAAATCAATTAAAGAGTTAGAAACGAAATATACAAGAAGAAAAAATGCAACATAACTTAACATTATTAATTTAAAACTACTAACGAAGAATTAAACTATTATAATTAAACATTATAAATATTTATAATAAATCAAATTTTATTAAGTAAATATACCATAATCTCTTCAACTTTGAATGTCATCGGAGACCCATCCTTCTTCCTATGCGTAATGTCAAAAAGCTGAACGCGTCTAACTTTTTGACCAGATGAGACTTCCTACAGTGTAGTAGTAAAAATATAATTTAATAGTATGGAGTTATTAAAATTTGACTGAATTAATAAATTATAATACCTCGGCCTCACCATGTAAGAAAACTTCGGACCTCGGTGCAGCGTGAATTTTGTTTCTACATGCTGCTCGTTCCAACATGCTCACGGTCCTATATAATAAAATTATTATTACGTATATAGTAAATACTATAAGCTGAAAAATTTATAAGATTTTAGAACTAGGTAATACCTCTCCTTTCTTTGATTTCTAAAATCTAATCACATCTTTCCATTGATACCTCAACATTCATGGCGGGACATTTCACAATTTATCCTCGAGGCTTATTTCTTTCTTAAAATATTATTTTTTCAATGTGCTTTTATGGTCTCTCCAATTTTTTTCCCAATGTCTTCTTTATATAGTCATCGGAGACCTCCAAAGCAAATCTCTCCTAAAAAAACCATAAGTTTAGAAAGTAAATATAAATGAAACTTCAACCAAAGTATTATAAATTAAATTCACGTTTTGTTACCTTAATGGTATCGAGAGCCTGATTTTTGTTTCCATCAAGCATGTGATGCCATTACTCATAATTGATGGGCAACATATTTGCATTTCGTGCAATAATGCCCAAATAGCTTGCTAGAAGTCGAGCTTCAGGCCCAACAAGCTGGGCATGACTGTTTCTCCTTACTTTCACATGCCCGGCAAGATTTAATTCGTATAAATCTCTAAGCAACGATATCGATCGACGACCTCTCAAGATCCCACCACTCTCAAATTGAACAATGATATATTATTATTATATTAAAATTGAAAATGAATCAATAATAAAAGTCAAGATGCATGTAAAATAAACTTAACATTACTTTGTAATTCTGCAGGCTCATCATCTATGCCAGGCATGTTCAAGGATCCAACAACTGTTTGCTGTTCACTATTGCCCTCTTCCGAATTTACAGTATTCTGTACAATATTTAAATCTCGTATTCTTCTTCTACTCATTTTTCCTGCAATAAACATAAAATAGTTAAAATTTTAGTAACAAATAACAACAATAATGGTACATATAAAATAGTTAAATTATATAAAATGACCAAGATTAAAATTATAATATTACATATAAATAAAAAATCGTAAAATCTTACTACATCATAATTCGTAAATATCTTCATCCACAGCCTGACGAACCCATTGAAATTGTATACTAGTACTAGGGATATTTTCATTTAAGTTTTGTTCTAGAAAAGGCAAAGTTTCTGATCTTTCGACGATGTCATCTCTACTTCCATTGCCCATGTCAAACAAGTCTCTAGGGGTGTTTCGAAGTACAACGTACCAACCCTCATCAGTTGGATCTTTCGAGTAAAAAACTTGTTTCACTTGAGAAGAACATACATACGGCTTGTCTATCAGTTGTTCTCCAGTGTGAATCAATCAAGAGAAATTCACCATTGTAAAATCATATTGATCGTTTTTAATTCCACGAGCCGTATTCACATCAGCCCAATCACCTCGAAATAAGACAACTTTCCATTTGTCGTACTAATCCAACTCAATTATGTCAGTAAGAAGTTCGTAACTCCAGATTCCCCTCGACAGGATTACTGCCCCTAGCACTAGCATAACTTGTAATTGAAGAATTAACAACAATTCCACAATTTTGGGTTCTTCTCAATCTCTCGCGATACCTTGTATAAAATCTGTATCCATTGATGAGGAAGGTACTATATCTTTTCACTATTCTATTTGGACCTTGTGAAAGCCATTTAACTTCGTCATTTACTTCATTCTGACTCCAAACCTATTGAATCGAAAGTAAATTGAGTAATTATAATTGTTATGAGAAAACATTATTACTTGTCAATGAAAACTTCAATTGCATACCATTTGACTTAACCATTCATGAAATGATTCTGTGAATAACTTATTAATTTCTCATAGATGTAATCTTCGAGACCGTGAATGAGCTCTTAATATTTGTTTGTACTCACTATGTTAAAAAAATGTTTACTTTGTTAGAAGACAAACAAATTATAATTGATGAATATTTATCAAATTCTAGAACTTACTTGAGTAATGGTTTCATTGAATCGTGATGAAAAAGAACGTATCGATGTGCTTGGGCCCACGATCTATAATCTAATTTTGCAATTTTGACTTTGCTGATCGGTTCTCCGAAACTTTGAAATAAATAAGTTTAGGCAAAGTTATGATCTATGAACCCAGCATTTCTACTTGGTCTATTCATTCTTGTTTCAACATCTTCCAAATACCTTGAACAGAAAGTCATACATTCCTCTGCCAAGTAGCCTTCGGCAATTGATCCTTCCGGATAACGCTTATTGTGACAGTAAGACTTCAATTTGGATAAGAACCTAAACACGATATACAACGTTATCAAAAGTTGCAACTAAATGCATTGAGGTGAATAAAGGAATAAGTTGCAAATAAAGTAGAACCTTTCTATGGGATACATCCATCGAAAGAAAATGGGTCCCCAAGTATTGCTTCACGAGGGAGATGAATTAACAAGTGCACCATAATAGTGAAGAAGGAAGGCGGGAAGATCTTGTCCAGATTGCATAAAGTCAATACGGCTCGATCTTGTAATGTTTCAAGTTCTTGAACATCCAAAACTTTGCCACAAATGCCTTTCATTATATTAGATAGTTCAATTACACAAGACGTCACCTTTTTCGGCATACAACACCGCATAGCAACTGACAGAAAGTCTTGCATCAATATGTGATAGTCATGCGATTTTAAGCCATATAATCTTGATCTTTAAGACTCACACATCGAGATATATTTGATGCATACGCATCTGGGACCTTTATATCCTTCAACACCATACAAAACACTTCTTTCTCCGTCTTCTACATTGAGAAAATAGCAGGTGGCAACCGATATTTCATATTCGAAAGTGCTTGGGGATGAAGCTCACGCCAAATTCCCATGTGGACTAAATCAAGTCAACTCTGAAGATTGTCTTTCGATTTTCCATTGACATTCAAAATAGTCCCAATGATGTTCTCGCAGAGATTTTTCTCAATGTGCATGACATCAAGATTATGTCATAAAATCTGATGCTCCCAATAAGACAACTAAAAAAAATACTTCTTTTTTTCCACAAGTCTGCCTCATTAGGATCATCCTCTTCATCAGATTCATCATCAAATTCATCCTTGATCTTCTATTTTTTTGCGTGTTGGGCGGTTGATTCATCTTCCCATAAATGAAATTCATATCTTTCAACATAAACAATATTTCAGATCCACCGTCTGCGAAGGAGCTTCTCTGAACTCTTCAGTACCATCAAACTAAGTACTCTGAAATCTAAATCTATGATTTTTCGGTAATCACTGACGATGCCCCATGTAAAAGAACTTCTTCCCATTATATAACCATTGCGAACATGTTTGCACAGCACAACAATGACAAGCATAACGTCCCTTGGTACTCCAACTAGATAAATTGGCATAGGCTGGGAAGTCATTAATAGTCCACATCAAAGCTGCATGTAAATTGAAGTTCTCATTTCTTAGTACATCGTATGTCTCAACACCAGCCTATAATTGTTTTAACTCTTCAATAAGTGGCTGCAAATATATGACAATATCATTTCTGGGCCCTTTCTCTCTAGGGATAATCATAGATAAGATAAAGGATGATTGTTTCATGCAAACCTATGGAGGTAAATTATAAGGAACAAGCACCATAGGCCAAGTACTGTACGTAGTGCTCATGATTTTGTAAGGGTTAAATTCATCAGATGTAGCCCAAGCCTCACACTCCAAGGATCGCTTGCAAAGCTTGGAAATTTGGAGTCAAATGATTTTCAAGCTAAAGAATCTGCAGGATGCCTTAACAATCCATCATCGATTCATCCATCATGGTGCCATGTCATTACTCGGCTGTCTTCAACGACATGAAAAGCCTTTGAAGACTTGGTATTAGTGAAAAATACCGCAAAATCTTAACCGGCTGCTTCCTTGACTGTGTATCATTTTCATCCTCGTTACCATCCTCTGTATTTCTATTCATCCAACGGGATTGACCGCATACATGACAGCACTGTTGGTTTTTCGGTCGCCCCAATACAACATGCAGTCATTTGGGAAACTATGAATTTTGTTGTAGCCAAGGCCCAAATCCTTTATCAATTTCTTCATGTCTTTGGAAGATTGAGAGATTTTCGCAAATGGGAACATTTCTTGCAAAAACTCTAACAGCATTATCAAAGAGTTTCCGGTCCATCCTCCCAAACATTTTAAGTGAAAAAGATGAATATAGAAAGACAGTTTGGAAAATTTTGATCCCTCATACAGTTCTTCATTCATTTCACCAAGTAACGTGTAGAACCTCGCCGCTTATTCATTTGGCTATTCATCAGGTACACTTCTTCCTCTTTCGGTGAAAGTATTTCCACCAAAATTATAATCATCGGTTGCACCCAAGTCAGGTGGAAATGATTGCAAACCATCATTATACATATTAAATGCATCCCGCAACATGCCTTCCATGTCATCTTCTCTAACATTCTGATTGTAAGCACTATGAGGATAACCCAGATTCATCGATGAAGAGGCTCTACTAGATATACACTTTCCATGGAAAATCAATTTCTTATACCCTCGGACAAAGCCATCAACAATTAGATGTTCGTAGACAACTTCATGATAATGCCAATTAATATTGCAACACTTCTTACACGGGCAAAGAATCATATTCTCTTGGCTTGCATTTTGAAATGCAAAATTTAGAAAAGTTTCTACTCCATATCGATAGCCGTTGCTTACCCTTGACAAATTCATCCAAGTTCTATCCATTTCGTAGTTGTTGAAGTCTAAAGTTGACAATAAACTACACGGGTAAGTTGTTTATCTATACCGGTATTATGTAAGTTATGTAAATTATGTAAGTTATGAAGTTTGATTTTAAAATTATGTAAGTTATGTATTATGTAAGTTAAATAATTTGATGAAAGCTATGAAATTTGATCTTCAACCTATGTATTATGTATTATGTAAGTTATCCGAGTTATGTCTTATGTAAGTTATCCGAGTTATGTAAGTTATGTAAGTTATGTGAGTTACGTCGATTATGTATATTATGTGAGTTATGTAAGTTATGTATATTATGTGAGTTATGTGAATTATGTAAGCTACTTAAATAATGATTGTTATTATTATATCGATAAAGGAAATTATAAGTTTGGAAAACATTTAAAAATATTAAATATTAAATTCACACGTGGCATTGTTACACCTGGGGAAGATCCGTTATATCTTACAATGAGATAAAAGGCAACCCGTTAAGTTTCCAGCCTATATACTTTGAATTTTTTTTTTTTTTGGATAGAAATTTTGTAAGATTCATCATACGTGACATTGTTACACCTGGGGAGGATCCGTTATATTTTACAATGAGATATAAGGCAACCCGTTAGGTTTCCAGCCTATATACTTTGAATCTTTTTTTTTTGGATAGCAATATAATAAACAACATATATACCAACCAAGTAGGATAATAAATAGCAATTTGGATAGCAATTTGGACAAATTCATCATGATATAACTCTTACTGATCAGAATTTTGAACTAAAACGTACCTTAATAATTTCAAGAAGCTGGTCTACTCCACTCTCACCAAGAAACAGAGGCTGCAGTCAGAAATACAAACAACATTAACTCACTAATACTTTTTTTGCTTTTCCTTTGTTTTGATAAGAATCAAATCTCATTCTGATTAAATAAAATAATGACAAACTCATACCTTTTTGGCTTTTCCTTTGTTTTGATGATAGGGTTTCTTCGGGCCTTTGGCTATAAATTAATAATTATATCGCCTTTGTCTCTATTAATAATTCAAATAATTTGAGCAATTTAAACACCTCAATTAACAACATTTTTAGACCTCAATTACAGTAATAAAACATCTCAATTTCTAGCAAATAAACAATTCAAATTACAGTACCTGAATAGGGCTTCAACAGTTTAAAAAAGGAGCAGTAACAGCATCCAAATGTACTTTGCTTGAGCAACAGGAAATTCTTTAAGTCATTGGACAACAACTAAATATGAAATAATTTAGAAGTGGATAAATCAATGAAAAATGAAAATATAAAAAGCATTACCCATGAAATCAACTATTACACTCTTTCCAACCAATTCTACTTGTTGCTCGACAAAGTTCAGATACTTAGGCAAGTAAGAAAAGATGTGCACAATATCTGAAGCAGAAACCAATATGCAATCAGAATGATTGCTGAAACATGCGTAGCTAAAGTTGCATCTCAAGAGAATCCAAAATCTAGAGTTGATGCAAATGCAACATACCGAATATCAATGACTTGCAATTCACAGAGGGAAAAATCAGCAGGGAATTGTGTATGTCAATGAAAAATAGTAGTTGTCGATGGTATACATCCCTTAAATAAATGAAGGATTAAAACATCAATAAGACTTTGATACAAGCATTATAATACAAGCGTTCTTCATTGACACCAGCCAAGTGCCAAATTGTGAATTTAACTGTATATTTCACTATTACTCAATTCTTTATTGACACCAACAAATATTGGATGTAATGGTAAGATACATTGCACTCTAAAAAACACACATTCGAATTTTCACGATATCCAAATATAAACAACAAAGCGAACAAGAATGATAAAAAAAATTCTTTACCCGCAGAGTACAATCCACATTTTTCAACTACTTTTGAAATCCTATGTAAGATTTCCTAATGTTTTAATAAAATATACTTTCAAAAAAATATCCAAAGTTATTGAAAATACGATGAAATTATAATTAATTAAGTTTAATAATTTAATTTAATGAATATATATTTTGAAAGTTCTTTAAGAAAACAAATTTATATGCACCAATATTAATTAATATCGACCAATAATGATACATGTCGGTAAAACCCAAAAAAAATAGTACCTGTATCATTTAGGTTTACTTCAATTAGTACATACAAGCTGAACGACCGACAGCTTATGGTACCAAACACCAGAGTTTAAAGGATAAAACCTTATCTACGACATCAAAAACAAACATGCCATTGAAGTAGTAACTCAAAAACAAGTGCCAAAAATATATTACTTATCAAAGGTAGCTTTAAACAACTGAATAAAAGCAGCTCCCCACTATAACACCAATTTCTGAAACAATCATAAAGGACCACTAAATACCTAATATTTCAAATTTTATATATAAAAAGGATGAAATTTATAATTAGAACTTCGAAAGATTTCAAATTTTAATAAATTAAAAATAAAATACCTAATATTTCAAATTTTATAAATAAAAGGATGAAATTTATAATTAGAACTTCCAAAGATTTCTCTGCTTAAATAATTTATAATTCTATACAAATTGAATCCGAGACTTTGAAAGGCGCTTAAATGGTCATACATACTGTTGTACACACACAGCTTTGAAACTTCAAGAATTTAGGGTTCACTAAGGTAAACAAGATTCCTCAATCCCCAAATCGTTTCTCAGTTGCCTCCACCAAGTTTTATACTTTAAAGTTTGTATTTGAAGAAACCAAAATCCCATTCACTATTGACTCCCGAATATTAACGATAAAGTTTAAACAAGTACTGAAGTTTACCGATTGGTTATGGCGGCAGAAAGCGACAGTGATAGTGACGCAGCAGAGGAGACAGCAATGCAGCAAGTCATCGGCTCGGAGACTTTAGCGGCAAAAGGATGTTCGTTTCTGATTTGGGGAAATATTTAAGGATTAGGGGAAATTTCGATGGGGAAATTTCTGTTCTTTCGGGTTTAATTTTAGGGGTATAGTGGATGGAAAAAAACGATGACGTTTTGAAATAAAACTGAATTCATTTGTGGCGTTTCTAAGAAAGCGCCACTAAAACCAAATGACAAAACGAAGCCGTTTTGTAAACAGTTAATGCTTTTAAGAACGCTTCTAAAAACAAAGCAGAAAAACGGCGCCGTTTTGTAAACACTTAATATATATTAGCGGCGTTTTTAAATAAAACGCCGGTAAAACACAAGCTTTTGTGGTGTTTTTTTTATAAAACACCACTATAAACAAATAAAACGCAACATTTTCCGGCGTTTTAGAGAAAACTTCACTAAATATCAACTTCAAATGGCATCGTTCCAAATTTCCCATATATATTACCAGTGTTTTTATTAAAAACGCCACTATTCCTAACTTATTATTATTGCTTTTATTTATTTATAAATATTTTGTAGTTTTCTATATATTTTATAAAATTAAACATTCAAATATATATAGATATATATTTTTTCTAAGTTTTTAGGTTTTTATTTTTGTGTTTTTAAGAATAAAGATTAAATTAATGTAATGTATAAAGTTAAGAGGTTAAATTTGTTGAATTTTTAAAATTAAGATTAAATTGATAGAATTTGCAAACATTAACTTTAATTAATCTAGTTAAATAATAAGAAGAGGATGAAAGAGTGCTTGACTTTTATTACAATTTTATATTTAATTAATTATTATATAATTCATATCAATTTTAAATTAATAATTTTTCAAACTAATTTGAGTAATATTAATTTAAAAGAATTAGATACATGCCATAATTTTTATATAATTTTTTATGTAAGAAAACAAAAACAAAAAGTCCAAAATATAAAGTAAAAAGGTTTAAAAACTATAATGATAATTTTATATAAAAATTTCATAATATCTCTTTATGATTATATAATAAATTATTTAATATATAAATTAAAAACTTAACTCCAAACCCCATTACATAACCTCAAATTCAAACTCCAAACCCTAAACTAAAACACATAACCCTAAACCCCAAACTATATAATGATAATTTTAATATTAAAATTCATATTATCTATTTTACAATTATATAATAAATTATTTAATATATAAATTAAGGATAAAATTTTGAACCTATTTTAAAGAAAAAAACATTGGGCTAATGGATATATATACCATTCGGGGTTATGGGAAGACAGTTTCACAATAGAAGGAAGGATCAGTGAACGATGGTCGGATCCAATAGCTTTGGGATTATAGGATTCTAGGGATTTTGGGGATTTGAATTAGGGGAAACTGATTTGAGGGATTTTGGTTTCGGGATTTTGGGTCATATACCTAAAACCTAAACTATAAACCCTAAACTTAAACCCTAAACCCTAAACCCTAACCCATTAACCATTTGCACCAAACCCCTAACCCTTATCCATAACCACAAACACCTAGATACAACCAAACTCCAAAATCCACTCTCAATATACAATAAACCCTAAATCATAAATCCAAAACCTTAAACCTAATACCATAAACCTTAAACCGAAAACTGTAAACCATAATCATAAATTAAACCATAATTTTGGGAATACGTGTGGCCAAACTATAAATCATATATAAATCCTTAAATACAAAACCATAAATCTCAAAATTCTAAACCTTAAAACTGAAACACTAAACCCTTAAGCCATTAAACACAAATCCTACACCCTAAAACCTTAAACCTTAAATCCTTAAACAATAAACCCTAAACATACACCATGCATACAAACTTCACTCGAAACCCTAAATCCTAAACCATTACCACTAAATCATAAACCCAAAACAATAAACCTCAAAATAAAATAGTTTTTATATTGAATTATTATACGAGGACAAAAATAGTTTCGTTCTAGTTTCGAAACAATTTTCTTTTTTATGGCGTTTTTAATAAAAACACCGCTATTGCTTGGCATTTTTAAAATGGCGACGTTTGTGTTTTGAAATAATTAGATATTTAGCGACGTTTTTGATACAAACGCCGCTATTGCTTGGCATTTTTAAAATGACGACGTTTGGGTTTTGAAGTAATTAGATATTTAGCGGCATTTTGTACAAACGCCACTATTGCTTACCTTTAGTGGTGTTTTTGATACAAACGCCGCTATTGCTTGGCCTTTTTCAAAACGACGATGTTTGAGTTTTAAAATATTTAGACATTTAGTGGCGTTTTTTATACAAACGCCGCTATATCTCTAACCTTTTGCAACGTTTTATTGAAAACAAATGCCACTATTGATCAATTTTTAACGGTGTTTGTCGCAGAAACGCCGCTATTGCTTAGTTTTTAGAAACACCGCTATTGCTTTGTTTTTAGAAACGCCGCTATTGCCCAGTTTTTTGCAGCACTTTCTTTCAAACGCCGCTAATGTTTAATCTTTGTGGCGTTTTTTGTCCAAACGCCACTAACAACGCTGGTAAAGCCCTATTTTCCTATAGTACAGGATCTAGCACACGGCCTGCAACACAACCGTATGACACAATTTAGAGAGTTATACGGTTTGGCACACGATTTGCAACGCGGCCATGTGACCTAACTCACTGAGTAACACGGTTTAAGGCACGGGCTGAGACACGGCCATGTGTCCCATTGTTCGAATACCACACAGTTTGGGCTATGTCATACGGCCTGGCCACATGGTCATGTGACCCTTGTTTTCAAAATTTTTAACTTTTTCCCAAATTTTTTGATTTGTTTTAGATTAGTCCCGTATTGTTCCCGGACTATCCCTTGGGCCACGAGGCTCGATTTAAGGCCCAAATGTGTATGTTTTCTAGGTTTGTAATGAGTTTTTGGTAATTAATATTGAATAGAATTATTAATCTGTTTTGAAGTTAATTATTTTAATTTGTATAATAATGCTCTGTAACTCTAATCTGGTGATGAAGACGGGTTAGGGGTGTTACACTTTCATTCTGTAATTCCATTCATATTCCTTTGTAAGATAATACAATAATTCTTGTAAAAAAATTTAACAAACTAAATCTAAATCATCAAATTTTCACTCATATGATTTAAGAACAAAAATGAAAGAAAGTTTAATAATGTTCATTTGTATGAACTTACCTGGTGGAATGGTAACACACCACAATAGAATCTACTCAACAACTTTTCATTTCCCACAATCTTCTCTTGACGGATTCACATATTAATCTATAATATAACTTTAATTTAATTTTTTTAAGTAACATCTTTCATCAGCTTATGAAACACATAAGTTAGATCATTTCCATTGCTCTAGCATTCCCTTAAACCTAACGTTTAAACAGTTAAGCCTTTTATAGCCATATTTCGAAATGTCTTCATTTTAGTTGTTATCCGACTAACAAATTCTCATTTTACCAAGTAAACCCCTTTTTCATAACTTTTCATCTAATCTAAACATTTAACACAACAATTTCAAGCATTCAACAATGGTAATCTCAAGAAATCTTTAACAATTTTGGAAACAAACACCACTATTAGCTAGATTGAAGCACGACAAATTCAAAAAAAAAAATTAAATTCAAGTAAAATAGACTTGAATTAACTTACCATGCAATAGCATAAAGCTTGCCCAAGTTTTCCTTACTTAACAAATAAGAAAAATGGTGATGAAGGGGGTGAAGAAAGAAAAATAATCTGCCTCTTTCCATTAACTATGTTACCGTATATATATATATATATATATATGTGTGTGTGTGTGTGTGTGTGTCTAATTTAATTATTAATTAAAATTAGCATCATTACAGATAAGGTAGAAACCAACATTTTTTCGACTATTAACTATGAAAATGGTTGAATTATTAATTCAGTCCCTAACCTATTATCATGTTACTACAAGTGAAAGAAATCCATAGTGGTTAACTTTTACCACCTTTACGATTTCATCTCTATACTAAAATAGATTATTCCATCAATCAAATTAACAAACTAGAATTTTACATAACACTAAATAGACTAATATATATTAAATATTAAAGCTTATTGACTCAATCATTGGTAAACGGGGTTCCGAAACCACCATTACTTTTTTCGATATTGATACAAAATTGACATTCGGACTTTTAAAGTATTTATCAAGTATCGATACGGTATTGATACCTTTTATTTGGTATCAATAAATTTCCCTTGGAATCGATGTCAAGGGCTCCCACAATCACTAAATTGGGCATTAAATGCTAATAGTATCAATACTTGTAGAAAAAGAATCAATACCTATTACTGCAAGTGACATTAATGCACTAGTTATTTCATTTCGAATAGCTCTATTCAATTTATCAAAAACCACAACAGTTGGAAATCATTTAGAGGGTATAAATACCAGCTTCCAAAGGGTCTACAACAACAAGAGAGATTATCCATATAACACCCCAATTTTGGGGCTAGTCGGAATAGTAGTTTTGGAACCACTAATCCGAGGCCAGAGAAATTATTTTTAATATTATTTTATGTGTTATAGCATGATTATATGAGTGTTTTAAATTTTTGGTGAATTAATTTTACTAATTACTCGCTTAATTTCAAAAAAAGACTAAATCGCAAAAAGTGCCAAAATTTTGTTTTACAATATAAGGGTGTTAATTAGCTATGGAACATTAAATTAGAAGTCCTTATTGAATAAATAGACCCCAAAGTGTTTAATGGCTGAACATGGAGACAAAGAAATTGAAAAGTCAAAGGTTTGGTGGCATTAGGTGACTTAATTGATAAAATAAAAGAAAGTTTTCATCTTTTTCATTCTCTCTTTCTTCTCCACCGATTTCCACTCTAGAAAAGGGCCATGGAAGCTTGAAAATTTAAGCAACCTTTAATCCTTGCAAGTAAGTCATCCTGATGGTCATTTTTGATGATTTTTGTGTTTTTAAAACTTTTATAGCTTAATCTAGCTAATAAGGGAACTATTTAGCAAAATAGCTGAAAATCTAGGGTTTTTCCATGTGAGTCTTCATGTTTTTGCTGAAATTTTATGGAAGAAAATGAATCTTGGTTGTTAAATAAACAACTTTTATGAAAGGATTTTTCATGAAAACACCTAAAAGGACCATTTTGTAAAAGTTATAAAATGGGTAGTGAATGTGTGAAATAATTGGAATTGTGAGTTTCTATAATCTTAAAATAGATTCGGATAGGCTTGGTTAATGAGGAAATTTGATGAAAATCATTTTACGAGCCTAGGGGAAAAATCGTAATTTTTTTAAAGTCTAAGGGTAAAATGGTAATTTTGCCAAAGTAGGAATTTTGAAATGTTTTGATTAATGTGGTGATTAAATCAGTAAATTTTGTCATTATAGATCAAGAAAAAGGGGATCCGGACTTAGACTGGGGAAATTGAAATAATAGACTAAATCAAACTAGTCCCCATATTTTGTATATCGAGGTAAGTTGTACGTAAATAACACAACTCTATTGTTAGTATGCATTAAAAAATTAATATTGCATAAAATGTTTGATTATTGTTATGAATATGCATGACGAAATTTGATATGGTATACTCCCGGTTGAACCTTAGAATAGACTGGATATCCAAGCCATGGCATTTGGTTGATATGTGTGCTAGTGTAAGACTGCGTCTGGGACATGGCATCGACCACATTATGAAAGCCAGTGTAAGACCATGTTTGGGACATGGCATCGGCGATGATATGTGTGCTAGTGTAAGACCATGTCTGGGACATGGCATCGGCATTGAGACGAGAGCTAGTGTAAGACCATGTCTGGGACATGGCATCGGCCTCGATATGTGAGCCAGTGTAAGACCATGTCTGGGACATGGCATTAGCATCGTACCCTCTTGTGTAAGGTTTGTTGAGTATCCTTTGGTATTCCAACTGGTTCAACGGGTAATTTAAAGTTTTTGTCAAAAGTGAGAAAAGTTACGACTATATTATAAGTGATATAGGTACCTACACGAAATTTATGAGAAATGAGCTCGATTTATGTTGTATGATTAGTAAGGATGGAAATGAGTAAGTTATGCCTTTAATCATTCGAGAATTATGTGCAAGTTTATAATATGTTATGAGTATATAATACATGGTAATTGTTGTTAATTATTTATATGCGACTTACTAAGCCTTATGCTTACTCCCTTTCCTTTCCATTTTCTTATAGTATCGCCAAGCTAGCTCGGGGATCAAAGGACATTGGAGGCTCGATCACACTATCAATCTGAACATTTGGTATAATTAGATTTATCATTTTGAGCATGGCATGTATAGGAACTTGGTCTTTGGGAAGTGTCATATTGTTTTGGCCAAATGTGTTGGCTTGTCTTGAAGATGTATAAGGCCATGGATGATGGCTATTACTTATTATTGATATATGGAAATGATGATGTTTTTTCATGAATGTACAAATTGCATGGTTGAGTATTTGATATATTAATGCATGAATGAGTAGGTTATTTGATGTTGCTTTTATTGGTGCAAGTAAGGGTGGTAGAAAGGGCTTGGTAAATAGCCTTGTTTTTGTCCAACGGGTAGACACATGGGCGTGTGTCTAGGCCGTGTGTGACACACGATCTGCCCCATGGGCGTGTAGTCAGGCTATGTGTCCCCTGCACCTTAATTTGGTAAAACAAAATGCCCAGTACTAATCACACGGGCTGAGGCATGGCCGTGTGTCTCAAACGTATGGATGACACGACCGTAACACATGGGCATGTGCCCAGGCCATGTGAAGTCTGCACTTGATTTTAGGAATTTAAATCGCCACACGGCCTAAGGACACGGGCGTGTGCTAGGTTGCGTGAAAACCCTATAGGTTCGAATTGAAAAATCAATCCACATGGCTAGGGACATGGGCGTGTGTGACTATACGGTCTGCCCACACGGGCGTGTCCCTTGCTACACGGGCGTGTCCCCCTAATTTCAGTGAAATTTTCCAAAGTTTTTTTTAATGCTTGGTTTATTATCGGACCATTTCTAAAGTATATTTTGGGCCTTGTAGGCCCAATTTAGGGATTTTAAGACAAAGTTTGAAAAGTTTTAAATTTGAACAAACTTTTATGACCCAAAAATGTATGTTAATAAGTGTTTGAGTTAGGTAATGCCTTGTACCCTATTCCAGTGTCAAACACGGGTAAGGAGTGTTACATTTAGTGGTATTAAAGCTCTGGTTTAGTTAATTCTCGGACTAACCTAGCGTGTGTACAAGTCTAGCTATACATGCCATATATGAATTATGATAGTGTGGCGACTCCTGACAATTTAAAATGTGTTTTTTTATATAGTAAATGAATTCTGACAAGTAATGGCGGATGATGTTGAAAGTAGTGCACCGGCTCCCGTAAAAGAGACCGCGCCAGTCGAAAGTGGGCCCGTGATACTGAGTCAAGGTGGAGAGGCTAGAGAAGCCTTCCTCCATACAATGAATGTCTGGTATTCGGAGTTTGTTCATGCAAACCCGAACACTCCACCTCCTCTACCCCCTCTAATTCCCCAGCCTAGCCCTATAACTCCCCAAGTAGTGGAAACGATTAAAAGAGAAAAACCTCCGGTGGACAGAATTCAAAAGTAAGGGGCTGAGAAATTTAGAGTGAATATAGATAATGATCCAGGAGGGTAGAGTTCTAGCTAGAAAATACCATTAGGTATTCAATGGATTGTCTTGCACACCGAGGAGTGTATGAAGTGTGTTGTGTCACTCTTGCGAGACTTGGCCTACCAATGGTGGAACACCCTTATGTCAGTTGTACCGAGGGATAGGATAACTTGGGAATTCTTTCAGGAAGAGTTCCATAAAAAGTATATTAGCCAGATGTTTATAGACTAGAAAATGAAGGAATTTCTAGAATTGAAGCAAGGCCAAATAACAGTAACAGAATATGCGCGTGAGTTCTGAGACTCAACAAATACACTAGGGAGTGTGTATTTACCGAAGCCATCATGTGTAAGAGGTTTGAGGACGGATTAAATGAGGACATCCGATTGTTTGTTGGTATTCTAGAACTGAAGGAATTTGCTGTACTAGTAGAGAGAGCTTACAAGGCCGAGGAACTGGCCAAAGAGAAAAGAAAAGTTGATATTAAGTCTCGTGACTTAAAGAAAAGATAGTTGGAGAAATCATTTCAGTCCTCATCCGAGAAATCAAGAGAATTCACTACCCGATCAAATGCTTCAGTGGGATTCTTGAGTAGAAATAGAAGTAAGCAGTACTCGGCGTCTAAAGCTCAAACCACTTCCATTACAAGTGTTGGTAGCGCTGGACCAAATAAACCGGAGTGTTCGCAATATGGTAGACGACATTTTGGTGAGTGTTGAGGAAATGATAGAGGCTGTTTCAAGTGTGGTTCACTAGACCACTTCATTCAAAATTGTCCTGAGATAGAAGAAAAAGACAAAAAGCAAGAAGTGCAAGCGAGTAATGCACCTTCGAGGGGTAGACCACAAAAGAACCCGGGAAGTGGGGCTAGTAGAAGAGGTGCGCCTAGAGATTCCACCGTGAGGTCCGAGGGTCGAGCACCTGCAAGGACTTATGCCATTCGCGCTCGCGAAGAGGCATCGTCACCTAATGTGATTACAGTACTTTTTCTCTTCACGATATTTCTGTTGTTGCTTTGATTGATCCGGGATCTACCCATTCGTATGTTTGTATGAAATTGGTGTTTAGTATAAATATGCCTGTCGAGTCCACATAAATTGTGATAAAAGTGTCAAACCCATTAGGCAAGCATGTGTTAGTTGATCGAATATATAGAAATTGTCCCTTGGCAATTAGATGTCATTGTTTTTCGGCAAATCTCATGTTGTTGCCGTTTTGTTGAATTTGATGTGATTCTTGGTATGGATTGGTTAACTGTTCATGATGTGATGTAAATTGTGAAAGAAAATTTATTGAATTGAAAAGTGAAAATGGGGATATTGTTCGGGTTGAATCAGGTGAACTAGATAACTTACCTGTACTGATTTCTTCTATGACTGCTGAGAAATACATGAGAAAAGGGTATGAATCCTATCTTTCATTTGTGTTGAATACCCAAGAGTTGGAAGTAAAGATTGAGTCAGTGCCTGTGGTATGTGAGTACCTGGATGTGTTTCCGGAAGAGTTGTAATAGCCTGACTTAGGGCCTAGTTGGAATAGTGGTGCAAGACCATAAATTCGAAGTAGAAATATGAGTTTTATGATTTCTATAAAGTATATGAGATGATTTCATGATTGTGTGAAAATCTCATGAAGAGATTTTAATAATTAGTGATTAAATTGTCAATTAGGACTAAATTGTAAAGATTAGAAAAATATGAGATTCTAGAAGATTTAAGTATGAAACAGAATTATAAAAATTTCTAGAGGTCCTTATTTAGCAATTAGACCATTATATTTGATGATGGACAAAAATGGACATGGGAAGGAAAAATCTTAAGAAAGGATCATTAGGACATTTTTGTCATTTGGTAAATAAAAGGTTAAAAAGGGAAAAAAGTCAAAAAATGGTGTCTATCTCCTCCCTAGGTGCCAAAATTTGGAGAGAAGCCATAGCTAGGGTTTTTCTCATTTTCAAGCTCAAAGTAAGTGCATCATAGTCCCGTTTTTAATGTTCTTCTTATTTTTAAAACCCTTATAGCTCGATTTTGCTATTTCTAGCTATATTTTGAGCTAGGGTTTATGTGCAAAAATTTGCCCATGTATGACATGCATGTATTTTGATGTTTTATAGAAGAATATGAAAGGTTGATGTAGGATAAACATCTTTTTCTAAAAGATTTACATGAGAAATGCATGAAAGGACTAAATTACAAAAATTATGAAAATAGTCATATATGAGTGAAATGGTAAAAATTGAAAGTTTCTATAGTTGAGAATATGATTCGGCTAGGCTTGAAAGGTAAGAAAGTTGAATGAAAATCATTTTATGAGCCTAAAGGCAAAAGTGTATTTTTGAGAAAGTTTAGGGGCAAAATTGTAAATTTAGCCAAAGTATGAATTATGAGTCAATTTAGTCAATGTAAGTATTAAAAAAGTTAAATTTTTACTATAGATCAAGAAACACGAACCCCGGACTGAAACCAAGGCAAAAACAAAGTTAGGGGGCTAAATTGCACATCTACACATATTTTGGAGTATCGAGATAAGTTTGTATGAATTTATTGCTACATATGTTATTATGATTAAATTACTTGCTATGTTGCATTAAGTTCATTATTTCAATGAAGTTGATTATCAATGTTTAATGAGGAAATCAATGAGAACAAGTAAGTGAAAGTCCCAATTGAAGATTCGGAATAACGAGGATACCTATGTCATAACATGAGATAAGGAAAGCCTGTGTAAGACCATACCTGGGATATGGCATCAGCACTCAAGGAATGTAGGTCCCATGTAAGACCATGTCTAGGATATGGCATTGTCACCGAACGTAGATCCTGTATAAGACCATGTCTAGGGCATGGCATCAGTATCAAATAAGGAAGGTCTCGTGTAAGTCTATGTCTGGCACATGGCATCGACACCATTTAAGGAAGGTCTTATGTAAGTTCGTGTCTGGCACATGGCATCGACACCATTTAAAGAAGGTCTCGTGTAAGTCCATGTCTAGAACATGGCATCGACACCATTTAAGGAAGGTCTCGTGTAAGTCCATGTTTGACGCATGGCATCGGCACCATTTAAGGAAGGTCTCGTGTAAGTCCATGTCTGGCACATGGCTTCGACACCATTTAAGGAAGGTCTCGTGTAAGTCCATGCTTGGGACATGGCATCGACATCAAGCTAAGGAAGTCTGTGTAAGACCATATCTGGGATATGGCATTGAAACTAAGAGGAGATCCCATGTAAGACCATATTTGGGATATGGAATTGGCATCGAGACACATGTTTGATGAGATTGAGTATCCTTTGGTATTCCGAGTAATTCAACGGGCAAAAGAGTAAGCATGAAAAAGTGACTAAGAGCAAAGTAAGTAAAGTCGATAATGAGATAAGTTGTATAAGAATGATAAAGAATTCCATTCAAGTTAAGGAAGATAGAGATTCAAGTTATTGTATATGATAGTTTAAGTGCTAAACTATGTAATGAGTGATATAGGTACCATGGGTAAATACAAGTTAAGGTAACCCTAATATGATGGGTAAGTATAAGTAAGAGTAAGTATGAGTAAGTAAGTTTAAGAACTTGAGATTTATGTGTTCTTGTTTTGTGATGAATGAGTTTATTTTGAACAATTACGTTGCTACCTAAGATTTCATGCAAACTTACTAAGCCATATGATTACTTTTCTCTTTTCCTTCTTCCTTGTAGTATCGCCAAGCTAGCTCGGGGATTGTAGAGCGTCGGAGCTCAGATCGCACTATCAAACAACCTTTTGGTATTGTAAAGTTGAATTATTTTGGGTATGACATGTATAGGACTTGGTCATTTTGTATTATGTCGCATGTGAGAGCCAAAGGCTTGGCTATTAGGATTATGCATTCTTTTTGTATATGGCCAAAGAAATTGGTCAATGTTGTTAAGTTCTTTATATTGATGATGATAAGTTTTTATGAATTCTATAAGTGATGTTTTAGGAATTATTCATAGTTCATGAATGCTACATTATGTATGGTTAGAGTTGGTATAAGTGTGTTGATGTTTCAGGGTGGCAATTGGCTTGGAAAATAACCCCTGATTATCCACATGTCTAGGCTGTGTGTGACACACGGTCAACCCATATGGGTGTGTTGATAGGTCGCGTGTCCCCTGCATTTTAATTGCGAGAATTCAATTTGTCACATGGGCTACCATACAGGCATGTGCCTTGGCCGTGTGCTATTAAGAGTATGATGACATCATAAATAGAGAGTTTTACGGGTGAAGGACACGGGCATGTTTAGGCCATGTGAGGACACGGGCTATTGACACGGCGTGTGTCCAGCCATGAGAAAATGCCTGTAGGTTCGAAAAGGGAATAAATTCCACATGGGCTAAGGACATGGGCGTGTGAGATCACATGGCCTGCCCACACGGGCGTGTGACCCCTGTTTGAGGAAAAATTTTCAAGGAGCACCAAAGTTTCTGGATGAACTTCGAAACTTCCCGAAAAATAAGTTTAGGGCCTCTTAGGCCCATAATGTACACGTTATGATCAAGGAGGGAAATTTTTAAGTTGGAATGAAATTTTATAGTCCGAAATTGCATGTTCAAGTAAGGTTAAGTACGATAATGCCTTGTATCCTGTCCTGGCGTCGAACACGGGTAAAGGGTGTTACAAGAGTTGCCCAGATTGCCTCAAATTAGGGAAGTTGAGTTTGGTATCGAGTTAGTCCCTGGTACGGCACCTATTTCGGATGCCCCGTATAGGATGGCACCGTCGGAGTTAAAAGGGCTAAAGGTTCAGCTATAAGAGTTAACGGATAAGGGTTTTGCGAGACTGAGTTATTCTCTGTGGGGTCCTCCGATACTTTTTGTGAAAAAGACAGATGGGTTGATGAGATTATGTATAAACTACCGACAGCTCAACAAGGTTACAGTTAAGAACAAGTATCCTTTGCCAAGGATTGACGATTTGTTTGGCCAATTGAAGGGAGCCACAGTGTTTTCTAAGATAGACCTGAGGTCTGGTTATTACCAGCTAACAGTTAAGGAATAAGATGTACCGAAAACTGCATTTCGAACGAGATATGACCATTATGAGTTCCTTGTTATACCCTTTGGCTTGACAAATGCTCCTATAGTATTTATGGACTTAATGAACCGTATTTTTGACCGTACCTAGATAAGTTTGTCGTTGTTTTTATTGCTGATATATTAATTTATTCTCGTGATGAGAGTGAGCACGTGGAGCATTTGAGAACTGTTTTGCAGACTTTAAGAGATAAGTAGTTGTATGCTAAGTTTAGCAAAAGTGAAGTTTGGCTTTGAGAAGTCGGATTCTTAGGACACATCGTGTCGAGCGATGGAATTAGAGTTGACCCCAGTAAGATATCGGCTATCGTTAATTGGAAACCGTCAAGGAATGTGTCAGATATTAGAAGCTTTTTGGGCTTAGCGAGATACTACAGACGGTTTGTTAAAGGATTCTCCATGATTGCTACTCTTATGATGAGGTTGCTACAGAAAGATGTCAAGTTCAAATGGACAGAGAAGTGCCAACAGAGTTTTGAGAAACTAAAAGCATTGTTGACTGAAGCCCCATTTTTAGTGCAACCGAAATTGGGAAAGGAATTTCTGGTGTATAGCGATGCATCTTTAAATGGATTTGGGTGTGTACTTATGCAAGAAGGCAAGGTAATAGCTTATGCCTCGAGACAGTTGAAGCCATACGAGAAAAACTATCTGACTCACGATTTAGAGCTAGCCACCATAGTGTTCGCACTGAAGATTTGGAGACACCATTTGTATGGCGAGAAATGTCGAGTATTCACCGACCATAAAAGTCTAAAGTATTTGATGAATCAAAAGGAGTTAAACCTATGGCAGTAGAGATGGCTAGAGTTGATAAAGGATTATGAGTTGATAATTGACTATCACTCGGGGAAGGCGAACGTGGTTGCCGATGCTTTGAGCAGGAAGTCATTGTTTGCCTTGAGGGCTATGAACACTCAGTTGTTAGTAACAGATGATGGTTCGATTTTAGCCGAGTTGAGAGTGAAACCAATGTTTTTGCAAGAGATCTGCGAAGCTCATAAAGGTGATAAAGAATTACAACCTAAGATAACTCAGTGCGAGACCGGTATAGAATCAGACTTTCGGATTGGTTCAGATGGCTGTTTAATGTTTCAAGACAAAATTTGTGTACCCAAAAATGATGAGTTTATTCGAAAAATTTTGTGTGAGACACATAGCAGTTATATGTCTATCCATCCGAGTAGTGTGAAAATGTATAATGACATGAAGAAAATATATTGGTGGTCGGGAATGAAAAGAGACATCTCAGAGTTTGTCTCTAAGTGTTTAATTTTTCAGCAAGTGAATGCCGAACACCAAGTACCTTCGGGTTTACTTCAGCCTGAGATAGTTCCCGAGTGGAAATGGGACCGTATTACCATGGATTTTGTGTCTGGATTGCTGTTGACGCCAAAAAAGAAAGATGCTGTGTGGGTTGCGGTTGACAGGCTAACTAAGTCGGCTCATTTTATACTGGTGCATATCGATTATCCCCTTGAAAAATTAGCCGATTTGTATGTTTCTAAAATTGTGAGACTTCACGGAGTACCTTTATCGATCATTTCAGATAGAGATCTGAGGTTCACATCAAGGTTTTGGAAAAAGTTGCAAGAAGCATTGGGGACGAAACTGAATTTTAGTACTGCTTTCCATCCGTAAACCGACAGTCAGTCAGAAAGAGTAATTCAAATTCTTGAAGATAAGTTGCGGTGTTGTGTTCTTGAGTTTCAAGGTAGTTGAGAAAGGTACTAACCATTGGTAGAGTTTGCCTACAACAATAGCTATCAGTCGAGTTTGAAAATGGCGCCTTATGAGGCTTTATATGGGCGTAAGTGCCGAACGCCCTTGTATTTGTTCGAACTCAAGGAAAATCAGATACACGGGGTTGACTTAGTCAGAGAAATCAGAGAGAAAGTAAAAGTGATTTGTGACTGTTTGAAGGCTACTTTGGATAGACAGAAGTCCTATGTGGACTTGAAATGGAAGGAGATTGAGTTTCAAGTAGGTAATAAGGTATTTTTGAAAGTATCTTCGTGGAAGAAAGTCCTCAGATTTGGTAGGAAGGAAAATTAAGTCCATATTTTATTGGACCTTATGAAGTGACTGAGAGAATAGGACCGATAACTTATCGTTTAGCCTTGCCGTTCGAGTTAGAAAAGATCCACGATGTATTCCATGTGTCTATGTTACACTATTATCATTTTGACCCATCACATGTGATTTCACTAGCAAAGGTTGAGATTTGTTCAGACATGACCTATGGTGAAAAGTCGGTTAAGATTTTAGATCGAGAGATCAAGAAATTGAGAAATAAAAGTATAACACTCGTGAAAGTACTATTCCATAGAAATGGGGTTGAAAAGGCTGCATGGGAGCCCGAGGCGACTATGAGAGACCAATACCCAAACCTGTTTGCTGGTAATATTTTCGGGGACGAAAATCCTTAAGGGGGAAAATTGTAACAGCCTAATTTTGGGGCTAGTCAGAACAGTGGTTTCAGAACCACTAATCCAAGGCCGGAGAAATTATTTTTAATATTTTTTTATGTGTTATAGCATGATTATATGGGTGTTTGAAATTTTTGATGAATTAATTTTAGTGATTACTCGCTTAATTTCGAAAAAGGACTAAATCGCATAAAGTGTAAAAATTTTTGTTTTACAAGCTGAGGGTGTTAATTAGCTATGGAACATTAAATTAGAAGTCCTTATTGAATAAATATACCCCAAAGTGTTTAATGGTTGAACATGGAGACAAAGAAATTGAAAAGTCAAAGGTTTGGTGGCATTAGGTGACTTAATTAATAAAATAAAATAAAGTTTTCATCTTTTTCATTCTCTCTTTCTTTTCCACCGATTTTCACTCAAGAAAAGGGTCATGGAAGCTTGAAAATTTCAGCAACCTTTAATCCTTGAAAGTAAGTCATCTTGATTGTCATTTTTGATGATTTTTGTGTTTTTGAAACCTTTATAGCTTAATCTAGCTAATGAGGGGACTATTTTGCAAAATAGCTAAAAATCTAGGGTTTTTCCATGTGAGTGATGCGTCGTTGAAAGCACCAAAAATATCCTATTCCTTGCAAAATAGTAAAAATAATAGTAAAGGGGAAGTAGGGCCGAACCTTCAGGGACCGGATTGTACGAATGCTCGTTTCTTGAAATCCTGGACAATTTCTTGGCCAAGAAAACCTGCGTTCCTGAAAAATAAAAAAAACAGAACTAATAATTTTGATCTGGAAAAATAAATAAAAAAAGAATTTAAAGTGAATTGAAATTACGAAATTAAATAAATTACGGAAATTAAAATGAGGAATATGAAAATAAAGAGTTTAGGGAAGAGTAAGTTTCTTATGCGGCGAGATCCTAGCCTTTGGTTGTCTCATTTTGCCTTGGGTTCAATCCTCGGCTTTTAGATGACCCTTCTTAGCCCAAGTAAGCTAGTTATAGTGGAAGAGGACGCCTATGACCACCAGCTCCAAGAATTTAGACTTACAAGTTTAAAGAGCCTGGCTCTAACCTGCAATCGCTTTTGTGGGATCGTCTGTGCTAGATCAACACTTCTCAATGGCGAATCCCACGCCATTTTGTCTCTTGGGGTTGCCAACCTCTGCCGCAGTAAGTTAACGAACTGACTGTGCAATCCTTCCAAAACATACAAAGCGGCCGCCTTTGCATACGTTGAAAAGTTTACTTCTTAAGGGACATGGACAGAAGCGTCAGCCCCGTAGTGTGGAGAAATGATGAATACTTGGCAAGAAGGTTAAGTACGGATTCTAAGCCTCAAAACCTTTTTGGGGAATTTGAAAACCTTCAGCTAGATGGGTTTAGTGGCTCATGGTTGTGGTGTAAAAGAAAATAATTATAAAAATGGAAAAGGGAATTTTGTTGAAAGAAAATATGGAAAGAACAAAAGCCTAGACTTTTGAGGGGAGAGTGTTTTCAGAAAAAGATGGATTTTGAGTCACATCACCCCCTATTTATAGCTAGGGGAGATAGCCTAATCCTACTTAAACTCTCAAAAGATAAATACATTTAATTAAAGATAAATAAAATAAAATACTAAAATTAAATAATCCTTAATAATTATCTTAATATTAATTATCCTAATATAATTAAAATAGAATTTGATAGAATAAAATCTCTTCTTTTTTGCATTTCAACCCTTGTGTCCTCCATGCTTGCACTTTTGGCACCAACTTTTCCCTGTGTCGCACATTGGTCCATTTTATCTCTAAATTCACGCTTTTGGCCCTTAATTTCGCTTTTGCCTCCAATTTAGTCCCTATAAGATAAAAGATCATAAATAACTCAAATTAGTAGGATCATACTCAGAATAAACACATAATTAATACATAAAAATACGTTATTCTAGGGTATTATCAAATTCCCCCTACTTAGCCCATGCTTGCCCTCAAGTATGGTTCCTATCCACTGTGAAAATTAGATTTTGGCATAAAAGAAATACCACTCCAAAGTTTTATAAAAATCAATCAAAAATGCATATGAAATATAAAGAGAACCCTAAGCTTGCTTTAAGTAAAACAGAAAAAGTTTTCCAATTAATACAGACATTAACATCAACTTCAATTATTTCATGAAAATTAGGTAAATTACTAAACCTACCAAGACACCCTCTTTGTTTCTTCCTTTAGTCCCAAATTTTATTTATTTACACATATTTTTTCCTTTTCCTTTTTTTAATTTATTTAATTATTTATTTATAAATATATTGCTATTTTCGGTTAGTGGAGTTTTACTCATCACGTCATACAACCTTTTGACATGAAGTAGAATGACAACCCAAGCACCCTACCCCGGTTACTTAGCCAGTCACGTTCTGGGCTACACTCATAACCTTAGCTAGCGGAGTTTTACTTGTCACGTCACACAACCTTTTGACGCGAAGTAGAATGACAACCCAAACACCCTACCCCGGTTACTCAGTCAGTCATGTTCTAAGCTGTACTCATAACCATGGAAAAATTTATTAACAATTAAACGAAATTTAAATTTTTGAGAACTTAGGAAAAACAATTTAGGTGTCAAGAATAAGTTTCAATAATCACCTAATATCCATGAACATAAATTAAGCATGCAATCATTTTAAGTGTTCACTTTATATTAAACTTGATCAATTTCACGAAAAGTAAGATAGATTTAACTCTATTAATCACAATTATTTTTAGCCTAATAAAAATAAAATAGTGGAGATGACATCAGTTATGGGAAAAATCATAATTTCCTCAGAAGGCAAGAATCATGCTTGTGGGGCAAACAGTAAGCAATTCCTGGTCAAAATCTTGGGCATGAAAAGAGGCAGGATATTCTAAAAAAATAAATATGGACAAAATGGGGCCTCAAACAGTGACACCAAACAAAAACAAGGCAGCAACAACAAATAAAATCACAACAAAAAAATTGACAGAAACAATGAAGAGTTCCTCCGCCTACTTAAAACACATTGTCCTCAATGTTGACTAAAAGAGATAAATAGGTAGAAAGGTTTAGTAAAACTCCCCGTTTAGTTACCATTGATCGCGCATGATCGCAAGGAACTCGGTGATTTGCTGGCCAAAAGTGTCAAGTCGAGCCTCAATACGCTCTAAGTGTTGCTCAATGGTCAATGTTGGTTGAGCTTGGGTGGGTGCCTCATTTTGAGTTTGTTGGCGAAAAACTCATTTGGATGGTAAAGAACGAATACTAGGAGGGACAAAATGGAAGGATGATGAAGTGCCACGAAGTAGTCCCATCGAGTGGAGGCATCGAGCATCTAAAAGAAATGCCTGACAAGCAATATGTAAGTCTGAAATGGGAGCATTAGAACCATGTAAAGAAAATAACCGCAGTGTAATTAGAGATCCTAAAAGTAGAGGACATTTTGCTTTGATAACATGGTTAAATGGAAGTGCAAAACAATAACCCAAACTAACCAGATGACTGATATACATACACCATAAAAATAATAATTCCGTCTTTGAGAAGGTAGTCAGAGCATCTCGTCGGCCTTTGAAATTATAAGCTAGATAACAGTGTATATAACACAAGGCAGGGTCGCGAAACCATAAATCCTTTGATGTTTTTAGGCTATACATGGATTCGACATTATCTGTTAGCAAAGCAAAGGCCTCGATAGCCCGAAAATCAGTAGGAAATGTACATAAACTGTTACAAAAATCTGAAGACATAGCATACTCTTCAATGATAAATGATAATGCAATATTAAATTCAAGAAGAGATATGCTATGCATGGTACCAAGTAATTAAAATCGGACTATACTAGGTGTGTCCAACGATAGTTGACCATGTTGCTCAAAATGAAATGTGGAATAGAACTCTAAAACTAACTCATAATAGGCACAGTGAGCAATATCAAAATTTCCAGCCCAACCAATATTTCTAAAATAATCTGTAACAACATTCTCAAAATGCAATGTAGCCAAAATAGGTATCGAGAGGCATTTACAAAGTACGATCAATTTATGTCGAAGAGAGTCATACCTGCTCCGATCAGTATTAGAAGTAAAAGTGAGGTTACCGTGTAAATGGCCCTCCGGTGGTAGGATGTTGACGCAAGAATAACCTCAGGAAGGAATTAGGCAGTGCTCGTTAGGGGGTGTCGAGGAGTCGACAGTGCCATTAAAGGAAGAATCTGAAGGTGCCTCTGGTGGGAGCTCGGGTTATCATCGTGGGTGTGGGCGTTGCCAATGTTGTGAAGGCTCGGCATCAGAGGAGGGGGCAGTGGTAGACGGCGTAGGGTGGGTCGAGGTTCTGGATGGCCATTATCGGGGTTGGTTAGGAGCGGGTGCCTCCATTGGTTGGGTCGCTCGGGGCGCGAGAGAACGGCGCGCTCATCGTCGTGGTAGTGCGGGGGCGCGCGGTGGTACGCGATTACATGTTGCGCGCGCCGGTGGTGGGAGGAGGAGGACAGGTTCGCGTAAAGGGGACTGCGTTGAGGCGTTAGTGGTGTTCGGCGGTGGTGTTAGGCTCGTGGTATCGCGCGAGGTGGATGCGTGCGTGGGCTCCGTTCGGTGTGGCAGTGACGTCATGTGCGTCACGAAAAGGAGCGTGGTAGGGAGTTAGAGGGCGAGTGAGAGCTAGGTGGTGTTGGAGAGGAGGCTTGCAGCGAGGAAGAGGCAAAATTGATGGTAGAAAAGAAAAAGAAGATGTGCCATCAGTCAAATCTATAGCCTGAAGTGCAGAGAAGCGGCATCGGCGTGGGTTAATGGTGAAGATGGGCTCAACGGCGGCGCAGGTTCGAGTTCGTACCATGGTGAACAGCGAACGGTGGTGGTTGGTGGAGAGGAAGAAGGTTCGACGGCTATTGTAACAGTTCGGTTTATACCCTATTTGGAATAGTGGTTTCGGGACCACAAATTCGAGTCTGAATAACATTTTAATATTATATTATGTGCCGTTGATGAGTGTTTAAGCATGTTGTAACATCCTAAAATTTGGAATTTTATGTGTTGCATTATTTCTTGCGTTAAGCTAGTTAAAAATATTAATTTTGTATGTTTAGGGGTTCTGAGAAGGCCCGAAGTTTAATTGGGCCTTAGTAAAAATTTGGTATTTTAGCACTTTAAGGAGATATAGTAAGTGATCCCAATGCTTATGAAAATAAATGAGTTAAGTGCTTGCATAAATAAGCAATTGATAAAAAGGATATGGTGCCACATGATGGACTTTGAGGGAAGAGGTTCAAATCCCATAATGTACAATTTTTGACTATTATTTTTGCAGTCTTTCTCTGAGTGTCGGTCAAGGAAGTATTTAAGGCAAGGGTGGACTTTTTAATTATGGTATGATGGCTAAGGAAACAAGGAAAGGGTGAAGGTAAGGAAATGAGTCATAAGAAAAAGGTAAGATAGGGGGACAAGTGGCCTTTTTCAAGGGAATTGTTTTGGAAAGTTTGGTTGGCCAAAATTTTGACCTTAATGTCAAAGTTACAACACGGTTTTGGCATAGGAAGGGCATAGTCAAGTTTTCTTTGTCTTTTGGTAAAATTTTTTTGTGTTTATTTTGGCCAAAATTTCTGCTTGTAACCTTTATGTTATTTTCTTTTCTCTCCAAATTGCTTCTCCTCCTTGCCGAATCTTCAAGCCTTGAGTGTACATTTTGTTTCTTCTTTTCCTTCTTGTGTGCCAAAAGTACCAAACCATTGTGACTAAATTGTTCACTCATTTTCTCTTAAACCGAAACTAGTCAAACACTCTTCTTCCTCTTCCTTTTCTTTTTCACAAAATTCTTCAAACACTTCTTCTTCTTCTCTAATCCTTACCACCATAGTCGAATATTTTGCCCATTTTTCCCCCATAGCCGAAACCGTTCATCTCTTCATTAATATTTCTTTTTCATTCGAGTTATCACTCACTCCTTTGATCAATTATGGTATAGTGGGAGGGCGAATACCACAACATCACTTAATCATCTCTAGTCATAGGACGATCGTGAGACACGGGATTATCATTGTTTAAGGGATTAAATCGCTCGATCTATCGTATTGTTATCATACGATCTAGTGACAAGCAATATCAAATCGAAAGAGATAGCGATTGGAAATCAAAAAAGGAGCGGATTTGCGATACTTACTCATAAATTCAAACAAAGGGCGGTATCGGCGGTTCAGGATTTTCCACGGGTTGTGGACCGTCATCCGAAGAAAATTGTCAAATCACGGTTGTTCGCGATTCCGAGGTTAAACACTTTAGATCATTTATTTTAGAGTTTGATTATTAAAATCACGTATGTCGATTAATCTTGTGTTACAATATCTTAGGTGTTGAAGATCAAGAAAGCCTAATACTTACCGTAATCAGGTGTGTAATCTCACACCGTTTTTCGTGGGTTAAAGATTGATATCATATTGGAAAATAAGTCGCTATGTTTTAAATCGTAAAATGGTGTAAACCTGGAAAACTTGCCTAAATTTTGCTGTTTTGATTAAGTTGACAAAATCAGTATTAACAATATAAAAATTACAAAAATACCCCTAAAGGCAAAATTACGAAAATGCCCTATTAGGCCAAATTACGAAATTACCTTAATGGGCCAATTTGATATATATAGAGTCTTAATGGGCCGATTTGATATATATATATAGCCTTAATGAGCCGAATTGATATGTTGCCTTAATGGGCTGATTTGCAAGTGTTACAATGGGCCGAAATTTTTGTAATAAATCTCTGAATTAATTACTATGATTGATATGTATGATGCATTGACATGATTATGCATGGGATGGGAAAATATGATGAAGAGAAGTTCCGGTGGCACTGCCACAAAAATGTTTGTTAATATGATTCACTATGATTCTGGCCAAATCATAATATGTTATAAATGGCAAAATGCCTGCGATTGGTGTGTTTGGCGGGGTGGGTTGACTTGATCCCCACATGTGTGATGGGATGGTACGGGTGGTGTGTAGCGGATGGATTATTAGGATGGGTTGGGTTACATACATTGTTTATTTTATGTAAATGTATATGTTCTATTTTGTAAATGGGTTTCAGCCCGAGATTTTGCTTTATGGGCTCAGGCCCAAGTTTTTGCTAAATTGGTTCAGGCCCAGTGACCGATGGTAAGGGGATTATAAACTGAGTTCTAGTAACTCACCCTGTTTCCTTATTCCTTTCAGGTAATACTCAGTGACGTGAACTTGGGCCATGGATGACTCAGTGGAGGCCATACTTCAGATATGGTTTATTTAGACTTTACCCTTTTTCCTCATTTATTATATTACTTTACTATTTTGGGTTAAATGTTGTAATAAGGCCTCTGAATTATTTTATTTTACTTTATGTTTGACGTAGTCATAGTTTACTCAAATTACTTTAAATAGGATTATTTTCTAAAAACTTAAATAAAGATTTTTCTAAAATGGATTCACATATGGATTTTAAAATAAACTTCTACAAATATTTTAACTTGAAAATTTTCTCTCAAATTTTTGTCAATGTTTCAAAAGTCACAGTTTGTAAAATCATTAATTCAAACTTATTTGTTTATCAATCAATCTTCGAGGTTAGTAATATTTTATCAAATACTTCAATTGAAAATTTTTTTACTTGATTTTATGAAATCAATACTTATTTATGTACGAATGAAAAGATCTTAAAATACTTTTGCTCATGTGACATGTCAGATCTGGCCTTAACGCATGGCCCGGGTTTAGGGTGTTACATTTTATGGTATCAAAGCCCGATTTCAAAACTCGGCTGTGGTTTGGGTTTAAAAAAATGTTTTCCAACGCTATTCGAATTTTAAACTAAAAATGCATGTTAAAAAAAGTATGGCACCACGGGTATCCAACACCAAGCCAAGTAAGTATTTGTTATCATTGTATGATTATGGTTGTTATGATATGGTGTAGGAATACTCTAGACTTTTTAGTTTAAGGTATTGAAACCATAGAGATTGAGACTATAGGATGCGTTTGCGAAAACAACTCTACTTCTTCATAAGATATGGATTAATAAATATCGAATAAAATAGTGATCCATAAGACTTGTAATCAGATTAAAATGACTTAGTCAATATGAGCACTAGAGGACGTGGACGCAGTAGACGTGGCCATGGTAGAGGTCGAGGCACTAGAGTTGTGTCTGAGGCGTCGGGGCATATGCCTGAAATGGACGCACCTGTATCACCTCTGACTGAAGCTGGGTCACATGATCGTATTAGAGAGGACGACACTGTATCCCAAGCAATGTTACGAGTTTTGGAAAGGGTTGTTGGGGTAAGAACTAGGATAGCAGCACGTGGGTCAATTTCGGAGCGACTCAGATCGAATGGTGCTGAGGTTTTTAGGGGTATCTCAGGTGTGGCTCCAAATGTAGCGGAGTACTGGCTTGAGGCTGTGTAGCGGATCATGGACAATCTAGATTGTACAGCCGAGCAAAAACTGAAAGGAGCTGTGTCATTGCTGAGAGACGAAGCGTATCAATGGTGGCTCACTGTTCGGGAAGGCACTCAAGTCGATCGTATTACCTGGGATTTCTTTAAGACGGTATTCCAGGAAAAGTATGTCGAGGCTAGCTATGTGGATGCCCGAAGGAAGGAATTCTTAAATCTGGTCCAAGGAGGTAAGACTGTGGCAAGATATGAGCGAAATTTTACGCCCGAGTCAAGATATCCGATAAATAGTCTTGATCGACCACGAACGCGTAATGCGTTTGAGGATGGGTTGCGTGATGAGTCATGGCTCGATAGCTCTACAAAAAGAAAGGAATTTTGCCCTACTGGTGGAGAAAACCAAGATAGCTGAAGAGGTTAAACACTCAGAGAGGCAACACCGAGACAGAGATAGGGGCAGGAATAAGAGAGACTCGGGGTACTCGAGTCCTACTAGAGGATTTCAGAAGAGGCCCAGGAATGAGGAGTCAGTTCGAGCTAGAGTATTAGCTACTACCAATCAGTTACAGTCATGTACGAATTGCGGGAAACGACATCCAGGTGAATGTTGGAAGAGAACCGGTGGTTGTTTCAAATGTGGTTCCAAGGACCATAGGCTTAGAGATTGCCCTCGACAGACTGCTCAGACTCAGGATGTTCGTAACTTTGATGCACAGCCAGTTAGAGGCGCTCAGCAGCCACCGAGAGGCCGTGGGCCAGGTCGAGGTGGTAATGGCGTAGGACGAGGTCAAGTTGCTCCAAGTAGAGGTACTGGTAATAGAGGTGACGTGGAGGCGAGACAGCTAGGGTTGGTCTATGCGGTCAGACGTCGAGAGGATGGCGATGCACCTGATGTAATAACCGGTACGTTCTTCAAATCTAAAGTACCTGTTACCGCTTTGATAGATATTGGATCCACTCATTCATATGTTGCTTGTGCTGTATCTGGAAATTTAAACATTGAATCGAGATTATTGCTAGAGAAACAATTGTAATTAGTCCTCTAGGACAGTTAGTGATAGTAAATAAGTTATTTAAGAATGTGCCTTTAGAAATTCAGGGAGAAATATTTTTAGCGAAATTGATGGAACTGCCATTCTGTGATTTCGACATTATCTTAGGCATGGACTGGTTGGTAAAACACTGTGCAAATTTGGATTATGCTGTAAAACAGATGTTGCTAAGAACTTTGGAGGATAAGGAAATATTGATGATAGGTGAAAGAATAAACTACCTGTCTAATATGGTATCTGCTTTAAAGGCAGAAAAGTTGGTGCGAAAGGGGTGTGGAGCATTCCTAGCCTTCATTAGTGCTTTGGATGCCAAGGAATTGTCGGTGGAAAGTGTTAAAACGGTGAAAGAGTTTTCGGACGTCTTTCTCGAGGAACTTCCAGGATTGCCTTCAGACCGGGAGGTAGAGTTTGGCATTGAGCTGTAGCTAGGAACGGCTCTAGTGTCCATTGCTCCTTATAGAATGGCGCCGAAAGAGTTAGTGAAGCTTAAAGCTCAAATTCAAGAGTTGTTAAATTGGGGATTCATTCGACCGAGTGTGTCCCGGTCTTGTTCATCAAGAAAAAGGATGAGTCGATGTGTATGTACATAGATTATAGACAGTTAAATAAGTTGACGATCAAGAATAAGTATTCGTTGTCGAGAATCGATGACCTGTTTGATCAACTGCGAGAAGCTTCCATTTTCTCGAAGATAGATTTGAGATCGGGTTATCACCAACTTAAGGTCAAGGAGGCGGATATTCATAAGACTGTGTTTCAAACTCGTTATGGGCATTATGAGTTCTTGGTGATGCCGTTTGGGTTGACTAATGCACCAGCTGCATTTATGGACATGATGAATCGGGTCTTCCAACCTTATTTAGATCAGTTTGTAGTGGTGTTCATAGATGACATCTTGGTATACTCGAAGAATGAAGAAGAACATGATTCACATCTACGGGTAGTACTGTAGATATTACGTGAAAAATAACTTTATACCAAATTCAGTAAGCGTGAATTTTGGTTGAAGGAAGTGACCTTTTTGGGGCATGTGGTGTTTGCCGAAAGAATTAGAGTTGATCCCCGGAAGGTAGAGGCTGTGTTGGATTGGAAACCACCGAAGTCAGTGGCTGAAATTTAGAGTTTCCTAGGATTGGATGGTTATTATAGACATTTTGTTGAGGGGTTTTTGTTGATTGCTGCACCCCTAACTAAACTGTTACGCAAAGGAGTACCATTTGTGTGGTCAGATCATCAGCAAGAGAGCTTTGAGAAATTGAAGAAGATTTTGACAGAAGCGCCAATATTGATTCAACCTGAGGATGGAAAAGAGTTTATTGTTTATTGTGATACGTCACACACTGGCTTGGGATGTGTGTTGATGCAAGGTTGAAAAGTGGTGGCTTATGCATCTCGTTAGTTAAGGTCGCACGAAGTGAATTATCCCACTCATGATTTAGAGTTGGCGGTAGTGGTGTTTGCTCTGAAGATTTGGAGACACTATCTGTATGGTGAGTAGTCGATTATCTACACGGATCATAAGAGTCTGAAGTACCTCCTTACCTAGAAGGAGTTGAATTTAAGACAATGAAGGTGCATAGAACTATTGAAAGATTATGACTTCTCAATCGAGTATCATCCTGGGAAGGCTAACGTGGTGGCTGATGCGTTAACTTGAAAGGTGATATCGAATTTGAGAGCGATGTTCACTCACCTTAGCCTGTATGAAGATGGTAGCCTACTAGCTGAACTTCAGGTGAAGCCTGCATGGATAAGTCAAATCAAGGAAAAGTAGTTGACAGATGAAGCGTTGGGTTTTCGACTTCAACATGTGGAAGGTGGTGAGATAGGGGATTTTGGATTGAATAGTGATGGAGTATTGTGTTTCCGTGGAAGAATTTGTATGCCCAAATATTCAGAATTGAGACAAATGATTCTGCGTGAGGCGTATAGTAGTCCATATGCTATGCACCCTAGGGGAAATAAGATGTATCGAGACCTCCGTGAGCAGTATTGGTGGCCAGGGTTGAAATGGGAGGTTACTGATTTCGTGAGTAAGTGCTTGACATGTCAGCAAGTGAAGGCGGAACATCAATTGCCATTGGGATTGCTACAACCGGTGAAAATTCCATTATGGAAATAGGAAAGGATAACAATGGACTTTGTTAGTGGGTTACCCTTATCGCCTACTAAGAAAGATTTCTTGGGTAATAGTGGATCGATTGACGAAGACTACTCATTTTCTACCTGTACGTACGGATTACTCATTGAAGAAGTTGGCCAAGTTGTATATTGCAGAGATCGTGAGGTTACATGGGGTACCAGTGTCTTCTATTATATCGGACAGGGACCCTAGGTTTACATCACGGTTTTGGAAAGCTTTACATGAAGCTTTGGGAACAAGGTTAAATTTCAGCACGGCATTTCATCCGCAGTCAGATGGTCAGTCAGAGAGAGTAATCCAAATGCTAGAAGACATGTTAATGGGCTGTGTGATCGACTTCAGTGGTAGTTGGGAAGATTTCTTACCGTTGGCTGAGTTTGTATACAACAACAGCTACCAATCCAGCATCCAGATGGCACCCTACAAGGCGTTGTATGGTCGTAGGTGTCGAACTCCTACTTGCTGGACAGAGTTGGAGGAGCGCCAGTTGGGTCTTGAGCTGATATTAGAGACGGAAGAAAAAATAAAGGTAATTTGGGCTCGGTTAAATGAAGCTTCGGATAGATAAAAATTGTATGTAGATCTGAAGCGTAAGGATATTGAGTTTGCGGTGGGAGATCAGGTTTTTCTAAAGGTCTCACCTTGGAAGAAGATCTTTAGATTTGGACGGAAGGGCAAGTTGAGCCCTAGGTTTATCGGACCGTACAGAGTATTGAAACGTGTTGGGCCAGTGGCTTATCAGCTTGAACTACCATCGGAGTTGACTCAGATGCATAGTGTATTTTAAGTCTCAATGTGATGGCGTTATCGATCGGATCTGTCTCATTTAGTACCAGTAGAGGAAGTTGAGATAAGACCTGACTTGTCTTTTGAAGAGGAGCCAGTGCAAATTTTAGATCGGGATGTTAAGGTGTTGAGAAAGAAGTCGGTACCATTAGTTAAAGTATTATGGCGTAATCACCGATCAGAGGAAGCTACATAGGAGCCTGAGGATGCGATTCAGCAGCAATATCCTCACCTCTTTTAATTAGGTAAATTTCGAGGATGAAATTTTCTTTAATGGGGTAGAATTGTAACATCCTAAAATTTGGAATTTTATGTGTTGCATTATTTCTTGTGTTAAGCTAGTTAAAAATATTAATTTTGTATGTTTAGAGGGTTCTGAGAAGGCCCGGAGTTTAATTGGGCCTTAGTAAAAATTTGGTATTTTAGCATTTTAAGGAGATATAGTAAGTGACCCCAATGCTTATGGAAATAAATGAGTTAAGTGCTTGCATAAATGAGCAATTGGTAAAAAAGATATGGTGCCACATGATGGACTTTGAGGGAGGAGGTTCAAATCCCATAATGTACAATTTTTTACTATTGTTTTTGCATTCTTTCTCTAAGTGTCGGTCAAGGAAGTATTTAAGGCAAGGGTGAACTTTTAATTATGGTATGATGGCTAAGGAAACAAGGAAAGGGTGAAGGTAAGGAAAGGAATCATAAGAAAAAGGTAAGATAGGGGGACAAGTGGCCTTTTTTAAGGGAATTGTTTTGGAAAGTTTGGTTGGCCAAAATTTTGACCTTAATGTCAAAAATACTACACGGTTTTGGCATAGGAAGGGCTTAGCTGAATTTTTCTTTGTCTTTTGGTAAAAGTTTTGGTGTTTGTTTTGGCCAAAATTCCTACTTGCAACCTTTGTGTTATTTTCTTTTCTCTCCAAATTCCTTCTCCTCCTTACCAAATCTTCAAGCCTTGAGTGTGCATTTTGCTTCTTCTTTTCCTTCTTGTATGCCGAAAGTACCAAACCATTGTGACCAAATTGTTCACTCATTTTCTCTTAAATCCAAACTAGTCAAACACTCTTCTTCCTCTTCCTTTTCTTTTTCACAAAATTCTTCAAACACTTCTTCTTCTTCTCTAATCCTTACCACCATAGTCGAATATTTTGCCCATTTTTCCCCCATAGCCGAAACCGTTCATCTCTTCATTAATATTTCTTTTTCATTCGAGTTATCACTCACTCCTTTGATCAATTGTGGTATAGTGGGAGGCCGAATACCACAACATTGCTTAATCATCTCTAGTCATAGGACGATCGCGAGAAATGAGATTATCATTGTTTAAGGGATTAAATCGCTCGATCTATCGTCTTGTGATCATACGGATCTAGTGACAAGCAATATCGAATCGAAAGGGATAGAGATTGGAGATCGAAAAAGGAGCAGAATTGCGATACCTACTCCTAAATTCAAATGAAGGGCGGTATCGGCGGTTCAGAATTTTCCACCGGGTTGTGGACCGTCATCTGGAGAAAATCGTCAAATTGTGGTTGTTCGCGATTCCGAGGGTAAACACTTTAGGTCGTTTATTTTAGAGTTTGATTATTAAAATCACGTATGTCGATTAATCTAGTGTTACGATATCTTAGGTGTCGAAGATCAAGAAAGCCTAATACTTATCGTAATCAGGTGTGTAATCTCACACCGTTTTTCGTGGGTTAAAGATTGATATCATATTGGAAAATAAGTCGCTATGTTTTAGATCGTAAAATGGTGTAAACTGGGAAAACTTGCCTAAATTTTGCTATTTTGATTAAGTTGACAAAATCGGTATTAACACTGTGAAAATTACGAAAGTACCCCTAAAGGGTAAAATTACGAAAATGCCCTATTCGTCCAAATTACAAAATTGCCTTAATGGGCCGGTTTGATAAATATAGCTTTAATGGGCCGATTTGACAAATATATATAGCCTTAATGGGCCAAATTGATATATTGCCTTAATGGGCTGATTTGTAAGTGTCACAATGGGCCGAAATTTTTGTAATAAATCTTTGAATTAATTACTATGATTGCTATGTATGATGCATTGACATGATTATGCATGGGATGGGAAAATGTGATGAAGAGAAGTTCCGGTGGCACTGCCAAAAAACTGTTTGTTAATATGATTCACTATGATTCTGGCCAAATCATAATATGTTATAAATGGCAAAATGCCTGCGATTGGTGTGTTTGGCGGGGTGGGTTGACTTGATCCCCACAGGTGTGATGGGATGGTACGGGTGGTGTGTAGCGGATGGATTATTAGGATGGGTTGGGTTACATACATTGTTTATTTTATGTAAATGTATATGTTTTGTTTTGTAAACGGGTTTCAGCCGAGATTTTGCTTTATGGGCTCAAGCCTAAGTTTTTGCTAAATGGGTTCAGGCCTAGTGACCGATGGTAAGGGGATTATACACTGAGTTCTAGTAACTCACCCCGTTTCCTTATTCCTTTCAGGTAATACTCAGTGATGTGAACTTGGGCCATGAATGACTCGGTGGAGGCCATACTTCAGAAATGGTTTATTTAGACTTTACACTTTTTCCTCATTCATTTTTTTACATTACTATTTTGGGTTAAATGTTGTAATAAGGCCTCTGAATTATTTTATTTTACTTTATGTTTAACGTAGTCATAGTTTACTCAAATTACTTTAAATAGGATTATTTTCTAAAAACTTAAATAAAGATTTTTCTAAAATGGATTCACGTATGGATTTTAAAATAAACTTCTACAAATATTTTAACTCAAAAATTTTCTCTCAAATTTTCGTCAATGTTTCAAAAGTCACGATTTGTAAAATCATTAATTCAAACTTATTTGTTTATCAATCAATCTTCGAGGTTAGTAATATTTTATCAAATACTTCAATTGAAAAATTTTTTTACTTGATTTTACCAAATCAATACTTATTTACGTACGAATGAAAAGATCTTAAAATACATTTTCTCATGTGATATGTCAGATCTGGCCTTAACGCATGGGCCGGGTTTGGGGTGTTACACAGGCGTTAAATTTTCGTAAGGTAATTTGTCCATCTATGTGTTTAATTTGACAAAAGGATTGAATTGCATAAAATGTGAAGTTTCTTGCCATTTGTTAAAGCACCTATGTGTTGTGGCTTTTAAAAGTTGTGGCCTTAAGTGGCAATTGAACCACTATTTAGTTAATGGGTGGATATGGTCAAAAATGACCTTATAATATATGTTATAAATATTTTGTTTTATAAGGCTAAAATTGGAAATTGTTTATTAATGAGTTACAATATGATTAAAACATGAAAATGGACATTATTTCATAGGTTCATCCACCGAAAATTAAAAGAAAAGAAAGGTTTAAAAGCTCTCATACATTTGGCACATACAAGCTTAAATTCAAGGTTAGTTTTTGATCCGTTTTTGATAATTTCTATGTTTTTGCAATCGTTGCTTTGAGAGCTACAAAACCCATGTCTCAATTTTGTGTATTGATGATGTTTGTGTAAAATGCCATTGATGATATGTTAAGCTTTATGATGATTTATGGTGTTAAATGAAAGTTTTGAGCTAGATGAACATACTTTGTTCTTGAACTTTTGATGAATTTAGCTAATTAGGGCTAAATTGAGAAAATATTATTTTGGAGGACTAATTTATGAAATTGATGGAAAATATGGACTTATATAGTCCCTAGGGAAATTCGGCTATGCATGTGTGTGAACAAATTTTGTGTATTTGATGTTTTGAGAAAAATAAACTAAATTGATAAATTGTGCAAATGTGAGGGTTAATTTGCAAATAGCCCTAAATGTGTGTCCTTGGATTGAATTGAATGAATTAGTGAATAAAAGGGCTAATTCTGAATATTTTTAGATCAAGAAGTGAGGAAAACAGACTTAGATCGAGGGAAAGAGAAAGTAAACGAGTAGCCATTTTCATTCCAATAGATCGAACCCGAGGTAAGTCATTATGCAAATAAGCGTATTTGTATGAATTTGTAAATGTTATATGACTAATGTTGATAACAAATGCTTATGAGAGGTTATGCATATGAATTCGAGATAAGTTTGATATAGTGACAATGTTCGATAAGTCCCATACAAACCTAGGAATAAATAGGATTAGCTATGTCATGACATAGGAACCTGTTCTGTTTTATCATGTAAGACCATGTCAGGGACTTTGGCGTTGATTTGAGACTCGTGTAAGACCACGTCTGGGACGTTGGCATCGATATGAGCTTTACGTGTAAGACCACGTCTAGAACATTGGCATCCATATGAGCTTTACGTGTAAGACCACATCTGGGACGTTGGCATCGATATGAGCTTTACGTGTAAGACCATGTCGGGGATATTGGCATCGTATTGATTCGTATAAGACCCTATCTGGGATAGTGGCATCGATATTCAAGTGCATGTAAGACCTCGTCTGGGATGTTGGCATTGTATGACTATTCCAATCTTTCTGAGCATCCTACTAGATTCCTAAAGGTTCAACAGGCAAGTCTGTGATACGAATTGTAAATCCGAGCTATGATCAAATAAGTGAACGAATATTCGTTTCAGGTACGTTGAATGTACAATAAGTGTGTATAAGAGGTAAGTACCTATATGACTTTGATTTGAAGAAAAGTATGATTGAATATGAGAAGGTGAATGAGATGCAAGAATGATTATGAAAGAGCTATGTATACATATTATTATTGAATTGTGAATATGGCAAATGTGATCACAAGTATATGAACCAAAGCACATTTGTGATAGTATGCTAAGTGTTTGGGATGTGCTAATATATCTACTTGCATTCTATGCTAAGTTTGTTTGTATATTGACTTACTAAGCTTTTGGAAAGCTTACTCTGTGTGTCTGTTTTCTCTGTTTTATAGGTCGTCTAAGCTACTGAAGGCTCGGGACTGTCAAGGATCGTCATCACACTACTAAACTCTTTTTGGTACACTTTGAAAATGTATATAGCTAGATATGGCATGTATAGGCTAGTATTTGGTATAAGTTATTATATAATTTTAGCCATGTGTTTTGGCTAGTGGTGAGTTGAGAAATTATTGGAATGTATGTGTTATGTGATGTATGTTTTGGCATGACTAGATGACACATGAAATGGTCTAGTTTTAATTAAGCAAATGAATGAATTATGCTTTTGATGGGATGAGTTTTAGTCTTGAAATTTGTCATAGTTGGAAATTGGTATTGAATGCATGATTTGAATGGTTATTTTGGTATGTTTTTGGTTTTTATATATGCATGAAATAGAATGGTAAATGTTGCTTGTAGGTATGACCCAATTGGGTGGCATTTTGGTCTTGCAAATGACCTACAATGTCACACGACCATACCATGCGTGCCTAGACGTTAGGTAAAGTCGATGGCGACCTGCAAGGCGTGCCTAGTGACCGTTAGGTAAAGTCAGTAGCTTGTTTAAGAGTACACGGCCATGGGACATAGGCGTGCCTAGAGGCCGTGTGAGAAAGTCAGTATATGGCCTAGTAGGACACGGCCTTAGCACAAGGGGGTACTTGATAGCCGTGTTATTTTGGCAGGATCGACCATGGTCAGGGTACATGGGCGTGCTTGGTGGCCGTGGTGAGAAGTCAGATTCGACCACGGGAAGGACACACGGGTGTGTCTAGCAGCCGTGGAGGGCACACGATTTGCTCCCACGGACGTGTATCCCTTGTATTTTAGAAAAGTTTTTAAGTTTCTGAGAACTTCTGTATATGTTTCGTTTTAGTCCCGACCCGAGTTATAAGAATGTTTGAGGTCTCGTTGACCTATTTAAGGGACATTGTATGTATGAATGATGAATGAAATGTAGGAAATGTTATAAATGTTTCCGATCTGTCAGGTAATGCCTTTAACCCTAGTCCGGCGATGGTTACGGGTTAGAGGTGTTACAGCTATGAAGGGTTGGGTGGAAGAAATTGGGAAAATGTTTTAGGTTTTGGGGTTTTATTTGGCTAAAAGAGGATGTTTGGTTGCAGGGATAAAGGTAGTTGTCTGCAGGAATAGGGTAGTTTGGCTGCAGGGATATTGCATTCTGGGATGGAATAGTATCTGGAACAGAGGCGTTTGGTACTGTGGATAGGGCTGTTTGGTTCCATTTTTCTCACTTTTTCCTTTTTCTTAGTATTTTCGCTCCGTTCTGCCTAAGTAAAGAAGAGAATTTTATCAATATCCAAAAATAAAGTAATAAATAATAAAATAAAATAAAATAAAAATACTAATAAAATGAAATAAAATAATAAATACTAATAAAATGAAATAAAATAATAAATACTAATAAAATAAAATAAATAATAAATAATAAAAATTAAGAAAAGTAAAAAAATAAAGGTTGGGTTGCCTTCCAACAAGAGCTTGTTTAACGTCGCTAGATTGACGCCTCAACTAGTATTGGGGTTGTTCTGGCTGAATTCTTTCGTTCGTATGGGCTTGAAAATTTTTCTTTTTTTATCACATCCACCATATTTGGGTTTAATCGTCCTTGCGCCTCTTTCATTGGTTTCATATTTTCCTTCAAGCGGTTGATCCTTTTAAGTCGGCAATGGTCTCATCATTCTCCAAAAATGTGAATTTGAGATGCTCGAGAAGTGGTTTTAATTTCGGATCTGATACCTGCACAACAGAAGGTAGAAGTTTAGTATCCATAGAAGCCAATAATTTATTAACAGATTCAAAATCATGAAACATCATTTATCCATAGAAGTTTTTTCTACTGATTAGTTAATTATGTCGACACGGTTTACGTCCAAGACTTCACTTGGGTGGCTAATAGTTCCATAAACGTTAAACTTCACGATCTCCCCATCAAACTCCATCGTAAGGGTTCTGCTTCGTACGTCAATCTTAGTATTTGCAGTACTAAGGAAAGGTCACCCCAACAAGATGTCTGAAGACCCAGGAGCGTTATCCTCCTTCATTTTTATCACATAAAAGTTTGTAGGGAAGATCAGTCCATTGACTTTGACTAATACATCCTCGAGGACTCCTTCGGGATGCACAATGGACCTTTCTGCTAACTGAATGATAACACTTGTTTTTGTCAAAAAACCCGCATTAAGTAATTCATAAATAGAATATGGCATTACATTTGTGGAGGCCCCTAGATCACACACATAGCCTTCTTAATTCCCAAATGTCTTATTTTGCTTGGTATTGCAAACATGCCTCTATCTTTACATTTTGTTGGCATTTTCCGCTGTAACACTGCGGATACATTTTCACCAACATTCATCCTTTCATTACCTGTTAACTTCCGTTTGTTGGTGCAAAGCTCTTTAAGAAATTTAGCATACATCGGTATTTGCTTGATGGCATCCAACAGCGGGATGTTAATCTTGACATTCCTAAATGTTTCAAGGATCTCCTTGTCCTCTTTACCTCTTGAAACATTCTGGAAATGGAGGTTGAATTTTAGGCAATAGAGGTGTCGGTCGGACCTGTTCATCTTTTTTGAGTTTTTCTTGGGTGATTTCTTGGCCAAGATTTCTGTCGGGAATCGATTCCAGTACCTTTCCGCTTCGCAACGTCACTGCATTCGCATTTTGTCTAGGGTTTGGTTCTGTTCGTGACGGTAGCTTCCCTTGAGAGTTCAATTTCTCAATTGACGTGGTCAATTCTCTTATAGATGCCTCGGTTTTCTGTTGGAAATCCTTTGTCTCTTTTTGAAAATTAAGAGTTTGCTGTTGGAGTTGCTGTTGAAAATCAAGAACATTAGCTACTAACTTATTGACCATGGTTTCTAGAGAATTACATGAACCTTGCAGCTGTTGCGGAAACCGATTTTGGTATGGCTGATTATTTCGTGGATTGGTCCCATAACTCAAGTTAGGATGGTCCCTCCACCCTGGGTTCTAGGTATTAGCGTAGGGGTCGTATCGCCTTTGTGGTGGTCCAGGGAAATTTCCCACAGCATCCAGATGAGCCATGGTATCGTCATACAAACTAGGACATGCATCAGTTGTATGATCATGCGTAGCACATATTACCTGCAGTAAATTTGTCTTTGTTTTTTCGCAATAAGAGAATTCATCATATTAGTAAGTCTATCAACATTATCCTCTAAGGTTGAATTACTTAGCTGGTGAACCCTTCAGGGGTTCGATATTGTCTCGAATTCTTCGAGAATTTGCGATCATTGTGGAGATTAAGTCCCTTGCTTGTTGGGGAGTCATGTTGACCAACGCTCCTCCACTAGCGGCGTCTACCATATTCATCTCCATGGGTTTCAAGCCTTCATAAAAGTATTGGAGAAGAGATTGCTTCGTTATACCATGTTGTGGGCAGCTTGCACATAATTTCTTAAACCGCTCCCAATAGTCGTAAAGCGACTCTACTTCTTTTTGCCTTATTCCAAGGATCTCTCTTCTTAGCTCAAATTGCTCGGATCTTTGGAAAAACACATTGAGAAATAAACGAGATAAATCATCCCAAGTTGTAACAGATCTAGGGGGTAAATAAAATAACCATTTCTTAGCAGAATCTGTTAAGGAAAAAAGGGAAAGCACGCAATTTGATTTGATCCTCAGTTACCCCCTGAGGTTTCATACTAAGACAAACCATATGAAACTCTTTCAGATGTTTGTGGGGATTTTCATTTTGCAGCCCACGAAAAGTTGGCAGTAATTGGATTAAGCCTGACTTTAGTTCAAAATCGGTATCTATAGTAGGATACGCGATGCATAGTGGCGGTTGTTTTGCCGGAGCTTCGGCCAGTTGCCAAATTGTTTGAGCCATTGGTTGTTGTGCTAAATTTGGGTTTTCGTTAACCCTAGTTTCAAGCACTTCTTCAGGAGAGTCAACTTCTATTTTTTCGCTTTCAATTTCTTGAGCAGGGTTTTCGTTAACCCTAGACTCAGTTTCATCGACTTCGATTTCTGGCGGTGGGTTACTTTGAGGCCCAACCATCGCTGACTGCTTTTTCCTTAGTTTTGTTTCCTTGCGATTGGCTCTAGCAGTCTTCTCTATTTCAAAATCGAACACAAGAGTACCTGGAGCAGATCTGGTCATAAGAAAAAAAAAGATTAGTACGTTGCCAGTCCCCGGCAACGGCGCCAAAATTTGATGCGTTCAATTGTGTCCAATTGTTCTAATTTTTTTCTTTCAAGCTTCCACAATTTTTTTAGAAGCCAATTTACCTCCCTCTTGGCGATTTCGGATTGATTAATCGAACTAACATTTTCTTTTAATTTAACTTTTATACATAGTTTAATTTTTAATTAAACACAATTAATTAATTAAATCTTAATTAATTAGGACTTAATCACAGTTAGAAAAGCTAGTGGATTCTAGCTATCCACCACCACTGTTTGGAGTAATTTGAAGGGTCCATTTGTTCAAGTGGTCCTTTGATTAATTAGAAAGCAATTAACTTTGATCACTTTTACAAATTAGTCCTTGTACCTTAATTAATTATTCATTTAACAAAATTAAGGGACTAAAATTCAATTAACCTTTATTCTAACCTCATAAATATTAAATAGTAATATTTACAGACTCAAACATCGAAAATAAATTCTAAAATCACCATTTTCCAGCACCACTGAAAAACAAATTGTTACATAATACCTTCATCTATGATTGTAAGTATTGACATAGGGGTCATATCTCCATTATGGCCAGCTGAGAAATCCTCCAATTGTACTGGCGTGTTTGTTTGCATCTCTAAGAAGTATAGGGCATGAATCGATTTGGTGGCCATAATTAGCACATATACCACACGCCGTAACATGTTGACTATTTCCTAAAACTAATTGTTCAACGAGTGAAATTAGTCTATCAAGATGACTTTCAATAGAAGATGATTTTACCTCAATTCGCTCTACTTGGAATTATTGTTTGAATCCTCCAACTGTATTAAAATGTTCATTTGTATATGCAAGAAGTATAAGACATGTATATGTTTTGTGGTCATAATTTAATACAACAAATTTGTTTATTAGTGACATTTAAAATTTAGTCGTTGAAAATTACATTTATGTTACTATTTGCATTTGATGATCCAAAATTCGTCATCATGGCGTTTATCACGTTAAGTGTATCAATAATATATTTTTTGTTCATAACGTATTATTAAGAATATGATGACAACAAAATATAATGTCATAATATAATTCGTATACAGTGACAACTAGTTGAGTCACGTAATGATATAAGATTTTGTCTTTGATCATTTTATTGTCACCAATAATAAAATAATGTGCAATGTATAGGTGATTAAGCGATAACCAAGAGAATTAATGATGTATTATATCGTCACTTAATATAATAAAATAATAAAATTTATAAACACCAAATTTCGTTGGGATCAAAATTAATATTTTATGATAAAATCATTGTAGGTTGAATATATTTGAATTAATACTAATCTAAACATCTCAATTTGGTGTTGAAAATTTTCAATTTCAATTTAATGTCGAATTAAATGTTAATTTGAAACATTGAGAAGTTGGGTTTCTTTTTAATTTTCAGCTGCAACTGAAATTGGAGCTTAGGAATTTGAATTTTAAACTTATTTGGGTCTTATTTTCTAATGTTTTGAGACATTTTCCATTTACTTTTTATTTAGGTTTTCATAAATATATATTTAATAAAAATTCAGAAAATTACAAAATTTTAAAAATAATTTTATATCCTCGTAACACGTTTCAATCAAATTAGTGAATTCTCCATCTATAATTAGTGAAGTCTTTATTTAAGCATGTTGAAACAAGTTTATTACGAAAAGATTTAGAGCATGTTTGGTTCAATGTAATGGTTATTCCATTACATGCCTATTACAGGCTTATTCTGTGGGCCCACACAAGCATACGTTTGCTTCAATGGAATACCTATTACGGGTGTATTCCATGCCGCCCTTAAGCAGCGATTTCTATTCCCTTCCTTCTTCACCGTTTAGCTATTCGTTGCTTGAAGAACCCTTTTTTACCCTTACCAAAATTTCACCTCAAAAACACTCTCAATCGGCAGCCATTTCACGTACCCTTCGACTCCAGGCATTCCTCTTCTTCATCCAAGGTCAGGTAAACATTTTTGCTTCTACTTCCTGCACATCATCTTCCTTCATCATCCCAAAATTTCACCTCAAATCTCTTCTTTTTTTTCCCAATCCTTTTCCTAAAATCGGTTCCCCCCATCCCCTCCTCCCCCCGAAATCCCAAAATTTCACCTGAAATCTCTTTTTTTTTTCCATTTTATTTTTCCCAATCCATTTCTTCCTACCCGATTCCCTTTATTTTCTCCCCAATTTCCCCAAATCGCAGCCCTCTACATCTCCATCATGACCCTCTCTGCATCTCCATCGCATGGCGATAATTTACTTAGTAACTTATATGAGCGCAAAGATTCTCATTCTATGTATGGTTGTTTAAAGTGGTTTGTTCTCTAAGTCGTGTTACTCCTACTCTTCATTTTGTTGAAGCATTGGAAAAATTTAAACGTTACGTATCTTGAATCTTAGTAACATAAATTTGAAGAATTGTACGAGATAATGAGAGTAGAATGCGTTTAATTTTCTCTCCTTGTTACATCAATCTATTTTCAATTATATGGAAGTGAATCGAATTTTAAGTTTACCTTGGGTATTTTAAGTGGCTTGGTAATTTGCAACATTTTTAATCCAAAGTTGATTATTTCTTAATCTGGACTTATTATGTATAGGTCAAGGAGATATTGTCTCATTATCCATCCAACTACAAGCAATCTGCTTATTCCTTTGCTAGATCTTGCTCAAAGATCGGCATGGAGGATGGCTTCAGTTTCAAAGAATGAATGCGTTATGTGGCATGAATAGTGTTAAATAAATTTGATTACATGCATTAATACTCTCAAATTAGTAATTTTGAAGTGTTTAAAAGTTTGTGATGTTTAGTTAATATGAAGAATTAGACTGATGATTCATTTGGGCTTGAAAACTAACCACTTTTGGAGGTGAGAGTCGGTCTTCTTTGTTGGCTTCATATTAAATGTTTGCCACGCCATCTGGTTTCGGTTTGCAATAAATATCTTGTTTTTAAGCCAAAATGCATTACGACTTGTACTTCGTGACATATGTATAGTTTTAACCTATAGTGCTAAATATAATAGAAAATGATTGCTTTTAGATAAACTCTTTGTCATGTCGAGTTGTTAAGTACTTAATCAAGAAAATATCCGAATCATATTTTATTATATTTTCAACAATTTCAATGTTTTATTGTCCGATTAAATTACCAATTTCTTTTTGAGTACTCCTTTTATAGTTAAAAATTTCCATGTTTGGTAGCAAATTTGTGCAAGTAGGTGGTTAATTTGATTCAAATTGATCACGACCTAATACTAATATCCAAGAAAAGAATTACTAGTGTTAATCGGGCTAGCAAGTTGGTTATTATTTTCCTATGATGTCACCGTATGCATTGCTATCCTTACCATTGTTTTACACAAAATCCATGCTAGGAACTTTGTTAAGGAAATTAAATTTAAGTTCATGTTGGATCATGCAGATGCCTCTATTTTTACTACAAAGATACAAAGCTAAAGGGAATTCTTAAGCATGTTGTTTCTTGGACTAGTAGTACCGATCTTGTGTTAATATAATATTTGACCTGATTGAAGATTCAAGTTGATGAATGTATAGAGCCTGTAAAGAAAGGAAAAGTCGATAACTATATGACTACAAATTATTACATCTAGAATTATTTGAACTGAGGTTCAATTTGATTGTTAGTGAAATACATAATTGTATCATTTCAATATTTGTCTTTTCAATAGCTAGGCCTTTATCCGAAATTGCAAAAGACCGAAATTTGGCTAGATCTTTTAACCCTTGAAAGCTATCGCTAGCAAATTGTTTTGGATGATATGAATTTAGAATTGAAGAGTATTTAATGAAATTTTGTGAGGGAAGAACATAGCCATTGAGAGTTATAAAGTTTTGTTTGTATGAATTAGTTTGATAAATTAAATTATCTTGTGGATATCCAAGTTGGAAGATGATTATAGTTTGCCTTGTTTACGACTTTTTCCGCATTGGTTCAATTATCCTTGCCCTACATGATGTAAGTGATGTGTTTTTGGAAGCAACTAAAGTTTTCAAGTATTCGAGAGAGCTTGGAGCAAGTGTGTGCTTTGGATTATTTGCCATCTCCGGCTCTTCTTGCGCCTCGATATTCTTTCCATTTTGGGTCATTAAAACCTCAAGGTTTGCCTTTATGGTTTATGATTTGGTTTTAGTACATTCTGCATCTTTGGTGATCATGCATCTCATCATTGTTTATCTCTCACATCTATGATGTTCGGAGTTTCTAAATCTTTCGAGTCATATCCCATGTCCCTATACTATGTTTTCAATACTATGTTGTTGATGCTCCTTGTGTTCCATGTGTACTTGTGTTCCTTGTTTTCAATACTATGTGTTCCTTGTTTTTAGAAGCAAAGATGAATAAATGCTTAGCTCAAATCAATAGGTGTCCAAAGTAATCTTTTGGCATATTTAGAAGCAAAAGGCATGCTTTAGGTCTAACTGCTATTCTTAAGTATGTTATTTCCTTCATTTTAATAGAGCATCGCGTTTTATACTTGCCTGAAGACAAATTTGTTACGCTTTATTTTCGTTCTCAATTCGATGAATTCTGCTTTTCTTATGCTAATACTTAGAAGTTCCAAACAACTAAGAACCAAAGCTAATCTATGCTCGACATCTGAAAAGGACAAAAACAATATGAAAAGATTAAGGTCTCTCCTCAATTGAATCTAAATCGCCATGCATGTTTCAAAGATAAATATATGACATGCTTACCTTAAAATTTCCAAGTCTTGTTCACCAAATAATTGCTATCATTAGATTGCAAAGTCTTAATCATGTGCACTACAAGATTTAAAAACAAGGAACACATAGTATTGAAAACAATGAGAGTTATAAAGTTTTGTTTGTATGAGTTACTTTGATAAATTAAATGTAGGTGTATAAATTTGATAAATTTGAGAGCTAAATCATGAATAAAGTCTTTAAGAACAAAAAGAAAATAGTTAAAAAGAGCTCGTGGGCGGCAGATTGTTTTTAGAGGTTAAATGAAATGCCTTCTTGAATAAAAATCTATCTTTAATGAATAATACTTTGCAGGTATGCTTGGACAGTTGTACCATGATATTTGATATTAGAACAACTGGTTTTAGTATTAAAGATGATGTACTAAAAATAATAATTCATTGTTGGAGTGAGAGAGGAACTAGAAATTCTACCTTGATTGTGTTTTGTGTACGTGAATTGTTTTTTTTAATTGTATATTTTATTCAAATTCTAAAATTATAAAAAATTTCTATGCGTTTTAGGGCAAACTCACATATTATTGCATTTATAATAATATTGATTTTAATCAAATTAAGACTCAATTAATACTTTTAAAATATATTTAAAACACTCAATTTTTGAAGGTATGTATTTAATATTTAAAAGTACAAAGAAAATTTTCAATAGGTGAGTGAATTGCCTTCTTTTGAGTGTGTTTTTATTATAATAAAATATTCATTATGATCTAATTTCTATCTTCCACTACAATACCGCTTGCAAATGGCTTAAATATAAGCATGTGGGGCTTCATTGTGTATCTCTTCCTCACATTTTAATTTCTCCTCTTTCTTTAATTAGATATATAACTTGAATATTATATAGATTAAGTTTAACATGACATCTTCATCAATTACATCAAGGTGAGGCTTGGCTTATAAACATGCAAGGAACACATAGCATTAATCATATGTAGGTGTATAAATGTTGTTAATTGAGATGTTAAAGTGATGCAAAATGAAGTGTTTAAATGTCAGTAAATTGAATTATTTTAGTGTTTAAATCCTAGTAATAGTAGATCGATAAAAGGAAGGAAAAAATGCTAACACTTACATTTCATGATATAGGCGATATAAAAGAGTTGCTAGAGGTTCTTGTGCAACATTTCATGTAATAGCTTCTATAAGTTCCATGATTTTGCGATTTTAGGATGATAACAACATAAACAGGAGACATAATAATTGTCCGCTTTTAAGGCAAATATCTTTTCATTCATGATTTAAAGCCTTACTGTACTTATTTTTGGTCCGCTTCCCATTTTCATTTTCATCCCATATTTTTCCTTTCTTCATTTATACAACAATAATTTAAATATTTAATAAATTTTATCGATTCGATTCAATTTATTTTTTAATTTTATAGTATCAATTAAACCATCAAATTTTAATTTAATAATATATTCTTAAATTATTATTTTAAACTAAAATTACCTTTTCGGTTGTTGTTTGGTTGGTTGTTTCTTATAAATGATCATTGAATCAATTGATATGATCGGTTGTGCTTAATTATGGAGATGATTAAATATGAAAAATACATTATCATGGTTTTGGTAAAAGATCAATTATATTGAATCTATAAATGAGAACAAAACCTCAATCAAATTTGAATGAGACTCGTAATGAATATTTTCAAGGATATATAATTTTGACAAAGAAATACGTATGGTGGCCTCCTATTTTTGAGAAAATTTGAATAAAAAAGCGCATTGATAAATGCTTTGGAAAACCAATTTCTAAAACTAATGGAGGTAGATTTAATTTGTGTCCCAATTTCTTCTTCCGAATGCTTGCTTTATGCTTTAACTATACAAAGAGGAGGAACAATTAGGCTTTTAATTTCTTCTCTGAATGCTTGCTTTATGCTTTAACTATGCAAAGAAAGAATTTTGGAGTTATAGAGTTTGTGAATCCAAAGAATTTTGGAGTTACTGAGTTGAGCATCTTGTATTCATTGAAACTTTGTAAGTTATATGGCAATTATATTCTTTGATTTTGTTTTACGCTTATTGAAATTATTATTTAAGAAATGTGAGCCTTTTACTATGATTTGAATAAATTGAAACTTTAATATATTGCGATTATGGCTCAAATCGCCTTTGATAGGACAAAGTGTGAGGCGTAAAAGAATTGGTCTTCTTGTTACAATATGGTTGCAAATGTGTACTGTTGCGAGTTGGTTCTTACTTGCATTAGGTGCCATCCATAGCCTACATACTTATAGACCAAGGATTAGATCCTATATTTTAAATTTTTATGCACAACGAGATTATGTGACGAGACTTGTATTGAACAAGTTAGAATGAATAGAATTACCTTTTTTAAACTATGTGAGATGTTACAAACTTTAGGGGGATTGAAGTCGTCAAGGAACATGCTTGTTGATGAGCAAGTGGCAATGTTTTTACATATCATTTCTCATCACCTTAAAAATAGAGTTATCAAGCATCACTTTAAGAGGTCTGGGGAAACCGTTAGCAGATCATTTCACAATGTTTTAAATGCTGTCATACGCTTACAAGGTGTGTTATTTAAAAAGGCAGAGCCAATTACAGCTAATTCTACAGACCCAAGGTGGAAATGGTTCAAGGTATTGAAGTGAATACTATATATAGCTCGTACATAATTTAATCCTTTTACATTTAAATATAGTATCTTAACTCGAGGTTTTATACATGTGATGTAGAATTGCTTAGGTGCTTTAGACGGAACCCACATCAAGATTAGGGTTCCAGAAGTTGATAAATCTAGATATCGAACGCGAAAAGGTGACATAGCAACAAATATGTTAGGTGTTTGTACACCTGATATGCATTTTGTTTATGTTCTTCCTGGTTGGGAAGGTTCTGTTGCTGATGGACGAGTTCTTCGAGATGCTATTAGTAGGAGACATGGACTAAAAGTTCCGCATGGTAAAGTGCAAATTATAGGAATTTGAATTAATTTTTAAGATCATACTTTTATGGGAAATTAACCATGACAAATAGTTTCTTTTTTATAGGTTGTTATTATCTAGTTGATCTTGGATACACAAAGCATGAGGGATTTCTTCGCGCCATTTAGAGGACAAAGATATCATTTGAATGAGTGGCGTCGTGGTTACCAACCAAGTACTCCTAAGAATTTTTCAATATGAAACATGCTTCAGTCACAGAATGTTATTGAAAGATGTTTTGGGTTATTAAAACTTAGATGGGGAATACTTAGGAGTCCATCATTCTATCCTGAGGTGCACAATAAAATCATTATTGCATGTTGTTTGCTCCATAATTTTATTAGAACCTATATGAGTATCGATCCTATTGAAGCGGAGTTGGAAGAAAGATTACCTAGTAATGTGATAGATGATGATGAATCGAATATCGCAAATATTCATCCATCGGATGCATGGGCTACTTGGAGGATGGAACTAGCCAACCGAATGTTCAATGAATGGCAAGCATCTAGAAATTAGTTAGGTTTAGGGTAAAAATAGTAAATGTTACGATGTTTATGTTATTTCATGTATCTAGTTTATGAAACTTTAGTGGTGTTTGAATTATTTTTTTGTATCGTACTAGACTTGTTGAATGATAATCTATTTTCCTTTGATTCATCATGTGTTATAATTGTAATGATCCGAATTTTACGGTCATCGAAAAAGTGTATTTTAGTTCTACGTTCTTTGAAAAATGAATATGTAAATATCTATTAAAAATATTTACGTAGTTAACGATTGGTTAATTAAAGTTTAATAAAGTAAATTAGCTTAAATTAAGGATAATTAGGAGAAAAGATTAAATTGAATAAAGTGTGAAAGTTTAGTTGTAGATTAAAAGAAAATAAAAAGACCAAAATGACAATTAAGCCAATTTTTATAGATGTGTCGGCAAACTTAGATAAAATCTTAATTATTGGATTTTTTATGTTTAAGGTTTTAAATTAATTATTATTAAATAAATAAAAGAAAGACAAGTGTATGGTAAAATAAAATACATGTGTAATAAATATATTGTACATACATTTGTAATACATGTTTGCATTTACTTATTATTTAAGTAAATATTTAATGTATTTGTTATTATTAAATTGATATTATGTGATGAATAAATTAAATTAAGACAAATATATGGTGCATATGGCTTACATGTGTGATACTAATATACATATATTTGTAAAATACATGTATATATACTTATTATATAAGTATATTATTTAATTATATATTATTATTAAGCAAAAGATATTAAGTAAAAGTATATATTATATTTTGGTATCTTTTGTGTTTGTAATATTTGGATGGTATAATGACATGATAGAATGTCATTACAATGTTGTAACTTTTTAATGTTGTAAAATTTTAAAACATATAGATTATGACATATAAAATAATGAAATCATGTAACTTTTTGTTAATATATGAATTTATGCTTGGATGTGAAATATAATTCTCAAGTTAATTAATTACTTCTAATATATTTTTTGTAAAGTAATTAAATTATTTGTTTCAATAATAATATTTTAGCACATATATGTATTGCGGTTTAAAATAATAAAATAAATTATATATTTTTATAGTATTATATATTAAGATTTTTAATTCATATAATAATAATTATATTAAGCATGTTATTAAATTATATTTTTATTAAATTATATTTAATAATAATTATGTTAAAATATAATTAAATTATTTATTATTTTATTAAATTATTTTCAATAATAACCTTATTAAAATTTAATAACAATAACAATAATCATCTACCTAACAAAAATTCTCGCTAAGGTATTACGGTCATTTTAGTTCTTTTCCTTATGCTTATTACAACATCATTCCATTCAACCAAACACGTTAATTCTATTACAATTTATTCCATTCCATTCAACCAAACAGTTGAATTACTTATTACACTTATTACATTACACATCTATTCCATTACACCTCTATTCCATTACACTTCTATTCCATTACAAATAACCAAACGCGCTTCTTAGTTATTATATGATGAAATTGAAAAACTGAAATCTTGTGTGACCGCTTTCTGTATTTTTCATTATTTAATTAATAAAAATCTCACATAATTGGTACCGTTAATTATAGGATTCATGTGATGCGGCACCGTTCCCGCTTTGCTTGCTCTGCCAACCTTCTCAAACAGCCCCCCATGTGACCACCGACAACTGCCAGCTGCAATCAATTAGGACCCGTGTTCTATCCTCTATGCTCCCTATCTCCACTCTGCCCTTCAACTTGCCACTAATAACTCTCCACGTCATCAAACTCATCACTCCCATTTACCAAAACACCCTTATTTTCCATCAAAATTACCAAATCAACACCAACGTTTTGACGTGGCATCCCAAACCAGCAGCTCATACAGCTTATCCACCACACACGAATATACTCCTCAACGCGGCTAAGGCAGTTTTCATTATTATTCTTATTCAATTTTCACTTTTATTTAATTTCCTTATCTTGCTCCCACTTTATCATCATCACTGTCTCTTTAGCCTTTACCCTTTGTTTCTAAGGATTTAATCTCCAAACCTTCTTCCCATTTCTTCATTACATTGTTCAAGAACAAAAAAACAAAAAAAGAAGCAAAAAAAAACATGGCCAAAGTTCTGTTGTTCATTGCACTATGTGTGCTTCCAGCTTTGGTTAGTGCTACACGCATTCTGAATAACCAATTGGTGGTAGAAGGCTATGTGTACTGTGATACTTGCCGTGCTGGTTTTGAAACCCCTAAGACTAGAAGGCTAGCTGGTAAATTCCATTTCTAACATACTTTGATCTTAATCTATGTTTTACTATGTTGGCTTTTGTGTATTATGTTGGTGACATTGTTAGATCTACTGTTTTAGGTTTTAAAGTGGTAGATCTGTGAAGTAGTTTGTAGGTTTTGATGTTACATTGAGTGACAGTGAATGAAAGGGTGTGTAAACATAAAATAATGGGAACAACCATGACATGTTGGACTGGATCAGTAGCCGGTTCAAAGATGCAAATTTTAATAGAAAAGGGGAAACTTTAAGGTTTAAGATGATAATTTTGCTCATAGATTTATAAACCCAAAAATGTTGGTTCTCGGACATGGAACAGGATGTTGTGTATTGTTTAATGGCTGTGTTGCCTGGATCTTTCGTTCCCCTTGTCTGATCTATGTGATGTTTAATATTGGTACAATTTATCGTATTTGGTTCTGAATCTTGGTATACTGATATCATGTGCTTTGTAGATGCCATGGTTAAGCTGGTATGCTCCGACAGGAAGACAGGCGGAGTTGTTTTCGAGAAGGAGGGATACACCGACAAAACCGGAAAATACCAGATTCGTGTATCCGAGGATCACTTGGATCAGATCTGTGATGCAGTTCTTGTGAAGAGCCCCCAGCTTGGATGTGCCACAATGTCCCCCGGTCGTGAACGTGCCCGTGTTATCTTGACCAACTTCAATGGCATTTCATCCACCACCCGTTATGCCAATGGCATGGGCTTCATGGTTGACAAGGCTGAAGCTGGCTGTGCTGAGATGATGAAGATGTATCGGGAGAATGAGGAGGATGTCTAGTGTGTGGGTTTGGATTTATTTGCATATGAAATATGATGTTGTCTGCTATTCGTTATGTGAATTGCTTCGTTATTTCTACGTTTAGAGGACTTCTATAACTTATTTTTCTTTCAAATTCTATTACCAATTATATAAACCTAAGCTATGGCTTCTATCTCAGAAGTATTTTTTTGGGTAATTGATGTTGTTTCAACTTGATGAAACTGCTGTTTATTTAGAAATAAGGTACATTAGCTATGAGTTGTATCATTTAACAACTTGAATCTCGGATTCTTTGTCTCCAATGCTCAATAAATAAGACCCTTCTTCAATCACCATCGAACCATCTTTCTTGGCTGAGCTAAGATGCTCGCATGGCCTCAACTCAAATTCAACATCAGCTCTTTCCCTTGCGTTCAGGTTAACACTCTGGAATGCAACTAATTGTTTCTCTGGCCTCCCATTGACCATCTTTGGTTGCCTCACAAATAGCAACATTGGATGCTTACCGGCCATCTCGCCATGGGTTTTAACTCGAACCTTGACTGTGTACTTCATTTTTTCACAAACTTCGGCTCCCATCTCTGAAACAGGCATGTACCTGTGAGGATTTGAGCTCTCAACCATTATATGGACCTTGTTTTGTGTTACAGGGAGAATTTCATAAGTATAGTTCGAGTAGCTAAGACCATAACCAAATTCAAAAACCTTCGTTCGAGTAGCTAAGACCATAACCAAATTCAAAAACCTTCGGTCCTTGGTAGAATCTGTAGGTGCGTCCGGGATAGCTGGACGAAGGTTCAGGTCGCATTCTCATGTCCGTCATTGGCACGTTAACATAGCTTTGTGGATACCAAGTAACTGGTAACCTCCCTCGTGTATACAAATATGAAGCCTACAAACTTAAGTATGCCTTTTGTTTATCATGCAAAGAAAATAAATGAACTCACCAGGGTTGTGATCACCAAATATAATTTCTGCTAATGCACGACCTCCGGCTTCACCTGGATAACCGACCCATAGAATGCTTCCGATGCATTGATCATTTTTGGAGAATGATATGTCAACCGGACCTCCCGATAGAAGCACCAAAATGACTGGATTCTTGGCAACTCTTGCGATGCTAGAAATCAGGTTTTGTTGCTTTGATGGAAGAAGCAAGTCTACACGATCATGATCTTCACTCTCTTGTGTTTGATCTAATCCCATTACTAACACCACATGATCAGCTCCTTTTGCTATCTTCACTGATTGAGCAATGAATGCAGAAGAACAATTAACTCCATTACAACCTTGGTGAAACCTGGTGTCTTTAACATAACATTGCAGCCCTTGCAATGGTGTAACAGGTTTGCAAGGAGGGCCTGCATAGTTTCCAACAAGTGTTTTTGCAGAATTCGCATTAGGCCCTATTACTGCAAGGGAAGTAGTTTTGGTTTTCGAAAGCGGGAGGAGTTTATCCGTGTTCTTCAGGACAATGCCTTTTCGAGCAGCCTCAAGGGCAAGATTCCAATGCTCTTGAGAACAGACCTTATCCGAACCAATGGTTCCATAAGGCTGTTTAACTGGATTGCCGTCGAAAAGCCTCAGCCTCATTCTGACTGAGAAAAGGTTATGAAGGGCTCTGTCTATTTCAGATACATGTAATTTTCTCTTTTCAACAGCTGATTTGGTGTATTTCTTCAAATAGGTACCACAGTTGACATCCATTCCTGTAAAATTCGTTGATCAAAAGTTCATAATGATGATATCAACGTCCATCAATACAGCCTAGCTTTAGATAATAAAAAAAAAACTAATACCCGCTTTAAGAACATCAGCTACAGCATCCTCTGGCAGTTTAGCATATCCTTGATCTTCATGAATGATGGCGACAGCATCACAGTCAGAGGTTATGTATCCATTGAAACCCCATTGGCCTCGGGCTGTTTTCGACAACAGATTGTAATCAGCACAGTTAGGGACTCCATTAACACGATTGTGAGCACACATTATCCCACTAGCTTTCCCTTGCTGTATGCAGCTCTGGAATGGCTGCTGATATGTATCTGCTAAATCCTGTAAACTGACCTGAAATACACAAAAAATGGAGTTTTCCAAATTCAAAGCCAATCAAACAAACAAATTAAGTTACAAAATTTGAAGTGTACAATTTACACATACTTTTGCATTGAAGACATATCGTTTCACTCCTTTCCAGTTATCCAAATCATAAGCAGTAAAATGCTTACAACAAGCTGAAGCTTGAAGATGTTGGCCAAGTTTCCCACCTTCAAAAGAGTCCCCTTGTATCCCTCTCACAAATGAAACTGCGTATTTCCCAGAAACCAATGGATCCTCACCAGGCGTCTCTTGCCCTCTTCCCCACCTTAGATCCCTATATATATTAATGTTGGGTGCCCAAAATGTCATGCCCGTTGCTTGTCCAGCGTTGTAAATAGCTCTAGCTTCTATTCCAACTGACTGAAAACAATCATAAACTGAAAATATGAATCTTAAAGAAGATGAAAAAAAAAGGGTCCTTGAGGACTTGCCTGAGCAATGCGATACCAAAGGTGAGCATCAAAGGAAGCAGCGGTGAGAATGACTTGGGGGAAACTGGTGGCTGATTGGATTGTTCCATTGAAACGAATACCTTGCGTGACCCTCAACGAATAGGCAACACCATGCAGCGATTCGGACCACCATTGATAGGCAGGGATGCCAAGTCTTGGAATGGGGAACGCTGAGTTAACGAGTTGGGATATCTTCTCGTCTAATGTGAGCCTGGAAACCAGATCTTGGACTCGTTGGGTGATGGGGAGTGTAGTTTTGCAAAAAGGGTAGGATTTGGTTCGTGGGTCGGATGTGTCGCAGGAGAACGGAGGCTGACTCGACTCAGCTAAGATGAGCAGCAATGAAGTAAGGTGAATGAAATAAAGGACAGATAGAGTTGGGAGTTTCATGTTGGTAAAGGTGACTGAATTGTTTGAGCAGAACTGGAACGAGTGAATAGACAAGGAAGTGGTGTGTGGAAGCTTTGCTGCATCTCGTCTTATGACTTATGGGACCACTGTTACACTGAATGGACTTTTGGGACCTTATTCTGTTACAAGATAATATCACCAATTAAACTTTTTTAATTAAGATTTTTGTTTTATTATGAATTAATATTTGTAGCTAAATTTTCTTTTTGACGTAATTGATATCTAAATTTAAAAATTATAAATTAATTTAGTAATTTTTTTTAGGTATTTGACTATCACCGTTAAAATACGTAGATATAATATTCATGATTAATAATATAATAACACGTGATGATCTTTACATTTTGACACATGATAAAAGTAAAAATAAAAAAATAAAAAATTATTTAAAAATTTTGCCACATGTCATCATGCTATTGGCTATCAATGCCATGTCAGCACAATATTAGTCTTTTCAACAGTGTTAGTCAGATATCTAAAAAATTATCAAATTGATTTAAGATTTTCAAGTTTAGGTACCATTTAGGTAAAAAAAAATTAACGTACCAAGTAGTACAAGTTACCAAAGTTTAGATAGTTTCGTATATATTAACCCTTTGATATTTTTTTAAATTTGTCACTAATTTTTTCAATAATGTCTATGTGTTTTTTTTTTTTTTGGGTTGAAACACTAGCACAAACTTTTAATTATCCATAACTCTATCAACTCTAAAATTACAAATCGTGAAATGCCCTTAATAATTTTTAATAAATTTTAAATCATATTTTATTAAAATCAAATAATGATTTATTATTATTTTCATTAATTTTAATGTCATTGTTAAAGTTCATCAATTAATTATTAAAATAAAATATATTATCTGAATTTTTATTAAATTAAATATCAACTAATATTTATAAATATTTTATTATTATAAAAGTGAATGTTTATTAGAATAAAAGTTTGATATACATTAAAACTCTAAAGTTTATTAGGAGTAGAACTATATGTATTTTATACTTTTATATCTATAAATATAGACTTTAGATAAATAGTGTAGATATCCTATTGATGAATAAAATACGTAATTACATTTGCTTTCCTATTTCTCTTATTTTTATTCTTTCTATTCTTTTGTTTCATAACAATTTTGAAGTAAAATTCTTAATTTTGTTAATTTAAATATTGGCTAATTTTTTAAAAATTGTTTAAGTGAACCAAATAAACTATTTTCATTCATTAATCAATTATATATTGTTTAAATTAATTAAGTAATTATTAAAAAATCTTATCATTAATTAATTATTAAAATAAAATCCTCTATGATCTGAATATTTTGTTTAAATTGAATACCAACTAATATTTCTATTTTAAAGTAAAATTCTTCATTTTTGTTAAATTAAATATTGGCTGAATTTTTAAAAATATTTATGTGAATAAATTATATTTTGTTTAAATTATTTAATTTTATCATTAATTAATTATCTTTTGTTAAATTAATTAATTACATATCAAATAATTTTAAGTTAAAATGCAAATTTACCATCATACTATAGGTGAATATCTATACTTTGTTTTCATTGATATTTGTCATTATATTTTGAAAATATGAGTAAATTTACCATTAGACTCTTATGTGATTTAATTTTCTTATTAAGCTTTAAGTTTTATTAAATTTTGCAACCAAGTTTGATTTTTTAAATTCTATTTTTCCTTTCAATATTAACTTTTGAAATTATAATTTAATCAAAAATTTCTTTCAAATATTTTATTTTAATAGTTAAGAGTATTTTTTTTTTGAAAATAGTTAACAATAATTTAACTTTTAAATATAAAAATTAAATTAGAATTTCTATTTGATGAAAAAACTTGAAAAATAAAATTAATATATCATAAAAGAAAAATAAATTTATTTTATAAAATAACCTTTTTATTTAATTTTAATATTATACTAATTAACTTGTTATTGTTAAAGGTTAAAGTAAAATATAAAACATTTCTTATCACAATATTCTTCAAATTATTTCAAAATAGAAGTGAATAGCAAAATTCAATTAAAATTGAGTTAAGGGCAAATTTCAATCAAATAAAAGCAACAAATTCAAAATAGAGATAGGGTTAAAATACCATAAAAGGCCAATTTTTTTTTAAAAATAATAACAAAAATGGGTCAATTTTGTAAAAATTAACGAAAATAGGTCAATTTTACAAAAACGTGCCCAACTGGTGCCGTTTTTAGGGGAAAGTCCGAAAAGCGTGTCTAACTTAGCGCTTTTTTCCCCTCTGACTAATAAAATGCGTCCAGGTCAGCACTCTTAAAGAAAGCACGTTCAAGTCAGCCCGTTCTTCCCCCCAACGATCAATTCCAACGACTATTTCAAATAGTAGTCGTTGGCCCCTAACGGTAATATATATATATATATATATATATATATATATATAAAGCCCCACACCTTCTTCTAACTCACATTTCTCACAATTCTCTCTTAAATTTATCAATCAACTCTAAAAAATATATCAAATTATCTCTTAAATTTTTTACTAAATTCTATTGTTTATTTTTATTAATATTTTCAAGAGTTTTTTTTTAAAAATTGTTCGTGTTCAATATAATTTAGCAATGGCTAGGTCTTTAATCCATCTCAATAACAAGCACATCTCCATCAACCAATTGCAAATGGTAAGAATAAATTTTAATAAATTTTAATATTACTTAATTTTTTATTTCATTGTTATATTTTAACTTAATATTTTTTATAATTTTTATGTAAATAGGCGAAATATTGAATTTTACAATGTCATATTCGTAATCTACCCAATCCTCCATCATTGTTGATCAAAACATATTTGAGGGAAGCCGATTTTTGGCACGTGGCTTTTGTAGGCCGGGGTGTAAGTTGGACCCGAAACTCATAAGCACGTTGGTGGAGAGGTGGAGACTCGAGACGCACATTCCATTTTCCATGCGACGAGTGTACTATCACTCTAGAGGACGTGCATTTATAGTTGGGGTTACCTGTGGTCGGGTCGACAATCACTAGTCTGCTCAGTCTGCTGATTGGGAAGCCACATGTTTAAATCTTTTGGGTATGGTTTCGGAGACGATTTATGGAGATCGGATCAAAATGACTTAGATACAAAAAGAATTCGTGAAGCTAGTTAAGGATTCGACTGAAATCCAAAGAGAACGATACGCTCAGGCGTACATTTTTCAGATCATCGAGGGTATCTTGATGCCAGATAAGTCACGAAATCTTGTCTACCTAAGATGTCTACTGAAACTCGTTGATTTTAAAAGAGCGAATGAACTTAATTGGGGGTTTGCCGTGTTGGCGACATTGTACTGGGAGATGTGTTAGGCGACGCAACTAGAGAAAATCAAAATTGGTGGTTGCCTTTTACTACTACAATCATAGGCCTGGTTCCGATTTCCATTTTTACGTCCTCGAGTGAACTACTCATATACATTCCCACTCCTAACAAGGTAAAATTTAGTAGATATCCTTGTGATTAAATTGATTTAAATTTAAATTGTTATGCTAATAAGTTATTTAAATAGGTTGAATCATGCATCGAGTCATGTAGGATTACCTACCTAGCTTCAAGATATACGACTTCTATTAGACCAACAATCGGAAGTGGAGATGTGTATTTATTTAATTTTGAACTATATACAAATAATGTAGTCTATTTTGTATTTAGTAGTATATATATAACTAATGTTTTTATCACGTTACGTTAATATAGTTTAAATGAACACCATACGAGGATCCGACAATTAGAGTAATAATCTTTGATGAATTCTTTGTAAATCCCAACGCCTGGCACGTTGAGGTCCCATTGGTAGTGTACGCTACCATCAAGATGCACGGAAGCGATAGAGTGTTGTAGCAGCTCAGATTTCGACAGTCGATTACCATGGCACCTCAAGAGCTTGATGATTTGCATTGTATCGACTTACTGATAAACCATAATATGAACATATTTTAATCCCACATTTAGCATACTTTTCGATGATTTATCCCTTTAATTATGGAAATAGGTGCTCCTAATCTTTTGTTTTCATGTTTTATACTCAGGAGAGCACCGAGGATGAAAAGAACGAGAAACGGGTCGAAAAGGACCAAATGGGCCAAAGTACGAAAATCACACAGCCTGGCCTCCAAGCCACACGGTCGTGCCTCCTTAACACGAAATCCACACGGTTTGGACCTTGAAACACACGGCCGTGCCTTTTTAACAGGTTCGACCACGGCTTGACTTCGATTTACACGAGCGTGTGCCACAAGCGTGTCCCTGTCGTAGAAAAGAAGAGTTTCATTCCAATTAGGGTACTTAGAGGCAAAGAAAGACATTCCAAAAGCCTATATAAAGACCCTAGAGGCCAACCTTCAAGGGAGCGTTTAGCGGGGGCATTTTGGCAGGGTGTTTAGCTAGGCCAAAGAGCCAAGCCAGAGGGGCCAAATTGTGGGATTCACTCGAATAAAGCCAGTTGATTCATCTCAGAAGTCGGAGTCATACTCAAGACGGAGGATCTTCCCTTCAATTCCTTCAGGGGGTTTTAGGGTTTTTCTTATGTTTTGTTTTATATTTTCTTCTGAGATGTGTTCTTTTATGATTATGAACTAAACCCCTCAGATACCTAAGAGGCATGAAACCTAAGACGGATCTTGTTATTGTTATATGAGCTGTATGATAAATATTTGATTTGTTCTTAACTATATGTTTCTTGTTTTGGTATTCTAGGATATTGATTCAAGTACTGATGTACTTAGGTGGTGAAGCAAAAGTCCCTGCCTAAGAGTAGATCTAGCATAGTTAAGCAGAGTTGATCACAACCATAGAAATAGGATGATGTAAATCTGTCGGATTAGGGTCAAACCTAATATAGGAGTCCATAGATCGAGTTAATGCAATTCTAAGGGTTTTAATTAGAAAAAAATTTCAATTAATCAACCTAGGGTTAGACGTTAGTGGCATCAAAAGAGTTATTAATATAAATTAGGAAATTCTACGGATCAAGTCAAGTGAATAAATCGTCTAGTTCAGAGTTAGATAACAAGTGAAGTCTAGGTGGATTCTTCCTCGGGTATTGTCTTAATCAATTAGTTTTCCCTCAAGTATTTTCCCCAATTTCTTCTCTATGTCTTAGCATCTTTAGCTTAGTAGTTAGTTAATTTTAGATTAGATAAAAATTCCCTTAATTCTTGGGCTAAATAATAGAAAGAGAGTTAATATTAGTACTTTTGGTTCTTTTGGGTTCGACAATCCTGTCTTGCCACTAACTATACTACTGTTTGATAGGTGCGCTTGCCCCCATCGTTGTCTTAGTTAGTTTCCAGGTTCGATCATTCTTTTTATAAATTTTTAAGACTCTGACACACGATTAAGTTTTTGGCGCAGTTGTCGAGGAACTAAAATATTAAGAACACTCAATTTTTATTACTTTAGCCATATTTTTTTTTTTTATTTTTGCAATTAAACTTTATTTTTACTTTTCTAAATTTTCTTTTTCGTTTTCTCTTTTCCTAGCAGGTACCTCTAGTTTATGATTAGAAGGAACCCGATAGGACCACTACTTTACGACTGTGATATTGAAGGAACCGTACGCAGAAATCGTAAAGAAGTAAGGCGAGGCTTAAACTACATACAAGAAGAGCAAGAGGACTAAACCAGTACTACCGAAGTAATGGCTGAGAATAATCCGCCACCTCAAGAGGTGGCCGAACATCATGCTCCTCGAACTATGTATGATTATGCTAGACGTAATTTAATAGGAGCTGGATCGAGTATTGTTAAGCCTGCTATAGCCGCTAATAATTTTGAACTGAAACCTAACACTATAAAATGATTCAACAGTTTGTTCAATTTGATGGTTTGTAGGACGAAGATCCGAATACTCATTTAGAAAATTTTCTAGAATTCTGTGATAACTTCAAAATAAATGGCGTTTCTGATGATGCCATTCGTCTTCGGTTATTTCCCTTTTCGTTAAGAAATAAAGCCAAACAGTGGTTGAATTCTATCCCACGAGGATCAATCACTACATGGGATCAAATGACTGAAAAATTCTTATTAAAATATTTTTCACCGGCCAAAACGGCCAAATTAAGGAATGATATCTCTTCTTTTGTGCAGATGGATTTAAAAACATTATACGATACATGGGAGAGATACAAGGATTTGTTGAGAAGGTGCCCACACCATGGTTTACCCTTGTGGCTACAGGTCCAAACTTTTTAAAATGGTGTGAACCCCTCAACTCGGTAGTTAATTGACTCAGTAGCCGACAGAACCCTAAATAATAAAACTCCTTAGGCGGCTTACGAGTTTATAGAGGAGATGTCACTGAATAACTATCAGTGGCAAGTTACAAAGACAAAGCCAACTAAAACAGCTAGAGTTTTCAACCTCGACGCAGTCACCATGCTATCAAATCAGGTAGAGATGTTAAATAAAAAGGTTGATGGTTTATGTGGTTCTTTGCAGCTACATCCAGTTATGCAATGTGACTCAAAGCTAGGAGGTGTTGCGAATCCTGAGTACCCACCCTACAATCCTGGTGCGGAAAGCGAATAGATGAACTATATGGGTAACAATTTCAGATCTCAAAATAATCCCTATAGTAATACTTATAATCCAGGTTGGAGGAATCACCCCAATTTCTTATGGGGTAGTCAAGGAAATTAGAGACAGCAACCCCCTCCAAACTTCCAACAACAGCCCTACCCATAGGAAAAGAAGCCGAACCTTGAGGAGATGATGACAAAATTCATCGCGGTGTCAGAAACACGTTTCCAAAACACCGAGGCAACACTTAAAAATCAACAAGCATCGATTAAAGGAATCGAGAACCAGTTAGGGCAACTCGCTAAGCTGATCTCCGAACGACCACAAAGTAGCTTGCCAAGTAACACTGATACTAACCCAAAGGAGCAGCTTCAAGCCATAACCGCTCAGAATAGTGAAAGGTTAGTAGAATCGAATCTGAGCCAAGGCAAGAACCTGTGGAAAGTGAAGGTAAGGTTGAAGTAAGCTAAGAAAAGCCAAAATCGATAATTAAAGAATATTAACCTCGTATACCTTACCCCAATGCGATGAAGAAAGACAATACAGATGAACAGTTCGGTAAGTTTCTTAAACTTTTAAAGAAATTACATATTAACTTACCGTTTCTTGAAGCTCTTTCATAAATGCCGGATTCAAGAAAATTTTAAAAGAGCTCTTAACGAACAAGCGAAAGTTAGACGAGGAGTCGCATGTGGAATTAAACGTAGTGTGCTCAGCAATGTTACAGAGCAGACTACCACGAAAATTAAAAGATCTAGGGAGTTTTACAATTCCATGTGAAATTGGTAGTCTATCTGTTGATAATGCTTTAGCTGATTTAGGGGCAAGCATCAACGTTATGCCATCTAAAATGTTTAAACAACTAGGTCTAGGGAAACCCAAGCAAACTAGGATGAGTATTCAACTAGCTGATAAGACTATTTGAATTCCTAAAAGTATAATTGAAGATGTACTAGTTAAAATTGACAAATTCATATTCCCAGTAGACTTTGTTGTTTTAGATATGGATGAAGACAATAGTATCCCCTTAATTTTAGGAAGACCCTTTCTAGCAACTGCCAGATCTAAAATTGATGTTAATACAAGTGAACTCATACTACGTGTAGGTGATGAATTAATCAGCCTTGAAGATCTTGACTCAGCTAGGACATCGAGTGATAAAGGTAATGATGTAAATTCTATTGATAATCACTTGATTAAACTTTCTTTTCAAGAAACACCACGGAACTTCACCACTGAGCCAGATCCGATACCTCACACCAACAAGTAAACATCTAACGAGGAACGAAGGCTTCAGATCGATGAGCTAGATGAGTGGAAAATGCATTTGAAGAAGAAATCACAACCACACGAAGTAAAACCGAAGGAACCCTCAGACGAGCTTAAAGGAACATCAAATCACTTCAAAATAGGAGATCAGGTACTGTTGGATAAAACAGACCCTAGAATTGCCACATCAGACCTGAAGACAAATGAAGAGATCCCTTTTACGGTACTTAATGTCTCCCCTTACGGAACAGTTGAGGTAAGTAATTCTACATTCAGTACCTTTAAAGCAAATTTTACTCAACTGAAACTATATAATGATAGCATGAGAAAGGATTTTTCACTCCTCAAACCACCGTGAATGTACGAATGAGAGATAAGTCTAGCTTAAAACTTTAAACGAGAGCTTCTTGGGAGGCAACTCAAACACTAACCCCATTTTTATTCTCTTTCTTTTAGAACACTAACTACAAACTAACCGAGTTAATGAATTACATATTTCTACACCACACGGCCTTACACAAGGCCGTGGCCGTGGCTGTGTTGATACTACGGACGTTAGTACTGGCATGGTAGAGATAGTATGAGATAGGACGAAAAAATATCTTCAAATCACGGGCTCTAACTAACACCACGACCGTGCGATGCGACCGTGGTTGACACTGTTTTAGAAGCACCGGCACGGTGACCTGCACATGGGCATGGGAGAAATGTGTAAACCACTACACGACTGTGCGATACAGCCGTGTGATTTGAAACGCCTACGGTACACGGGCGTGGGATGTACCAGACCTAAACTTCTATTTAAAACACCCCTCTCCCCTTCTCAACTACTCCTAACTCCCTTACATTCCATTTCATTTCGATTTCCATTTGTTCTTCATCCCCCTAACTCAAGATCGACACTCCCATGTCAAAGAAACGGAAAGATCCTAGCCCAGTCTCCCTGTGCGAGACCGATTTACATAAGTTCATGCCGGCCGCTTCATTAACTCAACAGGAAGAGGACCTTTGAGTCCATTTATTTTCTCTTTTTCTTTTCTTGTCTCTTTTAATTTCCTTTTCTTTATTTTTCTTATACTAAATATGGTTTATTTTACTTTAATTTCTTGATTTTAGGTTCTAAAGGCTAGTAGGGAATCACTACACCACGGCCTTAGAAACCACACCCACCTCGCGAACCATCTAACAATAAGGACTTTCTAGTCCATTAATCTTTTCTTTTAGACTTATTTTACTTCTTATTTTATTTCTTTTTATCTTTATTTTTTAATTATATAATTAGTATAATTTAAATTATTATTATTATTTCCTGGCTAACTCTTCACGACGTTCCCAATTTCTTCATCTAATGTAGGAATTCGAGGCACCCCCTCCAACTATCTTTCACCTCCGAATCAAGTTTCTACACTTCCAATTCATGGAATCCATCCAACAATTCAGGAAGTTTCACTTCTCCCCCTTACTTTTGATTTTCTTCTTATATGATTATTATCTATCTTTGTACATTGAGGGCAATTGACATCTTAAGTGTAGGGGGTGAAAGTTTATTTAAAAAAGTGCATAACTTTTTGCATTATTCTTAAATCCCTAAATGATATCTTTTCTTAAGTAATTTTCTCATATCACTAAATAGAATGAAATTTATGTTGATTTATGATTTTTATTGATATGTTTTAGATTAAGTCATAGTTAATTGTGCATTGATGATTTAAACTTTAAGAGACTAGAGAATCAAGGATGATGAGTCTATTTTCAAAAAATTAAAATTTTGTTAGGTTGTCTACTTGAATCTAATTATTACCTTGAAGTTTGAAATTTACAAGGTTGTCATCAAAAACCCATAATTTTTGTGAGATTTTGAACCTTTTAGAGCATACATTCTTTTCGTGCTCACTTTATTGATTATGAGTGTGTCAACATTGATTTGTTATTCTAGAACTTGCTTCGATTATACATGTCAAGACCACATTATTGATTTGATATACAGAGATGATAAAGGCACTAAGGATTTAACCTACTTACTCCACTAAAAGCCTACCTTCACAATTAACCCCTAGTGAATCCCTTTGATCCTAACAACCTTTTATTCATTCACCCACTAATATTAATCTAAAACTCATCTTGTATTTGTTATCACCATTTTTCTTGACTCCCTTTTTATCGAGATTTGATTTTGAGCAATTACCTAACTATGTTCTATATTTCAGTTGTTAAAGTTCTTTCTTATTACTTGATTTGTTCTTAAAAAAAATGAAGTATATTCATTATTAGTTCTGTGATTAAGTGAGCTTATACGTTTAAATTCAACATCTTGAAGAAGAAGCTCGTATTATTAATAGTACAAGTTTTTAATTAATGTAATTATTCAGGTTATTCGTTCATTTTTCTAGTTAGGTAATTTTTCAATTCAATCTCGATTCTAACCTTCTAATTCAGCCTTTATCCACACCTTTAACCGAGCCTAATTACAACCCTTTTTAAAGACCTTTTGATTTATGTATCATCTCATTTTACAGTGGTAGAGATTTGATTTTCAGGCAAGCCTATAGGATTAACTTTTCATGTTCAACTTTTGAGAACTTAATTTTGAACCTTAAACACTTTGAGTGATTTGAGTGAATCTCTAGTTAGGATGTCAATTCTTGTCGATTTTGAATTAAAGGTGATTATTTAAGTAAGAGGAAACACCTACCTTTTTCATGCTACAAAAACTATGATTTTGATTGTTTGAATCTTTAGGACTTTTTGAGTTGAATTATCCATGTATAAATTATCTATGAATTATGATGAGGCATTATCGATGAATATTATGAATTGAGGAAGTTCGTTTCAATTATGAGTTGAGAATTTTGCTTGAGGACAAGCAAAAGTTTAAGTGTGGGGGTATTTGATAAACCGTAATATGAACATATTTTAGTCCCACATTTAGCATACTTTTCGATGATTTATCCCTTTAATTATGGAAATAGTTGCTCCTAATCCTTTGTTTTCATGTTTTATACTCAGGAGAGCACCGGAGGATGAAAATAACAAGAAACGGGCCAAAAACGAACCAAATTGGATAAAGTATGAAACTCACACAGCTTGGCCTCCAAGCCACACGGCCGTGCCTCCTTAACACGAAATCCACACGGTCTGGACCCCGAAAAACACGGCCGTGCCTCTTTAATAGGTTTGACCATGGCCTGACTTCGATTTATACGGGTGTGTGCTACTGACGTGTCCCTGTCGTAGAAAAGAAGAGTTTCATTCCGATCAGGGTACTTAGAGGCAAAGAAAGACATTCGAAAAGCCTATATAAAGACCCTAGGGGCCAACCTTCAAGGAAGCGTTTAGTGGGGGCATTTTGGCAGGGCGTTCAGCTAGGCCAAAGAGCCAAGCCAAAGGGGCCAAATTGTAGGATTCACTCGAAGAAAGCCGGTTGATTCATATCAGGAAGTCAGAGTCATACTCAAGACAGAGAATCTTCCCTTGAATTCCTTCAGGGGGTTTTAGGGTTTTTCTTATGTTTTGTTTTATATTTTCTTCTGAGATGTGTTCTTTTATGATTATGAACTAAACCCCTTAGATACCTGAGAGGGATGAAACCTAAGACGGATCTTGTTATTGTTATCTAAGCTGTATGATAAATATTTGATTTGTTCTTAACTATGTGTTCTTAATTCTTGTTTTGGTATTCCAGGATATTGATTCAAGTACTGATGTGCCTAGGTGGTGGAGCAAAAGTCCTTGCCTAAGAGTAGATCTAGCATAGTTAAGCGGAGTTGATCGAAACCGTAGAAATAAGATGACGTAAATCTGTCAGATTAGGGTAAAACCTAATATGGGAGTCCATAGATCGAGTTAATGCAATTCTAGGGGTTTTAGTTAAAAAGAAATTTCAATTAATCAACCTAGGGTTAGATGTTAGTAGCCTTGAAAGAGGTATTAATATAAATTAAAGAATCGTACGGATCAAGTGAATAAATCGTCTAGTTCAGAGTTAGATAACAAGTGAAGTCTAGGTGGATTCTTCCTCGAGTATTGTCTTAATCAATTGGTTTTCCCTCAAGTATTTTCCCCAATTTCTTCTCTGTGTCTTAACATCTTTAACTTAGTAGTTAGTTAATTTTAGACTAGATAAAAATTCCCTTAATTCTTAGGCTAAATAATAAAAAGAGAGTTAATATTAGTACTTTTAGTTCCTTTGGGTTCGGCAATCCTGTCTTGCCACTAACTATACTACTGTTGATAGGTGCGCTTGCCTCCATCGTTGTCTTAGTTAGTTTCCAGGTTCGATCATTCTTTTTATAAATTTTTAAGACTCTGACACACAATCACTTACGGTGAACGGATGAGAATTGGCAGGTATTCTACTCACAATATATCAATATGTAGAATAACCGGTATGATTTTTTACCTACTTGTGAACCTATTATCGTTCCAGAGTTAGCATGCAACATGGAGTACATGTCATGATTTAGGATCCATGGCAAGACATATTTGTACGAGAAAGAGGCGAGGCATCGGCATCCCCATACGAGTAGGCCACGATGGGGGCCCTTTAAATCCAAGGGGTGGTGAGGCGGGCCCATCATCAGTGCCCACGTAAGAACCGACCCTGATGGCCTCAGCACCAATGCCCACACCACCCTTCATTTAGTATGTACCGTATTATTCTAGTGCGTATCCTAACCCTTATTTTTTCACATAAGCATAAAATTTTACACCACATTTTCCTACTTCTACTCCTATGTCAAGTTGGACTATTAGTCATCCATCCTCGATGTGGCCATTTACGCATGAGGAACCGACGAAGAGTCCATTTGTTATCCCATCAGTTTATGAGACTCAACATAGTTATGCTCATTCGCCATTGGTGACGCAAACACCTCAAGGATCTTTGTTCTATTAGGGTGGGTCATTTTCCCAGTTACCTATTTATAGATCGGAGGATGCACGATGGCAACTGAGAATGCAAGAATTGAAATCGACCGAGGGCGAAGAAGAGGAGCAACCGAGACCACAACCTCGCCCAAAAGCTGAACCAAGAAGGAACCTAGAGCGTAACCGTCGACCACCCTAATGTGGCACAGATTCTGATTAACATATGTATTGATTAATTTTATTTTGTATCATTTAAGAAAAATGAAGTTATCTTGAATCTTTTTGTACACAATCTAATTTTTGTACCATTCATCTTTAGTAAAAACGAAAATTTACTTTGATTCTTTTTACATACCATAACAATAAGATTTGCTTTAACAAGAAATATGCCATGTTTTTGCTAAAAATAATTGAAAACCTAATTCAATGTGGACTTATGTTTTCTAGTTTGATTTCACATACCATAGCAATAAGATTTGATTTGATTTCACATATTATAATGGCATTGACATATGTTTTCTAGTTTGCTTAGTCATTTCGATATAGACATGATGACATTGTATGGCCCGGATTCCTACACCACCCGTGATCCATGCCGGAACTGGGCCCGAGGCATTACCGAATTAAAACCATATGTCACAACTTAAGCTCATAGATTACTCTCTTAAGTCACCTCTACAACATCAATCTCGGCTTACGAGGCCTCACTCATACACGCAAGACTCTCGAGACCCTATCGAAAACTTCTGCGATTTTAAAAATTTTCCACCTAAATAGTGACTACATGCCCGTGTAAGGTGAGACAAGCCCGTGTAAGGTCACACATGCCCATGCCCTCAACCTGTGCATGAAAACCCAGGCATTCTGCCAATGCCCCAAGGCTAGGGCACACGCCCATGCTCATCGCTCGTGGTGAACACTGACTACCCCACACGGTCTGAAGTCTAGACACACGCTCGTGTGGTTAGCCCGTGGCCTATACTACTCGAATCTGTCAAAGAGACACGGCCAAGGCACATGCCTGTGGGTTGGCCGTGTGTCACAAATGGCCTAGACACATGCCCGTGTGTCTAACCACATGGACAAGAACAAACCTAATTGCTAAGTTCTTTTCACTCATCAAGTTCTCACAACATATACTCAAATAACACATCCATAATCAACTCAAATTCAAACACAATCTTACATGGATAACTACATTTTTTTCATATAATAAAGCAGCCAACAACTATGGTATTATACAAAATAGATTATCCATCTATAGGCTAACACATCTTAGCCATTTACAACAAAATTCCCTAACTTGTCTAGCCCCTATACATGCCGTATAAAAAACATTTAGTCCAGTGTACCAGAGTGAGCTGATAGTGTGGGCAATCTTCCAATTAATCCATGTATCTCAACTCAACCCCCTTTCTATATAAGATAAGGGAAAGAAAATGAGTAAGCCTTGAGCTTAGTAAGTTTACACATAAACAATTTAAGCATTCTAGTATAAACTAACAACAATTAGCATTATACTACCAAATAAATTCACATCCACAATTATGCTTACTCTTTCTATCCCTTACCACATTTCCAAAACATTATGAGTCACATACTCATAATCATTGACATTCACCCTTACACTCAATACCACATTTACTCGAAAATACGACACATTATTTATCACACTAATACATCCACACAACTAAATTACTCGGTGGTTTCACACTCAGCCCACCACAATCAGGTAATAAGGTAGTATCGCACATAGCCTACCAAGAGGTACTTATAGTGGTTTCACACATAGCCCACTAAGTAATATACTTAACTATGGTATCGAACACAACCCATAGTTGTTAAGTATTAATGTGGTATCGCACTTAGCCCACCATCAAATATTATCACTACTCATCCACATATCTACTTACTCATTCATTCATGATATCTACCACATTCATTCCGTTTGAACCACATAGGTTCTCACTCATTCTCATTCATTTTCATTCATGCTACACACTAGCTAGCTTTAAGAATGTATAAGTAGAACGCATTGATTACGCATTAATAAACCGTAAAAGTAACATATTTTAACCCCATATTTAGTATGCTTTTGGATGATTTAGCCCTTGATTTTATATAAAAGGTGCTTGTAATCCTTTCTTTTCATGTCATATATTCAGGAAAGCACCCGAGGATAAAAAAACACAAAACAGGCTTAAAACGAAGTAATTGGGCCTTAGCGGGAAATTAACACGGCCTGGCCCAAAGCCCACACGACTGTGCCTCGCCAATTACCTAGAACACGGCCTCAACTCCATTACACATGGCCGTGCATCATCCATTTCTCACACGGACATGCTTGGTGATCTACATGGCTGTGTCCAAATCGACAAACCTGAAGCATGGCTTGAATCTAGACTTACACGGCCGTGCCCAAAATGAAAGAATCGAGACACGGCCCAACCATGATTTACATGGGCATGTGCCATGGCTGTGCCTCCGTCGCGGGAGAGAGCAATTTCACTCGAAATTGGATGCTTGAAGCCAAGGAAACATACTCCTAAGTCTACTTAAACACCCTAATAGTAATTCTACTTGAAAGAGGTACTTAGGAGCCAAGTATAGCATCCCAAAGCCTATATAAACAACCCAAGGCAGACATTAAGAAGGGAGTTTTTTACAGAGGCTTTTGCCGAAGCTTTCATCTTTTAGGGAGTCACTTGAAGATAGCCAGTTGATCCATTTCAAGAAGCCGGAACTCCATTCAAGACGGAGGATCTCTCCTTTAATTCCTTCAGGGGGTTTTAGGGATTTCTTATGTTTTTGTTTATTCTTTTCTCTTGAGATGTTTTCGTATTTAGTTATGAACTAAACCCTTCAAATACCTAAAGGGGATGAAACCTATGATGGATTTTTTTATTTGATTTCTAATTTATGTGATAAGCACTTAGTTTGTTCTTAATTATGTTGCTTAACTTAATCTGATGTGCTTAGGTGGAGGAATAGACCCTACCTAAGAGTAGATCTAGCATAATTGAGTGGAGTTGATAGGGTGCCTAGAGATAGGGTTACGAGATTTTGCCAGATTAGGGTGAAACTAATATGGGAATCCACTGATCGATTTACTGCTTCCTTAGGGGGTTATTATAAGAGAACGAGAGTTCCACTAATTAACCAAAGGTTAGATGTTATTCGCCTCGAGAGAGGGTTTAATATAGGTTAGGGAGTCTCACGGATCAAATTAAATAAAGAAATCATATGGTTTGGAGAATAAATAATAGTTGAAGTCATAGGTGGATTCTTCCTGAGTGTATCGTCTTCATCAACTGAGTTTTCCTAAAGTCTTTCTCGCCATTCATTCTTTTGTCTTTGCATCTAGTTTAGTTTTTTTCATTAGTTTCATAAACCAATCACTCCATATTTTAGGCTAAATAATAGAAAAAAAGTGAGTAGTAGTACTTTTAGGTTCCCTTGGGTTCGATAAGATATTCTTGCCTAAACTATACTACTGTTCGATAGGTGCACTTGCCTCTATCATTGTCACAGTTAGTCTACAGGTTCAATCACTCTTCATAAATATTAAAACTCGACTGTTTGACACGATCAAGTTTTTGGCGCCGTTGCCGGGGAACACTAAAATATTAAGAAAGCTCTATTTCTATTACTTTAGCCATTATTTTTTATTTTTAAATTTCATTTATTCTTATACATATATTTTTGTTTTTCTAAATTTCTTTCTTTCTTTTCATAGCAGGTACCTCTAGTTTATGACTAGAAGACATCTGAGAGGACCATTAGAATACGAAAGTTACATTGAAGCTACCGCTCGTAGAAATCGCAGAGAAATTAGACGAGCCCTAGACTATCAAAGAGAAGAACAGCAAAGATCCAATCCTACTGAAGGGATGGACAAAAACAATCCACCGCCAAATGAGCAAGAACAAAATGCTCTGCATACTATGTATGATTATGCTAAACCTAATTTGAAAGGAGCAGAATCTAGTATTATTAGGCCCGCTATAGCTGCTAATTAAAGCCTAACACAATAAAATGATTCAACAGTTTGTTCAATTTGATGGTTTACAGGATGAAGATCCAAACACTCATATATCTAATTTTTTAGAATTCTGTGATACCTTTAAAATAAATGGCGTTTTTTATGATGCCATATGTCTTCGGTTATTTCCTTTTTCATTAAGGAACAAAGCAAAGAAGTGGTTGAACTCGTTACCACGAGGGTCAATCACCACATGGGATCAAATGACCAAAAAATTTCTTTTAAAATATTTTCCACCAGCCAAAACGGCTAAATTTAGGAATGACATATCTTCTTTTGTGCAGAATGACGCAGAAACATTATATGATGCATGGGAAAGATACAAGGATCTCCTAAGGAGATGCCCACACCATGGATTACCTTTGTGGCTTCAAGTCCAAACTTTTTACAATGGTGTGAATTCTCCAACTAGGTAAATGATTGATTTATCAGTCGGTAGAACTTTGAATAATAAAACTCCTGAAGCGGCTTACGATTTTATTGAGGAGATGCCATTGAGCACCTATCAATGGCAGATTACAAGAGCTAAACCGACAAAATCAGCTGGAGTTTTTAACATAGACGCAGTGACAATGCTGTCAACACAGGTGGAGTTAATGAATAAAAGCTTGATAATTTATGTTCTTCACAGGTACGTCCAGTCATGCAATGCGAAGCAAGCGAGAATGTGGCGAATTCTGAGTACCCACCATACCAACCAGGAACAAAAACCGAGCAGACAAACTATATAGGTAACAATTTTCGATCTAATAATAATCCTTATAGTAACACTTATAATGCAGGTTGGAGGAATCACCCAAATTTTTCATGGGGAGGACAAGAAAATCAAGGAAATCAAAGGCAGCAACCTACTCCAAATTACCAAAATCAGCCCTATCCACAGGAAAAGAAATCAAACCTTGAAGAGATGCTGATAAAATTTATGGCCGCTACAGATTCTCGCCTCCAAAAGACTGAAGCAACACTTGATGAACAACAAAAATCGATTAAGGGGATCGAGAATCAAGTTGGAGAACTTACTAGGTCAGTGGGACATCTCACAAAGGTGATTTTTGAATGTCAACAAGGACGTCTACCAAGCAACACAGAAATAAACCCAAAAGAGCAAATCCAAGCCATCACAGCTCAAGAGGATACAAAAGTAGACGAGCCCACCTCAGTACAAGAAACTAAGGAAGAAAAAGGTAAAATAGAGGTAGCACAAGAGAGGCCAAAACTGGTAATCAAAGAATACCAACCTCGCATACCTTATCCCGAAGCATTGAAAATGATGATTAGGAGGAATAATTGGTAAGTTTCTAAAACTTTTAAAGAAATTACATATTAACTTACCTCTTCTTGAAGCTCTTTTTGGATGCGACTCAAGGAGATTTTTAAGACGACTCTGACGAATAAGCATAAAATAGATGAAGAGCACCATGTGGAACTTAACGCAACATGCTCAGCAATGCTACAGAACAAACTACCACAGAAACTAAAAGATCCAGGGAGTTTTACGGTTCCATGTTTAATTGGTAGTTTAACTATTGATAATGCATTAGCCGATTTAGGGGCAAGTATAAATGTCATGCCTTATGCACTATTTAAACGACTAGGTCTAGGAAAGCCCAAACAAACTAGTATGAGTATTCAACTAACTGATAAAACTGTTAGAATTCCTAGGGGCATTATTGAAGACGTTTTAGTAAAAATTGATAAATTTGTTTTCCCAGTAGATTTTGTTGTTTTAGACATGGATGAGGAAAATTCAATCCCTTTAATTTTAGGAAGACCTTTTCTTGCAACTGCCAAGGCTAAAATTGACGTTGCCACAGGAGAACTCATACTTCGTGTAGGAGATGAATCGGTCAATCTTCAAGCTCTCGACTTAGCCAAAACAACAGAAGATGAAGGTAAGAAAGCCGTTTCAATAGGTAATCAAATTGTTCAAACTTCATTGCAGGAAACATCACAAAGCATCAAAGTTGAGCCAACTCATAGTCCCCAAGTCATCACAGAGAATCACACCAGAAACAAAATTGAAAGACCGATAAATTAGAAGAGCAGGAGATACACACCAAAGAAAAGCTGGATCTACACGAAGTAAAACCTAAGGAACCACCAGAAGAGCTCATAGGGACATCAAATCACTTTAAAATAGGAGACCAGGTGCTGTTAGACAAAGCTGATCCTCACATCACTTCAACAGACCTGAAGAAAAAGGAAGAAATACTCTTTCAGGTACACGATGTTTTCCCACACGAAATAGTCGAGGTAAGCAATCCAATATTCGGTAATTTCAAGGTAAACACTTCTCGACCTAAACTTTGTCACGAAAATAAAACTGTCAGTAGGAGGGAAAATATTCAAACCTTTAAACCTCTCTAAAATTTTCAAAGTCTAGGACAGTCTAGCTTAAGACTATAAACGAGCGCTTCTCGAGAGGCAACCCGAGTACTAACACTTTTTATTTTTCAAAATTATTTTTTTCTTTTCTTTCCTTCTCTATTCTCTCTCCACATTTAAAACAAAGATGGGGTTTCAGGCCACGGCCTTACACACGCCTGCGTGCCGTGGCCGTGTGGACCACCAGAACCATCACACTGATAGACCAGAGCCGTGCAAGTTAGTCCAACCACCCCCCAACGTCACGGATCCAACCACCCATAGCACGGGCACCGAAAAAAATAGCACGATCGTGCCTCATGACTGTGCTGAGATACTGACTTATTGAGCACGGGCAGACCACGCCCGTGCATTCCAACTCTGCTCACATACTGGCTTTCTAGAAATGGGCGTGCCAATCGACAAACGGGCATGGAGGAACAACACACTCCACAACACGGCCGTGCGAGACAGCCATGTGAATCAACACACCCTCAGCCCACGGGCGTGGGGACGTGCCATGGTTGAAATCTTATTTAAATCACAGCCCTTCCCCTTCCTCCCATCTTCTTCTTTCCTCATTTTCTTGCAAATTTTTCTCTCTGTTCATAGAAAAGGTCCAAGACTCTTAAGCTACACAAAAATCATGCCGAAGAAACATAAGAAGATAAGAAACGTCTCCTCAGAAGAGACCACAACATGAGTTCATGCCGACAGCTTCAGCTAATTGACATGCCAAGGGTCTCGAAAACCTTTTCGATTCTATTTTTCTTTTCTAGTCTCCTTTATTTTCCTTATCTATACTTCTTTTCTGCTTAATTTAATTTATTTCATATTAGTTTCTTGGTTTTAGGTTCTAAAGGCTGCTAGGGAATCACGCCACTTCCACCATCACCAATACTCCGCAGCCTTAGAAATCATACACACCTCATGAACCATCTGCTAATAAGGACTTCTTAGTTCATTAGACTTTTCTTTAAATTTTAGTTTTCTTCTTAGTCTCCTTCTCTTTATTTTCTTAGTCTTTAATTATATTATTAGTATAGTATTATTATTTCTCTAGATCTCTTGGCTATATCTTCGCAGGCTACCCAATTTCTTCATCTAGCAAATTGCTTTTCGGTAGCCACTCCACTAGGCCCATAGAAAACACCATCACCGCCACCAAAGACTCCAGGGATCATCCAGATTTCAGGGAGTATTACTTTCCCCACTTATCTTTTTTATTTGGCATCTAATTATCATTATCTATCTTTGTACATTGAGGGCAATGTACATCTTAAGTGTGAGGGTAATAGTGCCTAACTTTTTGCATAATTCTCAAAACCCTGAATTTAGTCTTGATCTTAAGTATTTTTCTCATATTATTAATTAGGGTGAAATTTCTAATGATTTATGATTTTTATTGATATGTTTTAGAGTAAGTCGTAGTTAATTGTGCATTGATTATTAAATTTGAAGAATACTAGAGAATCGAGCATGATAAGTCTACTTTCTAAAAATTAAAAAATTGATAGGTTGTTGAACCGTATTTGAGTATCACATTGAAGTTCAAAATTTATAAGGATTGATGTCAAAACACCTATAATTTTTGTGAGATTTTGAGCCTTATAGAGCATATACCCTTTTTCGTGCTCACTTTATTGATTATGAGTGTGTCAACTTTGAACTGTTATTCTAGAACTTGCCTCGTTTATGCATGTCGAGACCACATTAATGATTTGATATACTGAGATGATAAAGGCACCTAGGTTTTAACCCGTTCAATCCACTAAAAAGCCTACCCATACAAATTAACCCCTAGTGAACCCCGTTGAATCCTAACAACCTTTTTATTGACTCATCCACTAATATTAACCCAAAATCCCTTTGAATTTGTTATCAACATTCCTTTGACTACCTCTATTATGTTTATTTTAGTTTGTTCTTAAAAAAAAAGAGAAGAAAAAAATAAAAAAATCCAAGTATATTCAATATTAGTAGTAAATAAATGAGCTCGAGCATTTAAACTCCAATTGTTGAAGAAAAAGCTCAGATTAATGTATTATTAAATTTTAAGTGATAAAAATACTCTTGTTAGAGAGTAATTATCAATAGTAGATATTGTTAGTTTTCATTCAATGTAAATATTCATATTTAGTTCATTTTTTTTAGATTAGGTAATTAGTCAATTCAATCTCGATTATAACCTCTAATTTAGCCTGTATCCACACCTTTTAACCCAATCCCCGTTACAACCCTATGTAAAGACCTTTTGATTTGTGTATCATCTCATATACAGTGGTGGAGACTTGATTTTCGGGAAAACCTATGGGATTAACTTTTCAGGTTCGACTTAGAGTGCTTATTCTTGAACCTTAAACACTTCGAGTGATTTGAGTGAATCTTTAGTGAGGATGTCAGTCCTTGTCGATTTTGAATTAAAGGTAATCACTTAGATAAGAGGAGACACCTATGTTTTCGTGCTATAAAGGTATGACTTATCATAATTGAATCTTTAGGGTTCTTTGAGTTGAATTATCCATGTATAAATTATCTATGAATTATGATGAGACATTGTCGATAGGAATTATGTATTATGGGAAGTTTGTTTTAGTTGTAAGTTGAGAATTTTGCTTGAGGACAAGCAAAAGCTTAAGTGTGGGGGTATTTGATAAACCGTAAAAGTAACATATTTTAACCCCATATTTAGTATGCTTTTGGATGATTTAGCCCTTGAATTATGTAAAAAGGTGCTTGTAATCCTTTCTTTTCATGTTTATACTCAGGAAAGCACCCGAGGATAAAAAGAACACAAAACGGGCTTAAAACAGAGTAATTGGGCCTTAGCGGGAAATCATCATGACTGGCCCAAAGCCCACACGACCGTGCCTCGTCGATTACCTAGAGCACGACCTCAACTCCATCACACACAACCGTGCATCATCCATTTCTCACACGGACGTGCCTGGTGATCTACATAGTCGTGTCCAAATCGACAGACCTGAAGCACAGCCTGAATCCAGACTTACACGGCCATGCCCAAAACGATAGAATCGAGACACGGCCCAACCACGATTTACATGGGCGTGTGCTATGGCAGTGCCCCTGCCGCGGGAGAGAGCAATTTCACTCGGAACTGGATGCTTGAAGCCAAAGAAACATACTCCTAAGTCTACTTAAACACCCTAATAGTAATTCTACTTGAAGGAGGTACTTAGGAGCCAAGTATAACATCCCAAAGCCTAATAAACAACCCAAGGCAGACATTAAGAATGGAGCTTTTTGCAGAGGCTTTTGTCGAAGCTTTCATCTTTTAGGGAGTCACTTGAAGATAGCCAGTTGATCCATCTCAAGAAGCCGGAACTCCATTCAAGATGGAGGATCTCTCCTTTATTTCCTTCAGGGGGTTTTAGGGATTTCTTATGTTTTTGTTTATTTTTTTCTCTTGAGATGTTTTCGTATTTAGTTATGAACTAAACCCTTCAGATACCTAAAGGGATGAAACCTATGATAGATTTTGTTATTTGATTTCTAATTTATGTGATAAGTACTTAGTTTGTTCTTAATTATGTTGCTTAATTTAATATGATGTGCTTAGGTGGAGGAGGAATAGACCCTACCTAAGAGTAGATCTAGCATAATTGAGCGGAGTTGATCGGGCACCTAGAGATAAGGTTACAAGATTTTGCCGAATTAGGGTGAAACCTAATATGAGAATCCATTGATCGATTTACTTCTTCCTTAGGGGGTTATTATAAGAGAATGAGAGTTCCACTAATTAACCTAAGGTTAGACGTTATTCGCCTCGAGAGAGGGTTTAATATAGGTTAAGGAGTCTCACGGATCAAGCTAAGTAAAGAAATCATATGGTTTGGAGAATAAATAATAGGTGAAGTCATAGGTGGATTCTTCCTGAGGGTGTCGTCTTCATCAACTGAGTTTTCCTAAAGTCTTTCTCCCATTCATTCTTTTGTCTTTGCATCTAGTTTAGTTTTCCATTAGTTTCATAAACCAATCACTCCATATTTCAGGCTAAATAATATAAAGAAAGTGAGTAGTAGTACTTTTAGGTTCTTTTGGGTTCGATAAGATATTCTTGCCTAAACTATACTATTGTTCGATAGGTGCACTTGCCTCTATCGTTGTCACAGTTAGTCTACAGGTTCGATCACTCTTTATAAATATTAAAACTTGACTGTTTGACACGATCATGCATAAACTTACCTCGGTACTCAAAAAGTATAAAGATATGCAATTTAGTCCATCACCTAGCTCTTGCCTCGGTTTCGATCCGGGCTTCGTCTTTCTTGATCTATGATGATAAATCAACTCATTCAATACACACATTAACTAAATTGACCATTATCTCATACTTTAGCAAAATTACCATTTTACCTCTAAACTTTATCATATTTACACATTTGGCCCAAGGCTCATAAAGTGATTTTCATTCAACTTTCTTGCCTTTCATGCATAGTCGAATCATTTACTAAACTAAAGCAATCATCAATTCTTACTAAATCCCACATGTATGATCAATCTCAAAACTTTCACAAACTAGTCCCTATATACATTTTTCATGGAATTCTCTTAGCAAAAGATGTTTCTACTACATCAAGCTTTCATATTCTTCCATAAATCATCAAAATACATGCATGTCATACATGGGTATATTTTTTTTAACATCCATCTTAGCTCAACATATAGCTAAAAATAGCTTACTCATGTTACTAGGACTTCAAAAATACGAAGAATATCAAAAATGAAGCTAGAATACACTTACTAGCTAGCTTGAAAAGTTGAAGAGCCCTAACAATGGTTTCTCTCAATTTTTTGGTAGCCTTGGGGAAGAACATGAATGAAAATTCTATCATCTTTTTCCCATTTTAATCATTTAATTGACAAATGACCAAAATGCCCTTTTGTCCAACTTTCAAATTTTAACCCATTCATGCCCAATTTTTTTCCAAAAATTAGAATTTGGGAAAATTACTATTTAAAGACCTCTAATTGATATTCAAAAGCTATTTCATACAAATAACTTCTAGAATACCACATTTTGTAACTTTTGCAATTTAGTCCTTTTGGACAATTCAATCACAATTTGACAAAATTGCTTCATGAAACTTTCACACTAACATGCAAACATGGCATAGACCTCAAAAACTCATACATATACCTCAAATTTGTTGTCTCGCACCACTATTCCGACTAGGCCCTAAATCGAGATGTTACAACTCTCCCCCTTTAGAGATTTTCGCCCCCAAAAATCTTACCAGGAAAGAGGTTTGGATGCTGCTCTCTCATAGCTTCTTCCATTTCCCACGTAGCCTTTTCTACACCGTGTTTTTGCCACAACACTGTCACAAATGTTATGTTCTTATTCCTCAACTTTTTTCACTTCTCGAGCCATAATCTTAATCGACTCTTCTTCATAAGACATATCCGGTCTTATCTCAATTTTCGCTGAAGGAATCACATGCGAAGGATCGGAGCGATATCGTCGTAACATCGACACATGGAACACATTATGAATCTTTTCTAATTCTATCGGCAAGGCCAAACTGTAAGCTACTGGTCAAATTCTATTAGTAATTTCATACGACCCTATGAATCTTGAACTCAATTTCCCTTTTCATCCAAATCTCGTGATCTTATTCCATGGAGATACTTTCAAAAACACTTTGTTACCCATATTAAACTCAATTTCTTTTCTTTTCAAATCCGCATACAACTTCACGCTTCATTCAAGGCGACTTTCGAGACCATCACGGATCACTTTCACTTTCTCTTCAGTTTCTTTCATTAGGTCGACCCCAAGGATTCGCTTCTTACTAAGCTCGGTCTAATACAAAGGAGTCTAACACTTACGACCATACAAGGCCTCATACAGAGCCATCCGTATACTCGATTGATAACTGTTGTTATAAGCAAATTCGACCAAAGGTAGAAATTTCTCCCAACTGCCTTCGAGTTTTAACACACAGCATCGAAGCATATCTTCAAGAACTTGAATCACTCTTTCTGACTGACCATCAGTTTGTGGATGGAACGCAGTACTGAAATTTAACTTCGTACCCATGGTTTCTTACAACTTATTTCAAAACCTCGAAGTAAACCTCGGATCTCTATCCGATATTATAGACATAGGCACACCATGCAATCTTACTATCTTTGCAACATACAATTCAGCTAACTTATCCAGTGAATAATCAACACGTAATGGAATAAAGTGAGCCGACTTCATCAATCTATCCATAACAACCTGCACAGTATCTTTCTTTTTGGAGTCATTGGCAGCCCCGTCACAAAATCCATGGTAACTCGATCTCATTTCTATTAGGGAACCATCGCTGGCTAAAGCAATCCCGAAGGCACTTGATGCTCAGCTTTCACCTGTTGACAAATCAGACATTTTGCCACAAATTCTAAAATGTTTCTTTTCATACCGGCCACCAATAAAACTTTCTCAAATCGTTGTACATTTTCGTACTGCCCCGGTGTACTGAAAAATAACCACTATGCACTTCATGCTAAACTTTTCAGATTAACTCTTCATCTCTTGGTACACAAATTCTGTCACGGTACATCACACATTCATCCGGACCCACTCGAAAATTAGAATCACTTTTCGATCCACACTTAGCTCTCTTAGCTTGCATCTCACTATCATTTCTTTGAGCCTTACTTATCTGTTGGACAAATAGTGGCTTAGCTCTCAACTCTGCTAAAATAGCCCCATCAGAAAATGCTAAGCTCGTGTTCATAACTCTTAGAGCGCACAAGGATCTCCTATTCAGGGCATCCGTGGCCACATTAGCTTTTCTTGGATAATAATCAATGACTAACTCATAGTCTTTCAACAATTCAAGCCACTGCCTCTGTCGTAAATTCAAATCCTTCTGATCCATCAAATACTTAAAACTCTTGTGATCCGTAAAGATTCGACACTTTTCCCCATACAAGTAATGTCACCAAATCTTTAACATGAAAAAATTGCAGCCAACTCTAAATCGTGAGTCGGATAATTCTTCTCATGCGGTTTAACTGTCTAGAGGCGTAAGCGACTACTTTACCCTCTTGCATCAACACGCACCCGAGACCATTAAATGACGCATCACTACAAACCATGAACTCCTTTCTCGATTCTGGTTGAACCAAAATCGATGCCTCAATAAATAATGTTTTCAACCTCTTGAAACTTTGTTGACATATCTTAGACCAGTCAAACTTTACATCTTTATGTAACAATTTTGTCATTGGGGTAGCAATTGCAGAAAATCCCTTTATGAAACGTCTGTAATATCCTGCTAAACCCAAAAAGCTTCTAACTTCTGATACGTTCCTTGGTTGTTTCCAATCCATAATAGCCGATATCTTACTTGGATCAACTCGGATACCATCACCCGACACAATGTGTCCTAGAAATCCAACCTCTCGGAGCCAAAACTCACTCTTGCTAAACTTAGCATACAACTACTTATCTCTTAAAGTTTGTAAGACAATTCTCAATTATTCTTCATGATCGTTCTCATCCTGAGAATAGATCAATATGTCGTCAATGAAGACAACCACAAACTTGTCCACATACAACATGAAGACACGGTTCATCAGATCCATGAAAATTGTAGGTGCATTCGTTAAACCAAACGGCATGACCAGAAACTCGTAATGGCTATACCTTGTTCGAAATGCAGTTTTCAACACATCTTGCTCTTTCACTCTCAACAGATAATAACCAGACCTCAAATCTATCTTGGAGAACACTGAAGCTCCCTTCAGTTGATCAAAAAGATCATCAATCCTTGGTAAATGATACTTATTCTTCACCGTCACTTTGTTGAATTGTCTATAGTCTATGAACAATCTCATTGACCCATCTTTCTTCTTCACAAATAATATTGGAGCACCCCACAGTGAGTAGCTCGGTCTCACAAAACCTTTATCCGTCAACTCTTGCAACTGAACCTTTAGTTCTTTCAACTCTACAGGTGCCATCCTATACGAAGTAATTGAAATAGGTACCGTTCGAAATTAGCTCAATCCCAAACTCGACCTCTCTCACAGGAGGTAATCCGAGTAACTCCTCCGGGAATACATCCAGATATTCACATATCACCGGCACTGATCAATCTTCACCTCAGACTCTTGAGTATTCAATACAAACGCTAGATAGGACTCACATCCCTTTCTCAAGCATTTCTAGGCCATTAAGGAAGAAATCATCACTGGTAGACTATCCGATCCACCTGATTCAACCCAAACAACATCCCCAACCTCACATTTCAGCTCGATAAATGTACTACCACAATTCACTAAGACACTATGTGTAGTCAACCAATCCATGCCAAGGATTAAATCAAACTCATCAAACGGTAACAACATCAGGTTTGCAGGAAAATAATGACTCTTAACCATCAAAGAACAGTTCTTACACACCTTGTCTACAAACACATACTTACCTAATGAGTTTGACACCTTAACCACAATGTCCGTAGACTCAATGGTTATACTCAAACTAGATGCCAATCTCATGCAAATATAGGAATGGGTAGACCCTGGGTCAATTAAAGCAATAACAAAGGTGTCATAAAAAGAAAAAGTACCCGTTATCATATCTGGGGAGGATACTTCCTCGTGAGCGTGAATGGCATATGTCTTAGCAGGTTCCTGACCCTCCGGTCTCACAGTAGAATCTCGTGATGCACCTCTACCACTAGTCCCCCCTCCCGGGTTTTTTGGTGGTATACCCCTCGAAGGTACATTGCTAGGTCTTATCTCTTACTTCTCTTCCTTGTCATCCCTCTCAGGGAAATTTTGGATAAAATGGTTACTTATAACGGTTTTGACTGTTGCCCCAACACTCTACAGTGTGATATCTACCACAACTTGGACACTCCTATTTGTTCTTCGAATTGCCTACACTTTCCATCGAGGGGGCTTGGACTCTTGAACCCGAATGAGTGTTGCCTTGATCTCGAGGTGAATATCCAACTGATGTAGTGGTCCGAGGATTCGCTTCATTGGATCTCTTCGATTGAGCTTGGTAAGATTTTCTCATCGGTAGTTTTCTTGCATTTCGAGCCTTATTCTCTGTTCTCCTCTTTTCCTTACTCAGTTCTTCGGCCTTTCTTGCCCTATCAACCAACACTACGAACTCTTTCAACTCCAAAATACCAACCAGGAGTTTGATATCCTCATTCAGTCCATCTTCAAACCTTTTACATAAAATGGCCTCCGTCGGCACACATTCTTGAGCGTATTTACTAAGCCTAACAAACTCGCGCTCATATTCTGCTACTGACATTCTCCCTTGCTTCAACTCAAGGAATTCCTTCCTTTTTCGATCGGTAAATCTCTGGCTTATATACTTCTTCCGATACTCTTCCAGAAAGAAGTCCTACGGGTCACCCATTCTCTTGGGACTACCGACGTCAACGTCTTCCACCAATGGTATGCCGAGTCTCTTAATAAAGATACGACACACTTCAGGCTCTCTTCAGGTGTACATGAGAGTTCATCAAACACTCTCATTGAGTTCTCTAGCTAGAACTCTACCTTCTCAGGGTCATCATCAACCTTAGCCCTAAATTCTTCAGCCCTGTGTTTCTTAATCTTATCCACCGGGGGCTTCGTCACTCCCACTACTTCTATACCTTGAGGAGCCATTGAAACTGGCTGAGGTACAAGAGGAGGTAGAGGAGGTTGAGCATTAGGGTTTGCTCGAACGTACTTCGAGTACCAGTTACTCATCATCTGGAGAAAGGCTTCCTAAGCCTCTTCTCCTTGACCCCTAGTCTCGGGTCCACTCTGTATAGGCGCGGTCCCTTGCGCGAGAGCCGACGCATTACTAGCTGTGTCATCAGTAGCCGATTGATCGGGATCCATACACTATATAAAATAAGTTTAATATCATCAGAAGCCACCACACTATCATTATACGCTTATGGCATGTATAGCTAGACTCTTACACTCGCTATGGTAGTCCTAGAACAGACTAAACCATAGCTCTGATACCACAAAATGTAACAACCCTTACCCGTGATCCATGTCGAAACTGGGCCTGAAGCATTACCGAATTAAAACCATATGATCACCAATTAGGCTCATCGATTACTCTCTTAAGTCACCTCTACAACATTAATCTCGACTTACGAAGCCTCACTCATATACGCAAGACTCTCGAGACCCTATTGAAAATTTCTACGATTTTAAAAATTTTCCACCTAAACAGGGACTACACGGTGTAAGGTGAGACACACCCGTGTAAGGTCACACACGCCCATGCCCTCAACCCATGCATGAAAACCCAGGCATTCTGCCAATGCCCCACGGCTAGGGCACACGCCCGTGCTCACCGCCCGTGGTGAACATTGACTACTCCACACGGCCTGAAGTCTAGACACACGCCCGTGTGGCTAGCCCGTGGTCTATACTACTCGAATCTATCAAAGAGACACGGCCAAAGCACACGACTGTGGGTTGGCCGTGTGTCACACATGGCCTAGACACATGCCCGTGTGTCTAACCACATGGACAAGAACAAAGCTAATTGCCAAGTTCTTTTCACTCCTCAAGTTCTTACAACATATACTCAAACAACACATCCATAATCAACTCAAATTCAAACACAATCTTACATAGATAACTACATTTTTTTTTCATATAATAAAGCAGCCAACAACTATGGCATTATACAAAATAGATTATCCATCTATAGGCTAACACATCTTAGCCATTTAAAACAAAATTCCCTAACTTGTCTAGCCCCTATACATGCCATATACAAAACATTTAATCCAGTGTACCGGAGTGAGCTGATAGTGTGGGCAATCTTCCGATTAATCCACGTATCTCGATTCAACCTCCTTTCTCTATAAGACAAGGGAAAGAAAATGAGTAAGCCTTGAGCTTAGTAAGTTTACACATAAACAATTTAAGCATTCT